>MU270012.1:29961001-31242251 GCA_021432705.1 Caranx ignobilis
CATAAAATTAACAGCCTGATGGATTAAAGAGGCAGTTACAGTGACCACAGACCACAGCCAAGCACTAATGATGGGATACAACGCCACTCTATCAGCACTTGTTTTCATTGAACTGTGGTAACTGCACGTGATAAAATGTCTACTTAATACAAGGTTTTATATGTACAGTTTGTAGGTTTTAGGACATCTTGGTTAGATAGTTATTCTGTATACAGTGTGTGTAAAACACACATAAAGAGGACTAACTAATTAAGTCTTCAAATACAATCCCTACAGTGCTGGCTGCAAGAACTTGAACATCTAAAAGAATGTTTAAACAGCAACATCTGCAAATTATAAAGGTCACATTTTATTGCTCAGTGATGTAAGAGCCATATGGGGCTATTATCCAGAGAGTGAAAATATAGAATGAATAAGTAATAATTGTGTCAAGTTATGTGACATGCAAATACACAAGCATGCTGCAGATTCACCTGTCTCAATTAATAACAAGTGCTGCAAATTCACACAACATGAAGCAAGTGTAAATTCCTTTTTAGGGGACGCTAAAAGTGGATGTACCTGCCTGGGAGCTCTTCAGTGACAATTGTGGCTTTTGAAGTTAAATGCATGAATAATGATTGAGTACCAGCAGGTTCATCACTTTTTTCTTTTGTCTGCTGCACATACTGAATTTGCAGATGGTTGGTTTGTGATTTTTTCTTTGCAGCGCAGGTGTTGTTGAATTTATACATGTGTTTTCTTAAGCCGCAGTGTGTTGAGCTCTCTCAGCCACGTTGGCTGTTTTGGCAGAGAAGTGGTGTACACTTTGCAATGTGTGAAGTGGGAGTTGGTCATTTGTGGAGCTGTTCAGATTTTGATCCTTGATCCTGGGGCGAAGCCTTTCTGAAAATGAATTACAAGGATCCAACGGTGGAACTGTGGCAGCTCTACAAACCCACTGGAGAAAGATGAGTGACTCTGCAGAATGGATTAACGTGGGAGAAGATGAAAAGATCAACTCCGTTCCCATGTGCTTTATATTTAGATGCTCTTAACATCCCACTGAGCTGCAGTATACTCCACAGGGGAGAGGAGTTAGAGGAGTGAGGTGTTTCATTACACAGGGAAGGGCAGTAGAGAAGCAGATGGACAGACGTAGAGATGGACAGTGAGGGAGTTTGACAGGTACCCTCAGGTAGAGACAGACTGAGACAGTAACAGAGACAGACACAGCCAACATGGGTTAAAACAAGAAGCCTCTGTGCAGCTTGTAAAAGTTGTCTACAGATAAATCTTCAAGGGAGCCTCCACCATCCCGGCAGCAGGACATGGAAGTCTTCTTCCTCTGTAACGTGTAATACGACACAACTGTGAGACAGAACAATCCACAACAACCTGGTCCTTTTTCCAACCCCTCTAATACAATCCATATGGGTGTCTTCCGAAATAAAATCCCTAGACCAGCATGCACACCTGCCTGTGGTTGTCATGGTTACCATAATGGTGGATAGAGGTGTACTAAGAGTTGTACTGATTATCGCTGTGGTGACTATAATTATAGTTAAGGGCTGATTAGGAAATGATCATGATTTGGGTAAAAATATGTACTTAAATACAACATTAAGACCATCTTTGTTGTCATGGTTGCAATACTAAAAACATGGGTAACTCTGTTGAATGCTCATGGATAATAGAAACAACACAAACTGCTGACTTTCATGTGGGAATTGATCTGAATTGACCAACCTGGCTCCATACTGACTTCGTCATTCTTCATGCTTTGTAACGACATCATCATAATTACTATGGCCACTAGATGTCAAAACGTAACTACAGGTCATCATTACCTGCTGCACAAACGACTGATGGGCTCATTGTTTTACAGGACAGTACTAGGTCATAGAAACACATAATGAGTGTGTCAAGGTAATAATAATGTTTAACACATGTGACAAATATAGATAAACACTGTTAGATCCAATAAATAATAACCATATGAACTGTGTTTATAGGTTGGCCCCTTTAATAGGCTGATCAGTAGCCTAACAATATAATTATGCACTTCATCTGAATGAGCTGACTCTTGAGCACTTTCACTTCAAATACCACTTAAACCTCTCTCAGGGATATTTATATAAAACATTTGCATTGCTTCTAACAGTTCAGTTGCATTTTTTTCAGATGAATCGAGCACATGTACATTTTGATCAAATATGTACTCACTGATTGATTGATACAGAGATATGATCTCTCCAAATGTTCAGGATTTTGTTCATGTTTATCTTTGTTATCCCTCATTCTGTTCCCTAGCAAACTTTAAAATCAACAGCTATTGTTGAAGAGAATCATAGAGACATTGGTGGCTTAGATGTAAGCTTGCAGTGATTAGAAATAAAACCCTGTTCTGCTGCAGTTTTTGTGAATGAGACATCAGTACACATCAGTACGAGGTGAGATGAACAGGGGAAGTGGACCCAACTGTACATGGAGAGAAACGTAGCGTAGCAGCTGGAGACAGACACAGATTTTTGCACTGCAACACAACTGCAGCACCCGCAAGCAGCAGCCAGAGGGCCACAGGGAGGAGTCTCATTAGTGGGATGGTGTGTTAGTCGATATTTTGGTGCCTATGAGGAAATAAGTGAGGAGAGGAGGGGGGGGTGCTTTCTGCGCCTCATCTGCTCCTCACTTCAACACTTTATTTTCTTCTTTGCATAATCTTTTCTTTGCTCGCCCCCTCTAAAGTGGTTCAAAGAGGAGCAACAGAATCATTTTGCAGATGCGATGTAGTCATTTTTCAAACCACTCTTTCATTTTGTCAGTCATCAAAATTCAATTTACAAGCACAAATGTAAGCCCTGTGCCAGGCTGCCACAGCGAAATGCCACCATTTAGATACCAAAATTTAATTTTCAAAGAATGTCACTGAGGATTCAGTTTGCCATGTTAATTAATTGATAGATATTTGTTGCTGTTCTTTCTTTTTTTTTCTGGGGGGGGGGGGGGGGGGGGGTTAATTAGCCCTTGGTTTGTTGCCACCTTTCATAAAATGTGCTGCATGCTGATTGCTACTGATTATCTCTCTGAGGTTCAGATACTTAGACCTGAGAGTATGTGTCTGGATCATTATTTTCTGCACAACAAAGATGAAAGTGTTGTGATTGAAAAGAAGAAGCATGCTGAAGTGATTTACCGACAGAGCGACCTGATCTATTTTTCTTGTTTCCTATAATTTGGAAGATGAAAATGCACAGCTTTGGTAATTAACTGGCAACTTCTAACTCATTCTACCCATGACACACACACAACCTTCTCTTAATATACCCGCCTGACCTTACCCCTAAAATCCACCCAACCCTATGAAACATTTTTGTCTGCATCCACAGTGGATTCCCAGTTTACAGACCATATGAATACAGTAGAATGAAGCCACACACACCCTCACAGCTGTGAAAAAGGGACCAGGGGGAGCACAGGTCCTTTCCACTTGAACAATTTGATGGACTTTTAACAGAAATCAACATTTTTAACCAGCTAAACATATAAAAATCTAACTTTCACTTTACCATCACTGATCCAGGAAACATCAGCAGTGGTGAGTGATTACTTGTAACACTTCCATAATTCTTAAGATGTACTATATAACTTTGTAAGGACTGTCTCTAATTTCCCTTTGGGATTAATACAGATTTATCTTAAGGGTGACTGTTTACTTTGTCATAATGTGTAATCTTGTGAAGGGAATTGGAGGGAACAGTGTTTTATTATCCTTTTGTGAAATCGATGTGGAATTAATCAAACTCTGTCTCTCTCTCTCTCTCTCTCTCTCTTTTACACACACACACACACACACAGTCATTTGTGTAGTTTTTACACTTGATATCCTCTGCTCCCTCCTGACTGGTGCTTTTCACTAGGTGTTATCCACAGGAAACACCAATGTGTGATGAAGAAAGGAGATGTATCCCAGGAGGGTTACAGCAAACAGACACGTACCATCCTCCACTGCTTTATGTGTTACAGTAACAGGGGCTGTATTAGCATGACAGCAGTACCCAGGGTCTACATGTGGGTACATGTGGAAATTTTGTCACCAATGATGTGCACATGTATGTGTAATCCAGAATCTAAAGGGAAACCATGGCAACGTGCTGTAAATGGCTGACCTGCGAATGGGATGTTCTGTGAGCTGTTTGATCACTTCAGTAAAACGGCACCACAGAGACAGAAGCTTTAATAACAAGAAGAGAGAAGAGAAATGAAGGATAAAAAGAGATGATGAATGAGAAGAAAAATATGAGAAGAAGGAGGAGTGGAAGAAAAGGCATAGGCCAAGGAGGAGGGGAGGGAAAGATGCAGGGCATAGGAAAGGAAAGGTAAGGAAAGGGGAAAAGAGGAGGAGACAGAAGGGACGGGAAAACAGGAAGAGGAAGAGAGAAGGTGAGAGCAGAAAGACAGAAGCACGAGGGGCAGGAAAAGAAAGGTATAGGATGGTGAAAATGAGGGCAGAGAGGGGCAGAGGGAAAGAGAGGAAGAAAAATGAAGAGAAGAGGAAGACTTGAAGAAGAAACAGAGAAGAGTTCAGGAGGAAGGAGAAGAAATGGAGGAGGAGCGAAAAAGGAGAGGAGGGAAGGGAGGAGGTGGGTAGAGAAGAATTAGCAGTCGTTTTCTACAGTTCTCCTGGGATCCCCAATCTCTGCAGTGTCCAATTTAGAGAGCTTTAGAGATAGAGAGTGTGTGTGTGTGTGTGTGGGAGGGGGAACAAAGGGCAGCAGCTGAACCCTCAGATCGAACCTGATGACCATTCGTCTAATGTCACTTCTGAGACTCGATAAAAACAACATGACGCTCCGGCTGAACAAGGCAAACACGTGAGAGGTCAGGCGGGGTCATCAGGTCTTACCCGTCTCGCAGCGGCGTCCCGTAAAGCCCGAGGGGCAAACGCACGTGTTGGGAGATACACAGGTCCCTCCGCTCCTACACCCCTCTTCACAGAAGGCTGGAAAGACAGACAGAAATTTGTTAGCTCGATGTGTCTTCATGTTCTTTCACAGCAGCAGAGGCACAAAACAGCCATTGAATTCCTGTAGTGAAAGGTTTGATGAAGGCATTACAAGGTGCAAAGTGATTCCCCTGACTATTTTAAAAGCAACATTAACACTTCTAGGAGGAAACACTGACACTTTTTGCCATTCACATGGGTGTATAAATGGTATTTTTTATGTTTGGAAGTGTGTGTGTTTGTGTATGTGTGTGTGTGTGTGTGTGTGTGAGAGCTGAGGATATGAGGTGCCATGAGGCAACGTAACAAAATATTACCACACAATCTGAAATGACAACACTGGGCATCTTGAACAAGGCTGTTCTGCTGCAGTTTTATTACCCAGCATCAGCTCAGAACCGTAACCTGTGCTGCTTAAAATTCATTTTGGTTTATTGAAAGTGCCTGATGTTAAATCTGTCTTTCAAGTGGGTATCATCTAGAGGACAGCTACTCTACATGGCTGCAAGAGTACCAGTGTTAAGTGATAGAGATTAAAAGAAAACCAGTCAAAATGGATGAAAATGACTTTCTTTCCTCACCTTCACTGTCAGTAGTTTTCAGTTAATAATGGATCAAATGACTATGTTTAATATGAAACTGATTATCCTTGGCTTTATGGTGCATTCACTGTATGGCTCAGACTCACAGTCTCATCACTTAGTCTCTAGTAGCTGCAGGCAGCTGGTTTCGGTAAACAAGCTCGGATAAACCCACAGCAGTCTCTGTGGCCAGCAACAAATGGCAGACAGACAAAGTCAGCAGGCAGCTGGTGAAGAACCCGGAGCACTAACCGTCTGAAGAGTCAGATAGTTCCCCGAAACCAAGTCAGAGCCCGGAGGAGACTAATTATTGGACTCAAAATAATCACAAAGACAAAAACAATTCCACATGAATGACAATGCTGCTTTGTGTCAACCAGATGTGAGGGTAAGTGCATCTGTTTATTAACTTGTTGTACCAGGACTTTATATTTTCTACTTCTATGTAAGTGAAACTGTGTTAAATTAGCTGTTTGAAAAGTGAGAGCCTTGATTTTAACTGGTTACAATTAACAGCAGTGGAGCTTCAGTCACTTTCTCCTTCTGCTTCTGCTGCTAAACTGAACTGAATATTGTCTATTTTTAGGGGGATAATTCTAAAAGCTGGGTTACACTGAATTTAAAGCAAAAACTGTGCCATTTTCATTCTACATACTTGTGTTTGGCTCTGTATAGCACATTTCTCCTGAGAACAGTGAATGCAGCTACACACACAGATTCGCACAATGATTTTGGCTATAAGCCATCATGCAAAGTGTTTACCTGTAACATCAGGAGCAGAACTGGGGGTCAGTGTGAAGGACAACCTACTCTGCCAGCTTAGTTACAGCAGTGTTGTGCTGGAGAGAGATGTGGTAAAATCCTAGCACATATGGATTTGCTCCCTCGCATTGAGTGCTGTAGAAGTGCCTCGTGTTGCTGGTGAGAGGACCACCAAATTACAAAAGAACAGTGCTTTCCAAAAATGACTCATTAGCATTTTCTGACCTGCCAGCACTTTACTCAAAGTCTGGTTGAGATTAGACAATTAAAGCTACTTGTTTTAAATGAGGGAAAGGTCACCTTCATGTCTGCATCACATCATGTCTGCAGATTTATCAGCTGCACATTCATGCTGCTAATCTCCTGTTCTCCTACGACATCCCAAGGTTGTTAAATACTAAACGGACTGCACTTGCATAGCACTTCTCTGGTCTTATCAACCACTCGTATGGAATCCATATACCGATGAAACAGACATCAGAGGAGATTTGAAGTTCAGTATATTGCCTATAAGGACACTTTGATATGCAGCCTGGAGGAGCTGGATCGACCCTGCCAAGCAAACACTCCTCATTCCAACACCATCAGCACCATGACCAGCCTGAACTGTTGACTCAAGACAGGCTGGATTTGCAGACTGATGCTGCCGAAGTCCAAGTTGCTGAGATCCCATTTTTTCCTCATTGTGATGTTTCATGTCAATACATTAACTACATTTTTTTTTTTCTTGCTGTGTTGATACTTTGTGTTCTGTGTGTTTTCCAGATTGTAAATTACTTAAGCTGTTTGCTCATTTTAAATGTGCTTCATTGTGTCTGTATGAAATTTTATATATATATATATATATATATATATATATATATATATATATATATATATGCTTCTCCATGAGCGCACATCAGCATTTTGCTGTCATGTCATTTTTGCCTTAGCTACTGACAGAGGACAGCCATTATTTGCTCCCACTAGTGGCCACTTGCCTGGAAAAGCTGATGAGCCTCAAAAACATGGCTAAAAGCCTTAAGTCCATAAATGAAGGTCAAACTTGGTCTAATAGGGATAATAATTTAATCTTAATTGACAGGCACCACTTGGATTTAGATTAAATTTGGTAATGATGCATTTTTTTTCCCATTTCTCCTACAGAGCTACCTGCATCATTCACTGGGCCACATTTCACATCTATTTTGCAGTTATTTGAAAATCAAATCACTGTGTGACTTTGAGACTCTGTGTGTGTGTGTGTGAGAGAGAGAGAGAGAGAGAGAGAGAGAGAGAGAGTGAGCCTGCACAATAGTGCCACTGTTTTTTAGCTGGGAGCAGGCTAGCAGTGCAAATGACTGCGATTTGTTCCATGAGCACACAGGGCGTGATGAATCAACATGGCTGAGACAAACAGGCGAAGGGGAAGGCTCCAGGTTGAGAGGAGCTGGCACAGAAACGCACTCCATGAAACAAAAGGAAGAGCAAGTGTGGGGAGAGTCAGAGAGAAAGAACAGTTATCCAGTGCTTAAAGCGAGGAGGATTAAACCAAAAGAGGGCAGACTTAATTGAGCAAGTTCATTAAAGAGAAATTACTTTAGTATTTCTAAGCTTAATTAATGACATGATTTGAAAGATGAGCCTTAATGGGCTGAAAATCTATTTATAGTCACATACATAAGGGTGTGAGTGTAATGTCACCATTCGTGTGTGTGTGTGTGTGTGTAATGTATGCGGAGCAGATTGTCTCCCTTGGCTTTACAAGTCCAGAGAAACGTAATTTATCCAAATAAATTATCACAGTGGTATTTGGGGAGGGGCGGAAAATACTAAATATACAAACGAATGCACAAGTGCAATAAATAAAAGCAGAGTCCTACGCCAGAAGCTATTAGAGCCATTAATTTGACTGGTTCCACTATTTAAGAAGTTCCATCAGGCCCTCATTAGGAGCTTGATTGCCTCTGTACTAATAAACCTCACACTTAAAAAATTACACTTATATTGACTCCATCTATCTGCAGCTCTAATTATCATTTTGCCACCATCAGCATCAGCCGCTCTGCCTGTCGAGCTAATGACTTCCAAAGATGAGGCGGGAGTTTGGTGTGGTGTGTGTTTTTCGAGATAAGACAACCCACAATTTCCAGTTGGACGGCAGAAATTTAGACCACTGCTGTAGCTGTCACTCTGCAGTCAAACACAGATTCATCCTGATGAAACCAAGTAGCAACCTCCAGGGCAGAAAAATGAAGCCAACAGAGATGTGCCAAAACCTGTAGTTCTTCAAATGGCCACTTGAGGCTGGTGCCAAAAGCGAGTCAATGCCCGCAGGCTCCCATGTTAAACAGCAGAAAAAAAACATTTCCTCCTTAATGGCAATTGAGAGGGAGGTTAATTATATCACTTGTTCAGATTCTATTGAAGCTAATTCCATAGATTTATTTACTTGTGTTTACATGCAAGGAAAGCAATGAGAGAGATCAAGAGCTGCTCTGTGAGATGCTGGGTGGATGAACAGTATATCACCAGCTTTCTGAGGAAACCTGGTTGTTTTCACCAACCACAAGTGACAACACCCTCACCACCGCACCACTGAAGACATATGGCCACAAAGACAAGCTGTGCAGTTGTATTGTGTCCTGCTGCATTGACCTCTCCTGTGGTTTTAAAAGTTGGTGTTTCTTGCCCTGATAGCGAAACCTGATGTTTATCACTGATGCCACAGATCACTATCATGTCCCATTGTAGCTTGAAGTATCTCAAGCCTCCACAGACTCTTCTGTTATCTCACCACTAACTTGTACAAAGCATCACCAACACTTCCTTCTTTCTCCTTCCAGCTTGTATCAACTTTTTATTTCTCCATGGCCCCTCCTACCACATAACTAGACCTCCGCTACAGCAACAAATAGCCTGCACTGTAGCTGTGAGGTGGAGACTGGCCTCCTTCATTGTAGCCTCCATGACCTGCAGCTAAACTATCTCACTGCTTAACTGAGCCTGTTGCTGACTCGTGACTTCTCCAGACATGCTTATACCCATAGATTTGCTATTTGAGTTTCCCATTACGGGCCTAGATTGCTTTCCAGTGGGTGGTGAGAATGGAATCATTCCACTCTGTGCCGTGGCTAACAGCCACGTTCACGGTCGTTGGGCATCCAAGGATCCATCTCAGAATTAATAGCAGAAATATTACAGGGACAGACAATGGATATTCTACAAACTCAAGAAGGTATAAAGGGAGAAAAGGGCCTTTGTAATTCTATAGTACAACAGAACCATGCTAATAACTGGCGTCCCCCTGAAGTCAGCAAAGTTCAGTAACATGCTGCGTTGTTACAATGTTAACCTCCAGATAATGATCGCAATTGTTGCTGGAAGTTCAACCCTCTGGAATTTAAAGCTGCCTTCTACATTACTCCTATTTCTTCTAATTTCCTGACCCCACATTATGTGAAAGCAGTCACTTCTGGCCCCAATTTGTGCCTCATATATAAGAGCAGTGGCATTACATTCGAGTCACGGTGGTGGGCATCCATTTCTGTGAAAGATAAATAGCCAGCGGTGTAAACACTGACATCGTTATGTGAGCATCTTAATATTCTGGGCTTATGTTGAGCACAGCGGTGATGAACTACTGGGTTTTCATCAATCACTAACAGGGTATTTATCTCCTCAGAAAAAAAACAGATGCTTACCACTGTGAGTCAAAAGTAACAACGACAGATAAGAGGCACAAACTGGGACGAGGTCACCCACAGTGACAAACATACAGAGAATTATCACTCAGCTCAGAGCCTTTGAATATCTGGGTAGGTTTACTGAACAATCTCTTTGGGTGTTTGACTTTTCCATCTCAAATAATCAATGTGTTTTTGCTTCTGCAAATCTATCAATCCCCTGAGAATCCTCATTTCCAGTCTTTAGTCTACTGCCTAATGAAACATGAGGAAACTAATAACATACAAATTTACTGCTTTTTAAAGGTTGTCAAAACATGAAGTATTGTATTTCTGCAGCGTTCAATCAAGCTCCCTGGTTTCACTATGAACACATGAGTACACAGTAAATAAACTAAGAGTTTATGTGGTGTTTCTCATTATTTCTCAGTCCGGCTGTCTCTACTGTCTTCTAGAAACACAGCTGACTCTGAGGATGACGGTAAAAGGGTCAGACCCAGTTCAGACAACATGTCTGTGTTGGCATTTGAGCACTGATCTTTCTTTCACTCAGACTTGCTAGTAAGCCATTCTCACCAACCCTCAATCCAACAGCAACAGCAGACTCTGATAGGCCCATTTCACACAACCTGCCCATCACCAAACAGCAGACATACAAAGTGACCACACCAGAAGAAATAAGAGAGTAAATGTTAGATTTACATTCATCAGGTAGCAAAAAGACTAAAGCATGCTAAAACGTTCACCAGAACAATGTTTAACTGTGCAAATATATGCTGTTCTGCAGTTTTCCTGCCCCCTAGTATCCAAAAATCAATTAACGTAGCTTTTAAATATGAGCATGTCTTTCAACAGATGCTGATTTCAGGAGGAGGGAGAGAGTGTGCAATAAAACACAACACAGAGAGTTCCTGAACACACACCATCAGTAGTTCTGACAGAGGAACAGACGGGTATCTAGATAATGGACTCTGAGCTTCTTCCTCCTCTTGATCTCTCTCTTCTACAAACCTAATCTCAGAGGGAGAAAGGGGCCTCCTCTGTCTTCCGCTCCCTGCAGTATGTCTGTGCAATATCTGCATATATAACCTCCCTGCTAATGAATGCACCACAGCAGGCTTAAACGCAGAGGTAGAAGTTCATTGTCAGCTCGCAGATCTGAGAGGCAGAAGAAATTCAGCGAAGACAGAATTAAGGCCAACACATTTACTCATACAAATCAGCCTGGCTTTGTAATGCATCACAGTAGCAGCAGTTCACCCTTGGCTGTACTCTCTGTTCAGCATTTACTGAACATCACAGATAATGGCCGCACTTACAAGACAATAAGGACTCAGGCCAGGCGGTCGGCATGGATTAAAGACGCATTAGGGAAGATTTTTACTGCCATAATGTATCAGCAGAGGGTTTAAAGAGTGGCTGATCAATACCGCTGACACGACAATTAATTCCACCAGGTGCTCTCAGAGATTTCTTGCTCTGGAATGCAGCTCCACACATTTCAAACTGCCCAAAAAATGAAAGGTGGGACTGCTACGGGGGGCAACCAGAGCGGAGACTGACTTGGATTTCCAGGGATGCATTCTTATCCACAGTGTACATGAACAGAACTCTCTACATGTTCCCTGCTTAGATTGGTTATGGGAACTTTCCTTGACAAAATTCTTCCAACACCCTGCAACATCACCAATCCAGACATCCTCCTCCATCTCCATCTGTTTGTCACCCTGGTAACATAAACACCTTGGATACGTGTTGCTGCCAGACCCCCTGGTGTCTGCTGCTTACAGTATGTTTTACACAACTGAAATAAAATGTTAAATGCTGAATACATAGAGGAACAAAAAATATTACAAAAGAGAGTATTACAGTACTGTATAATGTAAGATTAACATTAAAGTGATACCTGAAATGAATGCCTTGTCTTGCCCTCTCAGTTGTTACTATCATCAACCTCACTTAAGTAAAACTAGCAAAAATGCCAGAACAAGGCATGATGACTGATGGGTAATTTTTTTGTCAACTTCCAAAGAAGTGATGAGTCACTGCTCACTAAACATGGCTGAATACCCTGTTCACTTTACAGGGAACTATACTAGGTGATCACAACTCACCAAAGGTAAACCTAAAGAGCAGTAACTCCAGGAACTCCAGGAAAATGTAATTCCAGGAATAAGTAAATGTCATTTACTTAAATTATTTTTGGCTGAACAGTGAAAAAAGTGAAGAAAAGTTCAGGCAATCATTTTCACTAATAACAAGTGGTATAAGCAATATGAGGCCTCCTGAAATAGCATCATAATCGGCAGGCATGCTGAACCTTTATTGTCATGGTAACAATAATAAATATGCAGTTAAGATCGTGGAACAGTGACAGATTCAAAAAAAAAAAAAAAAAAAAAAAAAAGAAAAGCCTCACAGTTGTGTGCCTGTGCCAACCAGCCAAGGTGCAGGAAATATGGCCACAGCACTGAACAATGTGTTTTTGAACAATGTTGCAATGTCACAGTGAAGCCGACCTTTGTCCATTTAGATATAAAATCATGTTTTCTTGGACATTTGTGTTAAATGGTATCAGAATTAGCATGTTTCAAAAGCAAGCACCAAAATACCAGTGCATCCTCTTGTGTTCATTGTTATCTATTACCACACAGCCTTGCTTAATGCCACTTCAAAGGAGGAGACTTCAGGAGATTGCTGTCTTGAGAGTAAGACTGATCTCTTAAAAGCATTTTTTATAATCCAAATCCAAAATCTCACTTTTATAAATATCCACAAGTAAGAAGCTGCCTCTAAAGACTGGCCAGTGCTTTATCTTCTGCTCCTGCTTGGCTTTGTATGATGATGATCCGTCAGGTTATGTGCTCCACGGAATTAAGCTAAAAGGCATGTCATGAACTTGGACCTGGTTCAAGTGATGGAGGTGACAGATTGTGCCACCCCTAACCCGGGGTACAAGCAAAGAAAGGAATCAATTAAAAGACATGAATTAAACCTAATGCGTTAATCCAATATTGAATATAACATGGTTCTTTCTATTATCATAACCTACAAATGGAAATAGGAGAATGGGAGCATATGTCATCTGAACAACACATGTGCTCTGACTATATGCTTTAAAACGCTCAAGATGAGTCTGTCCTCGGTACACTACAAAAGAAAAAAGAGATTTTAATTACATTTAAAAAAAAGTAATATGTTGAGGCAGATTTGGTTATAAACACAATGATGATGTGGGGTTGACACTGGAGATTGTGTTGCCTTCTACCAACAGTTAACATTGTTTTTATAACCATCTGTCCCTTGATCAAACCTTGGTAAGTTTACTCATGTTTAACATTATCTTCTGGTTTGAGCACCTAAGTGTCAAAAGCAAGACAAAGTTCTCCAAAATAGTTAATATGGGCGATGCAGGCTGCAAACCACCACAGCACAATGGTCCAATGCCTCAGAATACTAGATGACAGCAACCATCCTCATCAATACTTCCAGCTACTGCAGTCAGGACAAAGGTATAGAGTCCTCTGTGTGAAGAAAAATAAATGAAAATACATTCATGTCATTGCCTCTATTCCGCCGAATCAGTGTGTGGTGAACATTAACTGGCTGTTCACGCCATGTCTGGATGATTTTATCTATTTTCATCTGTGGAAGAGTCGTGGGGGCATGACTCTATCAGCCCAATGAGTGGGGGAGGAGAGAGGACGCCCTTGGCAGCTGGATGTGAGGAGCTTTCATAACAGAGGTGGTGCAGGACGGAGAACTCCCTCTATCTGAATCCATTACCATGACACAAACAGGTAGGCAGCTGACATCACTGTTTTCTCCAACCTCTGCTGTTTCACTGATAAGATGAGGTTTACTGCCGAGAGGCGAGATGTACTGCTGGAATAACCCATGACCCATGCTGCTGGAATCTGGAGGAGGGATATGCATCCCATCATGAAAATGATGGGAATGTGATTTTATGAGGAAGATTCTGTTGAAAGATGTTACTTGTTGGTCCAGGGTGGTATTTTCTTTATCTTTACTATTCCAGATCCAGGTTTACTCCTCATAACAACTAGATGAAATTCACTTAAAAAAACAAACAAACAAAAAAAAGATCATTCTACAGCATCTGTATAATCTAACAAATCAGTTCACCAGACACACATGAACAAAGACACCATCTAGGCACTCAGTTAAACGATGGTATGTCTGCCTCCACCCCCGTACAAAGGAGACTAATGGAATCTAGATTGTGGTGCTCACAGCGCTCAAGAAGACCCGACCCCTCCTACACACACATACACACATGCACACATACACACAAACATGCACAAACACTCATTCACTCAGGCAGGCACACATAAACGCAAAGGTGCACTCGTTAAAATAGGGTATAGGATGTGGCTGGTATGGCTGGGCACGGAGGATCCTGGTGAGGAAAGCATTACTGGGGAGGCCATCCACACCGTGAAGTGTTGCAGAGCCACAGCCAACAGGGATGCCACCACAGAGACCACAGATGGAGGAGCCCACACCGCAGTGTGGCCCCCCCCATCCATTCAAGGCAGGGCAGCCTCCAGGGCGACACCCCCGTGGGCAGCCCAGACTCAACCCCCGGCGTCGAGGGCCCCCCATAGAATCATCACTAAAAGAAATTTTAAAAGACATAGAATAATATTCTTATGACTGTATCCTAAAAATTCCTAAAAGTAACCTAAGATCTAAATTAAACACCATAAATAACTAGTAAAAAAGGGATATGTAAGAATGATTAAGAGAAAATCAGTTAAAAGCCAAGCTAAAAAGGTGCATCTTGAGCCTACTTTTAAAAACATCAACATCAGCGGCCCTGAGGCTCTCCAGCAGGCCATTCCACAGACGTGGGCCATAGTAATAAAAAGATGCTTCACAGTGGGTTTTTGTCCTAACACTTGGAATGAATAAAAGGCTGGAGCCAGAGGATCTCAGGGTCCGCCAGGGTCGGTAGTGTAAAAGCAGGTAAGATAGATAAGAAGGCCCAAGACCATTAAGACATTTAAATACTAATAAAAGAACCTTAAAATCGATCCTGAAATGCACAGGGAGCCAATGCAGTGATTTTAAAACAGGTGTAATGTGAGCCTGCCTTCTGGTCCTCATCAGCACAAGTGCAGCTGAATTTTGAAGCAATTGAAGATTGGAAATGTTCTTTTTGGGAAGACCAGAAAGCAGGGCATTGCAGTAATCTAAACAACTTGAGATAAAAGCATGCATCAGCACCTCTGCGTTTGACCGAGAGAGAAACGGGCGGACTCTGGCTATGTTCTTAAGATGATAGAATCCAATTTTTGTTATATTTTTGATATGAGTAATAAAATCAAGCTCAGAGTCTAAAATGATGCCCAGGTTCTTGACACATTGTGAAGTTTAAAATCCTGCAGTTTTGGTGCTGCAGTTTCTCTCTCTTGGCTTCAGGACCAATAATTAAAACTTCTGTTTTGTCCTGGTTGAGTTGCAGGAAATTTAAAATACAGTTACAAAGAACTATCTACTGGCCTTGGGTAATCAGGAGACACGGCCATATAGAGCTGCATGTCATCAGCATAACTATGAAAATTTACACCATGCGTCCTGATGACACTGCCAAGCAGAAGCATATATAAATTAAAAAGTATTGGACTTAAAATTGAGCCTTGAGGCACCCCACAGTTCATTTTATAGGTTCTTGAGGAACATGTATCCATAGTTACAAGAAACTGTCATTGAGGTAGGAGTTGAACCAGTTTAAAACAGCACCAGAAAGGTGCTGGGTTTTTTCTTTGTTTAACAGGAGATATCACCTGTGCTGATAAAGACCATCTGCTTCTCCCGCTCTGTGTCTTTGTTTGAGTGGTTGCTATTGATATGGCATCAGAAATAATGAATAACATCATGGATCATATTCTGACTGTGACTGCAAAATGACAATAAAAATAACAACAGAGGGTCGATAACTATTAATATACTAATGTATAAAGTGACACATGATCAATTTCTCTGTGTCTGTGTCCATCAGCTCATTAGTGGAGGCTGGGATCAATGATTGGATGACAACAATCACATTTTTCTTCACAGATATGCAGTAATATAACTCACACTGCTTTTTTTCCACCCCAAATTTCTTTATATCATGGTAAATAAAGATTAGGGTCAAATCAAGAATGCAGTATTAGCTGGATTTTATCACTTGTAGGAGGATATTTATGTCACTAAATGTAACATAAAATAAATGCAATGTGCACTCTAGTTTTTAAGTATACCCAGTAAAATTTCCATTACAATTTTAGTTGGAATAATTGAATGTAATGGATTGTTTTTTAAAGTGAAATCCCCAGCGATGGTCTGTGAGTAAACATTATTGGACTCCATCAGTTTTAAGTTTCAAGGCATTTTCCTAGTCAAGTATTTCCTCTTGCCTGCCTATCCATTATTTCTGTGTGTGCAGCCCGCAGCCTGCTATAAATCAGTCAGGGGCCACAGATCTGAACTAAAGTGTTTTGGAGCCCAGAGCCTCTGGGCTTTGTGCTTATCAGTCTCAGTCGAAAAGCCCGTCTGTATTTGAAAAGAGGCTTTCTTTGCACCGTGGCTGTGAGGTTCTTTACGGCATTTGTTCAGGTTGCAAATTAAATTCACTGTAAGTCAGAGTGACAAGGGGAACACATGTAATTCTGAGCCAAGTTTGTTTCCTTCTTCAGCTGATTGGACGGGGGAGACGGCATCATGAGAAATTCAAGTGAGATGATAAGCACAACTTTATCGGCAGATAAACTTATGCACTACTTATCATCTGCACACATATCCAAAGCTGTTAACTTGTTCCTGAACAGTTATCACTGTACTTTTATTAGTCTTGCTGCAAATAAAGACTTCAGACAGTAGCAGTTTTTATCTTAAGAAATTTTTTCTATTCTTTTAGGGAACTGTTTTTCTTCAGTTTGAAATTGTGTGGTGTCAGCTACTGTCTTCTGTGTTAATGAGTTTGTCAAATGTATTCTGTGTTTCAACATGCCTTGTCTCAGTTTTTAATAGCAAAGTCCAGAAATTCAATACAGTGCTGATAACAAATGACTTATTGTTATCTTATTTGCAAACTTTATGAGGGTAAATAAAAATAAAAAGTACCAGAGAAAAACAATGTCACAAATGTCATTGTTTCACATTGCGGTGAATTCATTATGTCAAGTATGCACACAACATCATGGGATGATATTTACAGGAGACACGGAGGTGTTTGATGGAATATCTCACTATATGTAAAGAATTAGTGGATAATGTACAGTAGTACAGGTTTGTGTTCAGAGTAACTGATGCATATCTCTGTTTTTTTTTTTTTTTAATTCAAATCCTTCTCCTAACTTTCTGGAAAAAGTCAATTCCAGATAAAATCACTCCCAACACACGTTGGCTCTAAACTCTTGCTCTGTGCTTCAGTGGGGTCACAAGCCAAAAAGGTTTAGAATATCACAAATGGCTCATCTGTGCTTTGCTGCTCTATACATGTGTTAAGTAGTTTTCTACTGTGCACATACGAACACAGTGGGTAGTACTTTACTGCACTCAGCCACCTGTGCCCACACACATCCAGAGAGAGAGAGAAGGGAGAGGGAGAGAGAGTGAGAGAGAGAAAGCAGTAAAACCATGAAACACTGATAATATGCATCTACAGTACAAAACCTCCTAAGGTGCTGTTAAGCCATAATACACACATGCACACATAAACTCATTGTTTCTTCACTTTCTCTCCCCACAGACTGAGAGAAGCTACCTGTAATGTAATGTTGGCAGCAGTAGCACCAGCAGCATGAGAGCTGTTTTAGGTCTACTGAGGCAAGTGTAAATCTCAAATTCAGGTCAAATGTCAAGTCTGTCACGGTAAGTCTTCAAAACATGGAGTCTCACAGGTCTGTAAATGGTGACAAATACAATTTCACAGCTTTTGAAAAAATCCCTATACAGCTGCTGTTTTTTTCTTTTTTCTTTTTTTACAATCAGTCACAGGACTACTACTAGTGCACAGGCCACATCGTTTGTTACAGTATAATAACTTTCATATTACATTTAGCAAAAATAATAACATTGCTTTCACTTGGTTAGCACTGAGGACACAGTATCATCGTTAGAGAAAATCAAACAAGGTCAAATACAAAGTCTGTTCTACTCTCTGTTCTCCCTGCCTCATTGTTTGCCATTTTTGTCATTATTTGTCTTCTACCAGGTGAAATTTTGAAACTAATTTCTGCTTTCAAATTTGAGGTCAAGTTCAGTCTGTAGGGAATTAAGTCAGCCAGTACTTATCTGTGTCCTTATATTAACAAGTTGAGCACACAGTTTGTTATTTTCTGCCACTACAGGGATTTTCCATCAAAACACCAACAAAAGACACCATGCGGTTGCATTATGAAGTGTCATGGGATCATGGGAGTTGTTATCTCCTCTACCATTACTGTCAGCTTCTCTGACATGGTTAAGTGGACACAGGATGTCTTGGAGGAGCTGAGCCACTTTGCATGGCTTTA
Source organism: Caranx ignobilis (assembly GCA_021432705.1). Taxonomy (NCBI): domain Eukaryota; kingdom Metazoa; phylum Chordata; class Actinopteri; order Carangiformes; family Carangidae; genus Caranx; species Caranx ignobilis. Next base: position 29,979,519 of record MU270012.1, read on the forward strand.
TTCCCTGATAACCTGTGATCCAGATGTTCAGGGGGGGTTATTAGCAGCCAAATTAAAATGTATAACACAGGTATGGTCACTGCTACATAACTTAATGTATTGTGGTTATTCCATCCCTTCTGCACCTTAGGGTATCACTGCCAAACATCTCTGTGCTAAACAAAGAGCCCTCTTTTCATTGATTTAACAGTGAAGAGTGTCAGTAACACAACAAGACGCGGCTGATTGAAGAGAAAATATCCCACAGAGGAGATAGAATGAGGACAGCATGCTAGATTTTCACTTGGTGCACTGAATTACATTACCCAAGTGGATCTGATAGCGCTGAACACAAGAGGAGATTTTTGTCTTTGCTGCAAAGCAGCTACATCTAACAGCGGGACACAGACTAAAAATAATTGTCTCAAATGATAATTGCTACAAAGCTTCAAAAACAAGTACTTCTTTTTTTTTTTTTTGGCTTGGTACATTTTTTTTTCCACATTTGCAATTAATCATAGCTTCAGATACTGTGGTTGTCACCCAATTAAATGTTGTAAAACACTATGCCCTCTAGCACGGAGCTACGCAGCAGAGAAACCACTAAATGTGTTTCTCTTATCAAGAAGGGATGAAGGGGAGCAATAATTATGTAAACAGAAAATTAAATGCTTCAGACTTGTAGAAGAAATGAAGGCTGAATCCCCCCCCCCTCGCTCATTTCTCTTTTCCCCTCCCTGCAGCAAACACCGCCCCCCGCCCCACCTCCTCTTTCCCTCCATCTCTCAGAATACATTAGCCTGGGTCTCGCTGCTCGCTGTTAGCTGGTTGCAACATGGTTCCTCTGCGATTAGCTCCGATAGCAAAATGAGAAAAGCACAAGTCAATGCCTTTGTCCTCTACGCTCCTGTTAAGACTCACTACTCAAATCCTCTCTATTTAAAACCCCTTTGTCTATACAAACCAGTCCTAGGGAATGAAACGGACCATTAACAAGATTAGCTCACTCATTCTGCTGCTGACAAAGGCCCCGCAATAGACTGCTGATCATTAGGCCGGCAGCGGGTACAATGCTGATCTATAATCTTACACCGTGCACTGATTGAACTATTGTGGCCCATTTATTGTTCTTTGAGGAAGATGACATAATGGCAACCCTTTTTTTCTGTCCCCTAGAGAATTGCAACACAAATGGAGGGGAAGTGAGATGAAGGGGAGGAAGACAGAGTAAGTAAAGGTAGAGGGAGTCTTAACCCCTCATTTCTTCCCACTACCAGTCAGCCCAGACAATCAATAGCAGTAAAATGGGCTCTTGAGATGGAGGCCTTTCTTTATGTGTCCCTGCAATCATCCCAGTCACAGCAGGCAGGCTGGCAGGGGTGGTGAGGTGCAGGATGGGGGTGGCTGCTGATCTTCTAGGAACTGGCTACTTGTCAGATATTGAGTTGAATTTAAAACTCTCTATGTTATTACCAAGCATACTAACCAGCTGGCTTATACAATTGGAAATTTTGGATTGGAAAATCTCAAGCTGAGATGAATACAGTCATTTTACACTCAGTATCTTAAATCGTGCTATTAAAAATTTTGTTTTACAGCCAAAACAGCAGTAAGGCTGAACACTATGAGCCTCTACAACAGCAGCACTTCTCCATCTATTGTCTGTTTGCATCAGCGGCAGGCAAATCTATTGTGTCGTTAACAGTCACTGAAGGGGCATGGCACTGCTGTAGCAACAATATTAGCTATAATTACTCTACTGTAATAGAAATGAGATGTGAGGTGTAATCACCGCTCTGTCTGCAGGAGTGAGTGGATGTGGGCCGGCCATGGCAGACTGGCTGACTGTGGCGAATGTGCCTGGCCTCACTGAGCTCCCCAGAGACCATCGAGGCAAAGATCCAACCGCAGAGGGGAGGAATCGCCCCGCTGAGAGCCACTTTACACGTCCGTTACAGGGGCCTATCAGGGGGAATCTATTGGGTTCAGCCTGGTAGTAATCCCCAGGTGTCCAGCAAATACTTACAGGTGAGTACAGGCTAACACAATGTGTAACACGTGTGGACAATATCATACAGCACAATATCAAAGAAAATACTAATGCCACTATAAAGTAATCTGGATAACAGTATGTCCAGACACTCAAACAAGCCAACACAAATTAACAGGGAATTAACATATTTAAAATGATCATTAAACAAATGATTGAACTCACATGTCTCAGTGTCTGAATGCATGCAATTAAAAGGAAAAACTGAAATATCACCTGAACATAAGTTTTCAGTCCCTTTGCTGTGACACTCCCGTAGGTCATTCAGGTGCCGTCTATTTCTTTTATTCATCTTTGAGATGGCTCTACACCTACGTTTGAGGCTAGCTCTGTTGAATTAAATAGTTTGGACATGATTTGGAGAGGCACACACCTGTCTAAATAAGGCCTTAGAGCTCATTTGCATATTAGAGCAAAAATGAGATCAATGAGGTCAAAGGATTTGCCTGAAGAGGTAAAGCATAGATCTGGACAAGGCTACAAAAACAATCTGCTGCACTTATTGTTTCTAAGAGCAAAGTGGCCTCAATCATTCTAACATGGAAGAAGTTTGGGTCAGCCAGGACTCTTAGAGCTGGCCATCCAGTCAAACTGAACAGTTGGGGGAGAAGAGCTTTGGTTAGAGAGGTAACCAAGAACCCAGAGATCACTGGCTGAGCTCCAGAGATCCTGTGTGGAGATCGGAGAAAGTTCCAGAAAGTTTCAGAAGGTCAACCATCATTGCTGCAGCCCTTACCAATCTGGGCTTATGGCAGAGTGGCCTGACGAAAACTCAACGAAGCCTCTCCTCAGTGCAAGACACATGAAAAGCTGAATAGAGCTGTGGGTAACTCTCTGCAGCTTTTCATGTGTCTTTCTCTGAGGGAAGGCCTTCATTGGGCTTCTCAGTCTGGTGAAGGGCTGCAGCACTGGTTGACCTTCTGGAACTTTCTCCCATCTCCACAAAGGCTCTCTGGAGCTTTTTTTTCTTTTCTCTGAGCTCAGCCAGAGTGATCTTTGGGTTCTGGGTTACCTCCGTCACCTGTTTAATGAGGAGATGTTTGCAGCCTCTTCATCAGGTTTAATAGGAAAAGCAATAACACAATTAACACATGTCCAGCAAACTGCCAAACTTAGATCACAAATATAAGTCTTGCTGTTTGTCTGTGCCTTTAAACATTCTGGTCAGTGGTCAACTGCATTTTCCCTGCAATTTCATTACTTTGGATGAGTGTCACCGCTTTCATCTTTGCTTTTGAGCTGAGTTCTTTTCAGGGAAAAAAAAAAGTTCTGATAAACCCACTGAACTAGTTTTCTAACTTTGTCCTAGAGCTGGCTGCCTGGGCCAAACTGAGCAATCAGGGCAGAAGGGCCGAGGACCTGATGGCCTGCCTGGCTCAGCTCCAGAGATCCAGTGCAGAGATGGTATAACAGTGCCAGACCATACAGTATCTACATTGGCTGCTGAAAAAAAGCTCTTCACACGACCATGCAAGGTTGCTTATCACGAAAGACTGTTATTTTGCACCTAAAAGCAACAACCACAGAGCAGTGTGATAACGCCTCTTCAGTAACAGTGAGTAAGAAAATCAGCCTCCACTCCATCTAAATTGCAGCTACATACGTAAAGTCCTTGTTCATGTAAGGGTTGTTGAAATCATTCAGATTGATGTGTAGATATTCACAAATTCAAAAAAAGGGTCTTCAGGCAAGCTGCACAAAATAACATGTGATTTATGATGCATCAGTTAATGATCTCTATCAAGGGAAAAGCATCTGAGACTATTTTCTTTTAAGGTCCAATAAAATAAACAATTTTTTTCAAGTTCTGAAGTCACCGAGAATACAAAGCCATATCAATCGCTGTTCCTCTCATCCCCCTCTTCACTACAAATATTCAAGGTCAAGTTATTTCTTTGCAAATGAACCCAAGATGAGTGCAGTGATGGAATCTGAAAATGATTACTTTCTCAGGAAATACATCACTGTCACTCAAAGAAAACTGATCACCTGCTTTTTAACATGTCAATCTAATCACATACATTTGGCTCAGACACCACATTTGGGCCTGTCTGCTGTGGACTCATTGCTCAGCGCTGGCTAAACACTTTTTTTTTTTTTTGCCTTATTACCATTAACAGGGAAAGGCTGAGGAGCTGCAGTCACACTCTGACTAATTCTCTTATTCCTGAGAGGGCTGCCGTGATGTATGAGGGGAATGAGATGGGAGGCACAGGTCGAATGGCCAACACTGTTGCCATCACACAGTAATGAGATCTCAGGGGGAGGGGAAAAGAGAAGCCGATTCCTCCGACTACCTGCTCACATAATACTAATTGGCCAGAATAGGGAAGGTAAGAAGGAGTAAGTTTTAATGACATTATTAAAAAAAAGTATAGAATTTTCACAACTGCCAATAAGAAACATTAGTGAGAGGGATTGACACTGTCTGTGTACACCTGCAGAATATAGCCAAAAAAATGGGGAAATGCCTGTCCATTTACTTTTCTGTACTGTTATTCAGGGGCTGCTTTTCAGATACCTGAGGTCCCTAAAATCTTTGCGGTCCCAAATTCTATAAAGTTGATTTCCATGTGTTTTCTAGGTGCTATATTAATACTGTGAAAGTGCCACACTCAGACGGAAAAATGCACACAGCCTGTATTCAGAAAAGACCCTTAACATAAGTTATCGGGACTTCTGTAACTTTGTGATGTCACAACAAAGCAGTCACAACCTTCAGCAATGCCCCATGTAAAACCTGGAATCTTTAATATTACAACATACAGCAATATCACTGTCTAATATCATTGTATGTTGGGGGGACTTTTTCCGCCTGCAAAGATCTGGTTCAATAACTTCAGGATCAGTTAAAATCTTATTGATTGACAGCAGTGTTTGACCTTGTTAATGCCCTAGTGGCTCGGCAGCCAGTTCCAAAATCTTGAGAAAGGCCTATAACCCAAAGAGCAGTGGTTGATATGAAAGTGGATTAATGTCCATTGTTTTGAAATGTCTTATACACAAATCATATAAGGTGTCACCATAATGTGTAGGCGCATACAGATTTTGTTCTGGTATCCATTTACCCCTTAAGATATCTCCACAGTAGGTTCCAGCATTATCATAAGTGGATTTATGCACCACATTTAGTAATTTCCATTTATTTATATTCCATAATTCATATTCTAAACATCCACCACTCTAGCTGTTCTGTTCCATCATTTGCACATTGGCCGCGACTTCTGGGTGAGGCCAGGCGAGGCAGGGAAACTTTATTCTATGTACTGCATTTCATACCCAATTCAAATTCAAAAAGTTTAGTGAAGGAATATTTTGACATGATTTTATCACATAAAAACACCACAGAACAACTAAAGCATTGTGAATGAGATGCACTGGATGTAAAGTATTCTGCAGAGGGCAGGGTGTTACAGTAACAGATCTGTGTGTTATTGTGTAAGCGATAAAAGGCCGATTTCACAACTGACTTAGTATGACCATCAATTACAGTGACTTTGGTTTAGTCATTAGTTTTGGTTTGGTGCATCCAGAAATGCATTTGATTTTATACCCTGGAGTAAGTTGCTCAGTGGACTGACGTCACTGTGCATGATGTCTACAGGAACGAAAACAATTGGAAGTGGCGAAATGCAGTCAGGCTTCATATTGTCTCTCTAACTTTTTTGCTCTCTCTTCCGCTGTGTGTGTGTTCCTGCATGTGTGTGGGTGTGTAGCATGAGCCTGGAGGCAATCCAGAGGCAGAAATAGTGTGGTGGCACTTTGCAAATTGCATTGATCTCTCCCTAGACCTGCCTTCCACCTGCCACCCATCCTACAGTGTCACAGAAGCAGGGCAGAGGGCGTACTGCTTCATCCCTCTCCTGTTGTTTTCAGCCTCTTTCCTCTGTTGTTCTCTTTACATTTACCTAACTGTATGTATTGCCGTCCTAATTTTGCTGTCCTTAAATGTACCTTTTCTCCTTGTGTACACTCTCACATACACACGCACCTGCAGGGGCACATGCGACACGTTCCCCTGCTTGTCATTGGTATGACTGACATCCCGACTGACTGTCCTCCTAATTACAACATTATTAGTTGTCACGGTGATGATCAGCAGACGAGGCACAGAACACATGTTAATGAGTGAGAAATCAGGGTGGAACATGTCAGGAGGGTGGAAATTGACCATGTTTTAATTTGACCTCTATTAAATAACAGGAATGTCAAGCCAAGTGGACTCAATCTTGGTTTTTAATATTTTATGTTTTTAGCCAGAAAATTAAATAGTACTATTAATAATAATAAAAATAAATAAACAAAGTATCATGTTTAGCAGGCTTCAGAATTCAGCACTGATGCGGTCTAAGACTCATCTGGTGAGGTTGGCTCATTCTCAGTGACTGATCTCCCATGATGCAACATATTTTGCTCGAGGTTTATTGAGATCATGTTTAAGTAGTTTGGAGAATCAAAGCCCAATTAAGCTTAATGATACTCTCATCTCCTGGACAGCAGCCAAGCATAAGCACACAGTCATGAAGACTGCATGAAAGGGCTTCTTGTGAGCCCATGGGATCTCCTTATTTACAAATTAGGCACTAGACATCAGTAGAGCTGCATATCAAACCTCTACCTTTTGAGTTGTGGCTGAGATTGCTTGTTGTGTTTCTTATAGTCTTCCTCATTTATTATCTTTTGGATGAAAAATGTAAAAGAATACTAATAACATCTTCTCCTCATATATTGCACATCTGCTCTTTAGCTGGAAACCTGGATGTTTTCTTTGCAAATAAAAACAAATCAATAAGACACTTGAAGGCGTTTTATCGGCTTGGAACCGGACCCACAATATAACCAGCTGTCTGAACCTAACCTTTACAACCATGTTATCTCTCCTACACTGCCAAGAGATATTGTATCTCAGGAGACTTTCACCCTGCCAGCCCTCTAATGAGTGACCTCAAAGTCCTGTTACCGACTGTCCTGCCTCATCTCCCTTGAACCTTCAGTGACTGTCCCCCTGCGGCTGCTTCCAGCGCAAATATACAGTTAAATGTAGTTCATACACTATATGGCTGAGTAGACACATACTCATGCACTCAAAAGAATGTCAGAGGGCATGTAAATGGCTACACAGTCTTCCACAAATACTCTCGCACATTAACACCAACATTGGGGTCAAAGAAAACATCAGAGAAACAAATGCCACTGCAAGCTCCCAATTTGCTTTTCATGTAACTAGAAAACAACCATAAATATTTATATATTTTTTTTATTGTTCAGTTCGATAAAGGAGTTGTTAAACACACTGCAGCCTCCCCCCTGAATGGGAAAATCGTTTGGGTTTCATAAAACAGCAATAAGTCACTATTGAGGAGCATTGACTACTGTTGCTCTTGCAGAGTTTATTAAGGATGCAATTTCTAAATTTGCAGGCCAGTGAAAATGGCTGTTTCTGGCCAAAAGCCAGTGTTTATTGGCAACACATCTGCACTGATTCTGACCGGCTACTACCAAGGTTGCAATCATAGCAGGGTTTTTAAAAGCCATTTTCAAAGCTCACTTGACCTTTGAAGCCCGACTTCATTTAGACAAAGAAGAAACCTGACATTCACAAATAAAGGCTTACACCAACCTCTGTTCATTTTTCATCACTAGGATTTGTTTAGAGGCTTTTGTGCCTCAGGTTGAGCTCCACTGCTGTCTAAAAAAAACACTCTCACTTTGTATGTGCTGGATCATTGGGTTAAAAAGCCATACAGATCCATTTTAAGGACATTACTCAGATTAATATGATTATGATCAAATCATTTAAATAGCTTTGATCAATTATCACCTAGCAGCACAGTGCTGTAATATTTTCATTCACACATTCATTCTGAATATATATGCATATACTATTTAAAAAGTCAGACCTACCCCACACAAAAACAGTATGATGCTACAGTTGCACTAATAGTCATCACATGGTAAAACTCAAGCAATATGAGCTGTACACTCGTCAAGATCAGGTGAATAAGAGTGATCAGAGCATTCCAAAACTGAACACGACACAGGGTTGTGTGCCACATAGAGTACAAAGGTTCCCTGTAAGCAAGTAAGAGTGGACGTTAATTCATAACTACTGATTGAAGAGCAACTGACTCAAACTAATTTAAAATCCTACAATAGCTATAAATTGTGTTACACAAGGTGTTAATAAAGTAGTAGAAATACTGTATGAACAGAGGTTATGTAACCTAGATGCCAAAAACCTTTTGCCAAATAAATGCCCAGTGTGCTGTGTTTAGACTCAGTTCAAGTATTTATTAAATTTCTTTTATTGAGGCACATTTGACTTTGATTTAATCAGTGGACGACCCTGTTTTCATTTTCTGAAGATGACAGCATACAACACACAAGTGCTTTAGCTATTACGCTGGAGTGTGCTAAGCCCACTCCAAAGACGCATGCAGCGGGATAAATGAAGGCTTACATAAACACATTTGATTTCTTTTTTTTGTTGTTGTTGTTTATATTTTTTTCCCACAGCTGTTGGTGCTGTTTGTGCAACACACACACTGCTCAAAAATATGCCTAATTTCCTAATTTCCTACTTCCTCCATCCATCTGTGTGATATAGGGCCAACTGGGTGCAGCACCTGGGCAGGGCAACAGGTCAGAAAGGAGCAGGGTGAGCATTGAGGGGAGGGAGGCACACATGTGGAAAAAAAAAAAAAAACAGGCTAAAACTGGCCCAGCATTAATTTTCATCACGTCTGTGGCAGCTGCTGCTGCTGGTTAGGTGATGCGAAGGAGGAGTGATCCATGATGTTATGGTGCAGAGAACCAGGCACCATCAGAGGATGTTTGAGGGGGGAAGGTTTGAGTCTGTATCTGTGTGTCTTTTTTTTTTTTTGGTGCCTGGTGGGCTGTTCAGGGCAGGAACTTACCTCTGCAGATGGTGCCATTGCCCACATAGCCCGGCTTGCAGGTACACAGGTGTCCTCTGATGGTGTTGGTGCAGATGGCATTCTCATCACACAAATTTTGGCCGCTGGCGCACTCGTCATGCTCTGAGGGAAAGATAGAGAGAGAGAGAGAGACTCTGTAGTCAGAATAACTGTGTGTATGTGTGTGTGTGCTGTGAAAGATGGGGAGGTCACTGGGAAATTTTCTTTTTGAGCCTAGCAGCCATCAAAACTCCACTGATGAGAGGACAGTTAACAAGCTAGTTGGCTGAGAATATGAGGCCACAGCTGAACCGATCCTCTGTCAGCAGCCAGCTCTCTGAGCATCCGCAACGTGGCTCTTTCAAAATGAACGTGAAGTGGATTCTGTAATGAAGGTTACTTCGAGCAATGACAAAAGGCAGAGCTGCTTTCTCTGCCCCTGTTTTTTGCTTTAAAACCACCATCAGCTGGTAGAGGAGTTAGGAGGAACAGCTGATACATGCCAGGTGTGCTGACTGATTGCTCAGTATCAGCATCAATTAGCCTAATGAGGTTGGCGGTGACTAGTGAGGCGCAACATCAAGAACATCAAAATGTAACTTTCCCAAAATTATGTGAAACAAGTTGAGCTTTCTAGAAGCTCACAGACTTTCAGCACTGATCCCAGAGAGTTTACGTCCGCTTAATGGGAAATAACCACTTCAAATGTCTCAGTATTTCCCAGTGTCCCCATATAATATCAGTTCAATATGCTACTGGGAGTATGGGCCTCTAGCAGCTACACACTGCAATTGGTCTGCTTGTGATTTTGCTTTCAAGACTATAATGCAGACGGAGGTTTTGGATTGTGAAGCTCAGTTATCATCTCCTTATCAGTAACACTTAGCAAAGATGTCTCTACTTTACAGCTGCTCGCTGTGATTGCTGCTCTTGAGGCCTGCAATGTGAGACAAGCTGAACATATTTTACTGTTGCTTGTATCACAAAGTGAAAAGAGGAATCTGAATACAGCTAATGTGGGGAATACAAGTACAATAGATGTGTCTGGTTTTAAGGCGGCGCTGTTGCAAAGTGAAATCCAAAACTTAAGCTATAAATCAAAATGTGTGCTGCAGATGTCTGCAGCATGACTCCCCCTCTGAAATCCAGCTTTTCCCATCTCTGTTACCTGGGGCTGACAGAGAGATCACATCTGCTTTTAACATATTCATACACACATTACCTGCAATATACAACTTTCAGTTCAAGCTCAGCAATGCTCCCTATCCGGTTATTACAACAACTCATTAAATCAGTGTAATGTCATGAATATTAAAGCAATTAAGAATGCATGGATTGCATGTTTAAGAGGATTTGGCAGTAGATGGCTGTGAACTGAACCAATCACACTTCTGAAAACAGCAGTACGTCAGCTAAATTCAGATATGCAGAGATGCGGTGTGTTGAAATACTGCTTGTTTTGACATTTCTCTCCTCCTCCCTGGACTGAAATTAGCATGGTCCTCCTTTGCCTGTATACATTCTATTACCATAAAACTCAGAGACTAATAATAGAAAACAGTGCAAGGTCAGCAGATTAAGAATATGGCTCGTTTTGTTTCATTCATGAAATGCTGACTCACTGATCACATAGGGGTGACACAGGGTTATATCCATGCTGAGGGTCAGTGTTTCATAGCCTGATGTAGGTCCCATGATCTGCTCTCTTGACTTTTACAGTTTGCTGTTAGCTATAGAGGCCAGAAGGTATCAGGGGTTTAGCACTGCAGGAAATACATAGTTAACCACTAGAAGACCTTCCAGAAAATAGTCCCTCTCACTGTCCTGATAGAGTGAGTCAGTGATGTTAACATGTAGCTACATAAGAAAAACTTTGAACTTTGCTTCCCAGTTTGCTAAATATCCTCCACTTTGATGACTGCAACAATACGTGAGCAAACCAACCAGTGCTCTTAGTTTTAAAGATGAGACAAGTTCACGCAATGTCCACCATTCAGATTAGGACAAGCGAAAAAGGGTCTGAAGCTTTTGTCCAAGAATTTTATAAATGAGGCTTAATGGGTCACCTAAACAGGTGAATGACCCCTTTTGACTGCGCACTGTGTGCAGACCCCCCAGCCAATCAGCAGGACTCACGAGTGCAGCAGCAACAGGCCCCTCACTGACTTCCCACCTGCAAATGCGGCAAATTGCGGTTCATTGGAACCAACAATCTCCCAAAGGGATTCAAACTGTAGGGAAGCAGTAGCAGACCAGACCTAACTCATATAGTTAACTGATCTCAGTCTTCAGACAGCTGATTGGTCAAAATATGTGCTCTTGATAGGCTGAAACAAAAACCTGCAACCACAGCAGCCCTTTGTGGAATGAGTGGCCCACCCCTGATCTGCACAGTGAAAGTCAACATCCAGCAACAGTTCTGTTTCACAGCATATATTTTCGGTTGTTATAGACAATAGCTCTGTTCTATTTGAATGTCCCAGTGAGACGTACCTGAAACTGAAGCAGCTACATGGAATTCATCTATTGTTTATTTTATTTGTTTCACCTGAGCTTTTCCTACTGTGACCCTTCAAATTTTCTTCCACTTCATCAACTGATGTGTAGAACATGTTTCATCACCAGTGATTATTATGTGTGAAGTGTTCTTTTGAGAGTTTGGCATGTCAGCAATAGTGAATCAATGGCTGATTTCTGCCAGCTCCAGTTCCTCAGGTCTGCAGTTCAGCACTGCATCAGCCTGCTGCTGCTGAATGGTAATCACACTGAGATCAACATGTTACACATGACATGTTACATGTTCCACTAATGGGCCCCACAGCGAAAGGTCCTAATGAGGCTGTTCACGAGTTGACCCGAGGCCACCAGCACCCTGCTTAAGTGGGAATGTGCTATTAGCCAAAAAAAAAAAAAAAAAAAAATTTTGATTCATGCATTTTTTAAAAGAGCATAATTATAACAACATGAAATAATAATTACGGACCTCTCTACTGCTTATAAATATGGGATTAACTGATTTTTGGCAGCGTTTTTATTGATCCAAGTCTTGCCACTGAGCCTATCAAACTGGTTAAGCCACAGTTAATGCATCTTCAATTAGAATCTAACATGATTTTGGATGATTATAAACAATGTATTAAAATGAAAAAAAAAACGCTTTGATGATGTGCTGTGGGGATTTACCACAGAGCTCATGAAGTGTTTTATATCAAAGGATGAGCAGTGTCTTTAAGTACAAGTCAGGACCTGGCCTGAGGCTGCCACAGCTCACAAGGTACACGCTAACACACACACTCCTCATTAAAATGCAAAAGCTTTGGCGGGAGTCATGGCTAATACAGTCCCCTTAATTAATGAGTGTTGCTGAAGAAGCCCTGAGGCAACTCAGAGAAATTATTTTGCTTTTCTCTTCCCGTGGATTTCCTCCCCATGTTGAATTGAAAGTGGAGGTGAATGTCAACAGCACTGGTGGGATGCCTGTGAGTTCGTGGGCATGGATATGAAAAGTAGGCTGCATTAATGGTAAGTAATAGAGGAAGAGTTACATGATCAAATATTCAGTGCGCTAATGGCTGCGAGCTGATGGAGGGCAGAGCAACACAATCAAAACACTGACAGCCACGGCTGCTTATTAATGCTGTTTAATGTCTGCTGGCCAATTGGAAATTATACAGAGGCATAAACAGACAGATGCAGTGGCTGAATTGATGGATAATGAATAAGTGAAAGACCACTAAGTTGAATAAGCAATAAATCCCTTCCAGTGAACACTTTAGGGGCCTTTTTTCCGTGGTGGTGCAATGTTAAGTGAGCTCCCATGAATCATTAGTTGTTTTTTTTTTTAATTTATTCACATCTGTTACTTCAATGTGTCTTTGATCGCATTAATTTTCTAGCTGTTGGGATGCATGTAGCTGAAAAAAGCATTGCATGCTAAGTGTAAACAGATTGCTTTCCTGTGAACAAGACCCCTGGTGATTTTGCCTTGACAAGAACTTTTGTTATCTTTATGGTACAAGAGGTTATAGTACAGTATGCCCACATTGCAGCAACACATTGTCAGGGCAGATTGCATACTACTACTATACTCTGCAGTGCTTGGTGTCTTTATTGCTCGTAATGCTTATGCAGTTTCCATGATAGGGACAACAATCAGCCTTCCCATCAGCAGTGTGGCTACAGGTTTGTGGTTCAGGTGGTGCTACTCTGTACAGTACCATCCAGATAACAACATGATTGCCTGGAGAAGTGTCCCTCCACCTCTTGAGCTGCTGTGGTTACGCATTGCTGTGATTGCCACAGCTGATTCAGAGCTTTGAGACCGGTGATGTGACCAGCTGTCAGTGTGTCTATTGTGTACCACATCCTCTGATCTATAGGTTTTCAACTTCACATCGCCACTTTGCACTTTGTATGGCTGCCTTCACAGGAACTAAAATAGAGGTGCCCTGGCAGACACCCACACAGTCTATACACTCAGTAGTAACTTGTTCTGGAAATTCTGGTTCATGTAGCTGTATTATGCAATGCCACAGACTTATATTTACAAGAAAAACATGTTTACAGACCTCACCAGCTCATCTAATTTTTACTGTTTCCTTGAACTGACACAGTGAAGTTTTTTTTTTTTTTTTTTCCCACAAAATTCTTGCAGTCCAGAAAACCCTGCAATGATCACAAAGTCTAACTATGAAGGCGGACCCCCTTCAGACAAAATTTGTCTGAGGACTGAGCTTCATCGATGGAGGTAGTGCAAGCAAAAATTGATTTTGCTGATTTTTTTTTTCTTTTTTCTACATGGTTTATGTACAGTATGTACCTGCTACCTGGGAAGATTTCAGGTATTAAGTCTATTTTTTCTGTCTCCTGCATCTACATGAACTACACACTGAGCTGTGAGCACTGTCACAGTGTGTCTGAGTGCACAGCAGTGTTGTGGCCGAACATACTGCAGCAGATTGGTGCTGATGATGTCTCCTCTATGCAGCCACTGTGGACATCTCACATTTGTTGTACAGGTAACAACGGCATGCTATGTGACCAAAGGATCCAATAGCTCAATGCACAAAAGCTAAAAGTTGCTTCATGAGAGGTTTTTGTTGTGCACATCAGACCAACAACAACAAAGCTCATCATAAAGTCTGACTGGCTCATCGTAGGTAGGTTGGTTTTCACAATCATTATAAAAATTGAAATGAAGTACGTAAAGGACATTCATGTGGATGGTGCAGTGATTAGCACTGTAGCCTCAAGCATGAAAGCCTTCCTTCAAATGATAAGCATAATAGCTTATCACTTTGTATGTATCTGAGGGCTGCAATGTTCTCTATCCTGCTATTGATTCGTTCAAAAAGGTTTCAAATTAATTGATCTTTTCCAATACTGCAGCAAACACTATTCCCTATGGTGTGCTGTATGGCTTACATCTATTATTATCTGTATTGGACAAAGGGCTGTTTGATACTGAGAGTCATTTGATTCAATGCTAGTTTCAAAAATAGTGCTTAATGTGGATTTAAAATAACATTTCATGGAATTTGTATTTTTACAGTACTGTTGTTTTTTTAAGCCAACAACCACAAGCTAAAAGAGGAACTGCTCACATCTACACTTGCTTCTTGCTCATCAGCCATGATAGCTGTCATTTTAATTAGGCACCTCCAAGATAAATTAATGGTGTGCATTAAACACACAAGATTGATAAGATCAACCATTTAGACTTTCCAGTGGAATTCCGTTCCCCCACAATACAATAACCTGACAGTGTGATGAATGACAGTGTCAGTGGAAAGTTATTACATTGATAATACTGAGCTCAGTGATTCTCCTGGAGATAATCTGGACAGCATCTCAGCATGCTGCTCAGGGTGGTCATATTAGTGATGATCATAGTGTGATGTGGTGTCAGGCCTGGACATGTGGAGGTGACCGACTTCTGGGGAGATAATGACTGAAGCACATGTGGCTTCTTCTCTGGAAAATGCAGAGTAATAAGAGGATGAGAGAGGTCATTGAGGTTATTATCCCATTTCACAGAATTACCAGGCATTTCTCATCAATGAGTTCAGGTCAAACACAAACTCTTTGCTCATTCGTCTACTGTTCATGGTCAAGGGTCAGTCACTAAGTGAGCGATAATTTAACGTAGGAATCTTCATCACTGACCGAGGTGGTATTGCAAGTACTGCAGGTGAAACAATGTATCATAGGATGGAAAGTGTGTGTGCATGCTGTGGGCACAGAATTTTTTTTTTTACTTTAATCATGTGCAGGTGCTTTATATATTCATTTGCATTGCTTTGTTTACTTTATTTGCACAAACCTCTGATAAAATGACAGAAAAACAAAATGTTTTTTTTTCCACCACTCCACTGTCTTTCTCCTTTTGTTTTTAGAGATAAAATGTTGTCATGAAGCCTCGGGCTGAATGCTAACTTCTTCCTCAAGTTGAAACATTTTAATGCATGGACAACTGTTTGCCTGCACTTCCACTGCCTAGAGCTAATAATCTGTGACCACATTGAGTTTGTATGTAATTACACCGTCTGTGAAATGCGCTTTGTGTTCAGCCTGAATTTACAATGTGAGGAGACAGTGCTGGAAAGTGCACAGGGAAATATTACAATTTTTACTCTACCACATAAATCTGACAGCTGCGGTTCCTTTGCAGATGAAGAATCTCCCACAAACAGCATGTGCACTTTTTGAAATATAAGACATATAGATATAAGACATAGGCCTACGTAGTTAAAATTATCCAATATTTAAAAATAGGAATTGAAATCTGAAAAATGTTATAAAGTAGATCCTAAATAAATTGTCTGGCAAACATTTTTTTTTCTTTTCTCTCCCATTGATCATCTCTTAACCTTTTGCATTTCCTTTGTGACCATCGTGCTGGACTAAACTGCCCCAACTGTATGTAAAGTAGTTAAAAGTCCCTTATACTCTTTCTGTGTTTTACTTCAAGTGTTGATCTGTAAGAAAGACACACGATACATTTGTGGTTTTAAGAATAACAGCTGAGACAACTGACTGTGGTCTGAGTGAAAACATATAGTCATATAACAATTAACAAAACACTGTGAAACCAAAATCATGCAGACTTCAAGTTGAGTGAAGGTAATAGCTGAGGCTAATCACTGCTTTGTTGTGATGGCTGATTTTAAGGCTCAGTTTCTGAATACATGCTGTGTGCATTTCTCTGTGGACTGAGGATTCGATACTTTCACAGCATTAATATAAATGCTAGACCCAATTTATAATTAATAGAGTTAGAGAATGTTAAAGAACAGCTTCAACAGTGAAATTGCTACCTCATCTTGACATATCACTATTATCAACCTAATGATGTCAGTGACATATTAGTCATAAGGCCATTTTTACTGCAGAATGAATATTTCATACTTTGCCAGGAATTAGGCCTATATCACTATGGGTAGCACGTAGGGAGTGATTTTGTACGCAGGCTCAATAAGAATCATAAGTTTCGAGTAAAGTACAAATTGTAGATTTTAAATAGATTTCCTCATCACAGTTTGAGTCAGATCAGAAAATACCCAGGTGAATTCCCGAGGGCAGTTTTTAACTTTCACATATTTTACAGCTTTACCAAACTTTCTCTGTTTTGTATTCGTCCCCGCAGCTCATCTGTGATTTATGGCTGCTCACCTCCTCTTGCTTGTCATGCTAACAACCTAATAATTTAAGCTTCCTGGATTGTTGTTCTCACTGTAATTTGTTCTGGATCAGACAGTTAAATGCCTCATGTTTATTCAAATGTAAAAATATTGATGGTACAGCCTAAGTAGCTCTGATACTGCATGACATCCATTGTAATCTGTGTTGAAGTGTGGAGGATATAACTAATAATTTATGACATTTTGTAGAGTGTATTATAATATGTTCAAGCATGTTGCACAAGAGATAATCATTACGTTAAAAAAATGAAAGGCACGACTAGGATTGTAATTAGTGTGACACAACCACGTTCTCTTTATTCAAATCTCACTAAAGCTGTTACTAACGCCTATTATTAAACTCAGCATGGGTTTTCTGTTCTTTTCTGAAGAGAATCCTCACTCACATTAAAACTACTGTAGGGCCACTCAATGATTTTGCCGCTACTGAGTAGAAAGACGCTGTTATCAGCTACTTCACAGCCAGACACGATTGGCGATTCAGAATCAGTTTGGTATAAAGAGACAAGAAAGTGATTTTTTTAGTCCCTTTAGGACAAACATTATCATCCATGGATGTTCTCACAATCTTGGAATTTTTACAGCTGCTCAAATGTGAATATTTGCTGGATTCCTTAGTATAACATGACAGCAAATTGACTGGGTTTAGGACTGGTGGACATTTGAACATTTTTACAAAATTGTCATGTGCACTTTTCACATTTTCTGAGTGAATTAGAAGATAAAAGATGCCAGAGTTTCACAAAACAGACTAAAAACATAGTTACATACTGCACCTCAATCACGGAGGTCTGGGAACAAGTCTGAGAAAGCACTGAATGTTCCTTCATGCAAAGGATGAGGTAAGAAAATGGGGAAAAGACAGGAAGTGATGGAAAATATGGCAGTGTGTCATTGTCAGACTACAGATCTCTGACATTGCAGAGGGGTGGGTTGAGTTTTGAGTAATTAAAGCAGTAACTACAACCTAATGCATGTAGATTTAGCAATGTACAGTTTGATAAGTAAACCCCCTTTGTGTGCATCAACTAATTAAAATTGTGATTGTGGTCCTCTTTCCACAACACTATATGTCTCTGCTCCAGGAGTGCAGTACCTGGGTCTTTTTACCCTTTCCATACATTTACAAACTGCACTTTCATCTGTTTTTTTTTTTTTATTTTTATTTTTTATTCTACATATTTCACTCAAACTACTTCAGCATGAGAGAAACTATATGAAGTCAGATTTGTTTGTGTCACAGATGTAAATTCTGCTGGTGTTTTTTCTCCTCTTCCACTTTCAGAGCACAGAGCTTTTTTTTTCTAAATAGTCCATTAACTTAACTTAAAGGAGACGGACAGTATGAATTAGGTGAATCTATAAGTAAAACCAACACCTCATGATTCACTTTTACTTTGCATAATAAATATCTAAACCATGTCCTCATCTCTTAAGCACCTCCCGTTGTCTCATTCAATAATGTCAAGCAGAACACTTCACTAATGTGAAATTTAATGACCAGTGACAAGCCCATAAAAAAGGAAGAGCAGAGCAGGATTTTCAAGGGGTTTTTCAGCCCACCCCCCCTCCCAACCCTAACCATCACCACACACACAGACACACACACACTCCAATGCAAAGTCGTCATGCTCACTTTCCGCTTTTGCCTTGCTGCTCACCTTGACATGACGTGAACCCAACAGAGAGCTGTCCTGTGTCACAGGGGAGAAAATTGACGGCCTGTCATAGCATTTAACCTGGAGGACATGGATTTCCATAAAATTAGTTGGAGGAAATTTATGATTTTCCTGCATTAATCCACCTGGAGTTCAGGAGACAGTTTTCTTTTGACCCCATGGTCTACGAATTCCATCTCACACAGGTGCTTCTCTACACTGCTGCATACAAGTCATGTGTGTGCCAAGGGGAGAAAAAAAACCAAAAAAAAAAAAAAAAAAAGATTTTACTATTAAGATTTCATTATGACAACTAGAGGGCTCCTTGAATGAGGCAGTCCAGAATTAGGAGTCTGCACTTGACTTTTTAAGACTCCCTCTGTCTGTGTCTTTTTACAAGGAATATTAACTTCTATTTCCCTTTATCTCTTCCTTTGCACATTATAACGATGCCATCGCTGGACTGAGGCACTAAAATCTGATTTCTATCTAAATGTCATGTAATTTGTTTAAAAAAATGAATATGTATGTCCATTTCATACTGTTGCAGAAATAAAGATCAAGCATGCATATTATCTGACTTTAACATCCTCTTTGCCACCAGGCCCACCGCCCACAGGAGGACCGGGACATTTCCATTTCCCAGTAGCCCGAGGGTCATTTCAGCCGGTGTTGTAAACAGTCAACTTGACCAGTGATGACACAACAAGCAACACTAAGTTGACACACCTCTTGCATCATGTCACCTGTGCATGACAGTACCTGAACTGCTGTGTCTCACAGCGTGTGTCCAAACTGTTGTTGTTACGTTGCTACTACTACCAGCCATATCTTTTATTTCCATGAGTCTGCCTTTGATGGTGGCAATCAAAAATAAAAATACAGTAATTGCCCAGACCCTGCCTAATATTCTGCTAACCCTGTGGTGACTCTAGGGTCAGAGCTTTAGGGGTGCTGAGCACCCAAAGAATTTTGGGTGCGAATAAAGAGGAAAGCAGGAAAAGAAAACACTAAAGAACACACTAAAGGACATAGAAACGCTGTAAGCCATAGGAGTACAGTAAGAATAGGAATAAGTCTCTATGGATGGTTTGTGGGTGGGTTTCAACAAATACATTGAAAGGTAAGTGCAAGTTTTTTTATTGCTTGTCTCACCTCGGGTGTTATTGATTAGGAGTGATGCATATGTGACTTTGTGCTGTGAATTAAAGAGTGTGTATGGCGAATAAAAACTTGTAAGTCCCGTCGTTGTGTGGGCATGATATGTGCATCAGTGCTTGTATAGCTGGTTCAGGGGATCGAGTGTCACCCTGGACAACAGTGGTGTTGTGTGTAGTGGGTGTACTATATGTGCATGCGTATACAGGTGCTAGTTGATTGATCGATCGATAGTGAGAGAATGTGTCACTCAGTTTAGACTTTCTGAGCCCCCCCCCCCCCCCCCCCCCCCCCAGGCTTCTTTCCCAACCCAGCACCCTGTCGGTGTTCCAGGACATCCTCATGGACAAGTTAAGCACTGAGTGTTGGCAATGATGTAATGAGGGGTAAAAGGGTACAGTGGAAGAAGTAGCGAGTGAGAAGGGGATCATTTTCATTCTTAAAATATTAATTTTAAACTACAAACTATGGAGTGTGTTTTGGACATTATTTGAGCTTGTCAAACACAAACAAACATTTTAGAATGACAATATTTTTTACTCCAATTTTTAGGGGTGCTTCAGCACTATGCATGGGCTAGCCTCACTCATCCTGCTAAATTATTGACATAATTAAAGCCTACACCTGCTATGATTATACTGTATGGTTCACAGGTACCCTTCACTTT
Organism: Caranx ignobilis; assembly: GCA_021432705.1. Classification (NCBI taxonomy): domain Eukaryota; kingdom Metazoa; phylum Chordata; class Actinopteri; order Carangiformes; family Carangidae; genus Caranx; species Caranx ignobilis. Next base: position 29,999,648 of record MU270012.1, read on the forward strand.
CTGCTGTAATAACATGTTGTTGCTGAAAAGTATAAAAAAAACATTGATATATATATATATATATATATATATATTGCATACTTGTTGATCAGTAGGAAATGACTGTATTTTGTGATCTAGATAATTTTCCTGATAATTCTGCTACAAGACCAGATGGTTTGGTAGAAAACAAACTCTTTGAAAACAAAGTAATCAAACTAAATCAATTCAATTTGGCAACATATTTGCAATCTGTAACTTAGCAACATCTCACAAATGACAGAAAATAAAAACATTTGTGATTTTGCAAATTAGAGACTTGGCTTGTATTGAATTGTTCCCCCGTGATCATCAACCAGCTGCATCCACTGTCCATCTGCAGACAGGAAGTGGACAGGTTGTGTACTAGGAAAACATGTTTATTAAGCTTTTTTCACAGAGTGCAGTTGCTTGTTACATTTGGAAGTGTCAAGCTTTTTAAGACTGATAAGATTAGTGAAAAAAAAACAAAACAATAAAGCTCTTCAAAGGCTTAGCAATCAGGGGACCTGAACCAAATGGGTTTAGGTTTTAGTTGGGTTTTATATCGTGAGACACTGCTTATATAAAACCTATTAGTATTTTAACACATGTACAGATACCAGTTCTTTTATAGGAGCCGCGCTGTCTTGGTTGTTTTGTGAGGGAGCTGTACAACAAGCCGCTTCTATCCAATATTAGACAAGAATCAGCAAAACCACTTTACCCATCATGGTAAATAAACTGTATTTATGTTACATGTTGATACCAAAATGCTTTAAATGTACCCATAGTCAGAGGTAGTGGGACCTTATTTATGAGTTTGCTGCTCTAACATCTGCCTAAGTAGTGATGGGGTGAAATTAACAGTTCCTTTTAGTAAAGTGAATGAGCTCATTTTAGCCATGACAAGAGGCAGAAGAAGCAGATGAAGCTGCACCAGAGTGCAGTGCACACAGTGGTACAGTTACACTTTCTAATAACATGAAGCACTTAAGACATGGCTCTTAAGTCAGTGCTTCTCGTAGTGCTGCAAATATGTTCATTTACATCCTGAAGCTGCTTCCTTATTAGCACATTAGTTTCTGGCTAGGTTCACATGATCGTCACCATCCTCTCTATACAGCAGCACAGAACCAGCAAGATAATGCAGTTCATCTACTATGCACAGCTTAAGGCAATAAAATATGCTCAGGCTGCAGTTCAGATTAATGAAAGCATGTTCCATTAATGTGCTCTGTCAGTAAACATCCATCCTAGAGCCACCGAGTTATTATTCCACATGTCGCCATGTGTATTCAGTCATGGGAACAGGAAGATAGTACATCAAAGAAGAAGAAGAAGAAAAAAAAAACAGCACAACACAGGGACAGATGGTTGTACAGCCGGCTGATGAACAGGAAGAAACACTCCTTACATCCTGCCTTTATGGAGGAAACTAAATATAAACATCAGTGTCTCAGAGTCAATTACACCTGGATGAAAGTGAGGACTAAGGGAAACTTGTCTGATTCCTTCCCAAACTGGGTTTGATGGGCTTATTAAATTGAGCCTGCCCGACAGTGTGACCTCCATTTTTGAAGAGTTAATGTATAGAGGGAAGATTGCCAAGGTTTCCGGGCTCGTCACACCTGAGCTCCACATTCATTATATGCATAATTGGAATTGGATTTGATTAAATTTTCATTAAACATATAATGTGTTTTTGGGGAGTGAAGGGGGAGGGTGTTTTCTAATACTAGATTTTTGGAGAATGTATGTAGCAACTGATGCATTAAATTAATGGCAGCTTTTGCGGTCAGCCATGGGCTGAGCAGAGGGGGAGCATATTGTCTATAACAACACGCTGATAAGAGAGTCAAGTATTGATCAGCAGAGAGCAGATGAGGACTGAAGAGAAATACACTAGAGGATCAAAGGCAGCACCACATGAACAAAGGAAAGCAAACAATTAAATGCGTTCGAACAGATCAATACAGGTAAAGTACCCCCATGTGTTTACGTCAGCTAAAGGAACAATAAAGGTCGACAGACTAATCACAGCTTGATTAATGTGATTTTTAAATCAATATTGGTAATGGAGACTTTAAAAAGAACTCAAATCATTTATACTTTATTTTTTACACATACAATTCAATTTCATTCAATAATTTTTCCATTAAAAAAGCTCAATTTGCTTCGTAAGAAGAAGAAGAAGAATTTAGCACTATTAGTTTTGTTATTTTTTGTTCTTAACTACTGAAGACACAACGTCTCCTGCATCACTGTGTACCATACAGCCCTCAGGTTTACACATCTCAGTTGTTTCTGTTGCCTTTTGGACGAGCTTGACTTTCTGCCTTTCATTCTTCCTTTTGAAGAATGAAACTCTGAACATACATCATTTTTGCACAGTGAAGGTCAAATATTCAATGACTCAAACAGTTTTTTGAATGAGGGCGACTTTAAAAATGTATGATCCCTTAAACGAACAGTGACAAATAATATATGTACTGGGGCAGGATCTCTTTTACAGCTGAGACTTAACCTTGAATATCAAGTTATGGCTGGTATAAATATTAGGACTACAATGCAGTTTGTTGGACATTTCAGTAAAACTGAAGTTTCAGAGAGGTGGTGTTGCCCCCTTCTCCTTTTGCCGACGCTATTCTCAAATCCCTACAACACAAGAGATGAGTTAATGTTTTCCTATGAGAATATGTGAAGTAAAATACTGAATATTGTTTAAACTGAAATGGTAAAATAGGTTTAAATAATAAAAATACATTGCTCCATCTAAAAAAAAAAATACCTCAAAACATTGAGTATATCTACCAAAGATCAGCTAATGTCTGAAGGAGACTGAGACTACCAAACAATATTTCAAATATACCAAATATTGCATTACATCAAACACCAAACCAGTTTGCAGAACAGCACAGCACAATTTGGGTGACAAGATGTAACTGTCAAAAAGAAACAGAAATTACATAATGATATCTAAATTACATTTAAGGTTTATGTCGGCTGGACTATAACAACAATCAGTGGAGAGCTGATTAGCAACAGAAAGCATTTAAAAAGGCAGTGAATCATCTGTGCTGTGTTCATTCATTCTCTCTGAATTAGAAAGTGTTGTGAGAACGTGTTATTTGGCCTCTGCTCTGTTGCAGGGTCAAGGACCTCTGGATGTGTACACTACGGTGCCTTAAGTTAATTAATAGGAGTGAGCTGCAACTTGGCCGTCACTGAGCTCTTAAACAGATTAAATGCATTGCAAGACTCCCTGTCTCCCTGTCACGTAGCGTGCAAAGCTACAGCTTCAAAAAGGTGGGGTGTTCACTCTAAAATGACTACGCTACACCGCTGCACTTTACCTCCAGGCGTGAGCTGAACCTCCTGTTGGAGGTCGTTTACAGGACGGAGCTGAGAGGAAGGATGGACCTTAAACCTCTCATCCCTGCAGATTAATCTCTAACTGCAAGTCTTATCAGCGCCTGCTTAATGCAGAAAACAATTCCTCTAAAACCCACAGATCATAAGATAAGTACACAGTGGGAGTTGAACAAATTACCAGTGGCAGACAGCTATTATCCACCAACACATGAAGTCAGGGATCATAATGACCTTCCACAGGGGAAAATCGCTGGGATTCTGCTGCACCGCACCATAAAGACTGAGGGTAAATGCTGATATCACCTAGTTATTTACAAACTGGGCTCAACAGGCTGACTTAAAGGGATAGTTCGGGTTTTTTGACGTGAACTTGTATGACATCCCTATTAGCAGTGTTGTGCCTCAACAGTGACTTTGAAGAAGCGTTTTGCTTCTCAAAACAATATGCGTTCAAAAGAGTAATACATTTGCATCACAAAACTGTTTTCTACGAAAAAGTCAGACCTCACGATCGCTCGGCTCTACTTTCTCTCCCTTCGTATCACTGCGAGCAAAACGCTTTATTTTTGTGACCCCAGCAACTAGCCGGAACTACTTTCTTCAACACCAAAACCTGGCCAGAACTCTGTTCACGGGACGGAATAGGGGAAAAGTCACTGTTGATGCACGACACTGCTAATGGGGATGTCATACAACTTCATGTCAAAAAATGGACTATCCCTTTAAAATACTCACTTTCACATATCCTGAAAGTACAACACTTGACTACTTGTGCAGATCTCCACTGAATGTTTTGGACATTCAGATCTAGGGTAGTGTGACAATTACCTCGAATATAAACCATTTTATTCTATTTTATTATTAAGCACAAGGTTGTTAGCTTGAGCACTGATGGCACACTTAAAACTTAAACCTCCTGAAACGAAAGTGTTGACCTTGATTAACCAACCAGACAAAAGCAGGAAAGTTCCCTAAGGCCAGCATACAGCAGACTGATGGATTATATCGAAAATAAAAATTTGAGCATTTAGTTTTAGCTTTATTTGTCATTTTTATTTTGTTTTCTATTTGTAAATCATTGTGTATCATCAAATTGCAAGGATCAATTCATATTCCACTGAGAGATGTTGTGATACCAATGATGAAATGCTCTGATAAAAGAAAAATGATTAATAAAATGGTCACCATGAATCCTTGCAGCCATGATACTCAGTGGAAATCCGATATTGTGACAGCCCAAATCCCAGTGCAGAAAACCTGTACGCACTGCAAGGAGGAGATGTGGGTTAACAGGGGTCCAGCAGCTATTTTCAGCTCCGGAGCCCAATAGGTGGTTAATCTGGCCATGGGAATGGAATGGCACCATAACCTCCTCGCACAGACTGATCCACATGATCTCTGGGAAATGCAGTGTTGTGCTGAGCACCAGAGATCAAGGCAAAAACAATGTGCATCATCTGCACACAATCACAAATCAAATGTCCTTCATATGTTATTCACAGATAAAGCTGGCCTGGACTAACGGTGAGCTATGAACTGATGTGGGCTGCATTAACGTGTGTGTGTGTGTGTGTGTGTGTGTGTGTGACAGCAGCTCTGTGCACATTTGAAAAAGTGTGGAATAGACAATCACACTTTCTGCCACCTCTCTCCCCTGAGTCCATCCCTTGTTTCCCCTGTTGAGCTGCTTGCCTGCTTCCACAGAGGTGAAATCAAGTGGAACCACAATTATTGCAGCTTCCCATTGTTTACATGGCATTGTCTTCACAAAGGAGAAGCTCTCTGGTGGCATGAAGGAGAAAGGGAGAGCGGGATGAGGCTCAGAGTGTCCAAATACAGAGGTGATACACGATGAGTCGTGCTATAGGTGACAGCCTCTTCCTGTGAAGAAGGAGCTGCTCACGTTGTAATGCTGAGATTAAATTTGGAGACTATGAGGTGCCTACAGTGATGTGAGGTAAGTTTGTGGGTGGATGGACCAACACCAAGAGCTGCCTGATCTCCTTAGAGACAAACACAGAGCACACTAGCCCTAAGTGAAACACATTACTGCCATTGCTTACTACCATCAAACACATTTCTCCCACAGTCCATGTATTTTATCTCATTTCTGCTTGAGGACAGGCACTGATGACATGTCCCCCATTACACAGCTAGAGCTGGCATGCAACGTGTGTTCTGAAGGAAGTGAAATAAAACATATCAAATCTGTCTAAAGTTGTAAAAGAGTCGTTGTACACAACTAGCAGAAGCTTGAACAGACTGACAGAGCTGTGGAGCAATAGAAAGTTCAGGTTATCTTTTAGGTACGGTAGGTGGGGTGTAAGGTACCTGCAGCATTTCAGAGGACATACAATTATTGGATTAAGTGCAATGCATTGTGCTTGGGGATGTGCTGTGCTGAAACTTCTCTGGCTGTAGTCCATTCCTGAGGTTGCAAACAGAGCAGGCGTTTAAATGACATCACAGGACACAGGTGAATGGCCACAGCTGGAGAGGATGTGAGGATGTCGACATTTAGAAGCTGGACTCGACAGTTCACCCACACACTCGTGAACTTTCAGGAAGCCAGTCATTACAATTCTCACTGCAAACACAACCTTCTTTCCAATGGCCACCTCTTTTTTTAAAGCACATTTTAGGTTCAGGCTATATTTTATCTCTATTTATATTCCCAGCCAGGGCTGGCTCACAACAGTAATAATAACCCATTAATGCAACAGTCTGAAGAGAGAAGTATTTTCACAAAACTGTGAAGCTAAAAGTCCTCTGACCCTGTGATTTGTGATCAGGCCAACAAAACCTGCCGTAACCTCAACAGAGTTATTGTACCTTTTTCTCTGGTGCTGAACATGGTTTCTTGCTGGCAGTTAGTGGTGGTGACTTTTGCTTGACAAGAGCTTTGTCTATCATCGTGTTAACAAAACAACAGGGCCAGCCTGTCCAGGGAGCTGTAACCTTTACTTGTTTACTGACAGGAAACTCCATGTCCAACTGTATTTCAACATCCACAGATCACCATTTGAGTGGTATTCTCCGTATAGATGATCCTAGATATTAATGTCTGTCCTTCCTGCTACCACAGCACCACAGTTTCACTATGTAATCAAAAAAAAACACTGAACTTTCACAATAAATGTTCTTCTAGCTTTTCACTTAATGCTCCGGGATCTTGCAATTTTCTTTGTTTACTCACAAAATGGTTTCTGCTATGTCTGTGTGTGTCCTGCTTAATGCGGTGACAACAATATAATTACCAAAAGCCTTTCCGGATTCGCAGACACAATACAGAATAAACACAGATTTGAGCACAACGCACCAATTACAGGAGCTAATGGGCAATCGTGTTAGTGTGGTGAAATATGAGCAGTCATCTCCCCGCACCACAGACACTGTGTTTTACATTCACGCAGGAGAATGTGAAACCCGCAGAAAGAAGCTGAAGTAGAAGCAGGAAGAGGGGGAAAAAATGGAAACCCTGAGGATTTATCTCTCCCAACAGATGTAAAGAGTGCTCCTTGGGCTCCCAGAAAGCAGCCAGGACAGTTTACAAGCTGCAAAATAGATTGATTGTCCATGGATCCCTGTCCCCGCGTGGCTGCCAACTCTGAGCTAATTAAAGAACACTTCTCTGGAGGAACAGTGAGCAGCAACCAAGCACATCCTATTCACACCCTGGAAAGCATGCTGCTCTAAACCCCTTTAAGAAAAGTGTGAGCCAGCCTCACCAGAACAGGTGTCACTGAATTGTATGTTGAGAAACAGCTTGAGATCCACAGATATAAACTCTGGCAGAAATTTTGCGTTATGTTGTTAAAAGTAGGTAAATATGCTGGTGAAATTCCTTCCATACTCTGCCCTGACATTTAGCTCTGAGAAGGTCAGCGATGCGAAGGAAAGACGATCCTTTTCATCAGAAAATTTGTGGTAGACAAGCCTTTAAAAAAAGCCTGAATGGCTGCAATCACCCATCCTTGTTCAATTGCACACTGATTCTTCCAACCTTTAAAAAGACAGATGCAGGGGCTTTCTCCAATCAGTTTGCATTCACTTCTTCCCGGCACACTTTAATTTCAGATAACAAAAGATACAGTGTCACAGTTGCAGAGCTGTGTGGCCCACAGCTGACGAAGGCTAACATTTTCCAACACATGTAGGAGTCGCTGGGCAAATTCATCCATTGAGTTGTCTTATCTCTCTTTAGCTGCATTTATTTACAGAGTAGATTGAAATTCAGATTTATAAATATACAGCATGCTAACATATTTGGTGATGGTCATGCCAGACAGCACATGTAAGGATTTCATGATCTCTGTTGCGGTGTTGGTTAAAGACACATATTTAAAGAGGAACTACACAGGATTTTTTCCATAGTTATGCTATATTTTTACCTTTATTAAACAGCTTCGATGTAATTGTGATGGTCACATACATGATTGTAACATGTTACGAGGGAGAATGGAGGCTCTCTGTCCTCCACCTGGCGTCTCTTGACTGGCGTCTCTTGACTTGCAAGGTTGAAAACCAACCTTGCAAGATCAGTGCAGCAATTGGCCGCTTACCCTGTGTCCCAGCTCTCATCTCTGCGCACTGTGAAACAAACTCGCTAAGTAACCCATAATCTTTTGTTTATGACGGTCAGGACAACACAAATATACACGTTGCAACATCATATATGTTATAGCAAAGCAGCGGAAAAGCGACCAGGCTTGTATGGTTCTCTTTAAAATGCAGATCTTCAAGATTGCCACTTAAAATAGTTTCCAGAACAACACTGAAATGACTGTCAAGAGAAAGTGACTGTAACCACCGATAAAGATATTCACTACAGGTCTGGAGACATTTTCTGGCTCACTAGCCACTGGGAAAACTGCCCTACTGGCTCCAGCACCATCCCACTGGATCATCCATCTTCCAGTTCACCACATTTATTTTAGTACTACATATTTTTTCAACATTTGAAAAAAAGTGAAAATTAAACCATCTGAGCCTGTCGTACTTTTATAGTGCAGGTTTGCTGTCAAGTCGCCCAAACTGGAAACCCAAAACAAGTGCAAAACTGATGCCACAACGTTATAGTGGCTAAAACATCATACACGTCACATCAGACATTCAAGGGGTCAGTTTCTAAAGAGAGCCTAATACTTCCTGATATACATCTCAAAAACCTTCTGTCTAGCCTAAAAGCAAAATAAACAATCCAATCAGTTTGGTCACTTGTGTGTGAGTCATTATCTAATGAGATATGATGATTCATTACTATGTGTTTAGACTTTACCGGTGCAGGAGTATTCATCCACTCTGATGAAGCCTGGCAGACAGTCACAGCGATGGCTGCCGGGCAGGTTGACACACACTGTGTTGGACTGGCAGTAATGCATCTGGGTTGCACACTCATCAATATCTGTGGAAAGAAGGAACAGATACAGTGGATTAATAATAGTTCTGATAGTTCTCACACTCAGAGACACACAGAGACTCCTAAGGCGACTGATGAAGCAGGTGGCTGAAGCTCACCGAACGGCTGCTTTAATCACATTAGAAAAGCACAGTTTCAGGACATTACCTTGTTGCATAGGGCTGTTAATTAGAGTGGTACCCATCCAAAAAAAATGAAACAATGGTCACCCATCAATCTCACAGACAACATTTTTACTTGTTTCTGTCTTTGTTGCTCAGGCAGAGGAATTGCTGAGAAAAGACACATTAGAAACAAGACAGCAAAAAAAAAGGGAAGGAAAGCAAAGGAAAGGAAAGGAAAGGATAAATGCAATGGGATGAGGATGCACACTTGAGAGGACAGAGGAGGGGGGGGGGGCAGCATTTTCTCCTGACATCCATAATGCTCCACTAATATCATGATATATTACAGCCTCTCTTCATACACAGAATCCCTCTCTTCCTAATGTAGCTTGAAAGACATTGTGCGAGCATTAAACACAGAGCTCAGCGAGGCATTAGCCGAGCGGGATGACTGCTGATGAATGGGATCGGAAACCCACAAGAGAGGTGTTATGCAGAATGGTCTAAATTTGTGTATGTGAGTGTGCCTGTGTGTGTATGTGTGTGGGTGTGAGAGTGTGCAAGTACATATACGATACAGTGTATTTATGAGGAATAGAGCAGCAGAGAGCTGGTTTCCTCAGGCTAACAGGCCTCTCCACCACTTATGGGACTGTGTATGCAACACTTAAGGGAAAGAGAGAGTGAGGAGAGTATTTCCATATCCTCTCCTTGGATAAATACATTCCTGCTTTGAGGTTTTCAGCTCACACTTTCCCCTTACAACAGAATGAATTTGTATGAAGTATGTAATTGACTTACATGCAACACCCAGAGGTTTTTTCTTGGTAAATTTCATCCTTGGAGAGTGTACAGTAGGAGTGTTCAATAGCACAATCAAAGAGAGACGGATCGTGTATTCAGGCATACAAAGCTTTGCCGGCCTTCAGCATAAAAAGCATTGATCTGCTACATCAAAAACATGAAACTTATTCAAGTGCTTTGAGGCCGTGGAACGGTACCTGAATCCAATCTCCATCTTGTCCTGAAGCACGATTCCACTCTGAGAGCTGCTCATTTGATTATGCTTTATTGGTGAAAGGTGCTGAAGCTTTGCTTGAACCTGACGACGGCTGGCCTGTGATGTCGCCAACACACAGCCTCAATAATTCAGAGAGGCATGCTGCTTTTGTCAGCTTCTATTTACAGTGGGAAAAGCATCTACTGTCAAGTCTGGAGACATGAAGAGGCTTTCCGAACTCTGTTGTTTCCACAGTTCTGTGTCTCTTTGGTTTTGTAACTGTATGCGTGTGTGTGTGTAGGTGGGTGGGTGCATGTTTGCCCTCTGCAGCCTCCTCTGGGAGAGTCGTAGCAGGTGAGGTCTGCTGACAGAACTGGAACTGTCATTTCACACAGGGGGGAATTCATTTTTCTGGATTTGCTGGTGTGTGTCTCTCTCTCTCTCTGTCTGTCTCTCCCATTCTCCCTCCCTCCCTAGACCTCATCCTCTCCCTCCACCCTTCTGAGCTCACTTTCTTCGTCTCTCTGCTGCTTTATTCATGCTGTGATGTAGGTCAGGGCTGTTGGTGGGGCTGGGGTAGCTAAAAATAAGGCAGGATAGGACTCTGTCTGTGCATGTGTGCATACGTGTATGTGTGTTTGCAAAAGCTCATCCCTTCATGTGCATTTGTGTGTTTAAGTGAAGGAGATTGTATGCGTCTGGATGTTGAGAGTTCGGATGCTGTGAGGCAGAGACGGAGAAGCTTCATATCCATGTCTTTGTGTGCTGACTGAGACAGCAGCCATTTCTTTATTTTAATCAACCCAGATTGTTTGTGCACTGGTGAATGTTGTGCAGGACCTCAGCCACTAAGCTGACCAGCCCCTTTCAGCAGCTCATGGTCTGGTCTGAAGACACTGTCACAATATGTGTGTGTCTGTGGGAGAGGGAGGGCGAGAAAGAGTTTGAAATAAATATTGACATAAACTCAAAACTATTCTCCATCTTCCTTTCTCTCATTAAAATAAAGAAACTTGAGAGGAGAAGGAGAGGAGTGCATTCGTGTGCATGCTCACACTCCTCTAAAAGGGTCCCTGGAGTTTTGCATGCAACAAAATCTGAATTGTTGATCAATTTTCTTTCTAGGTTTGCAGACTGTAACTCAGGCCATTTACAAAATACCTCACGGACACAGTTCTGCGAAATGTGGTCAGTTGGATCGAACTGTGTTAGGAAATGGAACAATTGATTTGATTGTAGAGTCTGATCTGAGATATTTGCCATTAAAAACGAATCGCTGCTTTAACTTAAGAAGAAAATAAGAAAAGTTTCTAAGAAACTACTTCCAATTATTAAGAGTCAATGCAGTGAGCCAGAAACTCAGTATCTTAGACATGATGTGTGTGCAGAACTCTAATATTGATGAAAGTTCAGAGTTGCTCTTTTTGACTGCAGTTTATTCCTCATTTTAACATCAGGATTATAAATGCATATGGCCAGAGCCTTTTTTAGTTGACCCATTATTTTGCATTATTTGCACCATATTTTCTTATTTTTTCTGTCTGTCTGTGGCTTATATGGTAAATTTGTTGTGTTTACAGCTTTGTCATGGATGGAAGCCTGTGGCAATATTGATTGTGTCGTATGCAGGCTAACAGCTCTCGTGTCCTGGAGTCTGATTTTCTTTAATGAAAAATATTTGCATGTTCATATATTATGGATTTTTCTCTAGTGAGAGGAAATATATGTAATTTTAAGACAAGATCACGCAGACCTTGTTGTGGTGCAAAACAAAACAAAACATACTACACAGATAATCATGCACTACTTTCATCTTAAAACAGTGTGATCTGCATCACAATAAATTAGAAAGTCAAATGAAGACAACTGTAGGCTGTGAAAACCAGATGCAGACAGTGCAATTTAAAGCTGCTAACTAAACACCTCACAGGCAGACAGCTGATAAATGGTCCAAGGTAACAATGCTCCCTGAGTGCCTCACATTCAGGCTATCAGTAGAAACTAGCCACAGCACCATCACAGGCACTGCTTAGGGTGGAGTTTGGAGCAGCGGTAAGGCACTGTATGATGTTTAAGAGGTTTTACTGCTGTCATTGCAAATGATCCCATGAGAGGTTATCTGGGGCCTCTCTGTCTTGGAGAGGCCCCAAGCATTTGTCATGTTTGTCTCTCCTGACTCTTAATATGACGGACTGGATTTAGTATTTGCAGGATGTCAGGTAAGAGCACAAAACACTTCCTGTGTGCAAGGTAAGAAACAAGTGACTTCAGGTAAAGGGTTGATTTTATTTTCAGACATGACCACAGCTGCTTCCTTCAAAGCGTCATCTCCCCCATGGATACAAATCTCTTCTCCATCTCAGCAGATGTCTCCTTCACAGACTGAAACACATGTACACAGCAATCAGCATTCCCCTCGTCTCTGACCCCTCTCTCGCTCTCTCTATCTCTATTTTCGTGTACCCCAAAGTTAATCTCACCCAGCAATTACACACCATGATAATTGAGGCTTGCACAGTGCAACGCTTTCAGCATACAGGCGTGTACACACACGCACTGGCTGTGTTGAAAGAGAATTGGATATTTCATTTATTTTCTCTAATGCATTTGGTGTAAACAGCTAATCAGCCTTTTTTCCCTCACTGAACTTCACTGAAAGAGTAAACAAGTGAAACAGAGTCAGCGATGAAAAAATATATTTTCCAATAATAGGCATTTTAATATAAACTGTCATGTCTATATAGAAGCTGCAACCACTGCATAATTTGTAAAGAAATAAAAGTGTATGACATCAAAACAGCACAGTGACAGACTGAGTTAACTTGATGATACAGCCAACAACTCATGTTGCGCATTTCTGGGTTACAGCATTGTGTGTGCAAGGAGTTTCACATCCAGCGTTTTGCAGCCTCAGGCTAAAAAACAAACAAACAAAAATTCATCTGCTTAAAGGAGAAGTGCCATTTTTTACAACCTGGAAATAACGCAATCATCTGCTGCGAAACACGTTCATTTCACCACTATTCTGTTATGATTCCCTCGTACTATTCCCCTTTCAATCCGGACTTGCCTGTTATCATCATCCGGAGGCAGGTGGATTGAAACTACTAACCTCTGAACTGGATGATGATGTCATCTCTGAGTGCTGTGCGCAGCCGCAGCACGGTTCATTAGGCTCGTTCGAGATGAACTGCGTCATGAAGCTGCCGTCAAGTCGGACACCATCACAGAAATATTTACATCCTGTTAGATCCATCTGTAGGTTACCTTTGCAGAACACGTTCGGATGGCTGAAGAAATTGATCGCAGATGAAATCGAAGCAGTGAGAGTGTGTGTGTGTGTATCTCGCATTGTATTCTATCCTTTGTTCTTTTTGTCTGCTTTGAACAGCACTAATTGCTCATTTTGGTGAGTGTTATATAAGTAGACTTTATTATTATTATCATTTCTATTATTATTCATCCACACAAAATACGTTTGTTATTAATAGATTAAAAGTTAATTGTACAACATGAGATTCATATAATCTAGCATTAAATACAACAATTATAAAGAAAATTTGGATTTTCGACAAAATGTAGTGTTTGTAGTCCTAACTGAGAGCCAATCAGCTCTTTGATCAGGCAACAGCCAGGCGTTACCCATCATGCCCTGAGGCTTGCAGTCAATGGAGAGCAACTGTGGTGCTGGGCTCTAAAAACTGCGTCCACCTTGATCTTGTGAGGTTATCGTTGCCGGTGCGTGGATGACGTCAGAGCAAGTCGGCATCAAGTCGGACACAAATCTAACCGGCATGCATTGCGCGGTGGTCGCCAGTGATTGATTCTGCACAGGCCTGGCTCATCTCGAATGAGCCTATTCACTCTGCGACGGTCAGCTTGTTTAGCTTTGGAATTTGCTACTGCTAATACAATGTGGTTCGTTTTTGCATATTTCCACATTGTCCCAACAAAATGACCAGTTGGATGAAGTTCAGCTTCCACACACTTATTATTTAGAGGATGCCCGATCACTCCCACTATATGGATTTACACGGCTCTCGAATGGATCTAAATATCATCGGATGGACTCCTAATGACACCAAAGTTATATGGGTGAGTAAACGACTGTATTTTATGCCAGAAATAAGGTCCAGGTTGTAAAAAATGGCACTTTTCCTTTAAGCTAAGCTCTGTCCACCTCTAAGAGCTGATCTACAGTATTATCACGTACACTGCAGTTGCACTTGTAGTAATATGGTGGCTACAACATGTTTCTGTGGTTAGCCCTGTGCACAGCAGCATGTCACTCAGCTTCTGTACTGACCCAATAATAACCCAATCACTCTCAGCAGAAACACTGATGTCATTCTACAATCACATTGTTAATGATCCTCTACTATAATGTGATGCAAAGTGTAGTTAATAGAATTTCAAAGTCTAACTCTAACTGTTACACTTTGCCCACACAGTAGGTCAGACAATTGACTGTCTCCCACTGCCATTTTTGTGCAGTGTCCTACACGTACTAATGGGAGAGACTGATGTTTCCATGATGACGCCATGAGATCGCTGACCCTCACCTACTTCTGTCTTCCATATAAATCCAAACAAACACACTCTGTGTCAGGGACTTTTGTTCTGTCGTCAGATGATCTCACATTCACTTCAACACCTCCATCCCCACAGGAACCTGTCTCTCTGGTGCAAATACAGCAAAACCTCAGCTCTTATCAAGGTTTTGATGGCATTGCAATGCATTAATACCTCTGTGATTTAGGAACACCCAGTCTGCCTGCTAACTTGCAAAGTATGTATGAACATTAATCTAAAGGACTCACGTTATCGTTCTGCTTTAGTGGTTTTTGGTTTCTTTGGCAACATGTGAATGTTGTTTTTCCTTCTTTTTCTTCTTCTTCGTTGAATCTGGGGACACATTTCTCTTTGTGTGTGTCAAAGGATTGACAGGCAGCAGAGCATAGCGTAATGCAAAACTCTCACTCTGCATAGTTAAAAGACGATAAAAGAAAAAAAGTTTCTTCTCATTTCTGTGATTGACTTTTATCCCAGTGTGGATGATGTTTTTCATAGTGTATGAGAATGAATGTCAGGAAAATGGCAGCCTCCGAAGGAGGGAATTAATCTGAGCCAGCAATTACACACCCTGATAATTGAGTCTCATACAAAGTATTGCTTTCAACAACTTACACTTATGAAGTAGAAACGTGAGCAAGGATATTCCCCACTATGCTAAGGACCTTGGACTGCTGGCACAAACGTGAAAAGACAGTGCAATATCATCATGTAATAAGGGAGCGGTGATGAGAACCAGATGATTTTCATGACGGGGGTGTTATCAGGTGTTATCTTTTTGTGCTGTGAACAAATCAAAAACAAAAACAACAATCAACATGCAGCAAAGCATAACACCTCAAACGTCAAATGTTTCATTGCCATAGGAGAAAAAGAACTACTGATGCATTTAATTACAGGGCCCTTTTGAGAGCGACAACACTCATCACCATTGTTGTCCTTCCAGAAGACGCATACAGAGCAGGAAGTGCTCAGGTTGAGCAGATTACAGCCTGCTAAGGAACATGACGTGCACATTGCCTGGCAGAGAAACTGAACGACAGTCTAGTTCTCCATCAGGAGAAAGAAACGGCGTGAATGAGGTGGTTTAATCCATCCGTCACTCTGTGGCTCCTACGAGAAGCTGCCACTCACCGAGCTGCACACTGACAAGACTTTCAGACAGACACTCAGAAGACTGAGGCTGTGGCAGACTCCTTCTGTCAGACAGAGTGGAACAGTTTACCTCGATGACAGGTGCTCTGTGTGTGTGTGGATGTTCACACAGATATACTGAGTGCCCACTAACTCAAATAAATCCATATATTAGGCAGGAGGAGGCAGCAGCGGGTGCTTTTCATTCCTCACATTTTATCCAATCACTATCCAGCTGATGTTTAATTAAATCCATAAAAGTAAACTGAATTTGCGCCATCGGAGCCGTGAGATGTATATCACAAAAGAAACATACAATACTCTGTCTCTGATGTTTTATAAAGGAATGTTATCACCACGGGGGAATGAGTCTGCACAGCAATCAAACTCATCTCATCCAGACACATTTACAAAGCAACAAACTGCAGAACATTTTCACACAGTTCCTCTGAGGTTTATCCTCCCCCATCAAAAAATGAACTCTGCAACGGAAAAACTGAATGACTACTGTATCTTCACCTGTTCGGCATAGGATACAGCGCACAGCACTCTCCACTCCTGAGGTGACCGGCTGGTCCATGTGCACTGTCATTGGGGCAAGAACAGTCTCATCTCTGGGAGCTCTTTGATCATTTAGCACTGCAGCATTTTGAAATATGATACAATTCCTTTCAGAGGACGACATTTTATAAACATTATATTTGTTGCTGCCACTTTGTCTGAAGGTAAAGATGACTTTATACATGACTTTGCTGCCTTTATAACAGGCTCCATGTCAAAAGAAATAAACAGAGGACATGGTCTGTTAGAATATCTAAAGTATAGTTGTGTTACTACTGTCTGGAGCCTTACTTACAACACAATGTTCCTGAAGCTTGTTAGCAAACATCCCAGCACACAGGCTGGGATGCACATATGGGGGGGTCCTCTTGCATAACATGCCAGCACGCATGCACACACGCCCGCACGCACACACACAAACACACACATGGAGTTGTTCCAGTGACAGGCTGATAATCAGGAAGCTGTGGAGATGCTGATGTGTTTGGAGAGATGTGCTACGGAGCTAAGAGGCAAACACAGATGCTGACAGAGGAAAACAGTGACAAAAGCTGCCAGCAGCAGGGCTGAGCTGGGTACTCATAATTTATTTGTGCTTTTTCCTGTTTTCGGGGCACGAATACCATGCGAGTCCTGTGTACCAATAGTTGTTATCAGAAAAAACACAGCATGTGTGATGAGCTCCGAGAAATGAATGTGCTTCTGCTCATGGGCAGAGGCAGAGGCTGCTGCCACCAGGCTCCCTCAGGCCTTGAACCTCGACCCACAGTGGATCTGCCTGAGACTGGCTCAGAAACACTTTAGGCTTATTCCTGTTCCAAAATTCAAAGTTTTACCATCAGAAAAAAATAGGCTGATGTTAAAGATGCCCTGAAACAGCTCTCTGAATGCCATTCAGTTTCACACGATACGTGTTTCCTCTAAAAACACACTGAAGGACTTGTCAGGGATATTGACATCTACAGTTGCCAATAGTGTGGAGTGTATATCAAACAAGACCTGTGGGGTTTACAGTCACTGACATCTCAATATGCAATACCACCAAAAAAAACAAAAACAACCCAAAGTAGCCTGTATTCCGCCTGTAGATCTCATAGATGAAGTATAGCAGCTGAAGGTAGTAGTGGTAGCAGGGGAGAGACACAGGCTCATCCTCACGACAAAGCTGATGCTTCACGGTGGTGTTAAACGACAGTGTACAATGAAGGGACCACATTGTATGTAAAGTCTCAGGGAGTTCACACAACCAAAAATAAAATGCCAGCTCATACTCTTAAACAAGCTAGAGGGTTCGGTTCTAAGGTCGCCATGGTGAAAGGCAGAATTTATAGCTGTAGGAGGAATGTGAACATTTGAGAAATTGAAATCTGGCGTATTCACATTGATGTGTAATGCAGCAATGTTGATTAAAGTGCATTGTCCCAATTCAATAAATAGATAAATGAAATGAGGTGAAAAAGTTAGGACCACCCTTGAGTGCAGGATGAGTCATGAAGTTGTTTTACTTGACAGTAAAACAACTCATGTATGCTCAGTTAACCTGGGCATACATGATTAAACCTGGGGAAATGTATTTTTCATTTCATGGGCTCTGTAATACTTTCCAGGATAATGTTAATGATTCACGAGTGTTATCTGATCTGGCACCTTTGTGAAAAACAACATTAACTGTTGGTAAGTGTGATGTAATACTACTCTCACTTTTGCCTCTGAGAGATGAGTCATTATTCACACAAGAGGTTGCTCGCCAAGGAACACAGTTGGTGTTATGCACTTGGACAAAAGCTTCTGCTGAGGCACTGTTGCGCCTGATTTATACTTTATATTTTCAGGGTTCTCTAAAACCTATACATCTATACAAATGCTGACGGTGTGTGTGTGTGTGAAGTGTGCACTGTGGCACAGCACCAAGATTACAGTTGGTCCATTGGTCAAAATCACACCAAACTATCAACTAACAAGCCCAAGTCAATACCAGTATAAACAATCTATACAAAAAAAAAAAAAAACCAATATGTCCCACCTACACAAACTGGTGTATTTGAGAAGACAAAGTACATAATTTCAACATAAGACAGATTTGATCCAGACCTTAATAACACCCCCTTTATAGACACATTCACCACCTAGCAAAGGTCTGGCATTAGAATTTATTGTGCACTTGTTTACTGTTCATTCCCTACAGCAGATAACAGCCAACAGCTAACTACAGAGATATTTGTCACAAACAGGTACAATCTGCATCTTGGAAAGAAATCAGAGTCTGGTCTGAACGTACTGGACACTTGGATGACTCCCAAGGAATTTGAATATAAAAAACCTGAATTTTGGCTAAACCTTAGTTAAACCTTAACACTTTGACACTGAGCCTGATCCTCTGTCTTAGCAGTATGTCTCTGAGCAGCTTACAAGTGGTTCAAATATGCCGCTGCCAAGTATCTCTGACCAGGTCACCCAGATGGCCTCCTCTAACAATAACCCTGATATCTTTATACAGCATTTCCATCATGTTTTTGATGTGTTGGGGACACGTTGAGTGACCTGCATGCACAGGCACATGTCAATATTACAACAACTACTGCAGCGGTAACAAACCCAGTATAGATTTGAGGTCCTCTGGTCACAGTTTGCTGGTTGGTCCTTGCTCAGGCTGAAGACTAAAACATTCTTTTACTCTTGCAGCTAATGAATAGAATAGACACTTTCTAACCGCAGCTAAAGACATTTTTGTTTCAACTCATTGGGCTTTTCTATCTTGTTTGTTTTGTTTCTTTGCTTTCTTACTTTGTGACACTTGCTCTTTAAAGGTGCAACAGTAAGACATTTTACTCTATGACCATATAGCATTGGAAAAATTACTATTCCTCTAGTATATATATTCCCCTCTGGTTGTTTTCAATTGCCAGTTGGATCCAGAGCTCCTATACAACCAACATCATCTACTGTATGGCCTTGATATGTAAATCCTGGTTTGACAGGTCAAAGTTTAAGATGATTTTCAATCTGGTAGTGTAACAAAGACACATCAAAAGCTTGTCCACCACATTGAAGTAGTAAAGTGACTGTAAACATTATCTAGCTAACGCAGACACATTGTTTTAACACTGATTAAGCACAGCCTGAAATGATCAGAACCATAAACTAAGCTTAGCTTATCTCAGCGGTCTGCCTTGATGCCGAGAGTTTACTATCTCACAAAGCAAGTGAACAGTTGCTCTCTGAAACCTCAGCGAGTAAGAGCAGAATCTCATCCCAAACACGGCTGACACATCTTGACCTGTTGACATCAGTCTGGTGCATGTGCTGTATGTTTATGTGCTTACATCGGTCACACTGTGTCTCTACCAGATCTGTTCTTTTCCTTGGGTCTTTCCTGCCCCAGCCACAGACATGCATTACTATTCTATTAGCTGTATCAGTCCCTCCCACACACACACATTCACACACACCCTTTGATTGTCCCTGTGCCCAGGCCTGTTGGTAGGGCAACAGCAGCAGATGGTAGAATTTCTCAGTGGCAGGTTGCTGCAACACACAATCACACATGCACACAAACACATATACACAAAACCAAATCTGTCAGGAAGGCCATCTACATACTATTATGTAAGTTCAGATAAAAACTTGTTTCAGATTATTGGCCAGATTCAGCCATTAGTGAACAGTTGCTAGGTAACAGCCATACCTTGTGGCTAACGACCTGCATGATCTCTCCGACATCCCATCAGTTACCATTTACCTTTAGCGATAGGAGAAAGGAAGCTAAAGAACGGAGGTGTGGAGCTGTTATTGTCTGGATAGTTTGCACCATGTTCAAGTTACTGTAAAACTTCCACCTTCCTGACTCATTATTGGCATGTCATTATGGAAAGTGAGAGAAGATGACAAAAAGAGGGAGAGTGACATGTTCAGATGAAAACAAAGAGTGAAGCACAAATACAAGAGGAAGCTGAAGATAGCAGCAGAGACAAAGAACAAAAACTAAGACAGAAAGAGATGCAGAGAGAGACAGAAAATCCAAGTGATCCAAGGATAGAGAGAGAAATCAAAGAAGGAACATATCTCTTGTTGTGACTTCACCAATGACATGCAGTAATCATTTGACAGGGGGAGCTGATATTGGGGTATAAATATTTGACAATGCTGTGGAAGCACTTAATTAGCTTCATTGTTATTCCCATCCAGAGGCAGCTGCTATCCGCGCTGTGTACACTGACAAAATGCCTGTATGTGAGTGCATGTGCACATGTGGATATTTCATGTTTTGATATTACTTTTAATTTTGATTGCATTTTTAATTGGCAAGTGGCAGGTGCTCAGAAATTAGTTGTGATAGGAGCTAATGTTATTCAGTTCGTGTGCAAGTCAACAAGGAAAAAAAAAAACAAAAAAAACAGGGACCAACTTTGTTTGGTGAAAAGAAACTTCATCGTGTGGCATCCTGAGTGTAAGGGTGCATTCAGACCTGGTTCATATGGAGTAGTTCCGAAATAGGAAGCGCTTAACCCCAAAGATCAGTCATTTGGGCATATGTGAACATAGCAATCATGCTTGGGGGAGTGATAGAACAAGCGGGCTGAGATCACCAAGAAGGGGGGATCTCGGTTTGCCTCCACTCAAGCCCTGGAGCAGTTTGATCGCAGTGAGAACATAATGAACTCAGCAACCGACACAATACACAACATGCTGGTGATGTTCCTTGGTTCTCAACCAGACGCACTAGTTCGGGCCAAGTTCAGGCCAAAATATAGGATGAGTCAGGTCAGGCTAGGTCGGAGTCAGGTCAGATCGGACCACAACAAAAAATAGTGGTAGGCGTGCTAATGTCTATAGAAGGACAGACAGGTGATAGCGTGAAAGAGAGTAAAGGTTTGATGCTGTATTTGTAACGTTTCATCTAGACCTGTAAGTAAACAATGCTACTGTTAGCGATGTAGCAATAGTAAAACAAATGTGGAAAATGCTCCTTGAAAAACACAGCCGGAAAGTTATAGTGCTGCACTGGGCATTAAAACTGCAAAGTGAGAGGGCCCACTGAATCCTCTTACAGACACACATGTCTCAGACACAACTCAGAGTAAGTTCCAAATTTAAGCTGGTTCGAGCAATATGTTAGTATTAATGATGAACTCACAGACAGCAATCACCTGACTGCAGATCTCAGCTCTACAGCCAATATAGTGCTATGTGTACCTGGTGGCAACACAACTAAATGAGGAGTGAACATTGGACCAACATTCACCAAACTGACAAACGGGGATGGGAATTGAGAACCGGTTCCAATTGGCTCAATCCATCAACATCATTTGCCTTTATGCTTAACGATTCCCTTATGAATGCCTTACTTTCGCGTGCTCATCGCATGCCTTGCAAACAGAGGCAACAGAGGCAACCAGCGCGCGAGAGTGTGAGCGACACTATGGCGGAGAGACAGAAGCCTCCAAAGTGTGGCTTAGTTTCACAATAAATGACGCTAACAGTGCAACGTGTAATGTGTCTGGCACCGCCATTTCATGCAAGGGTGGAAACACCAGCAACATGCTGAAGCATTTGTTGACGCACAGCATTAAGTATCAGGGGTGCCATGTATTTGACTCTCTACGCCGCCAGTCGACGAGTGCTGTGCGGTCTCAGCGGAGCAGTGAGGGTAAGAGATCTAGGATCCAGAGACCAGTTTAATATTTGTTTTAACATATACACTTTCATTTATTTTAGCACATTGTCAGTCTCTCTCAAGCAGTTATCTATCTTGTTCAGTGCTCAGAGACTCATAATAACTCAATAAAATGTGTGTTGTTGACACTGAAAACTTGTAAGGCCTACTTTTTCCACACAGAAAATCCACAGGAAGCGATAAGGGAATCGATAAAGAACCGGATCGATAAGCAGAATCGATAATTGCATTGATATCAATAAAATCTTATCAATTCCCATCCCTACTGACAAAACACAACTCTAGATGAATGTTAATACAGCTCTTTGACTGCTTGATGTGTAAATTGGTAACTAACAGCTGACAGGTTTTCCATTTTAGGTGCGTTTGTGCTGCCTAGAGTTAACACAAGCTATGACTGGACTTGCTGTAATGCACTATATGATAAATCATTTTCTAGTGGTGGTCTACTCAAAGCTCAAACCAGCAAAATCCAACTAATTGAATCAAGTTGTAGACAGAATCTAAGACTTTATCATGACTATATTTTATCATTCTCATGTATTGTTTTATTGTGCACAGAAGAAATTGCAATCAAATCTAATCACTGATGGATTAAATAATGTCAACACATTATTAGATAATGCTCTACATTAGTGTAATTATAATCTAATCCATCAAGCAAGGTGCAGTTCTGCATTCTCAATGTGATGGAACACGTGATATGTGATAGGTGTGTAATTTCGTTAATATTATCCAGTTTGTGAGTGACTCACTTCAGGTCAACAATCCCAGTATGGTTTGGTTTTGAGTAAAACTAAAAATCCATTTTGTTAATTGAGACTTCGGGGTCTTTTCTCTTCTCAGGATTTTTCACAGACTCCTACATTTTTAATTGAGTTTGTAAATGTTTTTACATGCCCCACTGCTGCTGTGCCCCATTTTCCTGAAAGGTAGATGTGTCAGCATGGGGCCCAGCGGGAGAAACAGCAAAGTGACAGCAGAGTAGCTGAGGAGAAGGCTGGAGGAAACAGCATTTATACACACACATGCACACACACACAGTTATTTGTCCCTGTGCCCAGGACTGTTGGGAGGGCAGCAGCAGCAGATGGTCTGCAATAGTTCTCATTGTCTCAGGATGTGGCAAGAGGGAGTGAGGCGTGCCCTGTTCAGCCCCAGAATGGAGACGCCATTGCCACGTCCTGCATCAGTGTCACAGTCAACCTCTTCCTCGTAATTAAGGCCAGCCCCTCTGGTTCCACTCGACAGCAGAGAGCAGCTGGAGGTCAGAGGAAGAGGAGGAGAGGGTCGACTCCCCCACTCAGACGGCAGCTGAGCGGCTCTTGTGGTTCAATATGTGAAAGACACTGGACTGTACATAAAGATGAATCCACAGGTTTCTGAAGAGTGTTTCTGATGCTCACAGTGGGTTTCTCCATTGTATCCACTTTAGCAGTGCCTGACTCCACCTCTCTTTGCCAATTATTGGCAAAGACAGTCCACACACACACCCCACCTCTCTGCCAATAAAGAAGTGGGCTGTGTGTTGGCCCCAGACCTAAGTGCATGTCGGTTTCATACCCATGCAAGCTTATGCTTCCATTAGCATTGTTTACACAGCTGCTTGAAGGCTAGCGTTAGCAAGCCAAGTATGGTGAGTGCAGAATCCAACACCTATCACTTTCTAAACACACACATACTCTTCCTCACATCACATGAAAATGTTTCTGTTGCTATATTTGAGGGAAACTATGATCAGCACCTTCAACCACAACTCTGACTCAACACGTGTCTCAATGGGAAATTAAATCAACAACCAACACAAAATGTAAATGTAAAAATTATGAGCAAAATCTTTTTTTGGTCGTCATTTCAAATGTGTTTTGTGTTTACAGGCCTGAAATGTTCATTAGTGCTTCAGCTATAAAACAGAAATACTTCACACTGAACAAACACCTTCATTGTGGTAACACTAAATGGCAGGTGCTATTTAGATAGTATTCTTATCATCACACCGCACTAAGAGAACAATCCACCTCTTTAGCCTTTAATGTATTGGCTGGTTTATTTTAGCTTCATTATATCTCTACCAGTCTTATCAGTCTTATCAGTTTGGTTGCCCTCTATATGTATGCAGTCTGTTTCAATGACTGTCTAAACCATCTGGCTAACACTTTCCACCAGGCACTGTACCAAGCATGTAGTTGCGGACCAAATGCTGTTTAGATATAAAACTGGATTTGGGACATAAAAGGACATGTGTTTGACCTTCAAATCATCAAATCAGTGGTGAGTGGGTAACACATTTATGGCCATGATGTTGAAAAATAAATCAAATTTCTTGTCAAACCATTTAAACTGCTTTAGCATTAACTCCAGCCTCAGTAAGGACACAGTGAGGGAATAGTGTAATGCAATGTATTTTTTTTTTTTTATTTCAGTCAGTATATTAGATAATGGGGGAAAAGGATGGATGCAAAACAGCCAGAGTTATCCCACGACTTTCTTTCTAACTTAATCCTAAATCTAATCTTAATCCTAATCCTAGAAACTATTCCTTGGAGGAAAAAGTGATGACGAACTAAACTGAGCTGTCGGAGGGATTTTCCTCATTCAATGCTCAAATACATTTCACACACAAACTTCCACTAACCTTAGTCCTGCACAGACAGTCTATCCGCAGAGAAAGCCCTCCCTTGTTCAACACTGTTCAAATTTAGAATACACCTACACAACAACAGGGCATGACTCACGTTAAGGTACATGACTGGATCAGCAGTGACAGCTGTAAAAGACGATCTGGGCAATCTGACAATTAAGTGCGCCTCCTGTCCTCGTGGTGACTGCGTCAAGCGCATATCCGCTCTTGTTTCTCCCACACTGCAGGTCGTCTTTCAAGACAAGACGTTGACAACTAACTTTGGAAATATATCAGCCATGCAGGAGGTGCCACATCTGTTTCTGACAACATCCACACTTGTCATCTGCTCTGCCAGCTGCAAGACAGCCCACTTACAGAACCAAGGGTGCATCATAATCAGTGCTGGGAAGTTAGTGCTTGTGAATCCACCGGTGACCCGGGCACACGAACAACATGTTGTTTAACAGATGCAGACAGTAACATCAAGGCGCTCAGTCCATCGTAACTGCTCATTATTTTAGACAGATTTTTTTTCTTGGCATTAAAGCTTATTGATTTCACAGTTGTACAACAGCACCGGTAAATGGCAGCAGTTTGGTCTACTTTCCACTGATTCGCTGTCTTATCAGTATCTGTCTGTCAGTAGATCTCAGTCTTACATGGAAGGACAGAAATTATACCTGATGAGGTTATGGCTCAAACAGCAAAAAAACTGCATTATAGTAAACACAAACGTGTCAAGATGCAAATTGATATGAGAGGCCCCTTAATACATCTGTATCTAATTTTTTTTTTCCCCCGCGTTGCTTCGTAATAAATACATTTCATTTTGTGAAGTGCCCTTGTTGCATCAATTTTTCTAAATAAAATGAAGAAAGAAGGAAAAAAAAGAGTGAAGTCTCAAAAGCTCAGCTCCATCTCTATAAATTCACATCATATCACAGTTTTTCCTGGTATGCTTTGGAGGAAACATAATTACTCTGGATTTTGCTCACTGACGACATTTTCCCCAGGCAAGCAAGTGCTTCATTATTGTACCACACACAAGTCGTAAAGGTTGGGTAAAGATCATGGTTTAGTTATTTATTAAAGAAGTAAATTCATCATTCTATTTTGCATTGCCTTTTTTCAGTTTTTAACCGAGATGATGATGTTTCCCTAACCTGCAAATTAGTGCTATAAGAAAGTCATTTTATATGAGTGCAGAGGTGCTAAATACAGACAATATGTACTTTGTTCTATGAATGCCAGAGAGAAGCAGAAACACAGACTGAATTCAACATCACACTACAAGAGCTGCACTCAGTCATTCTCATTTGTTCCACAATTCCATGTGTATTCAGGAAAATTGTCAATACTGATTTAAATGTCACATTTTTACTTTATCTCTGACTACTCCATTCATCCTGCTCTGCTCTTCCTTATTCACTGAATTCAGTGCTCTTTTCTTTTTTTTAACCATCATTCACTTTAACATTCATTGTATTTTACTTTAGTCTCCCCTTATGATCCATTAGAGTGCAGTTGTCTCATCTCTTTGTTCCCTGAAGAGATCTAAACGTTACAACCTCTCATCCTGAGGGTGATCTAACAGTCTTCTTACACACACACACTCTGAGAAAGCAAGCTGCTGAGTTTTTCTAAGGATTTTCAGTGATTGTCAAGTTCCATTTTTTTTTTTTTTTCACTCACTGCAAAAGTTGAAATTAATTAACTGGACGTCCCCTTTCCAAACGTTAAGTTAAACAGTAGAGTTTCTCAACTTCTACAGCTTGATTTCTGAAATGTTTGTTTAATTCAACTGCAATTACTTTTACTGTAATTAAATTAACCTGACCAAGTGTCTGCAGAAAACATATCTGTGGCATCTAAGCATCACACACAAAAAATAACATCTAATGTAATAAGACAGAAATCAGTGCCAACCCTCCAACTCACTTTCTTTCTCATTAACTTATCAGTCTGAACTCCCCCCATCTCCTGGTTCATACTGAGGTGACTTACGGTCTGCTTTGGCTCATCTACCTGTGTCCTTCCACCGGCCGCCGCTCTATCTACCTGCCCCGCCTGCACTGATGCTATCAGCTCCTGATTCACTGTAGCCGCCTCAACTCTTATAATTGATACAGAATCCCGATGCCCCGAGCAGCTGACATTCAACGCAGTCTGAAGGGCAGCTAGGGAAATGAGCAGCGTATAATGGAATATGCCGCCAGCACAAACAGGACGAAGAGCCACTTGTAATGTGATCTGCTCCAGCGCTTAAATATCAAGTGCAATTAAATGCCAGTGACGGCAGGACAGGGATGAGCAGCATGTGTGTCTGGAAACAAATTTGCTCTCAATCGGCTGTGACATCCTTTGTATAGTCAGCTATCATTTACTCTCGTGTGGGTGAAATCGCAGGTCTGCTGTCTCTGCCCTGGCGGGGTGGAAACTGTCTCACTCAATTCTGTGAGATAAGGACAAAGTGAGAAGTTTGTGGACACAAACAATGTTCACATTGTTCCTCTTCCATGAGAGGTGACATCTGAAAGGCATTGGATGCCTTACAAATTGTCTAACCTTGGGTTGTCTTTAGCTATGGCTGATTATTTGAAGGTTTCAATATAAACCTCCAGAACCAATGCCTCTTATAGTAAATAACCAAGCCTCATTTAAAAAAAAAAAATCATTTTCAAGATGTGAAAACAGTGACTGTATCCACCTTCTCTGGCTCTGTGCACCAGCTCAGGCCTCCCAGTGGTGATTTAAATCTTGTGAACTAAATGAAGGGGTCTTAGATTTCAGATGCCTTCAGCAGCATGTGAAGCTGTCCCAATCCCCACAAGTCACAGATCATTTGTCTAAATAATTCCTCATACCTCTTCTTACCACACCTGCCACACAGATGGATGAAGACTATGTCATACATACAGTATACACAGAATAAACATGTTTTTTTTGTGACTTTTCCATTACAGCATAGGGGACTCTATATGCTCTCTCTCCCTGAGCATGTACCTCTCTCTGCCTACTTCTCCTTAGTTTCTATGGTTACTACTGATGGTTACGTTGCATCTGCACACTATCAGCCAAACTAGAAGTAAACAATGGATCACTATCTACATTAAATGGCCCTGTGTTTGCTGTGTATGACTTGTGGAATGTGGCCTGGTGCTACACTGAGAGCTAAAGACCTAATGGTGAGGGGGGAATTCCTTATGACTGCTCACAGGTCATTAGTAGACTACAGGTTCATGGCCAGCACTCCCTCCAGCTCCAACAGCACCAAAGGAATAGTGTGAGCTGTATAAGAGGATTATATTGATCTGTTGGAAAGTCTAAAATATCCAAATGATCCATTGATTGCTGGATCAGTCCTTAACATTTGTAGGACATCATCTTTTTTTTTTTTTTCCCCCCCAAATAAAGATTTTGTGGCACCACAGGACACTTTATAATAAAACAAGTATCACCCGATTCATTGCTTATATAATAAAGCTACATTTTTAGGATACTGTGAATTGTAGTCACTGTTGTCCTTGCCCTCGTTCCTGACTCTCTGTTGTAAACTCTGTTCTTTCAGCTGCTCTAGTCCTTTCCTGTCCTCTGTTCTCAGCCCCAGCAGTGAACTCTTGTCACCACCAATGGGAGGGGCTGTCTCTGGGCAGGGCACAATGACATGGGGAGGGTGCACTCAGCCAAGCACCAGGTCGGCTGTTTGGCTCATCTTTTTTTCATACTCCACAAGTTGTCTGCAGTGGGACTCGGTACAAAGACAGTAGGGGGACATTGTATGAAGTAGTGCATATATGTGTATTTGCATGACATGACACCTTCCTGCAAGGGCATAGAGCGCGGGGGTGGGGGAGGGGGTCAAGACAGAGATTAATGATTGGAGATGACAACTCTTTCAATATTAAGGAAAGGAAGTCCTGGCAATGAACAGCAGGGGGAGGGGAGGGAGAGAGAGAGAGTGAGAGGCTCTGCTGAGGTAGAATTAACCCTTTCCTCCTCCAAGATGCTGCTATTACATTAACTCTGATAATGTAAATTTCTACTATTGATCTTCATTTAATGTATAAATATCAAAAGGACAGGATTAATCCAGTTTCCACAGATAAGGTACTGATGGTAAATCTGGGTTGTTCAGTTCCTGTATCTCAGAATCCTGTTGTCTCATTGAAGCTTTCATATTGATCCTTATGAATTGGTGACATTTATTTTTCCTTTTTTTTAAAAGTGCTTGTTTGTGTTGCAACTTATTTCTATTAATATCTATTACATTTATGTTTCGTATAATAGACAGCTTTTTCCCCACAAACGTCAAGGGCCCTCTCTAATGTCATTATCCTGTTTTAGCTGTCTAAAAACATCTAAGTCGTTTTTCCTTTACCATGCATTCACATAGGTTACCTCTGTTCATTTAAGCCAACCACAAAAGCAGCAATGTTGCATTAATTAATCTTGACAAATTTAAGGTTTTCTTCCTGGAACCAGAACTCGACATTCTTGTTCCAATCCACATTTCTTCAGAGTCTGATCTAATGTGTTTAGCCACTTTCCTGAAGATGAAGAGAAACTGTGGGATGAATGCGACATTTATCAGCATGTGCACAGCTGGAGAGAAAAGAACCACATCACTCTGCTGTTAAAAATTCATATAAATGAGCCCTTTGGGGCAAATAACCTGGAGGTAAAATACAAGCTGTTGAATTAAAAACTTCTACATGGCACGGGTGTCTCTTCCCCAAGTTTTGCTTGATCAGAGAAGGAGTGGGATAGCATTTTGACATCCATCACCACAAATCTGCCAAACACTGCTAATCAGAGCTGCTTGTCAGAATAAAGAGTTTCAGTGTAAATGACTACAGTCTCTGGTATACCCTCAAGCAACTAAATTCTTCACACACTTTCCTTCACGCTTCATTTTCATAACCGCAACCAGGATAGCAGTTCATTTACTGGTGAAACTTTCATACATTGACCTAATGAAATAGCTATCATGGCCAAAAAATTACTGAAGGAGTTCAGTCCAAGTAAATGAGTGGTTTATCCACAGATTTCATGCTTATAAGCCTAAATGATATGGTTTGAGATGTATTCCAGTTGAACTATGGTATGGTTCATATCTAATCAGTGGATATAGCAAACCATTAGAGGTATCTGTGCATTGTTTGCAAGACACAGAGATAAAATACCTTGTAGCATTAAGCAAAAAAATTACAGGCTAGTGGAGGAGGGCTACTTCTATTGTGTGAAGCCCACACTGATGGTGGTGCTCTCTTTTGTTCAAATCACTGAATGGATCTGCTTGGCTGTAGATTGTGAAGTTCTTCTCCTGCATACATCAGTCCGGGTGCCAATCTCATTTCCTAGCAACAGAGGTAAATACGTGCATTTACTGACAAAAGGACGTAGTGGACCATGAATCAGAACAAAAGAAGGGAACTCTTGGGGGTCAGATGGTGGTGGTGGTGTGAAAAGTGGTAAAAAGTTAAAGCCCAACAAAGAGCTGCACTGTTGAGAGCCTGCAGTACAAAAGTATTGGACAGAACCAAGAGCATGCTGGGAATAAATCTGTTAAGTTTGACTGTTCATGGAAACTCTAAATTCAGCTGAAATCTCTGGAGAATCAGCTTTAATACGTAGCACTCAGCCTGATTACAAGTTGTGTGCACACAGCCAGTGAAAAGGCTGGAGGAGGTCTGCAAAATCAATGGGAATCAACTGAGGTGGTAGCCAGTTGTTAATTCTGCTGATTCTTCATGACAAATGCTGACCACAAACTGACCAGTAGTACAGACCCCCCCCCAAAAAAAAAAATAAAAATAAAAAATAAAAAATAAAAAAATAAAAATTTCAACTTTATAAATAAAAAGTAAACTCTAACTTTTGACAGGCTGAGAACCATGAGAACATTTGGCATATTTTGCATTTTTGGCATTACTGCATTATCATCATTTGAGTCATTAGACTAATTCAAAAATTGCCCCATCATTTCAGAGCACAGCAAACTTTGTAGTTAAGAGCTACTTAGTTATGTTTGAAATGTTTGATAGAAGAGGTAATTACAGGTTAAGGGTCATCACAGTCAGTGGATTCATCCTCTGGGCTCCATAGATAAGATCTGTCCATTTGACCAGACATTAGATACAATAGATATCAGATTAGATATTTTGCACAAGTGGGAATTTCGGTCTGATGTAAAGGTCAAAGCGTCACCCCAAAACATGAAGGTCTATTATCTGTGGTCTGTGGTCATCGATTGCACAGTTGTTCTCCAATATTACAATATTTATGCTCCATCCTTTTTGGATATACACTTCCACCTGACCACTAGTTGAGATCAGAATAATGACAGACAGACCCATCACCCCATATGTCCTTCAGCCTCTACTAACAGGGTCTAAAATGACTTTGATGAAGGTACTGTAAATTAACATGAGAGCTGCTGGTTCTGTCCTTGCTCTGTCTTTGTCCACTAAATAATTCCTTGCTGGCTTATTTCAATCCTCAGGAGTTCAGAGCCAGCTCTTATACACACAGGCTGACATGCAAGGTTGCTGCCCAACACTCCAGACTGACATCACCCTCTTCACTTCAAGGTCACCAACGGTTGGGGTACAGTATCAAGCAGATTTCAACACAGAACTTCCAACATCTTTCCTCTGGCTGATTTCAGTTCCACAGTCACATCATCTACTGCATGTGTGTGTGCATGTGAGTGTGTGTGTTCTCCATCACTGTGATGTCATGATGAATGGGTGGCCAACAAAGCGGAGGAGAGGTGGGGAGAGAGAAGGGGAGAGGAAAAGCGATCTCTTCTGTGCCTTTTTATCGCTCTATTTCATCATGGAAATCACCTCATTTACTCTGAGCACTTCTCCATTCATCTCTTATTGTCACTGGCAAAACCTATTTTCTATCTGCACCAGTGCTGTGTGTTTGTGTAGTGTGTGTGTGTGTGTGTGTGTGTGTGTGTGTGTCTGTGTGCTTGTGTCTCTGGGTATGAGAGAGTCAGAGGAACAGGGAAAAAGCACCAGGCTCGCTACACATAGTTATATTTGCACATGAGCAGTTGCATTAATGAACTCGTGCTGTAGATTCAAGTGTTAACGTTAGCAAACAAACTTGCTATGTAGGAATCTGTTATTCTTTTGTTATTTTTCACTTGATGGACTGATGCTTCATGTTCAATCATCATTAAATCAATAAACACGCATTTCCCCCGAGGGAGAAAAAAAAAATCCTACTGATTTTGTGCTAATGAGCAAATGTTTGCATGCTTACGCACTATGGTAATATGGTACTACATATGTTAAATGTAACCAGCCGAACACTGCCATGTAAACATTGCCTCTGGGAGAATGCTAGCAAGCAGACTGATTTTAGCATTTAGCTCAGAGCACTGCTGTGTCAACATTAAGAGTCGCAGATTTGCTGCAGCGGCTCTAAACACCAGGTCTTTCACTTCCTCTCATTGCCGCAGCAGTGACTGAAGTCTGTGCTGTGCGTGTTCCAGTCTGGGCCTGTTGGTGCTCCCAGTCATGGCAGGAATCACACAGTATGTGTGGAGCTGGAGGATATTAACGGTTTGCCCTCTAGTTAAGTCTGTACCTGCTCCTGTCATTCAGATGAAGCGTAGATATGTTTCGTTTTTATACCTGAAATTGGGATCGACACAGCAGAGGACTGTGTGCAGACGAAAAGGGGAAGGGGGAATCATTCTATAATCTCATTAAGTACACCAGTTTCCAGTTCTCAACACCTACAGTCACTTCATTCTTCTTATTTTTGTTAACTATCTCATCAACTCCTCTCTTTTCCACATTTCATGCAAATTGTGATCTAATTAGCAAGATTGTTTTGATGGAGGGCCATTTGCTTCGGATAAAAATGGGACATGCTGTATTTTGGGAAGGCTGCCTGCTATGATGCAACGAATCACAGTCCACATATCATCCAGTGTGTTGTCCTGTTGTGGTTCAGCATATGCTGCCTTGTTTTGTTGAAAGTGTGTGTGGGATCTGGTCTCTGCAGGCCTCAATAATATCACACGTCTGCTTGGAGGTTTAGTTTACTTGCTGTGTTTCCAGTTCTGCTTCAGTATGAGCTAAGTAGCTGCTCAGGCTTCTCCTTGATCTGCTGTGGACTGAGCAGTGACTCATCCGTTTGTATCTCTCCACGAAAAACAAGCGCCAAATGAATAAATGTAAAAAATGTTGTGACATTCAATACTATGATTGCACTACTGCTACAATGTAAAGATGGATAGTATAGCTACACTGGTTGCTATGGTTACAGATGTGCTTAAATGTGAGCATGGATGCCATATAAGGCTACAGTTCTGCTGCTCACAGATACACGTCTGTAAAAGTCTTTCGGCAAGAGGAAGCCACATTAGTGATGCTTCTCCCAAAATAAAGACCCCGATTTAAAACTGTGTGATGAATGATGTGATGTTGGATTTATCTTTTCCTTTATATATTTATGTTTTGCAGTGTGGCAGAGGGTTTGAACTACATCTGCTGAGAATTGTGCCAGTGTGCCGGCACCTTCGGTGACTAGCAGGAGAGCAGCAGCAGCAGCAGCAGCAGCATGGCTCTTGGAGTAATCCAACATGACAGCGTTCACCTCGGATGATAGAGAGTGGAAGAAAACTATCAAAATGCTTATAAATATCTTATGGAGCCACTGAGGAGCGGCAGAGCAGGGGGAGGGGGCAGGAAGGCTCACAGACGTGCTCCAGCTCCTGCTGCAGAGGCAAATATCATGCTACTCACATGGAAAATGAGGATGAATGCATGTGTTTATCAGCGTGTTTCGCATGTGCTATTGCACACGTGTGTGTGTGTGTGTGTAGAACAGCATGGCGATAATGACAGTGGTGGACTCAAGGTGAGGTCAGGTGTCTGAGGGAAGGTGGCTGTACCTTGGAAGCAATGCAGTTACACAAACGAGATTGTGGGATTTCAAGGTGTCTGTGTGTGTTTGTGAATGACCAGACAGCAGAATGGAGCTGAGTAACAGCTGCAGACAAAAGGAAAATACTTTATATATTAAAAATATGGGGTACAGTTCCTAAGCTGAATCACTCTACCTCCTGGCACTAGAATATAACACAGCTACAACTCCTTTACAGCAAGTTGCAACATGCTCTTCTACAAACACAGCCCCAGGTCAGATATTAAGAGACACTCGAGCAAGAACAGGAGAAAAGTATGCAGGATAGCTCAGACTCTTTAACACAGTCTTGGTGCCCCATCATGTATTTTTAAATAGTCACATTAACAACATATTGCTGAAAATGGTCCTCATAATATCTTTTCCTATCTATCCATGCTGATGTTATGTGTTGATGGGGACAACTGTTTAACAGTTTATGAAAAGCGCTCTGATATGCAGATATCCAGAGACACCTCAGAAGCTTGTTTAGCACAGGACACTGTCGAAGGGTCTAAAAAGACTGGCCATGTCTTTCTTTAAACCTTAAATCTTATCAGTGAGTATGAATATGTAGGATGATGTACCTGTGCTTCTATTAACCTTAAATGTCCAAATAATGTTGACAATAAAAATAGATTTTCATACCAATTTCTAGCAATAAAAGCTGTTTAAAAAGGATTTTAAAAAAATCAGCTTTAATGTCTGATTCAAATAAGGTGACATTAAATAATGCAGTGTAGTTCTGCTTGTGCATAGGAATTCAGTAGTTCAGAGGTCAAGAAAAATGTTGTGCTGAATGAAAGTGGTGTTTTGATGGGAAGATAACAGAACGAAAATATTCTACATGAAGTGATGGATATTTGATAGCTTTGTTTGGGGTCGTTTAAACGTGTCTGATTTTTTTTTTTTTTTTTTGCTGGCCCTGTGCACGCCAGCAGCTGTCAGATCACTGACTCATATGCATGACGACCTCACATAGCCCTGTGTCCAATAACCCAAACTATGGCTTCATGCAGGTGCCTGCTGCAGGTGGACCGTACAGTAAATGTGCCTGTAAACCAATACATACTCACTCACTTCACATCACCACCACTATACATGAAAATATTCAAATCACACTTATGCATGTAGCTATGTGCGAATACAAAAATACTATTTGCTGCAGTTGTGTTGCAAAAGCATGTCAAACTATGTCATATCATCCATAAAGAACAAAATGAAAAGGGCAAGAATAAAGAACATCCTGTCCTATCACCACTGTGTTTAATCCTTAGCACTAATCCCGGTCTTTTTCAGGTCTTTTCTTGAAACAGGTTAGGCCTCCACACTGTGTGTGTGTGTGTGTGTGTTAGCTTAATAGAATGGTCTTTGGGACTTTGATGCTACATCTCAGAGGATTAAACACTTCCCAGAAGAGAAGGAGCTCTCCTTTCTCTTTAAATCTCTCCCCTGCCAGGTCCAGACCAACCAGACATATTATTGATCACAGGTGGTTCCCCCCTCAGCCTGCAGCCTCATTTAGACCAGCTTCATCGTCTCCTGATGAAACACCTGACAGCAGCACTCCCACTGATGGAATTTAATGCATGCTGCTCCCTTTAAAGCCCACAACTCCTGCTCTATTTCTCTCATCTGTATATGTGATCTCATCAATCCCTCCCAATCCCTCACTCTTAAAGGCCTTTCTTCTTCTTCTTTCACCAGTCAAAACAGAGTCTCCTATAACATTGCAATTCTAAAACTAAATCCCAACTAGAGGGATCCAGTGAAATTGCTGGGAAACTACTAAATTACACTCAACACACACACAAGACATTTTCATTGGATCAGACTCTATATCTTAAAAAAAAATGAAAAATTACATAAGAAGGACACTTTTTGTAACAACTTTCAACATTTTCAAATATATTTCAATATCACAGTTGCTCATGGTGCAAACAGGAACAGAAATCTGAACTCATTCAGCAAGATTTCCTGTAGTGCAGATTGTCATTGTTAAATCTTAATCTTAAAACTTTATGCTGCATCATTTTCACTGAAGTTTAGCTCTTAGCTGATTTACTGACACAAAAGCAGAACTTCCTGTATTTCCACTAAACGTCTGTGTTTCACAATGTGCAAATGATCATTTAAAGGGAGTGAAAACCAAGAATGTAGGAACAGCCTGGGGTTTAAGATTGTCTTATACCTGTATATAGCTACAGGCAGTAAGGTCAATACAGCCCTATTATCAAATGTCCTCTTGGAATCTAAAGAGATAAATAGACTGACTTTTCAGCTCCTAGCACAATCACCAATAAATGTATCAATCACACACTTGTATGTGACCACCCATGCACAGTTATGTTTTGTAAAAGTATAGTGAAAAAAAAGGAAATAAAGAAAAGTTATTTAATAAAGTAGGTTACTACCTAAAATAGTGGAGTTACCCAATCCCCCCCGCTGAACACAGACTGTTCCACACTTTACCATCCATATACCCACAAGATGATTCCACATGTCATTACTGGGTCACGAAACTAGCATCTGTCCCCTGTCGACCTCTCAGAGTGACTCAGAGCACCAGAACATCACAGGATCAAAGAGGAGCTCATTTCAAACACATCACTGCAAAAAATGTTCTCAAGCCTTCTGCTTGGCTAAAAAGAAGAAGAAAAAACATCACAGCTTCTTTTCTTCTGTGAACCACTCTAATTCAGATTGTCATTATCTTTGAATCTCAGAGTCTTGACATGTCAAATTCACATTTCTCGATGATGAAAATAACACAGCAGAGGTAAAGTGGCACATGGACAAACTTCAGAGAAACAACAGAGCTGAACTAAAAAAAAACACAAAGGGAATGAAACTAAGGCAAAGCCAACAATATATGAGTCATAACCATAAGGACAGATGATTTACATCTGCTTGTTTTTAAATGAAGACAAAAGCAGCAAACTGAGGCAACTGTGAAAAAGACTATAAAACAGAAATGGAGGCATGCATACACACTGGGAAACAAAGCCAAATGTATGTAATTCTTGAACTAAACTAAACTAAAGGGCCGTTTCATTGTTTCATTGCTTGTTTTGCCTGGGGCGATGTGAATTATAGACTACAACGTGCCTTTCGTATTACTCGAAATGCACGCGCCTGCCCATGTCTGCGCTGGCTGATTGTTAGGTGCTACAGCAACCGACAAATCCATTTAGCATTGTTGGATAATGAAGACCGAATGCAGGGATTCCCTGTGCTGCTCTCCAGGACAGCAGAACGTCTGCAGCAGCAGCAGCGGCAGCAGCAGCAGGATCCATATACAGCTGGTGAACCTTAACCATTCTCTTCTCACGTCACTTTGAGGAGTCGGCTGAGCTGACGAGACACAGGGGACCCATCCTGTTTCCTCAAACAATGAGCCCCATTTATAAAATCTTTATCGCAGGGTCGGACTGCAGGCAGGGTCGGACTGCAGGCCGAGCCACTGGAAGAGATGCTGCCTCCTTCAACATATGACATGGTCATGATTCACTATCACACACCTACAGTGCATTCAAACCATGTTATTATGTCACAACCTTATGCCAAATAAGTTTTAATCAATTTTTTCGGTACTTAGTTGAAGCACCTTTTGGTGGCGATTACAACATCCAGACTTCTTGGGTGTGATGCTTTAAGCTCTGTACACCTGGTTTTGGGGACTTGCTTTTATTCTTCTGTGCGGATACTCTCCCGCTGTGACAGGCTGAATGGGGACTGCTGAAGAGACATTTTCAGGTCTTTCCAGAGATGCTAGATTGGGCTCCAGTCAAATCTCCATTTGGGACAGTGAAGGAGATTTCCCTAAACCCCTTCCTCATTGTCTTGTTCCCATTAAGGGTATCGTTGTACCCTGTCCACTTAGCTTTCCATCTAACCTGACCACTGTCTGTCCCTGCTGCTGAAAACTACCCCCACAGCGTGATGCCACCACCAAGCTGAACCAGTGGGATGATACTGGGCAGGTGATGAGCCGTGCCTGGTTTCCCCCTGACAAGACTCTTAGAATTAAGACCGAACAGTTCAATCTTGGTTTCATCAGAACAGAGAATCTTGTTACTCACAGTCTCTCAGAGTCCTCTAGGTGTGTTTTTTTTCCAAACTCCAAGTGGCTTTCATGTGTCATTCACTGAGAAGAGGCCACTCTGCCATAAAGCCCAGATCAATTGAGTGCTTCAGTGATGACTGTCCATCTGGACGCATCCTGTCTCTGAGCTCTGCAGGCCCTTCACTCCTCCTAACAGCCTGGTTTTTGCTATGATACCATATTCTCTCCTACTCTTTACGCTGGTGTATGCAATATGTTTCCATACAGATGAATTTCCCAGTGAAGCTGTTGTATTCCGAACAGGAGACGAAAACAACAGTGCCATCGGGAGATGCATAAAGGTGACTAAGATATAGAAAGTCTGGATTTTATCAAAAATATGTCTGAGCATTGTTCGAAGAAAAATCTTGCAACTGGAGAAAGGAGGCCATTGACTCTTTGTAGAAAACAGGAATTTCCTGTGTCCAACTGGCACACAATGTAGGTCAAAAGAGGTCTAACAGCTCTATAGTAAAGTAACATTACATCTGAGATGTTTTTCAGATGACCCCCGTGTGTCAAGAAAAGCAGCAACCGGTGCTGCAATTTCTCTGGTGAGAACTCTCTGGTGGGATAATTAAATATCCATCTTACGTGATGTGTTGGACTGTTCAGTGCTCTGGTGATACCCTGAGGCTAAAACTGGATTCAGCTGTTAAAAGAGCATTCATTCACTGCTCTTGTAGTGAATGAATCCATTGTTCAGCACCCTCATTTTCTACCTATGGAGAACTTGATATGAGCAGATACTTGAGATATTACAAAGGGAATCAAAGGCATTCAGTAAGAATAAGAGATGGACTGCTTGAAGAGGTCTTTTTTGGCAAGGTTTTTTTATGCTACATGTAACATATCATTACATGATACAGATTCAAACTTAAGAGTGTGTGAAGACCTCAAAGAGCAATCAATGGCCAGTTCATAAAAACAACTACAGAAGCTACATTACATTTATTTCAGTTATTGAATGTTTTGGCATTTCTGTAGCACAATTTATTGAAATATTTAGATTATCCTCATCTTCATCCCAATTATGGATATTGATCCTTTTCCAATGTGTGCCTTAAAGTTATTGTCATCTGAGTCCGATGGTTTCCCTTGACAAAAAACAGGCTCCAGTCAAGTTTATTGTTTATGATGATACGTTTTGCAAATTGAAAGTGAACTTTCCTCTCTTCCCCAACAATCTTTTTTCCTCTGGTCATCCCAGGTCAGGTGAGCCAATATGTCGTTGTTTTAACTTTTACAGACCTGAAAGTTGTATTGTGTTGTTATATTATTTAGTGAAGAAACAGCTAAACACAGTATGTGGTGTTACTAGTAATGGCTGTCTCCTTACAGTCGTAGGTGCCTGTGTTTTGGGGATGTTTCTTGTAGTTGGTTTGGTTTACATTCTCCCCTCTAATGAACCTCACTGAGTTCTCTTCACAGAGACAGTCTGGCGTTTTACAGGAGATTTGTGGAAACCTGAGCTGGAACAGCATTTGCTGTTATCTGCCCAAGTAAAGGAGACAAAGAAAGAATGCATTTCAGAGTTAAAGTGAACTCCAACAAATGGGCTTTAGTGTGAATGCGACCAGTTTACAGCCTGAATTGAATCTGTGTTTGGGCCTGAGGGTTTCACTCAGAGGAGAGAACTGATCAGAAAAGTGGCCGGCCTGAACATTTAATGAGCTCCATGGCTGTGAGTGGTCAGAGGAGGCTGTTATCTCTCCAAGTGCCATCGTCTTCTATGGCTTTCTCCCTCACTACGATGTGACATTTTTCCTAAAGTGCTCCATTCACTGCGAGTCAAATGCTGCTTGTTTTAGCTGGTAAGGTGGAAACAAACTCCATGCACTGTCATGCTCATTAAAAAAACAAAACAGAAAAGATAGCTGTCAGTAATCAGGTTAAAGCAAGAGCCTGAATGTTGTGTTTACATTCTGTTGATTGCTGTGATAAACTCCTGCTGGGTAAATGTCACTGAATTAATGTTTATGAAATTGTCAGAATGTTCCAATATGCTGTAGGGCTGGTATTGATTTGACGTGAAGTTGAAATGTCATATTTTCTGTTAATTAAAAAACATAGTCAGTGTATTAAAGGATAAAAAATTCAGCACAGCAGCAGATTTTCTTTTTAGATCATAGCTCTTTCTTGATATACTGAAGGACACTTCTCACTTCACAGCCACCCATGGGTAAGTGCATAATATACTGTATATTAATAATAACAATAATAACAACTTTTTTCCAGTGTTCCAAAGAGGCTCTGTCACTGAAGGTCTGTAGTCTGGTACAGGGGATGGAAAGCAGACCAGTATCAGAGGAACCCAGGGTCTGGGATGTGTATTGGTGAAGAGGGTCAGACAGGTACTGGGGTGCGACGGCTTGAAGGGATGATACGTGATGAGGAGCAGAATGCGGAACGTAACCAGGAGCCATTTGAGGTGGATGAGGGTGGGTTGATGTGCTGCCAGGGCTTGGTGTGTGTGATAACCCTGGCAGCTGATTTTTACACATACTGGAGCCTGTCCAGGGCATTGCTGGACACCCCAAACAGGACTCCATTGCAGTAATCCAGTCAGGAGAGGATGAAGGTATTACGAATTACAATTACGATTACAAATTACTTTATTAATCTCCAAAGGGAAATTCATTTGTCTGTCAGCTCATCAACCATTTGCAGAAGAATTAAGAAGCCTGACACACACCATCCTTGGATAAGTGTTTCTGCAGTCTGAGAGTGAGGGGCGGAGTCGAGCAATGTTTTTGAGGTGGAAGAAGGTGGACTTGGTAATATTATTGATGTGTGACCGGAAGGAGAGGGTAGACTCAAGCATGATACCTAAATTGCAGACTTCAGGAGATGGGGAGATGGAACTGTTGTCCACATGGAGAAGGAGGTCTCCAATCTTCCAGAGCAGCACCTTGGATGCTACAACCATGAGGGACCATTAAGACTGAATGCTGCAGCCAGGCCCAGCTCTTTGCTGTATGTGATCCCCCCCTCCTCTGATATTGTTTGCTAACTTTTGATATCAGTCATCATATGAAATACTTTAATGGCATAGACTTCACATATCTACCTAAACTACAACTACCTGGAAGAAGCCTGACTGGACTTCAGAGGAGAAAATGCCCTTTGTGAGTTCAGGTGTTGGTTTGTAGAGGTTGAATGATTGATTTTTGTTTCACCTCAATTTGTGGTTGTAGATTGGATTAATTATTTCTTCGTGAAATTCACTCACATTTCTCTGATTAAAAAAGGCTCATTTTCTGGGGCAGTCTTGGATAATGTGCGGTTTGGTTGAATAACTTTTTCATTGCCAATCCCTGATCAGATTGAAAACAGGTGAGTGGTCATCAATAATCTACTGGACTTTAAATATTCAAAATGTTGGCCACTAATTTAGCCACAGGAACATCTGATTACAGCTACCTGCTGGTTTGATCTGTAATAAGATTTACCTCCTACCTCTCCCAAAAGGGATCTGACACTTATCAGCCTCTTGCACACCATCACAGACAAAGATGGATAGATGACACAGCAGGAAGATTTTTTTTCTCTGTGTGCAAGCTTTAAGAAGCTGAACTTGCATGACTATGTAATCAGGTTTCTCTCTGGGTTAGTTTCCAAAAGATAATTGCGGGCGCTCGACAAGCCGAGCAAAACCTACAGGTGAGAGCACAACCTTAATCCCTGCGAATGACTCTGTATGTCTGAAATCAGAT
Organism: Caranx ignobilis; assembly: GCA_021432705.1. Taxonomy (NCBI): domain Eukaryota; kingdom Metazoa; phylum Chordata; class Actinopteri; order Carangiformes; family Carangidae; genus Caranx; species Caranx ignobilis. The sequence goes on from MU270012.1 coordinate 30,040,856, forward strand.
TAGTACTGAAACAGAAGGATAATCATATCTCTACCAGCACATGGAAACCAGTGATCCAAACAAAACTCAGAGGAACACACAAACACACAGTAGACTTTAGAACACCTACACCCACAGGAATAGTTTAATCACTTAACTTGTTTAACACAGACGAGGGGGCGGCGTGTATCAGAAGGAGAGTGTGAGCGTGTGAGCAGGGAGCACAGTGGGCTGAGAGTAGGAGGTGTAAGGATATGCTTGGTTAGATGAAGAGCAAATGGAAAAAGGGAGTAGAATGAAATAAAGATGGAGGTGTAGATGAGCAGAAGGAGAGGCAGCGGTGAGACTAAAATCCTTGAGAGCCCAGAGAGCAGCAGATGCTGCAGATTCTGCTGCAGTGGTCTGAATCATTCATTCTCCTTTAGTTTTCATGGCGATTCCAGTAAACATCAATCCTGCGTTGTGTCGGAGGAGTAGTTTCCTCCAAAGGCACATGGGCAGTGTTTGAGAAAGGAACTCTTCCTATCTCTCTGTTAACCCTTTATCTCTTGCTCATACACACATACTGCTAACCGAGGGTCATGAAAGTTTCAGAGGCTCGGCACGAAGTGCTCACCCCGGCCTGAAACTCAGTCAAGGTTGACCAGTTTCCTGTCCCGGTATTTACACAGCAGTTGAAAACAAGAGTGCGGAGCATCCAAATTGATGCAATATGCATTATGTCCTATATATATTTCATCTGGGGAAAGAGTAATAAAAGCTGCATGCACATTGAGGGCAGCACACACTATGGCTGTTGTTCCACTGAGCTCCGGGCTGCACCATGACGAGATCTAAATGATGCCGGTCTCTTCTGCTCACTCTCTGCTTGCTTTCTTTGTTTATCTAAAACGGATTTCTGAAAATCTCAAGGTCCACACCAGCAGCAAAGAGTCAAAGTGAAAGCTTAAAAAACAAGGTATTGATCTGTGATTCCATCATGGGGAAACATCATGTGTCAGCTTTCAAATCCTCTACAAAAATGTTTTACATGACTGGTTTCTGAGCCCCGCCTGTAAGGTTTGGCTTGATTTAGAGTTACGCATCATAATCACTCACCTGCAGCCTTCAATCAGAAACTCCTGCAGCGCTCTCATAATTTCACCTTGACTCTTTCTTTCTTTTCTGACAGATAGGAGTCATTATACATAAGCACAAAGAGCTCCAAAGTGGGAAAATGAAAAGTTCCATATTGTATCAGCTGCCAGTGTCACTTCCACAGGTGAGTATAAGTTTGCCTCAACCTCCGAAGAATTCATGTATGTTAATTCATTCATGATATATGTCTCTGTCATCACCACCGGCTTTAAATATTTCAATTTCTATTCTTTTTTTTCCCAGCTGGAGCAGCCACCAGCCTCAGCTGCCACTGGTATGGAGAAGAAGCCAAATCAGTCAGAAGGTCGAATTTTAGCAACTGTAGCAAATTAGAAACATTTAGTCAAACAAAGCATCACATCATGTTTGAATTCTGCAGCAATTTTAGATAAATGCAGCAAACACAACAGAGTCTTCCTAGTTGGACGCTTTTTTTTTCAATATGTATGAAAGAACGATGTATACTCTGACACCACTGTTCATCTTTTAAACTGATGATTCAACCAGGGGGTGGGTTCATGTGTGTGCGTCTTCTCTAAACATTGTTTAGAGAAGGAACACCATTTATTACCTCCAGAGCCTGAACAGCCTCAATAACTTCCTTCACTTCCCTGCTGTATGAAACATGAATGGAGATTCCATCCGCAGCTCGAATCAGCAACAGCACCTCAGACTCCCACAGAGGGCATGTGACAAGTGTCATCGCCATCATCACCCCTCCCACGCAGACACACACACACACACACACACACACCATCCTGTCAACAGGCCTGAAAGGAAAACACACAGAAGAGACATCCATAACATGTATAATTCAGATGCCTGACTGGTGGTTACATCCACCACTTACATGATTTGTTTTACCTTTGATCCAATTACTGGAAGCAGTTCTCGCAAAAAAAATGAAAAATATATTTACAAATTTACAAATAAATCCTCATTTTGCCTCACTAACATTTGTATTCTTCTCCCCACACTGCCAGAGACTGGCTATAAATCTCCAACATGTCCAGTTTCACTTTGTACATTTACAGTGCATTCAGAAAGTGTTCAGACCCCTTTCACTGTTGGCACCCAGCCAAACTGAACAATCATGGGAGAAGGGTCTTCGGGAAGAGAGGTGACCGAAGATCTGATGGTCACTTTGGCTGAGCCCTAGAGATCCTGTGCAGAGATGAGAGAGACTTCCAGAAGCACAACCAGCACAGCAGCTCTCCACTGATCTTAGCTATATGTCAGAGAAGCCAGACAGAGGCCTCTCCTCACTTAAAAGTCTGGAAAAAAAGAAAAGAAAAAAAAAGAACCTGAAGGACTCTGAGACTGTGAGAAACAAGTTTCTCTGGTCTGATCTAACCAAGACTGAAATATTTGGCCTCAATTCTACACGTCATGTTTAGAGAAAACCAGGGACGCTTCATCACCTGTCATATACCATCACTACAGTGAAGCACAGTGTTGGCAGCATCAGGCTGCGGGGGGAGGGGGGCAATCAACTTAAACATACAGCTGAGTATTGAGAACAAAGTGAAGAGGGGAAACGTGATTGTAAATGATTTTAGCAAAAGACTAAAACATACCACAGTGTGTAAAGAGAAAAGGACTCTCTGAATAATGTCTGAAAGTGGTGGAAATGAACAAGAACAAAATCCTTCTTAATTACTTCACAATCGTCCTTTGTATACATGGGAATGTGATCATGTACTATACATGTCAAATCACAACTGATTTGGTTTCATATTTCTGTGAAATAAGCTTCTCGTTTCTGTAAAACACCCCTGGGACTGATGTTATGTACCTGCACAGCAAAATTTCCACCAATTTGGGAAAAAAAGAATAAATAATGAGGCACACTTACAGTATCCTGGGACATGGTGCAGTGAAACACAAAATTCGTGGAAGGCTGAAATGTGAGTAAAATGGGACCTTTAAACTTTTCTGAATTTGAAATCACAGCTATGACAGCTTAAATAATTCATGGATCTGGCTGTAAACAGAAAGACTGAGAAGTTTTTGCGAGCATTTACACTTCTTGCTCAGTGTGCTGCACTGTGAAATGTTGATGCTGAGGTAAATATCTACCAGATAGGACCACTCAGATCATACAGTATATGCTTACTTTAAATAAATTCAAAAGAAATACCTATAAACTGATTTTAATGCAAACTTGTCTTGCAGCATTAACTTCACCAGGCACTATTTTTTGGGTAGAAAGTAGTCCCACATGTTTATTGTGAGGGCTGTAGTGTTTTCTCTGTACTTACCCTTACTGTATTTGCAGCAATGCAAAAGGCGAGGAAAGGTGACACCCAACCCCGTGCCTCTGACTTCCTAAACTGAAGCCCTTTCAATGATTTGATGACTTTGGTGTTTTCATCCAGCTCTTGAACACTGTATGAGAACTGTGAGATTATAGGAGTGAGCGGGAGTTTGTTCAGCCTCTTCACAGAGATTTGCATCAGTGTCTCTTGATTCTTAATGGGGAGGGGGAAGGCGAAGTCACTCTGGAGCCGCCTGGCCAGACTTACTCCGAATAACACAGATGATTATGAGATGCCTGTGCTCTCAAATACACATTAGTGTAAGATGTCAGGCCCACGCAACTGACAAACACAGATAACAGCAAAGGCTTCTGCCCACACATATCAAAGATTTACCCACCATGCTTTGCTCTTAATGAAGTAATAGGGAACATCTGCTCACTGGTACAAGACGGAAATTAAGAATGACAGGTGATGATTGTATCACATAAGATTCAGGCAACATGTGCTTCTGAATGATGATGGTCTATTTTCCCCCACACAGACAGACAGGACACACACTCGACAGGAACCACTAAGGCCCCATCTACAGCAACAACAAAGAGGAAGTGACACAGTCCAGATCAAAAGGATGATGGGGTGGATGGATTGTTCCACAAAACACAGGACTGTTTGTCACGCATGAAAAACTAGTTTGCAGCATGGTGGTTTCTTTAATCCATGACTCCTCCACAGCCTAACCTCCCCATTGGTAAGGATCTTCTGGTTATATATTAGTGTTACAGTGAAGCCGAAGGTCCAGCACACCCTCCTGTGGTCCGTACTCAGGTTTAGGCCATTTATCCTGCAGGACTTATTGTATTTTGCTTTCTACAAACACGCTGCAAGTTACAAACATTAGATCTACTTCACATGTGTAGCCTGTGTATGTGCAAACTAATCAAATCATCACAGCAGGCACAAATACAGAGGACTGGAAACACTGAATAAATTAATAATAAGGCACATTGCACTCTCTCTCTCACACACACACATACACAAAATATTGATGTAGAAACAATGTTTATGAGTCTGAAGGTTGTATAGATGTAATACCCACAGTGAGGATCATTGGTCAGTCCACATACAAAGCCACCACTTGATTAAGAGGAGGGACAGATTTTCCTCTCTTTTCAAACTCATGCCTGTGCTTATTATTCTGCATCAGTAGTGGAACAAATGCGTTCTCTATAAAAAACACCATTCCCCCTTGCCCCCTGAATGACAGCAATTTAAAAGAGATAAGAGACAAACTTTTTTCATTGGTCATTTTTTTTAAAGGGCAAAGATCCCCACTGATTCATTCATGCATCTTTAACAACATCTTTTTGGGAAGTTAGGACCAGCCTGGAGGAGCCAAATATTTGAATATCTTTGAAGGGAGCTGCTGACATCATATAGCCACGGATTAGTACTGAGGAAAATGAGCACTTCATTTTTATTATGGATAGATATAATAAACACATTTCTGCCCTTAGATATTTTCAGAGTTGTTGTCTCATTTAATTAAAAATAAAAACTGCCCTGTTCCAGCTGAAGGTTTCATTCTCATTTACTTCTGCATTAATCAAAGTCAATAGAGGCTACATTTGGATATGTCTTGCCCAATAAAACATTAAATAAATAACAGAGACTGTGATGCAGAAGCCCAGAGGAAAAACAAACCAATCCCAGTGACCTAAACCAGCTTTTAATTTGCTAAACCAATCCCAGGAGCGCATTTGTACCTGCGGCCCACTCATTGGCCGCATGTGAAGACATTTGCAGTTGCAGCCTATGGACCCGCCTCGTGTGTTGCGACCCGCGGAATAGGAATCATTGTCACAGTGTTGAGGGGAGCGTTAGGGGGAGTGAGAGCGCCCAGGGGAGCGCACCGCGGAAACTTTCTTCAGAGGAAAAGTTACAACTCGTCAGACTTTAGAGATGTTTCTGTCAGACTCTGAGGATGAATTAGAACAGCTCCGCTCGGATTTAGACTCAGAGAGCAGCGACTGCAGTCTGGGGGAGGACTACATTCCGGGAGGGTTGACCCGCGGATCAGATCAGTGAGTAACAGAAGCTCTCTGGGTTGGCTTCGGTCCAAAAAAACCCGCGTCTAAACTCAATATGATGTGTCGGCTCTGACATGGACAGGAATCAGAGCAATCAAAGTAAAGCCACAAGTCTCCAGCCACCTGTTGTATGTATGTGTGTGTGTGTGTGTGCGCGCACAAAAGAACAACAACACAACTGACAAAACAAACACAGAAAAAATGCACTTGATGCCTCTTGTACAACAACCCCTGTGCGCACCCTGCGCATCATCCACCCCCCACCCTAACCTTGCAGTGCACCCAGAAGTAACGGATTAAGCTGTGCGTCGACCTGCAGCACGCACACGGACAGCCCGCCTTAACCGGGCCAAAGGCTGGCTCCTGCTGCGGTGTTCTGATCGTTCAGTACTGTTGAACACGCTCCTACACTCCTGTACTGGATCTGTGCTTTGTGCGCACGACTCTCGACATTTTCCGACATCAAACTCGGGCGCGTGCATGTCGCAGTTCGGGTGCGCGCTTCTAACCTGTTGTCCAGCTGCTTTCAGAATATATCTTGGTCCTTTTATGTGTTTCTCTTTGAGTAAGAATTCAATCCACCATAAGTTCAACACAGTGGCCAGAGGTCCTATGCAGAAAGGCCCAGATTTCTTGAAGGGGTGAAGGGAGAGAGGCACTATGGTGAGGCAACCTGTGCATGAGCACAATGTTGTTTTATGTGCCTTTATTTTGTGCGTTGTGTTTCTTGTTTGGATAAATATCTTATAATTACATAGCTGATCTCGCTGTAGGGGTGTCACTGTACACAGAATCATGGTTTGGTTTTGAGGTCATGGTTTGATTCATTGTCGGTACAGTATGAGAACAAAATGCCAAACATCCAGCCAGCTACGTTAATGGCTATGATTTTATATATATCAGTTTCAATTATAATAAAATAAAATGTTTTTCTAACAGACTGACAATAATGTCACTCTGAACTGAACTCATTTAAGTTGTGATTTGCTTCTACTTATAATAACCACAAATTACTGTAATCACTGCCAGCTTTATGCACACAAGTGAGAGAAACCCATGCCTTATCAGCCTGGTGTGTGTGTGTGTGTGAAAAGTGAGAATCTGATATTGGCCAAAAGTGTATGTCATCATCATAACACATACCCTGTCCCAAACAGAGGTGATCTGATCTGATTTTAGACATCATGATAAGCTGCATCGTAGACCTACTGTCTGAGAAAGTCATCAAGAGAACATCAGCATACTTATCACAGAAAGCCTGCATCATATTCACAGGTGTGAAGTTTGGAAGACATGGCTGTTGACAAAAGGGGAGGGGTTTCATTGAGCTGATCCACTATTTTAAAGCCTGAGCCATACTGGAAATGATAAATACATCAACCTCTGCTGCTTTGATTTTGACCATTCTTTATTTTTTATTTTTTTTAATCTGTCTTTTGAACGTCCACTAACTTATGTGTTTAAACACTAATAATACCTTTGTTGATTGCATTATTCAGGGCACAAATGACAGCCCATTAAAAAAAAAAATCACCATTATGACTAATTTTGTAATATAGTATATGAATTATATCACTATCTGGGGGGTTGTTTGAGGCTAAATCAAATAATTGAACACTTTACAAATCAAAGGTACTTTATCACATTAACATATAAAGTGCCCAGTATTGCATAAATAACTTCTCAGTGATTTGCAACAGCTTTTTGAACCTTTGTTTTGGAGCAAAATAACAACACTTTATACATCCTCAGGCTTACTAATAAGCCGGGATTTGGAGAAAGCTGTAATCAACAATTTAATCCACCACATCACAAGTCCTCATCTATCTACTTTATTTCCAGGGAAGACTCCACTGATGACGACAGCTCAGATGAGGAGTGGGCCAACAAGCCCCAAAAAAGACGAACCCCCAGGAAGCGTGGCTGCTCGGTTTCTGCCTCTCCAGCAGTGTCGCCCGTGAAATCCCCATCCAAGAGTCCACACAGCAAGAGGTTCCACTGTGCACCTACACCCCAAAAAAACTCCACCTCTCTGAGAAATGGCAAGACATTGTCAAGTCCACGCAGGAAGAGTGACAGTGGAAAGAGAGGATCAGAAGGACAACCTTTGACAGAGGAAGAGGATGACAGAGATGATGGAGACCGGTGGCAGGACATGGATGAGGAGGATACTGAGCCCCCTCAACCACGGTTCAGACCTGAGAGGGATGTGGGGCCGCAGCTGAACAGGACTGCCAACTACACACCACTTGAATTGTTCCAGCTGTTTTTCTCAAAGACAGTGATTGACACACTGGTAATAAACACCAATGCCTACGGGGAGAAGAAATACCAAGGGCATAGGGAAAGCTGGGTGCCTGTCACTACCGGAGACATGTACTCCTTCATCTGCCTTGTCCTCTACATGGGTATTGTCCCACTAAAAACTCTTAAAGAGTTCTGGAGAGGGTCTAAGCTGTTCAGTCTGCCATTTCCTGCCTCTGTCATGCCCTGCAGACGCTTCCTCACTATTTCTCGCAGTCTGCATATGAACCACCCTTCAGTTGAAGCAGCAAATGATCTGAAGAAAGGGACATCCGGGTTCGACAGACTTTGCAAGATAAAGCCACTATATGAGCAGATATTGGAGGCCTGCCACACCTTCTTTCATCCGCACCAGCATATCTCCATAGATGAACGGATGGTGGCGACTAAAGCAAGGATCAGCTTAAAGCAGTACATTAAAAACAAGCCTACTAAATGGGGCTTTAAACTTTTTGTTTTGGCAGACTCTATATGTGGCTACACTCTGAACTTTTTTGTGTATGGGGGAAAAGAAGGTGAACGCTCAGGGAAGGGACTTAGTTATGATGCTGTCATGAGGCTACTGAACATCCCTTTTCTAGGCAAAGGGTACAAGCTCTATGTGGATAACTTTTACACAAGTCCAACTCTGTTCCTTGACCTCCTTCAGAGAAAAATCTGGGCATGCGGCACCATTCGTTCCAACATAGCTGGTTACCCCAAAACCAAAAAGAATGACATGACCAAGAAAACTGCAAGGGGGACTATCCGGTGGATCAGAAAAGGGGAGCTGCTCTTTGTCAAATGGTTAGACACCCGTGAGGTAACAATGTGCACCACAATTCACAAAGCATACACCAATGATGTGGCAAAGCGCAAAGTGAAAAGCACTGATGGACAGTGGACAGTGAAACATGTGCCGATTCCTGGCTGCATCAAAGATTACAACCAGCACATGGGTGGTGTTGACTTGTCAGATGCACTAATCGGGTACTACAATGTCCTCCATAAAACCCAGAGGTGGTACAAGACTCTGTTTTATCATTTTGTGGACATAGCCACTGTGAATGCCTTCATCCTCCACAAGGAAATGTGCAAACTGCAGAATCGGCAGGCACTTAAACAGAAAAGCTTCCGCGAACAACTGATTTTGTCCCTGGCTGAGATTGGGTCCACTCCACGACGGTCAGCTCCACAAAACTTCATGCTGCCTGCCTCTCCTTTCAAAGTGCATCCTGCTTCTCCATTCAAAGCCCCATCTGCCGCCCTGACAACTCCTTTGTCCCGTGCGTCAACATCCAATATGCAGCCGGCTTCTGTGTCTGAAGCACCCCCTGGCTCTCCTTCCACAGTGCCACCTCCTTCTCTGTCCACAGAGCTTCCACCTGCTCCAGGTTTTGAGATTCCAGGTTTAGGTCACCTGCCATCTTACTTTGTAGAACACATGAGCAACGTGACCCCTAGAAATCGGGCCACTGCTGGCAGAAGATCATGCGTGGTCTGCAAAAGAAAGTCACCAGTCTATTGTAGCACTTGCCAAAAAACACTTTGTTTTACTTCTTTGAGGAACTGCTACAGTAAATGGCATAGAAGTAATGGTATCTGCATCTAAATGCTAATAGCATGTGTGCCTGTATATTCTTTATAAAGGGCCTTTGATTGGTGAGTTAATTTGCCATTTAGTCACTTCTAGTGAACATGCATCAACTGCCTTTTGGCTTCCTTGCCAGTCTTCTTTAGAAACCCTTTTGTGCTATGATTACACTGAGCACTTAGCAAGCCAGTTGAAATGATCTCCAAGTATTATGAGATATTAGAGATAGAGAATAGGTAACAACTTTGATAATCTATGGCTAGATAGCTTGGTTAAGATCTTCATACAAGGGGAATGTAGCCGTGACAGAATTTACATTCCTAAGGCTTCAGTATCTCTTCTTGTCATTACGCATGCAGATACCTTAGTGTCTCCAAATCCCTTATTAAAAAATTACAGAATATATAGACTTGTAAAACATCTTAGAAACCAGGGAGCAGGAAGTCACAGTGTTGCCTGGAATCATTTCAGTGAGAGTCAATCAGCTCCATTGACTGTGTGTGTGTGGTGTGTGTGTGTGTGTGTGTGTGTGTGGGTGGGGGTGGGGGGGTGTGCAGGCTTCTACTGCCTGATGTTCCACTAACCAGCTTTAAAAGTATTGTGTGACAGTGACAGTGAGTAAAAGGCACTACTTGCTCTTAAAAAGAGACAAAACCTCTTCCTAAAACCATATCTACAAGGACTAATTACAATGCTTTAATACATTCTATCTTGAACTATCATCTAAACCATCCCTGAGAAGTTATCTCACACCCAGTGACTCGGAGATACAGCATCATAAGTGGAGTTATATCTGCCTACCTCTGCCTGGAAGACTGCTGTGAAAATAGATACCTCATCATCCTCATCCTCTGTTGTTATCTTGATCCTCTTACAATGTTCCTGTAACTTGAAATTACCTCCTCGGTGCCTGAGTGTAGATTTATGACTGTAATCTTCATGAATGACTGTGGATCATATAATGTAACATAAAGGAGGAGGATGAGCCTTGAAATGTCATAACTGATGCAGGAGACTACTGCTGCATATTTTTATTTCGTCTTTTCTTCTGATTTTGATGGTTAGAATATGAAGTTTACATGAAACTTTAAAATAATTGTGTTTCTGTTGATCTCCAGGTTTAGGATCGTGCAGTTTGTGCAGACACATCCGATTTTTCAGCATCTCAGCTAACCTTTGACATAGTAACCTCAGCTGTTGAACATGTTTCACTTTCCTGCAGGTAACATGAAAAGTTATAGATTTGACTTCCTCACCTTGACCTCTAGCAACCACAGCCATGCGACTCAAATTGAGGATGTACCAGCATAGATTGTAGACACTGATTCCAGACCTGTATAAGTTTTTTTTTTTTTTTTGTATTCCACAGAATCCCAGTGCTCCTTCTGCATGTGGTACCAGTATCTAGTCCTTATAAGGGTTTCAGGAATCAGGATGTTTAGACATATTCATTCAAACCATGACTATTGTGCTTTAAAACAGACTAACTTACAACAGTTTACATCTCCAAGTCTACTTCACAACACATCATTTCAAACTTGAATGATCACTCATGTTTTAGATGTGGTAATTACTTGGTACACCTTGATATCAAATGAAATACTTTCCCACTGGATTCAAACGTTACAATTGTCTGTGCATATTTAAGAAATAATGCTAAATGCTCAATTGAAAAGCAGTGACTTCAGGGACCCTTTGTCTTGTCCTGATATCTAAATCTCTAAAAGTCTGATCTCAGAGAGCCACATGGGCACATTCCTATCTCTCTGTACCTCTCATTAACTTCACTACCTCTCTGACTGTGCTGTCTGTACAGGGTTAGGACTTGGACTTCTGTTGTATGTTTTGTAAAAATAGAATAAATTTTTTTTTTAAAAAAGGATCTGAATATAATATTCTTATTTTACTAAACTATATGAGCTGTGGCTGCATTGTCGAGACGATGCTTTCTAGATTGGAGTCAGTGTTGCTAAATGTGGTAAATTTGAAGAAATAGTTGTTTGTTTGTTTGTTTGTTTGTTTGCAGGACTCATTGAAAAAGTTAGATCTCAAAGCCAAAAAAACCCCTAAACTTTTAGATGGATATTCAACATTTTCATGGAGTGTTCCTCTGAATTTGATCAATTTCATGATTGATTTACTTAAGAGAAATAAAACTTGTGTTTATTTACAGTATGTTCAGCCTTGTTTACCCCCTGCAACAATTCATCTGCTTCATACTTTCATACTTTGGGAAATTTTAATGTGTGCTTTCCCATGATGTCATGCTCATTCAACAGTACCCAATTGTCATATAAATAGTTAAAATGGCTTTAATGATTTGCTGGGGGGGAAAAAAAAACAAGAGCATTGAGAGGTTGTCATAAACGCTGTTGCTGCTCTGTCAGTGTTGTACTTAAGGCATGTGAGTTCTTGATGTAAATGTGTGAATAAGAGCTGCTCTCTACCTATCTAATTAGACCTGTATAAAATGGAGTGACATGAATACATACAGTCAGCTGACAACAATTCTGCTTCATTATCATCTTATCAATCACGCCTGGTGCCTCTGTCAGCTAATGAGCCACAATGTGAGTGACAATATTACATGAAGCTGTCAGCAGAAACATGCATATGCCTACACATCAATTTATTCACATTCTCTCAAACTTTTAGATTTTTAGGACAAAAACAAAACAGTCTGCCTGACGTCCACTGCAGTCATTCTTTATACTTTTCTCCTAGAAGCTGTTCTCATGATGCAGCACATTTACTCTCAGTAAGTGTGAAGATCTTTAATTGGGACACTGCATAAACATCCCAGGCCCCATGTAGTGATATCTTAATTCTGTATAATTCATTTACTTTTTATCTTTCAAGTAGGTTACCATAACACATTCAGTGCATATTTTTCCTTGTGTTTCAACTGGCAGTGCACTATTACATTAAAAAAACCTTCAATGTAGAGCCCGGGGTGAAGTACAAGTTTCTATTAGCACAGCTTCAGGTAACTACAGTATATACGGTAGGTTACATAGTATCACTGTAAATGGCTTTGTGAAGCTAGGTCAGGTGTCATTGATGAGTGAGAGTTTTTTTTTTTTTTTTTTTACTTTTAGAGAGAATATCCTCTACAGTATATGAGTTGACATCTCAGGTTGAATCATAAAGACATACTACTTAGCTTGGGGCTGTGTTTTGAGCACCTTTCACAACCATAAGGCCGAGAGGTGTTCCTGCTTTCTATGGTTAATCATGTCCTGTACAGCTCTGGAGAAAGTTAAGAGACCACACCTCAGACACAACATTTCTCCCAAATCTGAAATAAAATTATTATAAATTATTTAGAACATTTATTTGCAGAAAATGACAACTGATCAAAATAACAAAAAGATGCAGTGTTTTCAGACCTCAGATAATACAAAGAAAACAAGTTCAAATTCTTCTTCTTTTTTTAACTTAGGAAGCGTTCAGAAATCAACATTGATGGAATCACCCAAATTCTTAATCACAGCCATGGTGTTTATACTCTTCCTAATTAAATATGACTTGGTTCAGGTGATCACCTAATCAGTGCCTCACTGCCTAAGGAGAATGAGGTGTGTTTCTGTTGGAATTCAATAGATACTGGTATGGAACAGGAGCCATACATGCAGAGATGCTGATTTAAAGCCCCACTGTGTAACTTTTCATGTTGTCTATTAACAAAAATCAATTCTTTCATTTAAAAGTATGTGTTTCAGTAATTAGTAATTACCCCCGTCAACAAACTGAAGTGCTCTGGTAAGCTTTGAATTTGCCATTCATATATAGCTGCCATCTTTTACATTCTGTGGCAGCATGACCATAAAGTAACCACAGAAACACTGACTCACAGAGAGACAGACACCGCAGTGGTCGGCTCTCGGAGAAACGATGGAGGTGGAGTCTGTTTGAAAACCATCACCATGGTGTCATGTGAGAAAAGATGGAGGGTCACATTTGTGCTGCATTCACATGGAATCAGGCACACAGCAAATCAGATGTCATTATAGTGGAAGAGAGAAGGCCAGTAAAATGTGGGTGAGGTAAACAATATGGCATCATTCTAACATATTGTCATATATATATTGTTTTGCCGTTCCGACATACCACTTGTTTGTAACCAGACCAATGAGATTTACACACAACGTACAACAAAACAGCTGTGTTATATAACTGATATGGTAAAGAGCTGCTAAAGAGCTCTGTAAATGAGAGTTGACTCTCAGTTGTTATCACCCATAATATGTGTGTGTGTGTGTGTGTGTGTGTGTGTGTGTGTGTGTGTGAATCCAAAAGAGCACCTAAGTAGTATATTAAAGCAGAGATGGGAGTAACAAACCCCTCCAGCAATCAGCAGCAGGAAGCAAAAACTGCGAAAAATGAAACTGTGAACAATGTCAGAAAATCTCTATTTGTGCAAGACTGGAATCATCCACATCTGTCATCAGAGGTAAAGGCAGAAATTATATATATTTTTTCACCTTTTTTTTAATGTCACACCAATCAGTGTAGAATAATCAGCAGCCAAGCACTGACGGATGGATCCACAAAGACAGTGGCACAATCAAGAAGCATACCCAGAGAAACGAAATGACACAAACAAAGCAGAGATCAAGTTGCATGAAACAACAACATGATACAACATGTCCTTAATTCATGAGATACCTACTGTATCTCCACAGGGGCATAGTATGTTCATCAATGGTCACTACTAGAAAAAATTTCTAAGCAAAAAACAGTGTGAACAAAATTGGATCAAATGGGAAGGATTCATAATCACTTTTATTCATTTAATTGACAATGACAAGGTTAAGTTACTGTAGAAAGAGAATGACCTATCCCCCTTATAGCACTACTCGGCTCGACTCGCCTTGACTCAGATCAGGTTCTTTTCCATTACAGCTGAGTACTTTATACCTCAATGTGGGTGGGGTCGCAGTAGCACGACTCATACAGTCTTGCTCTCTTTTTTCGATCCTCTGCATCTTAATCACAGGCCACGGTGTGGTTTTCTGCACAGCAGCCATATAACTCACATGTCTCAGTCTCAGTACAGATCAGTGGGCGCAGTTGCCAGTGTGATTCTCCTGTCAGACGTTTCACTCACAACTCTTTGACACTCTGGCCAATCAGTGGCCGGCGGTTGATACGTCACATTTTAGTATCTGGTTGGCTCGCTTGGAAACTCAGCTGAGGCGTTATCAAAAAAAAGGTTACCAGGTACCATGTACTATCTCTAGTGGAAAAGTAAAAAAAAAAAAAAAAAAAAAAAAGTAGAGTCAAGCCGAGTAGTGCTAGTGGAAAAGGACCATATGTATGTAAATACTAGCCCTGGTAGTTTGCCCATAAATGAGATAAAATGTGAATGTTCTCAGATAGATCTGGGATAAAACACAGAGATAGAGACAGAGGGTAGAAGACGGGTTAAGCAACGCCGAGCAGAGACGATACATAAACTACAGGCTGAGTGAACACATCCAACTGGGGTCTGATGGAAGCCGTATGCGAACACGCGTATTAGCAGCCAGGTGCGGTCACAGCGCTGTTCTGCCCGTGATTAATAGCTTGATAGCTCCCATCGCAGAGGCCTCGCCGGCAGAGCAGCCTCTCAGGTGGGGTGATGTGATGTGAGCATCCCTCTGTGATTATATATCCTGTGTCTGCAGATAAGAGACTGTTTAACCCTCTGCCAATCACAGCCGCAGACATTATTTGGTTTTCTCCTGAACGTTAAATTGGGAGCAATTCTGCGGGCGCTGCTCTGAATCTCATATCTCAGTCCATAAAGCAGAAGCTTCAGCAAGGCAAACTTTTGTTTCCATTTCACAGGAGATTAATAATTTTCAGTGAGGTAGTGCAGGCACCGTCTCTGACAAAATTTAATGACTACAGACAAAATAGACCCTGTTGAGTGTTAATATCACATTGCTTATTCAATCTCTTCACTGCATTTGGAAGTACTAGCTTACTTGTGTATATCGAAAAGCATTTTCCATGGTGGCACTGAAGCCTAGTGGTTTAAACTCTTCTTTTTGCAAAGTGCATGCTGGGATATGGCTCTGGACTTTTGACCCTAACAGTCGGCAAGCAAAGACAATAAATGACTGCATATAATGACTTGCATCTCAAAGCTCTGCCAGGTATGGCAACTGTGCCTCATTAAAATAAATGTGTGGCAATGACACCTCACAGGAGGAGGGTCTTGAGTTCTCTTGTGTAAATTAGCATTTTCCCTTGTGTGTGTTTGTGTGTGGCCTCATTTTATCATATTCATGGGGTCATGAAACCATGAGGGGTCTTACAGCCTTGTAGGGGTTTGAGGGTTAAATCTAGATCTGTAGTTTTCAGGTTAGAATTAGGTTTGTCATGTTAGGTATTCTGTTGTGATGGTTCAGGTTAGAGTAAATCCTGACAGATAGATCATGTGTAGATATAGTAAGAGCAGGATGTGGATGTGTGACCACTAAAAACTGCTTTCAGTACTTGCCACATTTACCCATTCACTCACTTATACTATACACTCACACTCTTACAGTGAACAGGCATCTGGAACAGCCATAAGGGTTTCAGTATCTGACCCAAGCACACATCAATGCACAGACAGAGATCGAACTACTGACCTTCTGTTAGTGGACCCTCCACTCTCTATCTCCCTTACCACAGCCTGTTGAAATGAGTGCTAACAGGGAAATGTGCAGAAATGGATAAGGAGACTTAAGGTAACTGTCTTTCAATCTCTAGTCAGAACACTGATAGAGTGTCTCTGTCTAATCAACACAGTCATTAAGTTTTTTTTTTTTTTTTAGTAGAGCTCACTACAGCTACTGTAATTTAGCCTGAGGAGTTTCTGAGGTAGATCAGTGGCCCTGGTAAAGTATATTGGATCATTTTAGAAGTGCAGGTGCTATGACCAACAGACAAATTAAACCCTGGTGCCTCTGGACAAAGCTGAGGTACAGCTCCCATGTTTTTAAAGCTTCCTCAACTTCTGGAAAACATTTTCAGGGTCAAAAGGTCCCAGTGATAAAGTATTAACAGACAGACGGATGGGTGGATGGGTGAGAATAATTTCTGTATAAACAATTTACAGTGTGGAATCTTTTGTAAATCTCTACTTACAAGTTAAGACACTTCAAGTCACACGCTGAAGTATTGTCAGCTTTGTGTGGCAACATTTGTCATCCAGAGAAACGAGTGGCACAAATCTCTCAACACATTATTCATTGTGTCAACCCTGATCACTGACCCTGAGCTCGGCCAATCAGACGGACAGCATATGCCCCAACAATACTTTGTGCCCTGTCATTATGGTAATGGTGCTGGGTGTCAACACCCCGCTGCTGCACTCTGACAGGCTAGAGCCTTATCACATCATTACACACCATTACTGCTCTTAATGAAGTCAACAGCTCCCAAGCAGAGGATACCCTCTCTCTGCTGTCTAACTCATTAAATGATCTAACATGTGAATAACCCAGGGCTCAATTATCAAGTCACTCAGCTGTCCTAGTGTCTGCTCACCTCTTCCTCACGCAGCCACACCAACGCTCAGGCACAACTTTGACTTGTTCTGTTATACTGTGCATGTTGGAGAGTTCCTCATTGAGGTTATAGCAATTTATCTCTATGCCAATATTGGCTTCTTATTAGATATTCAGTCATGCTGCCCGCTGTCAATGTGACTGAGGTTGTCTGGGGTAAAAAAACTAATTATCTTATGGTTTGTTTTAGTATGAAAACTAGATACTGAGGGAAGAGATGCGACTTGATGTAGCTGAGCACAGACATCACTGAAACTGGCTAATTAAGCGACCCATTTACATTGTGTTTCTCTGAGTGGAGACGTAATGTCTGATAGGAAGAGAGTCTCTGCTGAAAATCATGGACAGTGTCACCCACCCCTTCCATGAAATTCACTCCCGCCTGGAGCAATCAGACTCTATAATGCATCTCTTTAATTCACCGAAACTGCACAGTAGTCTATACAGACCATGCACTTTTTTGTTCATTTTATCTACTTTCTCATTTCCGCTGTTTGGGAAATTTTGCTATTTCACAGCATTTTAATTCAGCTTCTATGACAATTGAACTGCCCTCTGGGGATCAATAAATCCACCTATCTCTCTATCTATGCTTCAGTCAGACCCACAGTGCGCTTGTTACGGTCAGCTCTGACCCACAACAGTTGTTATTGTACACAATACAATACACTCAGCTTGTTTGCTGAGTGGATTTCACATTACATATACATTAACATTAATGAGTTTGGCAGGCATCTTTATTTAAAAGGTACAAACCAAGCAGGATTAGGGAACAGTGATTCAATACTCAGTTCCACCTGGCTTCTTACAGGTCGATCAAGTAATATGTGCCAACAAAGTTTTTTTTTGTTTTGTTTTTTTCTCCTTGGGAGAGAGACAGGATCAAGACATTGGGAGAGAGAAATTCTTGGAAGAGGTCATGCTTATTGAAGACAGAAAGGCATTATGGCATAAGATCAATTCACAATATAAAATCCATTATATCCACTTGTTCTGCTCCATGGTAGTATTTTATTAAATCAAAACACCAGCATTTTCATACAGTGGTGCCTATCAATATGCATTTTTTATATATATATACATTTGTATGCGGCATCAACACACCTCAGGCTTATGTCTCATTAACTGGCAAAGTTACCGCTACCGGTGATATTTACCTAAGACAGGGCACCACTGAGTCACTACCGGATATATGGCGAAACTAGGCTGTTCCCAAAGTGTTCATATATTGTAAGTGTCTCCCACTGTAATTCCAAAAATATAAAATTCAACTGTACCTTAAGAGTCAGTGATATGATACAGAAAAGTCTACCACCAGTGTTTGTGTGTCTGTGCAGCTGCTGGGTGTGTGCATCATCCATCAGAGGTGTTACACACTTGTCATTGGGGAGTTCCTTTCCCCTCACTGCAGGACGTTCATCACATGAAGGTCAACCCAGAATCCAGCAGCTGCTCTTTATTAACACTCAACCTTTCAATTCTGCCATCTGCCATCCAAAGAGGTGAATGTTTAAAGCCTTATGGGAAGAAGCACACAGAGACACAAGATGCAGGTTTGTTGCTTCTTCACTTATGGTGACCTTCCACTGACAACACTCACACACTGAGCTCAGCACCTGCCATTACATCCTTAACCTCTCTGTTTACACCATGTTCTGCCATTTTGGATTTATTGGAAAAACAAGCTAAAGGCTGGGTAAAAAAAAGGAAAGAAAAAAAAAATCCATTCATTAAATGGCCCCCTGGTGGTAAATATAAGAGGGGTGATGATAGAGTTTTCTCACCAGGCAACTAGATATTTCACCCCCCCCCCCCAAGGTTATTAGTTGAATTGACTAATATATCAACTCCTGCAAAATGTCAAATGTTAGACAAGGTATGATTTGTAAAGGAGGCCTGCCTCTACTGCTATTCCAATACTGTTTAGAGCGTTAATATTCATACACACAAAGAATGAACTCCAGCTGCTCCTAGAGATGCTTTCGAGCTGTCAGTTTTAACCTTGTAGCGTGTAACAGGTGATTCCTCGGACAAACAGTAAAAACAACTGAGATTTGTCAACTTTATTTTGAAACAGCAGATGATCATCTCCACTTCCTTCTACATGCTTCCTCAGGACTCCAACAGAGGGGGAGAAGTGTGTGCTACGCAACGAAGGAAACCAAGATTTCCCTGAATTATAAATGATAAGAGTTCTTCATGCGTAGCTTTGATCCTGTAAACCTTGAATAAATCGATGAGCTCTTCTCTCTCTCTGCCGCTAGACTGAACTGCAGCACCCAGGCTAAAATACACTCCTCAAAGACAGCCACAGTTAACATGCTTTGGGCAAAAGGTGCAGGGAGCCGAGGTCCTTTGTACTTTGAGCATCTGTATTATAGCTGCGAGCATTTGGCAGATATTTTGGGGGAAGCTCTAGATGAGGCCCCTGCTGTTGCTATGAGACTTTTGAAAACCCCTTTGAAGCATGGCAGAGTTTAGTTCGAAGTTGAAATATTTTTAACTTCTTGCACTTGGTTCTGTTTACACCAAAACATGCCAGCCTTTTGCAGCTGGAAACTTAAAGCCATACACCGAGAGAATGTTAATAATAAGAGGAGCAAGCACTTATATAAAAGATCATGACAGATGAGACGGTAAAGATGAAGGATATTAGCTTTTTGGTACAAAAGTGGTGTTTCTTCTTACGAGAGATTCCCCTACAAGATCCTGATGATGTAGTGAAAAGGCGTAAATATCAGGGTAAAACGTTCTTTAATGACCTTGATGACATGAAACTGCTATTTTGTCTGTATTTCTCTGATTGCACCCTCACTTACACTTTGGATTGCTTCACACTGACACATAAAACTTTGAAAAGCCATTGAAGTGTCACAGAACTGCACTTTTTCTTGTGACTGCCTTTGTAAAAAATTCTCACCCCATGAGATTTATAAAAAGGTGCAAATTTCTTTCTGAAATACAAAATCTATCAAAGAAGTAATTTAAAATGAAATTGCAGCCTTGCTTCTTGACGTGTGTCTTAGTAGTGATATTCAGAGTGTTTCGATGTTTGACATCAAAGGTGAAAGTTAATTATTTTGGGGCTATGCTTCCTTGACAGACAGAGCCAGTATCCTACTAGCAGAGTCAGCCATGCCTGAGTAACCTCAGATCCCGTAAGGCCATCCCCTTAAAAACATCAAATGCTCCAGTAAATGCCAAGACGGCAGCAAACTGTAAACCTGAGCTGAGGGTTAAAAAGGGTCCATTCAGAGATCGATGCATGACCTGACACATTTCATCATCAAAATCAACAGCATGTTCTCCAGGAGTGAAAACACTCCACACTCACTGCTCCGACATTCAGTTAGATCAACTGACCTTCACTTCATGTGCTTTTTCTTCACAGGCGTGATGTGAGAGCGCAGCATCTTCCCTATACTTCCTTATAAAGTCACAGCTCATCTGGGTTTCACTGAAGCATTAAATTAGTGCTGTGACACATTCGACAAAAGGTTGTTGGCGGGTTTAATTGCCAGTGGCTAAATATGGTGTGAATGTAAGGCGGCCTGGCAGAACATTTGGGTCATAAACCACTCTGAGCTGTCGTGCTTTGTGGAGCCGAGCAGAAAATCACTACTCCAAGGGAAAATCCTTGACATGTACTCTGACGGCTAAAAATCAATCCCTTGAACAAAGCTGAACTTCAGGATAGATTCACAGTCTTGGCATGTGATCTCATTTTATCAAAAAGGGACAACTGAGCCAAAATATCCATTCATCAGTTGATTTACTTTACATCCAGGCAGAACAGACTGATTTGTGTTGGAAGTGAGTAGAGTAAACATTTATTTATACAGCAGCTTTCACAGGTAAGTTGGGCTGGCCCATTAAAGAGGAACTATGCAAGGTTTTTACCTTAATTAAACAGCTTCAGAGTACTTGTGATGGCTACTTGTTAAGAGGGAGAATGGAGGCTCTCTGCCTTCCCCCTTGCGTCTCTTGCCTAAAACCAACTTTGCGAGATCAGCGCTTCCGACTCGGTGTCCCAGATCTCATCTCACATGAAACATAGACTTCTTTACCGCACTTTGACACAAACACGCCGGGTAATCCTTAATCTCTTGTTAATGTTTCCCACCTTGGTAGACATCGCTCCATGGATTGCCTTCTCACCAACTTCACTGAAAACAAATACATATGTGCAGGGATAGAGGGAGGAGGGCAGGAGTTTTAACGACTGTGAAAACTTGCACTCTGTAGGGTGAGCTCCGTGGAGAAAAAAGGCCACCAAAACAGCAAAAAAGCAACCAAACTTAGTTCCCTGTTAACACAGACACACTCTACAAGAAGGGGCAGAGCTGCCTCTTTTTCTTAGGGAAGCTCAGATCTCTTGACATCTGCAGTAAGATGCTGCAGATGTTTTATCAGTCTGTGGTTTTATGCTGCAGTCCGCTGGGGAGGCAACATCAGACAAGGATGCAAGGCCACTGGAAAAATTAGTTGGTGGAGAGATGCACGCTGAAGGCCCTTCGGAACAACTTGGATCAGCCATCAGCTGCCAGACAAATGAATTTCCCCATGGAGATAAATAAATAATTCTTATTTTATCTTAGATTAAAAAACAGAATCTCAAAGTGCTTTGCATTGTAAAAAAAAATGATAATAACAATACTTTACATATTTATTTGCTATGTGCTATCCTTACAAGAAAAAACAGATACACTTTATAAAACTATAAAAGGTCAAGAATTAGGACACTACAAAAAACTCAGTGCTAACCAACTGGCAGTCCAGGCAATTTCCGAAAATCACTGCCAGACCTTCACCACGGCCTGACAGCCTCATCATGCTGATGGCGCTGCAGTCTGCAGGACACTATGGCCATATAGTTATTCTCACAGCTGGTGCAGTCACTCTGGATTGGACTGGATACTAATCATGTCTTTCAAAGCTCCCTGTCAGGTCAGTAACTTTGAGCAGGAGAGTAATTTAGTTCTATGACACTTAAGTCATTTGAGTTTTTGTCTTATTCACTCGTCTGGACGTGTGCGTGCGCGTGCATGTGTGTGTGTGGAAGGCCAAGGACACTGTCTGAGCTAAGTGGAGATGACTGATGTCTTTGCAGTCATAATTGTGTCATTACCACCCTGTGGAACATGATCATTAGTCCCTGTGGTCTCTGCTGTAATTAACAGATCGGGGATGACTGAAGGGAAGACAGAGGAGGAGCTTCTGTCTGTGTCCACACTCCACTGCAGCCATATCTTCACCTTCCAGCCCAAAACACACAGGAAATGACCTCAAGGGATCATGTGTATCCGGGTGGTCATCTGTCACTGGTCGGTGTATAACTAAAAACAACCTGTTACATTTTCTAACAACCTTTTGATCTCAGATTATTGAACTCTGTATGTTTTTACAACCTGGTACACTGCCAAGTGAAAAGTCATTACTCATATAAACTCATTAATGAGGTTCTTGCCTGGATGTTCAAGTATAACCTTGTGGTGGTAAACTCAGATTCTTCTCTTTATGAGACAATGAGGACCATTGCTGGTCCTGGGTACATTAGGACACCTTTGCCACCACCTGGACCTGTGTACCAGGCAGGGGAGTTGGCCCATTGTGAGCAAAGCTTTAACCAGTGAATTTCCAGGGCAAGACAAAGGAGCAAGTCTTCCTGCCACCACTGCCACAGACCCCTACACTTACTTCCTTGAGTCCAGATTGTCTGTTGGATGCACATCAGCAACAACACTGTGGAAGAGTGCTACTAAAAAGGAAAGGGCATTTCTTTCATAGGCCAATGTTGCCAGACTGAAATAGCTAAAGTTTATAGAGTTTCTAAAACGTCAACACTGGGGAACATCTGAAAAAATTAAACCTTATACTTTTTTTTTCCAAAATAAGATCAGCCAGTCTATAAATGGTATAACTTTAAATAGCCAAGCCTTTATAAAAACAATACCTCCTCTTAAACTGAGATTCATAGATGACGATTTGTCATGTGAGCTCCTGTGAAAATGTGAGATCACAATATTATATGTTCTCTAACTTCAGTAACAGCGGCTTTTTCTCAACAAGATAAAATAAAAGGCCATATGAGAGAGTAGGTAAATAACCTGCTTCATTGTGTGAGGAAATAATAAACTGGGCAACACTTTAATAGGATTGTCCATGTATTACTATGTAGTATGTATCAGTTATCATTCAACCATTTAACTTTTCTGAGCACACTAACTGGAAGCTAACAAAGACTATTGAAATGTTACCAAAAAAAAAAAAAAAAAACCTGTGCAAGCAGATGATCCAAATATAGTGTAACTATAAATTATCCTAACCCTTGGGGCAAAACATTGATTCACGTTAATGAAATAAAACAGGCCTGCAGGTAATCTGCAATGACTCCCATTAGGCTACTTTGACAAAATAAGTTTTTCAAGCTTGCACAGGCTCAGTTCCAATGGAAATTTGAACACTTTAGTCCATCGACCGTGCAGAGCAGCAAGCCAGCAAGTCCTCTGGCTCGAGGATTACCAGCCCAATCCCCCGCAGCTCAGAAATGGTCAGGAAATTGAACGGGAATAAGCAGGGATAAATAACCGTATGAGGAATGAGGCGAGGGAAAGGAGCAATGCCAAGGACAGCGTTGGCAGTGTTGGAACACATGCAGTCAGTGTAGTGCAGATGGCAGAGATGGATGCCACCCAGAAGAGAGTTTGAGAAGTGGGACAGGGAGGGAGAGGAGGGCGCAGCAGTATTCACACAGACACACAGACACAGACACACACACAGACACACACACACTGTACGCTGTCGTTCAGTGAAATGACTGCAATTCATTACAGGTCTTTCACTGACCTTTTACCAGAGTGCTCACCCACTGTGACTCTAGCAGACCTCTGCCAGTGTTAAACAGGGAGCCGAGTCAATCCACCCGCTGCTCACAGAGAAGCTCTTCTCGCACTCTCAGACTTTTCGCACCATGAGCAGAGCTTGGCTGGGAGCGCTGCTTCTCTTTCCAGCTCTGTCCGCTCTTTCATTATCTCTGTCTGAGCAGTGGAAAATGGGTTTTAGTGTTATTTTTACTCCTGCCTGTCTGTCTGCTTGTTTATTATCAGGCAAGATGGTTTTGTATAACCTTCATCTAAGATGTGAGTCCACTTTATTTTAACTGGGGTGCATTTTTATCACCATAGTTTCTATCAGTTATTATAATGAACTTGTGGCACGCATGAGTGAATTAATAAGTAGATGCTACTTGAAGTTGAGATGAAACTTCAAAAAGGAACATTTCAGGAAATACACTTCCAGACAATGAAAGAATCCCTGACAATCATCTCTCGACGTGTGTAGTGGTGCATTTACGCGCAGATAAACTGCCTCTCCCTGTATTTCATTGTCTTCTTTCTGTGTTTGGGATGTTTCTGGCCTGCAACCTCTGTGCACCAGGCCTGTAGCACTCAGCCAATGACAGCACCGAGGGAGTGAGGACCAGGTTACATCACTGTACATTCCTGTCAGCCAACTGAAAAGAGAGACAGAGACAAAGAGCTGCTGGTGTGTACATGTGTCACTTTGACTGAGCTGCAGTCCCACAAAATCCGGCAGTGCAGCACCTGTACCACAGTGCTGTGAAACAATGAGCAAACACTGATTTAGTTTTTTTGATTCACTGCTTTGTTTTCGACAACACTGCTCTCTCACTTCATTCCTCCTCTAGCTCGTTTGACCACCACTCCATCTGACTTTACATACAGCAGCTTTAAATATGAAGCTGCAACCAGAGGGCAGCGAGCCTAGCTTAGAACAATGAATGAAACAAAATCTCTATACAGGCATCCTTAAAGCACAGCCTAACCATTCCATACTATATATTATGTTATCATACATCTATTGCATTGTCTGGCTGCTGGAAATATCTTCACTGGTTGCCTGGTGAACTTTCTGGCTTTTAATTAGCACAGATGCTAATCAATGGCTGGTTGTAGCTTTATCTAATAGACACTGGTATTGATTACTATCTACCTCTCCACCAGGATATCAATAAGTCAAACTAGGCTGTATGTTAGGTTCTATTCATCTGCTTAAACTGTTTTGTTTATTTTCTGCAATATACATCTGAGTCTGCATGGAACTTAAACTAAACTAAAATTGTCTTTAATTGTCAGTTCAAGATTCATCGATATAATTAAGTCTTTAAAAAGACTTTCTCTGCAAAACCTTCTCCAACAGGCAGACTGAACATCTCTGAACTGCAAGACATGAGTAAACAGGCCTTTTATCACTGTTAACAGGTTTAAAGGTATGATCTCATCTTCCAGCACATAGGTGCCGGCGGGAATTTATAATACGTTTGGATTGCTGAAGGTGTGTGTAGTCTGGGAAGACAAACAACAAACAGGAAACTTTCTCAAAGGGCACAGCTAACAGTAGATTGTTGACAGAGGCTTGAACCTTTCAGCTCAACCTTGTCTATATCTACCTCACTTACTGCTTGTCTGCAGACTGCACTCCCCCCCCAGCCCCTTCTCTCGGTAACCCCAGCGTGACCCCGTCTGTCTACATCACACACAGAACCGAGGAGGAGTGAGTCAGTGTTGCTCATTCGTTCCCTGTCATTACATCTTTGTTTTAACACGGCGGAAGCAGAGTTCCCACAGAGAACCTGATTGATTCGCAGAAGTACAAACACAGCCAATTACTCTTTAATGCCGCTGAGTGAGAGCCAATTCAGCCAGTGGCACTTGCTGGTGCCACAAGGGACAGGCACACACACCACTGCTCCCATCATCGCAGACTGAGTGAGGACAAATGAGGATTATCTAAAGTGCTCCCAATCAATAAGTCACTTTCTTTTGCATTAAGCTTGGCAGTGAAGTGGTCTGTGATATGGCATTAGTAAAACCCTCGACGCATTACAGATGTGTATTTCCCTGTTTCTGTGGCTCCTGGTGTCGTTATGTGTGACCAGACTCGGCAGGGGAAAGAAAGCAGAAGCTGTCAGTTTTAGCAGATTAGCCGTAGCATAAGGGCAGGTGCTGCACTCCGCGTAGAGACACATCATGTTTTCTCGAGCTTATCTGAAAAACCAGAACAGGTACACACACATGCCACACACGCGCACACAAACATGCAACTGCACTCACACACACCTTCATCCCGACTGTGGAGGCTCTGCAGGCAGGCGCTGCCCTTGATTAGCTCATTTCCAACCTCTGATATGATTCCAGCAGGTATGCACTCCCAGGGATGTGTCTGTTTGTAACTGCAGCCTCCCGTCACCTTAAATCCCTCAGTCTGTCTGTGGGGCTGTCTGTTACTCACTGTGTCCATCTGTCCCTCACAGATGACTAATGCCCAGATCTTCCTAACTCATTTGCAAACATGCAATGGAAGCATATCTATTGGTCTCAGGAACATGGAGAGACAAGATAGGTAAAATCCTGTGCAGATGACCTTCTAAGCCCTAAATTATTGGTTCCACATGTGGAGGACACATACTGTACAGTACAGAGATATGGGCTCTGACATAAGAACACACACTATATGAGAAGCACTCGGTGACCGAAGACTCCAGAAGAGTGTCCAGAGGAACTGACGAGCTCGACCGAAACATTGACATTTAAGAAGTCATTTCTCCATATACAAGTCTTTGATGGTTTTCAGTATCCCAAACAAAAGTCCAGTCCACCTCCATCACACTGTGAAGGTACAGAAGTCTCTGAAATGTTTTAGAAGTGAGTAAAAGTTCTACAAGTTAAAAGTTAAATCAAAAAAGGTAATAAAATCTGTATTTTTACATATTTTCTTATAAATACATAAATATTCCTACATATATACAAACACACACACACACACACACACACACACACATATATATATATATATATATATATATATATATATATATATATATACATATATATATATATATATATATATATATATATATATATATGTTGCATTAAGTTTTTAAAGGTGTTTCAAGGTAACTGGTCTTGTTTTTCTTGGCAAGATGTTTAGCCTTTTCATTTTTCAGCTACTCAAACTTCACAAGACCCCCCCCCCTCAGGTTACAGAACAACAGAGGTTACACAGAACAGGACTCATACAGTAGAGAGATCAATACTTAAGTAAACTAGGATGCCACTCAGCAGAGCACAATCCTCCACCAAGGCCAGACAATCTGTCACATGTCTGTGAGACCCACATTATTTTAAGAGTCTATATGTATATGTGTACTGTATATATAAATCACTCAAGGTCATAGATTTTACCACATAAAATTGTTTGATTTTCTACATTAACGTTCAAATATTTCTTCAGAAAAAGTTGACAAAAAATGAATGGTTTCTTCCCACATGGCACATGGCCTATCCCTCCATCCACTTTATTGATGAGCGGTTCGGTATTTTTCGCTACTAGTTCTGCTGACAAAACAAACAAAACCCACTTGACATAACCCACTATTACACAGAGAGGCTGAGCCAGTATTTGTCAAGTTGAGATTTTTCAAACCACAGGTGCAACATGCTTCAATGCTGGCCTTGTCTGATTTGTGTTTTAAATGAGGCTGTTTGTTACAAAGGATCTGACCAATCGTAATATGGGAAACATACAATAAACACTGCCTAAATCTTTTATTTAGATTTTAAATCTGTTAGTGGTGTGATGCTTATTAATGCAGCAATGATTTCTATGAGAGATCTGCTCCTAGTTTTGTGAGGTGCAGTATCCATCCAGTTCTTATTTTGAGAGAAATTGATGTGCAGATGAGTGACAACCTGGGAAAAAAAAGTCGTCCCAAACTCTTCCCATTCCAGCGTCATCAAAAGCCAAGGTGATTCTTGAAGACTTTTTTGTTAGCCTTTTGTGTCCAACAAGAGGAAAATGGACAAGACATTGATCACAGCCACTTAAAACCCACACACACTATAGATTTTATGTAAAACACTGCATGGACATGGATTGATGTGGCTGCATCTAGTGGTGGCACTGATAGCCTGCTCTAAAGTGATTTTATCGACCTCATTTTAAATTAATGCAACTCAATGAGACATGGGTGCATCATCTACAGTGTATAAGATGATGCATCTCTGCAACGTAATACTATCAAAGCAACGCCGTTACCATAAGGAAGATATAACCTTTCTATTCAAAATGGTGAAGCTCATCATGATGCATGAAATGATCCATATGAAGATTGTGACTGACTGATTGCTTCTTGCACCTCCCAGAATATGGTAATGCGTCCACCACAATGTCTGAAGTGTTTTCAAGCAGTTCCAGTTGTAGCAGCATCGACACTATTAGCACCAAAGTCACAGCATATTATCAGCGAGTGGTAAAAGTCTGAGAGAGAGAAGGAGAGATTGGGGGGGGGGGGTTGAAATCTGCTGTGGTGTCAGCGGAGATTGACTGGAGATCAGGGACATCATAAAGTGTCTCGCCAGAGCCTGTTAGCTAAGGGGACACATCAGAGAGACAGTCCCTGAACCCAGGGAGTTCGACTGCTCCAGAGCTAAATGAAAGCGAGCTGAACAAACAGAAACAGCCCCGTTAGGTTTGATGTGCTGGCCTCTAATCTTATTACTCATAGCAGCAAAAAAAAAAAAAAAAACTGTAAGCTGTGAGCCACACAACAACAAAAAAAAAAACCTGCGGAAGATGACAGCCCAAGCTGATGATTGACAGGAATATGAAGTAGCGAGGGCGTATTAACACAACTTTGATTTAATTCTTGTAATTAGGCTCAATTTAACTTTAGCTATTGTACTTGAGACCAAGCAACTGGTGAAACCATGAAACAAACCCAAACTGTACTGTAAGTGAACAATGGGGCAGGTTTTGGTTCGACATAAGGGCTGCTGAGGAGTTACAGGGCACAACAGGAGCTACTGCTGCCATTAATGTGGGTAGAGTGACCCACGAGGGCTCTTAAAAGTGGGATAAAATTCTCCACAACAACCTCCTGAGACAATTTCTATGGAAATAAGCTTCAACTCTGCATATGTGAAAATGCTTGACTCGACTGCAGCATCTTACTAACTGCTTTGACTTTTTCCCTAATGTGTTCAGCCATAAACATTTCCAAGGATGCGCCATGGTGATGGGGCCTTTAATGTGAAACGTGGAGGAGGCAGGAAGTGCACAGAAGAGACATTTGAAAGTCTGTAAAAATAAATAAATAAATAAAAATCAGGGTATCTGCTTCCCACAGAGCAGGAGATGATTTGCTTATGTTGGGGGAAATATGTCCATATAAAGCTGAGAGCGTACGCAATGAAAGGAAGATATGCAGTATCGAGGTGCAGTTTGGTTCAACATTAGACTCGTGCTGGGATTTCACCCCGCATGGAAAAAGAAAGAAAAAATACAGAGCTGCCGCTGTGGTAACAACGGGCCATTTGGGAGGAAGGTCCCTGCAGCACTCAGCCAGGAAACAGGGAATTATGCTGTTTGTCCTTAACTAATGTAGCCATTTTTGACATTAGCAGGTCTGGCACTTTCTTTATTTAGAGCTTTGCTGTGAGTCGATTCCACCCACTGAGTTCCAACAAAAAAAAGGCACAAATTTCAGGCTACAATTAAAACACTGTCAGCAAATCAACAACACTGTAAATGTCTGTGTCCTCTGGAGTCGAAAGAGGATACAGAAGATCTGCCGGGACTCTGGGAAGAATCACTGATACTGATAGCACAAACAAAGGCTGGCGAGGATAATAAGCCTATGATAAACCCATTAGCACAAATGTTCAAATCTGCGATGTATCGAGCAGAGCAGCATCAGGTGGTGTGACACTGAGGTGGAAAGAAAACACAACCCCTGAGAACTATTCAGTGCTTTTTGTTAGTGTAATTAGCACTCAACACCTCTGTTGCAGAGCCCACAGCCATCCAGTCTCACAAGGTTTATCTAACTCCATTTCTCTGATGCTGTGGACATTAACACATTAGCTAAGATACATATGTTGATGTAGGTGTGGACGTCTCTGTGATCTCTAACATCCTTGCCCAAGGAAAACATTGCACCACTTCACAACACAATTAGTTCACCACCTCGTTTAACTGGGTGAACAGTACAATCATCTTAAACCATGGCAACCACACATTTCACGTTGCCTAAAATATATATACATAGTAGAAAATTCCAGACGTGCTGTTGCGCCACATAACAGTTTCACCAGTGCTGCACACCAGCATTTGAATAAAGCAAAACTCAAGGACAATATGGATGAAGACTTGTATACAGTCTGTGTTTGTGGGGGAAAGGGGGCGAGGTGTAAGATAATATTAAGATGTCCTGATATAAAATGTAATGGGAATGCCACTGTCACCTCCACCTTGTTTTTGTGCATTTATTTATTTTTTGTATTATCACTTACATAATGGATGAGACATCTTGTTATACAGCATGGAGCTCCCTCTACATTATACATGATTAATTAACTGCAGAGAAAACTCAAATATGTCTCCCTCAAATGGTAAAAGATATATTCACTGTTTGCTGTACAGTTAAGATAAATCCATATCCTCATATCTATAGTCACGACTTCTCAGGACGTGTGAGGAATTGCTTTGAACAACTAAGGTTAGAAAGTAGGGTTCAGTAGGACTGAGACAAGGTAATAGACACAGACTATAGACTAAACATCTCTGAAGTAACTGTGAACATGACCTTTAGTGTAAACAGTCATTTCATGCAGAGACCATTAGAACTGACCGGCCTGGCCTACTGCACCTCATCTATGCATGTTACTGAGGCAGAGCATAGACTGTATAGAGCCAGCAAGCCAGCAGTTAGCCCTATTGGAGCCTTTGAGTTGTTGAGTGTTGACAAGACCAATCAATAGCAACCACTGCCTTCTCCCAGGCTTCCTCCAGAATTAGAAATTATTTCCCAGGCTTTAGAGGAGGAGCAGCCGTCTAACATCCGCTCTGCTGGATGATCCTTCCAACTGGCCTCATCTCTTAAATCTAGAAAATGTCAGCCCATATGTAGTAATACATCTTTAATGGAATAAATAAGCACATAGGCCTCGGTGGGCAGGATAGTGAGGCACAAGCGTCATCAGCGTAACCTGTGTTTGTGTTTCTACATGTGTGCAGATTCTGCATATGCATGCACATTCCTGAGGTACAGCAGATGGCTTTGAATATTAACACAACCACCACCTCCTCTTGCTGGTGCAGAAATCAGGCCTGTGTGATGCATACTGCAGCAGACAGACAGTTCACTGACTTCACTGCACAAAAATAAAAATAAAAACTAGTATCACTGCCTCAGCCAGACAGTCAAGTTTCAGGACATATGGTTGAAATCTCCCCCTCCTGAGTTACAGTACCAAATAACTGGGGTTTCCCTAAGCTGTGACGTTTTGGAGCATTTCCAGATGGCTACTATTCCCATTTCCTGGATCTGTAAAACAAACGCTGAATTTCTCCATGAGACATGTATTAATGTTTTTTAGTGTTTTGATCTGGTTGGTTTGAGATAAGAAGATCTCTGCAAATCATTAGCATTACCATCTTTATTTTAAATTAAATAATATGGAGAGACAACAGACTTTGTCTAGTCATGGGTTCTGGTGAAGCCTACCAGTGGCCTGGACTTCACACTGAGCCCCCACCCCAATGTCGAGCGAAGCCGATCCAAACCAACGCGACTTGAATTGGGTTAAATGGGCCTGATGGTGTGCCCCCCCCCCCCCCCCCAGCCCGGCCATGACTTGTTCCACTGGTGAAGCCTACAGCTAATTCTTTGACCTCAAAAAACAAGACGACAAGTGATCCATGGCATGTCAGCACCATTCACTTGTAAACAGAGTGGGTACTAAGCAATAGCAATCCAGGGTGGGAGGTATGAAATATTAACCCACAGCTAAGACATTGGTGATTTATTCAAGTAAAAACAAACAAACATTTTAGACACATATTAATATAAGTCTTGTGTTTACATAGATAAGAAAGACTGAAGTTACAGTTCCCAACAGATCACATGCCACTCAGCACTTATCCAAAGTTAAGACACACAGGAGACCAAAATCCCATAAGAATATCCCACTGTAATTAGGCTCTCAGCATACTAAGAGGGAGAGAATAATTACAGCACCACAAGGTGACTGAATACAGAGCACAGTCTGGCCTCGCTTTGAAATCCTCAGGCCCCTCCTCAGACAGCCCTCTGATTACACGTAAATAATCTCATATTCAATAATTTAGCTGCACATTAAAGCATTTATGAGAATATAATGGTCATATTTAATGACAGCTTGGAGACAAAGCCAGGCACATTCTCCTGTTGATGAAGTACAACAGGAGAAATTAATTTGCTCTGTAAAACATCTATTAAGATCAACAGTTCCGCCCCGTCAGACTGCTGAGCTTTGTTTACAGCTTGAATAAAACACAATAATAAAAAGATGTGATTTCCCAAAGTCTGCTGTTATTCTAAGCCAATTTAAGTTGGAGGTGAGAGTAGAACCATGTCAAATATCACCATACTGTAAAGCAGGATTCCAACTAATCCATATACAATAGAGGTTTGAGCTGCCTTAAGGGACCAACTCCCAAACATGGATAATGCTGCCATAACCAATAGCTCCATGGTTCCACGATTTAAAAAGTTGATCTAACAATCAGCGCCTCCCAGCCCTCACTCATATGGTGTGGGACTGTTGTGGATTGGAGCGGAGCTCTGGGTAAACCTCTTTACCATGCAGATCAAACAGACGCAAACAGACTGGAGGGCTTGTGGCTACCCCGGCTTTCAGCGTGTTTCGTGTATTCAGTCTGCCGTGGCTCCGACCCAAAGACAACTGCATCGAGCACCAAGCAAATCCTTCAATCCGCCGACTGCCGCTCCCAAGCCTCTTAATCAAATAAGGCCATTGGCTCCATCACAAGTGCTCTGGGTCTCAAGCACACACAGACTGGGGCTTTCCCTCTGCCAAGTCCAACAATCAACATACCGGAAGCCACTCTGACGCTCTTAGTGACGAGTTTTCCGCAGAGGCAGGGAATCCCGATCACATTAAGACAACTTGAGACTCAGATTAGAGGTTTTTCGAGGAAAAGTGAAGACACGGATTCAAAGTCCCACATGCAATGGGAGCTTTTCTGCTGCAAGTTCAGTTTAGATCTGACCAGAAAATCTGAGCATGGGCAAAATAATTACAGTAAAATGAAAAGATCATGCATGTGCCTGCTCACTGGCATTTCACTTCTGTCCCATATGCATACACACAACTACGTGGTTTGCAGGCAAGTCATTTTCAGTTCATTGCTACAGTAGCAAAAACCAATTTTCAGAAACATACAATGTGTTTTAGATAGATGATGCATCACTGTGAACACTGAACCTGTCTTATATTTGTTACAATCGTCACATGTTCTGTCTCTTTTAATGTAAGAAAGTCATATTTTCTCCAGTTCTTTATTACTGTAAACCTTTGTCTTCTGTGTTTTCTTTTCCTGGGACTCAGCTCTTGCATGTGATTCATTTTCAGACACAGTCTCTTGATTACATCAAATAATATTTAACTGGCAGACACTTTTATCTGGAGCAACTTCAAATTAGTGCAGTCAGCCATCAGAGGAACAAGACCTGAGACCTCACGTCAAAGCTTCACTGATCACACCACAGTAAAACTCACTGCTGCATTGCCATTGGATTATAAATATTGTACATTTAGATAAATGTTAGAATTTTTATTTTCAGACAGATATGAAATGAGACACCAGATCCAGTCCTTGGGCCTTCTTCAAGATCTAGACGAAGGCCTGAGGAACGAGGCGTCGTCTGTCTGAATCAAAGTAAAATAATTGTGTAGTCAAAGTGTGCAACACTGCTCCTGCTCGCATGTTTATGTCCAGTGATCAGCAAAACATTACCTTTGGTTCGTGTTACTCTTTCATTGCATCCTTTGTAACGTGGCCAGCAGTAATGAACCTTTCTGATCCCTCACCAACCTTAACCATGGAAAAACAGCAGAGCAACAAAGACATCACCCTTTCACAGGTCTTGCTCCTCTCTCAACGGTCACTAATCCCCACTCCTTGTGCAACCATTGATGCCATAAAAATGGTCCAGACCTCTGTTCACAACTGACTTCACCGCTTCCTCAGAGCAAGGCTTGCTGCCCCTTACAGCCACCGTCACACCACACACTCAGCTTGTTGATGTCAGATCATTACAAGTCTCTGATTCTGGGCCTGTACAAATGTCCTCTTAAAAAAACAACTATACAATAGTTATTAATGCTTACACACCACCACCCACACTGCTTTTACCATCCTGAGCTATTACATGTTATGTGCCCTGGCCCAGCCTGAGCAGGGTTAAGGTATAGTCCTACCTTCACAGTAAGTAGAATCCCCGTGGATGGAGGCATAGCCGCTCTTGCATTCACACTCTGCTTTAGTATTCCGGTTTTTACACTCCGAGTTTTCTCCACAAATGAGTCCCTCTGCGCAGAAGTCATAACCTGGAAGAGAGGACCAAAGGAAGCCTGATTTATGTCGCTCTTAAAATTTGCTCACTCAAGGCGGTGAAAAATTGTGTGTACATCTACACAAACACAGACACACACACACACACACACACAAACTCATAACTGTGCCAGAGATGAAAGCAGACAAATGCACAAATTAATAACCTTGTCACCTACAACCCTGAAAGACAAGAAGCTGATGAATGAAAGTTTATGTTTGCAGTAGACTTGGTGCAATAATAAAGTTTTTTGAACAAACACTATGAGAAAAAAAAAAAACGCTACCATTTACTGAGGTGTTGTGCAACCTCTCAGTTTTGCAGGGTGGTTTGTATTGTGTTTGCATCTGAGATGTATCATTACATTTGTCTTTGTCTCACCAACAATCCTTTGCAAGCCCAGACTCCTGCCAATCAAAGACTTTTACAGCATAAAACAGGATACTACTAACCACCACTGACTGATGAAACACATGCAGCATTTCACTGCACTGCACTGCACCGCCAAGTAAAAAGGACCTAAGCTTCTTGAGCAAGAAAAGCCAGCTGTGCCTCTTCCTGGAGATGATAACCTGTACTACAGTAGGTGTTAATTATGTGCACCACCTCAGAGTCCTTGCCTCATGCGTTGATTGGCAGAAGAGTGGGCCCAGACCCACTCTTGAACATCTCCTTGGTCTTAAAGGAGCTCAGGAGGAGGCAGTTCTTGTTGCTCCATTCAGTGAAGGCCAAGTGAGATCTCTGGACCTCTTCTGCTTGGTCCTGACACATGCCTCAATAGCTGTGTCATCCCACTACTTGACTGCCATGTATAAGGTACACAGGAATGAGCCAGTCTCATGTGGAGGAGTTGGGGCACTTGTCTAGAGACACTATGGGTATATATCAGAAGGGTGAAACACACCACTTATGTAATATGGCTGTTCAGGTTAGAGGACTAAGTTAGAGGACTAAGTTAGAGGACCATAGGAATCACTATGGTCAGTACAGACAAATGACTGCAGTGATTTGATGCTTAAAACACTGCATAATAACATTTAACCAAAACCACCATCTTTCTCCAGACTTTCTCTAGACTAAAAAAAATGTTTGTCATTATCCTGACCTAAAAACACGTGACCCTGTTGCAGATGCAATTAACAGGACCTATTTTCACTAGCAAATTAAACCACGAAACCCTGTGTTGCTGGACAGGAGGCTCGCCTCTGCACCAGGCATCAAATTTGAACCAAACTAAACCGAGATCCTGCACGTGCACAAAAATATGATATGACAGATGGACAGATGAACTGAGAATCAGTCTGACAGATAAGGAGGCAGGCAGACAGACAGACAGACAGACAGACAGAGGGATGATTTGTCTCCTCCTCAGTAGGTATGAGCTGATGTAGCCCATCATGTCCTGTAATGAGTGACAGACTGGCTGCACATAAAAGCCCTGAGAGACGGGGAGCCTGGGGAGCCATTACTGAGGAAAGAGCTGTGTCTGCGTTATCCTTCCTCTCACCCCACGCCCAACAGAACGGTTTGTGTGCACTAAAGGACTGATTACACAAGGAACAAAATGTGTGTGCATGCGTGCATGTGCATATGATAATGTACAGTCCTGCTGCAAACACAGTTGTGTTTTTTTGATTTGTGATGGTAGGATTTATTTGTTTTGCAGTATCACATATATCAGTTCGTCACTTCAATTTAAACTTCAATGCTTTCCTTCTTTTTCTATCTCAGTAAAACAGAAAGGTGTGAACACCCTGTGACAATTGTGTAATTACTAGTTGAACAGAACTAGCACGACTCTGAGGACCTAACAGTGAGACACAAGTAAATTTCAGAGTGACAGCACAGTACTGAGTCACACAGTGGAGGAGAGGTTGGCAGATGATTTGGAAATAATGAGCGGCTCCAAGTTGTGGTGCCTGTGGGTGTGTGTGTAACAAAGAGGGAGAGAGGGAGAGGAAGAGGGTTGTAGGGAAGGGGCACTGTGACTCTAATCTTTAATTGTTAGTTCTTATAGTTTAAACTGTTCTTTTGCCTACTTCTTTCCACTTTTCTTTATCCTTTCCTCTCCTGCTGTCGCTCTTCATCCTTCTGCTTTCTTTTGTTCTCTCAACATATCAAGCCCCCCCCCACACACACACCTCCTCTCATGTGGTTTATACTCTCAACACACCCTCCCTCGATTTCTTTTCAACAAAGCGGGTTTAAGATTTGATATTTCCTCCTCTCCTCTCCTGTCCTCTGCTCTCCTCTCCTCTCCTCGCCATCTTCTCCTTTACTATCTAAACTTCCCTCTTCTCTCTCATCTTCCTTCACGCCCTTTCTTTCCCTTACTCAAATCCTGTCTTTTCTTCTCTTTTAGCTCTTTTTCATCTTCCTCTCCATTGACTATGGTGAATCTAAGGCATGCTGCTTATCTTACCTAAACGAGAGAGCAATTTCCTTCGCACAGAATCTGCCCCGGGTTTCTTTCATTATTGCTCTATAGCTGACAGCCTCCTACAGTTTGTTTATTCAGTGTATTTACTGAATTACCAGTGGCTATTTACCCTGTAGTACCTCCCTGCCAAAGCAGCGGGGTTCAGGCAAATTGGCATAGCAGGTGCTTTATAGCAGACAGACCAATCTGCTCTGATAGGTATCCCAGCCAAGAAGCATTCATATGGGGTGTAAAGGGAGGGAAACATAGTTATTGCAGAGGCGCAGCCTGAATCAGCATCCGGCAGACTCGTAGTGTTCACTCCTTGCAGTGGCAGGTGCATACATGTCCAACGAACAAGAACAATTCATAAAACTACGGAGAGTAATATAAGAAGTAAGAGGTACCTCGGCAAACATTGCAGCATTTTCCATCTGGCAAGATCTGTTCACTGACAGTACAGTTGATCTCTGGACAAGTTTCGGTGACTCTCACCATCAGGCCATTCTAAAAGGAGACAAAACAGCAGAGTTTCAGTTCTGACACACTGGATGATCTTTATTTATTTGGGAATCTCGTGTTGGGCATGTGTGTTCATTTGATTCTTGAACATTTTCTCAACCCTTGGATCACTGACAATAAAGAAATAAGAACAGAAATGAGTATCCATTATGTAGTGCAATTGCTATTGCTATTGCACTAAAGTACATATGGCCCTGGGGTTAACACAGCTCATATTGTCAGCCTCTGGATGACCATGAAGTTTTTACAAAAACACAAAGAATCAAACTAAATCTGAATGAAAGCCTACAGTACAAAATCCTTGCTGGTCTAAATGTGTAGAATGCGACATAAGTTAAACCAGTCAGACACATTCAAGCTGAGAGAGGGTTCAGATCTATTTGTATCAGCATATAGAGACCCACAAGAAAAAGTATTATTACCATCACTACAATAAAGGTTTATAGAAATGAACAGACACTGTCACTGCGAAGCATGCAGGATTTTCACAGTTAATTTTTCAGAACAATATTAAATTCATTGTTTGATGTCATTGCTCACATGGTCAATGGCTGGTCTCTGAAAGCTGCCTCTGTTCTGTTGAGGTAAATCAGTCATGTATCTTGAAAGTCTTTAATTGCATTTAGAAAATGTGACCCTACAAAACCTGACAAATCAAGCCAAGCATTACTTACTTAATATTTTAGACTTGATAAGTATTTTCAAAGGTTTCTCACCTCTCATAAAGGCCTGCACGTAGAGCTACATATTGCTAATGTGAACCTTATAATTTGAATGTCACGAGGTCAGGATGACGCTGCTTTTGAAAAGACACATTAAAATATGTTTTTAGATATTAAAGAACAGAGTATTTTAAAATACCCCTGAGTGAATGAGGCTGCCATGACAACAGAGAAGGGAGAAGGTAAAGGCTGCTTGTGCTGTTCACATTCATACGGATGGCATGAATACAGACAGCGTGTACGGTGCAGATATGTGGCACTGAAGCGGGGAAACAAAGGTAGATAAAACTCAGTGTCATCTTCAAAACAAATGGCAGACACAGCAGCAGCGGCAGCAGCAGCGACAGCAGCAGCGGCTGCAGCTGGAACCTGGCTGGGAAAAGAGCTCCAGCAGTCCCTGCGATGCCTCTCAGGGTGTGAAGTATCAACTCAAGTTCCTAATATGCTTAAATCTCTCAGCATTGTGCTTTTCTAGGTGACTACATTAACTGCTTCCTCAATGCTTGCACATCACAGTTGCGTTGCACTGTGAGCCTTTTATCAGTAACATCATTTTCTAATTAAGTGATGAGCATTTCCATTGTAAATTAATCAGTTTTTCAGTTAATCCATCAAAGCTGCATTAATCAGAGATGTTTACATTAACAGTATCTTATGTGAGAAATGTTGATTGTAGCAATGGGTCCACAGAGAATACTCACTTAACTCGCAGTAGGGCATTGTTTTAGCATTAAGGCCCACCAAGTCTCTCTTCAATGCTGTATCTGAGTGTGTTGATGTTTTTTTGATGAAAAGCATTAAGAAATCTGTTGTAAGCTCAGTAAGTCAGACCCACTGGATGCTAAGTATAAAAAAGCCATATATATTTTTCTCAGGTGTTGGTGGAGACCAAAGCATAGCTAAAAGGAAAACGAGTGCTAATGTTGCCCTGTGTCTGTGAGACATTATTAGCTCATAAAAACATTTTATATCCACATGTTGTCAGATTGTAGCTTTGCTGATGCTGCAGTTTTCCATTAACCTAGTTTTCAACATTTGCTCAGTCACTTAACATGATATCTTGCTGGGAGCAGGTGGTGAGAAGAGCTTCAGCCATTGTGGAGCAGCGCTACATCTCCCATATCTTCACTTTACCCACCATTTGTGCTTGGAGTGTTTGTATTTTTCAATACTATTTTTCCCAAAAAACACAAGCCATCTCAGTAAAAGCACCTTCCAGCAGTGAAAAACACTGTAACAGTGATGAGACGCTATTCCACATCTGCACACGAGATGGTTTCATTCTGAGGGGAAAATGAAACCCAATATAGCGTTTCCCTGGCAAAGCAGCAATTTGCCCAGCAGCCAGCCAGACACTTAACTGCTGTTACTTGATGAAATTAGCCCATGAATGTAGGCTGAAAAAGAAGACATTCAGGAAACTCTAACTGCCTCGAACGCCACCCTGATCATAATCACAGTGTATTCCAATCGGTTATGCAAACATTTTATTGATTTATTTCCTT
Organism: Caranx ignobilis; assembly: GCA_021432705.1. NCBI lineage: Eukaryota > Metazoa > Chordata > Actinopteri > Carangiformes > Carangidae > Caranx > Caranx ignobilis. Next base: position 30,080,388 of record MU270012.1, read on the forward strand.
TTGACATGTGTGAATAGACAGTTTTAACCAAACTGATAAATTAATCATGTTATCAAAGACTTGAATTTGAATGTAAAAGGTTAAAAACACAAGAAACACCAGCTGCTTCGTAAAACTATGTTCAAAAACAACGGCAAAGCCCTGATGAAAATGTATACAGTGTGTACAGATGTGGAGACTGGAGTACTGGCTGACTTTCATGCTGGAGGCTGATATCTGGATGATTTGAAGCTGTCGAGTGGAGTAGCTGTATCATAATATGAATAACAAAGGTGAAAAGATGTGGGAAAAAAGTCAAAATACCACTGAAGCAAATAGGAATGATCATCAAAAGCAGTGAAACGAAACCGAGGCTTTACAAACAAATAAATAATTCCCTTTCTTGAATGTCTGCTCTCCTAATTAAAGCCTACAGTGCTTTATGGGAAAAAAGAACTGGTTATACAACAGCACGAGACGTTCTTCAGCTTTAGGCGGCGATTGGTTTAAGTTGCTGAGTGTTATTTGATTGTAAATGGGACCTGGCTCTCAAATGAGAGAGGTCCAGGAGTAGAGAGTAGCTAACTAGCTCACTAAAACTGATAACATCCCTGACACAGGATTTGTAAAAATGGATCTTTAAATTAATTAAAATGGTTTAAGCTGTGGACTAGAGTGATGATTCACTTCACACACACACACCATCTAAAAATAGCTTAGTGTGGCTTCCCTCCCTCTTTCTCTCCTTTTTTCTCTTGTTTATTCTCCCCAAATGTCAATGCGTATATTCACTTTTCTCACTTCCCACTTTTCCCACTTTAAGAGTGAGAGGACACAGAGAGAGGAGGGTTACAGCATCGAATCAGCACCAACCAGCCAAAGACCAACAGAAACCATCCAAAACTGCACACAGTCATGTACTTACATACATATGTTGAAATGTCAAACTTAAATTTAAGGGGTGTCATAGATCCAACACATTAGAGACCACTGAAAGCCTCAAAATAAAACACTTTAGGTGTCTTTTTAAAACAATTTGTCCCAAATTGGTCATTTAGCAGCACTCACATCCAGGAGTTTAAAGGATGGCTGTAATTGCTTGGAACAAAGCTTACAAATGGCATAATGTTTCAGAGTCTCTGAGGGCTAATAATGGATCCAGGAATCCACTGTGTGGTTCTTTGTAACGAATTACATGCATAAAACGCTAGTTTTCTCTTGAAAAGATATTTTCTCTCTTTAAAGATAAATGGCCTCTGAGTAAAAAAAAATGCTCACCTCTGTTCTATATTGAGCTGGAATAATGACTTTAATTATAATCCACATGGAGATGAAGCTCCAGTTCAAACCAGGGCTTTGTGTTGCTGCGTTCATAAGTTATTCTAATTACCTGGCTATCTCACCATTATAGAGGAGGGAAAAAAGCAGATTGAACAGATTGGTGGAGGGAGAGAAAACTAATAAGGCCTGCTGGATAATTGAATAACACACCAAGCAGTCCACCACATGCAATCATTAGGCATTTACGCTGAAAGAGAAGTATGGTGATCTGATTGCAGAGCCAAGGCTGCACACTGGCAAAAGAAATGTACAGTAGAAAGAAAGGTTACCTTGCATTCCCTGCAGCTCCTGGATAAAAAGCGCTGGCCTTCAGAGAAAGTCTGGCCCATGTAAGTACATTTTGCTGTGGAAAAACAGAACATAACCACTTCAATATCAAACCATTAAGGTAAGCACAGTAACTATGAAATGCCAGAAATGGAATATTCTCTCAGCTAATATGAGGTCTGAGGTGGTACATTCAACAATAGAGACAAATGCTTCTGAGTCTGCCTGTGAAGAGGGAAAAAAAAGTTTCCAGCCTGAAGTTCTGCATAGTTAATTCTGTTAGAAACAAACTTGTTCTTGGCTAGTGTGCATAAGTGGAGAGGAAATGTATCAGCGCATTAAGAATACAACAGAGGAGACCCTTCTACATATTCCTCTGGCAATAAAGCAGAAATAGGAAATGAAGCATATGATATGAAGTCCTGCTTTTCTCCTCTCCAGGGTGCAAGACCGCGGTGCGCTCAGTCGCAGTTCTGGAGCGCTGCTCCCTCGTTCGTCTGTGCCAGAGCTCTGATGCTCACAGGGGAGGAAGAGGAGGAAGGAGTGAGCTCAGGGATGGAGGGAGGCAGAGGAGGGCTGGAATTATTCAAAGACAGACTATACATCAGGGATTTATTGTTTTTGCAGCACAGCAAGAGAGACACGGTTGTTCGTGGCTCTGTGAGCAGTTACCAGACCTGTGTGCTTCATACTGGCGACGATGCTCAGGTGACTGATCTTTGCTCTCGCAGATGCTTCACTCTGGTTTCATTATGCGAGCAGATCATCAGCACAAACACAAAACACAAAAAAGCTACAATGGTTGCTGTTGTACCAGAAACTTCAAAAGCAAGAGCTGCTGTGAAGCAAAGAAGATGAACCTGTATTGAGAAACTGGCAGAGCTGGTAATGAGTTGGTGATCTGGTCATAATGTATAATGTAACTTATGTTATTGTTTTCCCGATGAGCAAACTTAAGTGGTTGAGTGAATGGTGACAGTCTCCTCTCAGAGAACAAGAAGTGGAATGACACAGTTAGAGCTTGGACAAGTTGTGTCTCCAATTGATGAAATTTTGCCCACAAAAGTTTGTGATTTCACGTTGCTGATGTGGGAAATAAATATTGATCAGAGCACTAACATGCCTATGAACATGAATGAGAGTATTCTGTTCCATTCTAGTTGTGTGATGTTGTGTAACATTGGTGAAGTGACAAGTTGGAATATTAATGTCTCTATTTTCAAAGGCAGTGTAGCAGAGTTGCTGCTCACTGTGATCTCAGCAAAGCTGCACTCTGACCTGCAAGTTTGCTGGAGCCACCAGGAGGTCGCAGCCCAGGATACTCACTTACAGTTGCTTCAGTAGAAGTCTATGGAATATTCATATAAATGTAACAGAGACTACACTTTTTCACAGCAGTAGAAACATATGGTAGGACCAGAGAGGGAAATACAGCTACATCCCTCAAAATCTGCAGAAATTACTGAAGCTTCAGGTTCACTCTGAAGTAAAGAAAAAGAGATTTGTCAGCTTGTAGCCTGCAGAGTAAGGTAATGCTTAAGCTCCAATGCTCTATATTCTGGCAATAATGTAAGGATACTATAGTCACTTCTTAGCTGGGATGCTAATGTTTGCTGATCACATTGGGTAAACATACTATTTAATCCATTCCCTACACATATTTGCTGCTAAAATATTGTATATTGGAATTCCTGAATGTAAAAATGTCAAAATTCATTCTGATTTGATCTGCATGAGAACAACATGTTGATCAATACCACACTAGGTGAATCACTGAGTGAATTTCTGCATGGTTGTGTAGATACTGAACATCCTCCATGTTCAGTGGCAAAAAGATTGTTTATTTACAATGACAGAACGTCAGCAAAAGATACAACTGACTTGAATATGTCTTGATTAATTACATATGGATGGATGAAAGCAAAAAGATTATAGTGAAGAGATGATTTTTGTGGGTCGATCATATCCTTTCAAGTTCTTTTTGTTGGTTTGCTGAGAAAATACAAAGCAAAATACAATAGTGGGATTAAAAAGATGACAGCCATGGTGCAAACTGAGCAGCAGGAGTTTAGCTTCCTCCTTGTTCTAAACACGAGTCGCTCATACTCACGTCTGCATTTCTTGCAGCAAGTCCCATCGACGTGCACCGGCAGCGAGTCCTCTGAGCAGTTTGCCGGAGGACAGAAAATCCTGCGACATTCCACCACACCGTTCTGAAAGAAGATGAATTTCCTTATTTCTCTCTCATTTTTCCTCTGTCTCACCAAAAAACATGCAAGTATCAGAAACAGAAATTCAACAGCCGGTGTGCACATACAATGTTTGCCTGTGGCACTGCCAAAATATCCACACTGAAAATGTCTCATGTTGCCTTTTTTTTGTACAACCCTTCACTGAAGTTAACACCTTTGTCTGGGAGCAAACACCTTCTCTTCCATGACCCGTGGGAGTGAAACATACAAATATGAATACGAATGGCTTTATTAATCCCCAAAAGGAAATTCATACATATGGGGAGAAAAAAGGTATGACGTAATAACGTGGTCTTCCCAGTCACCAAATCTCAACCCAAATAAACAAGTTTTGGACAAAGCTGTTTGGGAACAACACCTTGGATAAAACAACGGTCACCTTGTCTACACTACAGTCAAAAAGTTGGACACACCTTCTCATTCGATGGTTTTTATTTATTTTATTACTTTCTACATTGTAGATTCATACTTTATACATCAAAAATATGAAGGAACACATATGGAATTATGTAGTAAACACAAAACTACTGATTAAAACAAAAGTGTTATCTGTGACCTGACCTAAGCCTAACTGAGATGGTTTGGGATGAGTTGGACTGCAGAATTAAGGCAGAACAACCAACAAGTGCTCTGCACCTCTGGGAACTCCTTCTAGACTGTTGGAAAACCACTCCACGTGACGACGTCATGAAGCTGATGACATGAGTGTCAAGTGTGTGCAAACCTGTCATCAAGGCAAAAGGTGGATACTTTGAAGAATCTAAAATCTAAAACATATTCTGCTTTACATTTCTTTGTTTACTACATAATTCCATAAGTGCTCCCTCATACTTTTGATGGCTTCAGTAAGAATCTACAATGTAGAAAGTAATGAAAATAAAGAAAAACCAATGAATGAGAACGTGTGCCCAAACTTTTGACAGGTAAGGTACATGTAATGCACATGGTACAGTGCATTATCCAATGTCGCCTGAAGCACAGCACAAAATGAGTAATGCTACAGCAGTGGTAACACCATGCAAACCAACCCCTGACCATTCAACTACCGACAGGACTGCATTCTGAGACTGAAAGGTATCGTATATATATATATATATATATATATATATATATATATAAAAATTATAATGTGGTACAGTCAGATAGCAGATTTATCATCGAACACTGGGTGCCCGATACTGAAATTGGGCAGCCTCCTGATAGCAGGTAGTTATTCAGTCCCTGAAGGACTGCCTTCATTTTTGAGTCTGATACCTCTCTCTGCCCGCACCTCTTCATTTCATGAGTCATCGGAAATGGTTCCCTCAGGATGCAGTGGTTATCAGTTAATGATATGTCCACAGGAGGAAATCAGACCGACTAAACTCCACCCTGTGCTTGATGTGCAATGATGCAGCAAGTCTAATTCCCCAAGGCTCAGGATGGTCTGATTCAACACATTTCAAAGTGTGGCTCCTATGTATGAGCAGAGGCAGGGAGGCTTATTAGGGGGGCACTTATTAGGGGTCGGGCAGAAGGCAGGGAGAGAGGAGGCAGGGGCTGGGAAAGAGGGAGATGTGATGGGAGAGCAAGTTGTGGGTGAGTAAAGTGTTGTGATGGAGGAGGATTGCACTGTTATATCATCAGTCTGTGAGGCTCAATCTGCTCACCTACCTGCAGAGGGTATTTTGTGTAAAAGTCTTGTCATTTGTCTTTTTGCTGCTCCCTTCATTAGTACTCTCTCACATTATGCGCTGCTAATTTATCATCTTAATGAGTGATTTTTTGTGTAACTTCTGTTGACCCCCAGAGGAATTAAACGTCATTACAAGAATGCTTCCAACACTTCCAGTCATGTCTGGAAGTATAGGCTGCGGTCATACAAACATACACAAATGCAGGTGTTTTAACATCTACATGAGGAAATCGGCTGCTGACACATGTTGCTACTTCACCGAAGTTTTACTACAGGACCAACAGTTACTCTGTAATCATTGGTCCTGCAGTCAGTGTACACAAAAGAGAGGGTCTAACACCAAAAGATAGTTCATACACAGCAGGAACTGGCAGGTGAATATGCTGCAGAAGAATGTGGCTGAGGCTGCAGTGACAGACGCAAATGTTCACTTGGAGTCGGCCAAAGGGTCAGAACTTCACAGTCATTAGCTCTACATAGTAAGTGGAAAGTTCCACGGCATCCCGGCATCCTAATTACAGTGTTCACAGCCAGACCACCTCGCCTTAGCTTGCTGTCTAGCGGAGTCTGTGGCTCAATGTAGCATTAGCTCCATCAGCTGGACCACAGCGCTCACGGTGCTCTGGTCCAGTCAGGTTTCTGTGAATGCATAAACAGCAGTTCCTCCTGCTATGTTGAGAAACTCTCCTCAGTCTGATGTAATCCATGGTGTTGACGAGGCAGTGAATGTTTGCTACCATAAGTGTAGGCACTGTTAGCTTTAGCCTTGTGTAAACACCTCCTGTCTTGCCCCGCTTCGGTGATGTGTTGCAGCGCCTGTGGTAACGCCTCAACGGTGGTGCTCCGGGTGCAGCCACAGTCTTTCCTGGTCTTTTACAGCGTAGAAACCCGAGCTCAGCACACTTTGCCGATGTTCGTCATAACAGGAAGCTTTGCTACGGATGTCCACACGTACCTGTTGGTTGCCAGTCGTTCCACTACCACAATGAAAGCACTGAATTTTCAGTTACATTACACAAGTACAGGTAATAGCAACACATCCTACTCATATCAGCAGTGCAGTGACATCTGTGTCTGCCTACAATTTTATTTCTGCTTTCAGGGCTCTCCACTGAGGAAAAACAACACCAATGTAAGTTTCGTCACTGTCTTTGATTGCATTCCTTCTCCTGAACGAGCAGCTTTCCCTGTGTACTACAATCCACTTCTGAACCGTGTCTTGGGTGCTTGTTTCTGCTGAAACTATTTCAACCTTTTTCAGGCAAAAATCAGTATGACGTCTTGGGTCTGAATATTTCACTCAGATTAAAAATCATATGGCTTCAACAAATACATGAAATAATATACTAGTGTTGTTGTCAAGACCAAGACCAGAGCATACCAAGACAAGACCAAGACTTTGAGGGGGTCGAGTCTGAGTCAAGACCAAGACCAAGAAGGAGTGAGACCAAGTCCAAGGCCGAGACCAAACCAATGCGAGACCAATTTCAAGACCATTACTGCATTCAGTAATGGTCTTGAAAATCCTCAGCTAAAAAGAAAAGATAATTTGGATTGAAGAGAAGAACACAGCACAGAACCTGCTGAAGTCTCCCACTTTTGACACTGGTGCAACCAAGTTTTTCAGGTGGTTACAGAAGCAAATACTTGGTAGAACAATTGTAATTATCTTAAAGTTATTGAATTACATTAAATAAAGCAAAGTGAGCGAGTGACAGAGACATTTATGGTTAAAAAAAAAAGAAGATGTCACTGCAGCTGTGGTCTTGACTGGTCTTAAGAAAAATTCCCCAGTTCAGCTCAACCGAGATCGAGACAAGGCCAAGTAAAAATGTAGTTGATTCCAAGACAAGACCAAGACCTTGAAAATGTAAGGCCGGTCTCAGGTACTGCAACACTACAATATACACAGTACTGTTGGAGCCTTGGTGGCCTGGTGGTTCACAGACCTTGACCCTCACACCTCTATTATCTGGTGCACATCAGGCCATTTCTCATGATCTTTCTCACTATGATAAATGCCAAAAAATGTTCCATGAATCTACTCCACCCTCAGGAAAAGGAGTAAGATGCTGTCAGGAAGTGAAATAAGATGACTCATGGGAAAATGAGAGGGAGACTTGATGTTAAGGGGTTAAGTAGACTTTGCTTTCTAAAGAACCTTCCTCTTTAGAAAGTGATTCAAATTCCTACAAGAATCTTTGTAACTAGTCCAGGAAATAGGTTGCAACTTCTTGCAGAGGTAGATTTTTTTCTACCTGTTTGAGGAAAATAATACTTTCAGGGTTGAAAGCTGGCGCTTCGTCCTTTGATTTTAAGGATGAGGGTGAAACTCACCTTACACGCACAGTTCCTGCAGTTTTCAGGCTCCACCCATAGTTCCTTATCCCGGTACACCAGGCCGTTGGCACTGCATGTCCTCTCGCAGTGACAGCCCTCCAGCTGGGTCAGCCTGGACTCGGCGTAGTTCAGCTGAGGATAAGCAAAGAATCATGGGAGTCACCGCACCGAATCAAAAGTCTGAGCGTGCACACAGGTTAAACCCCTCAGCCCACCTCCTCCTCCCCCGCTGGCGCTCCCTGGTCGGGTTTTCACAGAGAGCTGCTCCACCGGGAGCTGCTCATTAGAAGAGCACACAGAAGAGTAAGTTATTATCATTCAGCTCATGCTACAGACCTCAGGCTATGATCAACTGAGAAATGACAGACAGGACTGACAGCGCAGATCCTGCCTCTTCCCTCTTCTTCTTCAGCTTATTTCATGATCAACACTCTCTCAGCCTAGCTGGTGCATCTTTGACTGACAAATGTCACGACTCAATGTCACAGGGATGAACAGAGAAGGTGGGAAGCACCATTATGATTATCTTTACACCATTATTTAACAGCTCTATCTCTTTGCATATGTGGTGTACACTACAAAATTGAAAATTGTTATGCAATTAATACAGGTGTGTACATATAAACAATCAGAGCTCTGTTTATGGAGGTGGGAGACACCTGAACAGGCCAATTGATCTGAGGAGCACAGGTCAAGAAATTGTTGGGCCTCTCAAGACGCTGAAGGCATTTCTGCTGCTCTGCCTCCACCCCTCTGCTCCTCTGAGACATGCCCAGGCCACAGTGTCAGAAGGAGAAGACTCGCTACGAATGATAGAGGCTACTCAGTAAAAAAGAAAAATGCTGGATGTCACTAAGGCTTTTTACTTCATTTAGAGGAGTCCCGGCCGGCTGCTGGAAAGCTGCGTGAGCTGTGAGCAGTGGAGGTGTGTCCTGTCAAAGCTCCAAACAAAATGTTTGAAATGCAATTTCAAAGGCTGTGAGGCTGCCTTGAGGCACCACAGAGGAATACCTTTCCTGTACATCGCAAGAATCAAATGGCACAGTGATACCGCACAAAGGAGTCAGAGGCTAATAGGCATGTATCTCCTATGGTTGATACATGAGGCTGAGAGCACAGAGTGTACACAAAAGGCTGAGAGATACCAGCAAAATAATAAAACAAGAGCTGAAGGAAACGTAGCAGCAAAGGAGGGCGAAGGAGAAAGTCTTTTTTCTTTTTTTTTGTCTGAAGGATCATGTCAATCATGTATGAATACATTCCCACGAAATGCAGGGGACCACTGAGTCTTGGGCCACTGAGCAATTAATTAGATTTTGTTTGTGATCCAGATCTGGGCCATCTGCCACCAAGTAATAGTATTTAGGGCTGTAACAATGAAACAAACACACTGAGATTCCAAAACCTGATCAGATCTTACAGTATGTGTAGTACTTTTAATGTGCCTGAGTTTACAGCAAGCAGGATGTTGCTTTCTCTTGGCCTTCCAAATGCTACATATTGTAAATACAAAAGCAAAGAAGGGCAGTGAGAAACCAATGTCGCTGTACGCAACAAAAAATAAGGAATCACTGCTTCTAGAAAAATCAATCAGACCATCTAAGCAGCTCGTGCATATAGGAGTTTGAAAGTCCTGAATCTAAATTGCAATAAATACATGCAATGAGACTCAAAGACCTTAATGGGTGGGGTGTTAATGCTAACGCTAGCCATTTAGCAATAGCAAAACTTATCCGTAGTTTTTTGTCGTCTGACTTTTAAAAGGGAATAAAATCATACTGAATCTGTGCTGATAATCCACTATGTGGTATGAGAAAAAGATGCTACTGAGCTTTTCCAAAAATGTGTTCTGTCATAAACACAAGCCTGTGCCTCCTCTCCCAAACAGGCAAGCAGAAACCATGCCAATGCTGCCATGCTAATCCACACGCACAACAAGGCTTATTGTCAATTTCACCTCGCCTTGACACTCCACATCACATTCAGGACCAGGCAATTATTCACCTCATGCCGAATTCCTCTGCTCTCTACAGCGTAATCGCACAGAGCCATTTATAGCTGGAGATGAGATGACTACATCCTCCCTGCTGCAACTCATATGAGCAATGAGGTCAGGTGGCAATAGGTCGAGATGTGTTCATGTGAAGGAGGCAGCAGTGACACAGCGGTTGGGTAATGTTCTTCATTTCACCCTTATTTACACCAAAAATTATTCTATAGCTCACCCGCCCGCTGAGATGTCCTTGCTTCATTCACTCCCACCTGACAGTACTCACTCATGCACACAGAGGCACATGCACAAACACAAAGTCAATCACATGCACACACACACACAGTTATGTAGATGTATGGTCTTATAAATGGTTCAAGCTCTCCCCCGTGGCTCCAGGGCACAGTGCACATTGCCTGTTAGCCTCCTGCTGTGCCGGCATAGTCGACTGACACCTCTCTGAACCTGGTACACAACTATCCCATGTGACAATGTGTGTGTGTGGATGTGTGTGGGCATACTGACCCCAAAAAATATCATCAAACATTAAAAGCAGCAGTAAGAAAAAAATGTTAAACATTGCAGTACTAAAGAAAAAAGAGGTATACAGCAGTTATATCACCAGTTGTACCAATCCTGCCCATGCTAACAAATATGTATTTAGGTAGGATAGTTATGAATGTCACAGCTTATCCTCATGCCTTAATGCCTTAGACTCACGGCATGTACAGTAAGCAGTAGTAACAACCAAATCCATGACTAGTAACTTTATCTACTTTGTATGAAACTGACATCTGGTGTTAGCCCAGTAGTGACTCTGCTGATTCAAATAACATAAGATCACAAATGTGTCCTTTCTCATCCCTCCCAGCTTTTTAAAGAGGAACTATGCAGGATTTGTAGCTTTACTATGCTACATTTTTACCTCTTGGCTGAAAACCAACCTTGCAAGATAAGGGCGGCCGGCCCAGTGTCCCAGCTGTCATCTCTGCACACCGCGACACAAACGTGCCCCGTAACCCATAATCTCTTGTTTATGACAGATAAGACTACACAAATATACATGTCATAAAATCGTATATGACATATATCATTATCTACCGCTCTATTGATTGCTTTCTCGCTGGCTTCACTGAAAACAAATGCACATGGCCTGGAGGAGGGTTAGCAAAACAGCAGACTTACATAGTTCCTCTTTAAATAAAAGCACAAAAAGAGGTGAAATTTGTTGCTTAACAATACACTTCCTTCTACAACCCAAGGTTATTCAAGGGAACTCAATATGCTGATGACGACCATGTAATAGAGTCAACAAACACTGGGACAAACACACAAGTGACCTTTGAGTTGAGGTTATTATTACTCAATAATCAAGCACTTCACATTTTCAAGGAGACACAGAGGGTACATTCATATCTCCCTCTATTGGTATAATGCAACAGTATATTAAAGTAAAACTTTCCTTTTTTCCCTCTGTGACCCTGTAACTGTCTGTTTGCTTATCTGTCTTACATTCACATTATTATCTTATTTTCTTTTGTTTCATGACTCATAACCACCACTTTAATCCACACTCACTATAATAACTGACAGAATAATCTGATTTTCTCCAGACGGATTATGGTGCATGTTCATTTTGCCTTTGTTTCTTCACAATAATGTCTTTTGATTTCAGAGGAGAAAGAACAACATGGATGCAACAGCAGCAGCAACAGAAACAAAGGATTTGCTATCTCCAGATAAAGAAGAGAAGGAAGTAATTTATTTTCAATTTCATTTATGTACTTATTTGTTTATGTACTTATTTGTCAGGGTACGACTGAGGAAGATGTTCAAGAACCTTTTAAGTGGATACTTTTATTTCTTCCATTGACATGTTTGACGGATTTCATTGTTTTCTTTGATCAGTGGAGTCACTGTATTTATATGTTCGCCCAAGCTGTTTTACAGCCAGGTAAGCTGGTGGTGGTGTGTGTGTTGTGTGTAGGCAGCTGTTTTTGTTGTTGTTGTTGTTGTTGTTTTTTGTTCTTGTTCTTACTTTCAGGGTCATTTTGGCCAGTAGCTCCTGAAGGTCCATGATGCCCTGCACCAAGCTGAGGAAATCGCTGCAGGTTGGACAAGCTCAACGGAGGAAAAGGAAGTACCAAAAACAAGAGGGAGAAGACAAGGAGAGCGAGAGGGAAGTGTTTAGTGAGGAGGTAAACAGAGCAAAAGAAAGAAAAAAGCCTGACTGTATTTATTTGAACACAGCTCATTGTGGCCAACAGCAAACAAACAGGATGCCACAAACATCTGTTTACTCTTTGTCTTAGGCTTCTGGCTAGTGTTAGTATCAATAATATAGTGACAAGGTGTGATTACATGCCTTATTGATCAGTGACAGACACAGTGGCACAGCGGTGACCTTGTATCTTAATCTGTTTGACAGTAAACAGATGGAGAAACAGGGTGGGGAGAGTGGAGGCTGAATTACAGCAAAATGAAGATGACTGGAGTGAGAGGAAGAAGAAATAATGGCGAGAGCCTTTTGTCTGTGATCAACAGAGAGAGAGGTCACTGTCTGATAAGACATAGCTCATTACGATCCAATTTCATAATGGCATACTGTAATGGACAGGCTTCATTTTTCTCTCTGTGTGCTCAGGACAGTGTGTGTGACTGTGTCAAAATGATACTTACTGCGGTTCAGGTTGGGACACTGTGTTATGTAGCCGTTGGGAGCAAAAATCAGCTTCACATCCTGGATAATGCCCTGGCAACACAGAGGGAGAAGGCAGAGAGACGCAATGACACATACAGTATCTGTATCAATAATACATGATGTTGGGTAAAAAAAAAACTTTTCAACAGACTGACATCATTGTGGTGCCATATTGCAGAAAATGACATTTTCCAAGTGTGTTTTAAATACACATTAGATCTAAGCACTACAATAATACAGTGAAATTTTGAAAGCCCTCAGGTAAGGGAGAAGTCCATGCAAACTACACCATAGCCTAAACTCAGCAAGACCCATTTTGTCTTGGTGTTAAGAGGCTCTAAAGCTCCTTACCAACCTGTTCACGTTATAATGCCTTATCATTCTCGTGGTGGCATAGCTCCACCTTCTAGCTCCCTCAGCTACTTTAATGGTTTAGGCCTATTGTATTACAATATTGTAAAATTTAACTACTGTATATGCATGGTTATTATGTTATGTAGTATTATATTGTATAATTTAATATGGTTTTATATTGTCTTACGCCACAGTATTGTTCTTCTACTGTTGCACTATAATGTATTGTATTACTCTACTTATCACTATACTACACTATATTGTATTGTGTCATATTGTATTATACAGCAATGTTATAATGCATTATATAACATTATAGTTACTTCTGTGGAGGGGTTTTGCATTGGTGTATGGAGAGCCCCTACGACTGTGACTGTACCTGCTGTCTGTGCTTTGTGTATTATGTTGCAGCCACTTTAAAATTAGATGATGATTAGATGTTGCTCTTAAGGGGCCACCCATAAATAAATCTAAATGCTAATATAAATACAAAATAAACAAACCACCACACACTGACTAGGACTCACTCTACTATAATAAAAAGAGGATTCTATATTAATATTTCTACATTAAAACTAGGGATGTTCGATACCACATTGGTGAATACTCACTCCAGTACTCACCAATACTGAGTACCAATACCGATACCACTATGCATATGTGTGTGTGTATTTACACAATGATGGATAATTTTGAACAGACTTTTTATTCTTTGTGAACAAAAGCAGTACAGTCAATCTGCAATAGAGTTTTTGTATTTGCTGTGTTTCCTGTAGGAATTCTTTAAGCATCAGTGGCAGGTCTGACCACACACACACAAGCGCGCACGCACACAGAGAGAGAGAGGGAGAGAGAGAGAGAGAGAGCGTGCGAAAGAAAGAGAGAGCGAGTGAGCGCGCGAGAGAAAGAGAGAGAGGTCAGATAATATGACTTGTGGGTTGCAGCATCATGGCCATGTGTGTTTATCATTGTGAGCGGGGAGAGGAGGAGATTATACACAGAGAGGACATGGTGGTGTTAAACTTTTGGGCTATAACAACTCATCAGTGTTGTTCATTGATACGCTGAGCGCGGGCCAGCGGGTTGAGACAGTAAAGGAGGTTTATATTTAGTGTACAAAGTAACGGTAACCGGTTGCACGTCTGCCCCGACCAGATTCTGAAGTGGTGGTAATAATTAAGGAGCTGCTGGGCCGCCGCCGCGTTAACGTGCATAGTGGGAATAAATGAACGAAACTCGATTTTTTTGCCTTGAGTATCGGCAGCTGGTAACGACAGCTTTTAACGAGTATCGTTACTTTGAAATAAGGCCGGTATCGGTACTCGCCCATCCCTGATTAAAACCATACATACACTCTCCTGGATAGCAAAATATAACACATGGGAAATGGAAAATATGCTGTCTTTAAAGACAAACACTGTTCTTCAGAAGAACTGGTTTGTTAGAGTCTTAAAAAAGGAAAAAGCTGGATATTTGATCACTATGAATGTTTTTTTTTTGACTATTTCATCCTTGGTGGTTCCCAAGTTGAGTGTTTTCATATATAAGCTAAAATAAAAAGCACTCAAAGTTTATACCTCTATCAAGGCTGCACCATCATCTCTATATCCATAAAAGATCTGACCAGGACCTGCAGTTAATGCATGCAGCGAAATCTTCAACTTTTCCTTCTGTAATGGATATATTGAATTCTAGACATATACATATATATATACATGTGTATATATATAGATGAGCAGGTTTTCCTGCATTTTAGAAACAGTGAGAGAACAGCAAGGCTATTACCACGCCACACAGACAGCACCCATTCCTGACTGAACTGCAGTGAGTAAATGGCCTATAGCTGATAGAGTTCCCTCTTTTAACAGACTGTGTGTCAGTCACTCTGAATGACAGGCTATCTCCAGAGGTGCAGGGCTAGTAAATAAAGGGCTTCTTGATAACCACAGGGAACAACCTTGGAAAAAAAGGCACCTCTCTAATGGAAAACAGAACTTGTAAAACACTGGGGTGACTCCCTCCCCCAACACACACGCACACAAGGCAGGTGATATAATTGCACCATTTCTTTAAAAGTGTGGCTACTGAAAACTGGGTGCAGGAGGGACATTAGAATTCACAACCTCAAGCACAGTTGGACTCATCTCTGCTCTATGTGTATGTGAAATTCATTTACAGTGAATATGGCGCGCCTGGATACAAGCAACACCTGCCTCCATTTCACAGAGAGAGGGAGAGAGAGAGAGACAGAGAGAGAGAGAGAGAGAGAGAGAGAGGGGGAGGAGAGCAGGCTAGCTGCACAGACTGAGAACAAACACACTCTCTGTCTCACACGTACAGGCTTTGTGAAGAAATGCACAGTGAAGATTGTCAGTGTCAGAATGAAAATGAAGGTGTAGATCATGGATTCCGGACCCAGAGGTGGTACAAAGGAGGCCTGACCACACATCACTGTCATCGATCAGTAGGTAATTTAAGCTGAAGTCATAAAATCTCTCCTCTCACTCTCTTTCACACACACGCACACAAACACACAAATACAGGAAGAATGGTGTGCTTTATATCTCTGCCAAAGCCTACTGGCACTATTAAAATATAATGACTATTCCCTCTTGATAAGACAAGTCCAATTACACAGCAGAATTTTAGGTTATTTACAGTAAAGTATTAAGTGTTAGGGCTGAGGCACATTCTCCTTTGTTTCATCCCAGTTCAGCTGACACACTGGGTTTGAAATGAATGGCAGAAAAAGAGCTGACAGTCAGCTTTAAAGCCAACTGATCAATATGTTTACATCAACAGTGAATCTAAAGATTGCATGTGATATGAGAGGAGTCAGGGCTCTGAACACAGAGCTAAACATCACCAGCTTCATGTTTCTGTATTTTCATGTACAGGATATGTGTCAGTCTCGCATCAGTAAGCAGCCGTTTCAGAAAACCTCTGACAGACCAGCACGGAGACATACAGTCAGGCAAAGTTACAGTAACAACTAGCATGGCTAAGCTAGCAGATAAAAATGAGAGTGAACATTGGACTTGGCTTCTTTAAAGGTGAAGCCGTGTTGAGCAGATTCTGAAGTGACCTAGCTGACTGAATATTAATGACAAATGAAATCAATGAATGAAATTAAAATCAACATGTTGGAGCTACTGTACAGTCACATAGAACTGTGAAATGTGAAAGTGTGTGTGTGTGTGTGTGTGTGTGTGTGTGTGTGTGTGCGTGCTTTTACTGTCATGATTCCCACTTTACTTGTTTACTATAGCAATAATAGGCCAGGCGTGTTTGGCCAGAGCTTTGCCTTTGGGCAGCACTGACAGTCTTTTATCCTCTTCTTTATCCTGTGGTTCTTTTTTCTCACTTTGATCATGCACCTCATGACCTGTCCTTTATCTTGCAAGTTGTGAAGACTTAACTTCATCCTGCAGCTCATCTCTCAGGAGCAAATCAGCTTCAACAACACTAATTAAAATGTGTGAGAAGGAACTTTGAAGATGACAATGATAAAAAAAATTCAATTCTTTATATGTCTTTTATGACTGACTTTGTCATGAACCAACTAATTCCATCCAAAACACAATTTTAAATCAACACACTGGTGGACAGTATTGACTTAGCTCAGCCTGTCTTTGTAAGGATTGTCAAAATGCCATTAGGTAACAAACAAGCAAACAAATCTAAACCCACATGCAGACTTAAGGGGCTAAAACCACCACTAAATTGTGTTATGTATTACAATATTACAACAACAACAAAAAAATGACTCTGTTTTCAAACCACAAGCAAAATCAGAGCAGCCACTTGCCGCCATTTGCCCACTAACTTGAAGATGTGCACCAATTATTGAATATGATTAAGGAGTTTGTGATTTTAACCTGTTATGTGGCTCCTACTGCGTAAGGTGTCAGGATAAACATTTGGCAATATGACAAGGATAAATTCTTCAGAATGACATCATGACAGTACAGACTATTTTCCATGAGCCAATGATATTGTTGTAATGTGTGTTTACCAGAAGTCAAAGGAGCAAAATGAGCAAAATAATTCAAGTACATTCAATATAAAACCCCAACAAAATATTTCAATATTTAGAAAATTCACAATCACAGCCCTTTAACCCCATTTTATTTAGGAATTATTATACCCAAGTGATGAAGTGTTACTACATACAATATAAGTAACTTGAAAATGTATTTTAAGTTTATCTCTTCATAAATTTGTTTTAGTTTCCCTTCACCTGTTCTACGTTTAGAAGTCAGGCAAAACAGCACTGTATTACCACTAATACAAAGCAGAACAGAGCATGCACACCGGGTATGGAAGAGAGAATTATGGTGTGGATGGTACAAGACTGAAATAAAAAAAAAAAAAAATGAGGAAAGACGTGAACAAAGCACAAACAAGCTGATTTAAACAACAGAGGGGACAACACGAGAGACAGAAATGAAAGTAAAAGACAGACTGAGTGAGAGATCTGAAGCTCCAAATCACTCACATCCAGGTCTGGCTTTTCCTCCATCATGTTACGTTATGTAACATGTTCAAGCTCTCCATCATTGTCTGCACTAGATTCATTACTGTCCTGTAGTGCATGAAACGTCGAGTGTTTCACAAAAGCACCGGTTCCAAATGAGCCTATGGTGTCCCTGAGGAGGTAGCATCCTTGGCACAATGGATTCTAGATAAAGATAATTTATTACAGTTGCTCCTTCAGATGGAGAGGCCCCCGAGAGGAGGCGGCGGGAGGACGTGGAGCGTCTCGAGCCACTGCGAGGGCTCGGTATGTTTTATTTAAAGGCCTAGTTAGCTCGTCTTATCATTATGCCACTCCTGAGTCCTGAATGGGATAGATTACAACTGCTGCTTCATTTCACCTCCCATCTCAATCTACAGTGATACTTTTAAAGCTCTTGGCCATCTTTCCCTTTCCTTTTCTCTCCCTCCATCTCCTTTCTCAGCAAACTCTTCCCCCCTCTCTGCTTTTGACACGAGGAGACATGAGCAGACTCTGTTCATCCCCTCGTCTTTAGCAGGTTAAAGATGGGAGCAGGTGAGGAAGTGTGAAGGGAATTACAAAGAAGCAGAGATGTAAAGTTAGAGAATATTTCTTGTCTGTGACTGTCTAAGTCCATCATTATTTCTCTGCCTCTGTGTGAGAAAGTCTCTTGTGGCTCCTGCAAAATACACCTGGGCACTGTTTGCCAAGAAATAGTTACAGCACATAATTCCCTGTAAGTCTACAAATATTATGATGTTATTATATGTACAGATTAAACAAGTCACACAAGCTAAAATGAGTACAAGAAGCTGATTTAATGACAGCGACAAACAAAAGACTACTACAGGCTTATACAGAGCTTGTATCAAACCTGAATGATCTTGATCTGCTTCATTTAAAAAAATGAAACCTTTGAAAAGTTATTATTTAAAAATTGAAAGTATCTCTCTCGATCCTATAAGTCACCTGTGGAAGCTAATCACCAGTCCACAGATGTGCTTTATTGTTAGGTGACCAGTGGTCAGTGAATGTACAGAGTGGCAAAGACTAACCGCCATAAAGAACTGCATGTAGTCTGGATTTTTTCTGATGCTACATGAAATCAGACTGTGAGACTTCATGAAGATGGCTGAGGCTACACAACTGAACATGAGCTGAAACAGAGTTGGATCAGAGTTTAGGGCTGCAGGAGGAGCCGTGCTAATAACAGAAGGTCCAGAGGATGACGCCTTTGGGAAGAAAAACACCCCACACAAAATCTACTATTTATGAAACCCTGTGATGAAAAAGAGATGAGTAAAGTGCTTCTCACTTGATTACAAAAATAAAAGAATGGGATCTCACTAATGAGGGTTGCACTGACTTTTAGTGCAGCTGCTCCTTAAATATGGAACTTTCATTGGAGCTTAATTAGTCAAACATCTCAGTTTTTCAGATTAATTGGTTTCATTCGTCTGGAGCTGCGGTTAAAAGGGAAATGTATGTGTTTATTGGTCAGGATTTCAAATTACTGGGAGAGCTCATCAGCCAGTGTCAAAAGGTCAGAAGTGGATGAAGTTTGAAGTGTTAAAATTTTGACAAATACCTCAAGTATTTTCTGTGGCCCTGGACATAATCTTAAAGTTTATTTGTCAGCTCTTGCACCTTTTATTCCCTCTTTGTACTGAAAAATCAAAGCTACTAAATTTAAACTAATAAAAGTTTTAGTCAATAAATGTGATAAAAAAATAAATAGTGGTAAAAGAAAAGTACTAAATGGCTCCTCTGACTCACTGATCAACAGGTCCTTGATTCCAAATGGTACAATTGCACCTGTCAGCCAACATGCATACGTATCCCAGTGTAAACCTGAAGGGAGAATCTCCTCACACCCCCCATCACTTGACGTGAGCCTGAGCAGTTCCCTACCATCTGTTTCTGCTGCTGACAAACACTTTTTGAGTGCTCCTTGTACATGAAGGGAAGACAGACACGGCGCACTGAGCCGACTGAGCACAGGGAACTGGATGATGGAGCTGCGTCTATTAAGACCAGAGTTTTCTCTTAAGAAGAAGGAGGTCCTTGAAGTCTCAGTGTGTTAGAGGATGAAGAAAGGAGGAGGAGGAGGGGAGGAGGCAGAGCGAGGAGGAACAGTGGTCTGATGTGCAGCAGCAATAGAGTCAAAGCACGGGGGGGGAGAAATAATTTAAACCAGGGTAGGGTCTGGTTGCTAATCAATATGTTACATAGAAAAATAAAACAGCCATTGATTGCATGGCAGGTGGGCCGCAGAGGTGGGATGTCAAGTGCCTGTGCATGTCTTGGTGATACCACGGTATGTCCCCTCCCTGCTGCGAGCGCATGCAGGAGCCTGACGAAATGAGCGGTGATTAAAAATCGACAACATTGTAATGGGCTTGGGAATAAGCGTTTCAAAGCTAACACTGAGCTTTTGCAGTTCCTCTGTGAGCCCTCTGTGCTTCTTTCTTGTATCTTCCACTTGGCTCCCTTCCCCACACAGCCTTCTGCAAATCTGGCCAATTATCCATGCCATTTTGAATGCAAAGCACGTTCAGGTATGGGAAAGGAAAAGTGTGTGTGTGTGGGTGTGTGGGTGTGTCTGTGTATCATATGTGGATTCTTACCTTAAACAGGCCATGCTTGTGGCTGTGCTGGCCTAGCCACACTCCACTGCCTGGGGTGAGCTCCATCTGAGGAGGGTCTATCACCCGCTCGTAAATCCTGCCAACAACAAATCAGAGGAGAATGTTTGGTTATGGTAACGACACACACACAAACATGTGTCTCTTTTTGTCCTGCTCTGGCAGGAACACTGATCCAATACAGCTGAATAGCAGAGCAAATCCAACACACTGTGTGCATGTCCGCTCCCGCCCTCCTGCCCTCCTGCTCCCTTCATGGAAAACAGAGAGCGTGTAGGGCAGAAGCTGTTCTCTTCAAGCATGACAGCCAGTCTCGCCCCACGGCTCTCTAACATGGTATTGATATCTGGACCTGAGATGTAGGCTGGATTAACCATCCAACTCCTGACACTGACACAAACAGGCTTTGGCATTATCAAGGCAAACATCCTCAGTGTCATTCAGCATCACTTTTTTTTCTCTGCACTGAGGTGGGCTTAACGATGGCAGTGAGCTCCGATGGGCCTCTGTGAGGCTGTCAGAGAACAATTTGTCAGGTTTCGTCGTTGTCCTCCTCCTCCTCTTCAGACTATGAATGCATGCAGGGACGCGCTCAGAGTGGGAAGCAGATTTCTCTCTTTTTCTCCTCTCATCGAAAGGGCATTGCAAGTAATTTAGTGCTTGTTTTGATCTCGGGGAGAGACCAATTGCAATAATGACTCCAGCAACTTGGTAGGCTTTACTTCAAAAAAAAGTAATAGTCTCTATGTACAGGACTCATCAACGTGAAGAGGAGGAGTCATCATTATCATGCAAAATACCACTTCCTCTAATTTAGTGGTGGGGCTTATTTCCAAAGCAGAGCTCAGGACAGAAAGTGAGGTTTGTGAGCCACAAAGGTCAGCAGCTGGGCAGGTGATCACTTTTGATATATGGCTGGTCCAATCACCTGTACATGAATGGTGGTCATTTTTCAGCTTTTGGCTTATACTGAAAGCTTCATTAAGCTTATTTTTGCTACTAACATTGAGTGAAATGACTCACTGTAATGTCAAAAGATCAGTGCTGCTGCGAATCCCTGCAGCGCCGGAGCTTTCAGAGGTTTACGTCAGCTTTTGGTTTTGATTTGCCTGAACATATGGTTGACTATAAGGGCTCTCACTAACCCACCCACCCATATATATATATATTGTATAAAATCATGCCACTTGGCCTGCTCAAAGGGCTGGTGGGTATGTGGTGGGTGTAAGACAATTAGCAAGGAAACCACACAGCAGTATTTCTCTCAGAAGCAGGCAAAGCATGACTATCATGGCTGTCAATATTCAATTAATGTTTCACACTAATGGAAAGAAAGTGGGCTCCAAGTGGGCTTTTACTCTGCATATGCAATACATGAGGTAGGCGTTTGCTAACGTGCTAGCAATAAATGGCTAATGATACAGCATAACTTCAGTCTGACACGGAGTGTTCCAACTCACAATTCCAGCCAGTCACAGTCAAATATATCATCACCATGATATTTATAAACAACTTAAATCATCACAACACATAAGGCACCTTTCATTCATCTGTATTACTTTGACATAAAGTGACTGCATTATCACTGCCCAAGATATACTACACTGACCTGTATGTGTACTTAAAATTTAATATCAAAGTGTAATCAGGCAGAAAGTGAACAAGGTGCATAATTCCACCACTAAAAACAATAGTCATCAATTACACAGCAGCAGCAGACTTTGTGATCTGAATACAGTATATGACTCACAGTCAGAGTCTCTTTTATGTCAGTAAATGCTTACAAAGGGGAAACACAATGCCACACCTTTCTGATCATAGAGCATTTATTTTTAGTATGCAGCTTGATTCTTAAATCTTCAAATTTGTGTTATTCTGCATACATATTTAGTGTTTGTTCATTCTAATGTGCAAATGCTGCAGTTACTCAATGCTGTTTATGCTGCACCTTTCTTATTTCCCACCTGCTGAGAGAGCTGTCACTGCGGTAGAGAATGTAGAGGTCATGTGATTATGCTCTATTTTGCACCAACACCCCCCCAACCTTTCCCTCTTCACTTCCCTCACCTTCCTCTCTTGTCAGCAGCTCAGAGGCAGTGAGGAGTAGGAGTTTTACACAAGGAAAACACTGTAGAGAGTGGCTATGATGGCAATGATGCCAATTAGAATAGTGATGTGTTCACGGTCATATTTGCATACTCTGACACCATGGGTTGAACCCATCAACAGCCAATTATATACAACATACAGCAGTCAACACACTGTGTAGTCTGATTAACAGTCCTCCTCTATCACCACGGTGCAGGATTACATTAACTACACTTAAATAAGCTACACTTTACAACCTAGAGTATAAAAGCATGAATGTGAATAGATGCAGTTAATACACTGGCAACATTTTACATCCATTAATAGAATATTCAATCATGCACATGTCCAGGTGAATAGAGGTGGTAGGAGTTGAAGTTGGATAAATGATCTTTTGAAATTATGAAGAAATGTATTTTTCATAAAATCTACAGCTGGTCCTTTTTTAGAAGCCACTGAATATGTCGGAATTCTGTAATTACCTCTGTGTTAAGTCTGCCATTCCCTAACTGCATTCATACTGCCAACCTGTGCATGAGGGGATTCACAGGAAATGATGCAGCATGTAATCCATCGTGACTGATTGTTATTTTAACTCGGTGACATCAGCCGCCGCTGTTCACTGCTTACACTCCCATAGCAATGTCGGAGCCACTTCCTCCATCTTTACCTCTGCTGGTTAACATTAAAAAAACATTTAACAACAAATGTGGAGGGAAGAGCTGCGAGCAACTCCTCTGCAAGGTGTCCAAACCCCACCGTGCCCCACTGCTGTGTGCAGTGTGTGGCATGAAATCAGACTGCAGTTTCTCTCGGTTTGATGGAAACAGTTGACTGGTGTCTTTATTACCACGCCATGAGTTTGTTTGGCGGCTTTGTAAACAGATACACCAGTTGTGCTTCTGTTGTATTCTTGACAAAGCACCAGAGGATTATGGGACCTGTTGTATTAAATCACACTTGCTGTCACGCCCAGTAACCATGGGTGTGACCAAATCAACCACGACTGAAATCTTACACATTGTAACTTTAATGTGGGATTATCAGTGCTGCGATGCCTTGCCAAATCCCTTTAGTATCTCCTGCATATTTGGAAAAGAATGCTAATCAATAAAAGCTTGTTGGACATGGACTTGCAGGGAATACATGAACCAGACATATCACTTCATCCATAACCAGTAAAATAGGGCAGCGCTGCTCCACTTTCACTCTGCTCCTCTTAACCTTTATCAGAGTCTATGTGGACGTGAGTGAGAGAGACAGAGACCCACATCCAGGCGTGGAGGAGGGACTCGGTCATCATTCATGTGAATGGCTAAGATGAAGGAAAGAAAAAAGCCCTGAGATGTGCAAAGTGCTGCATTGTCAGCTAGCCACAGCTATAGTAGAGCTATATGGTGGAGACTATATGAATCCACATCTGAGCACAGATTTTGTTGACAGACCTACTTCAGTGAGCTGCCAGGCCGCCTCGTTTCCACCGATTTACCGGCTGAATTGAATAAACTACATGTAATCTCAGTCAGTCAGGATTTCAGCCATATTGGCTGGCTGTTTCCTAAGTTTCGTCTTTAAGTTGCTGATAAGAGCAAATAAAAAGGACAAAATAAACACTAAATAAAGCCTCAAACACTATCAAAAGCCATGTCCAGAAAATTCCCAAACTAACAGCTTTCTTCTTCAAAAGTGAGACAATATTTAGGTCTTTGGCAGCCTCCATGGCTCCCCTTCAAAAGAACAATCTCAATCACAGCCTTCATTATTTGCTCTGCCAATATCAGTCGGCCACACTAAACTCCAGACCACTTCCAATTTTCCACTAGTTGAGCTTGAGACATTTTCTGTCATGTTTGTGTCCTCTGCCAGAGATAGGGAGTCGGAAATCGGGAAGTCAAAGTCCCTTTTGAATCACTTGCCTCACTGTGGGACATAATTCTCAGAGCCCTCCATTAATCCGCTGCCAAAAGCAAGCTGGGATATGTCACGTCACTGAGGGTGGGAGAGAGATTACTGGTTACTGTGGTATTTTGGGTATGAAGCTAAAAAAGGGAGTCCCACATGCTGTTACATGATCCAGAGGTGTGTGTATATATGAGTTTGGTGATCAATCAACCTTATTCAAATCTGAAAGCAGAGAGGAATCTGCTTGGCATCAGGCCTCCAGGAATGTTTTCTGACTAACCCTGAATCTTGCTGAAAGAAGGGAAAAAATCTGTAATTGTCATAAAATGTAAACAATCTGATCCAAACCACCTCCATAACTTGCTGCTGCCTGTGTGTGGATGTAAAGGGACTGAGGGAGTGCGTGGGACTGGGTAGCGCTCTCTTGTATACAAGCTCAGCCAGTCCCCTGCAGAGCTGTTTTCAGTCTGAATCTTTGCAAAGGAATGCGTACATTACCGTCTCTGAATCTCATTTCAGTGCTTATTTAATAAAGCAATTCCACTTCCTTTCATAGCTGACAGCGCAGTCAGCAGCTATGCAGAAGAGGCACTCTGAGGAGCCGGCAGCACATCGTAATTAGTGGCGGTATAATCTGGAATAGGTATATGTCAGTGAGAAGGGGTATGTGGTGGTTTCCAAGTGTCACAAGCTGGTGTGGTCTCAATGTCTGTTCCCTTGTTTATTTAGCTGTTTAACAAAGTTTAAATGTAGTATCATAATTAAGAAATGATTCTCTTTGATTTAAGACCAAAAACCCAAAGAGCTTAAGCTACCATGTGGCCAAATTGAAACTGTCAAGATAACAAGGGAGCTGGACCCAAAAGCAGACACCGAAACAAAAATCCAGTATGGTATCTTACTCACTGGAGAACAAAGAGCATGCAACACCAAGCCAGAATTCTGGAACAAAGAGGACAAACACTGGGGACCAACACAGACGAACCAGAAAGGAGGATGGGAAAACACAGAGGTTTAATACAGGCGGGGCAATCTAACACAGGTGAGACACATGAAGTAATCACAGGAGGGGGAGCACAGGAAGACAAGACATGGGAAACAAGAAATAAACAGGGAACGAGAGACATGAACCATGACAGAAACCCTGTTTACCACGTGACTAAATGACTCTTGAATGTAGCATTAGCACTGCACCCCGGACTGTGTGATAAAAATGGCTTGTAACAATAGTGATAATACTGGACCAATGAAGATGCTAATGTTTAAATAAAATCCCTTTGAGACTTTTCCCAACATTATCTGCTCACAACATGATAAGAGGTCACAGCAAGTTTGAAAAAGATTGGTGACTTGAAAAAAAAAAACTAAAAAAGTCAAGAGTGTGTCTTTGCTTTTTATGAAGACTGAACAGTCTTTTACTGACTTTAACCAAAATTGATTTTTTTCTGTCAAGGTTTTTTTTTTTCTTTTTTTCCCCCCTGTAGCTTTAATTGAACCACCTGCAGGACACCTTCTGTACACCCAGCAGCTGTCACCCACCACACACCACTTAAAACTCTGTGCTGTACAAGGACGTAGTGTTTTGTCAAGAGAGAGAAATGGTGGCAGGGACTTCCATTCCCTCTCTATGTTTCCGAATGATGAACATTAACTAGTGTATCAGTATCATTTTGATGGCACAGCTTAAACATACTCCTTAAAAATGTCCTCCTTCTCTCTTACACTGTCATGTTTTAGGGGAAGTTTTTTTTTTTTTTTTGTCTTGTTGAAAAGTTCATTATGTCAGGAACCAGGAAGCCCCTTTAGATGCTTCAGCTGATTTCAAGCAGTAAACATAAACAACACTTGACTTACTTCTGTTTCAGTGGATTCGCACAGTAAATCGTCACATCATATGGTCGTTCAACTGAGCCTAGACATTCATTATGATGCCAGCTCCAGAGCACAGGCGCGGTGCACAAGCCATAACATACAATACTGCACACTGATTACAAATGTGGCCAGAAATAAAGTGAAGAATATTGTGAACAAAACATACACAAATTATTAGGAGACTACCTTTCCTTTGTGGATACAAATTATGCCCTAGCATTTCTAATGTGCATGTAATAAGTGGGATGACTCTCAGTTACAGTCCATTTGCTCAGACTGGATATGAATTCCAGCTCATTTACATGTGAATATCTACTCTGCTGTACAGAAAAAGCTACTGATCAGCACATCCCTTATGCTAAAACACTGCGTATTCTGTTGTTATTCTTCTAATTGCAGATTCTACCTACAGATGAAATGGCTGTAACAGACCTCAGAGCTCAGGGGAATTTGTAGCAAGGCACCAGTGCTTTATGAGTTTAACTAGAAGAAAAAAGCTTAATCTATTTCCAACGCTAAAACATAACTTCCACTTCTGGAAGGGATATTGGTGAACAAATCTTGAGAGATTGCAAATTGGACTGCAGATGTCTGTGCACAATTGCATCTCATGGTAACACCTCTCTGACAGCAGTGCCAAAGAAAATAAACAATTGCAAAAATCCTCAATAGCAGTGTCAAGCTCTCTAAAGGCATTAATGTTGTATGTTGTGCATCAGGAAAAATGTAGGATAGTTTCAAGTGTTTCTCACAAACACAAACTACTTAGATGCTGCTTTAAAGAAACCATGTCAATGCAGCAAACAGGAACATAATACATAAATAATTCAGAGTATATGTTGTGCATGGTCTTAGATGTAGTATCATCCGGAATCAATGTACATTTCCTGTTTTTTTCTCAGTATATCTACAGTCTGCCTTTGCCTCCTTTAAGATGTAACTGTTCCCTGCCTTTATCACAGAAATGTGTATTTTCAAGATCAAACACAAACCAGACTAATTGATGGAGGAGGCTTATTTTTTATTGAATGGAATTATCTGAATTTGCTTTTATTTTGAAAAAGTCTGTGTAGTGCGAGTGTATTTTCTCACATGCGAGTAATGTGAGTGATGTTTGAGGTCAGAGTCACCTGCTGAGCCTCAGATGATTGATACATGTGAGTGTGTATTTTCATTGTCACCTGTTAGAGATGAGCTCCAAAGAGCATAAGATTGATGCTGAATGTAAAGATTCTACCAAGTCATTCCAGCACCAGATGTCGGTGGTGAAGCTGTGTGCTTAGTTTACAACCAACATGTCGCTGTGTTAAGGGATGACAACTTGAGGTGTCACGCGCAGAGAAACAAAGAAATTTGGGAAAAGTTGAGGAGGTGGGGAGCACAGAGGTGTTGTCAGCTACGCTACAAAAGAATGCGGGCTCCCTGGTCTTTGTCTCCCTCTGGGGTCCCGTAAATCCCAGGAAGTGGCAGGCTCTCTTGGTCTGGTGGTCAGGTTCTGATCTGTAGGCTCCTCCTGCTGGTCTGGATGTTCCACAGTCTGATCTGAAGACATCTCCTCAGGCTTCTCCAGCTGGACCTCCTAGCTGGTGATCTTGTCCTGGGGAAGTTTTTCCTTTCTCTTAGCCTGAAGCACCACAGTGAGCTCATGGTTGATTCAAGTGTTGATTGTTGAGCTGAGGTTTCAGCTCCCAGTGTTCTCTTCAGGACCTGCTCTTTGTTGAGCGAGGCTGATCTCTTAGGCTATCTGGTGTCAGAGGGTGTTGACCGCAGTCTTCATGTTACTCTCCTGGAACATATCCTTGATCACAATGTCAACATGAGCCCTTAATTTCTCCCTCCAGGATCCTCTCAGTTTGACACAAGTACATAGCATCAGAAAGATCTCTAATTTTGGAGATCTTGCTTTGAGTCTCTCAGACTGGGGCAGGCAGATACTCATTTAGCTGCAAGTTCCTCCAGTGGGGGTATGTATGTATTCATTCACTTACCCATCTGTAACACACTGATGTATAGTCATCACAGAACCATATCTGGTTCGACTTGAGCTGATAGAGCAGTTAGAAGACAGACAAGAGATAAATTAAAGAATTACACTGTAGAAATGACAGGATCTCTTCAGCGGAGCTGAAAAATTATACTTAATTAATCTATTAGCGGAATGAAAGAAATTTAATCTGAAGTATGTGACTGGTTAATCACTCCTGTCATAATGTATAATGTACACCATTACCTAGATTTCAATTGTTGCATTGCTTCGGCTTATGTGACAGCAAACTGAAAATCTTGGGTGTCAGGAAAATGGGGTCAACAGTTTTCATCATCCACTGACATTTTGTGGTACAAACAAGCAGAGAATAATGTTTGTTTTTCAGTCTTTGGTTCAAGTTCAGAGAAAGCTTTGCATTTTAATGTCTTTGTCTGATGAAGGTCGAAACACTAATATATTGTCAATGGAGTCACACAAGTGCAAAGTATTCTTTCATGTTTTCTTTCTATATTACATATTAGTCAATTAACTGAAAATACAATTACTGGGATAAGCAAGAATAAAAATAATTGTTAGTTGCACCTCTCCTCAGTACATGAAGATGATGAATTGTGCTGTGTGAGTGGCATAATGTTGTGCTGGTGCTCTTCCTCACACTCTCGTCTTTTCTCGACTTCAGTGGAAGCAGTACTGTATATTCAGGCAGCTGTCACCGCAGCTCTGCGGTATCTTCTTCTGAAAGGGCATCTGTCAGTCTCTCTCATACTCCTCTAGTGCTGTGGATGAATCAAACTGTACCAGCTCCACTCAAACTGGAGCGCTGCCACCCACAGTGGTTGAAAGATGGCGGCATTATGCTCTGAGATGGCAGAGCTGCGATTTGACTCAATTCTCGCACTCAACATTAAATCTAGTCTGAGGCGTCTTCCAGTAGAAATGAAAGACGCAGAATGCCAAATGGATGAAATATGGAGAAGATGTTTTTTTTTTCCCCAACATGTGTTTTTTAAACATTTTGGAAGTACATGATGCAAAAGATCCCAGAAGCAGGAAAAGTAAAACAAACCGAAAAAAAAAGTGGAGCAGAGTAGCATTGAAAAAGGCAAGGAAACTACTGCCTGAAACTAGAGCATATCCTAATAAGATGGCAGATGTATCATGTTTAATGGATAAAGTGACCCAAATTCCTTTACCCCCAGCTTGGCACAAGGGATAAGACTGGTTTTACCTACAGTATGTAGATGAAGATAGTCTAATCTGGCTTTGTCACCCAATTCCCAAAGGAACTGTATGCCTGCTTCCCCTCTGTCTCAGATATCTGTAATTACTTCACCTCAACAGTGACCTTATCTGTTGATAGAGGCTCCTGTCCTTTTCTGATAAGACACGACTACTGTAGCTGCAGATACATACAGGGGGGGGAAAAAAAAAAAAAACAAGAGATGTAGAGGCTGGTAAGGTGTTTAAGTACGCTGGTGTGTGTGTGTGTCTGTGTCTGTGTGTGTGTCCCCTGAGTCTCCTTGGCGCAGGAAGCTCCTCCTGTCCTCCTCCCCCTCACTGCCACCAGGGGCCCAAGCTGGGGCGTCTGCCCACAGGAGGTGGGCTGGGAGCTGCCGAGCTAGATGCAGGGAGGCCACAGTAATGACACACTCCATCACACCTGACACCAGACGGCAGTGAACCTCAGACACAGGAAGGCTACTGGGGAGGAATAACAGCCTCCAATGCTTAAGTGAGATACTTGAGCAACAGGATGATGAAGGTTCATGTTGGGCTAATGAAGACAGAAAGCTGACATGGTGTTTCTCTCACAGATCCTGACCCAGACATGCTAATGCATTCATCACACAACTAGATCATCAGCAAACTGTCTACAACCAAGTCTCACGGTGGGATAATAACTACCTAATCTGGAGGTGTCTTTGTGCAGAAAACCAGAGTGTCCCCTCAGAAACCAACCAGCACTGGCAGGGAACATTAAAAAACCATTGTTATTTACCTTAATCCAGGGTTTAACTGAATGATCCAATTTTAATTCTGTCTCTCCTTAATTCCTTACCGTCTTACTTACAAAGGCAAAAAGTGTGTGAATTGGCTTCTTGAATTTCGCTTATTTAGAACCCTTAATCCAACTGAAGGTTTACAAAACACTTTTTTTTTTAGAAATTACATGAGGGTGTTAAAGAGATAGTGTGTTAAAAGGCCAAAAGAATGTTTGGTGAGGTCAGCATGACCTTGACCTTTAACCCCTAAAATTACAGATACATTGCATCCAAATTAAAGGGTGAACAGACAACCCATAAACTGCAGGCTGTCGTTGGGACATGACAGAACCACACACACACAAAAATACTGTGGTGATCATATGGTGATTAATTGTCAATCAGGTCATGTCTTAAATAAATTTCAGTTAATGGGTGGAATTTACAGGACTGAATCACAGATTGAAAATCCCAGTTGGATGGTAGAGGTCCGTCAGTGCAGTCTAAATTACATGAGGAGCACATTACAGAAAATCAATTGGGAAAGAAAGACTTTACCACCACCATTCATTGACATTTAAAATTTTCCTTCATTAGGCTGCCTGAGGCAGGAGGAGTAATTACTGGCAGAGGCCTCTATGAGCTGCTGCACTGGAACCACAGCTACCCATTGATCTAAATGTGGGTTATACTGCTGGAGTTGCTCCATTGATCAGAAACCCAAGAGCCACATATAATTTCCTCAGTGCTCTCACTGCGCTCAGTGTCCTGTGCAGCTGCGACAATATGACCACCCAGTCAAACAAAAGAGCTTCTGGTCAGAGATAGTGACTGTATCTTGAGCCCTGCGCCCACCAAGGACCAGGGAAAAGGTTTCAAGGTTACAGACAGCACCGTGTGTCAGTATTAACCTGATTTCAGCTCATTATCATTCTTCGTGCAGCACCCTCCTCTTAGCTGGCGCGTCAATGACCAGGTAATGAAGTAATGAACGCTTGCTGCTCTGCTGAACAGAGCTGGCACTGCCCTTCAGACGGAATTAAAATGTAACACCTGAGTTGCTCATTTGGGGTAACATTTTGAGTTCTTCGTGCATGGCTTAGCTAAGACTTAAATCTGCCCATGCGTATCACTACTACTAATCTTATGACATATACATTAGACATTATGATACATTAGCAAAGAAGTGTGAATGGCAAAAGACTGAGTCAGAACAATGGACAGAAAACAGTATTAACAACTCCATCATTAATCTAATGTTCCATTCCAGTCTAACAGCCTTGTTCTTGTCCTAATGATAGTTTTGGCCAGGCTGATGAGCTGCTTAGCAGGTAAGGGGGGAAAAAAAAGGGAACATACCTTCCAGCTCACTGGCTCCTTTAATGAGCAAAGCAGAATGTCATTTTCTGCCTGCTGGTCACAAAAGCTGTGCAAGTCGTATCATTATGAGATCTTTAAGGTGGAGAGCTCCCGACATCTCTCCCCCTTCATTAGCCGAGTGTGAGCCATCAGTTCACTTCCTGACACAGAGCCACACATTAACAATATCATGGGAACCACAATGGTCAAAAGAAAAAAAACATGCAGTACAGACAAAAATAAAATGTACTCCTCACAAGAACAAATGAGATGGTGCAGGAAGCTAGAAACAGGAAGAATGATATTGAAATGTCATGAAGAAGGTATTCAACCATAACTGAACCCCTATCCTTCCTATAAACAAATCTGATATTGACAATTAACAAATTACTTCTTTGCTTCACATTTTGTAACACAGCATCTAATGATTATTCAAAAGAAAATGGTGAACCGGACATTGCAAATATCCAGAGACAAATTTCACATCCCAGTGTTATTCTGTAGCCAAAAGTCCAGAGATATTCAGTTTTGTGAGGTACAATACGGAGATATAACTGAAAACACTAAAATTACAGAAAGAGGAAGCAGAGAGTAAACACTTTACTGAATAACAATTGTCACGTAAACTCCTAGACAAGCCAAATCTTGCAAGGTTGGATGGGGGGGTCAATTTGGGCAGGGCTTGGTGACTGCTTTGTTGTGACATCACAGAGTTACAGGAAGTCCTGATAGTGGTTTTAAGGCTCACTTTCTAAATACAGGGGTGAATATCACTGTGAAGTGGAGCTTTGATACTTTCACAGCATTAATATAGAACCCAGACCTAATGCATAATCAAAAACATCTGGAAACCTCACATATACAAAATGGGACCATTAGCCATGTAGTAAACTATTTTGGTTGATAGAGGTAGTCAAAAATAAACAAATATTTTCAGTAGTGCTAAAATGCAAATTTGATGTAACAGGTTGTGTTTTTCACATTGCCACCCTAATAACAGAAGAGTTTGTGTCCATTTCACAACATTTTATCTGATTCTGTGTTGCAACAGAAATCAACACTGATAGTCAGCTGTTTGAAGATTTAATTAGGACATCATTCAACCAAACTGCCATGAGACCCAAAGAGGAAGAGGATCAAAGAGGTGTCAGAGAGCTGAGGCATTTGAAAGAGATTTTTTAAAGTCTTCACTCTATATCTAAAACACAGACAGCTGCTGAGTGAGTGGTGCAGAAAAAAAAACTAGCCATTGGCAGTCTATTTCTAATGAAACCAATAATAACCTCTCTTTCAACCACAACAGCAGCCCGTTTAGACCGTAACTACACCTTAAACATTTATGTCCATAGATGATTTATAGGCTAAATGAGATGAATAATGGAGACCAGGGTATGTTGTTAGCCAGGCATCTGGTTAATTCAGGCCACGTAAATGCCTCTTCATTATGATGTCCTCATGCTGTTCAAGCATCTGCTTCTCTCACTGCAGCTCAACTTAGAAACTACCGGCCTATATCAGTCATTAAACAACAGGTAGGTTCAAACAGGCCATCTGATTGGTCGTGGACAGAATAATTCCAAGCACATAGGTAGGGGCAACTTCGGAGAGATGATACAATTTGACACCAGTCTCACCAGTTTCCAAGTTGGTCTAATTTAACAATACATTTCAAACTATCAAAAGCAAATATCACTTATGATTCAGATCAAATTTATCATGTTGTATTACCGTGCGGCCCAGTGGTTGCAGATTTAACTTGCCTTTTCATCTTATGCTATAGAGGTATTACACTGTGAGCCATGAAAAGGAGCTGTTTATTGTGATTTACTGCATGCATGATGCCAAAGTAGATCTAAGGCTGACAGCACTGTAGTAAGCTTTGTAGGTATTCAGTCCATCCAGCCTGATGGTGGTGTACATTCAAAATGAGTAGATAAAAATGTCTGTAGCAAATTTCACGCCAAATCATTTGATGATTTTTGAGACATTTCCTTCAAAGCCAATTCACGTCTTTTTTTTTTCCTTTTTTAACTCTGGTTTCCTTATAAGTCTTTTCACACAGACAGCAAATGTAACACAGCAAAAATACAACATAATATTGGGATGAGGTTCATGTTTCTGAGCCTTGACCTGGCAACTTAACACATCAACCAATCATGTTGCGTGGAAAGGAGGTACGTCACACCTTACAACACCATGACAACAATGTCAACAACCTGTGTCTCTCACCACCCTGTCTTGTTTGACGGGACACAAACATTATAAAGACAATAAAATGAAGGATAATGTGTGTGGCGAAGCATCGCCGGACAACTCAGCCATCAGGACAGTGAGCTGCTGTTTTGGATGTACTAGAGTTGGTTAACAAGACGACAGTGGCATTGCAGGTTTGGCTAACGCTAACAAACCAACGAGCAGGTGTGTGTTATACAGTTTAAAGGCACGACATGGGGCTCTGGACAAAAGTGGTGGACCTACCTGCGACTAACCGACAGGCCAATGGACCAGGTCTAGAGCCATGCTGCAAGCCTGGCTAAAAACAACCTCATAACACCTGCAAGTGAACCACACCACCACAGTGCACCATATGCCTTCTGCAACACTCACAGCGGCGTCTCTGAGGATGTAAATTTAGCACAGCGCTACTCATCATTGCATGATAAAATAGAATGGAGCAAATACTCAGCAGGTTTTTGAAAATGTTTAGGATTTCCCACCATGATATTTATATTTCAGTCTCATGCCGCATTAGACAGCTGCTTCACTCAAAGGCTCCCTGTAACCAAGACTGCAGGTACATGTAAACCTCAGCACAGCTAATGGAGCTGTATCAATAAATCTGTCTTCAAATCCTTGACCTTGAATAATAAGGAAATAAAAAAAATCTGTCAGAATTCACTGGCGTAAAGTGAGGCATGACTAACACAAAGCCTCTTTGAGCCTCCGACTAGACACTAGACAGGGGGAAAAAAAAAAAAAAACTGTAAATGAGGTGCAATTGTTATTCAGTTTATCCATAAGTAAAGCTTGTCACTGATGAATGTGCAAAGCCTGCTGCTGTGACACCCACACTCTAGCAAACAAAAACCTGCAGAAGAGAAGCAGCGAGAATGCAACAGTAAACACACAGAATAATTTGCTCTCAACATAACTTAAATATTGAAAAGAGCAACATTAGCAACTTTAAAAGGCCAACAGCCTAGTTCAGCTTTTACCTTGTTGCCAAAGTTAAAGTCTAATCAGCTGACTGCTTCTACATCAAACCCAAACTCATTCAGTGATGTGCTTCTGTCTTTTCCTATATTAAATATGACCTTGATGAGTAAAATATTATTGTACTAAATCATAAAACAATCTATAAATTCTAATTAAGAAATGTGGCCAAAATTTTAATAAACCACAATTTATAATTCCCCGTGTCCAAGATGAGTCATTATTTTGTAGCAGTTGTGTATCTCCCTGTGATGTGTAGTGAAATAAAGCATCCCCACAGCTTTATTGACTTAATCTTAATTAAAAAAAATATTGACAAAGTACATCTCTTACAACTTAGACAGAATGTCTATAATGTGAGCAAAACAATCTGGAATCAAACATAGGCATAACCTTCTGCTGCAGAATACAGCAGAAATACATCATTGAAAACAGAGCTCTCTCTCTCCTACATACACACACAACAGACACACGCAGTGCAATGTCCCGGTTGTCATTTTTACTGAAAACACTAAGCCAAACCAACAAAGCTGAGCTCTTCCCTTATCCTCCCTCACTGGTGTCTCAGATCTTTGTTCTAATATCCCTCCTGGTCTTCCTTTTTGTCCAAGACTGTCTACCAGTAATTCTACGATTCTGTCTAGGTTCAAGATAGACTACATACTGAGCGACTGAGACACAAAGACAAAAGACAAGAAAGTCTGGCTATTTTAATAACACAGTCATTACTTATGAGTCACTTGCATTATGATGTGCTTTTATGAATGCAGAAAGAACGTGGCAGTGCACTGATCAGGACAAATGCATGACCTATGGATGAGCTAAATAACCGGGTGCCATTTTTGTCCAGAGCTGTCTCCATGACAACTGGGAAAAAAAACAACCTCTGATGGAGTTAAAATCTCAAGGGGAAGCTAGATTTAAGTGATGTCAGTCAACTAGCTCATCCAACACTTAACAGTTTCCAAAAACCTCGTTTTTAAGAAAGAATTGAGTTAAAGGTTCCATATTTGAAGTGTTTTTTAGTTTAATCCAAAAACATCTCAGGATAGTTTAACATATCCCTGTAACAACCGATTGGTTAGCTGATCAGAAGAGAGCACACCTCTTAAAGGTATGTCCTAGTGGCAATGTCTGTTTTGTTGTGACATCACCAAGTAGCATGAGTCCTGATGGCTTGTTTTAAAGCTCAGTTTCTGAAAACAGGCTTTTGTGCATTTCTCTGTGGACTGAGGCTGAGGTGGTGAATAGGTTGATCTGAATGACCCTGTGACCTTTCCGCTAGCACTACCTTCGGGACAAAACGTATATTTTAACAGCACTGCTATCAAGGCCTCTGAGTACAGCAAAATTCTCAGCAGGTTCTTCAATCTGTGAGCATTATTGTGCTGTGGTAGCCATTGGGGCTTTAGATCTGGTGAGAAACTAATTCCTGTACACAGTCCACCGAGGGAGAAAGTGCTCGCGGGCAGAGAGCAGAAACAGCAAAAATGGGGTTAAGTAGATATTGAGAGGGAGTTGTTTTTTTTCTGTGCTGTATCCCAAAAGAAGGTGCCAACGAGGAGAAACCAGCCCTGCTTGAAGGGTGGCTTTCATATCACATCTAAAAGATTACACATGCAGCAGGGCCCTGGCTAAACTGGGTGCCAAGAAGCAGCACAGGAGAGGCTAAGGAGTTGGCAGCAACAACTGAGCGCTGCCAAGAGCAGCAGCAAAGGCCCCCTGAGAAACACCAGCCAGTCTGCACATAAAATGACCTTCGGCAAGCAGCGGACAACTGTGTGGTTCTAAGTGTCAGGCACAGCCAATGTCATTACTGCGAATTGCTATTCAGGTCCAAAACAAAGAGCTGACTCTGAGTGTGTGACAAGGGCATATGTACTGGGTGTCTGCCACTAATTCAATTAGGAAAATTTGGAGATTGCAATTAAATACTACAGTTATGTAAGCACCTGACCTTGTCTAAGCTCCACTGTGGCACTACTGCAGGTAATATCACACAAATCTATGTGTGGGAGAGAAATGACCTACAATAACTGAATATGTTCCAACGCAATGCATCTGAAAATGATAGGTGGAGGAGGCAGAGGACCGAAAAAGTCATTGACTCTGTATTAGGAAACACACTGCAGCTCTCTATTCACTCCACACATCTGAACGCAACAACATTTTGTATTTCAATATGTATCATTTCTCAATGTCTGAGCTGTTGCTGAAGCAAAACAGAAAATTCATTTTTCATCTGGACAGGTGAGTCATAATGATTTTCCCACAGAGGTGCAGGCAGACGGAGCAGCAGCGTTTGGTCTAGATGTCACTGACTTTGACTGTTAGTCAGAATTTATTTGCAGAAGAATGGAAAAGAAACAAAACTGATGTATTGTGACTCCAGACAGAGGGCACAATCACACCGGCCTTGTGACAGCAAAGCTCACTGTGTCCGGCGGAGGGCTTGGGGAGATAAGACACATCCCTTCTAAGTATTTGCATAGTGCAGAGTTCAACTTCCTTTGTTTGACACCAAAAATGTATGCAGTTGTTGCCAATTCTGGCCTCAAAATGTGTTTTACTTGCAACTCAGATACTTGTATAAAGTTAAAGTTAAATATTCTCAAAATATTTTCAAGTAGAGTACTCACTCTCATTGTAATAATCAATATGTATATTAGGGCTGTCTTTGACTAAGGATTTTCAGAGTTGAATCTCAGATTTTAGATTTTTAGTCGACTAATCATCCAGTCATGTTGTTTTTTCCCTCATTGATTCATGATCTCATTCGTGTCTTTTTCCGCCCCAGAGGAAATGGATAAAACACCCAAATCAACTGATTTAATTCTTCAGTTGACATAAGATCACAATAACAGGACATTCGTCATCCATCCTTTTCCTTATGTCACTCATTAGGCTCGCGCGCACGACATCACCTTCTCTCTTTTGATGGCCATGTAGCGATGACGAGTATAGTCCCATCGTTGTGTAGGCATGATATTCACATCAGTGCTTGTATAGCCGGTTCATTATTATCTGTCAACTAACACCTTGTTTTTGTTTTCGTACTAACCCTGCCCTTTCTGTAATGCTGCTACTTATGTGCCTTCAATTGCCCCATGGGGACAAATAAAGTCTTTTGAATTGAATTGAATTGAATTGAATTGAATTGAATTGAGGGACAGGGGTCATCAGTAGAGCCAACCCAGTGGAGTAGTTACCATAATGAAGCACAGCAAGATGGATCAAGTTTGCATGTTTGCATGCAGTGACCTTTTCAATGAGTTCTGCTTTCTTCTTACAGGTGGAGTTAAAATATCAAGAGACCACTGAGTTTCATTATATTGAAATGTTAAAGAAAAACAACTGGGAGCACAGCTTCGCCAGACTTATGAAAACGTTCATTTGGGGACAGAAATTTATTTAGTACAACCGTGTAACTGATCGGGATCATTTGTTAAGGTGACAGCAAATGGAGAGATGTTATGCTTGTGAATAAGTTGAGCTGATGAGCTTTGAGGCAAACCACATTAATCAATGCACAGGGGGGGAACATGATTACCGACAGAGACTGAATACTGTCAGATAAGATGAGAGCAAGTCCACAGCAGTCCAGGACAGTCGTAACTGAGCAATACGGATTCATTAGTAAAAAAATAATTTCCAGGTTACTGAACACCCAAAAGGTGGTGGTCAGACTGAAAGAGTTGAAGTGATACTGGAATAGCTTCCTATCGTTGAGGGTCTGAACATCAACCTTCAAACATGGTTCAACCACGGATGGTTTAAGGTAGTTTCAGGTCTCAACAAGGTGAAGTCAATCTGTTTTGTTACTTAGGTTTGACTCACCCAGACCTCAAGACTGCAGCTGATTAACTCATTACTTCAATAATTATTTAAGATATATTTGGGGCTGTGATAAGTCCAACTGCAGACCTTTCAGCAAACTGTATTCCAATAAATCACAGAGGTTTCCTCCAGGCTAGGCTACAGATTTCCAGAAGCTCTATTTTAACTTTAGCGACAGCATCTCAGCCAGTACACACAAAGTGGAAAATCATGTACTTGGTGGAACATATGTGCCGGGGGGATGTATTTTGTTGTTAAAGGGACAGGGAGGAGGCTTGTGTGGCATGATGTCATCAAAAGGACCAGTAAGACGTTTAAAACATGCTATCAAGAATAACTGATAGAAATAGCAGTCAAAGACTCGGGATGAAAAACTGATTCAACTCCAGCACTGTTCATCTACAACCATGAAACTCTTAAATGCTGAAGTATAACAAAAACTGACATCCTCAGTAAGACAGCACTACTGTTCATTGTCAGTGTATTTAACCCTTACCATTTTGATCAACTTGTTTGGTACATTTCCATGACCAGCTCCAAAAGGACATGATGTTGTTTACAATCGCTATTGTTGATCTTTGTTTGCATTGAATCCTGTGACTATTTTACTAAGGTTCAAAGTTCATATTTGACCTCAAATTCAAAAACTGACAACATGGTTGAAAATTCCAAAAGTCAGACAGTCACTACTGATGTCTGCATCTCAGAAATGAAGTGACTATGTTGCTAAGCTGCAACAGCAAAAGGATCACTAGGACACGTAA
The DNA here is from genome assembly GCA_021432705.1 of Caranx ignobilis. NCBI lineage: Eukaryota > Metazoa > Chordata > Actinopteri > Carangiformes > Carangidae > Caranx > Caranx ignobilis. The sequence goes on from MU270012.1 coordinate 30,119,434, forward strand.
TTGCCACCGGATTACATTTTCAAAGGAGATGTTCATTTACATTTTTGTCAAAACAATATTGTTACTAAACGTATCATTAAAATGTTCACAGACAGCATAATATTGTCCATTGTTCTCCAACAGTACATCCAACATTCATTTAGACAATAGACGGAACAAAATACAAAACACATTTGTTTCAGCCGCATGCAGCTTTGTTGTATTTATTCTTACAATTTTTGTTGTGAGCTTCTGGTTCTCTTCAAAATGTTGTTGTAAAATGCGCGTATTAAAATTTAGATTCTTCATTCTTTTACTTTATTCATATCCCCGGTGGCTTCTGCCACCACAACTGCTAATTTTCCAGTGTGAATGTGAATCACTTGATTGATAAGTTTTAGTGTATTTTATTCTAGAATTATTACTTTCACAACATCACTATGTTGTTCAATGACTGTCAGTTCTGGCACTGTGGCAAGTGGTTGTGTCATTGACAGTATTGATAATTAATCTTCATGTGTGTGCCACATCACTGTACACTGCAGAGGCTATACATGGCATGCTGGTGCAGATATTAATTCTGTCATTGACAAGCTTTATCGCAGCTGAAGGCAAAGCTGCCTCTTTGTGCTCCGTCGGTGTGCTGTCCATGACTTAACTATTTGCATTGATCTCAGAGAGTGGCAGATGAGGAGAGAGACTGGGGGGGGGGGGTCCATGAACTCTCCAATGTATGATCCACATCCAGATTAAGTCCAAATCCTAACCTACGGTAAAAGTCCTTCACTTGGACATAGTGGCTTGTGTGCTGCGGTCAAACTAAATGACAGGTACAAATTGAAGCTGCTGCCCTGAGGAATTCCAGAGGTTTTTTTTTTTCCTCTTGTAACCAACAGTGTCAAATATACAGACAGGTGTGGCAGGGATATCTAAATGGATCAAGTTAGTCAAATAGAGGTTAATGTTGCAGTTTCTTGCATAGCAACAAATCTCAAATCCTCTGTTAATGTGACAGCAAATGTTTATCTGGTTAGTATTACTCCAATGGATGTGTTGAGTAATTTATTACATTGTCTGTGCAGAAAAAAGCAGACTCTAAAGATCTATCAGACTTTAGAAATAGACATAGATGGCTGTCTATAAAGAACAGAGCACTGATGAGCAATCCTATTTCCCTACGGGTGCAAAGAGTGAAATATAGATGGGGATAAAGGGAACATTCAATTCATTCAATAATGATGATGATGATGAGCAATGTGGGTCAAAGACATTTAAGTAGTTAGTGGATGAATTCATTACAGTGTCCGGAATGATTATTTTAAATGGATTTGAAGGACCAAAAGTACAAGACTGTAGTAGTTTCCCAGAATGCCTGGTGGTGACTTGTTTTTGTTGATGATTTGTACATTTCTTTCCAAAGACACCTTCACTTTTTTTTCTCTTTTACACCAACAACATGTTGTTCATGATACTTTAGATGATGCTCAAGCATTTTGTAGCAGCTGGGAAATTCATTTGGCCAACATGCCGAACATGCACAGGTTAATGAGCAGTTGTCTGTTTACAGAGTCAGTGATTTACGCATCAACACAGATGTCAACGCATTGTAACTTCTTTGTTGAATGTGAGCACGACCTAAGGTGTAAAAGTGACAAATTTGCTGAAATTGGCAAGCTACCTCTGCTTGTTTTAAGTGTTTAAGTGGATATGAGCTACAACACCACAGGCAGATGTGTGAGTGACACTGTTCCTCTCTTTACTCACAGTGAGAAGGTGAAATAGCATTTTTCCAAAAAAAAAAAAAGCGGAACTATTCCTTTAATATAATATCACTGACTAGTGGAGTCTGAGGTATTGTCAGCCTGTATTGTCAGTCTGTATTGTCAGTACCTGCATCAGAAACACCGGCCTCCTTTACTGTGAAACGAGCACAGAGGGTCTGACTGTTTTTTGTGCAAGCCGTAGCTTAGGCATCAATAAAACAGGAGCTGTGAAGGCCGAAGAAACTAAGTGGTAAAAGTTCACCTGAGGACATGAGGATTAATTGCCCCATCACAAATTTATAGATGCTTAAAACCATTAAATGAGCCTTGAAATCAATAAAGTGCTGTTTAGTGCACAAATCAAATTGCTTTGAATTTCAAGGCTAAATCTGCCAGTTTGCTTTGAATGGGAAAATCATTCTCGCCACTTACTCTAAGAGCAGTGACACGATCATGTTAGCAGGGATATGATATTCTAGTTTTTCTTCTCTGGTTTTATGCTTTTTTTTTTCTTGTGCAAAGTTGTCATCAAAGCCAAATGTTCTTGGTGGCTGTGAGAACTACAATGGGGAAACTGGATTTCTAATTTTGTCTTTTTGTGTGGGATGATTTCATCGGTACTAATCCTCTATAATAAATCATGGAAAAGATTATTTCTGTGTGGATAAATACAAATGATCACAGTGAAAACTTAATCATTGTAATCAGAATGTAAATCCAAAAAAACAACTGAAACAACTACCTTCCTTTGCAACCAGACTAAATCCAGTCCTCGTGCACACTACCCTTATTAGTGCCCTCGGGGGCAGTGTGATTAGTAATTCTGGACATATTCTGCTCACTGATGTGTTTCTTAGCTGTACAAAAGTATCTAATTACTAGATGTATCACTGCACTCTGCTGAAATGTCAGCATCAAATGACAGTAAGTATAGTTTGGTTTAATGAGCTTTCATCACAGTAGTTTAGGCAATCAAACCCAGAAAACGTGAGAAAAAGGGAAAACCTGGTGCACAGTGCCAAACTGAACACATACAATAGAGGGGGCTGTAGTTTGTTTTCCTTTTTTCTCTTTTTTTCTGAACAGCTTTTGACCAAGAGCACAGAGCAGTTGGAGTTTAAATACAGATTTTGAGATGCTGGTGTCAGATCAGCTGCTGGTCAAAGTGGCTGGGGGAAAAAAAAAGAGTGTCCTCATTACAGCGTCACATCAGGCTGATGTGCTGCTGTGTCGTCTCTCAGATGAAAGGTGTCTGAAGCTGTGATTGCTTCTTTGAAGACAATGTGAAAGCTGATTTGCAAGCAGGTGGTGTCAGGTGGTGCTGCTGCGGGTCACGGTGAAACGCAGAAGGGTAAACATGTGATCAGAGCGGGGTGCGGCTGCAGATGAGGTCTCTGACCTTCCTGTCCGACCCAGTACATCTATGGCGAGAGGGGCTTGATAACCATGATTTCGTTCCCTCCCTCACCTGCCTCACGTTGTTCCTGCGAGCTTCACAGAGCAGCTCTAACATGAAAGTCCTCAGATGCTCTCTCTGTGTCTCTCTGTGGTTTGTTAACCGACAATAATAAAGTGAATTTCAGTGCTACACATTAAAACTAAATGATTCCCAAACTTGTAGTAGTATTGGTGAATGACCTGGTTAATGGGGTCTATGTCAGTTTAAGTTTTTCAGGTGTGACATGCCTTTGAATTTCCACGTACTTTCACCCTGCTGCAACAACTTCACACCAAGACTTAAGACCAAAGACCAAGACCTAAACTCTAACAGACAATTGATGAAATATTTTAAGATGCACTGAAGCACAATGTTGTTGATGGATATATGCAATGACAATGAAACAATAAAGAGCTTTACATGTTGCAATTTTTACCTAAACGCTCGTCAATAACCTGTTAGAGAGAAGTGAAGCTATAGGTGATGTAGAGGCACAGCCATATACAGCTGCATTAATATAGATAATAATAAAACATAAACAAGGCTAAATGCATCAGGCTGACTGAACAGCAGGGCAGAAATAATATGAGTAAGTTTTATTTGCAGAGTTCATGATACAAATGACAAAAATATACAGAAAAATATATGGTAATCATATTGCATTGTGCTGTGTACAGAGTGTACAGAGTATTTGGGAGTGAAAGGTTAAACAAAGTGCAATAAGGAGAAACAAGGTCCTACAACAGCATCCATGTACCAAACAGTGCAGAGACGGCATCCGGCTGTGAGTTGTTATTCTGGTGTAGTACATTTGGGAAAAGTTTCACCAGTCACTGTTCTTTGATCGTGTTCTTTGTGAAGCTTTGGAGAATTTGCTACTTATGGATTTAATGCTGATGAATCTTGGGAGAGCATTTATGCGCTCTGTCATGTGTTCTTCTTACATCAAAGCAAAACTGGTGAGTCAACATTTAGTTTGTTAAACAGCTGCTTGTTTTCTTTTTTTTTTCCTTCCGAATAGTACAAGGTGCTTTATTAGTGTGGTGCGGTTGCTGCAGGTTTGGAGGGATAGTTTAATGGCCTTTATTAAACAGGTGCTGGTATTTTGGCACCAGACTGTGGCCACCTGAGGTTTATCAGAGGGCAGGTGTTTAATTCAGTCAGTGTGTGTGATGTTGGTATTCTTCATAGTCACAATGCAAAATCAAAATTTTTTTTGCATATTGTGCAGCCCTACTTCACACACTTATTTCTCACCTATGATCCACACACTACTGCCATGGATGAAGCCTGAGTGGCTGCTGAAAGGTGTCTATGTTAATATGTACATGACATCATTTGCATACATATATAAATCAATAATGCACAAGACAGTACAATAGTACCGACAGGTGATAGTTGTGCAATAAGGTTTGGGTGTCTCAGTAAATGTGTTTTCAGGCAGAATTTACAAACAGTCTGTGCAGACTTCTTAGCAGCAACAAAGATGGTTTAGAAACCAAGACGCCCCATGACGAGTCAGTTTTCTGTATCTGTGTCATGTGGGTGACCAGCAGCAGGCCTTGAGTCTATTGACTCCAATGAGAGAGGTGAACATGAGCACAGATGATGGTTGATTCTTTCGTTCCATAGTCACTGAAGTAAACAGTGGACTCATTTTGCACAAGCCACATCTCTTCTGAACATTTTGACACTAAAATGGAAAATTTCATATGAACAAATCAGGACAAAATGAACTTTGTTCAGGAACTGTCTATGTCTCAACCACACACTCTTGCGAGATTTGGCACAGATCTCCTAGGCAATGTCAACTAATGTTTGTGAACACATGCGTTAAGTAATTTCCGTAAGGTTAAATATGACTGTAAGCTGTGCAAATATTGAATGTTATCATTTTCCTCCACCAACAACTTTCATAAATCCACACACAGGTTCACAGCATGAGATGGAGACAGAAAGTGTACCATTTTATATCATTGGCGCAGCTTGTAATGAGCCATCTTGTCATAGTAGAGTATCTTTGGTAGCAACCTTCACTTTTATACCACCACCAGAGCCACCATCAGATGACAAATGGTATTAAAGTACCAATCAGTGTAACTATCTCTTAAACTCAGCTCTCAACCTGAGCACTGTATGTAGAAGTATGCAGAAAGATTTGCCTCCAATTTCATGTGCTCACTGTCTCTTTTATCTTCACTAGAGCCTCATCTGACAGATGGCCTCTTCAGCCATAATTAATCGACAAACCACCAGCCTAATGGGAATAAAAGGTGTCTGGCAAGAATCAATAGAACAACCCCCAACCCCCAACCCCCCCAAATGCATCATACAGCTTTCCATCCATGAGAGGTGACAGAGCATTTTCTAGTCAAATTTGCACTTGCACTTGTTCACAGAGACAAGTGATGCCATCCTGGCACTCAGGAGGGAGTGTGAGGGCTGAGAAGGACTGTCACAGCTGAGGTGCATGTTTATAGATCAGCTCTGACTGAGTGCTCCTTCAGAAAAGTGCCTTCATTACCCAATCGATGAGGCGATTATATCATTGTTACTTTCCACTTCATTATAAAACAGTGTGAACCGAACATATATCCTCTGAGCTATATAAAGACACATCCTTCCTCTTACACTGTGTGTCTTAATTTGTTCTTGGATGTTTCATTGTCAGTTAACAGCCTGTCATCCACAATGAGACCGCAGCAAACAAATATTTACCTTGATAAACACAGACAGCTCATTAGCAGTGTCACTTCAGGACCATGGTAGAAATAAAGCTGCACAGCCACTTATGACAGATTTACCCAGGTGTTTCTTGTGCGTAAGTGTGTGTGTGTGTGTGTGTGTGTGCCTGTGTGTGTGTGTTACCTGTTACAGTCGACGTGCAGCAGTAGGTGGGAGGCGCTGATTGTAAGCGCGATCTTGTGCCACTGTCCGTCAGCGAGGCGGTAGGGGAAAGACTCGGAGCGTGGCTTGCCTTTGAAGCGGTAGTGGTAGCGGATCTCCTCTCTCACCCCACTGCTCTCCAGCTCAAAGTAACTGCAGAGGAAGAGGGGAGGTCAGAGGTAAGACATGCACAGTCTGCTGGCTCAGGGTGAAGGAATATCACAGAGAACTAAAGCATTGCAGGTACAAGGTTTTGTACAGAATACGTTAGAGTGCTACTTTCTACACTTCTTCTAAGGTAAAACCAGGTAGTATACTATATACTGAAACACATATATAAGCTGTGATATTAATATTCCAGGAAGAGTGGGACTGCTCATAGAGAGGTTTATAACTACAGTACATATCACTGATCCAGTGACAGAACAATTAGCTGACTGATTTGTCAACCAACAGTGAGGTCATCCCCCTACCTGAATAACTGATCAGTGGTTTAAGTCACTGACTCAGCTGTGAATTTGAATATCATTTAGGTTTGAACTGTTTATCAGGTACCTACAGCTATAGGGCTGTGAAATTGTTATTTTTCAGTGACATTTGAAAGACTAAATAATCAGTCATTCAAACCAAACCAAACCCGGTTGGACAACGTACCAGGAGAGTTATCCTCCTGGTGATCATGGATATTAATATAGAACATCATATAAATCTGGACTAATTTTTTTGGGGTTTTTTTTTGGGGGGGGCAGACAAATGTCCAATACCCAACATCATCATGGGGTTTCACTGCTGCTGTTTCACACAAAAAAATATATTAACACAGCACAAGCCGGTTATTACACGATAAAAATTAAATGTCATTTAGTCTCACAGGCAGTCCCTCTGTAGCTGTGGTCTGGTAAACCCACAGTCAAATTGGCAGTCTACAATTATTTGCTGATCCCATATTTATTAAAAAGGCCACCACCATCCTAACCTCTGAATACATGCTGTAATTTAATTACACAGCTTGCACAACAACATAATGTGTGAACATGAAATAGGGGAAGTTGCTGCTTTAACAACCAGAGGTGACTGCTCAGTGCAAGCCTGGGGAGATATTGCTGTCTCTCTTTCACCCAGGATCCTCACATTGTGGTGTGACTGCAGGCGTTCGACCTGCAGCTCGTCCCTGCACCATGTGCACTCTCTTCTCCAGCCTCATCAACCACACTGAAGTAAGACCCAGCCAGCTGTAGACAGCTGCAGCCCAAGAGCCGCAGGCAAACAGTCATGACATTTCAGCTTCCCTGTAGCCGCAAATGACCCCAACACTAGACCCACCGCACCCCAGCACACACACAAAATGTACTGTATATTGGCCAACACAGCTGTAATATATACATACAGATATACATACCAAACCTAACTGGAACTTCACCAATCCCAACATATTCAGGCGTAAAACCACACATATACACACATCCACACACAGGGATCAAGCCCATTCAATACCAAAGCTCAACAGCTCTCATGCATATTTATGGGAAGGGAGAGTGGACCCACTCCACAGAATATCAATCAAGGCTGTGGGGCAGCAGATTTATCCATCCCTCTGTTTGGAAAATGAATGAAACTGAGAAAAACTCATAAGAATCCAAAATGCCAAACACTGTATATTGTCAGATATGACATCAAAACGTCATTTTTCAGGTAGGCATCATAATTAATTATCTCATCTGCAACACAAAGACATGATGCAATCCCCTAACATCATAGCTAGGCTACATATGAGAAACAGTGGGATCCAAAAGTCTTAGACCACACACACTGTATTAATTTTAGTAATTGCTCTGTTGTTCATGATACCTCATTGCACGGAGGAACTGTACACACCTATAATAAACACAGTAGAGCAGGTTAAGGGTGAAGGTGAGAGGCCAGTCTGTCAACTGTGATGGATGTTAATGACACCTGGTTTTTATAATTGTATCTTTCACCTTGCTTTTCCTGTTTATCTTGCCTTGATATACTTTGGTATGGTAAAAGGGCTGGGTTCCCACATCTCAGCAATTACGGCACCTATCGTAATATCTGAAGTTGCGCTCTTACTCTTGAAAGATACGTCATTGCTGTGTTCGGTCTGTTGGTCTACTTCTGCTTGCAGATTATAATGAAATCTTGTGTATGTCTATAATAATTGTAATATTTATTTTATTATGTGTAATGTGTGTTGTGTTGACTACTCTTGCAAACCAAATGGCCTCGCTGGGACAATAAAGATTTTCTAATCTAATCTAACAGCAGTAGGGGCAATAAGCTCATACACACCTACTCAAAGGTGTCCATAGCACTGAGGCTTGGGGCTCTGACGTAGATGTTCATTTAACACACAAAGCTTTTCCAACACCGGTCTATGAAAAATGTACTGTAGTGCATGCAGTGAGAGGAGGAGCAGGAGAAGGAGAAACTGCTGCCTCTCTTTCATATTGAAGTCTCTCAGCAAGCATTTTATTAGGAAAACCCTAACACCAGCTGATTCATGCAATTAACTAATCAGCCAATCATGTTGCAGCAGCGCAGTCCATAAAACCAGCAGTCTGACTGAGCCATAAAAGAAAAGAAAACGATAAAGGAAATGGGAGGAGGGGGGTTTCCATCAGTTCATGCAGCCTTGTGGGGTTCAGTTTAAAGGAGCTCAAACCTTTCCACAGAGCTACTGATGGTCCATCAGCCCCCCACACAGCAGGCTGTGTTAATACAAAAACAATTATCACACAGTAAATTAACAGGCATTACAGGGAAATGTTTTTCTACAACATGAAATTGCATTTGCACGCACTCCGTCGGCGCTGCATGCAGAGAGAGAGAGAGAGAGAGACACAGAGAGAGAGAGGTAGAGCCGGCGTGGGTACAGCCGGCCAGTTCGGCTGTCTCCGTACAGCATGTCATCGCTATGAAATTAAATGAATACATCACTCCGTGGCTGCGCGGGGCACCGACCTGACAGCTCGTCTCCATCATGCTGCAGGAGACGAAGCTGCTGATACTTGTCAGCTGGAGAAGAATCATTTGCACCAAACGAGGAGTAAAACGAGACTGAGAGCTCTCCAGCTTCGCCTCCTCCACTGATGGAAGGCTCCTCGGGGCTGCAAGAGGCCTGGAATCACTAAACGAGCAGAAACACCGTTATCCTGATTTGACTCATGAAATAATCATCAGAGGCATTAACTCCACTTCACGGGGAGCGTTTATTTTATGAAGCATTTAGTGGTTGCTATTGTATCCCTGCACTACAGCATATTTAATGAAGGGGAATAATCTATTGGCAGGCAGTCCATTTGTAATGAATAGTGTGGCCTGACAGACAGTAAAAATGATGTATCTGTTTTGGTGCTTCTCTGTGCCGAATATAAACAATGAGCCTTATCGCCGTTTAAAAAGCTGTCTTTTCAATGCTGATCCTTTCATAAGCAGCATTTTAAAAAGCCGCTTTTTTACTAATGACAACTGCATGGATCTAACAGACCCCTAATGTGAGCATCCACGGCTTTAAAAAAATATATTTGCATATCAAAGAAAGAGAAAAATTTTGGCCAGCAGTGGTGGAGGGAGATGGGGCCATGATTAGAATGTGTTTAAATCCGATGTGATAACTAAACTGCTGGGTATGTCCAGATTTTCTGAACAAAGATGCACTTGAAAAGAGTATGAGCTCAGAGAAAAACCAGAGGTATAAAAATTTAACACTGTAGTTGCTTGTTTAAGAATATGTTTCGGTTTTTATCCCATGGCTGTGGACATGGTGTATATTACCATTTACTAATCACCTCAACATTCAATTAAACAATGACCAGAACACAGTGGATAAAGGGATACGGAAGGCTAAAAAAGGTCACGCATCGCTTGCGTCCTCCAAGCCTGGGCAAAAACAAGCTGCACTCACAAGACTGGGAGCATCCTTTCATCATTGTGAGGTTGAGAGGACAAAAGCCCCTTAACTGGGACACAGCCTAAGATTTTCTTTTTCATTTCTAATAAATTGCACCACAGTTGTCAAGGAAAGAAAAATGCTGGACAATGTTTTTCCTCCATTTCCAGGAGGTCTTATTCGGTTTTTGCTTTGTGACTAGGCTACATATTAAAGGAACCTGGTATTGTCTGCTCTGGCTCCACAGTATTGTAAAGGTACACCTCGGCGAGCTCGTTACTTCAAGATACACTAGAATACCTGCCTCACAACTGTATGATTCTGTCAAAACACTCTTTGTGTTTGAGATATTACATTAGCGGGACTGGGTGATAAATAGATTTTATCGATTAATTCAAATTTATAGTTCAGGTCGATTTGTTTTAATGAAAATGGAGTTTCTCTTTAACATCTGCCACAGAAGCTCCAAGCTGGGCTCCTGTAGTTCAGAGTGGGCTCACCCTATGCTTGTGTCAATCAGCAATCTGCAATTGAGAGGACAATGAACAATGTTGTTTTATTTTTCCTTGCTGATGTTACAGAACACATACTCACATACTGCTACAGCTGTACAGCTGTGCTCTGGCTCAGCTGATCGGCACTTGGATGGCCGTTAGATCTTCCAAGTTTGAAGTCTTTTTCAAACAGCAGAGTGCTCCTCTGTGTGAGCTTCAGTTGAGCTGTCCTTTTTTTTTATTTTTTTTTTTAGCAGCAACAGTATCACAGGTGATGCACACGCAGATGTCCATGTAAGCTTGTCATCTAACCGTCTTTCACGTGGCAACTCTTTTACAAGTTTCCAAATCGGCTGTGTGGTATGCATGGAGCTTTGCGTTCTGTCATTGACAGTTTGAGAGAGCTTACTGAAAAGTTGTTCTGAACAATTTCTTTGTCATCTACAAGTAAATCAATAATAAATCATGAATTGGAATTATTGAGGAAACATTGGAGATTTTTTAGACCATGAATTTGACCTTTAAATACCAAAATCTAGTCAATTCGGCCTTGAGTCTTGAACATTTGTGAAGTCAATCTCTTGGAGAGTTCTGAAAAATGCTGCGTTCACTGGACAACAATCTTATTTGGTGAGGTCACTGTGACCTTGACCGACTGCCAAAGGTTCATCCTTGGCCCAGATGACATTTACACTGAATTTGTATATATTCCCCCAAGTTGTTGCTGAGATGTCGTGTGCACATGAATGGTTTGGGTGGACAGACAACCAAGACACAATATGCTTCAGGTTCAGGCTGTTGCTGGTGTGGGGGCACGTTGACTGTCCTCTACTGAACATGCCTTAGATATTTGATACATTTTGGATCACATGTAGCTCTTGTTCTTTTCTTATTGTAAGCCACGTTTGACAAAAGAGTTTCACAAATGAGTTTAATAAATAAACTGTGTATTGATTAAAAATATAAAAGCCAAACTTCTGCCTTTACTCCCATTTTCTAAGAGGTGAAATAAGAGATTTTGTTTAAACACAAGAGATATATACAGATATACTCTGACAAGACCCTGAGGCCCATTTATCTGCCACTATCACCTCATGCTGCAGCTTGATATATTCCTGAAAGCTTAAAAAACATCTAGCATAGCCTGCATTAAGAATGTCTGGGATATTCCGAATCTACATGTACAACAATGTGTCTTGCTTCCTGCCAATATTCACCAACTCAGCACAGCCACTGAATAGGAGCGGTCCAAAATGCCACCGGCCACCATCACCAATCAACCCTGAACAATGAGATTTGAGAATGACGGTCACACTAGATACTGACTCGTTTTGTGGTCCATGAGCCCAGACAAACAAAACTACACATTGCAGAGTGGCTTTTCATTGTCAACAGCCTGAGGCGTATCGGGGCAAAAATCATGCTTTGTAATCAGCAGCATCGTCAGGTGGACGCATTGTCTTTGGAAAAGGGAAAAGCTTGCTAACACTGATTTAAACACATGAGGAAAAGAGGAGCAAAGGAGGGGTGTGAGTGCTGCAAAAGCCTGCAGCAGAAAAGTTCGTTGAGGTCATGAACACATGATTTGAATTCTGTATCGTCCTAGGCTTTTATAATTTCTGTTTACTAAAATCTAAATGTACGCAGCAAGTTGTTGTGAAATGTAATGAGATCTCTACATCCTACAGATGCTGCCATGACAGTGCAGTGCTCTCACCACTCTGTCAGTGGTTTTCACAGAAACCATTTCTTTGTAGAAATTAGTTTCAGTGAAAACTGGTCTCTGGGGGGGTCTGATAAATCCGGAGTAATGGGAACATTATTTCTGGAAAGAGATGTGGCCGTTTAATTATTCTTGCATAAATTGTCTTTGGTGTGAGCAGCACAAATGAAATTTCAACTCACTTTTATTTTAATTGGTTGGAGGCAGACAGATGCCGCATTGTGCAAGCGTTTGAGGCACTTTGGTTGCTTAGATTCCTGCTGATTACACAATGCCATCAAGGACGCATCAGATGGATCCTAAATTCGTTCTGCAGCACAACCCCAACAAAGAAGCCCTGAAACAGATGGTCCTGCCTCCACAGGGCCCTGATCTCAACACCAAGGAGTCACTGTGGGATCAAACGAAGAGGCGGAAGACACTGAGAACCTTGACAGACTAAATCCACAGGATTCTCCACGATGCTTGGAACAACCATATCTGCCAGGAGCACTGACCAAAGTATTCTTTACTTTATTTTGAGGGCCTTAAAATCTAGAGTGGCACAGGATGTGAAAACCTGAAGAAAAAAAAGAAAAAAGAAAATATCAGTTCGCTACAAGTCGAGGTTAGTTTTTGGAATTTAGAGAAAATGGATCTCTTAAAGAGGGACTATGCAGGATTTTCACCTAAACTATGCTACATTTTTACCTTAATTAAACAGTTTGGGAATAATTGTGATGGTTAAACAAAATAACTTGTAAATTGCTACAGACAGAATGGAGGCTTTCTTCCTTTCCCTAGCGTCTCTTGGCCAAAAAGCAACCTTGCAAGATCAGAGCCTCTGGCTCAGTGTCCCAGCTCGTCTCAGTGGCACCACAACACAAACATGTCCTATAACCCAGGCATGTCCAAACTACTCCACAAAGGGCCATATGGCTGCAGGTTTTTGTTCCAACCAACCAAGAGCACACATTTTGACCAATCAGCTGTCTGAAGACTGACATCAGTTGATTGAATGAGTCAGGTCTGATGTGCTGCTGCTTGGTTGGAAAGAAAACCTGCAGTCACTCGGCCCTTTGTGGAATAGTTTGGACACGCCTGCTATAACCCATAATCTCTTGTTTATGACAAATAAGACTACACAAATATACACATCGTAACATGTATACACAACCAGACTTGCATAGTTCCCCTTTAGGAGTTGGTTAGGCTAAATGCTTTGCAAATGCACTGCAGGTGAAACTTCTGATGCCGTTCTCATAACATTTTAGCAATGTTGGATAAGACACTTTGAAATAATTTAGAACCACAATGAAGCTGGTGACTTTCCCACAGGCTAAGATACAGTACAGGGGGTTTAACCACATCGATGTTCACAATGGTCAGAATGAAATAAAAAATATGGGATAGAGCTGATCTAATGGAGTTCAATTACACACACAAAAAAAGTCCTTGCTTTTAAAGCCTAAAAAAAGGTGTTCTTCCTGGTCGGGGGTGGAGAGGAGTGCGCGAGGTAAATACATTCACAACGCTCGGCCAATCATTGCATTTGGAATGAATGAACTGACTGAATGACTTTTCTCAGAGCCATACATGTATGAGAATGATGAGTTTCTATCTCTGCTGGATTTCGCTTACACTTTAGTGTGCCACCAGATTATTAATAGCATTTTAACTTAAAAATGTTAAATTTCCAGAAAGGTACTGTAAGTGTTGCTTTAATGCAGTAGGTGTTATTTAAAGTTTCACAGCAGGATTTTTTTCCTCATTAGCTGCAGAGCCATGCAACTGAGAAAACATTAAAGGCCTACATAAACCTGTTTTTATAATGTGGGGCATAGGAAGAGTGCTAATTCTAATGCTGCTTTCCATTTTCTTCACAATATTAGGAATGTGCTGAGCTCAGGAAAGATATTGAATCAAACTGCTGAGTAATAAATAAACAGCCAGCAGCAGTGGCAGGGTTGCAGGCTGCCTCTCCACAGATGGGAGACTGTGGGCTGCAGAGGGGTCTCCAGAGTGTGGTGACAGCTCTAGGAAGAAGCTGTTGAGGTGACAAGTGGTCTTCATCAAAATGCACTGGTGTCATCTGTGAGAGAAAAGTTTTGGAAATGAATGGCTGCTGGAGAATGCTGCGTTGGCTGTATATCATCTCCAACTTATTCTTCACCCCCCATGTCATGCTGCTATTTTATGGAGGGCAGCTGACATCCAATTATCTGCTCAGTAGGGAGGTCAACACTCTGGAGCTTGTTCATGGAACAGGAGGAGGAGGTGGTAAACCAGATACTGTGATGGAAATATGCACTGATGCCCTCGGCCACTGACCTGGAAAATGTGACCGGTATTGATTGAGAGACATTGTGAGATTGAGATTTAGCAGATGCTCTCGTCACTGAGGGTGCTGGACGATAAGTGTAACTTTCACAACTGGGCCTGTTCTCCAAGTATAGGACCAACGGGATGTGATGAACAGAAGGAAATCAATTCTCATTTTCACAGTTTCAGTGTTTTCAGAGTCACATTATTAGCAGCAAAGCCTTGTGCGAGGGAGAGATGCAGGTGATGAGGTCCATCAGGAATGATGTTCTGCTGCAAAACCTCATGGATAGGCCAGGGGATGGGCTTCTTGATTTCCAGAGTGCAAGAGAGAGAAGAAAGCAAATCCAGGGTGCTTCTTCACTATACCTTGGACACACACATCACAATACTGACTCGTCTAAGATAAATCACCAAACTAAGATCTGAGGTGACACAGAAATAAACAGAGATGTCAGCTCATGCATTTATCTCATCATGCTCGGGTTATTGTAATTCTCTTGTTAACTGTGAACAAATGTGTACAGCGCCTTCAAACTGTCTTCCAAGCTTTTAACAAAACAGCTGGCCACATATAAAACCTCTTCTACCATCTGTGCAATGACTTCCTGTTTCAGAATTAATTTCTAAATTTTAATTATCACTTTTAGAGCTTCATCTGGCTGGGCTCCAGAATGAACCACACATCTCCGTCACATCCGCACCACAAGCCAAGAGTTTAGGTCAGGCATGTCCAAACCTATTCCACAAAGGCCTGCTGTGGCTGCAGGTTTTTGTTCCAACCAAGCAGCAGCACACCAGACCTGACTCAGTTAATCAACTGATCTCAGTCTTCAGACAGTTGATTGGTCAAACTGTGTGCTCTTGATTGGTTGGAACAAAAAGCAGACCCTGGGTGATTGAACAGTCATTAAATAACTTTGAAATCCTTTAAGAAGCAACTGAGACCCCATCTGACGCATGTTTGTGTTTTGTCTTGTATATTTTATCTGGTGTTTTTCATTTTCTTTTTATTTTCTTGGATTTCAATTTTAATTCGATCATCAGCTCTTTATTCTTTTGATTGTGAAGAATGTTGGGACGATGTGACATTGTGACTTTGTTTGCTTCACTCCAATATTCAAGACAGTGGCCGTGTTGACCTTGTAAATGAGTAAATTAGTAAAGAAATAAACCATAATGGACCAGGATGCATTTGCATACATCACCCTAAGAAGGTTGCTTCCCAGAAGAACAAGTTCTTAGTACAGCTACTTCCAGTTACTGCAGCAATTGAAAAATACACACAACACTGTCCCTGGAAGTTTACTGTTGTGATCAAAAGATGGTCAACTACAACTATATAATGAAAGAATGAACCAGAGCAAGTACTGAAATGAAGAGATACTCTCCCCTTCCTCACTCCTCCTCCACATTCACACACAGGAACTGACTTAATGACAGAATGGTAAAGTCTTTTATGTTGTTCACAATTTACTCTTCTTGTTTAGAGGAGTTATTTTCTATGTAGTTTGTGAAAAGGTCTTAAAATGGCTCTGGGTGTAACACACAGCTAATGACTGCCTGTCCGTTTTGATCTCAGGACAGTCAGTGGTATTAGCCGCCTCAATCCTGAAAGAGCTTTTTGTGGATTCTGATGTTTTTCTACCAGAAAGCCATTTTCAGCCAAGAGCCTGGTGAAGGTCTCTGGGGTCTGAAGACTTTTGGACAGGTAGAGGACGTCTGGCTTGTGTCTGGGGTATCAGGTGGGAGTTCTGTCACTCAAACTAACAGACACAGTGGATGTTCCAGGGAAGTGCGGGCCAGAGCGAGTCTGAGATTGCCTTTTTTTTTTGTTGCTCGGGAGCAAGTAGCACCTTTGTCATGCTGTGTGAGTAATTTCTGTTATCCTGTGGGCTTGATATTCTTCAGGGTTTCTTCCCTGTAGGGCTCTTTGGATGTTTTGTTTTCAAAAGCTTCCTCACAGAAATGCAGGCAGCCACTGACCAAGCAAATGGCAGGGTCAGAGCTGGCTTCAGATTGTAAGAGGCCCAGTTTGAGGGCCTTCACAATCTGTCTGTAAATTACAGCATCTAAATGCAGCGTGTTTCTTATAGAAGGCACATCAAATGAGTTGTTGGCTTTTCAATCCTTTTATAAAGCTCTGGTCTGCTTTCACGTGTACAAGGTCATGCAGGTTTGCAGCAATTCACTGTACAGGTCATTTCTAGCAGCAGCAACAGCAGCAGGGGATTTGCTCTCTTCTCTTCTATACCCACTCGTACTCTACACTGCCTGCCCTGCACCACATGACAGAAAAAGACAGACACCAACTCGCTGGCTTTAAAAGAGGAACATGAAGCAGCTCAAGAATCCGATCTTCTCTTCTCATGAGTTTGAAGAGACCAAACCAGAGCTTAAAGAAAGACTATAAACTGAACATTCATCCACATCTCTTTAAAGGGGATATATTAAATATATTATATTATTATACAAAATCACTTTTGAAGGCTCTTTAACATATATTTAGGTGTTTGTCTTGCCTTTCGGCCCCTAAAATGTGAGAACTGACAAAAAAATGTATGATTTGCAGGCTCCCTATTGAAATCCATAGTTTTTCGAGCTCAAAGCATTATCGCGGGGCTAGCAGTGGTTCATTTGCATTTAAAGGGACAGGGCACTGAAACAGACTGTTTTGAACAGGGCTGCTTTGAGCAGATGAAAAGAGCTGTGATGTTTGACCCTTGGGGTATTTTGACCAAAGCATGTCACAGACATGTCTTTAAGACACCTGGGAACTATTTTAATTTGTGGAAAAGGGGCATGGTATGTCTCCTTTAATGAGTAAATGATTAGCTCTGCTTTATGGTTAAAAAATAAAACAAAATCAGGGCTGGTTCTGTAAATCTGATTTACATGACTAGTAACAAGCAAGTAATGAAATCCCCCTTGTTTGAACACACTAGCAGGAATCAACTGTAGGAAGAACAAGAACAGAATCTGCAGTGCAAATACTGTAATTCTGGGTAAGAAATTCAGGCTTTTTTTTGTTCACACGAATTCAGAGGAAGAGTGAGGAGACGAGGGATTGATTGTTAGGCAGCACTTGTACTGTATCTGTTTATCCTTTGCCAAAGACTAAATACAGTAGAGGAACAATCCGGGGTGAGCAGTGTGGAAACTGGTTTCTGACTAAGGCGAGAGGGCCCTCGTCATCCCTCACCCCTGCTCCACAGGGGAGATGAGGAGTTCAGGATCGAAGCCGACAGGTTTCCCAGCTCTAGCATTCATGCACAAATACCATCTGATGGCAAAACAAATTTTGAAAAATTCTGCAGATCAAGTTTAAGCAAAAAAACAGAAAGAAAGAATAAACAGACACAAACAGATGAGCAGAGCACCAAACATCTCCTATTTACCCAGAGAATCTGCTGATCACCTGCCAGGAGTTAATAAACAAACCAAAAACTGGCAATAATTTTGGATTGTAATGACCATATTAATTTTTAGCAAGATGTCAACCCACCTGTTTATGCCATAATATAGAGAATGTCTTAGAACCAGGTGATGTGTGTAAGACGAAGGAACAACAAAAATAATTGATTCCATATGAAGGTCCTGTATTTGGGCTACATCAACCTTCATGCGCTCATCTGGCAGATGGTTTTGTCCAGAGCACTGAGGTACAAACAACTGAAGCAGAAAAATGAGGCTAAGATGGAGGTGCAGTTCCTCGAAGGGCCACTTGGGTCTGGCTAAAACAGTGAGTCAATGCCCACCTTCAGAGCAGAAATAAAACACCTTTACAGCCGAGTACAAAGCAACTGATTCATCCATTAAAATTATATTAAGACTTAAGGTTCTGTATAATTCACAGTGTGGCCTCTTTGGCCATTGGATTAGCTGGATGGTAGGCAGAGTCTAACGGCAACGATGGCTCATCAAAGCAGCTCCTCAGAAACATAAAAACTACATCCATCTTTACAGTCTATCTATGGTATAATCCATGCAAGGCTGGATATGACTACAAGCTAGGCATTTTAATGTTAAAGATTTCACTTAAAAAAAGACACATTTTCCTGATATGTGCTCATTTTCAACTAACTGCTCATATAAAAATGATTTTCCACTGAGGCAAACACAGAGAGTATCCAAGTTCCCCATGCTTACTCATCAACATTCACAAACTTTTACCACAAAGTCTGGTTTAACAAGTCCCTCTCCTCCATTACTGCGTGTGTTTTCAACTCCCACCGCACATCCACTGCAGCTCAGCATGTTTCCTTAAAAGAGAAGAACCTGTAAGTGCTTATGAGCCGAGGCGCAGAGGGAGAGACAGACCTGTAGAGTGACAAAGGGCAGGCAGATGAACAGAGCAACTGGAGGAGCTAGCTGAGCATCTTTAGTGTTTGAGTGCTCAGGTGGGAAGAGCAGGAGAGCGACTGGGCTTTGAGTTACTTCATCACAGAGCTGCTGCCACTTGCTGACAATGAAAGCGTTGCTGGAACCCACAAAACTGCTGGCTAGGCAGAAAATGGGTTCCTTTTGTTCTATTCAGCCTAGTGGAGCAGCAATAAACCTTCCCACCTTCCCTCCCATTCCCCAGTGCTGGGCACAAGAAGAATAAAAAAAAGAGAGAGAGAAAGCTTCTTCCGCTTTTGCACCGTGAAACGCTTGGGCTAAAAAGACGTTTTCACTTTGAGGATGAGGAGAGCGGTGGATGAGAGAAGGGAGGCGAGATGGATATTATCATATTGGAAAAGCCAAGCTGGCAGAGGAGGTGGGAGAGAAGGGGAGGACGGTTTGATTGTACTTGGTGAAAAATGAAGAAGTAAAGAAGGGACAGAGGGAATGTGTGATTAGATTTGGTCGGGTGGTGGTAGAGCTAGTTGTCTGTTAGCTGGCTGAATGGGAGGCCTGTGTTATAATGGGAAAGAATGTGCATCAGGCGAGGGCTCTAATAGGGCCTTCAGAGAGGATTCAGAGGTTCAGAACAAATCCTCAGTCACAATGGAGCACAGGTCGGCACTGAGCTGGTCAAGGCTCTGTCCGTCTTGCCAAATTTAATTACACTCGCAGTGTGGCGGTCTGACTCACACAACACCTCATCGCAAAAATAACTGCCACTCAGCTCAGCTAGATTTGCATCCGAATGTCTCTTTTATGACTCTCAACAATACACGGTATTTGAAGTGACATGAAAGGTCTGGAATTTCAAATAAGTTACCGGAGGTTTCTACATCTGAAATACATGTCAAAATATTCAGTATATTTCAGGCTGTACAGAAGAAGTAAAGAAGATATATTTTTAATGTCATCAGCAGCGGTGCCTGGTTTTAAAATTAAGGTTTTGGTAGTGAGATTGTGAGATAGCAACATCTAAAACATCAGCTACCTGAACAGCAGCATCTCCCTCCAGAAACAGTATCCTATCATTCTGGTTGAGCCACAAATGTCACTGTAAACAGAAACTTATAGATCTACAAATCCTCTCATGCAGGAGGTTACGGTCAGAGGATGGGTCGACAAAGCTGACTTCCACCTGGAAGACCATTACACACATCCCCTTGACTACACCAAAATCAACACAGTCTTTTTCTTTTTTTAAATAAGTAGATATGATGTGTTTTCTGTCTTAAAGATAATCTGTAGGATTTTTCTAACATATATATTTATATATATAAACCCATGACCTATGGGCAGAGCTCCCCTCCTCTGTCTGTATTTTAGATCTTTTGGCGTAGTCGGGACATTTCTGGGTGGGGAATCAATTTCTTTTCCCCAGCCTATTACCTATTCCCCAGCCTGTGGACAACTCCAAAAAACCATGGTAGCGACAGGTAGCATCGTGGGCTATGCCACGGTGAGTGTGAGGCCTGCCGCCAGCTAGTGGGTGCTAGCCGCACCCTAGGCTTGTGCTGGGAGTGACGGCTGGGTATGGGCCCGACACTCCAGAGCTCATACTGTATTTACTTTTCTCCACTGGTAAGTGTGTATCCTCCATTTCCTCCACCTTGACGGCATCCAGTCGCTATCTTGCCAGTCGTAGTAAATATTCAAATGAGAACTTTGAAGGCTGAAGTGGAGAGGGGTTCAATGTGAACAGCAACAGATCATGGGTCAATCCTGACAACTGCTGTCAAGGGCAGGGGGCATGCACAGTTTAGCCCGGGAGGAGGGGCCTAATTTGAATGTTGTGTTTACAAACTGCAACAAACAAATCTTTCATGTTATTTGGAGAATCTTAGGCAAAGTGCCTCTGTGGTTCCATATCACCACCTTCCATAAAGAACAACCCTACCCCAGCCACTGAAAAATTTAATGTCATAGATTCAGTCAGTATATCCAACACTTGGGTGGGTGTGAGTGCAGCTGAGTGCCTTTAATGCACAATTTGCTTAGTCCGAGCACACCTCTGAGCTGCATGAGCCGAATGGTGCATGTCATAGGTCCCAGAGGAGTATGACAATACACAATCAACTAGCTCCATTTGGCCCGTTGTTTGGCCAGCATGCGGTGCAACAATTATACCTGCAGGTAAAGTGAGCGAGAGCAAGATATAGACTGACAGAGAGAAAGAGAGAATGAAGCAGGGAGCAGGGCACAAAAGGCACTCTCAAGGTCACCTTTAAAGCACATCAGAGGCAGTGTGGATCACAGAGTAGGCACTTGAAGAGAAATGAGTGCACATACACAAGAAAGTAGTAATTCCACAACATGTTATAACAGTACTGCGTTCAAAACTTCACCTCAAAGATCCCCATTATGTGGATAATACAAGACACATCATGGGTGAAATATGCAGTGAATGCCACAGCTGTGTATTTCTACCAATGACAGTCTTGCAAAAATGAACAGCCAGGGTTTCAAGTCATAAGAAAAGAAAGCAAAATGAACCTGAAAGCTGCTCACTACAGAGAGACAGAGTTTGCATTAGCACAACCACCAACACTGTATCAGCCAGTACCAGTTACAAGCTAACGAACAATATACATCATCTGCAAGTCTGAGGCTGGGTCTGGTAAATCATGTCAGGGGAGGAACTTTAAATGTATGAAAAGTTAAAGTAGTAGGTCATTGATATATGTTACCACACCATATTACAATATTGGCTAATTATTGCTGGGGAGCGCATATGCAAGCAGAACTTTCATGTTGTAGTTGGTTATTTTAATATAGTTTGAATGTTATTAATTGCTTATAATAAAGTCTTAAGAAATAAAAAATCTCATATCTTTGACAGTTTGAGCTGAAATGTTTAATTAATTTTTTTTATTATTTTCAGTTTTATTATCATTTCTCATGATGTAGGTTCAGTGTTGAAGCTACTTTTCTGAAGCACTGCAGCTTTCATGGAGCAGGACACAGTTTTGGTCTCAGCCATTTAAAAAAAAAATATTTCCTACAAATTACTTTTCAATCCAAACTCTGACAGCAGAATATGGTTTGCAGGAAATGCATTTGAAACTGGGTTACATTTTCTATTAACATAATGAGGTTATGTTGTTAATTTAAAGATGTTGTTAATAAACATAGTGCTTCATTGAAAAAATGTGTTGCCTCTGAGAACAATCCAGGCGGCAATTATGTTTCTTGAAATCGCCTCTGCTTTTCCATTTTAGCTGAATAGAAACACAACTTCTAGGAAACAGGGTCGAGTCAAACATGGAGCTGTTTCTCAGGGCAGAGGAACTGCCTGCTTTGTTTACTGGGTTTTAGGGGACTAGCTTTCTCTGTTGAAGAGCCCTTTACTTTGCTCTCCCATTGTGTATGGTTTTGCTTTTGTCTTGGCTCCAAGCGAACGCACGCACACACACGCACGCACTGTGTACACACACAGTTGCCCACACGCTCACTTTGACTGCGCGTTTTTACAGAAGTGAAAGCTTTTACCTTCAGAGGAATGGGGGAGAAAAATCAATGTTGCCTGCCCTTTTTAAAAACAATTCACAGTTGTATGGTTTCTCAGGGGGCTGTGGGGGAGAGAGCTCGCTGCCACCACTCACTGAAGTCCTGCACTCCTCCCCAGCAACATTGAGTCCAGTGAAACAAATTCAATAAGACTCCTTGAAAGAGCCAAGAAAACATTACTTATGTTCAAATTATTACTCTGAGTAAAAAATATGTGTACCTGTCTCAGTCCTCTGGCAGCCTCATCACAACTCAGTTACAAGGCCATGACTCCTAGATTTTAGTGCAACAGCTACAGTTAGATATTGTATGTTTGTGTGGCTCTATTCTGGTCTTCCATTATCAGCAGGCTTGTACCTGATTAGTGCTTTATACTCATCTCACAGACACCATACATGGAAGGTCATCTCTCTGCCCGGAGCATCCAGAAAAACGTTGCATTATCCCATCCTTCAACTGGCCTGCTCATCACCTGCTGACTTACACTAACAGTGGAGTAATCTCACACTGATCTTCACTTCACTACAGCTCATCAACAGCCCTCTACAAACACCTCTGAGTAAGATGAAAATTCATCTCTGGGTTTAATTTAAAAACCACTGTGCTCAGTAATCCGTGGAAGTAAAGTTGTGCTGAAAAGGAGCTACGGGCCAAAATGAAGAGGATTAGAGATGGATTACCTGTGTTCTGACTCGTGGATGGAGAATATGACTCCCGACGTGGAGGACTTCTGCTGGATGGAGGCCAAGAAGGTAAACTCACTTTTACTTCTGAACAGCTGCACCACTTTCTCTGTGATGTGTGCCGGGGCGTGAACTGCTCTCCCAACATCTGAGGGGACAAAGTAAAGTGGAAAGAAATCATGAGCTTGTGTAAACTCTTTACACGGGCCGTGCGCTGTCTGCCTCCTCTGCGTGCACTTGCAACACATTATGTTGGTTAAACCTCATGGTGAAACACAAAGTAGCAACTTTTACACCTCGAAAACATATGATAATTAAGTTCAGTCTGGCAGCCTGTGTTTGAAAGCACAAAAAGATCTGTGTAAATGGGCTTCATACAAATATTTAAGGCTTTTACACACAGAAAATGTGTGTTTGTGTACACTACAGAGAACTTTATATCCTCATGAGAAAAGAAAGCAAATCAAACAAAAAAAAGAAAAAAAAAAGCAGTTCTAGTCCAGCCATCTCTGGACAAAGCTCTACTTCAGAGCTTTTGTTCACTTTTAAATGATTATTTCAATGCATGATGGTTTCTGTCTTTGTAGTTTTGGCTATCATCTCGATCACTCATGACAACTTCGTACTCACTAAAGTAATTGCTGAGGCACTGAAAACTGTGGAACAATAGGGAAAACAAAAGACAAAACAATACAATACAAGCAGTCAACAACAAAACAACAACAGCATAAGGTAAAGGCAGCACCAAGAAAGAAAGAAAAAAGATGGTGGAGCTTTTTTCTTAGTATAAAAGCCACAATATGCAGCATTAACTAGAGCAGGTGCTACATTTCTCATATTGTGTATTCCAGCTTTAATATTGATCCCCTGCTTTTCACCAACAGTGATTTTCATTCTTGTCAACATGCAATGAAGGGACCTTAAAGGCTTAAAGGAGTTATTGTGCAGATGATGATGATGGAAAAAATGTCAGTGTGTTCAAGGACACCACAACACATAAATTCACAACATAGGACAATTTGCTTCTTTACACAACATTGCTTGTTTCTCCTTCATTTTTTATACCACAGTGGGTCTACTTACCAATCAGTGCAAGTTGATTTCATGGTGTGTGAAAATGGCATAAAGCTAGTGGCTGCCTGGAAGCTACAAATACATGACATGCTATGGATAACTGTCTGCTGCCATTAAGTTTACTCAGCTGATTTTATTATGAGAAACATTGGTGGCTTTCCAGTTAGAACATTAACCACTGATAAGGAAATACCATTTTCTACAAACTGTCAGAGTCCCCAGAGGATGAATCCTGCTGAATCCTTCTAGTTTTTCCACTACAGGGCCAGCATCAGTTTGACATTGGCAGGTGAAATGTCTCCATAACCAGTGGGTTAATGGGTGGATTGTCATGGAATTCAATACAGACATTCATTCATATGCTAAAGTTAGCATTTACTGTTAAGTACGACCTGACAAAGTTGCTAACATGACAGAGTGTTATGCTGCTTTCACATGGAATCCGGCAGATGGGAAACGGCAGACAGACTACTGCCATGGGACAGAACGGCACAATGGCAAAACGATACAAACGTGACAATATGTTTCTATGGCGATGGCGTATTGTTTACAACTAATTATTGTGTATTATTTAATGTTATTATCATAGCTACATATATAGCTATAAAATTCTGATTTCTCTTGCTATTGCATTGCAAACTGAAACTGAAGTTAAAATTCCCCCAATATGTCACATCTGGTTGTGCCAGCCTCCCCGTTTTACCGTCGTTCTCTCGTCCATTAAAATGTCATCCGGTGTGCCCTCTCCCATCTGCTGGACTCCATGTGAATGCAGTATTAGTCTTATTTCCTGTTGACCGTGCTCACCAACAAAACTGAAAAGTAGCAAATGTGGGCAAAGTACCAGACAACCAATTGTTTAAACAAAACAGCACAACTCAGAAACAGCTGTTTCAAGGAATTGCAAATGAATGCTAATGCTAATGAATATAGTCCCCACAAGACAAGGGATGCAAGCACTGTGTGTGTATTTATTTGTGCACCTAAGAAAGGAACGTTAACAGTTAACAACAACAACCAGACCTGAGGTCAGACTGGAACAAGAGGCTCCTGTAGTTCCACCCTCGCAGCTGTACAGGACAGACAGTCTATTGGCTGCCTCAGCACAGGGCTTTTAAATCTCCCCAGAGTGACAGTGGCCTGCCTGCCCTCACACTCAGCCTCCCTGCTGCCACAGCCCAGTAAATGCAGCACCACTTCGTCCAATTCTCCAACATGCAGGCTCCCTGTCCAGAATCTGCCATTAGATCATTCCCTAAACTCCACAGAGACACTGTCCCCATTGTTGTGATGAGAACCAGGTCCGGGTCACCCCCACGGCTGGGGCATAATTTGACAAAACAGGCTCTGCGGCGCAGAATGTTAGCTCTGCACACAACAAACTTTCCGCGGGAACAGAGCAGAGTTGCTTTTATTGTCTATAGAGCTGTGGTTGAAAGTGATAACACACACAACACCAGGAGTCACTGATGAACTGCAAGTGGTTTCCCATGATTACTTTGGTCGGTTCCAGTCGAGTTTTCTGACTTTGTTGACTGTGACTTCAGTTCTGAGGCATTTCAGACACAGACATCTGGTAGTCTCTATAGCAAATTAATGGAGAGCCTGGTCTGCCCTCACTAACATTATATTGTGTGTTTGTATTCCTTGATTTCTAAGACAGGTCTTGTAGGGTTACAAAATTAAAGCTTATTAATATTTACATTTGTGGAGATTTCCTGGTAACAATCTAATTGATATGAATGGTGGCAGGCCTACTGTTATAAGGTCACAATGAAAACAATGAATCAATAAAAACAACAACAGTAACAATCATAATAGTGAAAAAAGCCATCCAGGTGTTTCTGGTATCGACATATTGCCACCCCTGTGTGAGTAATGGTCTCACCCTGGCCACCCCAATGAAAAAGTTCTGGCTCCACCACTGATGAGAAGATACTGCCACATTTCAAATGCTTCTTTTGTACCATCACCTAACAAACAAGTAAAAATTGACCTGTCTGTTGCACTTCAAGGTAAAAAAAAATGTTTCTACTAATTCAAACCCCTTTAAACTGCAGCTGCCGTCCCTTGTGTAAGTGCTTAATACAGTCAAGTTCACACTCCTGTGATCGATACCAACAAATTGTAGCAATGAGTCCAACTCAAAAGAGGCAGTAAACATACCAAAGTACACTCCTAGTTGTGTGCATGCGAGGTTGACTGCAAATGAGAATGGGAGTTGAAACAGATTTTATCTACAGTGATTAGATGCACAACTCACTTTACTTCGAAGCAGTGCCAAGGCTGGAGGATCCATGATTTAACTGTATACTGGATACTCAGATACTGAGACTAAACACCACAACTTCTCTTTTACTTAAAGTTCGTGTGAATAATAATGTCAAAACCCTCACAGATTTTCACAACTAACATTATGAGCAATTTCCTGGCTGGTGTCCTTGGACAACATGCCCAATAAATTCCAGTTTCTAGATGACAAAATACTTGTTTGACATTGCTTTCAATAATGGTCATGTGTGTCTTCGGATCTGCCACTTTCAGGTAGGAGGGGGGTACAAATGAGTCTCCTAGACTCCGAGAGCTAGACACCTTCTGCACCCAAGGGAAAGACCTCTCCTGTGGCATTATGATACATTACACAGCTCCAGGTTTCACTTCAGGGAAAGTCATTATACATTTCACCACTAGACATCTCTTTTTTGGAGGACAGAGGTTGTCAATGATCAATGCTTGAAAACCCAAATAATAAAGAGAAGCTCAGTGGTTTGAACAGTTAATATACACAACAAATAATCAAAATAATATATTGACAGCACTGTAAAAACAGCAGCATGTCCTGTTTTTCTAACAATACAGGACTTGTGGAGACAAGGCCAGGGTTACATCCAAAATTTAATATCTTGATGTAGTGCAGTCCAAATTTTGTGATATATAGTATTACTTTGTTTATTTTCCACCCTTGCCAAGGTACAATGTTCAGTAGAGGGTCAGATTTGGCAGCAGGACAGATCGTGCAAAACTGCAAAAAGGAATTCAGTATTATGTAAAATATTGCATACTGGCCCAACTGACCTTTTGTTGTCAGAGCTCCGGAGAGAAGCCTGAGAGAGAAAGTGTAAAACTACAGTGAGATACTTTTTGGCTCCTACAGTAAAGTCACAGATATATCTTCTTACTTCTTATTTTGATTTTTTTCTTCCATTTCAAATTCTTGCTGTTAATGTTTTGTTTTTATGTAAAGCACATCGAGTTGCCCCTTGGTATGAAATGTGCTCTATAAATAAAGCTGCCTTGCCTTGCCTTGCCTTACAGATCATCACTTCAGAGCACAGAGTGGTGAGAAAGTAAGGAGTTAAGTGAGCAAGTGTTAAACTTACGACACACACACAAGCTCATACACAATGTTGAAATGATAGTTTATCAAATCTTTAACTGTGAAATGTTTATGAATTCTGCAGCACTTAAAACTTAATTGGCCAATGAAAACCAAATTTAGTAAAACTGTTCAAACAAATGAAAACATATTGTACTGAGCGTGATCGCACCCCAGCAGTCCGCTAATAATGATGCATTGAAAGTATGATGGAAGCAGAACTCAGGCAGTACACCCTAACAGTCTCCTCCGTAGCAATCTCATGCTTGTAGACATAAACAAACCCATTTACAGTGACAGGAGGAAACAGGTAGAGCGGGAAGGTATGTCTCCCTGCAGACAAGATGAAGCTCAGTGTAGCAGGCAGCAGCCGTCTGTCGCCCACCCCCCTCCCCTCGATTTTACAGCTCATCACTTTAATCAGGAGCCTGGCGGGTCCTCCCCCAGCTCGGCTAAGTCTTACAGATGCCTTCTCTAACTGGCAGCGAGGAAGAGGAGCTCAGCCGAGGTCCAGAGAGACTTCACTCACCAAAGGCTCGGCCAGTCAAGTCCGTGTGGACTTCTGTCCGGCCTGATATGGGAAACCCGTGTCACAGTGACACAGCCAGATAAGCACATTACTGTACTATGCTTAAATTTTGGCCAAGGGCACAAAGCAAATCAGCGCAGCGTTTTCTGGGAGGCCAGTGTGCATCAGGTCCACATATGGTAGGAGCATATAAGCATTCACACAAAAGGGACAATTCAACACACAGTGGTTTCAAAACATCTATAGCTAGTAACTTTAATCACAAGCAGAAATCTTGATTAACAGGGCTGCAAACTTTCAAGCTTGCTGCTTTTTGTAGAAATCCACTGCTTTGAATGAAAGACACGACCCCTTTGTGATGTGTGATTGTGATGCAAACTGAGAAAAGATCCTTTTGCTGCAACTTAAAATGTTCCAATCTAACTCTGATCGAGCCAACTCGATTCATGTCCAAGACACTATTGTTCTCTATATAAAAACCAAAACACACAAATTTACTTTGCGCCCATTGATCTGGAATTCTGGATCAACTCATCAGCCACTGCGCCTTCACGCCTGCCTCCGTCTGCATATTATGATGTGATTGGCATCTCTAAAAGGACATGATACTCTGCAGTGGGGTCAGAGGTGTCTGTCAACTATCCTCAAGTACAACAGAGAAAGTAGGAAGTGGTTTTGAGGACAATGAAGTGGCACCTGGCTAAGCTCTTTTTTAGACTATGCAACGACAAAGCAGAGACAGCAAGCACTTGAGATGCTACAGGTCCAGATTTAAAGTCAGAGAAAATGATAGGGCTGCAAATAACGTCTGTTTTATATTGTTGTGCAGCTTCCCGGAGCCCAAGGTTACATCTTAATTTGTTTTGTTCAAACAACAATTCAAAACTATAAAGTATTAAATTTAAGATAATATGTAACACAAATCTTTGTCATACCACTTGAGTTTGCAGAACTGGAACTTACCACAAAGCTTCAACCATGAATATCAATGACCTCAGTGTCAGTGCATGTTCAGTGACTAAGATAAATCTGGGTGAAGGAAACGGTAAGCATGCGAGTAGCATCACAAACACACACTTCTATACTCCGGCATCAGATCAAAGAGTGCCTCCGCACACTGTACAGCTAGTTTGGCTGTCTCTGTTGGACAGTAGTCATATGTTTACAGTCCCAGAAGCAGCACATTCGCCGTCACTGGCAGCTGCTCAGAGGCTGCTGGGCTCTGGTTACTGTGAGGAACAAGATTAAAAGGTACAAGAAGAGAAGAATAACACATCAAAGTTTCCTGGCATCGGTTGCAGCCAATTAACTAAACCCACAAGAGATAACTAGTTGGCAGGTGACAAACAAGATATAAGCTGCTTTTCAGTGACCATCATGGCTCTGTGATTCCTTCCTCTGGAAAGACAGATTTTCCATCATCTATAGGACGTCCATCCATCCATCAATCCATCCATCTTAATAAGTAGCCAACCCGTCACATCTTAAGACATGGTCCAACAACATGCTGATTGAACAGACTTAGTTTGAATCTGATCATCATGATGAGGGAATAAAAGAAGAGAATGTCTTAGGTAGTGATTTAAACTTTGTTATTAAACTGGCACTCCACACTGCAGGAGCAGAGATGGAGCGAGAAGAACTCTGCTTTAGGACTTAATCTTCTCAATCAATTTCTAAATTTAAACAGTTATTATCCGTTACAGATCGTTGAGAAAGGGAATATGAGGTTGAGCGTTGGCACACTTGGCCCATATGTAAGCTGGCATAGAGAGTAGGCTCTATGCCAGACAGATGTTCAGTGCAGTGACCTAGACTGGTCTTTGGACCAGTTATTTTGGCTGTAGCTAAGCAATGCAATGCCTTTTATTACTGGTTTAGTCTTAATATCACTGAGCACCAAAGTGAAATTCATACAGAATCATTACATAACACATTCATCATTTTTATGTGAATACTATAGAATGTGTGTATCCTTTTCTACTGCTTCAGAACCATATGTTCATCCTATGGGGAATACTTGGCTGGCCAAGGTTAGTACCAGGACACCATGGCATGAATGATAAGAAACGCAGCAGAAAAGGAAATTTATTTTATAGAAACAGCAAGAACAGCAACACAAACTAGGAACAACTCTCCCACTTATATCCTCACAAATCAGCGTTGGTGGTTGGCTGTAATCACAAGATTACTTGGTAAACCTAGAGGGAAATATATGTGAAGAAAGAAAAACTGTATGCTCATTTTTAATCTCCATAGAATGTTACAACCTCTCATGATCATGTTTTTTCAGTTTCCTTCTCTCTGATCTTGCAAGAAGCCAGTTGTCTTTATTTCCACACTTCCAGCCCTCTAGTCATCTGTACATCCACACATGACGCTAGCCAGCCAGTCATCCATCCAGTACACAGCAGACTGTCCCTGAGGAGCTAGCCTGCTTTCAGCTGCTCAAGGCGGGTCTGCAGTGGAGAGTATAAAGCAAAGAGACTGGACTGCAGAGCAGGGGATGGGCTGGAAGTGAAGATAAAGGACTGAGACATGACTGGAAATGGAACACAAATACACACACAAACTCTCAAGGATTCGACGTTTTGTTTAAAACTAAAACTATATGTCAGCAGCAGCAGCCACTAATGGCACCTTCACCTTGACAAGAGCTGAAGCAGAGATGGTGCAAATTCGGCGGTTTTACCATCAAAAGCAAAGTGCAAGGAGCACTAAACTTAGAAAAGCAAGAGCAGACACACAAACAGAAGTCACCAAATAAACAAATGAACAAAGTGTTTTGTGGCATGTGATACAATTTGAGCCGAGAGGACATTTTATAAACTGACAGTAGCCAAAGAAAGTGAACAGTGTTGGTACAATAAACAAAGGAGAGAGAGAGTTTGCTGCACGTGGGGGAGAGTGGGTGCATGTCAAGCAGCCTACAAACACAGCAGAGCTCTCAGCGAGACTCTCTCAAGTTGACTTGGCTTGCATTTGAAGAACTCCGCGGCTGCTGAAAAATTCATAACCCTGAAATGATAAAACATTGATGATCAGTTCAAGTTTTTCCTTCCCCTTGCAAGTAGATAACCTGACTGTAAACATGAGAACCTATCTGGTAGGTTATTGCCTTGATGGGATGCGTCATGTATCTAATGCGACAGGCCGCAGAGGCGAATCCACCTCCTGTGGCCTCTGACAAACTTGACAGCTCTGTATTATTACAGACCAGCACAGCAGAGTGAAGTTTTAATTACTGTAAGTAAGGGAGAAACTCGCAGAAATGAAGTCCATCCATCAGTGGGAGAGTCATCCCCTGTCACTTAAAGACACGACAAAAAATCCAGCCAGAGGAATGTTAGATGTCGGTTAGGCTAATGAACATCCCTTTTGATTTCTTCCAACTGCGCCAGCATTTGCATGTTGTATCTCAAACATATGCACGGTGAGGCTCTGAACCCGGCGCTTAACTGTGTACACAGTTAGACTATGTTTGTGTGCGTGTGTGTGTGTGTGTGGTATAAAATGAGATTAGCACCATAAAAGATGGTGCTGCAGCTGAATGAATTTGAATTGACCATGCTTATGTTGAGTGGCTGCAGCTCAATTAAAAAAAAATAAATGCAAACAATGGAAACACACAACATCTTTACAGTCAATGTGATTATTTTATTTTAAGCTTGAAATAAGTGCCTTTGCTTTCGGCCATAAATCACAGGAGAATTTATTGTGGGGTTCAGATTGTCCAGAGTAAAAGAATCCACCTCAGACCTTTAAAATGGCCGTAATGACAGGAATTTGTTGTCTGTAAAACTTATCCATGAACACAAACATTAAAAAAATGCAATTTGTATTAGACAAAAGCCAGATGCAGCATCCCAACGTCATAACATCACAGAGAAGCAGCCAGGAGTGGCACTGTACCAAGACTAAAACCTGAGCTCTGACTACATCTGGCAGCCAGAAATGCTGCACTGACGGACCAGGCAGCTGGATGAACTGCTCTTTGTCAAGGAATAACTCCAACATGTTAACATCAGTTCCTGACTAAACAAGCAACGTTCATTTTCTGTATTCTGTACTAGTTTTCAATCACCAACGCAGCCAATGTTTTACCTGACAAATTCACTTCAGACAATCATTGGCTCTACACATGTTGTCTCGTGTTCATTGTGCATTCAGATTATTTGCAGTTGAAAACATGAACTACCACCGAGGAGCTAATTTTAGCACAAACTTGGTTTGCAGTTTGTCTACCCACTATAAGGGCAGAATGGGTCCCAGACGACCAGACAGAGTGAATCAGGGTAGTGCATCAGAAGATGTGCTGATCTCTATTTTCAACAGGAACAATGGAACAATGAAAACCCACTGGAGTGATTTTTTTTTCCCCCAATCCAGTATTCAGACTTCAAGCATGGATTTGGTTTTCACAAACTCTATCTCTTCATACTGCTGTTGCTAGCTTTGTGTTGCATGCCCAGCAGGTACTAGAAACAATGTTTTAAGATTCTCCGACAAATTTCCAGTGAGGACGTGATGACTTGTCCCCCATTGTAATTTTGTGCCCCTCAGTTTTATTGTTTCAGGTCAATCTTAAGAATGTCTCTCTTGAATGTTCTCTCCTCTTTACTGCCACCAGAGAGAAGATCTGGCTTGACTGAAAAAAAAAGGTCCATGCACTCGTTCTCAAAGCCAACAAGCGACGGCCTTTCTTATTGCTGAAGGCTGCTGGGGCTGTACGTAACCTGTCTGCACCTGTACTTTTATTTAGGCTTATCTCAACAAGTCAACAGAGGCAAAAATAACTTCATAAAGGATCAAGTGTCAGTAGAATAATGCTTAACAATATAGAGGTTTGCATATAATGTCTTGTTACACTACCAAACATAATGACTAATTTTATCCTAATTAATCACTTAGTGTTCATCAGCTTTGGTCTAAAGCAGCACTTCTTGGGAGTTTAGCAATTACAGTCATGTTTTGTGCTTCTTTGCAGTAAGCCAGGGGTTTGTCTAAAAACTGTTTTCCTTCACATGGCTCACTCTGCAGCACTGTCAGCAAGCCACAAATTACAATCCTGTTTCTGTTTCTGTTGGTGTTCATCACAATGGACACACACACACACACACACAAATTGTAAATGTTAAATCAGTGAATCTGTTTTTCTCTTGTCTACCTCAAAGGGAGCTCAAGTAACAATGGCCTAACTCATTAAAGCAGTCGATCATACTGTATCTTTGTGTCCAAGTAAATGATGTTTGAAAAGAAATCATATTCAATTCACACATTAGATTCCAACCAGTTACCACAAACACTCTTAAACACTCTTCGTAAATACAAAATTTGTCTTAGACATTTCAAAATATGTGCTGCTCAACTCGAGTTCCCGTGGGTGTTAATCTCTTTTCATATTGTGAGGATTCTTGTGTCAGTGTCTGTGTGTGTGCAATGCATGTGTTTTGTTAACAACTCTCTAGGCTGAGATCCTATCCATAATCTGCTCCACCCCCCGCAGCTCTACACAATCCTTCTCGGCTATGGGCAGGTTTTAACACCACAGCTGGCACTCTGTGCTTCTCACACACACACACACACACACACACACACACATATATATATATATATATATATATATATATATATATACACACACACACACACACACACATACATGTGTGTGTATAAAGAACACAAACCCTCAGAGGGGAAAGGTGGAATCAAGATGTGAGCTCGTTCAGTGGAGTGCTGAGTGGTTTGAGGTGCCGTATCAGTAACAGTCAGGCCTCCAGTAGGCCCACTGCTGGGAGGTCTGGCTCAATCTGAGGGACCACAGAACTGTACAGCCAGGGCCACTGTGCAGAAACAGAGGAGCTTTAACAGAGAGCCCCTCCCTCCAATCACAACACGGCCTAGCTTAATTACCTCCTAACGCTGCACGTACGGCTCCGCCTGACAAACAGGCGATCACTGGATCCGAGAGTGGGATGACACCCGCCAGCAGGCTCACCAGCCTGCCTCCATACTGTCATCAGAAGTGCTTACACAGCCATTTATCTCAATTAGCCATGCTCTGTATGCTTCAAAACTATGATGTCAGGATAAGGCTGGGATAACTACGTCCCTTAATACTGTCCCCCTCATGTCTGTGAGGGGAACAGTACTAATTTAACATGTCATTAAATGTTGAATAAAGCAACGAATCAGCGAATAACCTCATCATCACACAGTCATGTTTATGCCAGGCTCCTTAATTGTTCTCTCGCAGCCACAAGCTGACAGTCACAGTCATAATGTTTACCTCTGCATGAGCCCTGCTGCATTTCTTTATCTTTAAGAAGAGAGGGCAATGTGAGTGAAATAAATAAATAAATGAAACCATGGCTGTGGTGCAAACGAGTGGTGGAGCGTGGGCAGAATGAAGAGCAGAGCTGGGAGATATGATCAAGACAGCACATGCAGGGAGATGTACGGAAAGACAATATAGTTTAAGTTCACCCAAGGCCACTGTAGTTCTCTCCCAGAAAACGTCTCTGTCATGGCAAACACCTGCGACATACACATCATGCTACATACATGTCTTCATGTTTGACATCAAACCCATTGCTTGGGGGAATAAGACATGAGAAGGTTCATTATACATAACCTTGCTTTGTACTTCATCAGAGTTGTAAAAGTGCAAACCTGCAGCTGCTTCACAGTAGAGGAAAGAAATCCGATGTGAGCAAAAGACGTGAAGGAAGGATGTGCTGTTGGGAGGCTTCCACTGCGGAGCAGCTGCGGTGACAGGAAGCTGTCAGACATGTTTGAGTAGCTTTAAATGCTGCCTTGTTGCTTGATGAGAAATTTCACTGTCGACCAACAGACCAATAAACAATAATCTAAAAAAAAAAAATTACATAAATCCCTTTCTGTAACAGCACTGTTCACTTAGTTTGTAAAGTATATATCCAGATCATAGGAGCAATACAGTACAAACAGGTGTAGCTACAGTCAGTGATAATACCCATACAATAATGGCTGTGTTACTGTCGACAGCACATTAACTGATTAATATTTGCTCTACAAAATGTTTGTTACACTTTCCAGTGTCTTGTCATTCAGTTATCTAAATCACAGAAACATCTGAATATCTGCTTTTTTTTCTTTATACAAAAAAGACTTGAAAAAGTTAGTTACCAATTACTTCTGTCAACCAACAACTTCATTCATTGATTGATTGCTTAAGCTTTAGCTGCTGAGCTAATTTGACAATGACTGATGAATGAAACACACTGACTGCCTCTATTAACCAAGATGAGAAATGGTGGGTGAATGAATAAGTCACAGGACTGAATGATACTCAAAACACAAGCCATATGAGTCAGGTTTAGCTGAGGACTGATGTTTACAATTTCCATCCAACTGATTATAGTTATATGTAATATAAATACAACAGAAAGGTGATAATGAAGCGAGAGAAAAATAGTTCTTGAAACACTGCAGAAACAGGTGTAAACACACAGTGAAACTCAACACTAAACTGTTTTTCTTAACCTCACGTCACGTTGCCATTAGAGGATCAAGGAAAAGTGTCACACAATGCAAATTCTCTCTGTGCCTTGTAGCCCTGCTAGCAGCTGTGTCAGTATCTGAAAACATTACAGGCCCCTCCAGTGAACAAACACAATAATACTTCTAAAAAAAAACAAAACAAAACAAAAAAAATAACAAGAAGTAAAGACATGGCAAAACAAACACCAACAGCTCCCTCCCTCTGTTATCGGAGCAAATGGGGAATCCATTCACACAGAGGCAAAAGCAGAGAGGAGGCAACTCATCAAACACAGAGGACTGGAAATGCAAACGAGCTGCTGCGTGCCGAGCAATATCTCTGTGTGTACTCTCAACACGTGTCAGCGACAGATTATTCACACAGGACTCCGCTTGGAGAGCCGAGCTACTGAGTTCCGCGACTTCGACTGCGCTGCGGGTTGATTATGAAGTCAGAAACGATGAATTATTAAAACAAATGGCACTCCAGATGTTTCCCCTGTCTTCATGACAAACGCTATCCTCTCTCAGGCGTGGAGATGCGAGCTGAGCATAACACGAGCTTGAAAAATCTCTGTGGCCTTCCTCCCTCTTGTGTGTGTGAGAAAAGAGAGCGAGGTTTCCATTCTCCGGAGGGACTGTCACTGTGATACATGAGCAGCCCTTAGTCATTTGGCATTGTAAAGTTAAAGCTTTAGTATTAATAAACTGCTGGTATGAGCTTGGCAACGACTACATATATTGTTCATGTAAAGTTATGGTGCTGTATTTTATAGGCTCCATTCAGGCACATTTAATATTCCAGGGGGAGGCGAGTTGTAAAACTTTTGTGCTGCTTCAGTGCTGAAATAATTAGCTGATTAATTAATTGGGTGATGGTAATCAATCAGTCTCTTACTGAGGGAAGGAGCCAACAAAATCTGTAGGTTCCAGGTTCTCACGTCGCAATTTGTTTGCTTTCATCTGCTTTATTTGATTTGATTTCACTTTACAAAGTTTCCGAGCTCTTCGTCTTGTTTCTTGCCACTTTCCCCTGGGGATGACATCACTGATAGCAAATGAACTAACTTCAGGCTGCAACTGTTGTTTGCATGAAAGCAAACAACAGGAAACTGTGCTCAGCTCTCTAGTTTCTGATGTGTCATAATAAGTCTCTTGCAGAATTGTTCTGCTCCTCAGTCACTGAGTGGCTGTTAGGATAATAGGACGGGTTATACATTAATATAAACAAAGATGAAAAAAGCAAGAACAAGAGAGCTGACTGTGTGTATGAGTAGAAAAATGTACCATAATGGCCCAGGGAGGAAGAAGTTAGAATCGTTTGCCTGTACTGCAGCCACGGCCTTCATCACAAGCAGTATTGTTTACCTCTCTCTCAAGTTTCATGCAACCCTGACAGAAAAAGCTTCCAGTATTTTAATACCTGTATGAAGTAGAAATAAAAGTGGAATGTTTGACTTGCTTAATGGTTAACAGCTGTAAGGGAATGTTAACAAATCTTCCTCACAACTACCTTTGATTTATAAACTGTTTGACTTTTGACTGAATAGATTACAAGACTCTCGGATTTTCTGACATATGTGTCACATAAATGAAAGAACAGATGATTATCAGAAAAAGAAAAGAAGTAAAAGAAAAACAATTGCTAGAACAAAAAGTCAAAAGCACTTCACAGCTGTAGTAAAGATGTGCATATGCAGTCGCGTAGCGTTGATACAAGTTGAGGTGTGCTCACTGATCGTCACCTCACACACAGCTCGTCTGAGCTGCCATCTGTGTAAATAAAACTGAATATCATGACACATCACAACTTATTCAGCTACACATTAGCACACAAACCCTACACCTTTGAATATCAGTCAGCTGCAGTGCATTGCATTTACTGGCAGTGATAAAAGGCAAGTGGGATTCTTCCAGCGTGGATCACAACATGGATGGTTCAGAAGCAATGCTGAATGACTGGA
Source organism: Caranx ignobilis (assembly GCA_021432705.1). Taxonomy (NCBI): domain Eukaryota; kingdom Metazoa; phylum Chordata; class Actinopteri; order Carangiformes; family Carangidae; genus Caranx; species Caranx ignobilis. The sequence continues at coordinate 30,156,965 of MU270012.1, forward strand.
ACAATTAATAAGGAGAGTATGAGATGTATGAGATGTATGAGATGTATGGCTGTTTGATTTGCTGTTTTAGTTTTTTTTCTTTGAATGTGGATCACAAATGACAGCTGAACCATTTTCTTTACTGAAATATTTAGAATAGTTAAGTATATGACTTTTTTCCCATTTGGATCCCAATTAACATAAATTTGTTTCTAATAATTTCACAGATCATTGGACTGATTAGTAATAAAAGTAGTAATTAGGAGTAAAATAGCTCTTTTAGAGTGAGGGGAGGCCTTTGGGGCGCCCCCGTGGCACAGTGCAGCACCCAGTGTGAAACTCAGAGACCAGCTCTGAGCACAGCCTCCTGGTTAATAGCATTTGTTTTTTCCCAGTGAGCTGAGAGGTGCTCATAATTAGGGTGGCGGGTCGGAAGAGACCACAGTTTATAAAGGGGACGTATTATGGGCTTATCACTTTTTGAAGGCTCTTTAACACATATTTGGGTGTTCGGCTTGTCTTACCCCCCCCCCCCAAAAAAAAAAAAAAATGTGAGAATGGACCTAAATAAATCGGTAGTTTGCAAGCTCCCTAGATTGAAAACCACATGGTTTTACTGTATGAGCTGTTCCCTCGGGTTTCAGACAATGATGTCATTAATTTTCAAATTTGCATGATACCACCCCTACCTGTGAGTACCGGTACTGGTGAAGGGGTGGGGCAGGGCGAGCAGTGGTTCATTTGCATTTAAAGGGACAGGGGACTGAAACAGTCCGTTCTGAACAAGGCTGTTTTGAGCGGATGAAAAGCTGTGATCTTTGATCCTTGGGGTATTTTGACCGAAGCATGTCACAGACATGTTTTTAAGACACCTGGGAACTACTTGTGGAAAAGGGGCAGAATATGTCTCATTTAAATGGAAAATCACTAGAAATAACCACGTTGGGGCCTTCTGGGATCTGGGATTATAAATTCCCTAGAGAATATTTCTTTGCTTGTTTATCAGAGGAGCTGTGCAGTGCACAGTGCCACTCAAGAACCCAAACAATGCTATGGAATAAAACAATGTTTCTGCTTCTGAATTTGACGCAGTCTCATGGTGCACCAGAGATTGTTCTGCTCACGTTTTGTGGTTTTAAGGCCCAACAATGATGAGCATATACCACTTTTACATATTCATTCTTGTTGATGTGGAGGCTGCCTGAGAAGCAAAGAGTGAGCGAAATTCATTTAGCAACAGGGCTGAAAAAGCTTCCATTGTTTCCACCACTCACTTCTCCACTCTCTGTCGTGCCTCAGAGACAAAACTGTAAGACATGAAAAGCTCGCAGTCAAGAAGAGCAGCAGCATCTCCAACTGTGTTTCGCTATCCCTCTTCCTCCTCTAACCCCCAACTAAAACAAAAATGACGGTTTGGCCGTGTGATGCAGTCAGCACTCACATTTCTTATTTTTGAATCCAGTATCCTTTGATCCACCACCAGAGAGTTTTGTGTTCTGCTCCTTCTGAGTGCTGAGGTTTTAAACACTGTTGAAGGTACAGTACAGTATCCTCGCTGTCATAAACAAAACTCATCTGGCTCTGACCAGCTAATAAAGTCTCAGACATTCTTTCCCTCACTTCACAGATAACAAGACCCAGTCTGCCTGAAATGCAGCAGACAGAGAGCACTCAGCAACAGAGTGCACCATGATTTGAGATTTCAGCATCCAACATTTTCAAAACTATTTTTGCCAAAGTGTGTCATCTATCCAACTTCCATTAAAGCCACACCAGTCATGCCTGAGCTACAAATGTGAAAGCCTTTTGTCAGAACATGTTTCAGTGGATCTGAAAAGCTGGAGAACTTGTTTGTTTGTTTGTATGTAAGAGTGAAGTAAAATTAAACTGACAGTATGATTCCTTTTTTCATAATTTCAAATGTGCCATGGCCCAGAATAGAAGCAATGGTTTACTGATGTTTTCTCAACTAAATGAATAGAGCTCAGTTCAAAGAGAATGTGTTGAATGCATATGAAAGAAATGAATGGAGTGCAGATAAAACCAATTTCCTTCTTGGAAATAAAGAAGCTGACTGATGACCGGAGAAGGCCGGCGACAGCACTGGACAGTTTTTTTAGCTAGAGGCATAGATTTTCTCTAGCGTCATGTCAAGTTAAGATGTAAGAAATGTATTTATTTGTATTTAACTGTACGTATCATTTCAAACCAGGGCCTTCAGCTTTTGTAGCTTGATCAAGCAAATAAGACTTAGGTAGACAGCTGTTTTTTTTGCTATTTTTATATCAGATACATTGGTTTTCAACAAAGCATGGTAAATGTATATTTTGCATCAGATTTGCTATTGTCAAAATGAAAAGACTCAAATCTAGATGAGGGTGAAAAAGAACTTGAATAACACATCATAATGAATGATAATGATCTCCAACACTGCCGTCCAGCCATGTTCAAGGTTTATACCTCACAATGTTTTTTTGTTTGTTCGTTTTGTTTTGGTTTTTTTAAAGACTTCATTAAAGCAGGACTTTATGGAAATGTACTGCTTCATAGAGCAGAGCTCATGCTGCTCTAGGAGGCATAATTGAAACCAACACGGCCAACATAACACTAAAACCAAACCATGTGTCTCTTCACAACTGTTCTCCCGCTGGTTAAGACTCATATGTCCTTAATGTTTTTTTAATTTTCATCTTGTTCAGCAGGGACATGTTTGACATTTATGTTTTGTTTGGTTTTTTAAAATCATCAATTTTTCATTAATTTTAAAGAGATGATTCTCAGTAGTCTCAGACCTTTGGACTCTGTGATACTTTGGGATGGATATACTGTATATTTATCTGTGACAGGTGCCAGTCTACCAGGTGTATGTTCATAGATATATTGCACATAGGCCTTGACATATCTAAACTTGTTCCAATCTCTAACAGACTTCCTATATCATCTTCACATTTTTGGTGTTTACACGGTTGGGTTGTGGTTAGGTGTTTACATTCTCTCTCTCCCTGTGCCTTTGTGGGTTCTCTCCAGGTGCTCTGGCTTCCTCACACAGTCCAAAGACATGCACACTAGGTTGGTGACTCTAGGTAGGTGTGAGTGTGCTGTTTGTTGTTCCAGGGTGTACTCCACCCTCACCCTGTGTCAGCTGGGATTAGCTACATAAAGCAGTAGCTCTAACAAACTGCAGGCTCTGCTAGGTAATTTAGCCTTCTCCTGTGTTCCTATTGCTCCTTCCCTGAAAGAACAAATGTTAATTTGATGTATTTTTATGGGTTTGACAATATTAACAAGAAATTCTGACATTTTCCAACAGAATTTCCACTTTTGCCCTAAAGCAGCAGGGGAGCTGAAGAAGAGCTGAAGCTGAAGAATGGCAAAGCTGCCAAGAGCTTTTGTGCATCCAACCCTTTGGACCTGATAACTAGTGGTCAGCAGGCCATGAAAAATTGATCAGAATACTCAGTGTCTCCAGAGGATGACTCTGGCCCACTGACCTTTCCATTAGGTTAAAATTTACATTTCTACACACAAATTACCAAAATCTATTTTGTAGACTGCCAAAACATTTTAACTGGAGCCATTCCCCACTGACACTGGGCAAAAGAACAATGAACAAAAGAAAGAAAAAGAAAAATTGGATAATATATTACTCTCAGTCACTGACACTGGTGATCATTCATGCTCTAATGACATTAACTGGTCTCATGAATCTCCCTAGAGGGTGAGGGTTTTCACCAGTGCAAGGAGAAATCTTACAAATTCTGGGGTTTTTTAGCTCTCCAATTGGCATAAAACCAAGACAGCTGGGTCCACTCTGATTTTTATTCATTTTTATCTTGAGGGGAATAGTCTCCCAAGTTTACTTTAATGGCATCCCATCCATTTTAAACAGCATACACACCCCCTAGGCCAAGAATGGCACAGTAAATATCATGGGCTCTAAGGTGCAGAAAAATATGCTGCATTAGTCTGACAATTTGAAACGTCAGCTAATGTCTTGCAAACTCACACCTGTCAAGCTCACTGTAACAGGGAGAAGCCTAAGCGGGAAGCACCTCCCACCTGTTTGGAACAGTTTCCCAAGATCCAGCACTAGTGAAACTTTCTCAGCCCCCCAAAAGCATTTAAGTTTCATTTGCACTTTCAACATGGAAATCAGCCAGATTAGTCTGGCAAGGTGTTGACATGGCAAAAGCGATATGCTCAGTGTTTGCTCCAGCATGTTACAGGCTTCAGCTTCAGTTTAAAAGGTTGTCAGTGGCACCTTTTGCCTTGAAGCTTTCGCAGCTGCATGTTGTGGTACGCTGAATTACCACCAACGTGCAGCAGTAATGGTGTCAGTGTTGTCCTGGCAACCAGCTTGTACTTGTTCACGGTTAATCCATGATAGTCCATGACCACATTTTGGGAGATGAACCCAATGTGGCTACACTTCTGACATACTTTCCCTCTGCCCCTTTCTAAGAGATCACAGGTAAGGATACTTTATCCAGAATATCCAGAATAACGATTTGTGTTTATGCTAAAAAACATATTTATTTGCCTAAAGTATTCTTAGATCAAGCAAAGTGGATCTCCAGGGTCTGACAGTTGCAAAAAAAAAAAAAAAGGCTGCTGACTGCTGGATGGAGATCTTCTATTATCTCTCTTTACTTTCCTGGTAAGATATTACTTATTTACAAGAAAATGGCAGAGGACAGGAAGAAAACAAAAAATATTAAAGTTTGCAGAGAACATGAAAGGTTTTGTTAACAACATCCCATATTTACAATATAATGTATATGTATGTATAGTGTATGCACATGTATGTATGGCAAGCAGTCTTGCAACAGATGGTCTGGCTTCCATGGCGAATATCAACATCATGGAGTGTTGGATCACATGAGGAGAGTGGAGATGCTGAGACAGACTAAATCCACATAAGAGCTGTGGCATGTTCTCCAGCGTTACTGGAACAACCTGCCTGCCAATTAGCAGTAAAAAAAAATTGTGAGCAGATGTAAATATTGCAAATACTGATGACACATATTACTGTATAGTACATCGTGTGCATTTACAAAAGCTAAGAGAAGGGTTTCTGGTGAAAGGCGATTGTGATTGTGATTTTGTTTAAAAAGTTGTTTTTTATATTCAATTGAAAAAATGAAATAAAATTGTTGATGTGAAATTTGTTGGGTCTTGTATGAAACAAACATGCACCTGTACAAAGTTAGAACATGATTTGCCCACCAGCGCCTCTGTAGCAACACTATGGTGCTGTCAATGTACAATAATGTTGTGACCAAAAAATAAATAAAAAATGCAGCTCATGCAACAGTGATATTGCACTTTCAGTGCATTGAAATTAGTTGTGCAGCTCTAGTAAAGTTATTCTGTGCAACAGTGTAGCAGCGAACTCAACTGGCTAGCAGGATGCTAATAGGCTAATGAAAAATATTTGAAATGCTTGGTAATAAAGTTTGGTTGGCTGCTCAACCATCCAGCATCTCCCACATCATGTCCATTTGGTACCAAAATAACAGAACAACTTCCAATTCCAATCTGTGCTAGGTTATAAAGCCAACAGAGTAAAATTGAATGCAATTACTGTGCAGCAATGATACCATCAAAACTAAGACAATGCTTGCAGGCAGAAGAATAGAGGGCTAATTATATCAGCCTTCTCATGGAGATAGGACGGAGCTGAAGGCTCGTTCTTGCACCTTCCAAGAACAGTTTGAGGCAACAATAAATAGAGTTTAATTGCTCCGTGCTGAGGTTACTGTGTAGGTCTCCAGTCATGCAAGAATTTAAAGATGAGCGCATTGGATTGCGGATATCATTTCTCTGTCTGTGATGATGAGCCAGGCCTTAGTGTGAGATTTGAGTCTGTGACAATGTACCACTGCAACTGCTTTCCAGACGGTCAATTTAACTTGCCTTGTTCATAAGAGAAAAATATGATGCTGCTGCAAAATATAAACAAAACAGCACAGTCTGCTGCTGTCGAACTGCTGTTGAAAAAAAAAGAATAGAGGCATCTTTAAAAGAGCCAGCAATCAAGCCTTCTGAGCACTGAACTCTGTGGGGAGCTGCAATATGTGGTGTTTTTATTAAAGCTATAACTATTTACTGTCTATGTGTAAATAAATTTGTATGTGTTGCATACTAGGTTAACTGGGTGAGTCAGACTTGCAGTTTCTACGACCACGTGTTACAGTGATTAGAACAACCTCCTGAGCCACGTCCCCAGCCTGGCTCAAAATAAGCATGTAAATTCTGAAAATGTAAAATTTAGCAGAAGTGCAGCTAATAAAACAGCACTGTGGGAGTATAATACAGCCCCCTGTGCGTGGTTAGGAATTGAAAATTTCTCCTCCCACTGGCGAGGATATGTGAGACAATGAAACAAGTGGGCTGAAAGCAAAGCCCAACATCAGACTTAAACAGGCCTGCCTATATTTTCTACTAACTTATCCCATCCAAATAAGTTCAAAGATCCGACATATACAACAGGAATTCAACACTTCACCTCATCAGATGGTTAGAGAGGGAGAAATGACTACAGTTTGAGTCCAAAAGTGCACAACGCAGCTTCATCTCTTGGCTTCAATGCCAGAGATTGATCCTTTACAGTAAACCCTCGCTATTGATCCTGGACCCTGGAGACTGTGATACTCCGGACCAATTATATGGATTTTTAGTGTGGGTGTGCCAGATGAGATCATGTTTCCCACAGCCAACTGAAGACACTTGTGTCTGGCCCTTGTTCCCGTGTGCCGCCTTTAATTTGACAGCAGGGGGGCAACAGAGACACGTCTGTCCCTTTAAAAGATATCGCCCTCATGTACAATGAATAATTCAGATGGAATAATTCCACCGAGGTTCCTTTGAGGTGGGACCAGTGTCTCGCCTCCTCCAGCAGTAGGACGGCCAGGAAGCTCATACATAAAAGATGAAAGGTTTGATAGCCTCCATTGGATTCAGCGGCTGGGATTGTGCGCTGTAGACTTTAGAGTTGTAGCCTGGCTTAGCTGCTCCTGTGAAGTGGCCACAGCCTCTCGGGCCTGGCTGCATGGGGCTTTCTCTGTAATATCTGTGCCATATGCAACACGGCTCCACTCTGCAGTCGAGGGGAGAGGTATAAATAGCAACAACATGGATGCAGGAGAGAATGAGACCTCACTCCAGTTCAAACCAACCTGCAGGAATGGTGCAGAAACAGCCTGCTAATAAAATAGAATAACTATAGGCCACATTGTGTTGCTGCTTTATTTGGGTTTATCAAGATTTCTAAAATGTGTCATCACCTGTCTCTCCTCTTTTAGACCAGGCACTGTCTAATTTCTCTGCATCATCTGCAATTGTGAGCTAAATCCAGCTCTCTAATTTGCCATTTTTTTCTTTTTCCATTCTGCTACATGCAGCTTAGTCTCATCTTCACCGTGAGAGAACAGACAGATCTGTTTGACTGGAGCCAAACCTTACGCCTGCCCAATCGCCTGACACAAACATGATAACATTTCACTGGAGCACATCAAAGATTGGCATATTTTGACTTCCTAAATTAGGAGTAACATGTGCAGCGCTGATATGCTGAGAAGAAAGGAAACCTGTGGTGGTACATGGATTTATCGGGCCGCCTTGTTAACCTTCTACTGTCTTCGGTTACCCCAAGGGTAAAAATGCAATACTAAAAAAAACAGGCCAAACTGTTTGGTTCAGGGCATTAGTCTTTTGAATAAGTTTCAAGAAACTATCTGTAAAGAGACAGGTATAACTAGCCATCAATTCAAATATGAACTCCATCCCCAGTGCAGAGTCAAAGGATTAAATCCCTGTTGGTTCCAAAATGGGCGATTGAGTTTTCATATTGATTTATATATAGTAGCCGTGGGTTGACAAGGAGACCTGTCAGTGGAAGATTTGATGGAGGTTAAAACACCACTTAATCTGTAGCAGCAAAATGGAACTTTGAGTCATATGGTAGCATGGATGATGCAGGCAAGACATTTAGAGCTGAAACGCATATCACTCCAGCATCTGTAAAAGCCTCTGTGTTAAAAGAACAACATTTAACGTTCATACCCTTTTATAGAGCAACATTGTAACACAGTGCTGCTCAAGCTTTTTAGGGTCAGAAACACAGAGGTTCATGCAGAACTGTGACAGAGTATAATTTTCATTCTTTCATTCATCTATACATTGAAATCACAATTTGAAAAGTGACGGACATAACAAACCACAAAACAATTTAAACGTCAACTTGTAATTTGAAAAACTATTCAGAACTACCATGTGCAAGTTGCTCATCTCTGCAAAGATTATGACTAAGCCAAGGCATGTCCTTGCATTTTTTTTTTTTGCCAGCAAAAAGAGATCAGACTGCCCTCCTGTATATAAAAAAACAAGCCCACAGGCCATTTGTGCAGCAGCATATTATGATCCATAGTTATGTTTTTGCTGTAAGGAAACAATTAGCTTTAGTATTTATGACAGGAACAAAGGAAAAAGCGCAGTGACGTAATATAAAGATTATACTGGGATATTAATAAAGTCATTCTTATCATCTTATCTTATAGTAGTAGTAATTTTAATCATGCTAAGAAAGATATAGGACACTGCTCTCAAAACAGTCCACATGTTTATTATTGCAACCATGACAACCTGGGTCTGGTGCACCAGCGCTATTTTAAGAGACGCTCCTCTGGGTCGTATCAGAGGGTTTAACGAAAACCTATATGGTTGTTCAGGTTGGAGGAGTTGCTGTAACAGACGGGAGACATGGTGAGACAGAGGGGTAAGACATGCAACCTTAGACTCTGTTGCACAGTGCCCTGCCTCACTGCAGTTATATAACCAAGGAATCCTTGAGGCAAAAGGGGGGATGCAAGTCAAGAAAAATCCACTGACAAATACACATGGTGGCCAAGTGGAGGTAGAAACTATTTTCCCTTTATTAATCAGTAATCTGCTTCTCACGCTTTTACATGTGGAGTCTACAAACCAATTAGTGTCCATTTAAAAGATTAAAACTGATGAAATGCCTCTGTAACACAAGAGAGTGGGGCATATTGAGCTTTTTCCCCTCCCACAAGTGCAGCATCTGGTGAGGTATCAGATCAGAGATTTAAGTGCACACTCCCTGATGTATGCAAGACAACAAAGACAAAAACTTACACCGTTACAGATAATTAGGAGCCCTGTTCAGTGTATTGAGGGACCGTAATCACTGTAATCAACAGTAATCGTCCTGCCCGGCCTCAATTCAGCCTTCAAAACTTGAGGGAATCCGTTTTCCCCCTATCATGCAATTAGAGGCCATCACATGAGCACGTGTAGTGGAGACAGATTTACTGATCAGGGAATTTTCTCTCTTTCTTTTCTTTCTCTGTAGTTTTAGGGGCCTTTAATGACAATGAAGAGAGACTAGAAAGCAGGGAAAGACACTGGGGGATTGACATGTGGTAAAGATCGTCGAACCGGCGATCACTGCTTTGGGACACACCAAAACAGAATGCAGTCTAACCACTCAACAACCAAGCCCTGTTCAGGGAGTTTTATCTGCGTTTATCTGCGGTTCTTCCTCTGGTCAGAAAGGAATCAGCACAGTTTTACAGTACCTCCCTCTTCAGCTGTCATGCGACTTAAGAGTTGGTGTACTCACTTAGCTCAACTTGCTTCATCCATTTAAATTCATGTTGGGAGTTCCTACTGTACCATTCCCATATTGCCTTTTGACAACTGCAGAGGAAGAGAAGAGGTAAAAAAAAAATAATAATAAAAAGAAAAAAACACTGTTGCATTCACTTTTAGGCTCTATGAGTGAGTGCAGAGAGAGAGATAGCAATCTCCCTGTTAGCTCCCTGTGAGAAAGTGAAAATTGCCTCTTACTCAAAACCCAACCTGCTTTGTGGGTCTATTGTCAGTGTTTCCTTCTCTGATTTCTTCCTTTCTGTGTGATTGGTGTACAACAAAACATTAAATCAAAACATTTAAGCTGAAACATTTCCCACTATTATGGGGCATTCAAACGCGATAGACAATTTTACATTCAAAATTAATGTAAATGGCGCAATGACATGTGATTTAATATCAGGCGGCACGAATAGAGCATCTGGCGTGATAAGACGCGGAGCGAATGAAGCGATGTGAATAAAGTTGGAGATAAAACTGAACTTTTCAGGCGGCATCGTGCCACAACATCCAATCAGCGATGAGTTTAACCCGACGTCACTTCCCTGACGTAAGCAGGGAAGTTTGCGCACAGACTGTCATGGAGGAGAAATTAATTGTTGCTGTGTGCGGGCATCCTGGCACTGACCCGACCTAAGAGGTTCTCAAACTGGGCTCCAGTGGTTATATCAGCCACGATCGATGTGAAAAGAGAGCAGGTTGAGAAATGAGCGGACAAACAGCGCATCATTTTTTTTTTTTTTCGTGAGTCAAGCACAAATGAAGCGAGTGACGCAAATGAAGCGAATGATCCAAAAATGATCAAGAGGCGCGATACAAGTGTTTCAAGCGTTTTTTTCACGTCTATCGCGTTTGGTGTGAACGCCCCATTAGGCTCTATCGTTGCTACACTGGAAATATGATTGTTGATAATTAGAATTATTCAAGCGTTAAAATGTTTGTGAAGTTTTCATTAAGAACGTGCAAAGCACTGGTAAATATGCCGGTGATATTTCATACTTTTTATACTCTCAACAGATCCCAATAATAGCTCCCACTAAATGTCACTGTGTGCAACCAAAGTGTGGACCTACATTATTATCCAAACCTATTACAACAACAACAATGAACCACACCATTCCACTGTGGGTTACTTTGTCCCTGTCCCACACACCACCCTCCAGCTGTGAACAGCTGTGAAACAGTCCATGAACAGACACTACTGCCTCCCTGTCTGCTAAAGGTTTGCTAAAGTCGTCATACCTTGCAGCTTTTGGTCTTTTTAAATGGGGTTTATTAATAATAAGATATGAAAGATAACTTAGATAAGTTTTATCCCTACCCCATAAGTTCATCAAAAAAATTCACCTCAAATCATTTCTTTATAAACTACTCCAAGGTGAGCTCAGTCCTTTATTCATCTTGAGGCAACTGATAGTTTTCTCTTGGGCACACACTGGTCTGTTTTTCCCTTTCACATATAAAATAATTCATTGGTTTGTTTCAGTCATTGCTGCTGCAGTTTGGGCTTTGTCGTGTTGCTGGTTATTGTAGTTTGTGTCAAGGTTTCACCAGGAAGCGAGGTAAGGCAGCAGCTGGTTACTGTCTGATTTCTCTGCTGTTAATAAAATGCTGGCTGTAACTGTGGGCGTCTTGCATGAGAAACATTCAGTTTTTCTTTTCAATTGGGAGCAACTGCTGAAATTGAGTGATTTTCGGAGTCGCCAATTTCGCTGTTCATAAAATCCCTATTTCAGCTTTAACACATTTTTCCCTACAAAAACAAAGTACGACAATGGCCCGACACAAGATGCGGCTGCAGCTGCCTGTGAACCGATCCAGAAAAGATGCTGGATAGGAGACCTCTGTGATGACTGCTGCGATTACCACTCAGCTTTGTGTGGTGCAGTGGAAAATGTGAACTGCTCTAAAAGATTCAGTCCTAAATGTTGAATGAAAATCTAGAGAGTAACTCTGACATGGTCAGCAAAGGAAAATTAAACCAACGGTGTTCTACGGTCAAAACTGATTTCCTTGATATTTGATGGAAAAATACTGAGTGTTCATTTTACCATGTCGATCATATGTCCTGTCCTGCAGGAAAGTTTTGTGAGAACCTGTCCAGTTTTAATTAGCAAAGCGGCCTTGAAGATAGTGGAGGTATGCAAACGTCTTTGAGAGGTTAAGTTTCGAAAACACCTTCCTTATAGAGATAACATGGCTGTTTTGACATATCGTATGAGTGCTCTGCATTGTGCTTAAATACTGATGACTTTTTCTGTTCGGAGAGCTCCTCTCTCATGACTCTTTCGTGGGAGAATCAGTGCACAACTTGAATAAAGAGACACTGACTTCAAGATCCTGAGCAATAAACAATATTCATTCAAGGTTCAATTCAGGAAGTAGGAAGGACAGTCTGTGGAAGCAGAGCCAGACTGAAACTCTTTTCATTGCGGTGGTACAAGTGTCAATTTGCCAGAGAAAGCACCCCTCCTAAAAAGGTTAGATTCAGCTTTGAGTAGTTCAATAAATCCTGTATAACAGACCAGTCACTTTATGTAATTTGGTGTCACTCGCAAATTGCTCCTCTTACATTTAGTCAATCAGTCTTACAATTAAGTGGTAGGGCTTTGCTTGTGAAGCAGGATTTGCAGACTTACTCACAGAGGGTAGCAGCCATCTGCTAGCTCTGTTCTGTATAAGTTTAAGAGAGACATTTACATTTAAGACATTTTTTCAGCTTCGTTTTTTGTCTGTGGATCAGTTTTACGTTTTGCGAGCCACTTGTTGCATTTTGGACAAAGCAGGAACACAATGCTTGTTCATCTACAGTGATAACACAGGTCTCTGTAGCATAATGGGCTCTGAAAAATTCTAACAATCAAACACAGTGCAGGTATCCCACCCACACAGAGGTGTATCATCATTTAAGAGAAAAGCTAAATATGGAAACATTGATTTGACCCTGTTGAACTTCACTTGATTGAATGTCTTGTTTCTCATCGCGCTTATTTAGAGTATGATGAAGACTCGTCTTGTATCTGTCCATTTAATACGGAGCTGGAGCTGAGAGATGAGGGGAAACACCTCAAAGCTCACCAGTTAACACGTTAAATGTGAAAACTACAAGTCACGGTTTACACATTAGTTGCATCAGCAACTTCTCAGCACATCAAATAAATAAGATGTCATGTGTTTATCAGTGGGCAGCTTCATATTAAACTGATGTAAGTGGTGTGACACTCGTGCAAACAAAGACATTTGTCTGTAGAACAAATCCTCTGAGCATTTTAATTCATTGTTTAAATGAACACTCTCCCTCTCAGCAACTTCTCCAACAATGAATGATTTCCTGTATTTCCTACAGCAGCTTTGGGTAGCATGAAGATGTAGATTTCAAGTAATTAGAGGCTGTTAAACAGAACTTCAGCTCCAGCAAAAAGAAAATCTTTCTACAGTTAAATTAACTGGATATACAGTATGCTGTACATGCAACACAGTTCACAGGAAAAACAACAAATATGCCTTGAATTGGCCCAGAAAAGCAAAGTGCCTCAACTATAACTCTTGTTCCAGTGTGGATTTCTGCTTTAAATGAGTTTGAAAAAAAAACCTGATTGGAATAGACACAGAGGTCGATTAGACATTAATTAAGGATCATTTCAGTCCAAAAATTAGATCATTGATTTATCATATGTTAAGAATAATTGGTCTAAAAGGCTGATAGGGGTTGCACAGATCTGAGGGATGTCAAGATCAAGACTGCATTTGTTGTTGCCATGTGAGTATTTAACATTAATGACTCTGAGCTCCAGAGTCAATGGAGAAGACAATGATCAATACTGCCCCTCGATATGACAGCATTTATATAACTTAAACAACCAGTAAATATAATATAAAGGTTGCATTGTTATCCAAATTAAACTAATGGCCATCTTGGGACATCTCACACTTCAGTTCAGTTTTCTCCAGTGTATAAGCTAAAACAGTTCCTCGAGAATAAACTACATCTAACACCAAAATAAAATGTGACGCTCATAGATTCTGTTTCAAATGAATGGCAACAGTCAGATTCTGTCCAAACAGACCAGACAGGATAATTAGACCCAAGCCAAAATCCATAGACATGTACAGCACCACTGCAGCAGCACAATGCAATTACTGAGCTATGAACAGCTGGAATGAAGTAGTAATACATGTCTTCTCATCTACAATTAACAGCTCACACGTCTGGTCTCGGGTCAAAACACATTTTTTTTCCTGTGTTGGAAAAAAAAAACACACTGTACCTCCCAGTTGGATCTGTTCAGGTATTACAGACTTTGAAACACAAACAGAAAGCAAACAGCAAAAACAGCAAGGACCCCGCCTGACATAGTCAGATTGAAAGGGCTATAATTCGAAAACAGCCCACATCAGGACCAGAGTCAGGGGTCCCAGTCACAGCTCCAAGGAGCAGAGAGCCCTTTCTCTGGGAAACAATACTGCTTACTGCAGATTTCATAGTAATCCATCTGACAGTTGTTCAGGTGTTATATAAAGAGTCATATCAAGAACTGAGCAGCCTTTAAACAGTCTGATGAGGAGAGCTTTGCGCGATTGAAGCTGCGGCGGTTTGAAGTTGAGATGCTTCATTCGGCACAGAACTGACAGGCCAACAGACCCAACATCAACCCACAGGGGAATACCAGAATACCAACTGACAATCACCATTAGAGGAATTTTAAATCTATATCAACACTAGGACAGAGAGGTGGGTGGGGGTGTGAGGGGTCTGAGTAATGAGGTTGACAATCTGGGTTCCAATGTAGGATGAGAAACTAGGTCGGACCTCATCTGGACAAATTAACTGTATTCAATACATCACACAAGTTCCCACAATGTACGGGGAAGGAGTGAGGAGTACCAGCCATAACAAATATGCAAATTCATTAGCAATTAGCTGAGCTTTGTTCCCTGCTATCACTTCACGGTGGGTGATTATTAGCATTTTTCTTTCTTTCAACGCAAGGTCAGATCACACATCAAAACGATGGCCTCTTAGTGGAGGCTGCCTTTAGTAAACTGGCTTTCATTAAGTGTGCTGGTGCTTTAATTCTGGGAAAAAAAAAAAAAAAAACCTTAGGAGAGGAGAGGCTGAAATCTATTTTCTGATGCAAGCCATCTGTTGTTTGTAAATCAGTGTCTAACTGGCAAACCAGAGAGACCGGTCCCAGTGTCCAGCCAAAGACACTGGCAGAGCCCTCTCTTTCTCTCTCAGTGCTATAGACACTAATTGGAGCACCACATTGCCCTTTTTTTCTCCCAGCCATTTCACCAGCATTACAATATGTTCCTCTGCTATTTATGCAATCAAACAGATGAAATATGATATCGAGCTCAGTGCACAACATGATTGCATACAGCATACATAAATCACTGTGAATAATCACTGACCCAATCAGCTCCAGCGGCTCCAGCAAAGCTTCTACCAGGCAGTAAATCACCGACTGCTTGTTGCTGTGAGCTATTGCACCGTCCACTTTACCAGGTAGGAGAAAGGTAGTACAGTATAGCTGCTGGAAGTTGCTGCAACTTTGGCTGCAGCTGCTCTCTGGTGCCATCTGGGTTACAAGGCCATGAAAGCGGCGCAAGAGGGGGGCAAAGTGTTAAATAGGTCACAACACAAAACATCCTCTTCAAAAGCTCACAGGTCCAGTTCTCCCCACTGGACTAGCCTCTTTTTCCCACACTATCTCACTGCTGCACCTCAACCATGGGAGCCTGGAAACCACGGGGGGAGCAGCTTGGAGTGGGTGCGTGTATGTGTGTGTATCAAGTAAAAAGTGAGGTTGTGCATCCTGTATGGCCTCCAGCCCTGGATCTTGGACAGCTCCACCTCAGCAGAGTTGGCCAAGTTGCCCTGCCTTCATTCATACTGAGCCAGTGGCACACCAAGCCAAGCACTCTACAAAATAAGACCACATGCATTTGCACACCCTTGCGCGCACACACACACAAACTCTGCACTTGCACTCTGCTGATATGAGTCTCAATACCCTTGCTGCTTATTTTGGATTCAGGCTGCTGATGTTTGTGCCAGTATCTTTGAATTTTCACAACAAAAAATGGGGAGGAAAAAACAGGTTTCTGCATTTACTTTTTTCCACCACGTTGGAACAGCATTGACCCATTCATGTAAAACTCATACCTGCCTATCAAACTATTGGGAGTGATACTAAATACCTGATGATTAATGACACAGAAACACAGAATCACTTGAAAAAACAACTTCTGTGTGTGTGTGTGTGTTGTGTGTGTGTGTCTCTTTCTCTCTCTCTCTCTCTCTCTCTCTCTCTCAGTCACAGATATGCTTCTCTCGGTGCTGGTCATCCCACACTTTCTTCATTCTACTTCAAATCTACTGATGCATCCTCTGCTTTAAGCTTAAGGCACAACACGAGAAAAAGAACACGCTGCACCAAACACCACCAGTCCCTCCTGGAGTGCAGAGGAGCAACTGTGAAAAAGCAAACTTATCCCCTGACACTGGTAGCACAGCTCACGTCGCCCTCAGCAGGGTTAACACAGGCCATGAGCAGTTTATATTCCCATTTGGACTTATGGCTTTGACGTGTGTGTTGGAATCAGGATCTTGCATGTTTCTTTATCTTTGAGGCGCTCAGCACATCGGAGCCACAGGCTGTGAGCCCTCCGGGGTCCCTCACAATGTGATACACCTGATATCGATTAACCACCAGTTGTTCGGATTACACAACACTGGATGTCACTGCAAACAGTAAAAAAAAAAAAAAAAAAAAAAAAAAATCTTTCACACACAATGCGATCAAGTGTGTCCAGTAAGATCCGAGGCATCTGCTGCCTGGGACAAATTAAACGTGGAGTAATTATGAGAGGAGGCTCCCCGGAGTGTTCCGCCTCACAATCCGCGCTAATAGTGTGACACCAGAAGGTGTGGCTCTGCTCAAAGAACTAATGAAACAAAAAAGCGTGCGCGCGCGTGTCTCCGTGCGTGTGTGCAGCCAGGAAACACAAGACAAAGACGTTTGCGAACTTGAGTAAGCGACTAATGAGGAGGAAAGCGTCAGCGTGCGTGCGTTACCTCGGAAAAGGAAGGCTTTGCTGCTGTTGTGGAGACCCGCCACTTGGGTAATTCCATAGGTGGCATTTGCCAGGTCAAGTTCATTGATGATATCAATCTGGTAGTCTTGATCTGATCCGAAAGCCAAAGCTGATGGAGAGAGAGAGAGAGAGAGAGAGAGGTGGGGGGTTAGAGGATGTGAAGCGGTGTGTTCGGAGCCAGCTGAGAGGATTAAACCTGACAGGGTTTTAACTAAAATCCTAATGCGTTTCACAAACAGACGTGGTCACTGCTTAATGTGCGTTTCGCTGCTCGTGGAAAAAGTCACGCAGTTTTAATTTGACACGCAGGGGCTGATGCATGATGCTGCTCAGAGATGCACCGCCTGTGGCCGGAGCCGTCACCTGTGTTCTCCACGGGCCGTAGGTGTACGGTGCGCACCCGCCAGAGGGTGGAAAAGGTGTCATCTCCTTCACCTTAACTGCGTGTGGTTGTTGTTATTTCCAAATGTTAACTCTACAAACTGCAGCTGGGTAGAAACAAGAAGCTGCGGTCCAGACACTACCAAAATATCTGACATGCTTGTGCGCAAGGTGCAAACTGAGGAGCGTAAAAAAAGAAAGAAAAACGTTCAGAAGCTCTTGTTACTCGTGAGAAAACCCCTTCCTACGACCACAGAGAGCCGCGCTACTTGTACTTACCTGGTTTGGTAAAAAAGAAAAAGGATAACAAAGCCACGTAAATATCCATTTGTGTTGGAGTTGCGCTGTACAAAGTCCTCAGCCGTGCGCTCCGCTGCGTATCCTCCACTAACCCGCTCTGGTCCGTCTGGCGCTGTGCGCTGCTCTCACCTCGCCTGGATGTGGAGGAACGGAGGAACGATCCACAACACACGAGCAGGGGTTCCCACTCTGCACAATCCGATCGGTTTATAGTGTCTGGAGGCGTCCAGTGACTCGGAGCCATGCGTCGGCAGTGACAGATGTCTGCATTTATTCAGGACAGCCACCGAACTGAGCCGCAGGAGGAGAATCAGAGGATATTCTCCAACCAGAATCTCTCAAGTTCCCCCCGATCAGACCACTCAAACTTCCAATTTTGGAGGTGAGAAAAAGGCCTTTCAGAGGAAAAAGTCTGTGAGTGAGGGATGTGGGAATTCTCTGAGAGAAATGTGGGCTGCACCCACTCTCATTCCAAGAGATTATTCTAAGAATTTCCAGTCTCAAGGGGCAAAGTGAACAACATCACTGACACACTAAGACAGGTTTTATTCACTGCATTAAGACCCTGTAGCCTGCATGTTATAGGCTTTCTCTCTATGATGATTTGACATAACAGCACAGAAAAATGAGTCCTGCATCGTGTCTGTGCTTCACACAGCATCCCCCCAACCCCCACCCCCACCTCCAACAATTCCCCTGGTTCCCAAATCGAACTCTGCCTCCCACCTCCTCCTTGCCTCGGAGAATCCCTGGGATTTATAAGCACCGCTGCTACGGTCCTCTTTCCTCCAGGGCCTGTCCTTATTGAGAACCATTAATCATACCCTTCTCCTGCCTGCCTCTAATTTGTGTACACTGTCAGGTTGTCTGGGTTACCTGCACCAACAGAAGCTGATGAGGGAGAGAACAGCGGCGTCTGCTTAGTGATTATGGCAGTTACACATTGTGCACCGCCTGCTCCGCCTGTGCATGTGTGCTCTACACCAGGGAAGGTGTAATGTCTGCTTTGGGATGCAGGTCACTGTTCCATCCTCTCAAATTAGACTGTAAACAATAGCAGCATTCGGCGAGCCAAGCCCCTGATACAAGAGCGAAAAAATCTTGAGAGGGAAGGAAAAAAACACATTATTTGAAATTACAGGTTGGAGAGCAGCAAGGAGAAAGGGAAGGAAGGAGAATTTAAATGTTTGTGTAAAGGTGGTGTGGTTTACAGACAGTATCGGTCCTGACTTTCATATACAGTAGGTGTAAAAAGATATTAAGCTTCACTTTCCATGTGTAGGTCAAAGGACATCTGGATATCTGCATTTTAAAACGCGGCTAAATTAGTATTCAGAACGGCTGGGTTATTTCAGCGAGTACAAAGTGTGGTCACGACCTTCTCTGCATTTAAATATAGACTTTAATGAACTGAATTTTTTGTGAAGTGGTCATTGCAAAAACATTCACACTAATAAAATGTTTCCACAGTAAGCTGTAGACACAGCTCTGTTCAAAATTAGACAGAGCAACACTTTTCTTATCCTGCATTGACGCACTTTGTTTCCCTTCCTCCCGGTCTGTGAAGGCGTTCTCCCTCTTTACTTGAACTCTTCTGATTTTGGCCGTGACCTCTGCGCAGCCATCTTGTCGCTGTCAGAATTCAAAGATGTGCCTGTCTGTGCCTCTCTGAGCCATCCTCTCATTGTCCGATTGATGAGAGCCACCGCTGCCGCTCCGCCTCCAGTTTGAGACTATTCTCAAATGAACAACTGCATTAGTGATTTGTTCAAAGGGATCAAAGACGTGTTTATTCTACGTGTTTCTTCTGACAAGATGACATCCCCCCTCCCAGAATTGCTGGCAAGAGCAGTGTGATCTTGCCACATTAAGTGTCTGACTTTATTGTCGTCCTGCTGATAGGGTAACCAGATCAGAGGACTCTCATAAGCTTAATTTTGGAAAGCAATAGAGAAGGGAATTATGGCTCTTTGGAGGGAGATGGATTTTATGGTGCAGCTTTTCTCAGAGCTGGCTCCTCGTCATTGAATGCCTGTCACTGACTCACTGACAGAGTGGGTGAAGAAGTTACACCACTGCTGTGCTTTTAAGTGATGGTGAAGGTATTTGTTGACCCTGCTGTAAAGAAACTATTTGAGAGTTTCGCTATTTCTACACAGCCAGCGTTAGCGTGACAGCCATTTATTTACCAGTCTAGAGGAAACACACCGAGTTCAGCATCAGACCTCGTTCACCAAGAGCTGCATCCAGCAACCGTAACTCTTCTCTCTGTCACATCTTCTCTCCTGCTGAGGCTAACATGCTAAGCTGCTAGCCCCAGCCTTGCCACTGGCTGTAGTCTCCCATCTACCCTGAAGATGTAGCACTGCTCACTGGACAAATTCCAATGTCTCATCTAGTGACTGAAACAATGGCCAAAACACTTGTCAAGAGACAGTCACCACTGTCTGGTCCCATTATGTTTTCTCTAAATACTGTAAAATCACTTAAGAAACTAGAGCTTTGTTAGAGGTCACTCTAGAGTTTTTCACAGCTTCGTGTCTCTTGAAAAAGATCAGAAAACCTCCATCCATCTGATCCTCAGCCGAAGGCTTCACACATGTTTAGACTGCATTAATCCCATGTGGTGCATGATAGGGGTGCAACGGATCAGAAACCTCACGGATCGGACCGGACGGGGCCGCGGTTTGGGGGTCACAGTTATCAAACATGTTAATAAAACAAATAATTTTGTTACTGTTGTGCGTGATGTAGAGCTGCAGCTTCAAATATACAGCAGACTTTTTTAAATTGCCCGTTTGTTTGGCCAGGGGCAGTGCGCCTACGTGTTCCCACACACACAACTTTTATTTTTCATCGATTGATCCGTGGAGAGTGGCGATTGGTTTGGATCACGGATCAACCTTGATCCGTTGCACCACTAGTTCATGACATGAAAAGAAAACAAGATAGCTGCCGATGCCTCCATAACAGGCACAAGGTCTGACTGAATAGCTGGAGTGTACACTGTATGTGAACTATGTCCCATGGCCTTCTAGATCTACCAACCCAAGTTGAAAACACGGGGGAGTGTTTGAAGCAGTTAGACAGCATTGTTAGGGAAGAATTTCACTTCTCCGTATAGTTTGTGTAGTTAAAGGTCAATCCTCTTTAGATGTTTTCTCTTTACATACATTGCTAGAGACAGTTTATCTGACCTGTACTCTCTCCTAGGGCATGCCAAGGCCATGTTCATTCCCCTGGCGCCTTCGCCAGATAACACTCTGAGTGAGAGAGACCGTTGTTGTTTTCGCGTCATCTGGATGGTGTGAGTCTTTATCTTAATGTTTATGCCCAATAACCAATGGAATGTTAGCACATCTCCCTTTGGGGGCTCGGTCCACCTCCTAGT
This sequence comes from Caranx ignobilis, assembly GCA_021432705.1. Classification (NCBI taxonomy): domain Eukaryota; kingdom Metazoa; phylum Chordata; class Actinopteri; order Carangiformes; family Carangidae; genus Caranx; species Caranx ignobilis. The sequence goes on from MU270012.1 coordinate 30,177,789, forward strand.
ATATGAATCTGAACTTTGCAGCTTGGCTCTCAGAATTGAGGTGGCATCACACACTCATGTTGTGTCGATGACTCTTTTGTTCTCCTTGATCAAGTCTATTAAACGTCTTCAGTATAAGACATCCAAGACTCTGGTGCTTCTTCTTCCTGCATAACCTCAGAATTTCTCCCTACCCTCTCTCCATTAGAGACTTGGTGAGTCTGGTTAGTGATTACAAAAAATAAAAAAACAAAAACAAACTCTTTCCATTGTTTTTTCTTACTTTCTTGAACTTATCACTCCTCTGTGCCTGGCCTAGACTTACTTAATACTCAAGCTTCATACACATTTTCAATTTAAGTATGTCTAAAATCAACAAAACAGTGTTTACTGCACTGATTAGACATTTGTTGACACATGCTTTCTGCCTCAGTGAAGTGCCAAACCTAAAGTGAGAAAGGAGGAGACAGAGCAAGACAGAGAGCGACAGAGAAAGCATGACTGGCAGTGGCAGAGATATGAATGTCAACAGGATTAGCTCTATAATTCTCCAGATTGTGCGATTGCAGTGTGGCCCAGCTGTTTTCAATCTACGCTTGTCAACACAATGCCTGCCTTTGTCCTGCAGTCACACATGGCGAGGTCACCGGGAAAGGTGCAGCCAGTGGACCCTTTCTAATCAGGGAACAGACAAGCCAGACACCCAAAACCACACAAACAGAAATAACCACAAAAACAGCACTCGGAAAGCTCATTCGCTGTCGGTCCTACATAGCTGCCTGACAGAGACAGAAGCCTCCCCTCTGAGGAGAACAGCCATCATATTAAACCCACAGGAGCTGAGATGGTGCTCAATCACTGATGAGATAAATGACATTTAGCAGTGCTTCTATTTTATGTGATGGAGCTCGTATTTAAACCTACTATGCTTTGTACTTTGCCTGACAGTTCAGTCTGATAACATCATGTCAAAGTGATACATTTACCTCCAAACTTGGATGACCCATGACTTCAAATCTTCCCACCTGATAACTTCTTTTTTAAGCTCAATCTCTAGCAAGAATAGCCTTTTCTCTCCCCAATTTAACCATGTCCAAAAGGTTATGTATTAGTTCAGGCTGTGGGTGTCAGTGCTGTGTGAGGTAAATGTACCTTGAGATGACATTGGACACCCACAAATCAAATGTAATAGTGCAATTTTTTCTCATGTAAGCATATGAAGTTAGCCAGAGAGTACAGAGTGTTCTCTGCAGAGACAGGTGATGTGCTGACTGGAGGTTTTTCGCACATCCTCTGTCTTCAAGGCTGCATTTTTAATCTTGTTTTAACTTGACCAGTCCCGAAACGCTTAAAATAATAATCAGTAACCATCAAAGACAGTACATCCTTTGATTGTAGTAACAATACACTGAAGACGATGATGCCAAAAACTAATATCTAAACATCACATTATTTTTTACTGCAGCATTCAATCAAATAAGAAGTATTTTACACACAATGTGCAAAAGCCTGACATAACTGCTATGTGTCTGGAAGCCTGTATTCTAACACCCTTTAAAGGAAGTGGTTATGGTGGTGGTTTACTTCTCATCTTGTTGCAATGATAGAGGAGGACTCACACTGTGACATCACTGTTGGGAGTGGTTACAGGTGCACAACTCCGGCTAACCCCACCTGCACCCAGCTGTGATTGTGGGTGTGGTCAGAGGTGAAGCAAATTACAGATTTTAAACCAGAGAGAATGGGGAAACACTGCTGCCCCACCTGGTCTCACTGCTCTTTAATGAGAAATGCAGTGATATACAATGTTAAATCTGGTAGTGGTAGTGATTCTCTACATATGAGAGCTGATCAGGTTTTTGTCCCTGTCCTGTGAACTGGTTCTGATGAAACATTAGTTTCGATTCGAGACATATTTGCAGACTGATGTCGTTGGCTAGTAGATATTTGCCAAAATGTAAAATATATAATGATGCACCCTGTTAGATCCATGTGGAAAATACAAAAAAAAAAAAAAAAAAAAAAAAAGAACAATATCTTAATTGATAAAATCATAAGAAAATATTTTGTCTTGTCATCTGAGTTCAAAATATTGATTTCTAAACTAAAATCTATTATAATTCCACTGGAACTCTCCTGGAGCCACACATATGCACTTTCTGAATCTTTGTGTCACATTGTTTGTCACAAAGGAGCTGTAATCAAAAAGCTCCATTTCAGCTTCCAAAACAGTTAGTCAAAGGCCTCCAGTGACAGTGGAGTATTTGTATTGTTGGAGCTCAAACCAATGTCTCTCCTGCTCCAATTGTGCCCACTGTCAAGAGACGAGATCTTCTTGCTCACAATAAGCTGAGCAGACAAGACAGGAAGGAGACAGAAAGAGCTAACCTTCTGATGAGTGGCAGTTGGGCTGAATATTACCACTTAGGGAATAGATATTTGCTCCAGAGTCCTGCTGTGTCTGCTGAAGAGCCATCATTGATTGTAGTGTTAAAAAACTCAAACCATAACACCCAAATTTGTAGCTTTCCATCAGCCTGGTGGAAGTGGTGTGTTGAGTGTCACTGCTCTGTGTGCACCAGGTTTGAAGGGCTCACTGCTTTGTTAATCTCTGCCATTGTACATCCCTGCCTTCATCTGGTACGAATTGGATTTGAATGAATCTGCCAGACTGGGCTCCACACAGCGTGATGGTTTGCTCGTCCAACTCAGATTCTAGTGAGCTTTTCAAACAGTCTGAATTTAGTCTGGACTGAGGACAAATGGAGAGAAAATCCACATTGGTGCGGAGCTGGCATGTGCTGTATCATAATTTAGTTGTGACTGTCTGCACACAGTGACAGTTTTGTCTTAAGAGGAACCAAGAAATGGCTTCGGCTGTTCCCAGCCTGGCTTTATATGCTTTTCCTCTGAAGTGGTTAAAACTGCAGGGTGGAGGTGAAGCTTCAGTAAACAGTGTGTGTTGTTCCATTCAGCTGCACTGGAGAGCTTCTGGTCCAGTCTGGATTTAATAGGTCGACAGGAGGGGGTGGAAACTGCGAGGGTCATGAGCATGCACCATCAGAGCCAGGGGCAGCTCCACGGGGACACCTTAATGGTACTGAGGGGAATCAATGTTTTAACTTCATTTTGTCAGCTACAGTTGGAGACTCATTGTCTGTCACTTCTCCTGGATCATGATTAATCTGTTCCTTGTGGGTACTTTGGAAAGAAAGAAAAAAACACCACACACCACAATTTAAAAAATGGCTTCCTATATTTAATAATAGGGAGGAAATGGTGAGATGGAGCATTTTCTCTTTCACTCTAACCTGCTGTGAGAGCAGAATAAGTTATGGACTAAATGGGCACCAACGCTGCAGACCGGTGCATTGTTCTCAAAAACTGTTGCCAGGAGGCAATTATCGGGTCGCACTGAAAATTCCTAGCTGACATGATGGGCATGAATTGTCCCTGCAAGTTTGGTGGTTTGATTCCTTTGACAAATATAGCAGCACTTATCCCAAGCATGACCCACTTTTGCTCTCAACTTTTTTTCAGGCAGAGGTAAACACACTTGCTAAACTGAAAGAAGCAGCATCTCTCCTGCAGAAGGCAGCGGTGTGATTGGAATGACAACTTGCTGCTGTATCACTGTTTCACTGAGATCAGATCTCTCAAGCTGCACACAAAAGCTCTCCAATATGAAGAAGACCTATGTTCAAAGACACGAAACAAACAGCTACAATGCAATAATGTTCTTCTTCCAGTTACTGACATCTAGTGATTAAGGCACATATCACACTCCTGGTAAAATTAGATAATTACATAGACATTTTAAAAGGCACCGTGCTAATGTTTTTGCATATTTCAACTCCCTTATTTTTACATCTGTGGATATTTGTTTTTCTTTGCTTTTTTTTTCAACAAATCCCATGAAAACCATGAAATCCAACAATGAACTGTCGATGGAGCCAAAGCCATACGATTTCTCTGTGCCACAGGCTGCAATTATGCAAATTATGATAATGCTAACATGTTGCTATTTAGTAGGTATAAAGATTCACCATGTTATTATCTAAATTTAGTTTGTTAACAGATCAGGGGATCATTGATGTCATTAAGATTCATCCTCTGGGCACCATTCAGCCACCAGTGATATTCGAGGAATATCACTGAAAATGATGTTACGACATGTATATATATGTAGTCTCAACTGTCATAAATTACAGCTTACGAAGCTGAAGAAGTTTGTGTTGCAGTGTGTAGAGACGAGAGCTGGACACCGGGTCGGCGGACAAGTACTACACTGATGTTGCAAGGCTGGTTTTCAGCCAAGAGACTCCAGATGGAAGACAGAGAGCCTCCATTCTCCATGTAGTAAGTTACAAGTCATATATTGAACCATCAATTACCCCGAAGCTGTTTAATTAAGGAAACAATGTAGCATAGCTACGGTAAAAATCCAGCATAGTTCCTCTTTAAAGACAGATCATAAGGGTCAATCTTCACAGTTTGCTATGGAGTTGTAGTTTCTGTCTCGCTGAAAGTTCAGCAACATTCAAACAATGTATGAAATGATTACATTCAACTGCAGGGATTAGGACAGAAGTGCAAATGAAACAGCAAAAAAAGGAGTTCTTCCACATCTCAAAAGCAAAAGTTGTCCTGAGTGTGAACGCGGAGAGTACACGGTATTCTGGTCTATTTCTTGTAGATTTTTTTTTTTTTTTTTACTGTGCTGCCTCTGTGGCAGAGTTCTCCTTGTGTGTATGTGTTTTATGTGTATGTTGATTCTTAAAAAAGAACTTACTCTTCGATCCTGCAGGACTGGCACCAAAACCTGATGTGTACTAGTGATGTGTGGGACTGACAAAATATTTTCTACAATGCAGCTGTGCTGAAAATATTTGATAGAGCAGCACAGCTTCTAGCATTTGGATGATTTCCCACTGGAGAAAAAGAAAAACACATGCACACACAATGAAAATTAGATTGAGATCTTTGGTTTTTCTTAGTTCCTTTTCATTTATATTTTTTTCTTTTTTCATTTGTGTTGCCTCTCAACTCATTGTAACTTTATGTGTAGAGGTAAAGCTAGCTGAAAATACAGTTGTACAATGTTTTTTCTTACAGTCTAAAACCATAAAGAGAGACTGAGACTTCATTACTCCATCCCTGAACTGTTGTTGTGATTATTGGGTTCTGTTGGTACATATTTACTTGTTTACTCAATGCTTTCGGTAAAATGCAGTACTGTTGTGTGAATGCACTTCTGTGAGCTCTTAAGAAATGGTTTTATCTGTTTTCAGGCAGGTTGGAAGCTTTTTGATTCAGATTGAAGCTTTCCAGCATGCTAGGGACATTCTCATAAAGCACAGTGTTCAGATGATGCTTGTGCAAGCCAGTTCCAGTAATGGGCAGGAGAAATGTCATATGCCGTAATTGGGCATAATTATGTTGAGCATAGTCTCTCATGTCCAGACAGTGACAGCGCTGTGTTGGCACTGAAGAATAGTCTGGCTGCATCAATTATCATCCTGCTATAGAGGTATATGATGTGGCTTGTTTACATTTGTTTGAAACAATCACAGTTATCTTGGGCAACACTGAGGATGAGGCCATGGTACTCTTGCAAAATAGTGTGAGGGGGTTATTGTGTTCGTGGAACACTGACACGTAGAAAGACAATCGCTGTTATCAAAATGGCTAATTCCCCTGAAAGAAAATGCAAGAGAAAAAGGAAAGAAGTCTGTCATCTTTATCAAAACCAGCCATTTTCAGCATGTAGGTTACAGGCTCAGGTTGTTTTGTTTCCTGAGGCGAGGGGGGGGCACTGAAAGTGTTAACAGGCAGAGGAAGCGAAGACAGCAGAAAATGCTTTCTGAAGACTACAGTACATGTTTTAGAGTCCACGCTAACCACCTGCAGGCTGTAGCTTCATGTTTACCTCATATGCATGACAGTAATTTCAAATCTTTCATCTCACTTTCACTAAGCCAGTGAATAAGCTCATTCCCCAACTTGTTGTGTAACCCCCCAGGTTCCCTGGTAAATATGAACTAACCAGAAAGAACTACTTTTGTACCTCATGTTTAAGTAGAGTAACTACAGAGTGACACCAAGGCTAGGAGATGCTCCACAGATGTGAATTTAGTCCAGGGGTGCCCAACCTTTTCTGCATCAAGATCTACTTTAAAAGTTTATGGTCTGTCAAGATCTACAAGTCAAAGTAATCCATAGTGCTTGCCAACAGCCTATCAGTGACGTATAAATGCCCACAAGAAATTGCGCATGATGCACGTCTACATTGAAAGTAAAGGGTTTGTGTACACAAAATTTGCTACATCTGAACGGCGCCCATGCACACACACACACACACACACTTTAACCAAGGCAGCGGCCAAAACCACCCAGGCGGCCCGGCTTGCCTATGCCTTGGAAAACCCTGCATGCTCTTCCAGTTCCAGCTTGTCTGAAACCTGTGCACGCATTCAGGCGATCAGTGCACATGTGCTATTTTCAGACTTTACCTGGCTGATAGGTTGGCAGCACAGCCAAGAGAAAAATACCACCAAAGAGTTGATTAATTATTAAATTATAAATGTATAAATGATACATGTTTTAATGTTCATGGAAACTTCTCAAACCACCACTGCTATCAGTATTTGTCATCTGTCCATCTAAATTTTGATTTCCGCAACTTACAAAACAAGCAATACATATTTTCTACTTGTCACATCAAAGGTTGATCTCTAGAAGGGTTTTTGGTGGAGTCCTGTGCACATGTTATACTGACTATAAAGAACCCAGCAGGTTTAGATTAGAACAATTCAGTGTAGTGTCCTGCCACCACAAGTAGAAGCTTTGGCATTAAAGCTCAAATGATTATGCAAGTCATCAGTTTCAGCATTCAGGCTCAGTTTGTCCACATTCATAGACAGTGTACTGCTATTAGCTGTTCAATACAACCTAATCTAGAAACAAAAGAAAGGCCATTTATAAAGAGTGGTTTTTATTATATGCAAAACAAGGCATTAATGTTGCAGTTTAAAGGACTACAAGGACTAAAAAAACCTTTGAAATGTTAAATACCCATAAAACTAGTGCACCATCTATTAATAAACCATTAACTGCATAACACTGCTTTGATCCATTACATTGCTTCCTAAATTTGCTTACTTAACCAGCTGCTAATAATGAAATCTGGAATTGGAAGACTCATCCTTGCACATTATGGCTAATACAAGTTTTGAAGACGATACAGTGTGTGGTACGTGTCATCTCTGGCATCACAGCTCATTGAGTCACCTCATTACAAAGGCTCACCAAGGCACACTCTCTGAATGGATGCTGCTATGGGGGTCCATTAAGTGCAGACATGATAATATGAGCTGCAGCATTTTAAATATTGTCATCACACTATAACATACAATTGACAGAAATAAAGTTCTGGTTACTTACCAGTGAGAGCAGCACAATTATTACAGTACAAATGCAGGAGTGGGGCAGTGGGTTAAGCAGACGCCCCATATTCAGAGGCTGGAGTCCTCGCTGCAGTCGGCCCCGCTTCGAATCCTGCATCGTATGCCCTTTCCTGCATGTCATGCCCCCTCTCTCTGCCTCCCCATTTCCTGTCTCTCTACACTATGCTATCCAGTAAAGGCAAAAAATGCCCCAAAATAGACTTAAAAAAAAAATGCAGGAGTGACTTACAGTAACTACAAACTACTCGCGTGTCTATTCCATGCACTAAAATTGGCTACTTCAAGGCACCAGGCTGCCGTGTACCAAAATAACACTCATCGTATCATACGAGCGACGCTGAGGACCATATGGAGTCCCCAACCCTGCAAATTGAAGAGTTCACACCCTGAAGACACTGCTGAGGTGGGAACAACGTAAAACACACAGAAAATCAAGCATGTGTGTTGCTGCATGCATCCAACAGCGGCTTCATGACCTGATTATTCAAAATAAGGAACAAAATTTTTACCATACCTACAGTATGAGATCTTTTAATCAGCCTAATTTCATTGGTCAATTGTCTCAGTTTGCAATTTTGCAATACTGAAACTACGAGTCTGTATTTATTGATTGACACTAACATACATTTACAATACAGGTGTATGTGTTTGGCTTATTTGGGTTTTTGGCTGCCTTCAGATGAGTAGATGATGCTATAGAAGTAAAAAATCCAAACATGATGATCATCAAAACTGCTCCCATTTGGGAAATGGGCTGCACTTACATATTGCATTTCTAGACTTACAAGACCAGTCAAAGCGTTTTGCAATACTTGTCACATTCAGCTATTTACTCACACAAAAATCAGCAGTCAGCAGAGGCAATTTGGAGTTCAGTATCTTGCCAAAGGACACTTCCACATACAGACTGAAGAAGGTAGTGATTGGACCACGCACCCTCTGATTAGAGGAGGACCTTCTACCCACAGAGCCACCCACTGCCATTAACTCTCAGTGTGGCTCTACCAGGCAAACCGCTCCTATACAGGAATGGAAATGAAATGACAGCTTGATAGGACAGTTGTAGAAAAAATAGAAATAAAGTATGTTTGAGCTACTCTGATATATGTCAGTCATAACCTCCTATCAAACCACATATTCTCAGTTAGAAATGGATTAAAAAGATAAAGAAAAGTGTTTTTTTTCCTTTTTCTTTCTTTCTTTTTTTTTTTTAAACAAATCCTCACTTTCAAGTTTCGCATGCTCTAATCCACTGTTGACACATACTCTAGCTCAGTGGTTTCCAACCTTTTCCAAGTTATTGACCATTCCCTAAAATGTTGGCTGTCCACATCTGATCTGAGCTCTAAAAGCACTTTTTATTTTAATGATAGACATTGAACATTCAGGACTGAATTAAAAGCAGGGGAAGCTCAATCGTACTTGTTTGTTGACAGTGGGGAGACTCACTTTCCTTTCTGTTGCTAACCAACTTTCCAGTGATGCATTTTTGTTATGTATGTAATCTTGCAATTAAACTGAGAGAAAACTATATGTTGTTGTCTGGTGGGTGACAACATAAAGTTATCATGTTTTTTTGTTTTTTTTTAACTTTTCCTTCTTTTCTTTTGAAAACAAGAAAAAGAAAAGAACTCATGTTGGTCTTCTATATTGTAGTAAGACTAATAATGTATTTGGCTGCCTCTATAAGTCATGAGACCCTAAAATGATCTTGGATATCATAGCATTTCATTGCAATCATCACCACTGTGCTTGGTGGCTGGGGGTGAAGCAGCAGATGGGATTCACCTCAGTGATGTCCACTAGCAACGGGACATGAAAGAACAGCAATGCTAAATGCACAATGCACATGAGAGAAGTCCCGTAAAAAATGCTGAACATTGCGGTTCAACCTCTGCTTCCTCAGTGGTGGCATTAAGGATGACCGTTAGTGTACTTCAGCCCAAAGCTGAATGCCATTTTATGGTAAAAGGCTCCTCAGGATATGTGGAGAGTGTTGAAACAGGATTTTTTTTTTTTTTTAAACCAACTCAGGGAGGAGTACAGAACTAACAACATACTTAAGTGCCTGAAGGCAAAGCACTCACTTTGTATCTTTAAGCTTGAAAGAAGTATAATATTTCCATTGCATCACATTTTTTATGGTTTTCATTGTATTTTTCTAACTCAGTAGGAAGAGTTGAAACAATAATGACAAAATTGGCATGACAACCATTGAAAAAAGCAGTATGACTCGTTCAAAGCCAAAACACCCAACAGGAGTTCAAGTACATTACACCAACTTTCTGAAAAACGAAGGTCACACAACTGCAGCTTGAATAGTTGCATCTATGAATATGTTCTTTTCTGTCTATCTGAGTGTATCAGTGAATCAAGCATTGCGCATTGGCACACAAAGACAGACAGCCTGAAAGCAGAGAGAAAGAACTGGTTCTTGTCTCCATTTCTTGTCAACTTGAATACAGTAACTTATTTGAATAAATGTAACATGAACTTAAAGGTAGAGTCTGGAGGATTTTCTTAAAAAATGAGGAGTCAGTGTGTTTTCCCCAGCCAATGAATGAGTGCAGGTGAAGTTGGGCGTGTGGTACCATGGGATTGTATAAAAGCTACCACCAAATAGCAACTGAATGCTGTCAGGTTGCGAGAAATGGTGGCTGGGTATGGGTCCAACACTCCAGCACCTCACCTGGACTGTATTTCCTTTTCTTCCCTGTTAAGTGTATCCGCCATTGCTCCCAGTTTGACGACATTCAGTCGCTATCTTGGTGGTCGCAGCAAACATTCAAACGAGAGCTTTGAAGGCCGAAGTGGAGAAGGGTTCCATGTGAACAGCAGCAGAACATGGGTTGGTCCTGACAACTGCTGTCAGGAGCAAGGGTGTGCACAGTTGAGCCTGAGAGGAGGGGCCCAAATTGAATGTTGTGTTTACAAACTGCAACGAGCAAACCTACAGACTCTACCTTTAAACAAAGAGGTGGCAAATAAAAAACAAATAGAAACAAAAAAATAGGAAACAAATTCCACAAAACTCAGTTTTATCAAAAGGGAATAGCTTGACCAGCAATCTAATGCTTATGTGTGAATGGGGACACCAGCAGCGCTCATGCAAGCATGTTCAGACAGCTTAAAGAAATCCTACTTCTAAAAATCCCAGTGGTTAAACAGTATTAAACAATAGAGTTTTGGGCACCTCCTCACTTGAACTCTGGAGATTTGTGGTTCTCTGTTTCATTAAGCAAACTGGAAAGATACTTATTGTGATAACATGTTCCTTACTGAGGACTTAAAAGGGAAAGAAGTCCTGTAAAAAAAATCTCTGCACAAAATAAATCAATTCTCAGGTTATCCTGATGCCTCCTTCACTTTGCCAGAGCCATGTCACTCCATCACCTAATGTCAAGGCCTGAAGGCCACAGAATGTACTGCGTTGACTTCTGCTGAATGTTATATCCATCTGTCCATCCATCCATCCATCCATCCATCCATCCATCCATCCAAGACCTTTGCAGTGGCCACAGGCAAATCGACGTAGCACCAAAGGCTCTTCACCAAAACACCATTCCTCATCTTCTAAGGGATCCTGAGGCGTTCTTCTTCTCCACATGAATACATAATCCTCTCAACATATTTTAAGATCTACAGTCTCCTCCCAGTTGGATCTATCCAGAATATCTCCACAGGGAGCCACCCACAACAATGACTTGATGACTAAACCAACTCAGCTGAGTAGAAGTTGTCCTCTGCTGCTTTCAGGTCTCTCAAAAGGCCTCTCCCTACAGGTAAGGCCAGATAAAAGGAAACAGGTTTCAGACTCTTCTATCAGTCACCATCTGCAGCTCAGGACCTCATGTGAGGATGGAAATGTAGAATGACTGACAAACAGAGAGCTTCGCCTTAAGGCTCCTAGTCCCTTATCTATACTTCCCACAGAATTACATAGAGATTCATCACCTACTGTACAATACACGGCCAGGCTTTCAAAAAGGCACATTTCTAAGATGTTCTAAGGAATGCCACATACTCATTGTTGACACATCTAGCCTAGCTTCTGGCAGTGTGTGTGGGTTTGACTACTAATGTGCACATAAATGACACTGACAGGAATTCCTGAATTCTTGTATCTCAGATCGAGTTCTCTCCGGAAAGAGGTTCAGTTGTGAGGCAACGGATATGCAGCAAGCACAGTTCTATTAGATATAAATCATCTGTAAACTTTAAACCTGAAATCACCATCACCTAAACCTTGCAGCGACAAAAAACAAATTACAGCCTCATGGTGAGTGACAGTGAACACACAGATAATACAGCGATTACGTGCCAAACAGTAAGTGCTTCTTTCCGGAGGAATGACATGCTTTTATATTATTCTGACAACAGGGCCCTTGCATAACCGGCCGGTGGTAGAGGCCTCTGTTAGAGCAGAAGATTAATGGAAAGGTAGATAGTCCCAGGGTACAGAAACCGAATGACCTCAGATGGCACTATGAAGCCAGACTGCTCTTTCATATAAACAAGCCATACTGTGATAAATTATCTTTTCCCCTCCTTATCTTATTATGGAATTAGTGCTCTGGGTTTTGAAAAAAATCATCCAAGGAAAACAAAAAAAAAATAGGAAAACTATACTTAAGACGTTGCAGAAAGCCATTATTATTTCTATATTTGCAATAAAGGATAGGCCTCTCTAATCTGTTTTCTTAAATGGGTTTTCTTTGCTGACATTAGTTTTTTGAAACTTCCTCAATGCAGCACTTGCAGTTACAGTAAACTGCTGTGTAGATATAACAGATGAAGGGAAGTGAATCACAAATGAGCAGGTATCTGTTAAATTCACATATACTTGACAGACTCTCAATTATAAAGAATACAGCACCAGTACAGCACTTAAATTAACAGCAGTGTTGGTGCCTTGCATTGCCTTAGCAGTTTCCAGGAGAGAGTTTTAGAGTTTAGAGAGTTGAGAGTTTTATCTGTGTGAAATCAAAAAAAATGGGAGTCGAGCGACACATCACAAATGCATCAGTGGTGTCATCAAGCTGTAATGACGGCATGTCATGTCAGGGGGTCGTCTTGAAAACAGACATTAAGCCCTCCATCCTCTTCTCACTGGTTAACAACCCGGATACACTGTAAGATGAATGAGCTCTAGCAAGACACAGAACATATGACAACAGAATCACAGTGGCTAATTCCACATGTCCTCAAGCAAGAAAAGAACACTTGGGAAACCTCATTTAATGTCATGGGGAAAGTAATGCCACCCGTCCATCAGTTTGAGGGAGGCTTGATTATTTTCAAAGTCATTTATTGTTTGGTGGCATTGCTAATTATAAAAGAAAGTGTTCACTGCTGGTCTGACTGCACTCACTATTATTCTAGTAATTGCCTTGATTTTATTTCTGACTAAATGAAGACAGGCTTTGTGTTTCACTCCCCAAAACCTGTTTCAAATAATTCTGTTGCTCATTTTGTTTTCCTTGTTTAATAAAAGTGGGAATAATGAGCTTCCTCGGTAATGTAGCCTTGCCCATGTAGCAGAGCAAATATCAGTACATCACATAATCAGTGGTGTGCTTTTCTGTTTGAAAACAATGAGGACTCTATTGTAATAATAATCCCTATCTGTATAAGCAGTGATTCATTGCACAGATTAATAGAACATTGTTCAGTGAACTGCCAACAAGTCGTATAGTCCTAGGAACAGGAATATGACCAGTAAAAAAATGGTGATGCAACGATCACTGATTCACTGATACCAAGGACACTGGAAGAAGCTCTCTCACATTTTGGTGCTGATCTGGTCAAAGCAATGGGTTCAGGGTTTTTTAGGGCATTTTTCAACACTTTTGTCACTTTCTCAGGAAATAATTAATGGATCTTGGTGTAGAAGAATGTTTGACATTGTACATTTTGGTACAGATCCACATAATAATCTTTCTTTTTTTTTAATCACTTCCTTTAACATTGCAAAATAGGGCATTTTTGAACAGTCTTATGACAACAACGTGGATCTGACAGACTGTATAACTGTTAGTATGTCACTGTACTGATTTGCACCAAACTTGGTGCAGGGATGGGGCATGGGCCAGGGAAGAACCCGATTCATTTTGGGGCAGATCCAGAGAAAATTTTACACTACCAGACAAAAGGTGCAGCATTGCTAACACACTATATCCTCAATAGTTATCCATTACCCATGTTTAATATATCACATCCTTTTCTGCACGGAGTACGGGACAAGTTTGGTAGCCAGAGACTTTATATGGTTGGACCTTGACACAAACATCACTAGTCTTTGCATGGGCCTGATTTCACATCAGTGTTATCAAGCCAATCAGTGGATGTGTTCAAATGATTGCACCAACTGCAATTTTCTGGCCGATCACCGATTTTTAAAAAGCCTGACCTTGTGATTCTGGCCGATACCGATTTTTATATACCTGACAGCATACACCTTCAATGTTCAAATTTTATTTTATTGAAAAACTATACCCATGAAACAATACAATACAAACTTGTTGTTTTAACTGCACATGAGGTAGTTCTCTCAAATATAAATGAAATGAATGAATGAATGAATGAATGAATAGAGCATTGCTGTCCAACCTACTAAATTATATCAGTTCCTTTAGTCTTTCATTTTTCACATCTTAAAACAAACAAAACTTGCAGACGCACGCGCACATGCAGACGTAACCTGGTGGACAGGCCTGAATCCAAAATGTAGAAAGCTAGTAAAGTTAGACTGTGTTTGAGCACCCACTTTTATTCAACTCCTGTCCTCTGGTGTAGACAGAATACTGCTTCACTAAAGAGGAAATGTTTTTGTACAGCTGCGATACAGGACTCAATGTCACAAGTAGGTCTTTTTAATAAACCGTGTGAAGATGCAAGACCTTCTTCCCCTCAATAACATAAATGAAGTTCAATCCTAGGGATAAAATTCCACAGGGAAGTAATCATCACTAAGTCTCATCATGAGTAAATACAGAAAGGCATGAAGAGTCATTGTGAGTGACTAGTGTTATCATTTTCTATGCAGACTTGCAGATTATTTCATGGCAGAGCTCATCTGGTATTAAATCACCATGGATTTCTACCTCTTATTACATTCTATCTGATCAAAAGTTTGAAGATCTAAACCACTGCATTCTTGCAGTCTGTAACACAGATAGCAGCCCAATCAATCTGGTCAGAGTTTACAATGAAACTGCACTTCACCTCCTGTATGAGGCAGAGACCAGGAAGCTCTGTGGAAAAAAGCTACAGGGTCCAACTTCAATGCCTGTGGAAGTTTCCAGTCGTCCAGGTCACAGTTTCTCCTCCGGTTTTACAAAGGTAACTGGATTTGTTTGAGGTTCTTGAGGATGTGTCACCCAGCGGGTCACATGATGACCAGGTGGGTCAACAACTCTCCTCAACAACCCTCATCATACAACAAGAAGTCAAACATTTGCAATTCCCCACTGGTTGGCTAGAACTGAAAAAGCCTTTCGGGCCAGAAAGGAGAGGTTTTCAAGAAGCTTAAGCAAGACTGGATCCTTTCTAAGGATCTAATGATGCCACCTTTTACATGACTCAAACCTGTGTTTGTTGTAATAATACTTATGTTATAACATTATTCCTATAATAATAAGACCACAGACAAACTTCTACATTTTTTTTTTTTTTAAATTACGCATCATTACAAACTTCATCTCACAAGGTTTACCTTAAGGATTGTGCCACCTTCTTGTGATAACCTGAGTTCATTAGGGAAAGATAACTGCATTGAGAATGTCAGCTCACTAATGGGTTATTCTTCAGTTCGTATTAAAAACAAAGTTTTACCTATTACTATTAATAATATTGGATTTATAGAGTTTGGCATAAAGGTACAGTCTGGAGGTTTGTTCGTTGCCGTTTGTAAACAAAACATTCAAACTGGGCCCCTCCTCTCAGGCTCAACTGTGCAGCCTGTCAGGACTGGCGGCAGTGGTCAGGTCTGGAAAGAAAATTAAATACAGTCCAAGTGAAGCGCTGGAGCCGCGGGCCGATACCTGGCCATCACCGATAACAGGAGTGGGTGCTAACAGCGGATGCTAGCCGCTACCACTAACGGAAGTTAGCGTCATGCTAGCAGGTGTTGTAGCATCCGCTGCTACCACTCGCTTGCATCTGGGAGAGCCAGAGGGGTTAGCACCCCTCGTACTCGTGCTGCACGGAACTTCACCTGCTCTGTCATTGGCTGGAGAGAAAACCCCGACTCTCCGCCCAGAAACCTCCACGCTCACAACAAAACAAAGCAAAAGACCAAAATACCGTCCCCTAGGTGATGATTAAGCCAGATTTCAAGTCTAGCATTTATTTTTGGGCAAAAAACCTTCAGACTCTACCTTTAAAGAAAGAATGTCAAATAATACAATAAATGTCAAAATGGGTCACTGCTTTGCAAAACAAACAACACTTGATTTCAAAAAAAAGACAGCTGCAGTGACACAAACTTTTCCTGATCTACCACTTGTAGATGATTAAAACGACTTAGTAAAGATTAGGGAAAACTCTTGGTTTGCGGTTTAAATAAAACCAGTGCAGTGTTGGTTGTTGGTAGAAAACTGGTTGTGAACGGGTGTGTTTAATAATGCATCACACAGCATACATCTTTGCTTTGGAGTGAGGATAGTTATGACTCAAGTTCACATGAAGACACTTGTCGGGACTCTTTCAAGTGTTCCAGCTTGTTAGTTCTTCTGTTGGGGACATTCTACAATATAAACATTCATGTTTCTGCTCTTTGGAACAGTTGATCATTCACCTTGGAAAGTAAATAAGTACATTTACGCAACTCATTTCCTTGGTAACAGCCAGATATCATTCCTTTTAGGTCCTTCAGCTGTCCTCTCACTCCTTCCCCTATTTTCAGATTCATCCAGCCATTGACTGTATCACTTATCAGTGCAGGGTGACAGTGGGGCCTAGCCGACATATAGGGTAATGGTGGGGTATATCATTGACAGGTTGCCAGCTTGACGTATAGAGATGAACAACCAACACAACACACAGTTTAGAGTCAACTGGGGTTAGGGTTTTTGGACTGAAGCCGGAGAAACTGGAGAGAACCCATGCAGCCACAGGGAGAACATGCAAACTGCACCCAGAAAGACCCCTGGGAAGCAAACCCAGAATCTCCTTGCTGAGAGGTGAGAGTGCTCACCAGCACACCATCCATGTTCATGCAAATATCAAACATGTTGTAGATTAAATGCATATTTCTAATTGAGGAGCTGTCCATCAAATTTAGCTGGGAGCATTTTTCCCAGATCTCCTTGCAGCTTTCTTTAAATCTGAGGCATCAACTCAGCAAGCATGCACATGCATTAGAGGTGTCCACTAATACTGTTAAGCTACCCCTAGAATTAGTTACTACACCTGTTTGCATTTTTGCATGCTTGACTTTTAACTCAGTTGGAGTTTGTTTGTTTTTTTGGTACTTTTTTCACTTTATCAACAACAGTTTGTTGCTTTGTGATACTTATACCTGAATGAATACTGTCCATTTTCTGATAAACATTTAGTGATCACATGACCCAGACAATGTTAAGCGGACGCTTTTTTTACGTAAATGCACGGTAGAAGTTCTGAATAAATCTACTGTATCAGTTCAAACCTGGCAATGCCAATACAGCCTACACCAAAATCTGAACGGCAGCTTAAATAGCGACAGAAATCCTGCATGGTGCAGGGGCGGTGGAGTCCTCACATCACCCAGGAGACTGAGGGGATTAAAAATTCATCATGTTTTGTATTTGTTTGTTTTTCATAAAGCATTAGACATGAGTAGGTCTCACAATGTCTTCAGCCATTTTTCCCCACACTTTATTCATGTACCAGCATGCTCTACTGACACAACCAGACTAATATTTTGCAGCAAACAACACCTTTTAGCTCAGCAGAAGATGCGTTCAGCTCCTTACATTTGTACCTTGTGATTTAGTGAGCAACAGACTGTACAAACCTAGAGCTGTTCCTGCTTTTCATAGTGTTCCTCTCAGCATTACTCAGAACCACTATGGCTTAATATCCCCGTTTTATTCTGCTGTTTTAATTTACACTTGTCTGAGGTTTTCAAAAGTCTAACTGAGATCAGCACATTCTCCCAGCCTCTACAGAGCAAACACAGCTCTTGCAGTGGTGTTTTGTTTTTAACTCCAATGTGGTTTTTCATTAGACAGACAAGTTGTGACTCTGTTGGCCTACTGTTGATTGGAACGCGAAACAAAACATGGAGAACTGCTCTCTGCATGGCTGAGCAGAGAATTATCTAGTATTACATTGCCAACTGTTTAATATTCACTCATGTTCTAAGACAGAATTTAACACCCACCAGGTTTCCACTGCTGTTAAGATTTGCAAGCATGCAAGGATGACATGAGCAATAGAGGCTGTTTGAGCTGTCAATTTCTGACATGGTCTCATCAGCACCCCGCTGTAAGAAGGTTGAAGCCTGCAGCTGTATCCAAACACATTCATCTTGAAAAAGGTCCGCACTATCAACTTTGTTTCATATTCTTAATGTGATGCAAATGCCAGCTCATATATAAGTCCTGCCGGATCCATGCAAATGGTGCGTTTCTGTCTGACACATTGGGTCAGACTACTGAATTCATCGTCGCCTAGCACCTCCAACAGATCATAATTTCCTCCTGTTTGCCACTTCAGTTAACTGCAGATAAATCACAATATGTACCACACTGATTTTTGGCATCATAGGTACGATCTTGTCAATCTTCTACAAGGAGGTGTTAAACTCAGCAGAGGGGGGAGTAGGAACTGACAATAAATAAGGTGCTCCAAGGGGAACATAGACCTGCAGCCTACAGGAGGATAGCTTTGCTATTGCTACTTAGTCAAGGTTAGCTTTAACAGCTGTTTACTGAACAGTCCAGAGGAAACATGAGTTCAACATGAAATTGTATTCCTTTAGTTGGCAGGAGAAGTTTCCAGTGGCCATCTAGCTGTGGCTTGACTGCCCTGTCTCACGAATCTCAAATATTAAGTCACTGTAGCGTCCAGTCTAGCCTAATGCCCAGACCATGGATCATAAACTCTTGCACTGTAATTGTACTGCATTTAAGCTTGCTACGCTAGCCAGCTAATAAGCTGTAATTATGATATACTGAGCATGGAAAACATGCTCCTGAGTCAGTCATATCAAATGGTTTACAATTATGACTTAAGGTAAAAGAGTAGACAACTATTTGTTGTCAAACAGTGTTCTCATGATTACAAGATGCTGATCTATAATTATGAAATGCAGAAGCCTTGCAGGATAAAAGAGAGCAGATTTAGCACGCATCTGGAAAGAGAACAAAATTGCTGATTATTTTGAGTGTTGACAAAATTCAACCCAAATGTTTTTGTTTCACTGTTCAGTTAACCTGTAATTAAACAAAATCCAAAGTACCTCCTAAAAGATGCAACAGGGGACACAACCATGTTATTGTCTTAGCTGTCTCCCCCACAAAGATCTATGATGATTAAAATCTATAAAAACACACCGGGAGTTATAAACCAAACCCAAACCTCTTAAAATGCTGAAGTGCTTAATATGTTCTCCTCTCTGTGCTGTATATTTGCTTTACTGCACACATAAGGTGCTGCTCTCTCTGCCATACCAGGGCAATGGTGGACAGCCTATATTTTATAGCTAATCCTAATGACATTCTCATGGCTGCCAGTCATGCAACTCTATGTGTGTGTAGGTGTGTGTGTGTGTGTGTTTGTGTGTGTTATTGTAAGTGCACCTCAGCCTATATGGTGAGAGTAACACATCAGTGGGAATACAATTACAGTTACTGAATCCAGGTTCTCTGTAATGGATTCTTTTTGCCTTTGAAAATGCTTGAAAATCTGGAGGAAAGCCAAAAGCTATTTCTTTCCTTGTTTATTTTTGTTTTCTTTTTTGGCTGGGGGGGGGGGGAAAAAAAAATAAATAAATAAATAAATATATATATTATATATATATATATATATATATATAACACACACACACACACACATTTAATAATTTTTGGATTGAAAGTCTCTTTAGACTGAAATCTTTCAGTAAGTAAACTGGATGGGTTTGCAATAGATTTTGAACACTGATGGTCACAGGAGACCACGCAGCTTTTATCTCATCTCTTAAGAACAGTTCAGTGAAGCTTGCAAGGCTGTACACATTAGCACATCTCATTCTTTTCTTCAATTGGTCAGAAACACTCTCTTAGCCTTTTCAATGGCTACCTTGACAAACTACTTCTGACTGGTTCATTTGTCAGAATCACAACCGAACAACAGATTCAAAGGAGCTTATTACTGCTGATTCAGTGCTTCACTTCTCTCTTCCTTAATTCTGTTTTGTCAAGTGGAAGTGCAGCATTAGACCATCTAATGAAAGAGTTATCACAGCTGTTATGACAGAAAACGGTGGGGATAATTTGGTGATAATATAACCGTTTCAGAACGTGTTGGGCATACATAGGCAGATCATGCTGTACAAGTGGTTTAAAAGTGTAGAATAATGCTGTGATGCCTCTGCTGCATTGTGAAATGTTGTCACTATTGTGATCTATTCTACTGTGTCCCTTGCAAATTCAATCTGATCAGCAAAGTGAAATCACTTTAGAGGAACCTTTCATGTGCATGAGGCCTCAGTGTCTAAAACTCCATAGATTTTGGGATCCCATTAAGTATACATGTATACACAGACAACATGGTGCTCCATTGCTCAGCCTGTGCCTGGTTGAGTATAAAAAGCTGCTGGAATGCATAAAAGAAATTAGATTAAAAATAAATCTGCTCTCATGCATGTGTAACTACTCTCAGACCTTGGAGATCTTTGGATGTTTGGTTTGTACGGGTTTTGTGCAGAAACTCAGCAGAAGAAATACATTAATTATTTCAAACCTTGTTACTCTATGAAAAGATTTCTTCTGGCCCTTTAAACTTCATGAAACACTTTCAAAATCCTCAGTGTAGCATTAATTATGCATTGTGACATTTACTCACTTTGTAACTGCTGAGATGTATTGTCATTCTATTAGATGTATACAATAAGAAACCATACAGTACATGTGTTACAAGTCACAAAGAAAAGAAGTTTTCCAATCAACAACCTCTGTCAGTCTTTCTTTTGTTCAATTTCTCCACAGAGTGAAAAGAAACAGTTCTTTTCCTCTGGAGAAAACAACACGTTGTTCACTTTCTCACCCAGAGAATCTCAATCTCACCAAGCTCCACCACCTCCAGCTTGAGGGTTGGACTAAGAACAGGGCTCAGAGTTGTTGGAGGTGCTCTGTTTCCCCGCTTCATGTATGAAGTCATTCTTGCTATTTTTTCCTGATTAAGCAGGATGTTGACTCACACCTGTGCTCACTCAGCTGTCTCTGCCTACAACAGGTCTTCTGTGAAGACAAAATGCTATTACTGCAGCTGTTTCCATTCATAGATGATAATCTCTCTGTGTATGTTCACCTTGTCTTTGCATTGTTTTCAATATCTTTAACTATTTCCGTTTTTAGTGTGTTTGCTAAAACCCTACATATTCTTAAAGAGTTGGGCATGCTAAGGAGGAATATCTTTCTATTTAAAGCAACACTATGTAGTTTCTCGACCTTAAAATAATGTTTCTAAACTCATTTAAGTGGTAGAAAAATGCTTAGTAGGATGAATCCTGCCGCCACTGCAACCTGATTGGTGTCGCACCAGCTGCAACTGCACTGCAACTGCAATTGTGTTGCTTTAAAACTTCCATTTCTTGTAATTCGTCTTCAGTGGAGCTGATGTTAGCAGCAGCTAATCCAGTAGCCCCATTACCACAGGGGCGAAGATGCTGGCTACTGTGGTGAGGAACCACAGGCCCAACAGGGGCTGCGGTTCACTGTGTATTTCTGAAATTATCCTAACTAGCAACACTCTGGATGATATGTGGAGTCACCTGGATTCACCGGTTCTTATATTGTGTTTCTGGTTCTGTTTTTTGTGGATTGTAGTGGGTTTTATGTGTGTTGTGGCAGCTATTCTGGATATGAATGACGTATTAAATGTCCATTTTGTTTACAACTGCCCTGTTGTTACACCTCAGGTTCATCTGATAATTCAACTGCTTCGGTGTTCTGTGCAGTACATACACACAAGTGACCATTCAACAGTGTCCAGAGCTCAGACTTCAAAAGATATCTCGAGTGCTTTCAGCCCTGACATATCAACTGCAATTTCTGCACTTACAAAGTGACACTTCAACAGCTTACAGAGCGCGAACCTCCCTTTACAAGTAAACTGCTCTTTGTGCATATAGTTGAGCAGACATTCCAGCTGCATTCTCAGCTTTCATAAGAAAACTGATTCAACTTTGTACAATGCTTGTACTTAGGGCTGAGCAATAATTCAATAATGATCTATTCATAGACACATAATGATCAATACAAAAAACAGGTCAATAAAAAGTTAAACAGAAAAAGACCTGTGAACAAACTTTTCCCTTCCTATTTCATAAGTGTATCATGTCACTTGATACTGAAGTCGTCACTTTCTTACACCAATCACAAATGCCAACCCAGGCATGGTACATCACCGAGCTCCTGCTCCCTGCCCCACTATAGCTTAACATAACAGCCTGCTCTGCATTAACTCAGTAGTGATGCGCAATATCACCAATTTTCATTCTGATCCAATACCAAGTAAAACCAAAGGTGATACCGATACTGAGACAAAAGCTTCATGTGTGAAGATGAGGGAAACCAAATTATACTTAATCAATGGCACTAAAACACAGACTTTCTGTGGTTTAACTTGCATTGTCAGTATAGCATAAAAAAAACAGACATTACAGTAAATGCAAGGGTGTAACCATGGTACAGACGTGCAAAAATCTAAAAGAAAATGGGAAAGCTTAAAGCAAACCACTTAGAACCCCACGATGAATAAGGCAAGTCAGTCCCCGTCTCATTTACCAACAAAAATAAGCACAAAAGATCACGCAAAACAGTTTCCAAATGTTAAGCATGAAAGTGGGGGTAAATTACTTTGCATCTTAGAGCACATGTGGAAGTCAACACTGAACAAGAGAGAGAGAGAGAGAATAAAGAATAGTTAGGCTTATTCTTTACAATAAACGTGACATGAAGAAGGCATTCAAAGCAGCTTGTTCCCCAACTCACTTCACATGCATGGCACACATAATGAATCTCATTGCTCAACGCCTTCTGCAAACCTTTTGTTCAGCTGAACAGCTTCATGCTGCGTTTCACCCAGATGTTCTTCAATGCTGGATCACACAAGAGAAAATATCTCTGCTTCATGACAAACAAGCTGCCAAGAAAAAAGGCGATCATGCCTCCAAACCCCTGAGCAACACGCTGGAACTCCTGGTTCTGTGCAATTTTTATTTATAGGTGTGTGGCAGAAGTGCACCACAGTCTGTGGAGAGACTCCTTGCTTCAAGACCCAAACCTTGCTCAGTCCCTGAATGTCCAGATAAACGTCATGGCTGACAAGTGCAAACACATCCTAGGTCTTCTCAATATCTTCCAGAGCAGACACCCTGTGACCACAAAGATCTTCAATTATCTGCATGTGGTCTTGGCTGCCAACAAAGAGCTGCAGTATGAGGTGTGTGCCTAATACATTGAAGGGTTTGACCTACCACACACCACAAAGATCCTCTGCACAGTTGGCCAGGCATTTGAAAATGCTGAAGAAAAGCTCACCAAGTACAGCTGGCCACTGAGTTTCTCCGGGAGGTCAGGTTGTTTGACCCTTGACACATCGTATTCCTAGATGATTCTGCACAAGGCCATTCCTGGTTTCACTGCACTGCCAAGTGATGAATTTGATTCTTATTTCAAGACCCTTCCGGCGTGGTGGATTTGGACATGTTTTTGGTTGGTCTACAGGAGAGACTTCCTGTGCTGAGCTCCTTGGCCAAAAGATACAAAGATGCTGTCTCAAACTCTGCTGATATTGCACGCAGCAACAGCATTTACAAGCTGGTATTGTCTAACTGGAGGAGATCAACTACAAAATGAAACCTCAAAGCCTGGTTTTCCTTTACCATAACCAACGACTCCGCAGTGGAGCATTTGAGAGGGAGGAAATGAAGAGGAGGAGGATGTGGACTTTTAAGGAGAGGGAATGGAGGATAAGGATGGTGACTGATTAGCCAATGATGAGGCCATGGTGAAAGAAGTAATAGAAATGATGTGTTCTGACACTCAAAAACTTTGGAGTAAAATCTGTCATATTCTACAGCAGGCATGGGCACCTTGTTCCACAAAGGGCCGTGTGGCTGCAGGTTTTTGCTCCAACCAATCAAGAGCACACACTTTGACCAATCAGCTGTCTGAAGACTGAGATCAGTTGATTAACTGATTCAGGTCTGTGGTGCTGCTGCTTGGTTGGAACAAAAACCTGCAGCCACACGGCCCTTTGTGGAATGAATTGCCCAGCCCTGTTCTACAGAGTTGCCTCCTGTGTTAGTAGCTCTGATGGACTATTTCTTTCATGAACAAATTCAGTGTGATACTATAACAAAAAGACAAAAGATGCAAATCTTCCAGTGTTTCTAAAAAAAAAAAAAAATGCAAATATGTATTTTGAAAAAAAAAAAAAAGCTAATAATAAAAAAAAGCTACTGGAAAACATGTGAGGAAAAAAAATCTAATTTAATTGCATGAAGTTAACTATTCCCCAATGGTGCATGTAAGAACTGTGACAGTGAAAGAAAGAGAGAGAAAATGAAAAATAAATGAGATGTGGTGAAGGCAGTCACTGGTGGGAGGCTTCTGTATGTGTTTGGATGTTGTTTCTGTGAGAGAGCTAAACTAGGCCAGATGTGGATGAGCCATTGATTGTGCCGAGCGCATCAGACTTATTTTAAAGTCCTTCTGTAACCTGTGTCCCAGGAGATCTGCGAGGAAGAGATCCAGTCACAGACTGGGTGTCCTTGACCTGGAAATACCTGAGGACACAGAGTTTCAGGTATCAGGCTTAAGACTCATCTTCTACTTCTGTCTTAATTACTTTTGGGCTTTTGCATTGTTTCAATTAATCATCCAAAGAAATACAACATCTGTCAGAGAAAACAAGAAACAAGACGGATGCCATGGGAAGACATTCTCCATCTTGGCTTGAATATGTTGTTCAAATGCTTCATTTACTTTTGCTGACGCTTAAAGCCAATATTAGTCCCCATCTGCAAATCAGATGATTCCAGCGTCATGCCCAAACTCAAGGTTGAGAAAGTCAGATGTATTACTGCTCACACTCCTGAGGTTTTCAGATTATACCTTCAGTTTACTCAGAGAGCAGTGACATGCATGTTCAGGGAGTAATAACATGAAGAAATCACCATCACGCTCAGTACAAAATGTTTCCTTCCTTCTGTGAATGATGTATTAGTGAATGGAGTGTTTCAACACCACTGGGACAAATTTATGATTTTGCTCAACATAAAGTTTGACTGAATATGATGCGTCTGCTTGCACAGTGGAAAAGCAACTCATGCTGAAGACATAAAGTGTGGCTGAGGGAAATACAGAGTGATAACTAGATTAATTTAGAGCCAAACAACTTGTAAAATCAATAGATGCTTGTCGTTTGAGAAAACAATTTCACAGGGCTAGATAATCATTTAGTCTCTTCCCAGGTATGGGTTTGTGGAAAGGCTCACCACCAGGGACAGAAAGAGACATTTTCAAAGCAAACAATGGCCATTAATGCAACATAAGCCACGGGGCTAATGAACACTATCCATTACTTAACAATAAAAGCTGCAGGTTTTCTCTATTAAGAGTCTCACAGCAGAACAGGATAGGAAGGCGGCACCAGAAGTGGCTGTAAATCATTGCTTGTGCCATTTGAAGAGAGGACAAAGATTTTCCAAAGATGTACTCTTTGGGCAAAGCAGGAGTGGAGCAATAATTTACAGTCGAAGTGTAAAGTGGAACAAGTGTGATAGTATCAGTCCTGCTGTAGCAGAGTGTCCTGATAGTTGCCCTGCTTGCCTTACGATGTGTACAGATGTACTTGCAGCGGTGTGCCTGCAGATGCAGATCGCACAGCTTCATTTTCCCTTCTGTTAGCCCGTGTCTTCGCTGACAGTCAGGGTGAAAAGGAATGGAGTTTTGTTGAAGTTAAGTTGAGTCATGACTTTTATCCTTCGCCGTGCACCTCCCGCTCCGACTCCTGGAGACGATCCAGCACTGAAATTGTGTGGAAGGCACTTTGCAAATTGCATTGATCTTTCCCTGGACCTGCCTCCCACCTGCTGCCCATCCTAATGCCTGGCTTGCTCTCCAGCGGTGAGCCCTGAGATAGGTAATGACAGCTCGAGACAACGCTACTCACACACAAAAACCTCCGGTCAAACACACACATGCATACAAAACATGTGCATCCACCACACATGTTCCTCCAATGAAGTATTCATGTTTTTTTATCATCATAGTCCACTGAAAATGTGCTGCTCTGTTAAAAACAATGAGTAAATAAACTATTGTTTTGCCTATTTCAACCCTTTCTCTGTTTTATCTAAATCACACCCAAGGCTGTTAACAGAGTGTCCTGTTTGTATAACTACAAACAGCGATGACAGGCCATGTTTATCTTTTTAAATGTTGCGATCCTGACATAGCAACCTAGGATGTTTTTTTTTTTTTCTCACTGTCAGCTGACAACTGTTTCCTTGTGGTCTGTTGATAAAAATGTCTAAATTTCTGATATCATATCTGTGATCTCCTGTTATCTAATTTCACCATATTGTGACGTGATTGCTCAAGGCTGAGCGGGGAAAATGAAAAAAGGTACACCAGAGGAGTCCTCCTCCTGTTAAAGCTCCGGTGGTCGACAAAACCCGTCACCCTCTGTCACATGTAGCATGGATCAGCAGAGATGTTTGCTGGTTACATTTTTACATGATTTTATCAGACTTTCACAGCAATAATAAATAGTCTTCTATTTTGTGCACTGCAATGTCTACATCTGTTTTTTCAAAGCAGTTCAAAGCTGAAACTGAATTTTTTTGATTTTCCTCTAATATAGAGGCAGAGAGCAGAGGGCAGGTTGTTTGTCTGACATGATTCTGCATGTTGTCTTGTTTGCCACCATCTTCTACATAATTTGTCAGGGTAACTCAGGTAAGCAGACTGTTTTATTGTACTTTTACAAAGTGTCAGTAAAGTGGAATCGGGTTTGTGGAGTTAATTGCCAGGGGAACCACACTCAGTGCACCTGCATGGCTCCTAATAAGTCTTCTCAGGCTCCATGAGGCCCCTCACGTAGAGCCTCCACAGCAGACATTAAGCGTTATTGACTGTCCTGGTTCCTTCGGCTTGAACCTGTGATGCCTGTCCCACTGCAGCAGCAGCACTCAGCACTGTCACTCCCCTCCATCACATTGCTTTGCTTGTGATACACAGAGACTCAAGCCTGAATGCACAATCACACCACATACAGCGATGCCTCACACACCACTGCACATGCAATACAATCAACTGCGCCATCAGTATTTTCTCTATAACCCATCATTTACAATAACGCCAAGCCATCTCCATGACACACAAGCAAAAAGAAAAAGATCTGGCTGTTGCCAAAAGTGCTGCGATGAGGCAGCGGGAAGCAAGCTTCTGGTGAAGGAGTTTGGGAGAAAAGAGAGGAGGGGCGGAGGGGGTGAGGTGTTGAGTTGTAGGGGAGGCCTCAATAAAATCAATTACCATCATTGCCATGTGCCAGGCGGTGATAAATAAGCAGGGCATGGTGTGGACAGCCGCCAGGGTGGATCTGATGGTGTGAGTACAGATGGCATTCTCACACCAGCGCTGCCCACTGGCACACTGCAGAGCGTGTGCGTGTGTGTATCGGCACACAGATGGACTGAACAGCTGAGATGGATGCTAACGTGCTTTCGGGTACTCCATGCTGAAAATGCATTGTCTGTTTGTTCCAAACAAAAG
Source organism: Caranx ignobilis (assembly GCA_021432705.1). Lineage (NCBI taxonomy): Eukaryota > Metazoa > Chordata > Actinopteri > Carangiformes > Carangidae > Caranx > Caranx ignobilis. The sequence goes on from MU270012.1 coordinate 30,205,207, forward strand.
GATGATTATGCAGTTTTTTTTTTTCCTCGAAAGAAGAATAAAACCTCTCTCACACTCCAACACACTCCTGCATGACGCATCATCAGTATTCAAGCTTCATATTAATCAGCACTAATGCATTTCCCTCTTAATGAGATGAGTTTATTGAGTCCTAAAGCAGTCTTTGCACTAATAAGCTGTTTACAAGCAAATCAATTATGGAAGAAAAGGACATGCATAGGCAATGCGCACAGGCACTATCAAATCAAAGCAGACGATTGTGAACATTTGAATAATCACTGGACTCAACAGTGATTTTTCAAGGGCATGTCTGTTGCAGTAATTAACTCAGTCAAGCTCAGTGAGCGTAAGGTTACAGGTTTCATAAGATAAATTAAAAGTTTTAATTGTCATTTGAAATAATGAATATTTTTCCTGCACGGGAAAGTGTGCATTGATGGAGACAGGAAGCACCAAATAAAGGATAAATTCATTAACTTCAATTTTTAAAGCTGCTACAGGAAAAGAGGATTCTACTGATTTTTTTTTTTTTTTTTTTTGAAGGCATCAAGATAGTATTTAAATAAAAAGAATCTTTCAACGGCAGATTGAAACTAAACAAACTAAAGAGTTATAAAGTCAGAGCTCCTTGTTCACTACTGCAGACCTCTTATTGTCAGGCTCAGCTCGACAACTGATGCAGATCCAGCCTCGTGGATCAATCAGGGCTCTGAAGAGACCCACTTTTGTGGTCCAGAAAAACCACCGCTGATTGCCATCGACTGAATGTCATAGCACTTAGCCCAGAGAATATAGATTTCCATCAGATCAGCAGAAGAATATTTCATACAGTATCTATCAAAAGTTCAAGAGGCAGGTTCCTGTTAGAGCACAAGTCCATTGATTTCTTTGGGTGCATGTGTTTGTGTTTGCATGTTTTAAAAATGAAGGCAGAAGGGTCAGATTAAGTTTCTGTGTAAAATACGAATACGAACAACTTTATCAATCCCAAAGGGAAATTCACTTGTCTGTCAGATAATCTACCATTTGCAGAAGAATTAAAAACCCTGATGGCTGTGGGTATAAAAGATCTTCCGTCCACCACTGCTGTTTCAATCTTTGATCCATCAAGGTGTTATGAACTGCATGATCCGTGTTGTTCAGGATGGCCTCCATCATCCTCACTGTGTATCTCTCCACCACCTCCCCTAGAGAGTCCATCTTTACTCCCATCACCAAGCCAGCATTCTTAACAAGCTTATCCAGCCTGCTTTTTTCCTAAACTTCCTCCCCAGCAGACTGCAGCAAAATAAAACACTTGCCACCACAGACTGATAGAACATCTGCAGCATCTTATTACAGATGTTTAGAGATCTGAGCGTCCTAAAGAAAAAGAGGCAGCTCTGCCCTTTTTTGTAGAGTGCATCTGTGTTAAGGGACCAGTCCAACTTATTATCCAGGTGTACACCTAGATATTTATAGGTTGTTACCACCTCGATGTCCACTCCATAAGTGTTTACTGGCTGGGGAGGAGGCCTGGACGTGCGGAAATCCATTATCATTTCTAATGAGACACGGGTCTTATTAATTTATACAGAGACAAAAGTAATCTCGTCATTCAAATTACAGCACAGTAGCTTCATGAATCTTTGAAGGAAGAGAGTGCATAAAGCCCAGGCAGACCAGGATGTCACATGATTTCATTACGTAATTAGTTTTAAATGAAACTAGAAAACAGAATTGATTGTGAAGGGAATTCAGTAGAGGCAAAATTCTGCCAAGTTTTCCTTCCTAACATAGTCTCATCCAACAAGGCTTGTGTTTTTGTGGAGACGTTGAGCTGTTGAGTAAAGAAGGGAATCTCTCTCGCTACACACACATCCCTATTGTCTTATCCCAACATAATTACATTTACAAGGGTTATTAGGGCCAAAACAAAACAAGCACTAAACACTGACATGAAAAGAGCAGCTGAGGGCTCAGGATATTCTGAAATGGAAAAGGTTTTCTGTATGAAGACGTAAAATCTTTGGGTTCTGTAGAGGTGCATGAGGGCCAGAGGAAATAAATGACTACTGAATTACCACCTCGCAACTGTATGCCTCTGCCAAGCACTCACAGGAAATACTGCATGGCCACACTCTGCCATTCACAGGTTGAGTCACAGGTTGAATGACAGCCAGGAGTGTTTATGCACATCATGATGTCACAGTCAAGTCAACCTTTGTCTGTTCGAATATTAGAGGTTATCAATTCATCACTACATCCTATTGGTGTTAATTTGTCATAAATGGTTTGTGGACAAAAAGACGTGACCTTGAAATTTAACAAACTAATTCTAATCAGTTCATCCTCAAGTCCAAGGGAACATACAAACATACATACAATTTTTTAAGAAGCTCTCTCAAGGTGAGAGATTTTGAGATTTCAGATTTTGCTGTCATTGCCCCAGCAGTCGCTCAGGCTCAAAACTCTCCAAATCTAGACGTAGGTTATTTCGTGCACAACTGCCGCAGTGTAAATAATTAATTACTTCAGAATTAGTTCTACAAACATAGCTATTAACAAAGACTCAAAACTTTACTAAGATCTTTTGAAGAACAACGGCTGAAATGCAAACCTCAAAAACCTAGTTTTAATTTGTTGGCTTGGCCATGAAAGGACTGCTTAAGGATTTTTCTTCCTATTGGAAAAATAAGAGCAAACAGTTTTCACATTAATTTCTGTGTTCATTGGGTTTTAAAGGCATAAAGAAGGCAGAATCAAAGAAAAAAAATCAAAAATTTCCCCGGCACATAAACATTCAGAGGAAATTTCATGAGAATCTGAACAGCAGATGTGAATATAATGAATCTGCCCAGACATCTGAGCCCAATATGATGAATGAAATATGATGTATTGCAAGTGGAGCAGAAAAAAAGTAACCACAAGTTATGTAGTCATAATGTGACAGTCAGGTCCTTAAGTCTCTAGTGTGTGACCTTAAAAATGTATGTGAAAATTATACACATACACAAAACTGACACATGGTTAAAATGCAAATAAGTGCCTTATTTCAGGCCCCTCCCTTCGTCCTCCACTGAGTGGGGGTGCTCAGCATTGTGTGCATCACTGCTGCATATCACTGAGGCTGAAAATGTGGAGATTAGCAGCAGGCATTTTCCTCTGGAAGTGAAGAGAAACGTAAAAGAAATGTTTCTGTTGACAAAGTAATTTCAAGTCTCAGAAAGTTCCCTAGAATATACGTCTCCCGCAATGTCCCCATCACTGATCGACAAATGTGACTGAAGACGTGGAAGGAGAATGTTCAAATTAACTTCTTCATGAGGTTCACATACAAAATCCTACAAATTGCTTTAAAGGTTCAAATGGCAAATAAGCTCATTCAGGAGGCTGCTAGAGGTGTAGGTGTGTGTGTGTGTGTGTGTGTGTGTGTGCGCGTGTGTGCGTGTGTGCGAGTTTTACTCGAGTCAGTCTGTTTTCCTCAAGTTGATGTCAATCTTTGATTCATAACATGGTATGTTGATCAAAGAGCTGAGCTGAGTGTGTGTACTTGTGCACAAAGGAATATGAAGACAAAGAAGACCAAAGACCAAATACAAAGGTTATTGTTTCTGCACAAGTTAATGAATGGGTTTAGTATGAGCAACATGAAATCTAAGTGGTCTGAGGTATTTCAGTGAGAGGGAGGGTGATGCTCTAATCCAGGCATGTCCAAACTATTCCACACCAGACTGGACTCAATTAATCAAACGATCTCAGAGAGTTGGTTGGTCAAACTATATGCTCTTAGTTGGATGTTACAAAAACCAGCAGCCACACGGCCTTTGAGGAATAGTTTGGACATGCCCTCTCTAGTCTGTCCCAGCAAACATCGCTGGACAACACAGTACTGCTTGGTGACTTGAGCTTCATCAGAGCAGCCAGGAAACTTCCACAGAAGAAGAAAAATTGATCAGTTGTCCACAGGCAACCTGCTCCACTGCCAACTCTGAGCCAATTAAATAATTCTTCTCCAGACACATCCTGCCTACACACCACTCCACTCCAAGTATCTCAGGCTATTGTGCGCAGCTCAGAAGACAGAAACCATGGCGTGTTCACCAGAGGTGTTTTCAGTGGTGGCTAATTGTCTGCTTCCCCTCAGTGATTCCAAAAACCAGCCTTGATATTTCCTTGGCTGAGCTATGAGGTCGGACCTTGCAATTACCTCCTGCCTTGTAAACAAATTGTCCTCCAAGACTGTCTCCTGCCAGGAGCTGTGGAGCAGAGGAGAATTAACTGCTCCATGCTCATTAGATAAAACAAATCTGTCCTCACAGCCACAGAAACCAGCACTACTTCAGAATAGAAATGAGAAGATCTGTATTTCAAGCTGAGATTCAGAAAAGATAGCGCTGAAGTGCACAGTTACAGTAACACTCCTCACTAATGGACCATTTGACTAAAATCTCTGTATAAAGGCATAGAAATCACTGTATGTATAATTGAAATGCCTTTTGTTGATTATGACAAGGATTAAAGAAGAGCAATAAATGGAAATAAAGGTGAGTAATAAAAATACAATCCTCTTGTGTTTACATTCAGAGTGGAGTGCTTTTACTGCACTGGGTTGGCTGTTTAATGCAGTACTTGAATAGATGGATGAAATTAGCAAAAGGCAGGCAAGGAAAATGTTTTCCAAAGCATTACTGCATTAGTGGTGACACATGTTCTTTAGATGAACTGCTCATTACAATGTAAAAGTAGCTTTGTATCCTTTAAGCCACTTTGTTGTCATTTAATTAAGGAATAGACTTCTGCAGGGGCTTTGTTTCAAGAGAGGAATAAGAAACTAAAGAAACTAAATAAAGAAGGGCAGAAAAGGACAGGAAACCAATTGAGATTTAAAGCCTGTGACTATAAAGTGGGGGAGGAAAAATGGAGGCAAGGAAACAAGCTACAACAGCAAGCAATTTTTGTGTGAGGGAGCCCAACACATTTCACACAGTACAGGTAAACACAGGAGGATAAGACATGTCAGTCACCACCTAAACTTCTCAATGTACACCACACGTAATATATGAGTTACATGCCATAATATTGAGAGTAATATTGCCATTACTGAATATCTAGTTAGTTTGTTTTTTGCATATACGCATCCTCTAGATGAATTAAGATCTATGTTAAAGGGGTTAGCTACAAGTTTAATTCCTCCCAGCCAGTAGGTGTCACACTCACACTCGCCGCTCTCGCTCCAACCTTCAATTGTACTGGTTGCCAGGTATGCCAAATACCAGAGGTGAACGGAAAACAAAAGCGATGTCAAGCGAGGAGTCTTTCGTGGTATATTAATTATTAAATCATAAATCCTTTCTGTGTGCTTAGATAACACCATTACTCACTGTAACAATCTCCTTGTAAAACATGTTTAGAACTAAACAGCTGACTGACGAATGCCTTAACGTCTTTTTAACGTCTTTTAATAGCTTTTTTTTTTTTTTTTTTTTTTTTTACTTCATCAGTGATTGAACCTGTTATTTCTATAATAATGATCGTTTATTCATTTTCAGACGTTTTAGTTAGCTCATGTTAGCTAACTATTTATTGTCCAACCTGAAGGAAATCCATCCAGCTCCAGCAAGGGCAGCCCAGGTGTCAAGAGAGGCAGGAGAGGCCAGGGGGCTGGTGCCGGTGGAAGAGTAAGGCAGACGTCGCAGCTCTGGTTAACTTGGACCCCTATAGGGAGTGGCTAGTAGCTAAAGCTAAGCTAAAGCTAACTGTATTAGGTTAATAAAATTGTGATATTCTTTTAGTTTTACCTGTTCAAATATTGAAAAAGCAATGTTCATTTGCATGTGTGACAGTTTAACACTTCTATCTCAATGACAAAAGCTGAGGAGGTGGAAGAAGGTGAGTGTTTTGTGCGAGCATTGCACTTGAAGACCTGATACTAAAGCAAATGTTGAAAAATTTCTTTGCTAATTTCCTTTTAAAAGCACCATCCATCAGTGCTGGAGAGAAATGAGTGCTGTCGTTGCATAAGCTTCCTGTTGACATGTAGCATTCACGTCAGCAAGAGAGACAGAAATATTACACTGTACTAAAATTTGCTATCAAGGCTAACTTTGCAATCTTGTGAATAGCAGGTTATATAAATATATAAAAAGTTTAATTTGAAAGCTCCATATGATTGTCTGATGGCGATGACGTCTGGACTACATTTCTATTGTATCTCTCATAAATATCTGTACATGAGGCAAACAGCAAAAAGGCTTTGGATCTGGAGCTATCTTTTTATGCAGTAAATATACCCCTCAGTGCATGGATGGATTGGGTTGGAGTAATGAAAGCATGTGTAAAAGTGAGCGTATACAAATAAATTACTCTGACATCTTCAAGGTGTCAAGGCTAAGAGGAGAAGAGAGATACGGTGATATAGCAGTACCATGAACGCCACGACTGTGCTGCATGAGCTGTCACAGGCCAAATAAAAGGTTCAAAGGATGAGAGGCAGGTATAAAGAGAAGAGGCTGTACAGCTAAAAGTCAGAATAAGAGCTGCTCTGATCAGACACACGCTATTCACATTTCATTATCCACTACCAGCTGACAAACGCTCATCTTTCTTCTGAGTGCTGAAGTGTACAAAATGCAGATGCTTGTCCTTGGTGGGGAAATAAGATTTCCCGTCACATTCTCCTGGTTATGAATATATGGATGCAATCATATAGCCTGTGTCTATGTATGAGTATGTTCAACATGGAAGTTTTTAGTAGGGCAAAATGACATACAATCAATAAATGAACCCTGTGCTGCCTCAGAGGGTTGAACACATGACAAATGACTGACTGACTTCATATGTTTGCAGATGGAGAATCTGATGATTTTAGAAAATAAAGTTGACTTTCAAAAATGACCAACATTTCAATTTCCTCCTTTAAAACCTACAGTTTCCATGTTATTTTCCTTTTGGCAAAGCATTCAGTTCGTAATGCCTGTGTGTGTGCAACAGAGAGTTATTGTGGCGGACTGGCAACAGAGCTGCAATTGTCAATTCACAGCAGGCTAATTCATTTCTCTGGATCATTGCTTCCTCGCTCTGTCCACCTCACCCCTCTTTTTCTCTATCCATCTCTGTCTTTGTCCCTCCTCTGCTCTTTCCTCTTTTTTTTTTTATTATGACTTCCACTTTTTATCTGCCCACCCACCTCCCCCTCCTGTCAAAATAGTAAACGAGATAAAAAAAATTCTTTGTCTAATCAATGGGTCCTTGATTCCAGATGGAGGCACACAAAAGCAGGCTTCTCATTTCTAGTCTGCAAATTTCAATTATGTCGCCTGAAATGACAACTGTTGCCTGCAGATCGTATCAGCCATAGCTAGATGACTAATTAAGGTAATGTTAGCTGCAAGAGTTGGTTCAATGTTGCCCAGACAACTGACTCATTTTAAGTCTTGAACTTGTAAATCATCTTAAATGTTGAAATGGCTACATGTGTCATTGTGCTGAAAGACTAAGTTTTCATGCCCCCAGCTAAGAAAGTAATGGCACATTTGCTGGAAATGTTCACCATAGAAATAGAATATCAACTTTATGCAACCCCTAAGGCCACAGGAGAGCAATGGCTGCAATATTAAGTACCCAGTGAATTTTTAAATACAATCACTGTTTTCAGAAAAACTAGTTGGTTATGTTTAGGAAAGATCATGGTCTGCTTTAAAATGCATACTTTAGGTTGTTGGGAAAATATGGGTTATGGCTTTCAAGCTTGAAACAAACACCACTTTCTCATGTCAAGCTCCAGCACTTAAAGAGGACATTTTATGGAAACATCACTTTTTGAAGGCTCTTTAACATATATTTGGGTGTTTGTCATCCGTCCCCCAAAATGTGAGAATTGACAAAAAAAAAAATCAGTAATTTGCTCCACAGGTTGAAATTCATGTTGTTTTTCGAGCTGTACCCTCCAGCTCGAAAGATAAAGATGTCATTAGTTTTCAAATTTGCATAATCCCCCCCTGCCTGTGAGTACCGGTACCACTAAAGGGGGCAGGGCAGGGTCAGCAGTGGTTCATTTGCATTTAAAGGGACAGGGCACTGAAACAGTCCTGAACAGGACTATGTTGAGCGAATGAAAAGAGCTGTGATCTTTGATCCTTGGGGTATTTTGACACAGACATGTCTTTAAGACACCTGGGAACTATTTTAATTTGTGGAAAAGGGGCATAATATGTCTCCTTTAATTCGCCCATCGATCAAACCTGACCTCCTCACAATATGGACAACATCAAATCCCAGGCTCTGTGAACAGTCTTCACCTTCAACTCCAAGTTCTAGCTGTTTTCTCACAAAAGTGCCCTGCTTAACAATATTAAAACTGTGGAGGGAAGTCAAACACAAAGTCTTTCTGTAAGTTTAATTCAGCATCTGAACATGGCCTCACAGCACAGTCAAGCATATGAGGTAGGAGAGTGAGCACAGAGCCCAGAATGTCAGTCTTTTGTACCAGTTTGTGAATTACATGGTCAGAATAGCGTTTAACATGTTATCATGTCTTTTGTACACAAATCAACACTGCAGAGGATCAATTCCCAAGTAGTAGGATACAGAAGCTTTACACTGTGTTCTTTACACAGTTCACACATATCTGTGGAAAAAGTCCCTGACTAATCACACAAAAGATTCCATAGATTATAGAGACTACACAAGCAGAGGGCATAAAAGGACATTTCCATTACACGCTTGCCTTTCAACAGAATGTAAGTATGTGCCTGACAACCAGTGGGCCTGCTGTATTACAAGAGGACACTGTGAAATCTCCTGCATCTTTCAGCCTTTTCTTCTAGAGGGACTGTGAAATACCTTGTTTTAAGGCCTTGTTTTAGTTGATATTGAGCTCATTTCTGGCATTTTATCAAGTCGCTTTCCAATTTTTCCTATTTCAAGTACTCGCACTGGAAACAGGCTGATTGTTTAGTCCATAAAAGGTCAGACAATAGTGAATAATACCCATCACTAATCCCTGAAGCCTTCTTTTACAAAGCCGCAACCCACTGGAATCTTTGAGTAACAGATTGGTGCACTTAGTCCAGCCTCAAGCACACAACTTTGAATTCTACAGCTGTGCAGGCCTGCCATGCTTAGTTACACTTGTTAAGTTACAATTGGACGATCACTGGTCAGGGTAGAGGTTTTAGCAAATGGTCACTTACTCCTTTTATATTATATATTTACTCACATCATTCCCTCCATCATGAGTCATCCCAGCTCAGTCACAGTTGGCACTTTGCTGTATATTTTACCAACATAAGCCAAACCACACATTACCACAGATGATTGCACCATGCACAGGACTATTTCAGCCTGTGTGAGCATATCTAAAGGAGTTACTTTATGGGTAAAGCTGCACTGGGCACAGTTACCGCAAAGATGGATGAGGGATAGGGATGTTATGCTTTGGCCATAAGATTGACCAGACACATTCAGGGACCCTTTAAAGATCCTGTGAAGCAAATTTGCAGTTTTGTTTCCAAAGACGTCACGCAGCACTATTCCTGAAAACATGTTAACAATTTAACACTCGCTGTTTTCAAAAACACCTGAACTATGTGGTCCTGAATTGTGGGATTATACTATTAAACTGTATGTTTTGGGCAGGTCTTACAACAGGGAACCAGTGACAGCCACAGAGCAGGAGAAACTTATCAACCTAGTGCAGACTGAGACGGACAAGGCTGCCACTTTCTCTGGCTCAGAGTGACTGGCTCTGGTGGCTCCAACATCTGGCTGGATTTTGCTAATATGGCTGCTTGATGACGTCATGTTTCTTTTTAGCATGAAGTGAACTGATGGGGTTGCAGGACTGTTACTGACACCAGGTGTAGTTTCAGTACCTTCAGCTGACACACTTACACATTCCATAGGTTAGAGGACTGACATCTTTTCATATGTTTGAAACTTATTTTACTTGGAAACATTTTATTAATACTATGTGTTTTATGGCCCAATTGTCAGTGTTGTGACAAACTGAACTCAAATACTTTTCTTCTTTAGGGAATTTCTAAAATATGCCTTACCTTGGGATCTGTTTCAATGATTTAAGAGATTCTGTGAATGATTTGAGAAAACTAAGCTCTTGAAAGATGAGGACTTACGATAATTTCCCCCAAAAAATGTGTTCAATTTGAATATTTAAAGCTCAAAAGCACAAAGAGCACATTCAGACACACGAGTGAAGTTCTGCACTGCATCAAAAGGCATACATGATCCTGGTCAGTGACTATTAGCAGATCAAAGTCTTCCAGAGCCAGAGCAGACAAGCACATTTGGTGTATCAGATGAGCCCAGACTGGTGAGCAGATGCAGCGACAGAACATGGAAGTTAAACTGGGGAGTGTTTGGAAGGTGGGCAGGTCACATACATAGCTCTGTCTGCAGTTGCCATGACATCCAGAGACAGGAGAGCAAAGCCCCTCATGTCTCTCTGTGCAATGGAGGCATTCATCACTACAGTGACATCTGTCAAGGCGCTGATTTACCACCGCCCAAATGCAGACATCAGCAGACGTTGTTACTGTTGTCGTCATTGTTTCAGGATGAAAAAGATATTTAAAATAACAAATCCTAGAAAAGAATCTGCATGAAATGTTACTTTTTTTTGCTACAGGGTGGAACAATTGAAATTTTTAGAGTGTCATTGTTTGAACCAGATTTTATTTTCTTTCTACTGCTAAAGGCAGCAGAAAGAGATGTGGAGCCTTCCAAAGTACCGTGCACAACTGCCTCTTTGCTACGTGGCAATGCCTGAGAAAATCAACTGTGACATGGGAAACCTCTGACAGAATAGAATACAACCCACCCTTCATGGCAGCACTGAAACAAGATCATCAATCACCTCACAGCTGATTGATTTGTTTGTTTGCGATGTTTATTTTACAAATCGGCGTGAACTGTATGGTGACAGAAGACAGAAGTTGTTTTCTACCATTAACTTCACAAGATGGTCTCAGTTATTCAGTGCAACACAGGAAGAGTCAAGTGAGGCTGACATTATCAAGATCTGGTCTTGTCCACTTAAATCCATTTCTGACATGGTAACACCGGTGTGTCGGTTAACTTTCTCCCAGGCAAGTTACATTTTCACTCCAGTATTCTAACTAATAAGACAGAAATCTGGAAAAATGTGATCGAACAATTAATTACATCTGGGCTGAAATTTAGGCCATGGGCAACAGCTGATCTTTATAAGCGCTGCTTTCCATTTTTGCACCCAGCCTGTGATTAGTTTCACTAGTACCTGCTTCAGCTGCTGTTGCCAATCCGCCTATGGTCTTCCTGCCCAAAGGCCATGTCTCTCTTCTCCACTTTTTTCTTTTTTCACCAGAATTATTGTGAATAAATCTGAGCTGAACTGTTATCACTTGTGTCTGCTGTGTTTCTGAGATGTGACGTGTTCACCATGGGATGTCACATCTCAGAAACACATCAGACACAAGTCAGAGACAATGTATAACAGTTCAGCTAGTCAACATCCTGGTTCAGTACTGACCTTGTGTATTTATGCACATGCAAAGTTTTCATTGTTTGACTGCAAAAATAAATTTGCTCGTTCTTTCCCCTCTTAAAGTACCATCGCACCCAGTTATGTCACCTACCTTCCATTAACCACTCAATGAAGCATCTCTTGTTCCTGCCGATGTGCCTACACCCCATTAAAAGATAAATTTGCCTTTCCTCCTTGCTTACTTTCCTCTTTTCCAACCATTCTTCCCAGGTTTCTGGAAGTGTGTTTTTTTCCCCTCTCAGACCTCCTTGAATCAGACCCTGACACAGAGGCATCCACCTGAATGCTGGACACGGTCTTGGATTCCAGCATGAGCACTCACTGTCTGACACTGTAGTTATTTGTCCAATGTGACATGTAATATGACTGTCTACATTCTCCCTGAATTAAGCATAATTAAATGCAGTACTGCCTCCTCATTGGGAATGGCAGCTTCCTGATAAGACTTTGCCATCCCACAGATCACACCAGAAACTCAACTGTCACTCATGGTAGCCATTCACATTCTGTTTTGTGTGTAATGACTGGACCTCCTTTAATACAACTGAGGTATTTTAGGAAATCAAGTATCTATGGAAAAGGGACACTTTGGGGGATGTATTCCTTTTGAGATTTGTAAAAGGAACAAAAAAGGAGAGGAGAGAACAAGACAGAGTTAGGTCAGACTTCTATTCTGGTATACCTTAAGTCCTGTTTATTCCCTGTGAGCACTGGCCTTCTCAGACGAAGGTAAGAGAAGAAGCTACTCAGCCACAGCTGAAAAGGCCATTGTTAGAAGCCTCTCTTTTCTCTGGGGATCTCTGGGTGAACAGTCTCTTTATCATGGAGAGATTAAACATCCAGAGCTGTGATTAACAACTCATTATCTGTTAGATTAATTTTCAGCTGCTGAATATTTCAAAATGCTAGTTTCTTTAGAGGACCTATAGTGGAATTCAAATTCATCCTCATTATAACTCTCCTTCTACGATGTGTGAAAGCTGTCTGGAGGATGATGAGAGGAGAGTACCTGCACATCAAGCTAGGCAGTTTCTCCGAAGACTTCAACTAATTAAATACAAAGAACTCTACTAAGTAACTCCAAAGCTGTCTCTGTCACTTTTGGTCTGCATACCCACTTCGTAAGAGAAAAAACATAATGATATTTTTTAATCACTACTTCTACTTTGCCAGGAACATTTTGAGGAATGTCGAAACTTGCATCATAAAAGCAGGAGCTTGGGAGCCTCAGGTCCTGGGCTGTAAATCCTTACTGAAAATGTTTTTGCTCTCAAGGTACTCTCAAGGGTTAAAAAGGTAGCATGAGCATATATGAGGCTGACGGTGATATAAACATCATCATCTGCTCATGTTTATCAGGTTTTTGAAGATTACACCTGTTGTAATATATACAGAGCTAAATCCTTCTACGCCACCTGCCACTGTGTTTGCAGCCATTTTGAAGTGATGAAATGAATGAATGAAAAGTGTAAAATTCTATACACTGAAGTTACTTTTTCCAGGCAACACAATGCAAGCTAACTGAAATAGTCCAATGACATGATTTGAAAGTTATTTGAAGTATTAGGGAATAAAAACATGATGTGTGCTATCATTGCCTGAGTATGATTGCACTCATGCTTGTGGTTAAACTTGATAGGTCTTGAGACAATTCCATCCATTCTGTACACCACTTTATCCATTCGGGATCGCAAACCAGAGATTGCAGGGGGAACATACAAACTCCACCCAGAAAGGCCCCAGTCTGGAAAATGAACCCTGAACAACCCCAATCAAATTTATTTAACTTTGAATACCTGAAAAACCCATACATATTTCACATCAAGCAGAAGTGCTGTGTGCTAAACATATCTAACAAGAGTCCAGTGCAGCACTTAAAGAAACTACTTTATATTGTCTATAAATCTCAGGCAAAACATGCGAGTCTGGTAAAAATCAAACAAACATATGAAACAACAGTAGGTTTGAAGTTTGTGGAGGAGTGCAGGTGCAGATACTGCACCAACATGTCAGGGCATCTCCAGCCTATCCACCACTCACATGACAATCAATCATCACCACCCAAGTCCAAAAATAAACGATGTTCAGCAGCATAGACGGACATATAAACAGCCCCTTTGATGCTTTTCACTGAGGAAAAATTCTATCAAACTTTGCAGCTGTCCAGCTTTCCCCAACTGGACTGGCTGACATCATTATCACCAAAAACACATGTGGAAGAAGACCTAGCTAGAAAAAAGTGAGGAAACAGAAAGAGAAAGGGAGCAACAGAGAGAGATAGTGGTTGCTGTGGCAGGTGACCAACTCGGCATCCCTCTCTGTCCTGGCCTGAACCAGTCAGTTGGGCTTGTTGCTCCCCTGTGAGGAGGCAGGAGAGCGGGGCTGCCAGTTCCACTCGAGGGACTGGGCGGCACTAAAAGTCTCGGGCACATGGCTGGTACACATGGCTGGTACACATGGCTGGTACACATGGTAGTTGCTCAGAGAAGTGACATGTTGAATGACACACTATATGGCCAAAAGAATGTTGTTATAACGAGGCTAGTCACAAGATTTGCTTCGTTGGTTGCAGTGATTTGTTCCCACCTCTGCCCCTGTTCATCTCATAGGTGTTGAACATTGTTGAGGTCAGTCAGAACTCACTGTGCAAACAGAAAAGGGCTTCTTCAACTGTTTCACTAGATTTGAAAATATAGTTTTACCAAAAATGGCTGTGCTGCATGCATTTAGCCATAGAGGGTATAGCACAGGATGGGTATGTTTTGCAAATCAAGCCAGATCAAGCCTTTGCGAAACCAAGTTGAAATTTAAAAGCATACTGCTTTAGTTATATATCCCTGACACCAAACACTAAGGAGGCCCTAAATCTTTTGATCAATTGCCTCTTTATATTCAGGAGTGGAAACCTACTATTAAATAAATGCAAAACATAAGTTCTTATATTTGGAACAGATGCACAGAGACAAGCAAAAGACCTGGGTCACATTAGCATTACAAATGTTTTTACCGTTTATGAAACACAGAAAGAGTCTGACGTCTGATCCTACCTTACTTTAGAGGATGGAAATTGAGTCATGTATTTGTACTTTGACTCTTGGACGACTGCAGTGCACTCTATACCTGCTTATTTTCAGATTTCCTGTCTAAGTGTATTCCAAACCATTTGCTAAATCTGCCACATATAAACTGCAGGGGGACCCAGCTTCTTTAGTTATGTACTGCCACCATATATTATATATTAGACAAGCTATACCTCTTGATATATTCAAGCAGCAGCTCAGATCTCATTTTTATGGTTTTGCTTTTAATTAAATCAAATTTTATTTGAGATTCCATATTGTTTTATGATTTTTATATCTTAAATTGCTTTTACTACCATCAGTTGTTTTTTTATTACCACCAGTATCATTTATTTTATCTCTTTATGATATTTCTTCTTACTTTCTCAGGACATTATTACCTTATTGTCTTTTATTGCCTTAATGTGTCCTGTTTTTAAGTATCTGTCATATTGCTTTTAATGGCTCTTTCTCTTCACTTTGAGCTACCTCTCATTTTATAAAAGGTGGTACATAAAATGTATCATTATCAAATAATTAGATTTGAGTGACCAAGTCAGCCAGTAAGTCTGACTGTGGGACCCACCATCTAAATGTCAAGTTGACAGTGAAAGTGCTACCTCCATTGCAATGCAAACTCAAAGAATACACTATGACGGGGTGCCATGTGGCGCAGTGGGTTAAGCGGGCGCCCCACATTCAGAGGCTATAGTCCTCGCTGCAGTCGGCCCTGGTTCGAATCCCACATCGGGCGCCCCTTGCTGCATGTCATTCCCCCTCTCTCTGCCTCCCCATTTCCTGTTTCTCTACACTGTGCTATCCAATAAACTGACTTTGATATTACATCTCAGCAAATTAAACACCTCCCAGCAGAGGTAGCTCTCCTTTCTCTTCACATTTCCCGCTTTCATTGTACCAGATGAAACACAGCACAACACACACACCAGCTTCCAGCAAGTCCAAGCAAGCTGCCTCCACCACGAGCAAACGTTTCAAAGATTTTTTGCAGCGTAATTCTCCGTGTTGAAACATGGGCATCAGCAAAACACAAAATATCATAACAAAGACCATCTGTCTCCATAGGCCCAGGGTGACCTTAAAGAAAATAACATTTGTGTCAACATTTTTGAGGAGATGGACTTATCTTATCAGATTGCTTCTACTGAGGACAATAAAAAGAAAAGATAAAAAGGAAACAGATACAATCAGTTCTTTTATTGATGGTGTAGTCTTTGTTTTGTCAGCATTTTGTAGGAGGTAGCTATAGGGGATTATGGCTGTTTGCTAGAATGGAGGGGGCACTCTTTTATCGATAAATGTTTACTCTTTGGGTTTAAAAGTCAGTTTGTCCTCACGGTGAGAAATCTCATTGTGATTACATTTCAATACCAGAGTGAAGAATCAAAATAATAAGGTCAAGTATGATTTTTGACATACCCAGAGGTCAGGGTGTTTGACCCTCACCACATCGCAATCCTAGATGATTCTGTAGCAGCTTCAAGGCCATTCCAGGTTTGCCACAGCACAGGCAGGTTTAACGTTCACAGTCAAAATAATCAACTATGGGCAAAGAAAACTGCAGATTTCATACTGTTACTCTTAACCCTGACGGGGACCTGTTGCTTTCATTTATAGGTGTATATTTTTATTCACAGAGAGACTCCTAATTTATTTCATATTTCATACTTGAGCCTCTGACTGAAAGAGGCGATATTAGCTCATGGCTCTTTCAGACCCTCCTCCGTAAGGACAAACTTACTTTTGCTGGGTGCCAGCACCTGTCACCGTAATAATGGTATGCGTTTTCTGTTGTTTTTGTTTGTTTTTCTGATTTTGTTATTTTCCTCTTGTTCAGTTTTAGCAGGTAATTTAAAATGTACTAATGTCTCTCTTCACATCTTCTGTTTGCATAGTTATAACAATCCTCAGGTATTCCTTTAAGGCCAAAGAACAAATGTCTTTGGTGCCTGTGAACTCCTAGCACCAGTCCTTTAGACACAGAGTCAAAGAATTGTTTTGGACAGGAAAACAAAGAAGAAAGGCCAGCCTTAGAGGAAGCCAGCTTTGATTCACTGGGACCGATCAAAAATCCTTTCAACTCCAGCTGATGTATTGCGGTCATTTTGTGGCAGTGAGCAATAAAAAACATCCTTATTGCTGGGGGATACATTGTGATTAGTAATCTGGGTGAGCCCTGATTCACAAAGGCTGGCAGCTGGGAAGATGCATGTGTGCATAGGCAGCAGTGGATGGCTGGATCCTGAAAAGACATTTTATGTCAATTCTTGACGGGGCGCAGTGTATTTAGGTTTTTCAGCATAAAGTTTCGACACTCTGAAAAATCTGTTTTTAAGGCTACTGTGTCCTTCATGCAACAACCATCTGAAGCCTAATATGTCAAATTGGGACTTTTGGTCCTAGAGCTCTATGACATTGGAGAGAAGTTACATGATAATGTTGATACAGACAACAGTATCTGCACAGAAGGTCATCTGTTGACAAAGGTTGGTGCTAAACCCAACTTTTTTTTTTTTTTTACTTCTAAGTCACTTACTAAAGTGTCTGCCATCTGAGTAAATGCACTATCCCAGTAGCAGTCTTGAAGGCACCTCCTAAGGAAATGGGTTTGATTTTTTGTTGTTATTTGTTTAGTTGGTTGTTTTTTGCTTGTTTGTTTGTTCTGTTTTTTGTTTATCGTGAGAAAATATATTTTCACCTAATCAAGTGCTGTTGCTTCCTTATAATTGAAATTCTTAACACTGGGGAAAAAGAGCCTTGCTAAAAATATTAGAGATGAACCCTGGTTTTAAACAACCTCCTTTTAACCTGATCTACAGTTCAGCGATACTGACTATCACTCTGGCCTCAGATTCATATTCTTTAACCTGAGCTGCCTAATACAAAATATTGTCGATAATAGTAGTAGTAGTATGTGATCAAGCAGACCATGAAAAAGCTTAGATTAGTTTTATGTTGTTTTGTGCTCCTGTAACTCTATAAACCATTATTTAATGCTCGATTGGTATTTTTACTAATTAGTTTGCCATTTTGTGCTCTGCTATCCATATTTCACATAGAGGCATTGAGCTGGCTTCATGTTTATTGTTTACTGTTTAATTTTGTACACACCTATTTTTCCCTGCCACTTTCATGTCGTATTTGGTTCTTCTCCTACTTGTTTCATGACTCATGCTGTGTTGCACCTTTGTTGCTGCTGTCATGAAGTTATTCCCCTTGGGGATCAATAAAGTCCCTATCTAGACTTGAATACACTCCATTCCCCTGAGAATGAAACGACTTGAATCAGTCATTCAGTGAGAAAACTGACTGGGAGCTCAACTGAACTGGGAAATGAATTCAAGTGATCAAGTTTAGTTTAGCCAAATCAACCTGCAGGACAACCCACTAGTGTCCAGATGCTGTCACTGCATCATGAGAGGTGCTTACGACCTGCATCCCTGTATGGTACACTAGCAGCTCAGCAGTGGACAGGAGAGCCCTTCAGAGGGTCATTAATACCGCCCGGAAGATCCTCTCTCTCTGCCCTCTTTGGAGGACTTATTCAGCTCTCACTGGCTCAGCAGAGCAACCACAACACTGAAAGATCCATCCCGCACTGCACATCAGCTGTTTGACCTGCTGCCCTCTGGTAGACACTCTGGGTTCATCCCATCACAGACAAAGAAAACTGAAGAACGGCTTCCACTCTAGAGCCACAAGAGATCGGAACATTGCAAAACACTGACACCGACTGTTTGGGACCTGCAATGTGCAATATCCCCCAAGTCCTTCAACTATTCAGCTGTTTTTTTTGTTTGTTTGTTTTTTAAATCATGTCATATTGTTTTAATTAGAGAATGCAGGCAAGTTACATTTTATCTAAATATTTTGAACTTTAAATTAGTCTCAACTGCTCACCTTTTTGACTGCTCACTGTTTGTGATGTGTGAACGCAGCATCTGGATTACTACTGAATTTCTTTGTACTGATCTGCAATGATATTGAAGGACCATTATATTATATTGTATGATATTATCAGTGTCTGTTGTTCCAGCAAAGTGAAACTCAGCTCGATATGAACCATGACGCTCCCAATACACAAGAGAATTGATGTTTACATTGTGAAGCTAAATGTTTGCTCTGTGTTTCATTTCAGCTGGCTGTGTGATTGAGGCTTGAAGCGTAACAAGCAGAGGGAATAATTATCCATACAGGGAGGAAGTTGGACTTAAAACCCACCACCCCCAAGGGTGCCCGCTAAGCGCAGCCCAAATACAGCCTGTCTGCATAATGGTAAACAAAACAACAATAACAAGCTCCAGCAGCTGCATGGGCAAAAAGTATGTGGATTACACTGTCGTAACATGACACGTGTCATGTTCGTGAATCTAATTGGTTGTTACCAGATTACTATTACTGTAAAACAACAACTTTATTGTCAGCGATTACCATCAGTCATTGGCCAGATAGAATGATACTAGGGATACCCAAATCATATTTTCTTGCTACTGATATCAACACCTGATACACTGATTATTTTTGGCGTAGCAAACTGCTATGTGAGTATTTTGTGTTTGTCTCTGAGTTACAATTACACACTGCTGTTGGATGATTGTTCATTTGGCTCTTTTGGTGCTCCAAAGTGTGTTTATTCTGTATTTATTCCCCACACTGGCTCAGTCACCCTGATACCTACACTTCCATCAGAATGCAGGTGCACATGGGGCCAGAGACACTGAGCCCACTCAGTGCCTGCGGTTGTGATATGTACGACCGACATGTTTTGTTTTGGTGCCCTGTTGCACACAGGCACAGTGAATAAGGTGGGAGATGGGACAACACTACACAGCCGAAGTGCTTCTCTTTGTCACAGGTACACACAGGTGAGGTTTTGAGGTGATGGGTGATGTTACGTGCCATTGTATTGTTGCTGTCCCTTGTATGTGTGTCTGTCTGTGTTTTAGGTGCAGTTTCCTGAGGGATGATGCAGGGCACCTGCATCATGCTGTGGGTGCGGCCTATATAAGTAGCTCTTTTCTCCGCCCTCTCTCTCTCTCATCTCCCTGGCACAAGATCCCAGCCTTGTTTGTGTTACTCATGTTTTTTTTGTAAATAAACATCCTTTCTTTGCATCACATCTAGTATCGTTTTCCTTAACATGTTGTGACTTTGAGCCGGTCATAACAGGTGACTAGCAGCATTAATGCCAATCTACTAATCACCTATCATGGATTCACATGTGATTCACATACAATATTAGTCCCATATTGTATGAAGTAAGATTTCCTTTTTTTGCTTATAAAGCAGGTTTAGGTTCCATATGAATACAGTAAAGGTAGAAATGTGTCTGCATATTAAAAACTGAGCCTTAAAACTAGCCATAAGGAGTCCTGGAACTTTATGGGGTCACACAATGCAGTCACTGCCTCAGCCAAACCTCAAGTACGGCTGACATGGATTCACCACCAAGGATTTGGTTTCTATGGGGGGGATGCCTGAAATCTGAAACTACTACTACTGGAGCTCCTTAGAAAAATCAGAGAGCAAAGATATAAAACTACACTGGAATGGTTTCTGGTAATCAAAACCACATATATCTTATGGATTAACACTTCAAATAAAACACTGGAGAGGTGTGAAATAAGGAACGTTCATAGAACCTCTCTAACCTCTGTTTTCAGAATACAACCAGCCTTCCATCGTCAGAGTGTCCATGAGAGCAATAATTGTACTGGAGACTTAGAAGATCTGCGGTTCCTCTAATTCCTCCCCTGTGGTTTAATCACCACTATCACATTATACACAATATTCAATCCATTCTTAATGTAAACATATTTCTCGGATATTCAACATACATTATTTCCATGGCTTCTCTGATGTCTGATCTGGAGAGACATCAACAGAATCTCAAACATGATCAGGGAGATGTAGCTGTCCAGCCCACATCGTTTGACTGACAGGGCATCTCACATTTTGTGCGAAAACACCACAGCAAAGGGGCCCTGAACCCAGACACATGAGACATACTAAATTAAACAAGAACCTCTTGCATTCCAGCTCTAAATAGGCAACCAAATTAATATCGACAAACTGTCTGCTGTGATTTAATCAAGACAACATGTATTTATATCCATATTATACTGTACCAGCACAAATGTCAATCTTTTTTGCAAATATTGCAAGTAATGAGAGCGCAAGTTTATTACTGATGCAAAAAGTCAAGTTGGCAGACTCTTGAGATGTTGACATTTCACAGCCCAGAGCAGTACTCAGAGACAGTCATACAATGTAGAAGTCAATACAAGTCATCACCATTACACTAATGAGATCTCAAAATGATGCCGTGAGCCGGCATTTTAATACCAACAAACTGTGATAACACATGTGCTATGTAATTTGGGGCAATATATGTCTTGGTAAAAGGAAAACGCAATATAGGGCTGCAATATCTGATATGATTATTTTTATTTGATTACACCACATCTACCCTCTAAACATGATTTGAGATTCTTTAACTAGAGTTTAATTATGTGTTATAAAATTTTATGAACACAAACTGTTGCACCTGGTGTCATTGCAATCCCATGCTGGCAGGAATCTTTAGTATTAGAGAGTTCCTAAACAGTGCAAACAGCGGCCATGTTGCGGAGCTAATGTGACAGCAGCAAATATTTCACACCCAACAGGGGGTTTCAATGAGATTAACTTGCTTTCAAATAATATCGAGGCAACATTTTACACGCCAAACTCACCTTGCACAGCTTCCCCTAGCAACAACAACGTCTTCTTCATGTGTTAAACACTTGTAATCCCACACCACATGGATGATGATTTCCAATCATGTGCACTGGGGTTGCTCTTCTCATTCAGCTGGAAAAGAAAAATGGCAGTGATCTGACTTTACAAGCAAACTGAAGATGTTAGTTCGACAGACAGTTCATCTCTCCGTTGGCATGAACATTTAGCACCAGCTACTTACAGGGACCCTGAGAACAACCACAAAATCCCTCGGTTCACTGATTTAGATAACCCTGTCAATCACCTTCAGCTTGTTTGAAGAGCAGGACAGAGCACAAAGAATGGCATTTCTCATTAGCAGACACAAGAGACACTTGTGCACAGGAATATGGTCGTTCAGCAGCTGAGTTCAGAAGGACAGAGATGACTGCAAGATAAGGATTTTAAGATAAACATACATCACTCTTGTCAGCTTGTCTGTTTCTACAAACTGAGAGCGCAACAGTCAGGTGATACACTGACTTGTATGAGCACACACACAAATCAGCACCAAATAACACAAACTATCACTTTAAGAACAGGGAGAGGACAGCCAGTAATGGCCCACAGGGCTATCCAGCCCTTCAAATGGACACAGGAGGACATGTTTACACTTGAAACTACCCCTGCTGAAAAGGGCCACAGTTATTACCATTTCCTATTTTAACCGTCAGCAAGGCTCTTACCGATGAGCAGTGGGGATCTGATTTGACCAGGGTGGATCTTGAAGCAGAATTCAATCAAATCTCAGCAGTAAACACCTAGGTACAACCCTTCAGTTGGATATTAGCATTTCTATTGTTCAGCACTGTTGTTGACCAAAGCTGCTCTGCCTTATCTATCAATGCAGGCTTGTCAGGTCCGCACCTCACTGAGTGGCTGCCGGTGCTTCCCATTCAGGGCTGCAGCGCTGGGAGCTCACACTGGCCTGGTTGGGAGCTCGTATCTCAGAGCAAAAAAAAAAAAGGAAGAACAGCATCTGCTCCTCTTTTCTCTTGCAGCGGCACACACACACACACGCAAACATACAGATTCACTCCCAACTGCTGCCAAACATACACAAAGAAACACATTTCCCTCCGAGCTAGTCGACCCAAGCACTAAGCGAATGTTTCTTCACCCTTTGGCAAAGAGGAATCTCAGCTCAAACACTACACAGTCCAATAACGCTCCTTGACTTCAGTTCTACTTCCCACGATGTTTTTAATAGACTTAAAGTGCTAGAGCAAGAAACTTTTCAAACTCCAATGGAGAATACATTTTAATACTTCCACTAATTATTATTTCCTGTAGTTGTTGTAGTAATTATATTTCTAAAGCTCATGCATCACAGTATTCTGTTTTTATTGGTAGAAAATTGAACAGTCACAGGGGAAATTAGCTGATCTTTGTTTCACTTGAACATCATCATCTCTGCTAGTCAGATCGAAATTTCAAAAGTCTGAAAACTAGACATAACATAAAGCACATGCAATTTTGTAATGAATTTAAGAACTGATGTCAACTAACTCCATACAAAGATTCAAAGTGGCAGGCTTTCCTTTGCCTTTTATGAGTCTGAAGCTGGCAGGCATGTTTGAGCTGAGTAATTCACATACACTACAGCCAATGAGTTTCCATCCATCCTGGTTAAAGTTATATTGTGGAAAGCCACTGACTGAGACAAAGCAGCTTTTCCTCTAATTTGCTTACAGGATGAACCATGAAGGAATCAAAACAAGGACTGGTTGCTGTGCATATAAGTGAACATCTGTCATCACTGTGCTGGAAGCCTGTTGAGTCTTTGAGTCACAGTGGGTGGTTTTTTTTGAGCTTCAATTCAAAGTGAATTGCATTATGTGTCATCTCCAGTGTTTCAGTCCATATGTGTGAACAGGAGGGTTACAGAAAGCAGCAACCACTACGACAGGATAACACTGAGACTAATTAGTAACAGTACAGCCAGAATGAGAGGCTCTGCCAACATTTCTCAAATGTGGGCACTTGGGAGTGGATCATTGTGTAATTGGCAATCCAGACAACTGTCTCTTGTAGTTTGGCCTCAAACATTTAACTTACATTTATTTACACTGAACACACAAAGGCTATTAGACATGACTGTCTCATCGCATCATGCTAGCCGCTACACACAGGAAATTTAATCTCTAAGGAGTCCAACCACAACAAAAGTGAAGCTGTAATCAGCTAAGTTAACTTTTTTCTGTTGCATGTTTTGGTAGTAATTATGAGGATTATTTTGTCAAAGTAGGATGTACTTACATTACAATATGTAATGGGGCTTCTTTGCTTGAATGAAGGGTGACTCCCATGGAGCGACAAAGAGAACTGGATGGTGGACAGATGAGGCAGATGTGCTGGCTGTTTGTCCAGATGACCAAGATGAGTACTACAAAGAAAAAAGATACACGTTGTCACAAAGCTGCAAATAAAAGATAAAAACTATATTTGTGTATGTATTGGTGAGCAACTTTAATTGAAATGAACATGTCATCATGGTGAATAGCATATAAATGAATGACATGTCTGCAAGTCAGTCTTGGTTCCCACCTCCTTTGTACATAGTGACAGACTTCAGGCACCACAACATCTCCTCTGAAACCTCTGATATTCATACTTTCTGGAAAAATCTTCAGTTTTCTCTTTTAATTTTAGTTAGTTTTTTTTTTTTTTTTTAATTCAAAGCAAAGCTCTTGCTTTTCTAAATCAAGAAAAGATCATTGACAACACTGAGCTAATTAAAAGCAGCTCAAATATACCGGACAGGCACATTGATTATCCTTGGGGCAATTCAAACCAATACACTGCCAGAGATGTGTGACAGGAAGCTCCTAATAGGAAACAACATTTCAAACGTACATTTTCTTTCTTGTCTTTGTGACTCTGAGATCTGATTGAAACCATGTCGCCTCACAGAATACATCTAACAGCTCTCACTATCAAACATAGAGATGATATCTCTGAGTAATCCTCAGCCATGTTATTGTTTAAGTTCACTGGTGGGCAATTGCATAAAGCCATGATTCAGCTCCAAAGTACTTGAAATGTCAACAGAACCCATGTAATGACATTACAAATCAGGCTCAGCATAACCTTGAGTGATAGCAGTAAAAACCAAGCCATAGAGCGAGGCTGGCTGAATAGGTAATAGCCTCATACAGCCTGGCAGCTGAGGCTTCTGATTAAAAGCAGGATCCACAGATGATCTGCCGCTGTTTACGACAGTGATGTGAGTGAGAGTCTGCCTCTCTGAACTTCTCTCAGTTAAAAGCTGTACATAAAAGCTGTAGAGAAAAACAACCTAAAGGCTGAACGCAAGGAGTAGCCAACATTCTAGATCAGAGACTGCGTAGTGATGCAAACTGTGAGTACTTTTCACACAAACATTTGAGGCCATCATCTCAATTTGACTTTAATAGGTTGTGTAAAACCTCACAGCTCATCACCAATTAATTACCAGTATTAATAAACCGAATTACTCAATATGAGGCAATGAAAATGTGCATGCAAGATTAAATAATAGACACAGATGGTTGTTGCAGGGTCTCATCTTTATCATCAAACCACCAGGATGACAAACACTGTGTGGGCTCTTTAGAAAACACAGAAAAGACCAGATCTCTAATAATCAGCAGTGAGGAGCAGAAGCTGATAACGAACCAGAGGTAAATTGTGCCATGCAGGAAAGAATGGAGCAGAAGCCAGGAATGACATCTGGTTTGGCGGCATGAACAGGTGCAGAGAGAAAAAAAAGGTCTGAAGCCTCACTACTTGACCACAAGGTAATGCTTTGAAGGATATCCTTGAACAACAAAAATGCTCACATGTGGAAATGCTTAACACATAAAGGCTAACTTCATCTTTCACCAAGCTGATCATGCAGCACGCTTCTGCTCGAACTGACGGAATTAAGACAAAGATCCAGCAGCTGAAATCCAGCCTGCAATTCACTCAAGCTTAAATCGACAAGTTACCCTTTGTGGGGAAGATTGGATTACTTGAAAGGCATCAGCAGTCCATGTAATCTCTGTGCACAGTCAGTGTAAACAATGACATTACTTCCAAAATGGATTATTTAGACTGACAAGATCATAATTGACGGCTTGACCCATGATAAGGAACATGAATCCTGAGCAGAATCAAAACATTAAATACAGGATCAATCAAATGAGATTTTGCGAGCCCATCACAGTTGGAAGTGGAAACAAAAGTCTGACAAAGTAAGGTCAATACTGTTGTCAGATTTTAGAAGACAAAGAAATTATTGTCTCCGAGTAGAGGTAGAAGAAGACTGTGAGACTGTAAGCAAAAGCAGAGCTGCAGCAGATCAATCATTTACTGTGATAGATCTGTTCTGTTCAATAAAACTGCACTTACCACATCCATTACCACGTATTATAATGCTGCTTGAAGAATGCTCAGTTTCCCTGAAACCATAGTCATATCGTATTGATATCGAGATATCTGGCATAAATATTGAGATATAAAATTTTGTCTATATCGTTCAGCCCTATCTCCAAGGCAAGAGCCCAGAAAAATAAAGGTGGCTTCACTTATAGGAGGAAGTGAGCAGATCTCCAGCAATGTAAGGTCAGACAATGAGACATGTTTCCTTTTTTCTTACTCTTTGATCACTCAATTAGCTTTTTGGCTTTAGTTTATGGTCAACTTACTGACTTACTGAAAATACTGATTCTTTCACCTCAAGCCTACTGGATACTAATGATCCAGATGTTAACTGGATCTATCAGCTGAAATAATACACTCCCACCTTACGACACTGAAACGTAATTCAAACATTCTGTCCTCAAAAACGTCTCAAACGCCAAGCATGTTCACAAATGTAGAGAACATCAAACATATAGGCTATTCACCATGAGTTTAACTATTCAGTAAAAACTATGTAGAAGTCCATCTTCTGCTATGCCCTTCATAATGTTTGGGGTTAGGGTTACTAAGCCTAGCTCTCATCACTTCATGGGAGCGTATAATGTCATATCTTAAAATATTACTACAACTCCAAATATAATACTCAAATGACAGATTGTGAAAATTAATTTTAAAACCCCACCACAGTGTGATAAAAACTTTGAGAGCCTTTTACTCCTGGTCCTCACCCTGATCTTTGAACAGAAGCTTTCAGTATTGCAGTATTGCAGTTTTCCTACAACCAGCAGTTCCCCAAAAAAATGACTTCAAACTTAGGAACTCCTATCTGCTGGACATCTCAATTAAAGTTTGGGTTAATCTACAGAGGTCCAGTGATATGGAGCACTCTGCCATCTCATATTTTAAACTTAGCTCATTCACAATTTACGATAGTAGTTAAAGGTTTATTTTTATCTCCACAAAGTCATCTTTATCTCTGTAATATGCCCAGTATGGTTGTCCGCTGGTGCATGCAATCTTATCTTTTCTATTTTCTCCCCCTTTGCTTTTCTTATATTTTTTCTTCTTATAATGAAATAAGTTAGGCAAGGGAAAAAACCCTGATCTTTTTGTGTGTGTGTGTGTGTGTGTGTGTGTGTGTGTGTGCGTATTTACACTCACATACAGTAAAAAAAACGAAATAAAATGATACAGTTCATGAACCTCCTCTGGATCATTTGAAAATGCTGGTAATTAACATTCTTAATTAATAGATCCTCAATCAGTTGGAAGCCATTTGAACACAACAAAAACTAGAAATCTCACACTGCGGTTGGATGAGTATGATTGCGGCTTCCCGACATGTATGAGTCATGGCAGGTAATTCCACAGGGCCATTGTTTGTTTGACAGCAGAACGCTCCCTCCAACTGCTCCTCTGATAATGGTGTTTATGTACTTTGGCTCCACAAAGCAAAGCAAAATGGCCAAAGTAACAATAGAGGCAGTGGACAGAGGCAGCCACCGCAATGGCACCGATTCATCCCCAGGGTTTGAGAAGAAAAAAAAATCAACAGCATTCACCTGCACTGTTCATCACAGACAAACTACATCATATTTTGTGAGGAGGTTATTATACGATGTCAGTCTCAACAGTATGTGTGCCAGGTGTTTTATCCATGCTCTAAGACTGCAAGGTAAGCTCTGCTTCCTCTAAGATGTCAAAAAATAAAATGGTCAAATACGAACTAAGTAAAATGCATCAGAACACACTGGATGATTGGAAGATCTCTCTTAAGACTGAATCCCTTTTTGTTTGACAGCTATTTTGAAATATACACACCGGAGGCTTTTCAAGTTCAGTCCCATAGCAGATTTTGCAAGTGAAGTCAAGAGACAAACTACAGCTCATTACTTGGTGTTTGCTTGGGGGTAAATAAATGAAGTGACTGTTTAGTCATTTCCAAATTTGTCAAACAATTGAGTGACCACTCATGGACTATGCGTGTGGAAAAACTTTGTACTCCCTCTGTATGAGGACAAGTGAACCCAGACCATAACAAAATACCATTACATACATGAGTACTGGACAGAAATACTGTGAACATTGTGGCTTCAAAATAATTAGTGAGACCACACAATGACCTATAGAACTGCCTCAACACTTTACAGCAGCAACAACCGGGGATGAAAAGTGACAGAACCGTTTCACCAGTGGCTAGCAGCTCAGTCTCTCTGCTCTGCTTGTGTGTGTGCTCTGCAAAGTGCATGAGATATGTCGCTCTTTGCAGTTATGTGTCAGTCTGAACACAAAGGCAGACTTCACTGGCAGTGGAAAAGGGGTAAATCATATTGTATTTGCAGGTTTACCCACATTTAAAAAACAACATGCTTATACCTGTAAAATCTGTGACTGAAGCTGAGTGTTCTTTTCTTAGATGTTGTTTTGTGAACTGTGCATCTTCAAGACTCCAATATTTTAAAACCCCATCTGAAGGGAGAACATCATAAAACCAACTCAATGCTATGAGTTTTTGGTATTAAAGTGAGCACTGAAACTTTTCTGGTCAACAAATACAGATGCGCTGCACAGAAAGGCTCAAGTAATACTGCATTGCACTGATCCCTTACAGACAAATAAACAAAAATAAGGGTCAGAGATGGTGTTGAGTAAAACTGCCAGGTTTTGTTTGTTGGTTGGTTGTACCAGGCCATCCAGCCCAAGGCAGATTCATATTTCTTCACACCATAGAGACCTGAACTCTGCTCACTCATTTAAACTCTGCACATGCACACACAGAAGCCACTCTGCTAAACTCTGAAAAATTGGATGAAGCTATGCAAGAAAGGAAATGAGATAACCAAGTATTCTAACATCGATCATTTAAGTTGGGATGTTAGTCAGTTTTTACACATTCACAAGGAGTCTCTGAAAAAAAAATGAATGTAATGACTTTATAAAGAAGAGCTTTTCACCTGAGTGTGGAAAACTGCAAAAGCGATTCATCATACTCTAGTTCTTTCTGATTATAAGGTTGTATAATATGTTACGATTTAAAAATTAGTTGCTGCATCAGTAGCGCAAATCATTTCACAATTTGCCTGCAAACAGCGTGAAGAGTGTGATGAGTGTTGTTGAAACAGGATCCATTTAACTGAATGAATGTATTAGCATGGTTTATGGGCTTTGACATGGTAACAGGTTTCCTTGTAAATATTCATTAAACTGCATTAATCAGCAAGCAAGCTTGACCTTGTGGTCTCTTTCCACTTTACAAGAGGAGCTCCTGATGTTGCTGATATCAAAATCCTAATCCTTCACTTGATGAAGGACTAAGTTCATGTACATATTTTGATTTTAGAAATTGCCATCCAAAGGGGAGTTACTGAAATATTGTTGAAGCAAATCATGTAACCTGGTCACATTCAGACCTCTGAAAAACATTGACATTTCAACCTCAAGTTTTTAACCAAATCTTACTTTGTTGAAAGGTCTTTGCACCTGGAATGATTTTGGTACACAACAGTCTAGTTTATTATGTCACAACAGCCAACATTTAAAAACAAGTTCTTATGACTCTGACTTTGAACCTGAGTAGATTAATGCTGAGTCCCAATACTCGCACTTCCACTCAAAATTGGCCCTAGCCCTTGGTTTTGCGTGTTCCCATGGAGAGGTGTCCCAAACTTCAAAACGAGTAAGGGAAGTGCTGTTCAGCCCTTAAAATCCCCACTTAATTTGAAGGGCCATGTGATGCACACTACAAATTGAGAGGAAAAAAATCGAGGGCTGGAGTCTTTGCCTGGAAACCACTGAGCCATACAGTGAGCCGAGTTAAGTTGGTAAATATTGCACAAGTTATTAGTGGTGCAACGCACAGTTGATCCGTGATCCGATCTGATCACTCCACATAGATAGTCACGCAAGTGGTCCAAGGATCGATCAATGAAAAAAAAAAAAAAAAACTTGTGTGTGTAGTGTGGGAACATGTAGGCGCACCCCAGTCGAATAAATGGGCAATTTAAAAAAGTCCACTCGTATATTTGAAGCTGCAGCTGTGAGTCGCGCACAACAATAACAAAATTATTTGTTTTATCAACATGTTTGATAACCAACCTTAACCACCCTTCAATCAAAGTTCACCGTTTCCTTCAGCAATTTTTAGATTCTTGCGAATGCGAATAACGTGTGAATGTAACAACAAGCCAGCATTTTCACGAGAGCAAGAAGCCTACGTCAACGATACGTGTGACGTTTTTTCCCTATGAGGGAAATCTATCAAGCGAGTGGACTTTAAACCAAGGGGTAAGAGAATTGGATTGGGCCTTAGTCACATCAAAACAAGGCCCTTTACCGTAGGTACTGGAGCAGTTCATTTTATATTCAGACAATGTGAATGAACAGGTATGTCCTTGCTGGATCTCCCGCAGTGAGCCTGAAGCTGGTTGAAGCTGTAACCCTGTCCTCTAGATACTGTGTTTCTGTGCAACTTCACTGCATGAACAATTTTTTATTTTTTTTTATTTTTTTTTTTTGTAGTTTTGAGTAAGGTACAATTATGGACTAAATTACAGATACATTTTTAATTGGACAAAGATTTATCAAAGGCAGCATCTCATGGTGAGGGAGCCGGAGTGGATGGCAGCCACACAAAGAGACACTAGAGACCAAGGCTTCACATCCACAACGCTGTCTGTGGTGTAGGCAACAAAAGCACTTTGGTCAGGAATGGATTAGGCAAAGAACATTGTGTCTCAGGCCACTGAACTTTTGCAGCATTAAAAACAGACCACAATCTTTCTCTAACTTTAATCAAGTACTGTGTGAGATTAAACATAAATATGCAAAAGTTTAATATAACAATAAATGAATTGTAAGGTGCTACACATTAAACATTTTAATGGTTTGCTCAGTATTGACATTTTGCTGATTTTCTAATAACAACATATGTAACAACAGGTGTTGGGGGCGGCATATAGCTCAGGCGCCTCATATACAGAGGCTACAGTCCTCGCTGCAGCCAGTCCTGGTTCAAATCCCAAATCTGGTGGCCCTTTACTGCGTGTCATTCCCCCTCTCTCTGCCTCCCCATTTCCTGTCTCTCTCAAACTATTCTTTCAATTAAAGGCAAAAAGAAACCCCCCAAAAAATACATAAAAACAAAAAAGGGGCAGCTTGTTCCAGTGCTTGGGGGCCACAACAGCAAACGCCCTGTCACTTCACTGCTTTAGCCTTGTTTTCCGAACAGCCAGGAGCGATCTGTCAGCAGACCTCAAAGAGCGAGAGGAAACACAAGGGTGCAGTAGGCTAGTCAGGTAAGAGGGGGCTAGCCCATTAAGAGCTTTAAAAGTAAACAATAAAATCTCAAAATGAATCATAAAAGATACAGAGAGCCAGTGTAGAGACTGTAAAATTGGGGAAATGTGTTTTCGCCAGCATGCTCCGGTTAAAAGTCGAGCAGCTGCATTCTGGACTTACCAGAGTCGTGAAAGGGAAGCCTGAGAAGCACCAATAATAAGGGCAATACAATAGTCCAGTCTAGTGGAGACAAAAGCGTGGATGACCCTCTCAAAATCATTACATGAAAGGAAGGGTTTAACCTTTGACAAAATCTGTAACTGGAAAAAGCTAGATTTAACAATAGACTTTATCTGCTGAACCATTTTTAGATTGTTATCAATTTTGACCCCAAGATTTGACACAGTAGTTTTAAGATACGGAAACGTACTGCTGGGTCCAAACATTATAACCTCCATCTTGCTTTCATTAAAATTTAGAAAATGAAGGGCCATCCATGCTCTAATGTCAGTAAGACATTTTAACAAGGGCTCTAAGCAATTCGGGTCATTGGCTTTCAGGGGTATGTAGATTTGGCTATCATCAGCATAAAAGTGAAACGAGGTATTATATTTCCTGATAATAGCCCCCAAGGGGAGTAAATAGTTAGAAAAGAGGATATTCCTGAGAATGGACCCTTGGGGCACTCCGTATGGAAGGGGTGCACAGGATAATTGGTAACCACCAAGGCTGACAGAAAAGCTTCTTTCAGAGAGGTAAGAGCAGAACCACTTCAAACAGTGCCACGGACACCTACACAATGCTCCAGGCGGGAGAATGGAATGCTATGGTCCACAGTATCAAATGCAGCTGTAAGATCTAATAGTACAGGGATTGCATGGTCCCCAGTGTCTGTGGCTTAGAACATATCATCAAAGACTCTTAAGAGTGCTGATTCTGTGCTGTCAAGGAGTTTAAAACCAGATTGGAAATTTTCAAGAATGTTATGGGTATTTAAAAAAGACTGTAATTACACTAGTACTGCTTTGTCAGGTATTTTAGAAATAAAAAGGGAGTTTAGAAATATGCCTAAAATTATTTAAAACTGAGGTATCCAGGTTACACTTTTTTAATCATGGGCAGGACCACGGCCTGTTTAAAACATGTTGGCACTGGATAGACTGCTATTGATAAACTCTTAGACATCAAGTGCAACAGTGTCCCAGACTTCTTTAAAGAGACAAGGAGGAACAACATAAGTGGGGGAACCTGAAGGTTTCATTTTAGCAACAATTTCCCTCAGAGCAGGGAGTGACACAGGTTTGGAGTCACTAAAAAGAGCAGAGCACAGGGCAGGGACTGATGGGTCATAGGTGGGTGTGAAGATACCTGCCCTGATAGACTCGACCTTGTCCACAAAGAAGTAGGGAAAGGCCTCGAGGGGACTTTGAGAGGAGGCCTCGAGGTTACTAGGTTGTGGGACATTAAGGATGTTGTTGATGGTGCTGAAGAGAACACGAGGGTTGTGACAATTTCCTGAAATTCAATCAGAAAAGTATTTTGTCTTTTGAGCTTTGATGGCTTTTTGAAAGCTGGACCAACATTTCTTTAAAATGTCATATGACACCTGTAGCTTGTCTTTCTTCCATCTTCGTTCAGCTCTCCTGCACTCCTGTCTAGCAGCCTGAGTGGTCTCATTTATCCATGGTTCAGTCTTGGGCTTTGAGCAAACTTGTTTAAGTGGTGCAACAGTATCAAGGCCATTCTGGCATGTGGAGAGAAATAGAGCGAGTATCTCCTCTGTGTTCAAATCAGACGGCTCTATGTCAGACACAGCAGCTTTTATAAAGACATTTGAGATCTGAGTGGGAGTGGATAGATTAAGCCTGCGACAGATGCGAGCAGGAGCGCATGGTTTAACAATATTACAGGGGAGGGAAAACACAAATAAGACAGGCATGTGATCTGAGAAGAAAGCGTCAACTATTTCAACATTACAAACAGGTAAGTTGTAGGACAGGACAAGATCTGAGTGTGACCATGTTCGTGGGTTGGGGCAGACACGGCCTGCACAAGGTTAAAGGCATCAGTAAGGTTAAAAAAGTCTCTTGCCCATGGCTTATCCGTACAAACAGACATGTATATTCAGATCTCCCATGATTAAAACCTGGTCATATTTGGGCATAATTTCAGCCAGAACATTGGAAAAGTAAGTGATAAAGTCCTTGTTATATTTAGGAGGATGGTGAATCACCACGCACAGAACTGGGTGAGAGCGGCCCAGCTCGAATGAGATAAGTTCAAAACTAGAAACAGGGAGCTGTAGTGGGGACAGCTCACAATAAAGGGATTCCTTTTAACAGTTGCTACACCTCCACATCATTTATGGGAAAAAGGTGTTTAAGCTGCAAAAAAACAAGCAGCCATGATGCATCATGTGACTAAGGCTTAGTCAGCAGGATGACAGTAACCTTTGGCAGGCACCTCTGACTTGCTGATTGTCAACAAGACCAATCAATGAAAACCACAGCCTCAAAGTCTTTCCAAGGGCACAGTCTGTGATAGATGTGAAAAGAAAGGGTAACAAAAGCAGCCCAATGACAGGCAGGATACCCAGGTCTTTGTATTACTACTGAAATCATAATATGGTTATCATATAGGTACAGGTGCTGTACATTTTAAACAGTCCACAAAAAAAAAAAAGAAAAGCACATGGCATATTTACAGCACCGAGACAGCAGAAACATTAACTATGATGTATAGCAGAGACGGTTACAGAAAAAAAAAATGTAATGAATGCACAGTGTGTGTCTGAGCCAGGGGAGCTTCAACAGCCTGTACAGTCTGGAACATGCAGTCTAACCAGGAGAAAGTTAATTTACGAAAAGTTAG
The DNA here is from genome assembly GCA_021432705.1 of Caranx ignobilis. Lineage (NCBI taxonomy): Eukaryota > Metazoa > Chordata > Actinopteri > Carangiformes > Carangidae > Caranx > Caranx ignobilis. The sequence goes on from MU270012.1 coordinate 30,239,101, forward strand.
CTGAATTCTTATGGAGCAAGAAATTGGTGCACATAAACATTCAGTTGCCTCAAACTGTTGAGTCTGCTTAACAGAGGAATATGTTACCACAGTGAGTTGGTGTAGAGAATTTCATCTGTGGCTGAGCTCCATGTGGTGGATCTGCCAGGTCATATCACATTCACACTTGTCTAAGAAGCAGGATTTTTTTCTTCTTTTTTAAATCAAGTCCTGACTGAGATACATAATGCATACAAATCATCCTTCTCCTTGTTAGTCAATATAGGTTTGATGGATTTTCTTACTGATATGAAATCAGACTAATAAGAGGTTTTACTGAAGGCAATGTTTTGCTAAATTGCTAAATCCACACTTGACCTTGACAAGTCTGATGTCAATTGGATGTGTGTTTGTCGAGAAAATTCAGACAGAAATTTCTCCATTTATGGTTAGATATTAAAGGCCATTATCTGTGAAAGTGCACTATGGTCAAGCTGCACAGGGTATGGGCTGATGAGAACTTAGCTAAGAAGAGACTGGCTGAAAGTTTCAAATAAACTTTTAAGTGAGAGTTGACTTACTAAGATTATACGTCTGAGCTGTGGGCACAATTTTAACCAGTAAATTCAGCCCTCTCATCCATCTCCTCCATATAAATAAGAATGAAACTCTTCAGCATTTCAGCATTCTTAGTGACAGGCCAACTTTCAGAACATGCACTTAGAATAAAAGGTGCTTTTAACATTCATAAATGTGCACTCACAGTGGACAATCCATCATTATCATGGGTGCATACTGTACATAGCTCAGTGGGCACAGCAGTCTCTTTCTATCTCAGCTGCTGACATTCAAACAAAGCACTGGCTCCTCCACTCCTCTGCAAGATCCCAATGAAAAACAACAACAAATGAATCACAGGCAACAGCAGCCCACTTTGCTCCCTTCACAGCATATAAAATGTCAATGCGCACAGCAATCCCTTACAGTGATGGATGGGTTAGAGTCACTGCTCTGCTCAGAACACAAAGCTTTGACTCCAGCTCGCACTCCCTACACATTTCACACTTCTTTGTAAATGTCACACGCTGGTTTCATAAACAGATGTTGTTTCACTGTTGAGGTGACCTGTGCTAAAGGTAACTGCAGTGTAGCTGTGCAGGTAGCAACGACAAAACAAAGCCCCTGAATAATCCTGTGAGCAACACAGAAAGTTCCCGTGCAATTTTATACATACAATTCTTCTCAGGTACAACTCTTAAATTCTTACTATGTCACAGTGCTATAGGTGGACTTTTTTTTTCTTTTTATTACTGGTTTTTATGGTTTTTGGAAAAGTGAAATTTTGTGATTATTGATTTTCAAGATCCATATACAATGTATATTTCATGCTACAGTTTAGTATCAAAACATATCAATTTTGACAGATTACATCTGGTGTCCACACTACTCTTACCCCAAATGATGCTATTGTGTTTCATTGGGAAAAACAATGAAGTTGTTTTGTAGGCAGGATGAACAGAAGCAATGACCTTTGCATAAAGCAAAGCATAATGTATTACAAGCATTGCTGACCTTGTTGTCTTTGCTAGCAGCTGTTATGGAGCTGAATTTTGCACTTTAATGCTACAGCTGCCTTTCATGTTCCTTGTTTGTAATATTTTCATCCACAGGGTGAAATTTGACCCTGACAGAAAAAAAAAAAAAAAAAAAAAAGGTAATTTCACCAAGGACCAAACATGATACCGTTAACCTGCATTCTAGTGTTGTAAAGGAAGATGTTTCAGAAGTGGGGATCTCAATACCTGTACACACACAATCACACACACATCCATCTACCCCCTAACTGCAATGTAGACATATTCATGGTTGATTCCCAAGTCCAGTATTCATGGGTGGGTCTAGGGGTGGGGCCACAGGGGCATTGGCCCCATCTGAAATCTAACTGGCCCCCTGAAGTGCCCCTGTCCTGTCACTCATCTTTCGACCAGATTATATGTGAATTCTATTCCCTGCCCAACATGTGGTGGCAGTAATGCGCCAAACAGGCAGGTCCTCCGTCAATAAAGCTGACAGAAGTCGTCGATCGTTACCGTCTTTGATCACAGCGGTGCAGTAGCCTGCCAGTAAAACAAAGAAGACGAAGAACACGCGCCCAAGAGAGAGCGCATGCTCTCTCTCACACACAGCACAGAGAGAGGGGAAGGATTTCTTGCCTTTGGATTTTCCATTACAAAACGGTAGCTCCTATCAGAAAAAGAACCGGACCATCCACAGCCAGAGGACTCCCTGAACACGTGAGTGATTGTGGTAATTTTAGAGTAAATATTTTGGACATTAGAGTGAGTTACAAACCGGAGCCTCACCCACATGTCCTTCATGTTTGTGTTGGAGTCAGTGGGCAGCAGCATCAGAGCCTCGCAGTGAAATGATCCTGTATTAGTCTCTGCTTTTTCTGCCCAAATCCTGAAAGAGGACACGTTTGTCTGCACTTGTGAGGAACATCATGTGTGTAGAGTGTAGTCTGTGGCCACGGTGACTGGTTCAAGAGAAGAGTTTTAGGCGTCACAGCTCCACACACATTATACTTGGTCAGTGTAATAATATATTCTGTGAAAAAGTTTGTGTTTTTGAATAATATTGTATTTCCTTTGCTCACATGCAAAGATGCAAAACAGAAAATGAGTTTCAGTGTCTACATCATTTTTAAATTACATAAAGTGTTTGACTGTGGCTATTTACACCTGATCATAAATATAACAGTGACAGGGCTCTACCATTTTTCCCAAGGAGCACATGTGAATAAAACAAAAAGCACAAAAAGAAATTTGGGAGCAAAATGAAAAATGTTGAAGTAACCCATTATTTATTTAACCCTTTAAAAAAAAACATAACATAGTCTTCCTGTTGGCCACTCCTATATATTATGATGAAATTAAATAATACATCAACTGATATAAATGTTATCTTTTTATTAAACTACTCAAATCACAGTATAATATAATTTTGTTAAACTTACAGGCTTGTTACCTCGCATGTATTATCATGACAGCATAACAAAGCACTGACAATTCAGTCTGATATAAACATTGATATGAAACTCAGTAACCAGTAACACAGCTGCATGTTGTCCCTGTGTGATGTTCAGGGACAAGTCAGGACAGTCTGAGGACAGACAGCTTTGAGGTTTATATTAATGAAATGCACCATCAGACTGTGACAGGTCTCTGCTGTACATCTTGACCACATGTCAGCTGTTCAGTTGTAGCAGAGAAAAACTCTGCTGTTTTCAGCTCTGCACAGATCCAGTGTATCAAAGCCTGGTCACTGTGCTGAGCCACTGGGCCGTTTTTTTACTGTGTTTATATGAAGTTATACTTTTGCACTTTTGTACTATTTTTGTAGAGACAAACGCTAGTGAAATGCTGGCACTACATGCGTATTGGACAAATACTGGGCCCCTCTGTGATAGATGTGGCTCTTTGATGGCCCCTTACGTAGAAAAATCCTAGATCTGCCACTGCTGGTATTTGTCATGTTGTTTTATGCAGTTGCATGCTTCTTTTATACTACATCAGCTGTAGTAGATGGAGGTCTTACAGCACTACTGTAGACTTCATCTTTAGTGCCAACCATGCCACAACACATACCAGTTTGTACAGAATCTACATCTTTCTGATTTATATAATTTATGATACTTTCACTTGCTGCACTTTGACTCTTGGACATTGCCATTGCTTTGAAGAGGCTTTGATGCCACATGTACAATTAAAAGTACCCTTTAAAAAGTCTGCGTGAAGATTTCCAAGAATGTCTTCAAGTGGTGTGTCAAGGAAATTAGCTCTTTTGATAGAAAGACCAGCTCTCCTTTTTACAGGGCGCATGTAGAGACTGTTATCTCTACATGTATCTGGCAGGCTGCTCTCCTTTGTTTTAGGGTTGCGGTATTCACAGAAGTGAGGATATGGGGCAGAGGGAAATTTCACTGTGGGAGACCTTTGTTTCTGTTCCCAGAGATTCTCAGTTGAGGTTAAAAAAAAAACAAAAACAATCAGAAAATCCTCTGGCTCAAACAAACACCGTGGTGGTATCTGATCGGTGTTTCCGCAGGATTCACTGACCTGAAGGGCATTAGCTCTGATCTTTCAATGCCTTTCCTAAAAGTAATGAATGTGCGGATCTGCAGTTTAATCTTGCTTTGGTTAATTAAATTCATCTTCTTTCTCACAGCTACAAGCATGCAAGACTAGACTAGACTAGGGATGCCCTGATTGATTGGCCACTGATCAGATGTATCAGTATTTTTCATAAAAAATACGTGGTAAGTACATCAGAATTATTGCTTCTAGTCAACGATCACATTAAACTGCTGTGTGGTGTGGTGTGGTTCCTCCTCCCACCTTGCTCAGTGCCGATAGAACATCCAGCATCTGCAACCAGTGACAAAAGTAATCGCCTGATTCCACTCATAGGTGGCCAATATCAGCGAAATTATGATTGTGGAAACTCCCTGTTCCTGGGTAAGGGCCAGCTCAGTTAGTATGGTGTGGTGTGGTATGGTGTGCTTTATGCCCGTCTCAGGTCAAGTTATTTTGACTAACTGGGTTCTAACCTGCAAGCGGTCAGCTGATAAATGGACAAGACTGCAATCTGAACCTTTCTAGAGATGTTTCTTATCTGCAGGAAATTAGGACATGTTGTGGGGCAACAGGGCGTCACCTATCATTCTGTAGGAAATTAAAAAAGTAAAAAAAAAAATACACAAGCCCTGGAAATTCTGTAAAACTAATTTGCACAAGACAAGCACTGTCTGCAGGCATGTCACTGCAAAAATGGGAGGTCTTGTATCCGCCACAAATACCTCTTGTAGTCTGGAATGAGTGGTGACCTGAGGTTATTTTCCCACATTGAAAGTCTCAGCAGCAATACTTGGCTCCACAAGATGCAGTGGCACCTTATCAAGTTAAAAAAAAAAACAAACACACAACATGCACATACATAAACATTCAGGGCTGCCTATTATGTTTAAGATGTAGCAGACCTAAAAGCGTACAAAAAAGATAAGAGTTAGAGGCAACGCCAACACTCTCTCAACGTCTCATCTGCAAACGCGTGATGAATTAAAATGAGTAAAGCCAGAGGAGGCCCTGACCTTTAAGACATGTATAGACAGACCACCAAGGCATTTATCATTTTCTAATTAAGTTATGTGACAAAAGCATATCTTGTGTGCCCAAAGTCTGTGGTGAAATGGGGTCTCTATCAGTATGAAATTATTACAAAGCCATGTTTAATTAATGAAAATATGACCCTAGTGTCAGAGCTAATACATCAAAACGAACATGCTATAGTCTCTGAATGTTCTGTGGCAAAGGACGGGGTGGGGGTGGGGGGGTGTAATGCATTATCTTAAAAATATTATGAGGGGAAAAGAGCTTACTTTCTAATTCCACATCATCTGAATTCACTGACTGAATTTTAAGTGGCATAATAGATTTTAAAATGTAAAAACTTTTTGTTTCATGCAAATGAATTTGTGAGTGCAGTGTTTAGACAAATGCAGTACAACTTTATTAAATGAAAACTGTCATTAAATAAATAATGAATAGATTAATACATGCTCGATAAAAATGGATCAGTAACCAATGATTTTTGTTTGTCTTGAACGTCCCTCTCTTCTCTGCAGGTCTGTGTCCACAGAGGTGAAGGATGCAATAGCTGGATGTGTGAGAATTAATGACCACATTTATTTGTATTCTGTTGTTAGGGGTGTTGTGTCTGGTCTGCTGTCTTGTCCACATCATCTCATGAGTCCACAATCCTTAACAGCAGGACCTGCATATAAATAAAACCCACTTGATGTGTTATATGTCCGCTCCTGTCAACAGACTCACATTGCCTTTAGTCTCAAATCTGGGCAATAAATCTGTCCTTTTGGTGCCTCCAGAATCACATTACTGCTGTTTCACCAACAGCAAATTAATCTGCAAGACTTCACCACAAACATTTACTCCTGTATTTAATATCAGCTGTGTGTGAAAGCAGACTCATGGAGCAACCTCATTTTTATGTGTTTCTGATGAGTGAAAATTCACAGACCTGAACAAAAAGAAATTTACTAAACATCAGTGTTTCTCAGGCAATTCTTCCACAACATAGTTAGCTTTCAATTATTAGGTTATTAGTTTTGTTTCTGTGACTCTGGCTGCTAACTCTGTGTGCAATTGTGCTGATCTGCAGGGCTGTTTCCACAATATGATTTATTTCATTTTTAGCTTGCTCAGAAAAACCTGAAAATGTCTCAGCTTTCGTTTAGTGAATGTACAAATGAGTTGCAGGCCACAATGGCAGCGCGTACCAGTGTGAAAACACCTGTTCTTTTGTTTGTATGTAAGCCCACACACCCGGTTTGTGAAGATGGGCAGTAATACATGTAAGGATACACTTCTGTTCCATTTCAAGGAATCAAAGTACAATTTTATAGTGTTACTGTTACTCCCTTGAACATCCCAGTATACAAGAAACTGGTTATGTCAAATCAAGGCACTGTTAGCATGATTAAGGTAGATCTAAGGTAGATCTAAGGTAATGTATATAGGTAATGTACAGACATATATATATATATATATATATATATATATATATATATATATATATATATATATATATATATATATATAAAATGGTTTGCTAAGGCAGGCATCACAGGGATAAAGGTCTGAAAAGGTGCTGGTCCTAGGGCGCAGTTTGAGTGTCTAACACTCATCAGTTAGTGTAACAAATCATCTACAATTGGCCTGTAGAATGATCTGAGATAACCTCCAGCAACATCATATATCTGGTCTGCAATAGTACAGCCTAAACTAACAAAAAAAGGAAGAGCTGTGATTTCATACCTCTGATGATTACCTCAAACTCATAATTAACCCCAATCAGATGAGTGAGGGACCGGATGGGGAGCGTCTCTGCAGTGCTGAGAACAGCCTGTTGATTCTGTTAATCAAGAGGTCAGAGTCTATGACCTCCTCTCCACATGAAGAGCACCACTCCACAGCACAAGTGGCAGTTAATGGAGAGTACGAAGTGCACTAGAATCACCTAATTTTCCCTACATCCGTCTGTAATCACAGTAACATCACATTAAGCACACACAGATTACTCTACCATTGTATGATACTGAAATAATAATTACAATGATAGGTCACACAACAGGAGACACAACATGAAGAATAAAAATACCAGATTATCTAAAATGGTGTAATGCGGGAATATAATTGCTGGGCATAATTTGACAATGAGCATGTCAAAGTGCAGACAGTCCACGTCTCTTATTTTTTAGTTTTTTTGCTATCATCTGTTTTGCATATATGGATTTCTCTTCCCATAACAGTGACAACACACAGGAGCACCAAGCAAGAATAATTACAAGCTGAATAGTCGGGACACAATATGTTCTCTCCATGATATTGTTCAATACACAACACTGTGGTCACAGGTTCAATATTATCATAATATTTCACAAAGTCATTGAAAGCTTCTTTGATACCTTGGTACTACTAAAGCCCAAATAAGCGTAACACGGGGGGAAAAGAAAAACTGCCACACACACACACAAGTGGCAGGATAATGAGCCACCAGGAGCCCCATCAGTACCTTAAATACTCTATGACATTGATTCTCTAAGTCTCTGAAACTGCACAGAGTACACAGCACAGCACATGATTTATATCACACCACTCAGTGACATCCATTGCCCCCCATGAACACATTTGTACATACACCTGTCATTTACATCTTTGTGAACGTGCCATCTTTCACTTACACAGCAGGCTAGAAAAGGCTTTGTTATAATAAACAATAAGTTACTTCAGTGCACTTTCTAACAATACATGAACAAGACTGCATTTCCTGTTCTCTTTCCCTTAGCTAGAAACCAAAATTGCCACCTTGATTCACTACTCACAAAATAAATAAGATCCAACCATCTGTCTACCTATCCATCTAAGCAGACAATAAACTTGACATTGTAGCCTCATTGTAGCAAAGGAAGTAAGTGCGTACAAGACTTGCAACCACAGTGTCAATAGAGTGCTAACCCTCCAAAGACATAAGAGGCCAGTGTCTAGTCATTAAGTTGAGTCATTTTGAGCATGGAGATACTAACAATCCTCCATTTTTCTCCATTTTTCTGCCTGGTGACAACATCGACTGAAGCACATGACCTGAAAGGCTATTGTTATTGTGCTTTCCACACAATATACAACCTGACAATGAATGATTTATTTATGTTGTTTCTGCAAACAGCACATTAAATAAAATCATTTAAGCAAACACTACACAAGCTTTCTATTAAAGCACAAAAGAAGAAACCCTCTCACAAGGCTGGCCCTTTTCCCAAAGGATTTGATACAGTAAATTACTTGATTCTAAATGAGGTTAAAACTGGGGTTTATTTATCAGTTCCAGTCAGTATTAAATGGATTTATTATACTTGATCCAATACAGCTGAGCACAACAATAAACCACCCACCAAAAGAATACGGCATGAATGTGTGCTTGCCCATTTAAACATAACATGAAGTGAAGTTTGTAGCTCCAATATCTGCGTTGGCCTTGCACTGGAAACATCTCTTGATTATAGTGTGCTGCCTCACCTTAGCCCTGTCAGTTTGTTTATCTGCAAACAGAGCGGGTATTAATAAGATGATTTCCCAGACAACTCTTTTTTTTTTTTTTTTTTTTATTATTCCACACCAACAAACAGACCGATGGGGTTTAACAGTTCGTTGAGTCTCAGCAGCTGTCACTGGGTGCCATGGTGGATTGTTGGAGGAGTACAATACAGTGTTGCACTTGGGAAATGAGTAATATGTGTAGTGGGAGGATGTTGTTGTTTATACCAAGGTAAAGTTGGGAGCAACAGCTGTTACTGATGAGGCAGAACGACGTGTCTATTAATCATGAGGTGGCTAGACTGAGTATGAGTGTTTTTGAACTGGACACAGAACCAGATAGTGATCTCAATGTGTAGTCTGTAACGATACACTTATCAAAACCAAAATCGCAACACTCAACACTTTCTCACTCAACATGAACCTGTGTCACCGTTTGAAATGGCAGAACCGTGACACACCCCTGTCCATCCCAGATACAGCCCTATGAGTTGCCAGTGCTACCAAACTTAGTCAGGGCCTGAAATTCACTGCAGTATTGCAGATATTGCGCATAATTTAACCAATTGCCACAAATCTAGCACTCATAATGTGGGAAATCCCCGCACACATTGCAAACCAGCCAACATTAGTACACTACAGGAGCCAGTCAGTCAGTCCAACTTCGATAGCACATGGAGTCATTTTGTTTTTATAGTTTACTGAATTAAGTTAGCTGTTGTTTTCTTATAAAACACACACACAGCTACAGCTGTGCAGCGCCACATCCACTCTGCTTTGGCTCAGCTGATTGGCGCTCAGATGGTGGTTAGTACAAGGCTACAGAGAGAGAAAGAGTAGAGCTCTCCTCTGACAGCTCGTCTGTGGAGCTGCAGGTGAGTTGCAGGTGAGCTGGATGGAGAGAGCAGCGCCTTCTTTTCCTTCTTTTTTTTACCCTTTTTTTTTTAATTTAGGGGTGTGTCTTTACAGGTGGAGCACACGCAGATGTCTGTCTTCTCACAGGGTAATCCTGCCTATCGAAGGCAAATTTTAGCGATTTTGGCCACCACCTTGGTTAAAACGTGCGTGTGCATGGGGCGCTGTTCAGATGTAGGGTCTTGCACAACCCCACCATTTGAAGGGCGAAGGACGCCCGTATGATGAGAGATGTAGAATGTGTATTATAGAAGTCAGTTCCTCTGACTTGTATCATCAGAACAGACGTCCTGTGATTTTCACCATCCTTTCAGATTTAATAGAGGACGGACAGTACCTGACAGCAAAATTCTCAGCTGTCAGGATGCCCCCCCCCATCCCCCAAATTGAATCATAGGTCAGAAATCGAGATACAAAATGAATCGTGACTTTGGTGTATCGTTACAGGCTTAGTCTGTACAGTATGTGAATATGAAATGTGAGCAGCTTTGGACTGTCCACATTATGTTCATTTATCTTACAAGAACATTTTAACTAAAGTAAGTAAACTTGGTGCAAGTAATGTAAATCTAGACAACTTCCACAACTCGCTGGCAGCCCCAAACTGTAAAAAGCTATCTGGGGAGGAAGACGGTTATTCAGAACCGTGTCTCTAGCCCCCTGATGAATACCAAGTCCAATAGTCGCTCTCTTTATAGCTCTACTTTGATCTCCACAAACTCCTGAGATCTGGCTCTTTATCTTTAACCGTTTCATTTTTTGAAGAGCAAGACACCACATTTATCAGTCCTTTGGTGCTGGTCAGGTAGCTTAAAGACAGGATAAAACCCTAATAGAGACTAAAATTCTCTGTAGACTTGTGTGGACATTAGTGGGGTTGGGAACAAAGCATCTTAAAAACACAAAATGTTATGTTATAGGTAACCTTGAATGTCCGAATGCCAAACCACTGCTGCTATCTCTGCATTTTCTTTTTCAAGTGTTAGTCCTATTTCATGAAATTTCAGGAGTATGCACCAAGCATGCAGATCAGGACTTACCAATGAGAGAATGTGCACACTTGAATTTCAATTTCGTATTGTGTGTGTGTTTTTGGTTGTCATCGTTTATACATGACTGTGAATTCATCTACGTGTGGAGAATATGAGCCTGAGAGGACAAGGAGAGATTGCTCTTCATCACTGCTCTTCTCAGTTAAGATTTAGGTTCTGAGAATTACTGTCCTCACTGCCGCACCTCAGCTCTCAGCCTGCCTCTCGGCTTTAAAAAGCTGGGCTAACGGTGTGCCAATTAGGATGGTAATCTAGCTGACATTTGTATTCACTGCTCTGGGGCCCACACGGCATCGAGAGCTCAATTTGGTGGAGTTTGACGTGGTAATAATACTTTCACACTACCACAGTTTGAGCTGAGGAAAGTAGCTGGCCTATAATCCTCTCTCTCTTCTGTGTGATTTGCTTTGATGACTCAAGGGAGGAGGGCAGCCACACAACACAGGACTGATTTCTTGTTTTTCACACTTGTTTTCTGCTCAAACACTGCCCAGCGATTTTGAGAAATAATTTCGAAGAGTTCTGCATAACGACATGCAGACCAACAGAAGAGGTCAAATCTGAAATGATTACTCTGACATTTATGGATATAAGAACGTCTTAGTGGGAATTAGATGGACTGCCCTCTTTGTTCTATACGGAGAATGGTCAAGGATGGGTGAAGTCTTTACAGCAAAGATTGTAATTGGATAGAAACAGGCTCCACCTCACTCTGAGTTGTAAAAGTGTGTCAATAGGCACAAATATTTCTCATCTTCTCTCACAGAGGTGGTTTACAGGGCTTTGAGCTCAGCTGTTTTGCTTATCTTCTGTTCACAATACACATATACATATGTAACATATTAACTTACATGTAATATGTAACATGGAAATAAGACTGTTGTGGTTACTGGCAGACACTTTAAGTACCAAACTCTGCAGCAAGACAACAGTCACATGGAGAACAGAGGGAGCCGAGCATTGGTGGATTAAGATAATGAGGATAACATCTTCTCAGGTGTTGCTCTATTCTGGGACATGTGCACTGGACATTTTCCTGTTCAGTGCTCATTATCAGAGTCACTATTATTAAACATAACCATCACTGTGCAGTTCATATTTGTCACTTAACAGTCTCTTCGCCACGTCCATCTCTTTCCTGTGTTTGTCTGAGTCAATTTTATGTACATGGTTCTTTTCACACAAAAGGTGTAGACTCAAAAAAGCTAGGTCATGCATATCTAAAATATAAGATGAGAAAGCACTGCATAAAAATGGAATAAGGTAAGAAGGAATTATTATTTACCAAATCATTAGTATAACTAATTGTAAAAAACAATAAACAGCAGGACGATGATGACTGACGCAACCATATGCAGATATAGAGAAGAGACCTCCACTGAGTGATGTAAGAACACTGGTGTGTACTCAGTGAGCATGTCAACAAGAGGAGCTGAGCCATCAGCTTAAAAACAAGGAGTATTTTTAAATCAATTCTTTGCGTTACTGGGAGGAAGTGAAGAGTAGAAAAACAAGAGCAATGCTCAAACCTTCTGCTGCTTGGTTGGTCCAGCAGTTGGCTACAAAGAAATGCATGGGCCAGTTTTTCTGAAAAACAGGAAGTGTCTTTAAACGTATTTCCGAGACAATAAAAGGTGATCTTAGAGCCGATTTGTGCTTGTTGAAGTTAAGATCAGCATCCAATAACAGTTTTGGCAGAATCACAAGGATTTAGCGACAGGGGAGTTAGCAAAGAGTGGAGTATGGTGCCTCAAACATTGGGACCTACTAAAAGAAGCTTTTCTCCTCAAATAGCTGTAAATAAATCTGGCCATTGGCCACAGCATGATGGAAATCTGTAGCGATTTCCCAGCCTGTCTGGCACACAGCTGAAAAATATTTTTAAACAAATCTGAAGGCATTGGGTCAAGAGTACATTCTGCATAATTTAACTACACCTGTCGAAATGGATGCCAGAAACACATGGAAAAGGATTCAAACGCAGACATAGGCTGGATGATGTTGTTAGGTATTGTGAGGAAGAAAACCAAGTCCTACACAAAGACAAATGGAAAAACAGTAAGAGTCTTCTGTCAAGGAACAAAGGGCAATACAGCCAGGAGAGAAAAACAGACAATCTGACTCATTTTAAAGCAGTGGTTTTTTTCATATCTTTCATATATGCATTAGCATGGTCTGCATCTTGGTATGTCACTATCTCATCTATATCTATATCTATCTATCTATATCTCAATATGAAGGTCACATAAAAAATTTTTAAAAATCACCATATAGATCTAAAAAAAAAAAAAAGATGGCTACTGAAAAAACTGCTTAAAGATAAATATTACAGAAGGAGACATTTCCAATCATCATTTTAACTATATTTGGTTAAATAATTACTGTACAAATGAATGTATGACAGCTTCAGATGCACCAGCTTTTCAAAATGAACTTCTCAATGAGGCAGCCCTATTTAAGCCTGGCATTTAAAAACTGAAAATAAGCATACAGACAAAAGTCACAGTTTGACATAAATATGAATATAATTGATGGTGCACAAGTATCTGGCATCAATATCAACTTTGCTTTGGTGATTTGTTTTTAATAAGATTTCTTAAACAACACAGCAATTATGAGATGTTTTCAGCTACTAACAACAGAAAGAGAGAGAATGCTTTTCAAAAATCTCATTAGCAAGCAGAGTGTCTATATATCAAGCCAATCTCAGATGACATATGGGCAACGGCGGGGTCCTCCCTGGACGGGTCACGAGCCAATCACAGGGCCGACACAGAGATGCACAACCTCACACACTCACATTCACACCTGCAGGCAATTTAGACTCTCCAAAGCACCAAGTAGCATGTCTCAGTGGATTCTCCCCAGATTCTCCTCCTTCCTCCCACAGTCCAGAGACACAGGGACGACATAAAGAAAGGGCCTGGACCCAGGAATCAAACCCAAAACATTCTTGCTCAGATGCAATAGTGCCAAACACTTCACCACCTTGCCCTCATGTATTCTATTACATGAGAAGAGCTGTTTTGAATACATGTGGTGTGCTATAATTATGAATGTATGGATTCTGAGGAAGGCAATATATTTGAGGAAGTATAGAAATTCCTCAATTAGACAAGGGTAAAAATAATTCTCAGATGCAGAGGGATAAATAATCGGCTGGCATCACAAGAAACAATTTTTAGTTAGGTCCCGACATCAAGAGGAAACGAAAGGAGAAGAACGGAAGTAAAAAATGATGAATATTCCTGAGTCAGGAAGCGGAAAGTCATCAAACAGGAGACAAGCATCAGAAACAAGTGACACACGCAAAAAAAGGAAATGAGGAGCTCTGCTGAAGCAAAACCACGACAGGCAGTTTGAAACATGACAATAGACCACATGTGCAGTGGCAGTGCACAAGGAAAAAAGAAACCAAATGGATTCAACATGTCTCCATCCAAGCCTGATAATGCATCAGATCTCATGAATAAAATAACACTCCTAGAATGGGATTCAGGGGATTAGCCACGTGGGTATCAGAATAGAGTCCTGCCCTGCACACTGCAAGTTCAGATAAACATGACACCAGTTGATCATACTTAAAATTAATTATTTCATCTGACAGAATAATCTACTGAACATGGAGGAAAGACTTGGGGTTTTTATGTGATGACAGAGCTGCCTGTATTCACAAGTAAATTAATTTTAGATGGAAACATGTTCTGCGTTCCTAACATGGCAGAGCCCCCCAGTATTCTGCAAAGTTTAATCTTGTTTAAAATATGACATTGATGAAATTGCTTTCCATCTTACAACAATGTAGCTTGTATAATTAGAATAATATACAAGTGTATCAGATGCTCTCTCCAGCCTGAGGACGTGCATCCGGCCCCAGATGGAGGAGTCGGAGAGTCTCTGTCCTCAGGAACGCCTCCAGGCCTCCTCCTCCTCATATCACCAGGCAGGGACTATAAAGCCACTAGTGGGCTGAGAGCAGCTGAACACAGTGGCGAGCCTGGAAGGCTACAGCAGCAATCCGCACAGTAAGAGCGTTATATATAACTGGAGCCCACCACGTAGATTGAGCTACGTGGAGGATGAGCTACAAATGGACTAGAAATGCTGAACTTGAATAACTGACATACACAGTGAGCAGAAAACAGGCCTGAAAGCCTGATTGTTTTTCCCTTGGCATGTGAAGGTTAAGTACCAGAGCTACCACTTCACTCATATGCAACCACAATCAAGTTGTGTGAAAACTGTTGAAAAATACACACAGCGATAATCAAACCCAGCTCTCTCTGCTTCAATGCAGAGCTGTTGTTAATCAAAGCCTTTGGTAAGTCTCAAAAAGTGAATATATCAGTTCATCAGCAACATACTTTATATGTTCTTAACAACCACAGCCTAATGAAACCTTTTATTTTTCATGTTTCACTGTATTTATGTTTATCTTTCGACACAGCACTTGGTTAGCATGTGCTGTCGTTTGCCTGTTGGTTGCCTGAATCAAATCATGCTGGACTCTGCATCTCAAAAGGCATTTTGTTGGACAAATCTTTCTTTTGAAAAATTAGTATCAGCGATAATAATGTTACTTTTCTGTTCTATATATAATAATTATTGTTTTCAAAATTAATATAGCAACTCAGGGACTATCAACAGTTGGCTGACAATCCAGCACTTTGTCATCTCTCCACGTACACTTCATGTTTCATGCTTTGACAGTTAAGTTTTCTTTCACTGAGCTTCCTAAGACAGGAGGGACAATCTACTGCTGCAGTGACGCGCCAGCCACAGATGCCCATTCATCTGGCCTTTTGTTTGTCCTAGTGAAAGTCCCTGTCATTGGATCACAGCCTGAGTCATTTGTTACTGTAGCGTTTGCCGTGTGAAACCATGAAGCGTGACGGGCCATCTGGACCGGGGCACAAATCAAAGAGCCCATAATACAGCAGACAGATGTTGTCCTCTGTTCGCCCACACGCCTTTCTGTGCTGATGCAGACAAATATTTGATTCCATTCACACATTCAGTCTGTGATGGCAAGAAATAATGTTCCCTGACAAGGTTACAAATTACAAAGTAATTAGCACATTTCACACATTACAGTCAGGACCCATAATGTTGATTTCTGCAATTTCCCTTCAGGGATACGGCAATCAAATTAAATGTATGCATAATCCAAACTCTATGGAGGGTTTCAGGTGAAAACAAACTGTCTGGCAGTCGCATCAGAGGTCCTATGCTCTTGGTAAACCGCATCCCAAGCCGTGTGCAGTGAAAGAGCTATTACTGCATTCAGCTTTACACTCACAGTAGTGCTGAAACTACACCAACATGTTGGTTAAAGGTAAAGCAGAGCATACTTCTGAGTGCTGTGGGAATAGTGTAACAGTTTGTAGTTCTAATTTGTTTCTTTAAGCTGTGTTTGTCTAATCAGCATCCAGGGTAGGGTAGGGTTGGGTAGGGTACCGAAAGCCGGTACTTTTTGTACTTGGTACTAATTCACGTCGGTACTACCAAGTATTGGTTCACTTTTAATGAATCGGTACCAAATTTCAGTACTTCAAATGTCTGGGAGAGCACACGAGAGACGAGAACGTGAGAGCTCAGTGTCGCGAGATTACGAGAGCACAACAGCATCAAAAATGTTGATAAAACGAATAATTTTGTTATTGTTGTGCACGTCGTAGAGCTGCAGCTTCAAATATACGAGCAGACTTTTTTTTTTTTAATTGCCCATTTATTCAGCTGGGGCAATGCGCCTGTGTGTTCCCACACACACAACAACTTTTTTTTTTTTCATCGATCGATCCGTGGACCACTTGCGTACCGATCCATGGAGAGCGAACGGTTCGGATCACTAATCAACCATGATCCCAAAGCCCAGTGGAGCTGGGAGTCAATCGAGCATTTCTACAGAGGGAGAGGGGTTTGGAGATCGCGCTGATCCGCTGGTATTTACTTCCTCTCTGTCTCCTCCTACAGATGTTCAGCTGGGGGAATAAGCGACATCTGCTCACCTGTTGAGCTGAGCATCAGGAGGACACTGAAAGAAGTTGTGCACTTGCAGCAGGACAGATAATCAGTAAAGTTAATCATTTCACTTTGATGTGTCCAAGAATAAATTACTTTCGATGTTTGGCCTGTTATATGGCAGTGTTGCCCAAATACAAATCTTGAATAGGCCTCTGCTATTTTCACAGTTAAACAGGTCTTTGTTGTCATTGTACAGAGACAATATGAGATTTGCTTGTACAGCACCAGCATTCATACACACACGCCCAGCCTCGCTTTCAATAAAACACACACTCGCATTCTATAATTGCGATCAGTAAAAAATATGAAAACAACATAAAACAGCCTCCTCTCTTGTCATATTTGCAGCAACAGTGTTGCTTTTAGCTGTGATCACCCTTTTCAGTTTTGCACACAGCTCTCCATTAAAACAACCTGCTCCTCTTGGCTGAAAAAAGCGGCTGCGGTCGCTACTTTTTGCGCAGAGGTAGAATCATTTGACGCCAAAGGTCCCCTTTGATGTGAAAGCGCACAGAGCACAAAGCCAAGAGCCGGACTTAACAAACCAAGTTGACAACCACCTTCATGATACTGTTTAACTCTGATCGGGGGCTTTAGGTTTTGTTAAACCAGACCATGAACACAAAGCCTGGCCAGTTGAGCCTCCTTCATAATACAGCCCTCTGTTGACCTGGTCCTAAATGTTCTGTATTTATTTCTTACGAATACGAGTTACTTTATTGATCCCCGAAGGGAAATTCATTTGTCTGTCAGCTCATCAACCATTTGCAGAAGAATGAAGAAGCCTATATTTCTCCGTCCTGCAGTGAAGAGAGAGGAGCCGTCCACCACCACTCTTTTCTTGGTCCATCAAGGTGTCATGAAGAGGATGATCTGAGTTGTTCAGAATGGCCTCTACCAGCGTGTATCTCTGATCTCTCTGAAGTCAAGTGCCTCAGGATGTTTAGTCTGTATCCTAGCAAGGACTTCATGGAGACCTTCACATGGAACTTCAGCAGTAGCCATTGGTGGGATGTACACAAGTATTGTTTTGATTTGAAAAAGTCTCTACTTCCTGAGTCTTCACCTATATCTCCAGCTCCTCATCACTCTTGTTGAGCAGAGAGTTGATATTTTGCATGATGACTGACGGCAGAAAGGACCTACAGTACATCTCCACCTCCAAGCCTTCAACCTCTGCACCACCAGCACAGCAACCACGAAAGCAGCTCCTCATCGCAGTTGGAACAGGGTGGCATCCTCCAGACTTGCTCCATTTTCAATGACAGAAGCTCCTCTCCTGAAGAATCTCCTCTCCCCACAGCACCCATCAGCAGCACCCATCAGCAGCCGGCACAATACGACAAAAACATACAAAAACACAACAAAAACAAAGCAAAGGTTGAGTAAAAACTCAGAGCCATCAGACTTTGCTGCTCCCAGTTGAAGCGCATGTTCTGGAATGTTACTAACATGTATTTATGTTTATTTACTGTTCTTAAATCTTCTTAATAAAAAACTGAAACTGAGAAGTGTAGACTTAGTTTTATAACTGAAAAACTTTTTAAAAGTACCGAAATAAGGTACCGTTTGGTACCAGTACCGAATTCCAGATACCAATACTGGTACCGTATCGGTTCAATTATAACGGGTCCCAACCCTACTACTTAGGCTGGTTATGAGACAAAATGATCATTACATATACAGATCATGGATCTGAAGAAGCAAGACTGACCAGGTTTTGGAAGAAAGTAAAATTGAGAACTTTCTACAGCTACTTTGATGCATGACACATTCACATGACAACTGATCTACAGGACCTGCTCTATAGTGGTTTGGCAAATGAACCGCTGCTCGCCCCACCCCTTCTACCAGTACCGGTACTCACAGGTAAAGGTGGGGGTTCAAAAACTAATGACATCATTTTTGGACAACCGAGGGAACAGCTCGTAAAACCACATGGATTTCAACCTGTGGAGCAAATTACTGATTTCTTTGTCAATTCTTACATTTTGGGGGGCGGAAGGCAAGACAAACACCCAATTATATGTTAAAGAGCCTTCAAAAAGTGATATTTCCATAATATTTCCCCTTTAAGGCTCCATTGCATGGCACAGTCCAGGCCCAAGCGATTTCATGGTGAGCTGGACAATTTTTCTCTGTGGTGGACACTCGAAGCTGTATTCTGTATTCCTGCCCTTTTCAAGCCTGGATGTATGCTAAGAAATAATGATTTGTATATTGGGAAATCACCTTACTGGCTTTGCTGAGCATTACAGAAGGTGAGTTAGTCTAGTCTGTCCAAAACTGCTCTGAACTAATTCCTTAACCAGTAATAGGTTGTAACACAAATCACAGTTCCATGCAGGGTCAGGCCCAGTAACTCCCTGGCGTCAGTGCTGGTCTACACTGGACAAGCAACAGTTTGTCACAATTATCCACACTTTTTGTAAAGATTTTTAAAAAATTTGCGATACAAGGTATAAATTAGTTATATTTAATCTGATGTAAAAGAAAGTGCTTCATGTGAACAGAAACTTCATGTGCACAGGGTGCAGCACAGTTGGATACAGAGGCCCAGAGGTGCTTGAAAGTACTTCTTTGATGTGTCTGCTATATGTCGACTTAAAACCCCTGTGGAGCCTGTGAAACTGAGAATGGATGAGATGAAAGCCGTTCATAGACTATGCCACTTTTTAATTAGTGCTAGTTAATTTTTTTTTTTCCACAAAACAAAATTTGTTCCATCAGAAATATTAAGATGTATGGGATAATTCCTACACACAGGTGCAGGACAAAGTACAGTTCATGAGAAAAATGTCATTTGTGTGTGTGAAAAAATGCAAATGGTCTCAAATAACAGGCAATTAAAAAATATTGCAATTACTTCTAATGTAAATTACCCCACCAATCATAACTGGTAGTGGGCAATAGTGCAGGCCAAAATGATAACAAAAGCCACATGACGCGGGGTTTAAAGCTGTGCTGTATGCTGTAACCACATGTCCAAGTTTGGAGCCTCAGCTTTAATTCTACTTGATCCACCTCTGTGATCTGATGTACGCCCTCACTCACCCACTTCTTTGATGAAGGCAGGGGCCATTGATTTTCTCCTGCTCTGTTGTTGCTACTGAGTACCAGACCATAATATACCAGTGCCACCAGGTCTTAAGAAAAAGGACACACACAAACACAGTTCAGTAAGGCCCTGTGCCTGGGGGAATTGGATATTGGATATTGGATCTTCCATCCCTGAGAACTGGACCCTACTGTGACAGAGGAAGGCTTTCACTCTGCTCTCAACAATGTGCTATATAACTCCACTCAAGAAACATTTTCAGTGAATAATTCCTCATTAACCATTTTCCATGTAATGAGCAAAAGTAAAAATAGTTGTAGTATTTTTCACCAAATGGCAAATGTGTGCTTTTAATTATCCAATGGAGTATGGGTTTTATTGGTAGAGCAATGCCTTTCTTACTTGGACATGTGAGCTCGCTAGAAAATTAATGAAAAGGTCTAAGAACAAAGGAAGAAAAGCTGATACAAACAAGAAAACAACTTTGTTTCCAAGTGATTTTCTACCATGAGGTTAATGGTGTATAGCACAGAGTGAAGTAATGATCTCGGCTAGGCTAATTAGTTTCCTACATGCCTTCCTAACAGTTATTCAGCTCATCTGTCAGTGAATCCTCTCACTGACTGCTGCACAGACAACAAATCCCCCCCCCACCCCCACACACACACACACACACACACACACAGTCTTCACTATACTGTACATCCATCAACATGTAGATGTGTTTACTGTCTCACTTTCAAGCTCTTATTAAGCACTACATAAAAACATTACATGACATTGCAAAAACATCACATTACAAACATTACCTCAGAGTGTCACCAAAGTTAGATACAATCTGTTAGATCTCACTTTGATCTGTAAAAAATCTTAGATATCATAAAATGAGAGTAAATCATCTTTTCTTTGTAGATATCTGCCTCCATGCATTGCCACCATGTCAAATGTTCTACACTGTAAATATTTCAAACATCTGAAAAGCATGTAGACAGTTTTGGATACAAACCTAACTCAATTTCAGACAGTGGCACCATAATACTAAAGTAGATCTGTCACAGTTATTACATAATCACCTGATCGCAATTATTTGAGCCAACCGCAATTATTTTGCATAATTGTTAAAATTGTTGCCATTCATCTGTATAAAAACAGCTGGATGAAACTAACAGAAATGTCCTCGTCATTTTCCACTGTTTGAGGTTTGAATGGTACTCTTTTAATGACATCATTGGGTTGTGCCCCCTTCTTCTGCTATGGTTTAATTGCACTTGAGTGGAGAATTAGCACCACAAACTGTTTATCTCGAGGCGTTCAATTTCTAATATTCAACGACAACATTTCAGTGCGCATCAGAAAACAACAATTAAATCGTTAATCACAATTATTTGTTTGGCAATTAATCGCCAAATGAAATTTCATGATTGTGACAGCCCTATACTAAAGACTGCTTTTAAAAGCAACATTATGGGGCATCGTTTAGCCCCGGTTTGATTCCATTCCGGTGGCCCTTTGTTGCATGTCATTTCCCCTTCTCTGTCTCCCCATGTCCTGTCTCTCTACAGCTGTTCTGTCAATTAAAGGCCTAAAAGGCCAAAAAAAAAAAAAAAAACACAGAACACAAAACAAAAAGCAACATTATAGAAATCACTTGGGGCTCGAACCTCTGGATGGAGAAAGTGATTTGTCTTGAACAGGGCCTACGCTACTGCCACATTTGATCTGCAGTATTTTCTCATGCTCAGGTCTGATTATAACCGATGAACAGCACCAGTTTGATTTTCCACCAAGTTAACTTTTGACCAGAAGTGTTAAAAGAGTTTGAGTTATTCCTATTCAAGCTAAAAGTAGCGGAGGCACTGTCATCTACAAGTCATTTCCTACCAACAATTCAGACCATTGTGTATTAATTAACTGTTGTTTACTTTCAAATACAAGCACTCACTGGTGCACTGCCAAGGCTTTTCAAGTACTGACAAAATTGCCAGCTCCAGAGAGGGAACATTCTTGTTTTGCCAAGGCAATTTATTTTGAAAGACTCATTAAAGGATAACATTGTTATTTTCCCTGGCATATTTTTACCAAACACCCCGCATGCAGCTGTAAAACTATATATCAGGATTCGTCATAGGCCTAATCCATGGCCTGCTGGCCTGGGACCAGTAAAAGTACATGCAGAGCAAGTCGACTGGCCTGTCCGGGCCAGTCACTGGCCAATCACTGTAATCAGCGATTGGCTGATCACTGATTACATGCACCGTGATTCACAAGAATGCACTTGGGAAAATCAAAATCCTCATGTGATTAGCTGTTTATTTTTTAGCTTATAAACATGGTTTTGTTCAGTTGGTTTGTTTTTTTGGTGGCTGGGCCAGTGAAACTACACAAGGGCAGTGATGTTGATGTAATGAGTCCCTGGGACCAACAGGTGGTGATTTGAGTGCGTCCCTGGGAAATTCAATGGATCCCCAATTAAAAAAAAACTGTATTTCTTTCTATTACTTACTATTAAATACATCTGACTTGATGCTACTTACTTCAGTCACATCTGTATGACTGTAGCTTTCAGCCAGGAGAAGATGTCGTCAGGTGGCGTCCAACCTTCACGGGCGTTTCGACCCTGAACCACAACGCCCTCTGGTTGGCGGGTTGGCAGTGATGGCCAGTCACTGTCCATCTCCTCCTGGCCCCCAGCTTACCTCCTCCCTCCTCTTCCAGAGCCAACAAGATGCTCTTTCTGCTGCCTCCCCTAACCTACGGACAGCTGCCTTCCTCTCCCTTCCTGCTAATCCCAGGGCTGTGAGCGTCTTCCACACAGACTGTGCCAGGAAACCTCTGCAACCAGCCTCAACTGGGAATAGCCAGGTCTGCCATCCTTTGTCCCTGCACTGCTCAACGAGGTCTGATACTTGGAGGCTTTCCTCTCATAGGCCTCCTCGCCACCGTCTTCCCACGGGACTGTCAGTTCAATCAGGATGATCTTCTTTGCCTCCTCCGACCAAATGACCAAGTCAGGCCTCAGCGATGTTTGCACAACCTGGGGGAAGAATAGTCTCCTTCCCAGGTCCACCCTCATCTCCCATGACTGTGCTGCTTGAAGGAGGCTTTTCTTGGTCTTCTTGGGGGCTGGTGGTTTCTCCCCTTCTCTGATGAACTGTGTAGAGGGTGCTGGACTCACGTTGGTCTGACGCTTTTTCTGTCTCTCCCGCTCTAAGGTGTCAGCCAGTGCACAGAGAACCTTGTCATGGCACCATCCGTATCTTCCCTGGCTGAGAGCTGTCTTGCATCCCGCCAGTATGTGCGCCATTGTCCCTCTCCCTCCACATAGCCTGCACAGTGGGTCCTCCCTCATTCCCCGTCTGTGGTGGTTCGTTGGTGATGGAAGGGTATCGTACACTGATCGGAGCAGGAAAGAGATGCGAAAGGGCTCCAGCCTCCAGAGTTCAGTCCATGTGATCTTCCGCTTTAAATTGAAGTGTTAACCTCCTTTGACGGTGGTGTGGTATGATATGGTTATAATTAATGGATATATTCATGTATGTCATTCAATTAAAAAAGAAAAAAAAAATCGAATATCGTCTTGTGTGAAAAAATGTAAATGTTCCCTTTTTACTGTTGCAGAAGGAGAAACATGTAAAGACTCCTACAACGATCAGAATGTTCTGTGTCAAATAAAAAAAACAAGTGCAACTCTGCACGGTGCGGACTCTGATGAGAAGCGGTACTGGAGAATATTGACGTAGTTTTACGCCGCAAGAGGAGACTTTGCTCTCATTCAGCAAGGAGGACTTCATTGAACACTTAATTGAATGGTACCGCCGTGATGAGAAGTTGTATTGTTACAATATTCTCTGGTACCGATTCTCATTACAGCCCGCTATGTTATTTCTAAATGACGGATGGCTGTTTTTCCAGTCGGGATTTTACTGCTCCTCTGGTGCCGCTTCTCATTTCAAACGACAAAGGAGAAGGAGCGACACAGAGTGCGTGTGTGTGTGTGGGGGGGGGGGGGGGGGGGGGGTATTTGAAAAATAATCGATTAGTTCCCTGGGATTATCAAATAGTGCTTTTGCTTGAAATGCCAATCCCTACTGATATTTTCCTTTTACCGTCTGTCCTCTTCGTGCTTTGATCTCTCCCCTAAACGTTAAAACATCGACATGAATGAGCACAGCATCGAGCAGCGGAAACATGGGTTTATTTACTATGAAGTTTGTGTCTTCAGTTATTGAAATGAGATCCGCGGTGACTGGCTAGTTGTTTTGGTAGCGGCTGAACTAGCATGGCGTGATACTGTGTACAGGGGATCACGTCTGCGCTGAGTAGATGCGCAGAGGGTTGAAACAGCGCTTGTCTGGTCTGCTGACAACAAGGTTTCTTTTGATATTTACTGTGATTTTAAACACGACTTGTTGTTCACAATGTATTGTTTTTCATTGGAAAAATGAGGTGCGTCCCCGGGACGTACGGACAGTTTGTTTACTGCGTCCTTTCAGATTTTAACGCGTCAGGGACGCAGGACGCGTACCTAGCAACATCACTCCAAGGGGCCAGTAAAACTCAAATCTACGGGCCAAGCGGGCCAGTGAGAAAATAATGTTATGTTGGACACTGTATACCATCATTCCTTTGGAATGAGCACATGAATACACAGGGTTAAACATTTAAATCTGAAGTGGCCAGTGTTATTTTCTTTCATTTAACTTACAAATGGAATAAAAGTCATTTGAGCTGTTGGGGTACAATCACTAACATTAAAAAAACAAAAAAACCCATCAAATGATATAGTAAGCATAGTTGATGACGGTGCTCTGAAAGCCATTGTGCAAGCACTCTGACTATTATAATCAGTGAAGGAAAAAACCTTGGTGGCTTTTTTACGTTAAGCAGATTCTTTTTTCAACAACGCTGCCACACAAGTTATACAGGTGATGATGGTAGGCTAAACATCTCTTGCTCAATAGTCACAGAAAGAGCTTTGATTCCCTCTCAAACAAAACTTAATAGTAACTACTATTCTAGTGAGGTGCCCCTTTAAATGCTCTACCATTTTTGACCTCTACAGCTGCCTGTTCTCACCCTGTCATATGTCCACTCACTGAGCACTTCATTTGGAACAAGCGCAATACTCATATTTACCTTGACTACGTCCTCCACTTACTCTCAAATAGCCTCAGTTCTTCACGACGTGGACTCTAAATGATGCTGTTAATTGTAATCAATTGAAAAGAGGCAAATTTGGGGAATTTCAGCAACACTAATCTGGAATCAACAACGTCGCTAAGGTAACATTTTTCTCCCAATGGTGATGCTCCCAACCCTATATTCTAATACTCTACCATGACCAAATAATCAGGTGCACAGATGTTCACAATACAATGCTTCATGATATACAAGATATTTTTATTGTAAGTAGCAACCTTTTTTCTGCACATCCTAATCTGGTGTCAGATGTCTGATCTGCTGCCCATATCAATTTTTTTAAATCAGACACATCTGGCATTGCACTCTCTGACAGTCATTTCCCCGTTTTTGCCAAATAACCAAACCAATCAAAGTTCTGTGGGCAGGAGTAAGAATGAAGATGGCAGTTCCTGTCAGAGCCACAGATATGCCAACAATAAAATCCAACAAAAAGAAGCTATACACAGAGTAAATACGCCTAGAACAGCAACAACACTGCAATCAACCCCTTTCTTCATGTCTCTGAGTGACATGAACTCCAGGCACACATGATTACAAGCTTCTCTGCCGGCTGACAAAGACACCAAAGTGATGTCTGCATTAAATATACCTTACCTGCTAATTGGCAAATCAACCTCTACTCCCTGACAACAAAAGGCTGATGTGAACTTGATGTAGGACTGAACAATTAAGTGACAAACAAAATTGCAGTTCAGTGCGATTGTAAAGGTACACTGTGCTACCATCATGTAACAATCTAATTAGCACATTGAGCTGCATATATCTATCATGTCTTTGCAGCTGTGCAGTGTTTCAGACATAATCCTGACACTGAGGTTACACGAGTGTTATTGCTATTTCAGAGCCTGACTTTGGCTGTCTTTTGTGATAATACACGGCATCGAAGATCATTTGAACACTTTAAAGCCAAAGGATTCAGAAAACATCCTAAATATTAACAACCTGCTATCCAGACTTTATTCCCATTGAGGCACTGTTCAAAAGGCTCTCAGGGACGATTCTGGACGGACCACCTCAGAAGTAACTGTTGAAGACTTTTATTAAAGCTAAGATCAAAAAGTGCTTCATATTTCTGTAGATTTTTAACTTAACGTTGACTGTTACTGCCACTGACTGGAGCTCTGCCATTCAATTTCAGGCTGGAAGGACACCTAAGATTGTATAATTCAGTTTTGCCTGGCGAAGAAATCTTTTAATTTGCATTTGAACTGAGGATAGTTTCTTCCAATTTTAGTGACCGAGGAGCTGGGTGGTTTAGCTTGACATTTTTATAGCTGCTTTGCATTAAGACATACAAGACTGTATTTATTTTTGCACATAGTTCAGAAAATAACAGCTTGGAGACAGCACTGACCTCCATAATGACTAAAACATGCCAAGATGGGCACATCTGCACCCTCTGTTCATGTTACTAAAAGGAGACTCTATTTCAGATTTAATATCCTCTTGTCAGCAGAGCAGGTGCAGCATGTTGAAGGGCTGTGTTACACACTGAAGCAGACCTCAGATGCCTGTCTTGTCTCTATGGTAGGATCAAACGCATATTTTTAGATATCCGACGTGCAGTGCTTTCTTAAGGCAGCTCACAGGTGTAACAAAATACAGATGATGGACGTCAGCCCTAAGCGTATTTTGTAATTTCAGACCGTTTCTTCACGTTAGTTGTCACGGTATTCTGAATCCAACAAAACACAAGCTAATGCTGCTTAAATACTTGTTTGAGACTTTACAGTTCACTGTCTGCACAGCTCTCCACTTCCCTGGCTGTCATACTGAACAGTCTTGTCAATAACTAACACATCAGAGTCTGAATAAGCACATTACAGTTGAAACTAGAAGGTTAATCTTGGAATAACAAAGCTCACCACAACAAGGGTTAGGGTTAGGGTTATGCAATATAAATCTTAAACTCAAGATCACAAACAACATGGGAGCTAAAACATATTGCATACATACAGCTAAAGACAAGATCAATGAAATTATAAACAGCAGTGTAGTAGGATATTATTAATATTATTAGATAGTAGTAGATTTCAAAGCTATCAGAGCTGAACTTGTTATTACAATCTTTATCTTAAAAAAAACAATTCATTCACTTATTCTTCATTTGTTCTTATCGTTTTATCTAGTTTTTATCTATTCAGTAACATTTTGCTAAGAATTAAAACATATAATAAACAAATGCCATTTAAGTTTCATCTCTCTCCATGTGTTTCATTGTCACTTCTGCAATTCTATTCAGTTGTTGCCTGTCTCAGTGAGTCATATATATTAAGGCCTGTGAACTGCTGAGGCAACCAACAAAGAGATTTGTAAAAAGAAATAAATAAAAATATGTTAAAATATCTGAAGTTATCAAAGAGACAAAGGCAGTCCCACCACATTAGAGCTGCGTACACACTGCCCTGACGACCTGTGGCTGCTGATTTGGGGGTTATAATATTTTCTTTCATAAAACCAGTAAGCAGGACTGGGATGAATTCACTCTGAATTGAAAGTGGATCCTGTCAGCCTGATAATTGCTAATTCGGACAACTCCTACACTTGCATTTATCTTAATGTTCTTGGCACATCAGCTGCTCAGCAGGCAGAGATGAAAAGGGTTTTCAGACCTTTTCAGACCAGAAAGCATTTAAAAAAAAAGAAAAAGAAAAAAAGGCTGTGGCAAATCCACATCCTGCACAGGTCTTACTAAAATTGGACAATGGCAAGCTCAAAAGCTCTGCATCTAGTATCAAGAGCTCAGCATGGTTAAACTTCAGTGGCAGAAAATGGGAAAATCTGTGCTTGTTCACACGGCAGGCAACCAACCCCCCAGTACCCCCCGCTCTTGTGCTCCTGCTGTCAGGATGGGCAGTGAATCTAATGCAAGGCTCTCAGTGACATGAATAGATTGCAATTTGATATGGGCAAGTACAAAAACAGCATTAAAAAAAAAATAAATAAATAAAATCACTGACATTTGCTTTGATGAAAATTACTACAAATTCAACCATACAATGTATTCTTTCTGTGTGTGACATGCCATTCATTGTACTAGAAATAACTATCCAGTGTTCCTTCAAAGACACAGTTTCCCACAAGCTAAAAATGGTCACAAGTTAAACACTGCAGGGCTGTCAATGAGGCCAGTCAGGTAGTACAGTACAACTGAAGGGAGTCATTACACATAGGGAGAGACATTTTAGTGATGCTGCCATGTCGGTAAAACACACAAGAAACAATATACTCAGATATAAAAGCAGTGTATATGAGTTCAGACTGAAATAGCCCATCAATGCATAATTTTCAGAAACATAACCTCATGAAAATGTTTTGAGAGATAAAAAAATGTGGAAAATATCTGAACAACTCCAAAAGAGGTCCAGGTGCATGGTTAAAAAAAAAATATGATAGAAACCAACTCTCTTGTCTGAAAATGTATGCAAAATCTATTGGGCAAAGAAGATGCGTTGTAGCTCTCAGCCATCCTCAGCATTATTCTAACACCTGATATAGTGCAAGCAGTGAGGAGCCATCAGCACTAAGCCGGTTCACCTATGTGTAACCACTGAGCTGTGCCTCCCATAGGGGGAGGGATGCACAAGGCAGAAGAGTCAAGAGGGACAGTTTACATCCACAGGTCTCAATGTACTCATCCCAATAAACATTAAAACCCCACATTAATAGCCTTCAATGGTACATGGGCTATGTTCAAATGCCAAGTCACGTTAGGGGGCATAAGGAGGGTGTAGATGCTCTCATCCATTTTTTTTGCACCAGCAAGAGAGCCAACCCCCCCTCCCTCCAGTTTTCTGGTAGATCTAACCCAGCTGCTTTAACGGAAGAGTTATTTCAGATTTGAGCGCTCTTTTTATCTGAAAATCCCAGGAGCCAGTATGGGCAGCGATGGCTCACCTAGATATGCCAACTTGTAGCTATATGGGAAAGTTTGAAGAAGATCATAACAGCCCTTTCTCCTCATTGATCAGATGCAGAGACACTGTCAGTCTTGAGTGCCGGTTTCTATTATTTATTATGTTTTAAGAGATGACACAACAGAAACTAACCTCAACTCAACACGTCAGCTTCATTCTCAATTACAATTTATGCTTGGATATAATTACTGTATGTCATTACTTACTTACTACTCCCTAGATTTGAATTATCTAAGGGAAACAGTTTAAGAGTGATTTGATGTGATTTGATTATGAGCTGGCTTAACACCGGCTGAAGTTAGCCTGATAGCTACTAGCCTACTGCAGCTTCTGCTTTCTCGACAGTTTCGCACTGCTGGGACAACAAGTGAAGGGTTTCATGCTTGTTTGCTTGGTGCCCCCTCATTAACCTCACAGAGAGCTGAACAGTCAGAGTTTGATGTTTACATTACCTGCGAAATGAGGCGCTGATCACAGGTCGGACACGGCGAAGAGAAAAGTTCGTTGAGACTAATTGGCTTTTGAAGCTACCTGAAAAAAAAATATGTACAGAGAGTGAACTAGCGCAAGTTCGCCAGAAAACAAACAAACAAACAACACCGAACCTGTACAATAAGCTCACAGCACTCACAGAATCCGTGGAAGAGTCTGCACTCACGCGTGGCATTTCAGCCAAACGCTTTTCGCGAGAGAGTTAATTAGCGACAACAGGTGGCGTCACCGGCCACGCCTCCAGCACATGCATTTCAAAATAAAAGCTCACGGTAAGACAAGATAAGGTAAGGTAAGAAAAGATAAAGTAAGAAAAGAAAAAAAGGCTTAGAAGTGGATGGTTTAATAAAATACATGGTCTCTCCTTTTCATGTTTGACTCTTTTTGTTATTGTATATGTAATTTAGTGTTCAAGCAAAAATTTCACAGTTTGTTTCTCAAGAATGAGAGGGTAGCCTAAGTGAAGAAGGCATCAGCTGAACACCATCAGGATCTTTTCATGTTCAAAATCTACAAAAAGTAGATGGTAACTAAGTGTATCTTTCTCTAAGTAAATGTCACACATTGATTTCCATTTGTATTATAGGCTACAGCATCTCCTGCACAAAATAACCCCCACTTGTGTTTGAACTTGAATGCCACCTCTGTCAACACACAGATATTAGAAGAAAAATCACCTGTCAGATGCTCTTACAATGCTCAATTTGGGATGTTTACTGGATTCAAGGAGTTATTTTGGGTGGGTTTGTTATTTTGTGAGTGTTCCTCTGAGTGTGCTTGTACCCACTTTTCCACAATCTACCCTGTCTGCTTCTACTTCAGTTGGTGATTTCTTATATGTCTCAAGAACACCCCACCACCGCCACCACCATATAAAGAAAAAAAGAAAAAAGAAAGTGGTGTATTGCATTCAGGTGTTTCTTCACTTAAATGCAGCTTTTGTGTAGTTTCATCTGGTGACTTTTTTTTTATCTTGCTTTAGGCTACAGTTCTTACTTTCACCTAAAGAAAGAGCATACTTCAAACCCTGGGCCAACAATGTGGGGATGGTCCTTAGCCCCAGAAATTGCTGAATTTAGTCTAGAGGAATTTGATTGCCCTTGCTGTGCAGACACCCAACCTCAAAACCCTAAGGATGAGTTAGAATACCTATAGTGTAAGCCTGGCTTTATCACCCAATATCAGCGCCCAACCACAGGACTTGTGGCTACAATCTCAGCAGCCAGATCCCAAATCCTGTGTAAAAGCCTTCCCAGAAGAGAGGAGAGTGTTATAGCAGCATATTAAAGCCCATGGTTTTGTTCACATTCTCCTGGCGATGTGGTGCGAAACATCTGGTAGAGAAAAAAAGGGCGTTAGGGTTCAGTTTTCAGGGAGGCAAACAGAGCAACCATTTACCATTTCAGAGTGCGGCCTCGCTGAAATACACAAGTTACTTTGATATCGATAACACTCACCTCTTTGCTTTAATATTGCCTTCAGCTGTAAAAGTGAGAACAGCAATGTTTTCATTGTAACCAAACACCAGGAAACCCCTTTACCCCATAGCAGTGTAAAGACAGCATGAGTTATCTTTCCTGCAGGTCTACCCATTAGATAATGTGATCATATAGTAGATTAGATGGTGGCTGGGGGCTGCAACGATGCCATAATCTCTTACTCTATTCAGATGTTTTTTATTCAGTCTGGTGTCCAGGCAGGAGAATGTGGGTTGAACCTTTTTAACATTTTTCTATTTCATGCTAATGCTTTAATTTTGTTATTTACAGTTGTCTGGTAACTTGTCTGGTGAGCCAATTAATAGTCAGAGAGATAGATTAAGACAACTAATGCATATCTTAAAGGATATGACATTCTGTGACTGACATGTGAGTTAGAGGGAAGACATAGTGCTGTGATGCACAGTGATCATACCCATCACAGATGGTATTTCTATAGACAGGAGCAGTCATGTGGAAATTATAGGGTTGTCATGTATACTTATGGAACAATGATAGGTACATATAGACTCAAAACACATGATTGTTCTTGAATGTAAATTGAGGGCTGAGTCTAGCAGGGCTATTCAAGGCCAGTCAGCAGGTCAATAACGTGGTAAATCTGCATTAATGAAAGAGGATAAATTAAGGTCACTTATAAGCATATTTTATATTTCAGTGGATAGCTAGAACTTTTAAAGAGGTCTAACAACCTTAATTTTTCAAGCAGTGTACCTGATCATTTAACTGAAAAATCATCAAATGGGTGTTTAGTTAGTCTAAAACATGCACAAAACTGAACACCAGTAATACTTATTAACAGACTTATAGTGTCTAGTAGTAGAAGTAGTAGTAGTAGAAATAGTGTGTTTTGATTATGTTCAGAGCCAATAGTAACTCCAAAAATACACTGTCCCTATACTATGAATGTGAATGAAGGTGAATACTTTTTTGCTCCCAGCTGTCTACCTCAGGCTCAAGTGCACCCCACAACCTCTCAAGCCCAAGTCAACCCTCAACTCCTCAACTTCTCAACTTGTGAAAATTGTTGTCCAGTGAAAACAGATTGTACTTCACTTTTAAGAACCCGTGGAGTAAAATACCAAAAGAGATTACTAAGAAGCTTGAAAACAAGGAGCAGTCAACAGGAAGTGACAGGCATGAACAGATTTGTCTGATGGTGGGGTGAATGCACCAGGTGAAGATTGTTTCAGATTATCCTGTCATTCAGAGATGTGATTGAAGACAAAGGTGTAGGTGGTAGTGATGGGTCTCACACCATGCAGCCGCAGAGCAGAATTGAAATCCAGATGAGGGGGTAAACCTCTCTTTACCTAAAAAGACTGACATCCAGGGCAGGTGAGGGAGCGGACCTACATCCTAAGACAATGAGACTGGATGCATATGGTGGCATAAATCGGCGACCAAAGCGGTTGAGTAGAAACCTGTGTTCAGGTGAGAGAGTGGCCAAGTCACTGCTCAAGTTCAGGAGTTCAACCAAATGTGTTCCACAAACGACACCCGGGATATTATCTTTTGTGCTCATTGTAATGTTTAAATGCTCAAATGCAGGTTAAATCTGCTTTTTTATTATTTCATGAAATATTGGTGTATTTTTTATCATATAGTGCTCCTGATGGCCGTCTGACTGTCAGTCTATGGTGCAGGCAACAATAAAGTTTTGGCCTTCACTGTCACATGACAATAGCATAGTTACTTTTATCTTGGCAGTGCACTGTGCTATGTGAGTGGAGCTATCCATGGTTCTGAAAGGGGGATACAATAATGAGAATTTAGCCTTTTGTTTTGTTGTGTATGAGCATCCCACAGACACATGTCTGTGTGAGTAAAGGACAAGGGACATTAATGGATCTTTTTACACACAAACAAACACTCCACACAGTTTTAACACAGTTATGTTGTAATCAGACTCACCAGTGGGTGACTGGTGCTTCTGCTTAATGCTGACTAACCAGATAATAACAAGTACTCTAATGCATTATAAATGACAACAGTCAGGAGGAGTATGATTTAAACCATTAGTGTGATTATACTACCCACTGTCTGAGAGGAAGCAGAAGATTTTTTAGATTTTTTCTTTCTTTTTTTTTGTGTGTTGTGAGTCAGAACTGCTTAGATATTGCCCCCACACCATGAGAGGTTGTGTAACACAATCAGGAGTAGAAAGGGGAGGTAATGTTTGTGTGTCTGTCGCTGAATCTGACAGTGCGGCAAATTAAAGCAGTGTTTCCAGAGTGTCTCTTGTGAATGATGCCCTCAAGTCAAGGAGAAGCGATTAACATAAGACTGACTTTACAAAGTGTTCAGACAGGGCAGCTTTTCTAGCTCATTGCTATTTAAATACTGAACTAATATATTTTAGGAGCACATAGTCAAATAAAAACATGAGAGTGCATAGATAAACAGTACTCCATTATGTGCAACAGAGGCAGAGGATGGATAAGAGGCTTTAAATAATCAATTTTTTATTTTTTTATTTTATTTTTTTGTGTAATCAGTGTTTTGACAGTAAGCCAATATTAAATACTTACACTGAGAGCATTTAAGCAGAGTTCACAATGAGAGGCAGCGTCATTATGTATGTCTCAAAAGCACTCATTAACATTCATTTTAATTGTTGCATGTCTTGATTCTTGTTTGATTTCCCCATGTGTGAGAGAGGTTGTCAGGAACTTGTGAAGTTCAGGATCATTCATCCCACACTGGAACCCCTCATATGACCTACACCAACAAACCAACCAACATGAATGCAGCATGAAATGAAACATCTTAATTCATATTCATTGTTGTAACATTACGGGTGATTTAAAATCATCTAATGATGCTTTAATATTATAGTTGTAATGCTTTTTGGCTTTTCAAGGTCAGCTCACTGCCTTATCTCCTCAGCTCTCATCTGCTGATGAGATAAATCTTGAAGGATTTTCTGGTCATCTGAATACAGACAGTACAGAAAGTATTGTGCTGCGTCTTCAAGTCAAGGGCCAGGAAACTTTTAACTGATGGTAAAGTAAACAAACAGGCTGTCGGGAAGAGAGCAGGCGGGACCGCCACGGTCAGAATGACAAATGTCTGGATGTCACCACCTTAGAAAGAAAGACAAAAGTGTTCTTGAACACATCGAACTTTATTTTTTCCCTCTTGCAAATCCTTTGATCATTTATTAGCAGAGAGGAGAAGGACACTTCTTCAAAATAACTTCCCAGGATAAGTGCCTTCAAGTGACAGTGAATAATGCTACCTCAAAGGTTCTGTAAACAGTGATATAGTGGCAAACAACTATTCCCTATGAACAGAGAATTCCATCACACGCAGCAGCACATGGATGTTAGGGCATGCCAGTCACCCGTAAACTGTTAAACTCCTGGCCCTCCCCATGTGTATAAACA
Organism: Caranx ignobilis; assembly: GCA_021432705.1. Lineage (NCBI taxonomy): Eukaryota > Metazoa > Chordata > Actinopteri > Carangiformes > Carangidae > Caranx > Caranx ignobilis. The sequence continues at coordinate 30,273,297 of MU270012.1, forward strand.
ATCAGGGTCCTCCTACTCCCAAGACAACACAGAGGTCAGATCTTAGTGACCTTCCAAAATTTTTTTGACAGCAGAAATCAAAGCAGCAAAGGAGCCAAATTAAAGTGTATAGAATAAGTAACATGAACCATTGCTACAAGAGTCCAACAGGGTTTTGTTCTCTGGTCACCCTGCAGCTCATGTATAAAACAAAGGACAGCAGGAAGGAGAACACAGAAATAAGAAGGTAATGTCGAATGCTTGATGCTGGTTAACATTCAGCACTGGAGGTATATCTGATGGATCTTTGGAGCATATAAAGGAGCAGTCACTCTGCCACAGCTGGAGTGACACTGTGGCTATTCATTTTTAATGTGCCCTTAATTTTGACTGACATGAGAGAGAGGTGCGATCACTCTCTTTTGGCTGTCAACTGGTAATATACCCAGATAGATGCACCGCAGTGGGATGAGAGGCTGCAGGTTCTGAGTTGAACCGCAGGCCACATAAGCTGACTTCACTGATCAGCCCCTTTAACATGGCCTCGATGCTTCATAAGCTATTAGCAGTATCCACTACACTAACCCAAAAACTATTCTTTCAACTTTTCCTTTGTCATCAACATGATCACCATCATCACTATCCGATGCCTGAAACCACTGCGGTACTGCAGCTCCACAGGGCCACTGGCATGTTTTGTTTGAAGCGATGCGCAATCAAATATGTTGTGTTAACTCAAATGATAAATATGCATTTTCAAATTCTTTTTTGCCTCTAAACTCTAAATGTTTATGTAAATCAGTGCTGGCAATATTGATTTATATTACTTAATTATGCAGTATGAATCCATTTAAAAAAATTATTAATACAAAGTATTTTACAAATCAGTTGCTTTCGCTAGATCCCTGCCTTTTCATAATAAATCAATAAGCTTTGATGCCACTGAGGCATTAAATTCAATAAACTTCTATAGTCTTTCTGCTCATTCCAAGCATCATTACTGGACTTATTTCTGGTGTGGATGATATACTGTACTAACCGGTGTGCCGCATGAAAATGAATTTAAATTGCAAATCAGGTTTACATGAAATATGCAAGCTAGTCTGCCACAGTGAGTAGTGTTGCGTAGCACATGGTATGTACCAACAAACAACACGCCTGCAGGAGTGTTCAAATCTTCTTTCTTTGTCTAATCTCCTCCTCTTTGATCATGATTTCCCAGTAAACAACAAACAGTATGTTACGCTTTGACACAGCTGCGATGCCTTCAGTCACACAGCAGCTGAACATAATAGTTGATTGACAAGTTAAATCACAGAGGGGACTCATTGTATTAACCACATTTCCTTGTCGCTATTGTTTGTAGCTGCGCCATCGCAGTAGAAAGCTTGTCACAAAGAAACAAGTGACAACAAAGAAAACAATAACATTTATTTATTGATTCATAGGTTATACATTTCATGATATAATAGCGATATATTATTATTGGCAAAGATACTATAATCCAATTGCATTTCTATACATAAATACAAAATCTGAGGTAGGGCCTCAAAGATTGATGACATTGAAAATAAATAAATGCATTTGACATATATGATATATATCTTCTTTCTTTTTTTTGTATTACATCTCACACATATTTTAAAACATATTTCTTATATATCTACTCTATTTTCAAATCAAAGGATGTCATGGGCTGTTGGAGGCACATATCTATATCCATAGGCAGCAGTACCTCACATAAAACACACAGAAATATATGACATTACTCAAGTAATTAGAAATTTAACCTATGCATTCATAGGTCACACAATAAAGTGCCCAAAAGACACAACAGACATAACAATAGGAATACTGGTACCATATGAGACAGACGATAAGCTATTCTGTGGTGTTATTTTTGAAATACATACAATATTCTACCATTAGAGGACATCTATAAGGCCAATGGTTACCTGAAGATGTTGTGTAACGTATTGGCAAACATCAAGGAACACTACATGGGATATGAATGGCAGTATCTCAACCTCCTATACGTAGATGACACGTTCCTTTTTTCTTCTAACATTTGTTTTTCTGTTTACACTAAAACCCTAGTTTAAGTATTCTTTCTTTGGTTACCTATACTGCCCAAAGTTGACTTGCAGGCAAAGCGAATCGACAGTTACTCTTTTTTTTGTTGTTGTTTGTTTTTTTGTTTTCTTCTTCCTTCTTCTGTCAGAAGGACAACAGCAACCCTCTGTTTTGTCACATTCAGTAGAACAAAAAGCTCCCTAAAGTAATCATGCATGGACTTATACTATTGAGAGAGAAAGCACAAGGTTTACTATACATGGACATTGAGTTACAGCAACACAAACTGCACATGCAAGCTCTTCAGGGTTATACATTATGAATCGATGTAGTTTTAACTGAACCCCAACTTGTTTTTTTTGTTTTGTTTCGTTTTGTTTTGTTTTTTGTCTCAAAACAAAAGCAGACAAGCTGAGTAGAAATGGAAACACAGGGACACAAAACACAAAATTTAGAGCTATTTCGTTCCAGCCCCGAAGGAAATCATTAAAATCAATCTCAGGGCATGAAAGAATTTTTTTTTATCATTCAAGTCATTCTACAAAGAGTTAAGGTTCCACAACATCCAACACATGATTTAAAATGCCAAAATGCTCCTTCGGCCTGCCTTGCTCTCAAATGAGCAGTTGCCATGGGATTGAACCTTTTGAAGCTTATCAGTGATAAAAGTTTGTTTTACCCAGCTCAGGTTCACAAATGTTGGTCTAAGATCCTCGTATCAATCAAAAATGATAAAGAGGGGCATCAGGCCGAGGCATTCTGGGAAACAAAAAAAGTCCTGTAAAATCTCTTCTGCTTCTTTCGACAGTCTACTCAGACAGCGGCCATGCAAACGTCTGAGTGACAGATACGTGGAGTTCAGTGAAACTAATACGGAGATACAACAGCACGCACAAGCATACACACTTTTTTAAATCACATTTGACCAACAGAGATTATTGCACTAAGTCTTAACAAAAGCAACGCTGTGGAGCAAGCAAGCTATTTAATAACAGGGCTTTTGTGCTCTTTAATTGGTTATGTCTTGTTTTCAAACCATAAAACCTCTAAAACCATATCTGTGCTATTATCATATGAAAGGACATAGCTTAGAGAGACAGTTAGGGAGACCCTTAAACTCGGAGCAAATGTTATTGCATCCATACCTGCAGCCTCTATGGAAATCACTTAAGCCACTCAACAATTAAAAGCGTGAAGTGCTAAAAGCATAACAAAGCCAGTCAGGATTTTGTTGTATTGTGTCAACATCAGAATGCGTAACCAACTGACCAAAGCTTGGAAAGGACTAATTGCAGCTGAGTGGAAACATGGCATTACTCTGAAGGTGACTGGCTGACAGCCCACAGAGTGAATGCAGGCTGCCCGTCATGTCACATTTAAAAAGGCTGCACATCCAGTTGGACATTACTCTTACGCCCTCTAAAAAACACACTCACAGTAACTCATTTGTGCTCATGTTCTCTTAACAGCATGACTTAAAGGGTACCGTTCTATGTTACAGTAATTTGACTAAATCTGGAGGATCACAGTGTGAGCAAGGCGACCAGAAAGTTGCTGTAGCCTTTCATTTGCTGCATATGCAAAAAAACAGACCACAAAAACAAAACAAAAAAAACACATCAGTGTACCGACAGTCAAGAAACTGGAGGAAATCATTCACACTTCTAGCTGATTACAAGAAATTCTAAATTAATTTTATTTTTTGTTAATCTTAACTAATTATTGTTTTTGTGTTAACTATGTTACAAACACAATGGATAGCAGGTTCTTAATTTAGCACTGCACAGTTAGTCAAAAGAGGTTAATTCACTCATACGCCCTGTATAATAATCACAAGGCGCATTTAAAAGCAGTGAGCAAAACACAAAGTGCTGCTGCATTGAGGTCATCGGGAAGTGATGTTTTGATTCTGATCTTCTGCGACACACTTCCTTATACTGCTTCCATTATAATTTAGCTTTAGGATGGCTCTACTCTCTGTTTCCTATGTACTGAATGCAATTGTTCCTACGACTACCGGAGTAGTCTGATGGAATCAAGTATACCTGAGACCCTGTTTTCATGAAGACACACAGAGAAGCAAAGAGGCATAAGTCTGAAATGGCAAAGAGGTCTCCGGAGCTCTACCACAAACAACAAGAGACGAAGTACACTTCCAGGAAAAAGGAGGCGGCCATTTTCTAGTCTACTCTTCATCTACTCACACGAAGCAGCTGCTCCAAATATTGTGAGAACGCAACAACACACACACTTACTACTTTGAAGATAGCTTTTTTTCGAGAGGTGTACACTTTGTACAAGATATTACACAGCTAGCAAGAGAAACATGGCACACACATATACGCTCTGTCAATATCTGTCTCACTAGCTCTCTCCTTTGCTCGAGGCAATACATAAATATATGTGTTTGTGTGTGTATGTGTATATATCTATATATATATATATGTACATACACACACACATTAAAATGGTTTCCACAGAACAGATGGTGAGACAAGTTTACAACACATACAGTAATAAATACACCATTTAAAATATATCTACAGGGTGACTATCAGGTCAGATTTCAGAGACTTAAAAAGGTCAACTACTAAAGGAAGGATAGGCTACACTAGTGGTTTCCTACATTAGGGATCTGCTACTTTATATTCTAAGATAATACAGCAGGAATACGACTTAGTAAATAGAGAAGGAGAGAGGGTATCACAAATGGTCCCTCAGGTTCAGAGAGAAAAATAGACCCAAGCCTCGATCGTACTGCAGAGTCATCCAAGGCCAAAATGTACGTATCTACTGAAAGTGGTAATCAGGATGCATTCGCTACTCTACTGGGACGTAGGAGGCACAAATTGCAGATCTTGTAATCTATTTTTGACAAACCAAGAGCAACTGAGCAGTAGCTAGTGAGGAAATACATATGTACTACTGGAGATGAACTAAATGTGATAACAGTGCATACTGTGGGTGTTTTCCCTTTTTTCCAAGGCAGTTGATATTATTTGTATTGCCGATGGAATTTTGTACACAGATGGAACGAAATACAGATCCTGCCGAGCTCGTTCAACCGTTGTTTCTCTGTTGCTCAATTTTCATTTTGTTTTCCTGTGTCTGCTTTCACCAAGATGATTCATTATCTCTGCACAAAAGTATGATGGCACACACACACGCACACACACGCACAATCACACGTACACACACGACTCCATAGGGAGCAGCCATGGTGAGTCTAATATTGCAAGTGCAGTCTGAGCTGTGTCATTTTATGGCACAATTTTTCTCTTGGAATAAAGATCCCTGGGAAGGGCTCTGGAGTAATCAGTGGTCATGTGTGGGAGGCAATGATAGCCCATTAATTGAGTACGAAGCAGCAGCGGAGGAGTAGACTCCACCTGGGCAGCCACTCCTCCCTGAGAGAAGAGAGGGAGTGGTGAAGAGAAAGAAGAGGAGATGGAGTCTGTTTCCACAGCCACAAGACAGTGAGAAAAACAGGAAGCAAAGAGGATGAAGTGCAGGCAGGAGGAGGAGAGGAAGGAGTAGGAGGAGGGGAAAGAAGAGACATGGACCCACCCCTCCTCCTGGTGTCCCCTGGGGGGGGGGGGGGGGGGGGGGGAGTGGTGGGTGTGGTGTTGGAGAGACGGCTGCTACTGATAGGTGCCGAGCTGGAAGTCCTTTGGGGGCAGTTTGAGGCCCAGGGAGCTGGTTCCCAGAGGGTCGATCATGTTCTTGTAGCGTTCTCCACGGTGCTTCATCAGGAAAGGACCCCAATCGGGCTGAGGGGAGCAGACCAGCTTCATACGCTGCAGAGAGGAGAGCCAACACACAGCAGGTTTACACAGGCAGAGCAGACACATGACGACATTTCAGTGGGGACGGAGGGGCGCTGAAGGAACTCCCTTGTTAAAGCCTGTGTGTGAAGGATCTTTAGTGGAATGTGTCGCCGTCTGCCACAGTGTCTGCTTTTGTACTAACACGAGGAGTCAAAGGCAAACATTTGAAGATACGGTTCAAATCCTGGCATCTCCTCTCTTGTAGTCATTCTCATTCTCATGGCCACAACCTTTAACAGCACTGCAGTCAAAATGAATGTGGAAAAAGTGAAGTTTTCTATACCAGTGCTATAAAGATGCAATCACTAGCCTTTTCTATAAAACTCTACATTATATTTAAGTGTGTAAAGTTCTTACGGCCCTGCTGTTTGTGCCTCCCCTTTCTTCCGTCACTGTTAAACCTGTTGCTCTTAATAATACCTGTGACCCTGATATAATGTTAATATCAATGAAATGCAATGCACAATGCCTGGGGTGGGAAGTCATTTTGTAGTAATACCCTATGTTATCTCCTACTTGTAAAAGTAAACATGCAGGAAAGAAAGGAAATTAAAATGTAAAGTCAAAGGACAGAGTGTGATTGAGGCTGTCGTCAGAGCCGCCGGAGGAAAGAGACATCAGGACGGAAAGTCACAGTCATCACCATCCATTCATCTGAGTACAGTATTTAAAAGAGACCCATCACACTTGCAGAGAAATATCCAAATTAATACTCACCCAGCAGCCCGCCTCTCCCTGCTAATGAGCGAATGATGAGACTATTGATTACTCTGACAGTGTGTGTGTGCGTGTGTGGGGGGCATTGTGTGTCTGTGTGTGCGTGCAGAGGAGACAAAAACAAAACATACGTGATGCTGTCTCGTCACGCCTTCGTCTCAATTATTACCTCGATTATGGTGCCGGGGGCGAGGTGCATCTTAATGACGAACATGATGGGGATCCAAATGACGGAGCAGATTACCATGAGCCAGCCCAGAACCATGGACCAGGTGGGGTAGGTGTAGTCTTCATACGTCATCACTTTCCACTGGTACAGACTCAGTCCCAAGATGCCCTGCACAGACGGGAAATCCAAGACAGATACTTTAAATGAAATGCATACTGCTGCAGTGTCCGTGAGGAAGACATGCTGCTCAGGTTGTAGTCTATTGATAATAATATTCTTCTGTATACTGCAAGTGTTGCTGGAGTTCTTTTCCTTCTCCATGCAGCTCAGATGTGGGTGAAGCTGTGCCAGAAACCAAACCAAATACTCTGAATAATATAATACTTATTATTCCTTTTGAGAGACACTAAAACATTTCCACCTATTTTGGGAGCTTCTTCCAACAAAAACATATGTGGAGCACCATTGTAAAGCTGCAGAGATGAACTTCACTCTAAAAAAAAAAAATTCACATATGTTTCCTTAATTGCTGTACAAGTCTGCAAGTTGGAACTTCATGAACCTACATACAACAAACAATACATCTGCATTTGGAAACTGTTGCTTTTTATTACCAGGGATAAAAATGGGTGTTTAAAGATGCTCAGTTTTTAAGATTTGTTTATTTTTTGGTGTTTTATTTATTTATTTATTTTTTATTTATTCATTTTTAATGAAAGACTGGTTCCGAGATTTTGAAGTTTATCCGTGAACTGGGTGACTCTTGGTGGTGTTGTAGTAGACGCTGTAGGCTCTGGACACAGACTTAAATTTTACTAGTTCAATGAAAAAATCTGCAAACCTTCAGTCATGAGAAGCATTAGAGTGCTGATAAATTATACAAAATGATTTAAGAAGTTTAAAACTCAATAGATGAATAACTGAAATATTTGTAATTTCTGCATCTATTAGGTTCAAATCCTCATTCCCATCAAGAAAATCACTATATGTTTTTTTTTTTTTTTACATTTTCTGCTCAGTTGCTCCAGCCTGATGTTGTTGAGCTGTGTAACGATTTTCTGCACTGTGCAAGGACCCCCCCACCCCAATTAAGTGCTCTGATTTAAGGACACATAGCTAAAGCTGGTGCACCATCCCTTATATAGAAGATGCTGGATGTTTTAGTATGTGTGGCCAGACCTGAGGAAAATCCTATCTGTTTCCTGTCTTCACAGGAATTTGGCTGAGAATGACTCCACTGAGAACTAAAAGAAAAGGAAAAGGAAAACAAACAGAAAAAAAAGGAAACGGAAATAGATTAGCCTCGGGTTGTGCATCAGTGAGCTCCTGAAGGAAATAGGATCTCCCTCGAGAGCAGCAGGATGGCCAGCCAGCCTGAGTGCTGCTCCATTTGTCATCGTCACCCCTGTTTTGGAGCTACTGTGGTTTCCATTAAAATTACTAACATTAAGCCTGGCCTGTGTCCAGTGTCCAACGCTGACATGCTGGTAAACACTGCAAGCTGGAATTTACAGCTTCTGCTGCACAGCACGAGACCAATAAGTGGCCATGTCACAGGAAATGTTTTCTCTAGAAACAAATGTCTGTGTGTGCGTTTGCAGCAGTTGAACTGGCGTCACACCAGCAGTTGTGGTATTTTTGTAAGAGACATACAACTTGAGACTTGGTGACATGACAGGAATTGGAAGGAAGAAATAATTTTCTATTTCAGCGTAACAGGAGCAATTTCTCCCCTGTTCCCTTCCTATTGCAAATCAATGAACTTGAGAGGCGACAGTGAAAATAGAAGCTGCACATGTCCATGCATGTGTGTGTGTGTGTGTGTGTGTGTGTGTGCGCGTGAGATGAGCAAAAACAAACATGCCGTCAGAATAGTTGGAGTCACAAAGGCCCAGCAAATTCTCCAGAATCGGTTTGGCTGGAAACCAATCATCATTTCAATGTCCTCACAAAACCTCTGCAGACCTGCAAAGAAAAACAGAAAAAAGAGGAGAGAAACCAAATAAAAGTGGAGAAATGGGAGAAAGTCAGAAAGGAGGAGACACGGAGAGTGACCTGGGTTTAATAAGGTCCCTTCAAAAGAGGGATCAGCAAATTCAATCCATCCATTTGAGTGTGTGTGTATGTGCATGTGTGTGTGTGAGAGAGAGAGAGAGAGAGAGTATCAGTTTCTGTCGTCCCTGAGAATAGGCGAGGGAGCAGATGGCTTCATTCTGGCCTTTATTGACGGATAACAGTGAGTGACATGAAGAGGCAGAGTCACAAAATCATTTCAATATGTCACCTGTACTGATGCTCTGACAAAACTGAAGGAGAGCCGCTGGCTCTGCTCCTTGGTAACAGCCTCCTGACACACACCTGAGCTCTTGGTCTGTGTGTGACACTTACACATTACAACAGAGACACCTAGTGGTCACAGTTGGAATAACAGTTGGACATAACAGCTTGGGTATAAAGATATCATAAAGTGAGATGTATAGAAAGAGAAACCAGGCGTAGGTTTGAAATATATACAGAGAATGTATCAAAGTTCTTAGACCTTAAAATGAGCCATTAGGACTTCATATAACTCTGAGATGTCACAACAATAGAGTCACTGTCCCCAGTCATGCCCTAAACACCTGGCCTTTCCAAACCTGCCATCCAATCTTGGTCAATTTTATTTGATTGTTTTGATTGTTTACCCAAAATTGTTTTATGTTTGTCGTACCATTCAGCCAATCAGAAGAGAGGCTCAGAGCCTCCTCTCTTCTGGTTGGCATTGAGCTGTGAGAAGCCTTTGATGGGACCTTTATTGAGCTTACGTTCAAAATTTACCCTTTTTACACTCTGAAAGAGAAGAACTCAGTGTTTTGTGCAGATTGCTTTCACTTCAGAATAGAGACATCATTAAATCTTCATGGGACTGAGCTTACACCTGAGGCCCGGGGCCTGTGAAAGCAGTTATACCATGTCCTCTGTGGCTCTATAAAGGAGCTTTGGCAAGTCTGATAAAATTACCCAGGGTGACATCACTCAGGTAGCTTTAGACTACAAGCTTTTCAACAGTAGGTCTGCAGCAGTAAGTCTGGGGTGTGGAGTTTTAGAGCATCAATGGGTCCTTCAAAAGTTGCTATTGTGCTGCAGCCCAGTGTTTTTGTGGCTTGAATGATGTGAAGGACTAAAGGTGAGAACATACAAGCAGCAGCCTTGATGCCTCCTCCACCTTCAACTGGAAGAAAAATGTGGAGCACATAAAGACAAGTACTCCTAATTTAATTAAAGCATTCACTTTAAAATACAATAATTCTGTAGCAGTGGAAATAGAGGTTACAGTTACTGATATTTGATGTTTGAGTTCTTATTCTGGAAACAATACAAAGGATGGAGAGGACAAATCCATCCTGGGCCTCAACAAGATATGTTAACAAAAGCTTGGTTTGGTAGTTTTGTACGAACGCCTACAGTCTGTGGAGTTTTTGGGCCAACTGGGCCAAAACGTTCCTCTGATCACACTTTTGTTCATGACCGGAAGCAGCTGATATTGATGATACCTAGAGGATGATTCCTGATAGTCATAAAGAGCTCTCTGATCTTTTCTTACCACCATCAGGCCAACATTTCCAATCACTGAATGGGCAGATAATTATATATAACAGTTTGCTGACGTTATCTGTGCTGAGTGGAGATTCTCTCTTTCTGTCTATTTTTGGTTTTTAGATGTCTTACTATCGCACCAAGTATCAAGCGCTCAATTCTGTTATATTGTTGTCATCTTACCCTCAATATAATCACAATAAAGCCACCACTACAACCAACCAATAAACAGAACAGAACTGCTCAATCATCATTGGTTCCCTATAGAGTTCATGACTTGAAATTAAAATGAATTTGATTACTGTAAAGCATTTCATGGTCTGGTCCCTTTTCTGATATACTGTGTCCTTGACCATGGTGAGGTCACTGAACTCTACTGACCAACTGTGTCTTGCTGTCAAGCAGACTGTGCCTTTATGTACTTTACCTCACCATGTACTTCATCTTGTGATATGTTATTGCTGATTCATTGTTATTTCATTTTTTTATATCCATGTATTTTCTTACACTGTTTCCACTGTATCACACCTTGTAATGCAGGTTAGTTTCTACGACTGCTGCAAAGTAAATTTGTTTTGGGATTATAATAGAGTTGATATTTCCTGTAGTGTAAACAGAAAGTTGAAAGTATTAAGTTTGCCCACAACATGTCTCTGTAAATAAGAGGTAGATTGTCATGACATTTACTCAGCACATGCTGGAGCTCTTCAGAGGAATCATAGTAACATAACAGTCTTGTGTTTTCTGACGTCTCGTGGTTTAACTTCTCACTTGTTGCAGTGACATGGAGCTGTGCACAAGGACAGTGACACCACAAGTGTGGTGTGAAAGCACAAGTCTGACTACACCCATCAGAAAAAAGTCTTAAAGTTTCAACCAGACGAGGCAGAGGAATGCTGCTTTTTATCCTGGCACATTTTTTGATTTTAGCCACCTCATGACCTTTCCTCTAATGTCGCCCTCAGGACTCCTGCAAGAACAGAAGTGGAAGAATTGCAAGAACAATTCTGTGGGATGTAACTAACATCAGAGCCTCTGGTGAGCCACTAACAGGCCTTCAGATGTCTCATTGGCCAAAGGTCAAGAGATCAAACGGGATCAGCTGTACTCACCATAGAGGTAGGAAATCCCCACCAGCTCGAAGATAGCGATGATCACCAAAGAATAGGAGGCGGCATATGTGTCCACCAGCTGCAGCATGTACATCCCACTCTGTGTCACACACACGCAAATAAAATATTACAATATTACAAAAGTGATTCATTTCTTCATCTTACCCTATCCCTCCTCCCTCATTTTCCTCCACCTCTGACGTGTCTGTGGTCACATCGTTCACACTGACTTGTACCGGATCATAAGAAATGACATGGATGAATCCTACTTTAGGCTGGATTTTGCCCTCTGAAGCTGTCTGTGGGGATTTTAATAAGACGCAGCCTTCCTTGTTCCACTCACTGAGTCTGTCCTCTGAAGGCTGCGACTTCACTTTACATGCAGGAATCTGTCGGCTTATTCAAAGAAAGAGTCGTGGAGCATGGGGAGGATGCTCAAGTGTCCCCCCCACCCCCACCACCCGCCATGCGACGTCAGAGCGTAAATACATCAGATTCAGTGTGTTTCTGTGTTGGTGCTGTTACCTCTGTGATCATGGGGAAACCCAGGATGAAGAAGGAGAGACAGCAGACCAAGGTGAAGAGCGGCTTGTGTTTCCTCAAGTACTTGGGGAACTCATCCGACACTGAGGTTACAATGGTCTCAATGGTGGCAAACTGGGAGGAAAACAAAGGACAGAGAAATGTGAAGAGAGAGCAGGGAGGTGAGGGTAAAGTAGGTGAAGTCTTTTTTTCTGATCAACAGCACAACAATCAGGACAGTGGACATTTGATTTTGCCTTAAAAATACCACATATTAAATAAAATTATTGGGGATAGATAGATTTTAGGCAGGGATTTTCAAAAAACTCCTGACTGGCTGTCTCTGCTACAGAATTAGAGGATATTGTTCAGTCAGGACAGTTTGCAGCAGCAGTCCCACTCAAAATCCTCCAGTCAGCAGGTTCACCTGATCTGAATCAGAGCAGTAGCTGCTGACAGAGCAGCAGCATCCAGTGTTCATCCTCAATTCATCCAATAAACCCATTTTCAACGGGATTATTTATTTATTTGCAGAACAAATAAGGAACAATATTCTGACGCAGAGCAGAAGAAGATTTGAAAACAAATTAGTACGAAGAATTTAGATGACAGTGGGCAGCGCTGACAGGAGGAGTCTGTCTGGAGATTAACACATGTAACATGATGGTAAGAGGGTCTAAGAACCCTGAGGACAGCAGTGGATGAATATACAAACAGACAAATTGAGGGAGGGTGGTAAAGTGTGTGTGTGTGTGTGCGTACAATAGAAACCCACTGGCACACAGTTATCTGCCACTTCTCCTTCCTGCTGAGCCCCCAAAACTAATTTCCCGTCAACATCCCAAGCCTATTACCACCGAGCTGCTTCCTGCAACAAAGCCACCAGCTCGCTCCTCAGAGCTGCTGCTGCCAAAGCAAAGTAACATCGTCATTTACTCCTAGTGTTGACTTGTGTCTTAATGCGCCGCTGTGCCTTCTGCTCGGCTCACCATCACCGCAGAGCACTTGATGTTTTCTATGGAATTGTTTACAGAGGATTGTACCTGGAGACGCTCTGGACTTTAAGAGCACCCGGGGGCCTGATGTGTTTGTTCAGTGAATTTACATCAGGAATGAGCTGCAGCAGTACGTAGCTGTCACAATTACAGTGTTATGTCTCAGAGCTGTAGTGGTTGTATGGCTTCTACTGAATAGGTGTCACTTTAATGCTGCATTAGCTGATTTATTTTTTAGCTGCTTGGGAAAATTCTGAAAAATGAGGTTACTACAGCAAATGTTTCTTATTTAGACATCCAGCAGACAGAGCAACATTATCACTTATTCGCAGCAGTTTCTGTCACAGTCACTTTCTTATTATCTCCAGTTTGGCTTCTGCCAACTCCTAAGAGGTAGAGATCTCACTCCTCAGCTGCCAAATGTTGTTATTCATTAGCTGTTAACTTTGTATGTTTGCCACATCTAAAAGTCTACAATGGTCTTATCTGAGTTTTTATTTTTTAATACAAGCTGCACACCTACAAACAAAATACCTGTTCCAAGCCAAAACCTTTCACATTGCACAGACACATTTTATCCATTGCTGATATAAAAGTACTTCAGAAATCAAACATGAATAAAATGATGTTTTTTTCAATTCTTTTTTACTCCAGGTCTCATTCCAGGAGTTTTAAGTATTATTACTGTAAGACGGTCGACGGGAGAGTCATTACCATTACAGCCTATTTGGATTTTTACAAATACAAATTTGGTAAACACATAAAATTTACAAAATATATTTTGTGTTTCCATAATAAAATGAGTGATGTAAGGAGTTAACGTTTAGTTAACACGTCAGTGTGTCATTGAAATACAAATGTAATCTGTGTATTTAGAGGAGCTTTTAAATTGATTCATTTCGTCAATGTATGAGTGGCCCACTCAGGCCTGTGTACCTGCCTCCAGGCTCACTGACCTTTTCAATAATGTATCATCTCTACACTATTTTTGTGACTGTTGAGTCTATAAGGTGTTAGAATATAGTGAACAGAGAGTTAGGGTTACTTCTGTGTTGTTGTTCCTAATCTTTAAGGACAGCTTAATTTCACTCACTCCAATCATACCTAACTCCCTCGGCTCAAGTCTCTGGAGAGCTCTGACACTTTAGCTGAAATCAGCTTCAGCGGGTGGTGTGTATGGGTTATTATGTTAATTGGGTCAACGTGTACAGCATTTCAACATGGCTGGATACTGCAGCAAAGTTGAGTGTTTACTCGGGAGCAAACTAATGTCAAGAGACTCTTGTTTTCTGATAAAGAGATTAATGATGATGTTGTGACACTTGGAGATTTTCACCAGCAGACACAGAAACAGAAAAAGCCGATCTTTAAAGCTCTGTTATTCAATCATATGTATACTGAATCAAAACAATCAGTATGCTGATGATGTTTCGGCCTTAGTGTTCTCATCAGCTTCACCACCTGCAGCTGGTTTGAACAGAGATTATATCATTTATGGAAGAGCAGCTATTACTTCACTGACTCCATTGGATGCTGTGTACCACTCTGCCCTAATGATCCATACAGTACCACTGCACTCTCTATCCAAAAGTTTGGCTGGCCGTCCCTGGCAGTGAGGAGAGATCAGCATCATCCATAAAGCTTTGTCACACCAACTGCTTGCGTATATTTCATCTCTTTTAATGCAGACATCACATCAAGTATTGGTACCCATTCACAGAATTGCTTGCTGCTATATACTCCATTAAATATCTTTCTCTTATAAACCACCACACACATGGAATAATCTGCAAAAGATCTTAAAATTATTGTTGTTTTTTTACCATGGATACAGCTGAAGGTCTTATCTCTGACATTGTTTTATTTGATTGAAACTGTTTTTCACTCCACTGTGAAGTTTTTTTGTTTTGTTGTGTTGCTGTTTTCTCGACACCACTGTAAGTGAAGACTCCTCCTCAGTGGTCTCTCCAGGTAAATTAAAGGTATGTTAACCCAGGTTAAACTACAGGGAAACACACAGATGGACGACAGATTTCACACCCCCACTAATCTAGTCTTGAAATTTACAGTAACTATTTAGTAACAAGATGTTGTGGAGTTCTTCTGCCCCCAAGTGGACAAATTCTAGTGATGAGGGTTGTTTTTTTCTGTTGTCAGAGGAAAATGATGTGACTTTCATCTGCTACAGAGGCAGGTCTGGTAGGTGTTTAACTGGACTGAGAACAAAGCCTGAGAGCTGAAGCTGCCTGCTGGTCAAGCTCCATCAAAGGGCAAAAAACACAGTCTCTTATGTTTCCTATTTGTTTGAAATGTGTGAAAAGAAAATATGGTGGATTTAGGAGCGTTTCATGTGAACACTGGAGCTGCAGCTGGACAAACAGTCACTGGACATTGTAACTACGTGCAGCATCAGTGCTGCTCTGTGTTTCCAAGACACAAGGAATATACTCAGCTTCCTCTCAGATGGATTAGTGGCTTGCACCGTAGCTAATAGGACACATCATGTGAATAAAAGCACTTTGGAGTTGTTGAAAGGATTTTTTTCCTGGTTAGTTAGGCTGAGCATATTTTAGATTTTCTCACTTCAACCCAGTTAATCTGCAGTTCCCATGATTTCGAACTTTTCCGTACAAACTAAATTCCTGAATGTCACACATGAAATTAGAAATACAAAAACACACACACACACACACACATCAAAGGAGCTGTAGTTACCATAGTATCAAGGCCAAGAGTCAAGAGCATGAGGAAGAAGATGATTGCCCAGAATGGAGACAGAGGAAGTCTGGTGAGAGCCTCTGGATACACCACGAACGCTATGCCTGGACCTAAAAAACACACACACATACAGAGAGAGAGAGAGAGAGAGAGAGAGAGAGAGAGACTAATATGTAAATGAAAATGCACATAGACTGACTCTAGCTCAGGTTAGGAAGATTAAACTCACTGAGGTGTGTTTCAGTGAGCAGGGGCGGCCAGCTGCTCCTGCCTGCTGCCTCTGTGTCTTACCTTCATCAGCCACCTTCTCTATCGGCACCTTCAGCTCATGTGCCATGAAACCAATGACTGAGAAGATGACAAACCCAGCAAATATACTGGTGGCACTGTTTGTACACGTCACTATAATAGTGTCCCTGCAGGAGAAAAGAGGAAACAGGAGAGAGAGACAGAGAGAGAGTGAGAGAGAGACAGAGAGAGAGAGGCTGAATGAGTGAGTGCTGTGATGTTTCAAACATGAAACTGTCATAAAATAATCTTTATGATGTTTTAACACAAGACATTGGCTGTCTTGTGTACACACAGATAAGAGATACAACACTGCCCTCTGGTGTTGAGAATGAATACTGCTCTAAAAAGACATTTACAGAAGATGTCCACAAGGGGGTGCACTACTCTGTGCTGCAAGTGTTAATTCACCCACTGAAAATTAATCCAGCAAAAGATCAAACTGCTGCTTGAAAGATATCAAGTCTCCCATATAATTTGTTTGTCTGCTATATGAGGAGGGTGTGTGTGTGTGTGTGTGTGTATTTGATGCGGCTTTTCTAAGGTGGTTTTGGACCTGTATCTCTGTACACGATTGCAATATGAATAGAAAGTCACAGAGGACAGTGTAGATTTTGTTTTTACATCCACACATATTTCTACAAGACAACAACAAGGCATGAATAATGTTTTATGTGACTGTGAATGTTTCAGATAAAAGAAAAAAAACAGTCAAAGAGATGTAGATGTTTTTCAGTGCTCCAGTGTTTTGCAATGAAATATGCCTGTGTTGTTACCCCTCAGCTCTGTGTGTGTTCCTCTGATCTGCTCTGACAACAAGGTTTCAAGAGTTGCATCATGACACCAACCAACACTCCAGACATGAGCATAAACTCACACTCTGAAAACCCGAAAAAAGTTTATGATCCAACAACACGTCAGTGTTTTCTATGCATTCTTTCATTCACATGTTGAGAATCTCAGACAGATATTGAACAGCTAAACCTAGAAATCTGAAAGGCAGTGACCGTTTTCTATTGTTTCCAAACAGAGGTGTTGACCAGTCCAGTGGGTCTCATCTCACTTTATATCTGATCATACACCTGCTGGGCCACAGTGGCTCCAGTGTCAATGAGAGAAATAAAGTGAGGGCTGAGCTGCTGCTGCAGAGACGTCCATTTATCATCCACATACAGAGCTACACATGTATCATGTGCCTGTGGTGACAGTTTGAATTGGTCTGCCAGAAGCATAGTTTACCTTTTGTGTGTTTACCTGTAGCAGTTATTGTGGAACTTATTGTAAGAAGAGAGAGTGATGAGGCCTCCCCAGGCAGCCGACAGAGAGAAGAAGATCTGAGTGGCTGCATCTTTCCACACCTGATAGAGCGAGAGGGGAGAGAGCTGCAGGTAAAGAGCAGGAAGAGGAAAAAACTTCTTGCTGTTTACAGTATCAAGTGAGAAAACACTGGGCACCTTTGCATCGTTGAGTTTCTCCCATTTTGGTGTGATGAAGTAGAGGATGCCGTCACCGGCCCCGGGGAGGGTCACTCCTCTGATCAAGAGGATGACAAGCACCACGTAGGGGAATGTGGCTGTGAAATAAACCACCTGAGCAGAGATGGGAAATGACAGACACACAGTAATGATTGTTAAATACAGCAAAACACTGTAAATCAGGGAGAGAGACAGATTTTTAATGAGTTCCCTGTTTCTAACAACATAGACACTGCTCACAAAAGGTTGGGATGTTCAACTTTCGAGTGAAATTTATGAAAAAAGTTCATGCTACAGTGATCGTATATCATGAAAGTTATCATTTAAGTAGTAGTGTGGAGTGGTCATTTCTTCATCTCTAACAATGTACTGAAACAAAAGCTAACAACAGTGGTGGGTATACCACAACAAAACATGTCAATGTGTCAATCAGTTGTCATGTGACTCTTCCAGTCTCTCTGTGTCTCTGTTCAACCTGCTGATGACACTTGGTGACACTCTAAGCTCAGTGGACACTTCCCTCTGACAACATTGTCAGGTACTGTTGATGGATTGTAAGGTGTGGTCTTGGTCTCATGATGTCAGAATGTGAACAGCATGATGAAGACGACTGTTTCAATACAAACTGTCACTGAACCAGAACATTTAGTGATCGATTCATGGATCAGACACTTGTTGAGATTTTTTGCAGTTAACCACCTTGTTAGAGAATAGCATGTTATAAGAACTGAAACACCGAGTAGTTGGACATGAGTATTCAAAAGTTTAGAGGTCAAATTAAATTCACATGTAAAGGTTATAGTGCATTTTACGTGCATTCTGAAATTTCATCCCAAAGCCGAATATCCCTATCTTTTTGTGAGTAGTGTATACTGCGGTGAATTTCCTTAGGCGCTATGTTTTGGAGAGATTATTTTCTGTTAACGTCACAGAAATAATCACCAATGTTTACTAAACAAATTTACATGAACCAAACATGAGACTCAACCTGAAGCATCAATCTGTCTTAACTCCTTGCACGTCATGTCATTGACCAGCAGGGGGCAACATGAGACAAGAATACCAACTGAATTGTCTCTAACTCTGGATGTATTGATTCAGGATGAATACGTGTCTGCTTCTCCAAGCTGACATTCCTCCAATTAAGAGGAGGATCCCCTCAAACATGGTCACCACACAGAGTGAAGTTCAGGTTCTGTTTTTAGTGAAGATTAATATCTGCGTCTATTTTTGTGTCTATTTTTATTTATTATTTTTTAACAATAAAAACACAGACAGGTTCTGTTCCATAGCAGCACCACAGTGTCTGACCACATGCACATTAATTTAAAAGTAACTTTAAATGAGTTGCCTCCTCACTTACATTTACTTAACATCTAAAAGTTTTAAATCAAATGTTGATATTCAGCAAAGCTTTTCCAGATGAGTTACAAATAAAACCGATCTGTGTGTTTTTTGATCTTGGATATGGATCTGAAATGAACCAGTTATCACTGTGTAATATTCTACTTGTAAGAATATTAGTAATGTGTTATTTGTAGCTTGATTTGTCAGTTTTTGCTGATACTGGGCCCACAGGCAGGACATAGAAATAAAAATTAACTAACTCTCTAAAACTATTAGAACCAAACGCTCTGCTGTTCTTCAGTAACTTGTTTGTGAAGGCTGCTTTTGCTGAACCTGCAGATCTTGTACATCTCACATCGTACCACTAGGTGGCTCTTTCATCACTGAAGGGAAAAGTGAACACAGTTTCTGCTCTGCAGCTGGTGCAGAGGTGCAAACAGCAGAGATGAGAGGATTTGTAAGCGATGTGTTACCTTCCCTGATGACTTGATTCCTTTGGCTAAAGAGGCGTAGACGATGACCCAGGCCAGGAAGAGGCAGCCTGCCAGAGGCCAGCGAATGTCTCCTGGGTATTCAATCCCTTTGGAGATGTGCAACACATTGTACCTGCAAGGGAGATTCAAACAGCAAAGCTTAGTCCAACAACCACTAGCTACACACCTGAAATAATGAAACCATGAATCTGCATGCTGCAAGTTCATTTCAGCAAGAATGTCACCTGTTAATCTCCAGAAGACGTGATAATGTGATCTACCAGCTGTTTCTTCATATATTGTGCATTTTGTACTTTTCAGTGTGAATTAACTCTGTTTTGGTGTTTTTCTGTGTTAAATCCAAAGTTTTAGATCCCTCCTGTAGATCTAAAATCTAGATACATGGGTCTGAGGAAGCTTTAGTAGAAGGGAAAAAAGACATACTGTCATTATAATCAAGCCTGGGCCTGAACCTGTCTCAGACCAACCTTTTGTTAGATTAAGCAGTTTTGACCCAGAAAGTCAAACTCAAGATGAGAAATGCTCAGAGGTCTGAGGGGAGAGTCTCGATTTCTATATTTTTTCTTAATTTTATCTTTTAAAAGTTACAAATAGAATATTGCTCAAAATATTTATATAGGCTACCTTTTACAATGAGGCCTTTTTGACAGTCTTTGTAAAGATGATTTGGCCCAGATGCTGAAACACTGAAGTCAGGTTTTTCTGAAGTGGATGAATTGAACTGGGTTTACCAAAGGTTAGGTTCATTAAAAAAATATGCAATATATGAGTGAAACAGCCTTGTGTTTAAATGTTTAATAAAATGAGATTTGGAGGAAGCAGTGACTGTCACTCTGCTTTAACCACATTTTACAGGCCTGCTCTGAGGCCTTCTGGATGTGGCTTTGAGCCAAGTAACAACATTTAAACCATATTTCCATGCTGTAATATTTAAAAGATACTAAGAGAAATATCCATCAACTTCAGCAGGTAAAAAAAAAAAAAGAAATTTACACCTGTAATCTAAACCATATACAGGTGAAAGTTTGTTTCTGTTAACTGTAAATTCTACTTCAAACTGCTGTTTGTCCTCAGACAGAGGACTGACTCACTTGAAATACTCCTCACTGGGGCTGACGTAGGTCTTGTTGGCGTCCACAGTCATGTTTATCAGTTTGCTCAGGTTCCCCACAGCATTTGCGGACAAACAGAAAGTGGAGTTCTTGATGGAGGTGATGTTTCTGTCCCGCAGGATGCACGAGTCTGTTCCAATCAGAAACCAACACACGTCAGCGGGGAGAGACTGGCAGAGTGCAGCTGTGGGACAGACTTTACTGTCCACTCAGGTTTCCACACTGAAAGCAAAGCGGGAGTGAACAGATGGATCTGATTTATAGAAAGGAGGAGTGACAGGAGGCTGCTGCAGCAGTGTGGGGCCTCAGTGGGAGCTGGAGTAGACTTTGTGCTTCCAGATACAAAGCCAGATGATTCTCTGCCTCATTTCGGATGCTTAGATAAGAAAAACTGCTTTGCTTTTGCCAGCACACAAATAAAATTAAAATTAAACATGCAGACGACAGAGATCTTTATTCGCAGTTGTTAAACCTCTGCTCTACATTCAAGATAGACTACTTTAACAAACCAACACACACCCTGTAGCTCAACACTAGAGTTAAAGCAGCCACTCTGTGACAGAGAAAGACAGGTGTTTGTATTTGATTCATGCAGGACACTGCTCCGAAACATGGCCTTAAAATGACCAGAGGTAAATGCAGCCCTGAAATGAAACTGTACGGCTGTGGGCTGAATAAAATCCACTCTGCAGGGCTTGTGCACATGTTTTTCTCCACTCTATTAAACATGCACAATAGACAAATATAACACAGTTTACACAACTCATCTAATGCCTGATAATCAATTAATAATTTGAAATGTTAAGATTCTCGTATTAGACTTTTTTCTTATTGCTGATTTTGTGATTTTCCTCATTCATAAGATTGAGAGAGAGAGAGGAGAGAGAGAGAGAGAGGCAGAGAGACTACAGTGCTGAGCGGGCCTGTGGTGGCTGTGGCAGCCAGCAGGGGTCAGTCTCGGGCTCACTGCAGCACTGCAGCAGCTCCGTCTGTACAGTAAATTTGTCAAGCCAGCAGTTTTTTGTGCTGAATTCACAGAATCGCCAAAGGCTCGATTTTACGCAAAACGAGCGCGATTTCGATTTTTTTATTCGACGCAGATCGACGTCAGCGCGGCACGAGCGCATTCTCTCACATTAAATACTTTGATTTCACCTCCACTTTTATTAAGATCAGACCAATGCAGACTGATCCACCTGCACAAGACAGATTTAAAGGGTTAAATAAAATGCTACAGTCTGTCTTTCTCACACAAAATTAGAGTCAATGTGGAGACAAATAAAGAAACCATCAAAGCGTCTGCAGGCTGAGGCCTTGTTCGTGTCACCGGCCTCTGTCGTTAACTGATAAATGAGTTGCTCTGGATGGAACGAGAGTTTGAGGGTGAAACACCGCAGAGATCACAGGTCAGGATTCATTATAGTGCAGGACACCTCGGCTGAGGGAGGCATGACGCATTGCGCATTGTGAAGAGAGAGGGCTGCTTTTAGTGTGGAACTGTGTGTGTGAGTGTGTGAAGGTGTGTGTCTTACCTAACAGCAGCATGTCTTTGTCCTTACATTCCACCGTGTTCCACTCATTCCTACAGTTAGCCCATGGCAGTGAGCCCTTCAACGAAGCGAACAGGTAGTACAGTGTCCAGCACATTATAATGTTATAGTATATGGCTATCAAGACAGATATTATCAACATGGCAATCCCGCAACCTAAAATAAATAAATGAGACGAAATATATAAATTACTCTTAAGAAAAAGTGGAGAAGTCTTGATGAGAAGACATGAGCTTTATATTTGTGAATGGTCTTTAGCTGTGGCAGTTTACCTTGGAGAGCTGGGATGCATTTCCACACTGACACGGGGCCCTGGCTGGCAAACTGGCCCAGGGAAACCTCCAGCAAAAAGATAGGGATCCCAGCAATGCCCAGCATTGTCAGGTAGGGGATCAAAAAAGCTCCTGCAAGGGAAAACAGCAGGATGGAGAACGCAGCCTGGACAGACTGAGACTAACAGCAGCAGCACACAGTCCACATCATCACATCATCACATCATCACACCGACTAACAAATAACAACATTATTTAACTCATCTGAGCATGTAGTCATAATAATGATAATAATAATAATCTCTTTTTTTCTGTCGTTTTGTTAATATATAATTAATTACTTATAAATTCTTTTACTGGCTCAAAGCCTATAGAGGAACATGAAAAACAAATAAATAGTGAGAAATAATTCAAAGCCTGATTTATTTAAAAAAAAAAAAAAAAAAAAATCGGATGTGATTTTGTGTTTGTCTCTGTCAGGAGTTAAATCCTCTGGCCCTGAGCTCTTACCTCCACCATTTTGGAAGGCGAGATAAGGGAACCTCCACACGTTCCCCAGTCCCACCGCATAGCCAACCATGGACAGAATAAAGTCCAGTTTATTGGACCAGTTTCCTCTGGCCTTATTCTCATCTCCCCCCTCATCCTCATCATCGTCAGCCTGAGAGGAAGAAACACTCGTTCATTCTCCAAAA
Organism: Caranx ignobilis; assembly: GCA_021432705.1. Classification (NCBI taxonomy): domain Eukaryota; kingdom Metazoa; phylum Chordata; class Actinopteri; order Carangiformes; family Carangidae; genus Caranx; species Caranx ignobilis. The sequence goes on from MU270012.1 coordinate 30,296,218, forward strand.
TAAAAGCCACCAGCCTGTACTCACAATATTTAATCATTAGGGGAAAAAACACACGCAGGCCACAGATAATCTGAAGCAGTGAGCGACAGGCCCACAGCTCAGAAAACAACCGCCAGTCAGAGTCAGTATAAAAGAGAGTCTGGTTTTACTGGAGACATTTGAATTTTCTCACAGTCACAGGATCTCTGCAGCGGCTTTCAAACACAAGCAAAATGACAAAATGTACAATAAAAAAATCTAAATGAAACTGATCTACAAGTGAATACAGGCCTGTCATCAGCAGCGAGTTAACCGCCTGATATTACATCCAACAGTCTTACAAACTAACACAACTTGTCAAAGAGCCACTGAGAACATGGAGACAATACTGAATAATTACAGCTGCACCGCAGGAACCTGATGTTTTCTACAGGAGACAGCATGGAGATTCACATAATAATACTAAACAACATGCATGGGAATGTATGTGTGTGTGTGTGTGTGTGTGTGTGTGGGGGGGGGGGGGGTCGCAGAGACTGGAAGCCATCCGCAGTCCCGTGCAATACAGTATCAGCCGGATCACACCTGGGCTTCTGGGCCATACCAAGTGACTCTGCTGAGAGCAGCAACAGCGAGCACCGCAAACACCGCGAGAGCAGGATGTAATCAACCTGATCTTTAAAGCGTGGAAGCAAAAATCATGATTACAAGTGAGGCGGGAACTGGTTTACTTTCAAGACATTTGAAGAGAATAAATACTTTCACTTTGTTTCCATCTGATTTCAGCTGCCATCACACTGATTCATAAACAACAGGTTTCCCGGGGATATTCAGCTGAGATCAGCGGTTTGAAAGTTTCGGTCAGATTGGTGCAGAGGGAGCAGGACAGCAGGCTGCACAGCAGGGACGCCAAATAGCTCAGAGTCCACCCTAAATAACCCAGAGCTCATGGCACGCAGGGATCAGCTTTGATCTGTGTTGGTGGTTCTACACTATTTTTTAACGAATTCAGTCTGAGTTTGACTGAAGCAGCGACACGTGGCCTCGCGGAGACTCGAATTCTGCCCGAGTCACGAGGGGATAATTGAATATAGGCCACGTGTGCTCAGATGGTAAGAGGGATCGGTCCCTGTTTGGCCTCTCCATGTCTGCTCCTTCTGAGGCCATAATCCCAGTGTAAAGCCACAGACATCCACTGACTGAGCTCGGACCTAAAGACTACAACATGTACATTTTAAACACATCTGTGCGGCGACACACCCGCACACACCGCCGGGAAATCACATCAGAGCTCAGCAGCAGCTCCGCACACATCAGCGGCGCTGATCTACCGGAGCTCCGCATGGCGCTGGGAGCTCCCCCGGGGTGAGCGCCTTCCCTGTTCGGAGACAGCAGGTTAATCCAGGCAGCTGTTTTATCAGCGACACACGGAAACATCCACACCGCACCCGCTTCCAGACCAAGCGCTCTCCGTTAAGGAAACGGTTCATTTAGCTGACTTACCCCCGCCACGGTGCCTGGCTGAACAGACGTGTTCCCATCTGTTCCCAGTATGATGGTGGTCTGGCTCATAGCCGTCCAGTTGCCCGCGGTGTTGTTCTGCTCTGCGGTGGCCCGCAGCGGGTCGCCGTACTGGGCGGACCCCCCGCGGGCCGAACCTGCGGAATCCTTCCTGAAGGCCGAGTTGGCAGCAACGGATCCGGGGACCGCGGGTGGGGTGTTTTTAAACGTCCCATACGCTTTATTGGTGTCCGGTTCTCCCGGTTTATTTTCCGTGGGACAAAAAGTTTTGCTCTCGTTGCAGGGAGGCGGCGGCTGAGGCGCCGGGTGGTGGTGAGGGGCAGACGGCGGGCACGGAGCAGAGTTGTCCGGTTTGTTTGCTGTAAGTCCCGCAGCTCCGTCGGGCTGCTGCGCCGGGATGTAGCCGGTAGGCGCGCTGGCGCTGGCCGGTTGTTTGGCCATGTCTCTCTGGTCAGAGAAATCCTGGAACATGGGAGTGACAGATCAGCAAGACAAAAGGCAGCAGAGCGACACACACCGTGAGGAAGAGGAGGAGGTGAAGGAGGAGGAGGAGGATAGGAGGCTGCTGCAGCCCATCTCTGCTCTGGGACTCAAAATACTCAATTCTCCTTCTGCAACGTTTTTCTGCAGCATGCTCTGGCTCTGGCTGCTCTATAGTTTCAGCTCACAGTCTGCCGGGTGTGCTGGTGTGTTTGCGTGTCTGTGTGTGTGTGTGTGGGTGGGTGTCGGAGGGAGGGGGGTTACTTTGCTTCTCCAGTTCTCGCTTTCTGCAAGATTCTTTAATTTTACGCCCCATTTCCCCCTCATGTCATTCAGCCACACACATCCACTGATTTTTATGGGCAATAGACAAGCTGCTGCGGGTCTCTCGGTGGCTCCGCTCTCCCCGGCAGGCATGCAAGATCACCGGCGTTACAGCAGTGAGCGGACCCGGGGCGGCGGAATTACAAATGATTCCCTGAATTTTTGCATTGAGGGGGTGGGGGGAGCGCCTAGAAAAGCCTCCAGACTCTAAAAAAAAGAATGGGGGGTGGGGGTATTTAAAAAAAGGCACTCCTGATTGATTAATGCTTAGTTCTGCTGTTAATTAGTGGGAAAATAAGTGAAAAGCTGCACCTGGCTGTTATCGCCTCTGTTTAAACAGAAAGGGGAATAGCTTGGATAAGTAATCAGGAAACGAGTTAAAATTGATTTAAATTAAACTTTTTGATCATCAAAACTTTTCAAAATTCACTATAAAGACTTTAACAATAGTAAAAAAAAAAAAAAAAAAAAAAGGCTGCTTGGCGACAGGATGAAGTGAAGAAAGTTTCAATGTGGAGACGCAGCTGATTTCAGCACCATGGACAGAGCAACTGACACAACGACGAGCCAAAGTGCCTCTAAAAAACGACCAAAATGACAACAAAGTGTATGAGAACAAGTTTCTAAAACAGATGAAAGTGCAGGTGGAAATGCAAAGAAAGAGTTTTCAGACACTTACCATTTTTGCAAAGCGCTACTGGCAGGCTTGAAACAGCTGTAAAAAGACGAGGAGAGGACTGGAAGCGGACTGGCTGTAGCCGCGCAAAGCACCAAGTGCAAAGCTTTTCTATGGCTCCGTGGGAAAGAACGGAGTTTGCGTCAGTGCGGAGCAAGGTGCCCTTCGCGTGACATTTTCTTGATAATAGGAGTTTGATAAATCATTGGCCTTGGATTCGGATTTTTAAAGGGACAACCGAAGCCAAGGCGACGGGGGCGCGTGTGTGCGTGCGTGGATCGTGTGCGTTCTGATTACGCACGGTGCATGCGTGAGCGCAGGACGGAACTCTTTCAAAGCTGATTAATACACTTGTCTCCAGGGATGTGTGAGATGCTCTCACACCTACATGCGTACACACACACACACACACACACACAGTTGCATCACACAAGGCATGCAGGTCGCTTGGGTTAAAGATCTCAAGGTATAAAGGCGCAGACTGGAGAGGATCTGACTGCTGCTGCATCACAGTGCACGCGGGTGCAAATACCAATAGTATTTGCCTGTGCTGAGTCGTGTTTTTCTTGTACAGTTACAATTACAGTATCTACTCCAGGGAAGGAGGCATCTGCTGCTTGGACTGATAGTAAAACTTTGCCCTTTTACCTAATCATCATTTTAAAATGCAGAAAACACACAAAGTTAGTTGTAAAAGTGTCGGTTTCAATTATAAGTCACAGACCTGGGTGGCGTTAGGCTATAAATATATCATAGGCCACATAGACACATCGTTACTACACATGGGCCTACAAACTATAGATTGAAGAAGTAGAGGTAAAATTGATTGTTTAAGACTATGTTCTAAAAATGGTCTGAACTATAAATAGTTTTTCCACTTGGCGGGTTTTACGCACAGCTCCTGGATCCATACGTTCCTTTGTGCGTCAGTGATAGGCGCGAGATCAAGTAAAAAAAAAAAAAAAAAAGTGGGCGAGGTCTTTGTGAGGCTACTCATTTGTTCAGGTCTTACGCAAGGAGGCCTTTTTTTTCCTGAAATCACGTGTGACAGGAGGAACCGGAGCCAACCACTGGAGCCTGGACTGGAAGCAGTGACAGCGGACAGGAGGGGGATAGGTAGCATATACTGTAGAGTGTGAAACACTGCATTGCGCATACCATTGTCCAAGTCTCCCATTAAATCCACCATCCAGAGGCGCAAATCGTGACTGAGGTGATTTATACGAAAACTGGAGACACACGCGGCCTCGTTGGTCTGGTCAGATCAGAGGAGAACATGTTGATAGAAACAACACGTGTTCAGGCCTTTGAACATGAGAGAGTGCAGGAACTGAGGACAAAACACACAGAGACACACGCAGACCGCAGTCTATAAAAGACACACATAACCAGACGCACGTCCGCTGGGCTGATACAAGGCCGGGAAACGGTCTTGGTTTCATTTTTGCGCTTTGCAGCAATATTGAAATGTTTATCTTTAATGAAACCAAACCGCTCAGGCCCGACTGAGTCTGTCACTGGGCACTAATCTCACCACTGACAGTCCCATTAGAAATGTGATAGCCAATCAGTTAGGCGTGCGCATCGTTGCTTAGCAACCACATTGTTAAGCTACGCGTTCTTTTGGGGCAAGCAATAAAGGCAGGGGGAACACAGGCCCAATAATAATACTGATACTAATAATAATAATGATCTAGACAGTTTGGCTTCTTTTTTTTTTTTTTTTTTAATAATAATAATAATCACTCATCTATTTAATAGTTTTTTTCATCGTAATGGGAAACATTAGGAGTTTTGGGCTGGTTTTGGCTGTTCAGTCATGTGATCGGCCCGTGAGGCAGGAGAAGTGTAGCTCATTAAAGAGCTACATGGTTTAAAAGTAGACCTGTATGTTTTTATCATACTGTAGGTTAGTCTACTATGCCCTCACCCAGAACCTGAAAAGAACACATGCCTGTGTTTAAAAAAAAACTAAAGAATTCCTTTATTGCACAAGTTCTCCTTTCTGCTTTTGTGCGGCCTCATTAAAAAAAAAAAAATTAAAAATCACGTGGCCTGATGGAAGCTCGGAGTCAAGCCCGCGCTGATTCTCCACAGCTGAACGGGTGTGAGGCAGCCTCCCTGCCAGGACCAGTGTGCTGCGCCGGGACTCAGTGCCGCTCAGGGCCGCTCACTCATTATGCGCGCTGCGCTCTCTCTGCTTGTAAATCTCCGTCCGCTGCAGATAAGAGGCTGAGGCGGCCGCTGCCTTGACTTTAATTACATTGTCAACAGAGAATAATTGTAATTGATTTCTGCTCCTCTTCCCGTTGAACACGCGGACTGACACTGCTGCGCACGCACACACGCGCACACACGCACACGGCGTCAACACTGGGTTTTAAATGTTTCATTCTAAGAGGTACAGAGAAGCGAAGAGCCACGTGTCACAGTGAAGAGTTTCCGTTGGTTTGTTAATTTGACTTTGTATTAAGTCACTTTACAAAACAAAAGGCGCAGAGAGCCGTTTCATTTAGCTCCACTGTCCACTGACCCTCTGAGCCTCAAATCCCGCATTTTGTCTTCGCCAAAGTCCAGATCGTGGAGCTTCAACTACCCGCTAGCGAGCGTCTCCTCGTGCGCGTTAATTACGTGAGCGCGAGTAATTAATTGATCACTCCCACTGTCGCCGGAGTGATAAGAGGCCACATCCATCTGAAGCGCCTGGGAAGCAGAGATTCAGAGGAGGGCGGGGGGTCATCCAGGGGCCCCCGACTCTCATCATCATCATCATCATCATCAGTCGTCAATTAGAATAAAAAAAAAAACAAAAAAAACACTTCTGTCCCTGAATGCAGCAGTGACCAAACGTCTCTCAACTCACTCTCTATCAATAACCTAAAAAAAATGACCAAATATAACCTAAAATGTAAAATTAGATAAAGAGAAAGATTAAACTTTATATATGATATATAACAACAGATTACCCTGTGACTCTGCTATGAGGGATTTGGCTTTGCAAAACCAACGTTCAGTGTGTGCCTCAAACACACGAGACAGTTAACATCATTCAGGCATCTGAAACAAAGACAGCTCATGTCACACATGACCATCCCATCCATCTGAACTGAGCTGTTGTCAGTCATGACAGAACATGTGTTTGTTTATTCAGTAAAAAGCCTGAAAGAAAATGTCTGACTCAGCATGTTTGTTTGGATTCACCTCAGCTAGTGACACTAAAAAAAACGGTTGAACTGTTGACAGGTCAGCTCTCATCTACCTCCTGTTTGTTTGAGCACATGATATTTGACTGGACTGTACTGATACAGACACTACATTACATAAGAAGTGACTGTCAACTCACGTGTTAAACAGTCAGCTCCTCTCTGCTCCTCCTCCTCCTCCTCCTCACAGAGGCCTACGCTTCCTCAGAGACCACGATTCATCATCTCAGACAGAAAACGAAGGGAAATTATTTAATTGTAAGCAGAGTTGCTCACTGAAGTATGTAAAGAGGCTTCAGTCAGCCTTCTCTTTAAAAGCTGAGATTCATTTTGCATTGTCCCAGTAAACTCATGGAAGATGGATGACACCCGCTGTGAGATCCCACACTGCTCAAAGTGGGACAATAAGGAGGAAAATGTGGAAGGAGATGAAGAGAAAAACTTGGCAAAAGTGTAAAACCTCTCTAATGAAAGGCTGGCAGCCAGATGCTCTGCGTGTTTTTTCTTTTGTTGGATGTTTAATCAGACTCATATGAGTGGTCTCACCGGTCAGATTTACAGGTCAAAGGGCAATTTAAGGTTAACATGGATTTAAAAGGTGAAATATTTTGGTTATACTATCTATTAATTGTATTTGACTGTATTTCAGTGTGTAGCTGGGACCTGCTGCAGACTGACACAGATCATATGTAACCTATAAACACTAGTTTTCATTCAACCTGCAAATCAACAAAATAAGAGCCAAGTGAAACTTGTCATGTCATGTTCAATAAAATCACTCACAAGCAGGAAATTTCAAACAACATCATGTCTTTATTACAAGGCACAAAAACAATTCTAACATTTCAAGCATCAAAATCAAAGGTTTCATTCTATCCTGCTCCCATCCTACGTGAATACTTGAATGGTCAACATAAAAGTGGGCTACGTTCGATGCATGTTGTGTCACGTCGGGGCTGGTGTTACTGCAGGCTGTAGGTCTGCTTCCTGTCTCTGAGGTCAAAGGTAACCAACAGTGAGCGAGGGTCCTTCTTGTTTTTACGCACTGTGATCTTTCCTCGGAGCTCCTCCCCTATTTAATGGGCACAGCAGAGGGGGGTGGGTGTCAATGTCAGTTTGTTTTTACAGGGGAGGCAATCACTTCAGTGGGGAGTGACAAAGTTTCACACAATGACAATATCACATCACACTCAGAAATACAAATATGACAGAAACAGAGTGCAGAAAAAACAAACATTAACTCAAAACTGCTGTTTGGAAATAACAGTGTATACTATAGTCAAAGACTGAGGAAAAAGGCAGGTTTCACCGCCAGCTTTGTCTTGAGGGCTTCCAGTAATACTGCATTTCTGATAACAGTGGGAGGCCCCCACTCCTCTCCCCACTACTCTCAACAAGCATGGAAGAACCAGACCAATGTTAGTTCATCTCCAAAAAAACCTCATGACTTCTCTGGCTTGCCCACTAACTCCTACTGGCAAATACAATCTTATTTTCAAACCAGCTGTGCAGTGTAGGTTTTCACAAGGATAACTGCAGGAGTGTACAGGGTTGACTCATAAAGAAAGAACATGTCACTCGATATAACAGTGAAGTAACAAATTAAGGAGAGATATGAAGTTCTTTTTTCTGAACTTTGCTTTTGTCCGCTCAAGAAAGACAAAGTAAATAAAACTGTTCTGATTCCACCTGATAAGCAGCACAGCATGACCAGAATTTCTGTCCATATATCAGACTTGAAAATCATCCAAAGCCAGAAAACAATTTCACCAAGTCAGCCATCGATCAGTGTGTTCCCAAAGAAAGGGAAATGAGTAACTGCTCATAAACAGAAATCTTCCTGATGCCCTGCAGCAGCAGCACAGTGCTGCTGAGCTCAGGCCTCTGCAGCACGAGCCGAGACGCACTGGCGCTTATAGAAATGATGATGTGTGTAAAGGGAGCGTGGTTTAATGTATGTTAATAAGCTGGATTGTGTGCAAGTGTGTATGTGTATGAACAGACCTGCAGAAACATCCAGATGGCGGCGAGAAGGAAGCACGTTTACAGTAGGACGCACGAGCGGCTGGGAGGCCGCGAGAAGACACTGATGATTATGACACATAACCATTCTGATTAACGTTACGTTTGAGTGCTTGAGGTAAATGAATGTTTATCCAAATGGCAAACAAGCATCCTCTCACCCCCCCACCCCCCATCCCCACCCCCTCCAGCTCCTCCAGCTCCCCCTCTCTGAGCGCCACGTGCACCTTGTTGCTGGAGGTTAGGGGAGGACGAGGATGGAGGAAAATGCTGACTGTGGCGCTGTTTCTGGCCGGGCATCCGCCATCACTGCTCCTGTCACGTCTCACTCGTTACCATGCCAACGCCACTGTCATGGAGTCCGCCTGCTGGCGCCGCTCTCTGGGTCTGTCACTCCACTGCAGAGACGGCCGGCGCGCTTACACTGAGGCTGCAAAACCTGGAGCGTATAACAACTGAACAAGTGCTCGAGTCTAAGGGAACATCAGTACGTCTCACATCTGGCTGCTGGAAATAAAGTCCCAGTGCTGGGAGCAGAGCATCAGAGGGACAGCAGGAACTCACAATGTGGCTATGAAAATTATATGAACGAACGAATGAATGAATTATATTACAATATACTGTACAGCATTTAAAGCCAACAACCAGACATGTGCAAATGATCATGCACCAAACAAACAGCACAGCCACACTCTCCAGTAAACCACTCTCTGGTCCATCCTGCCATTTACTTGAGCTGGATTAAAAACAGCAGCCAAAGGCCTTAGCATGTTCCTCTTCAGGCCAGGAGCCAGGAGCCAGGAGCCAGGCCTGGCCACTGCCTTCAGGGTGGTCAGAAACACACTATTTATTGCAAATACGACCCACTCCGCCTTGTGTCATTCATCTTTTCCTATTTTATTTTGTAATAAACATCTTTCCTCTCCCTTCAGGTCCTTCACTTCCTGTCCTTGAGGATTTCCTACCTCAGTGAATGCCTGTTCCACCCTTATTTGTCTCACCTGTCCTCCCCTTGTGGGTCTGTCTCAGTGTAAGTTCATCTTGACTTTGACTGTACCTCTCGTCAAACCTTCCAGCCTATCAATCTTACTGAAATCTTCGCCTGTTTGCTCCAGTTGTTACAGTAAAGGTGCTAAATTTTGTATAATGTGATATAATTCCTTCTTAATCCCATGAGGGCCTTTGCTGTAGTATTAAATAAGTTGAAGTGAGAAACAGATTTATTCTGTCCCCAAAAATCTACAGTTCATTTAACAGGTTTAATGACTATGAATAAGTTTTACCAAGTTTAGCAGAAGAAAGTTTAAAAAGAAAAAGTTTTATACGTCAGTTTAGGATTGAAGGGGATCATGGTGAGGCCTCGGAACGAAACAAGAATGTCTCTTTGACTGTGATGAAATAGTTTGAAAATCAAAACTAAGGTCAAACTGAAGAGGAAGATTTCTGTAGCCGACAGAAAAAAGGCTTAGCCTGTTCTGAGAAAGTAAAAGACACTGTCCTGTTCTGTCCCCACACTCCATCACCAACTTAATGAACTGAGTCAGGATGCCAGACAACCCAACTGTAACAGCAAAGGTCAATAACACGTCTGGTTTGTGTTTATTGTGTGGCTAATGCTGCTGATCTCAGTATAAAGGGTCATGTCTGCATCTTTTGATGAAAGGATCCACAATGTAAAATGGAAAAACATCTCTGGAATCAGCTCAGATTCCTTCAGCCCTCCATGTACTGTGTTTGCAGATTTCTTAGACCTTACATTGATAAAATTGTCACTTTTACTCATCAATCTAAGTTCAGTGAGAAAGTGAAAAGGTTTTTTTGTACAAACATGGTGAAAAAAGTATTAAGACTCAGTCCTCTGTATAAGACGTTTCTTGGTTGAGTCTCTACAGGCTTTACACACTTTCTATGGGGTTTTGGTTTGGGCTTTGGCTCAGCCACAAAAGGACAATCAGAACTTTGTCTTGAAGTTTCTTTCCCAACATGGGGTTTGAAATGCGAGGTACATATAGATGTGGATGAACCATCCAGTCAAATTTGGTTGGCACAGCTGCACTCGACACATCTCAAGGACAACTGAAGTTGAGGATTTGCCTGACCACAGTTTGTGGCACAAAACTTTGAAGATTTCACTTTTTGATTTTTAATAAATGTTCATAAATATGATATTACTTTGTCTTCATTGGTTCATGATTGTAGATTGAGGGGGAGATTGTCATTTTATCGATTTAAAATGAAATCGACAACACAACACAAATGGACAAAAAGTGAAGGGTCTGAATATTTTGTGATGGATGTTCCTTAAACTGTGAGTACAGCAATTTGACAGCATGCACTATGAGGCATCTGTTTCGATGACAGATGCAGATAAATTTTCTTTGATGTCTACAAGGACGAAGATTCCCACAAAACAAATTTGCTTTGCCTTCAGTTATTTCACAGGAAATGGCAGGAGGGGCCTGGGTTCCTCACTGGCTGTATTCTGATTAGAGCAACAGAGCCTGGCGCTCATGGGAGGCAGTTGATGGCTGCAGTCAAACTCAAGTTGACAAAAGGCCAATGAAGTTCAAAGAAATAATTGCATGATCTTTGGTAACCTTTTGTTAAAACAGGACTGACAGAAAAAAGAGGGTTTGGGACAAAATATGAGAAGAACTGCAGCAAACCGTCCAACTAATCCCTAGTGTTTCCGATTAAACTACTGAAACGTACGAACTGCTGCGATGCAGTATCAGTTGAGTCGTGCTGTGACTGTAGCAGCGCTGCTGTAATCAGTCAGACCAACCTCCCCATGGAAGAGGGCCTCGGTGCCTTCAGTAAACTGGCCACTCAGATGCTGCTAGGAAGAGTTAACCATGTGTGGAAATGAGTCGGGGAATGGAGCCGGGCTTTCACCACTGTGTCGTACATCAACATGCCAGTGTCATTAAGCACAAGCAGACCTGCAGAAACAGCCTATCTCAGCCCAACGCGGGCTTTCTCCATGAAATTACACTGGAAATACACGGCTCGCATTAGCGATTCATTTAAACTGTTGTCATTTACATTTTCACCATTTGGCCCACACGCCTGTAGCAGTGTCTGCAGCTCCATGCAGTGAGAACAGGGGTGGACTAAGCTGCAGTGTTTCTACACTGTGGCTCATCATGTTTAGTTTTCACAGAAAACGACCTTGTTTGCTTCAACACAGAGAGCTGGTCTGGACTGACTTCTGCCTGGACTTCATGTCATGATGAAAGAAATGATTTTCTCCAGAGTGATGAGGTGATGATCAGATTTTCAACTAGATTTTTCTTAATAAATATGGACACGATCCAAAGGTAAAAAAAAATGACCCTAACGACATGAGTGGACAACTCTTATACAGGACTGCTGACTTCCACACTGCAGTGATCCTTTCACTGTTTGTACTTTACAGGCAGGAAGCAGAGCTGATGGGTTGTATATTCCTGTAAACAAAAAACTGAGCTGTCGGTTGAATTACAGCCCTGAAGAACGTGAAGTTTGGCTCAGCCGCTGCTGTTAGACAGCTCAAGGACCTTCAGAGTTCAGATGAGCAGTGGGTAGGAGGGGGGATTGAGGGAGGAAGGGAAGAGGGGTATAAACTGAGCTGGACGGATGAGGACGGGGGGGAGAGGAGATTTAGAAGAAGGTACAACAACATTCAGTACAGAGGAGGTGAGTCACAGAGGTGGGTGGGAACAAAGAGCACCTGACCGTCCAATGAGAGCCCTGACAAGGACGTGCAGCCATGTTTCAGCAGCCCTGAGCGGCCCTCTGTGCAGGTAACCAGGGCACCGCCTCACTTCGAGGACCACGGGACAAAAAAAGTGTGACCTCCTTTCTCCGGTGAACATTAAGTAGGTAAAACTGTGAAAAAGGACCCTCCTCTTCAATACTGGAGCTACACAAACACACCGGAGCATGACAAATGATTCGCTGTTTAATTTATTACGCTGCCAGGCGGGAGGATTTGCAGGGATGTTTTGTTCCAGCCTGCTGCGTGCGTTCTCCCTCTTCCACCGGCACCTCCCACAGAAGCGCAGCCACAGAGTTAATTACTGCTGCACTCGTACAAACACATCAAATAGGATTCGCTCTCTGCCACTATAAATCACCACAGACAGACTCGGTATTAAAACAAACCACTGGATGTTTATGCCTGGCCCTCATGGCAGCCAATCAGAGCTGAAGGTGCTTCTCAGTCAACACCCAGGAGGAGAGGCCACTCTGTGTGTGCGTATGTTTGTGTGTAAGAGTTTTGTCATCTTCAAGGTGACTTTAGGAAGTTTTCTATAATAGCCAGAAGGAACTTTAGTATAGAAGTATGCAACATCTCTTGTGAATTTGAGTGTGTAAAGGAGCAGAGTGTGTTGTAAAGTGTACCATAGGAGCACAGCAGGCAGCCAGTGAACGCTGTTAAAAACTCCATTTCGGTTTACAGCCCCTGGAGGAGGCCAAGGACCGTCAGGGTGCCAGGGTAGGGTGAGCACATCAATAACTGGCTGCTCATTCTCTCACTCTCACTCTCTGTCTCTGTCTCTCTCTCTCTCTCCTGCCTATTTCCTTTTTCCCTTAAACTTTTTTTTCTGCTCAGACTGTTTGGTTCACGTATACAGCACGCATCTGGACTCATGGAGCTCTACTGACTCTACATTAGCTTAAGCTAAACTCAGCTAGATCAGCACTGGCTGTGTGAGTGTGTGTGTGTGTGTGTGTGTGTGTGTGTGTGTGTGTGTGTGTCCTGGCTAATGCCTTGGCTGCTGTCGCATGTCACTATGCCCCTGAGTTACCCTAAGAGATCCGATCCTCTGCTGACTGAAAAAATCAGGCACAAGGTTAAAAAAGACAGAGAAAGAAAGAGAAAGTGACTAAAGGCTGGTGATCTCTAGATGCAGCCATCGTTAATACATCGCACAGACAACAAATCTATGACTTTGGAGACGTCATGGTGCTGTTAAAATGACAAAAACAATTCCAGTCTTCCTGTGGATTAAAAAATATAACAAAACAATGTCACCTTCCAGCTTGGCTCTTCATATTTTTCATATATTTTATTGTTTCATTCTTGTTGTGAATGTTTGTCTGTGAATGTCTATAACGTGCCAAGTGCCTTTGGGATTAATATAGTTGTATCCTAAAACTGCCTCTGAAAATACACTTGAAACCAATAAAGGGAGTGTATGAGCCATGAAGAGATTTCAGATCTGAATGGATTTTGCGGTTTATATTTTGGTTGGTTGTGGTTTATACATTGTTATTCCTCAGTGTTTTTGATATTCATTTTATTGTGCAGTCACTGATCCTGGGGAGTTGTTATGGACGGTGGCATGGGTTTAGGTTGGAGGACAGCAAGTGAAAGTCGCTGTGATTTTTGTTGATCTTTCTTTTTGGTCACTGTGACTGTTCTGATCCTTATATTGCACATTATATAACTATATAACTAGTTATACATAACTAGTTGATCAGTGACACTTCACCTCAGCATGTCAGACCATAGACTCTTAGAGCCTTTTAGTTTGCTTCCTACAGGCTGAAAATCAGGGCTTCCAGTTTGTGCTTACATATTTCCATGTGACGAACCAACACCAAGTGCCCTAGTATGATACTGATCCAAAATTGCTCCACTACTCCTTGTCACAGAGATGATGTGAGATCTAATGATGGGACAACACCATTCTTCCCAAGATATTCCCTTCTTGTCGTTGGTGATGATGTGACACACTGATAAAATCACTCACAGGTATTCGCCTGGGTTCTGCCTCTGGATTTTCATGAATGTGGCACTCATCTGTAAATGTATGCATCTGCTGCTCCCACGCGGGTGGAAGCAAAGTGAAATTCTGCCCCAGATACTTCCAAGTAATCTGTCTTTGTTTGGCTCTGCAGTTTCCTGCCTCTGCGTGCTGTTAGCATAATGTGGCCCTCAGCCCTCAGATTCTGCTGCATTTATCTGACTCAGCAGAGCATGAAGACTGCGATAGCGTTTGAGCGGCGTCAGAGGTTTTGACGTTCTTATCGTCCCGGCTGCCGCCAACGGGGGCCGAGCTCGGCTAAGGGCTGCTGGACATCGAGCGCTTCTGTCCCTCTGCAGGTCGTTTGTTACAGTGGACTCCATCTGATATCTGGTCAGCGAGTGGACAGCTGGTCCCCGAGGCTCATCCATCCTCACGTCAGCAGACAACATCCGCGATTCCCATTATGATAACACAAACAGGAGGCCAGAACTTACAGTGGCAATAAAACTGCGTCATTCACACAACATATATAATGACTGAGAATGTTGGGAACACAATTATATGTTTGCTGCAATCAAAGTTTCATAACAGTGGTAATACAACAATAGAGTTTTGTCCTGTATTTCTTTAATGAAAGCTCTGACATTAAAGTGACACACACATTTAGTGTTTACATCACTATCCAAGAGAGCTCCTCTCTAGGATAAGCTGTCTATGATGAAAACACAGTAACTTTTGGACACAGTTATATTGGTTATATCTGGCTAAACTCTGCTAATATTAGCTGCCAAAATCTATCACTCAAATAGTAGGGTTGTAGCTGCTGGGTATTAAACTGAACAAGGGCAGTTTTTTAAATGAATACTTTGCTGAATCAACTCAACATGGATGAAATGACCTGGCATAAAGTTCAACATGCCTACAGAACCTCAGCAGTGACTTTACACCCTGAACAGATACAGAGATATAGGTCAATATCAGAACAAGGGTGTATGGCTGTTTGTACGGTGTGGGGGTTTAGTGGCTGTTGGACATCTCATGGAAGTGTGACAGTAGCTTACAGGTAATTCAGTAACACAATCTACCACTAGAGTCCAGGTCATGGATGCAACACATGGATCTCATACATTTTTGTTCACATCCAGTTAGACCATCGCAGATCAACATGGCTTTATGGACACAACCTGTTTGATTGTATTTTTGCACAGTACAACACTAATCACCATAAACACACATCAGTATAGATAACTCATCATCAAACAAAAATGGCTTCTTATACTGGAGTGTGAAAGATTCTTTAAAACGATGAAGGAATGTGGAATAAATGTAAGAAATGGCCGATTTAGGTTTGAGACAAAACCATTAGATCTACTGGTTATCAGTGCTTCTGCTGTTTGATTTATTCACCACAGTAAAAATGTATTTGTGTTACACCCATCATCTGTCGATGACAGTTTAAGTGCAGACCAACAGCTCTGAGGTGAAGTTCACAGGAGGCGATACACTGCTCATGGAGTTTGACCCGGCAGGACGCTCTTTCCCAGAACATCCACACAGCTACGCCTCATAGCGACCTGCACTAGTTTATAATACTTAAATGTGCCGATACAGTGATTTTATAAATATTTCGCTGGTCACTTACAAATAGCTCCTCTTGTAACATGTCATGATTCAGGAGCCTGCAACCGCCTATCAGATGAAGTTTTACATGCTGTTGCTGATGGCTGAATGTGATTTGTTTTGATCTCTGGCTGTCTCTGTGGGTGACAGATAACGGGTGTCAACCAGCCTGACTACATCTCCACCACAGACAGATTACCTGCCGCAGCTCGCTACGACGCACCACCTAGGTCCTCAGGAGGAATATGAAATCACAAGAGAGGGTAGCACAACAGACGCGCTAAATACTTGTGTTTGTAAAGTGTTTCCCTTTGCCGCATGGTGCTCTGTGTGGTTACTAACCTGCTTGGACAGAAATGGGCTTGTCCAGAAGGAAGACGGTCTGCTTCCAGTGCGTCTTGGTAACCTGAGGACCTGTGGAGAACATCACCTGGTGCAAAGAAAGAAAAGAGCGACAGTATCACAAACCTGTTCTGTTGCTTTTGTCTACAAGGCATGGCTAATGACATCAAATCTGTCTAGAATTCACTTAAACTTCTGGGCATTTTACTGTGTATAATAAAAATCCAAAGTGATTTAAGTCCATGTGAAACCATGCTGGTAACACTGATGTTGTTTAATGTGAGTGGCCCTCAGAGTTCAATGCACTGCAGCTTAATGAAACATATAATAAACAAAAAACATAAATAAATACCATTGTTAAAAAAATATCCTCTCTGATCTGACAGCACACGTGCTGCAAATACACACAGCAGAAGTGTTTCTGGAGGACACAAAAAAGTGATGAACCAGTCTGGTTCATCACTTTTTTGTCTCCTCTGGAAAACTTTGATTTGTGTGTATTTTTTTCAATTTGCCCATTCTTTCAAGTAAAAGTGCATTGAGTGCTAAGGTCCACCGTAAACCATACACAACAGTGATGTAAAAGAACAATAAAAAGTTAATTAAAAGTTGAGAGTCACATTTTTCAGATTTGGTGGAGCCCTGTTTGAAGATGCAAAAAGCTTGGAAACATCTTTCTAATGGTTTCCTCCGACAGGATCATTATTAGCTTTGTCTGTATTGTAAATGACACCGGTCTTCACTGTATTTATGGTTACATTGTTCCAGCCTAAGCTCCCAGTGGAGACTGTATTTTTCTGGACCATCCACAGCATGCAGTTTGACTCTCAGGTACAATAGGAGGTGCAATCAAAAGGCATGACTGTGTTGCTCACAGAGCTTGGCACTGGCCGTTCCAACCGGCTGGATCGGCTGGGTAAGTGCTTATATCAGCAGTCGACTAGGACTGCCTGTCGATTGCTGGCAAACGCCTCGGGGAGGGGGGAACATGCTAAAGCGTGAACATAATTGAGTTTCCGTTAAATGGCTTGGCTGTTGCCGCCAATGCTTACCTTGTTGCTGCAGCCTTTGTCAAAGAAAATGTCAAAGTAGCCGACAACTGCCTGCAATGAAATATGAGAGGCGTGTTAGAATGTGACAGTACAATAAACCCCTGGAATTGTTTGACTACACTGCAACTCCTGACGTGCGGAGCCGAGAGAGGAGCAGGAGGCGGAACGAGTCTCAGGGTTTTAATGAGCAAAATGAGCTGCTGTGTTTGGGAGTAAGGCAATAAAGGCAAACAGGGAACATTGACTGTTCAGGTATTTACAGTGAGCTTTACAGCTCCACTTCTTCATGCTGCTACCTTAAAGGACACATAGCAGTTCAGATTCTTTTGTTTGCCCTGCATCCTACATCATTACTGTGTGTTATAGTCTATACAACTGTATTGCACACACTGTTATGGATATAGTGGATATTTATGTGACTCACATAAGAACTGCACTCTGTTCTCCCTTCTCCTTCCTCTCACAACCAACTTGGTTTCTCATTAAGGCTGAGTCAACAACACGTCCCTGTGCTCCCTCTCCCCTCATCTGGGAGACTTGTCACTGGACAAAAGAAATAAATTATGGAGGCACCCTCTCACGACATTGAGGCAATTTTGCTGACCAAAAAAAAAAATCCAGAATGGTACATGAAATTAGCAATGTTGGCTACTTTTGGCGGCAGTGTGGTAGCTATGTGAAAATACTCAGCAGGGAGGAGGAGTCAGATAAAGGAAATAAACACTAATGTGGTTTTGCTCCAAATGAATGTGTTTCTGCTCATCTGAATAATGCCCAACAGGGGAAAGGGTATTAGTGGACTGACAAGTCTTTGCTCTCAGGGAATCCATCGTTTTGTTGATATGACATTGTGCAAACCAAAGAAGAAGAAGGTGCCCAGTGTGGCCTCACATGTGAGCAGAAATGTGTTTTCCATCAAACTGTTTATTCAATTGACTGAAACGTGGTCTATCTTTTACAATATCCTGTCTGCTGGTGAGGATTAGCCGAGCCATGAGCACATCTGAGTGAAAACCAATTCATGCATTTAAAAACAAACTGAAGGGAAGTCTAGGGCCAGAGCGCCTGTAGGTGACCGTTGTCAGATATGTGAGGTAAAAACCACCCCCCAGGCTTGTTTTCCTCTCATTTCTCCCCCCACTGGAGGAAGAGAGGCACTCTATCAATCTCAGGAGCGCACTTGTAGTGGCAATGATGCAGAACTAATAGCTTTTAATCCTGACGCAGCTGACAACTTGGAGGCCAGCTCTCTGAGACAAAGAAGAGCTGAATCGATGCAGGAAAGGGAAAGAGGAAAAGAGAAGGGCAGATGAGAGGAGAGGAAGATATAAAAAAATGGGGGTAAAACAGGAAAACACAGAGAAAGAAGACACAGGGGAAGTTTAAAGGGAGGGGAGGAGCAGGAGAGAGAAGGGCTTAATCGTTATGTAAAAGCCAGGGAGGAGGGTTTCTGATTTGTATCACTTGGAGAAGCATCAGTACCATCTGTTCACAGCTTCTCTAAAATTGGCCAAAATTTCATTTCAATCATTTCTGCTGGCAAAACTGGTTGAAAGAGATCTTTTTTTTTCACAGTGTGTATACATACATTACACACACAAAGATACACACAAGCAGAGTTGGTAATCGTGATGCCGTCAGAAGCCGTGTTCAACACACTCCCCGTACAGAGGCTTCAATCAACCTTTATCGACTCAGACAGGCGGGGGCGGCACCGGCAGCTCACAGCTAAACCGCCAGAAAAGAACCCAAAGAGGATAAAAGAGCATGTCACCCCAATGCAATTATGGCTTTTAATGAACGCTACAGAGACGCTTGGTGCTGAGGTAATTAGGAAATTAGCCATAATTACTCATCAGGCAGAGCAGATTCACCTCTCTCAGCCGGAGAGGCAGAGATCATCCTCATCGTTCCTCACCGATGACAACACCTCGTAAGCGAGATTGATTGTCACTTGTGCAACTTTCACACCGCAGTGAGAGAGGAAATTAAAATTTAGGGCACAGAGAGAAACTTACAAATAAATACAAAACTGACGGAGAAGCTCGCCACCATTAAAAATCTCATCTTACAGACAAAATGAAAAAAACAGGAATATAATGGTCTCATACATAAAACACAAAAGATGTGAGGGGGTTCAGAACAACAAAGATGCTGCTGACCTGATATGGACTGTACCAGGAGCTTTTAGTAGTTTTTGATTTAAACGGTGCTGAGGGAGAGAGTTTATCAAACTTCTTGGGGCTCTATGAAAGGACTTAATGATGGTTTTCATGATGCTCAATAAAACGGTACAAGAACCTCACTTTAACTCCAGATGGGGACAGACAGAGTTTCTGTTCATGCTCATATTAACTTGATCAGAATTAAAACTAAAAGGTGTTGTTGTCTCTTTATACATACACCAGGGGGAGAACAAAACTGCCATTAGTCACCCTTGTTTCTGTGAACTGGTGAATTCATGTCCAGTATTTTGTCTCCTTGAAGCTCTGTTTTGGTCTCCATCACCTCCTAAGACAAATATGTGGCTCGTTACTTGCTTCAAAATCCACTTTCTTTAAGATCTGCTTGATAATTTTGTCAACCAGTTGGTAACAAGCTCAAGTAGAGTGGCCCCATCAGAGCTTGTTTACATCATTTCTTTCAAAGATCTGCCTGCTTGCAAGAAATCTGGTGGATCTAGTGCTTCTTAAACTAAACACAGCAACAAACGTGTTGGAAAACCAAAACAACTTGAATGTCTCATAAGAAATGCAGAGTTGATGATCATTTTCCAATTTCTTTGTTCTATGAGAAACCCTTTCACACCACTTGCCTTATTTCAAGTATGGTATGCATATTAATTGGTCACAGTTTGAACCGGTTGCTGAGTGATGGGCAGCCAGGCTGACCACAGACTGTAGCTTTGTCAACTCTGAACTAAAATGCTCACATATTTAGGACTAAATAAATTTAGCAAAGCAAGGAGACTCTAATATTACTCCCTTCAGGAAGGCTGTGATACACTGGCTTCCTGACATCCAACAACTCTGCAGTGTGTCCTCAACATTCTTCTGTCTTGTAGTTTGCTAACTTAACAACACACTGACCACTTCGCTGTTCACTGTTATAGAAGTTAAAAAAAAAAAGGACAGCAGGTTTGGGTTGGCCGTGCTGGGGGCTTTGCTGGTGGATGCAACCTATTTGTTTTGACGTCACAAAGTTAGGGAACTCCTGACAACTCATTTTAAGGCTCAGTGTCTAAGACTGAATATTTTGTAACTATTTGTATTAAAACAAGACCAACGCCTACCTCTTATATATATATATATATATATATATATATATTATATATATATATATATATATATATATATATATTTTTTTTAAATGTTTTCTTGTACTTTTACTTCTATTTTTAGACTTTTCTTCTCTTAAGCACACCTGATAACCTCTGTGTATGATAACCTGCTATACAAATACATTTTAACTGTTTTGGCTTTATGATTAAAAAAAAAAAGTTAATGTTAAAAATATTGGTGCATGCTGTCTTGATAATAGCCCTGGGCTTAAGTTTATGATAATCAGAAACCATCAACAAATGAGGTACTATGTACAAAATGTGTGACTCATTATTGACATATATGGTCATTAAATCAAAACAACTCCCTGCTGTTATGTTGCACCTGACAAGTTTGGTTATACCAGTGTATCATGAGGGGAAAAAGGAAAGGAGGGTTAAGGAAATGAGCCGGACAGAGAGTCAAGGGCAAGGAAGCGAGGGAAACTTAAAGCACACACACACACACACACACACACACACACACACACACTTACAAACACATGCCAAAAACAGGACAAATCAGAATGAGCGCTTTTCATTTTCATCAGCGTTTAGCCTTGGGCCCCGGCTCTGTCTGTGATAAGTGATGACAGTGGGCTTCTTGACAGCCCACGGAGGAGGCTCCGCAACGCTGCAGCTCTCCGGCCCCCATTCTCCAGGAAGAGCGGTGGGAAAATTAATAATTATCATCATGGATAACACCAACAGGGAGCAATTCATCATCGCTCCCCTTTCGCCTGGCTGTGTGTCAGCGAGCCGCGTGGCCCGGCCAGATACTATTATACAACAGTGGGAGGATGCATGGAGGGAGGGGGTAAGGGGAGGAAATGGGAGGGGCGCTGAGGGGAAGGGAGGGTGGGGGTGGGAGAGGAGAGGACTAATGCGCTTTTGATGGGGTTTATCCAGGCGTGGAGGCTTCAAGCACGACCACATCGTGGACGGGTTGGTGTGACCCCCCCCCCATCTCCCTGCCTCTCTCTTCCAACTGCTGCCTCTATAGGCAGGTGGAGCACGGATCAGCTTTGGCTGCAGCGCACCTCTACTGTAACAGTTGAAGGAAGGTCCAGAGACAAGCAGAGCTAACTGTGTTCAGCTGCATCACTGAGCTTTGTCCAGGTGCTGAAAAACCTGAACACTGCTTGGGGGTGGAGGGAGGGAGGGAGGGAGGGAGGGACTGCAGCATCCACAACAAAGAGACATTCAAATATGTGGCGTTGAAGATGCACACAACTTAGAGGGAAATCCCAGCTCTTGTTGGCCTGGGTGTCGTTTCATTTTCATCAAGACCACTTTTTACTTGCTGTGGCTGCTGCAGAGATTTGGAAAATGCAAATTCTAGAGGAAGGAGCATGGCTTTTCCAAACATTTACCTTTGTTACCTGAAGTAAACACAGTGAAAACAGGTTTTGCCTGGACAAAACTGAACAAACAGCAGCAACAAGATGCTTGGTTGTGTGTGCAGGTTTTCAAATTGCCAAAATACAATCACCAGATTCACTTTGTTCCTGAAACCTTTGTCTAGTACTTTGTTTACTTCCGTTTGGAGTGAAAGTGTGACAGACTTCTGTTGCACTGAAAGTTTTTGAAAAGTGGTGGATGGCTCATGCACTTCCCACTTTCTCCAACTGATCCATCCTTCCAGTGTCTGTTTCTGAAATCTCAGCTCCACTCATTCCTTCACCGGTGAAAAGCTCTTCTATTTTGGTTTGGTTTGTCACAACCTGGCTCGCCTGGCTATACCTTATTTTAGATCCAGTATAGTTTCATGAAAATATGAGCTTTGTTTACCATGTTGAGATGCAACTATATGTTCCTTTGGTTTCTTGTTTTGATTTCTAAACATTGTTTTTCCCAGACCCATCTCCCAATCAGAGATGGTGTTGTCATGTATACATGTACATGAATGACTCCTCTTTCAGGTGCTGGGGGTAAATGTTGTGACAAAAAAGAGAATGGCACCTTGCTTGATATGTAATACATTCCTCCTTTAAGAACAGAACTGCTGGGTAACAATTAGAAAGCAAGTTAATGCTCATATGCCAGTAGTATTATAATGTACTATCCCCTTCAGCGATAGCCCACATCTGTTGTAACGCTTCTGGACAACACTCACTGTGTCTGGGATTGATGCCTCTGGCTGGTGCTGGATGAGAGGATAATAAAAGAGTGGAAGTTCTTCTAGTTGAGAAAAATTTCAGCCCTAGTTAAAAACATAAACCATATCTTGTGGCTGCATGGCATCTGCTCTGTTTTTGTTGTTGTGCATGCAGTCTATGTCTTTTCTGCAGTGGATTTTTCCACTAATAACTAAAGGAAAAACAACTCCAGTCTCCTAAACTGCAGTTCATCTATGCATCTGCCACAGATACAGACAGACAGACACAGACAAACCGGTCTTTATGAGAATGAATGTGAAAATGTGCAGACCTCACACAAGCCTTTGACCATGCAATCCAAAATACAGAGAAGTGTTGATACAACATAAAATGAAACATATGTTTAAAATAAAATAAAACCTCGAAGAGCATCATTATCATTATCTAACATTTTACCAAATAACTGTTTGCATGAGCAATGTTTAATATCACATCATTTATTGTGAGGCATTAAGTAAAGTGTATACACTTACTCTTTATCTTTATCTAGAAGTCATCATTCAGCCACTGGCACACACTGTTCAAACACACAGCAGCACAGCATGACTTAGCTGAACCCTAACCCAGATTTTGGAAGATAATAATAAAATAATAATAGTCCCTCTGACTAACAGCTCTGCTTCATAGCTCTCACTTCATAAATGTCAAAAATAATTGTCTTTTAAACATTCAGCACATAGAAGCAAATACACTGTGGCACTCCCCAGCACCTGCAAACACACTGATAAAATAAGCACATATCCCTTTAACCTGTGGGAAGTTTACATAATCAGTATGTTGAACATCTGTTAATATTAACTGGAAATCAGCTGCAAACGCTGTTCTTGTTGACAGCCATCTGACACCCCTGCTCTGACTGTTACTGCTCCACTGTTAAGAGAGTGGATTTTTTCCATTAACAGTTCTCTCCCTAACGTGCTGAGAGTTGTCCTTGAAGTTGACGAGTGTCTACAGTGTCAGTCCGGAAGGCCGCCACCTCCCCACACACACAATTTAAATCTGATGGAAAGCAGGTTAAAGATGGATTGCAGAGACTGAAGCGCTACAGTAGCTACGTCAGCAGCAGTGACACAGAGGTGTTAAAATTAATTACAGACAGAAACTTATTCTCTCCTGCCTATGCCATCAGCATACATCATGTTCAGCCTTTTGGAGGGGTTCAGTTGAATGGATTGTGGAGCCGAGGGGGGTGGGTTTCAAAAAAGGTAAAGAAATAGATGCCATACAAGATTTTCTAATCTAAAATTAAATTCAAGTTTCAGCACGTATGTTTTATCTATGTGGCTCCACAGTTTGCAAATGCAGACACAATGTATGCAAGGCACAGAGCATGTGAAATGTAAAAGGGAGGCAAGGAGGGATAAAATAAAGCGAGAGCAGGAGGATTTGTCTTGTGCGTGAACGGCGCAGACGCAGGGGTTGTGCTGTTCATTTAATGCAAGGTTAGGCAGGCTGAGCTGATGAATGGACTGTCGACAAGAGAACAAAAGCAGGCGCTCCATCACAGGACGGGAGCAGCAGCAGCGGCGACTCCTCCTCCCCGAGCACTGGTCCAGAAACGGTTTACCCTTCGCACATCCAAACCATAACCCTGATGACTACTGAAGAACTGGGGCCAATACTGACTACAGATCAGTATCTTTATGGTAACTTCTCCCTGTCCCTGCCGGCCAATAATCTGCTGTAAATCCTCGGACAAACAGGCTGGGTGCCGGGCGCAAAGTGATGTCTCATACACAAAATACCTGCATTATAAAAGTCACAAGGCACTTGGATAAAACAAGTCTGGGAATGCAAGTGGATATGCCACCTCTGTGCGACATGATCCCATCATCTGTTTTGCTCAGTGCACCTCTAACATGACTCGACTTACATCCCAGAAATAGAAACTGGTTGCTTTCAATTACAGAGCAGAAAAGACAGGAAAAATGAGGGGATGTTTACAAATCCCATTAAGTCCAGAAGCCTTACCCAGGGAGCACAGGCCAGAAAATAACCACCTATTGATTATCCATTAAACCAATACACCATACAGTGCAGTAACACTGCAGCACAACACAAAGCTCCTCCGACACAATGGCCTTTTTTTCTTCCTTTTTTTTTTTTTTTTTACAGACAGATCACTTTGGTGTGGCTGCTCTGTAGTCGGCAGGTTACTGCGGTACAGAGAAATGTAGCTGAGACACTGGAGGGAGTTCAGGGGGAGTGAGTGGGGATGGCTTGGAGGAGGAGGAGGGAGAGGAGGGGTTGATGGTGGCTGCCAGCACCTCACCAAATAAACTCATAAACCATTCTCCATGCTTTGATGCCTACAGCTACTGAGGACACACACTTCAGTTTTGTGGTTCGTCGTCATTGGTCAAGCTGACCTGCACGCCACAGCACACCACAACCTTGGCTGGGTTTCAGATGAGTCATGTGTCGTCTTTCATGGGCCTCATCATTTTTGTCTTTAAAAAAAAAAAAAAAGTGGTAAATGATCACCATTTATTTTTTGTGATGAAGTGAAATGAGTCAGCTGTTGTTTTATTTTGAGTCTAGGCAGAGATACATGGGTTAATAAACAAAGACTACATCAAAACACTGTTAAATACTTAATGCTACGCTTGAAGGCACAGACATTAATAACCTGAAAGGAGAACACAAATTATAGCATTAAAGAGTACTAATTAGTGTTTGCTGTTCGGGTTAGGCTGAATCGGCTATTTATATCTAATTTACAGTTTTTTGACAAGTGAGACAAGTTTGCACAAGAGGATACAGTTGATATTCCAATTGGAAAATCTGAAAGATATCTAAAGGAGTTCAGCTCCATTTGGCCTCAAGTTGAGACGGGGGTTGTTAAGTGTGTAAGTGTGTGTGTTTTGGCGTTTGAGAGAATGACGGGGGCAAACAGGGTGTGAACATTCACTATGTGGTATGACACGTAATTCAAAGTCACATTAGCCTCACTGCTCTGATTCAATTTGAAACTCTATTAACTATCCAAGTGACAGACATCCTCTTAAATACAGAAACAACATCCATCAACATGACCTGACTGATGTCTTTGCTGTTTGTACTGCCTTGTTCCCTTCGCACAACAGCTCTGATAAATGACGGATGGTACCAGTGGATGTTCAAACTTTTGTTTCAGGTCATTTTTTTCGGTGTAGCTCTAAACATTTGGACACCTGGACTAAACTAGAAATGAAACACAGTCATGTAGGAGAGACAATACAACTTGCAGTACTTTCTCTTGATAATGACACGCAAACTTGTGTCATCTGCAAAACACAACGTAGTGATCTAAGTGAGATTATTATTAATTTACAACTCTGTGTGTGTTTATAAAGATGTGTGTGTATGTGTGAGATACTTACAGTGCACTCTGTGGTCTTTGTTATCTTCAAGCAGAAATCTGATGCAAACTCCAGCTCAGAGAGGCACACTGTGTTACAGTCAATTGTCTGTTGAAAGTTAAAAGCACGCACACACATTTTATGATGCACAATGTAAAGAAAAGACAACACTGTGATTTGTGAATACACAATACAAAGTAAGACAAAATAATAAGCAAAGTTCATTCAAAAAGTCAGTGTTTTCGTATTATGTTATGTTGCTGCCTTATGCTACAATAAAAAAATATTTTTCTAGTTTATCAGCTGATACTCGACACCGCACATGAAAACGGCGTGAAAAAATTATTTTAGAAATGTATTAAAAAGGACAGAACTGAAAGATCACTTCATTCAGACCTTATGGTGCTTCCTCATTTCTCTTGATCATCTTTAAGAAGTTTCTAAACATTGCTTGGAGTCCACCACTAAGATTTAAAAAAGTCCACAAGTGTCTATGTCAACTGTCAAAGTGGACAACACATATTAGTGAAAAACTAAGACATAAGGAGGAGGGAGCTGTCTACAGAAGTCAGAGTGTGACAAAAACAACTGGCTGAATGGAAAGTTCCCAAGACTCCAGCAGCCTCCATAATAACAATAATACGAGTGAGGAGAAACATTCATGGTGTGTCTTAATAGTAATTGTGAGTTGGTTTGGATGAGGAATCTCTGACACTGATGACATCTTCCACCTGGTGAAACAAACTACAAACAGGTCAACAAACTGTTGGCAGAGTGGTGGAACATGAAACTTAAATTACACTGCTTGACTGTATCTGGATCAAATTCCTAACACACAGAAAATATTTTATTTGATGTGATAACAAAATGAACACAAGGGAAAACTATCCACTAACAATAATAATAAAAAATAAATTCAAGTCAAAATAATGTCTGTTCTTCCTGATCGTCTTTCAGCATCACCTGAATGCAGCACTGTTGTCTATTATGAAGATCCAGACTAACTGTTTCCATTAGTAGCACTGGTGCTTCTTACTGAAAAAATGATAAGCACCACATAAATCACCACACAACCAAAAACATTCATATTTTTTTTTCCCATTTTGACTGCATTACTGATGAATGCTGTGATAATTAATAATTTACAGAAATACCTGCTGCTGTTTTCTTTTAATTAGGTAAAAAAAAAAAAAAAGATTATTTGCTCTGTATATTACTGTCATTTCAGGATAAACAATCTATCTCCCTGAGGGCCGCTGTGCACCTCTGAGGGCCAACTCATATACTGTATTTGGGCCTTCTAGCTCTAGCTCACCTGACTGCACCACATCTTACATCCTCCTTGGCATCAAACCGCTCCAGGCTAGGTACCTCAAGACTTATTATAATCAGGTCTCCCACAGTGTCCACATGCAGTGACATCACATTTAATGTGAATAAATGAGAGAAGGTGATAGACAGAGCTGCAGTTTGACTTATGGCAGAAAAAACATGTTTGATCCCTGACAGGTTTAGACACCATCTAGAGCATCATACTCTACAGCAATGACTTTCTAAAGCACTAAAGTCGCGACTCTGAGCATGTACCGTGTTGCATTATTAGACAGGATTAGGTCAGCTTCAGTTGGAAGTCAAATATTTCTCAAGCTAAGCATTCCTATCTGTTCTCACTGAAAAGAAACTCATCTGCTTTGCAGGAATTTATAATTCTGCGAATGGGCTCTCAATTTTACGGAATAGCAGCCAGCCTTAATGGAATGTTATTGGATCGTATCAACGGGAGGCAATAGATGAGAGTCCATGTAATTTGGGCAGAGGGGCTGTCTATTTGTCACTGGAGGGGAGAAACTATCGATTAGAGGATTCAAATTCCATTATGTCAAGTTCTCCCCTCATTCATCACATCCACAGATGGGTGGAGGACATGCTACTTAGCAAATAGGCCAACCAGCAAAGAAACACAGGGCGGTATGAGACACAAGAGGAAAGAGCAGTCCTGTACAGCAACATTCAGAGGAGGCATCTATGTCCTTAGATGTGTGTGTGTGTGTTTGTTTTATCTTTTGTGAAATGTGTGTGCTCTCCCATCAACTCAGTGAAAACTGCTCTATCCACAGGAGGCTGAGAGTAATGAAGTTTCCTTAAGAGGAACTTAAACAAGGATTAGATAGATCAATCACCCAGCGCCACAGCATCACCACACACGCACGCACACACAAACACCTACGTATGTTCAGGGCCCTCTGTCTCTCTACACCTAACTCCTGCTCTCCTTCTCTGTCTATGCCCTAACAGTCTGGACCCTGCAAACCCTATTCCCCCTGTTTGTGATGTGTGTGTTCTGTTGTTGTTACACACACATACACACACACACAGACTGGAAAACTGGATGACCAATATATCCATCAGATCAAGTATTAATTATCAGATCTGTCTGTCAATGCCATCCACACACAAAATGACAAGTCGCTGACAGAGATACAAAGACAAACAAAGGAAGACTGGAACTCATGACTCATAGTTTCTCACTTGCCCCAGGATAACCATTTACCAGCAGAAGGTTATGGAAAAGATTTGGGACCTGAGACCAGATGTTGTTCATACACCTGTCCAATGCCTCTTGAATAATTGAAGTGGTAAGAAGAGCATTGGCGGGAACAGGGTGCACTGGATTAAAGCTGCCCTCAGTGAAGAGAGTCTTATGAGACGGATGCGGCAGAGAAACTCTAACTATTCTGAGTGGTTCATGGCCTCATCAGAAACTGCCTGCCATCAGCAACTGATTTACAAAATAAAGGGGAATGTGGAAGCTTAGAACTATGGGATACACAGAGTGGGGAAACCTAGACCAAGATGAACCTGCTGAATTCAACACACATACAAACAAGTTGCACTCTTGTTCTTTACTTATTTTAAAAACACCTAAACCTGGCCACTTGTTATTTCATATATCTGTACAGATACAGAACTTCAACGTGACCTTTAAGCATGTTTACCTGTATGACTGAAGGCTCAGAGATCAGGGTATCTGCTTTCACCACTTCGACCATAGCCTCAGGTACCACTGCTTTCTTCATGCACGCCATGTTGAAGCCATACACGTCGTCCCAGAACGCAATGCGGTCTTGGTGCCTCTGTGTGTCACCCAGTGCTGCCAGGCTGATATTACAAAGGTCTGGATAGACTGTGGACATACAAGAAAAGCAAGGAGTCACCTCTTCAATTTAATAAGCATTGGAGAAAGACACAATGGCATTTTAATTGAACAAGAACATTGCTTATCAATAAATTAATAATTAAAAGCAACAAACGATGGCGTCCATGACCATATTTTTGGAGGTCATTGCAACTCAAAGTGGGGTTTCAGTGTACTAAGCTATTGTAAAGTTTGCTCAGGGACTAAGTCCATTAATGAGGAAAAGGCAGATAAACTGTGCTGAGATGTGCTTAATATCAACAAATGTAATGGCTCAAAAACCATTCAACAAATTTAATCACAAGGCTTTAACATCTTGTGGGTGTGGAGTGTTGAATCAATCTCATGAGGCTGCTGTAATGACTGTATCCATCACATGTACATGAAACAAGGCCTGATGACCATTTTGTCCTACTTTTATACTTTACTCTATGCTGTATGTTATATGGCTAAAGTGAGGACACCTGAACATCAGTGTATGTGATTATTCAGCGTTGCTGTCAAAAATAAATATGCTACTATAGCAGCCTGTACTTGTCAGAGAAGGGTTTGAGCTGTCATGGAAACAAAATAAAACTCAAATGCACAACATATTTCATCATCAAAGGGAACTCTCAATTACACTTTCAAGGGGAAAGCAAGTTACCTTCCTCTACAGCAAAAATAACATAACAAGCAGCCATAAGTATCCTTTTATTCATTATCCCCTTTATTAATTATACTAATGCTAGAATGCTAATCAAAGTCCTAATACTACTGTCCCATAGATAGGACTTGCTTATCTTATTCATATACCAGCAACGCTAACGTCTATGCTTTGTGGTAAAGAGAGGTTAAAATGATCGCTAACACAGATTATTTATTTTGGGGTGCCTTTAATTTCATTTATTTATTTCTCTCTTTATCTATATATTGTTGGTTCAATTAATACTTTGAAAAAATCTTTTTTAAATTTTCTGTTTAAAGTTGAATCATGAACCTGATCCTGTGACCTCAGAAAACCTATTTCAGAAGGCTAAACATTACTCTGTCACTGGGGATGAGTTGAGCATAGACAGTGATTACTGTTGCTCCTCACATTACATAACACTTGTCTACTGAATGAACATTATCCATGTCTTAAAATGAGCATTAAACATGAGCCTTAATGTCTTTTCATTGCGTTCTCACATCTGAATGGATTCCTTTGTGTGGTTAATATGCCTGGTGATTAAGCCAGCGCTGAGCTGCTTGAAGACATTGGTATCCCTACTGTGCAGTGACATTAGCCAACTCAGAGTCCTAGGGCCTCGACTGGAGTGTCAGGAGACACTCAACCAGATAGATCATGACAGCCAGAACCAAATATCAGCATAGCTTACTGTTAAATATACTTGACTGTGGCATCATGATATCTTCCAGTAGGACATTCATGAAACACTGCAGGCTACTATTCAGGGCTGTCAATACACATTACGATACATCATGTATTTGAAATATTGGTGTATTTAAATATTCATCAATCAAGGATGGAGCCATTAACATGAACAACACTTGATCATAACACCAAGGAGTTAGCTGTAGCAATAGCAAACAAAATCAGTAAGAAGCTATCGACAACCACTAACATTAGCAGTTAGCAGATAGCTACAGGAAGTACTTTCATATTGGCTTCTTTACCAACACACTTTAAAGAACAAGAAAAGGTGCATTAGTTACAGGGTTACTGGCTTGTTAGTGGGCTAACTTCAGCAGAAGACAAGAAATGAGAGTTAATATTGATGTTGCTGGATACCATATATAACAACATTAGTCAGCAGTAGCAATCAAGCTCATATGAAGAACTGGCTCTATTTAAATACATAATCCAGTGCGCATAGAGCCACAGCAATTAGCAACATCAGAATAGCTCCTTCTATTAGCCTAGCAGATGCTACATTTAGCCGTCTAACAAGCTTATCAGTGTCCTCTAAAACATAGCACACATGGCATGTTTTAGTAATAGTTATCCACATTTGGGGAAATGTGTGATGAAAGGCAGAAAGGTGATTACAAAGCAAGAGCTGATTGAGAAGTTTCTACTTTTTAGTCCTAAAAACTTGGGTTAACAACTATATAAGCCTAGCTCTTTTTCCAGCAACACAATTTCAAAAATGAAAAAAGTAGAAAGTAGGAGAAGCAGCACAAAATTGTCCTGATAATTAGAATCAGTTTTAACTACTGTGAAACAAACTTGACTTGACCACAGACTTTTGTACAGTCACACACACCACCCTTCAAACGGGGACATTTTATCTTTTTTGCCTGGCATGCATGTTAGTGCATAGTCTCATATAACACAGTGGGCCATAAATGGATGGTGACAGCTCAGTGATGGGCAACTCATGGTCCCTCATTATTAGCTGAAGCCTACTTGTGACCCTGTGAGTGTCACAATACCTAATGACTCTGCACGCACTTATTGACACACACACACACACACAGACACGCAAACAGCAGATTTGTCAGTTCATTTTACTCTGATTACTGAACCGAGTGAGTAATTATGAGGGCCAGGTGAGAGGAGGGGGGAGAGTTGCTGATTGGGCAGAATTTGGACAGGCCCGTCTGCGAGACACGCTGAAAAAGAAATAGAGACAGAGAGACGAATGGGTGAAGGGGGGTGCTGTGGTTGGTGTGGATGGAGAGGGAGAAAGACGAAGGGGAAGAAGGAGGGGTGTACACAGGCGTCCCCAGATTCATGGCTTTGACATCTGCGTCCTTCTCGACTCGCTGCGCACAGCCCGTTTGTCATGCCCCCCCCTTTCCACCCTTTTCTCTTGCTCTCTCCATCTCCCCCCATTGGTCGGCAGTGAAAGAGGTAAAGACAGTGTGGGAGGGGGCATGGGACAAAACCGATCCCTTTTCCCTGGACGCTGTGCTGTGCCAGGCATGCAGGGACACATTTAAGGATGAAGGGGAGGTTAATGTAGTGGGGAGAATGAGGGAGCTGCTGTAACTCTCTTCTAATGTAGCTTAAACACACATACAGCAGCAGTGCTGCAGGGCTGGACTAATAACTCAGCACAGCCGTGTGCACACACACCTAAAATCTGAAATATACTTAACAACAGAGGTTGATAAATGCAACGTGACACAATTACTGCATTTAGATCAACATTCAATAAGTTAAGGTAAGGTGTGTGTGCTTTGTTGTGGTTGTAACATTAAGGTGCAGTGTAGCTGTGTTAAAGTGCAGGATTGTTTGCTTCACAGATTTGCACATAAATACGGCCTGGGGCATGTTTACCTCTGAACAAAAATAACAATATGGAGGACTCTCCACTCACAGTACAGACACTGGTAACACTGGTAAGCAACCTGTTTTTAGCTTCTGGTACCAGTGATAAGAAATAAACCAAATTTGTCAGTTTAATTAACTTATCAAACTCTCACAGTGCAAGCTGTGCAATCACTAATTTATTAAACATTACCCAGAGGGGCTATATAAGCAAACACAAATGTCTGGAGAATATTAAATGGACTTCACTCTGAACAGAGTCCAGGTCATGGTCTGGAGAATTCAAAACAAGCAGGTCTCATTATGACGTTTCTCTCCTGCTCCCTTTACGCTCAATCCAGGCACCGCTCCTTGCCTGGAGCAAATAAGAGCATTTCCACTAGGAGAGAATATGTCTGACATGGACAATCTCCTGTTGTGCTGGCATGTGTGAAAGGGCAACACTGGCCAGTGTCCAGATGTGAATCCCTGGATGCTGTATAAGCTTATATGAGAAGCTGACCAGCTGACCCCAAAAAATGAATAATTTTCTATTTCATTCAGTGTCATATAATTTCACAGAATAGCTGGTCAGACTGTTTACAATCTGAGCAGAAGTGAACCAACATGAGAAAGGAAATGTTATTCACTGTTGTGTTAGTGATTTATAATCACATTCTGGGGACATTTCTGCCAGCCATATCCTCAGGCTGCATGTGAATGTGTGTGTGTGTCTATGCAGGTGTTGGCGTCAGTTGGTGTTTTTGTTCTGAGTTTCGTGTTGTTTGTTTTTATTAATTTTTTTGTCTTTTGTGTGGTTTGATTATATACTTGTGACAAATGAAAACTAATAAAGAAAAATTATATATATATATATAAAAAAGGAAATCCTCAGGCAGAAAACGTAAAGTGCTCATACATGTCATTCCAGAGGTCTTTCAAATATGAAGAGGAGCGATCTGCTGTTATGACTCTGTCAGAAATAACATGAAAAAACCAAACGGCCCCGTCTCCAAGTAATCAGTATAATAAAATACATAACAAATGTGCAGTAACAAAACAATAAGTCATTTTTTGACACCACTATTTCATTCAAACTATCAGAATACAAAGTACAGCGCTGTACTTTCTATGATTTCATAAAACTTCCCACAGTACTCCCTGGCAGTGAGAGCAGCCTGTGTTGGGCTTCAAGGTTGGAGGCTCATGAACCATATGTTGTCCTCTGACCTGTCACTTTCTGACTCACTCAGGTTGCACCTCTGCCTGTCCAATCTCCCTCACTAACAGATCCGTCTCTATAGGCGAGCGTGACCTCTCTCTGACGATCCAATGAGCAATTCAAGGCAGTGTGGTGGAACCGTCCCTTAGTTGGGTCACATGTGGTATAAGACATTAAATCCAGTCAGTGGCAGGGGTGGGACGACCCCAAAGACTGACACACACAAATACACACAGAGGAAATTCCCTGAGGAAAAGTGCACCATAGGTTTTCATTATTTTAACTCAAATACCTAATTAGAAACGTTTTTGTCATTATCATCTTTTTCTTTCATGGGTTGCATGACAAACCGCACAAACAAGATGATAGAGGGATACAACACCATGTCAGCAGTATGAGGTCAGACCAGCACTGCCAAGTTGCTACTGGGGCAAAATATAAAGATGCAGAAGCCAAACTCAACTGCTGCATCCATGCCTCTTGTCTTGGCTCATCCTTCACTCCAGCCACACAGGAGACATGTTGTCTTTAAAACAGCTGTGTGTCAGCTTGAGGTGAGCTGCCGAGCCTCCCCACTGACTCAGCCATTCCCACTCAGCTGTTTGCTGCACCACCTCTGAACATCGCTCTCATTAGAGAGCAAAACACTCTCTCAAGTTGTATAACAATTCCTCTGCACTGCCCTTCTAAATATTCCTCTGTTGAGCTGTTAACACATGCAGATACATAGCATGTTCATAATTTAATCAAATATTCTAAGAGACAGTCTCTAAGAGATTCATCTTTTTGTCTTTTGTGTGATTTGATTGTGATTATATAACCAATATAAAACCAATAAAAAAAATGATGTATAAAAACATTTAAAATCCTCAAGCTGAGGAAGTAGTGCTTATAGGTGTTATTCCAGAGGTCTTCCAAATACTGAAGAGAGGAGCAATCTGCTGTTACAACAGGAACTTGTTACTGTTGTTATACTGGTAGTTTTCCTGTTGCTGTTTTTCTTTGGTGTTATTTTGTTTCCTTTTTTAATTTACATTGTGCACTGTAATTCTTACAACCAGGGAGGGTAGTTACTACGTTGGTAGTGTTTAATGGTGGATTCCCAAAGATATATAAGCAACTAAAATGCATTTACTGGCAGAGGCAATACAGTTTGTTTTTAATTTGAATCGTTTAGTTATATGCCACATTACATGTCAGCAATATAATTATATTGCTGACAGTGCTGATGGTGTACAAAGCATGGTGTTTATTAATTTAGGTGTGGCAAACTGAAACTTAAAGCAATCCAGTGCTGGTACAACCTGCACTGTGCTTGTGCCAGGAGAGTCTGACTGTACAAAAAATGTTCATCCAGGTGGAGGGTGGGTTCATCTGTCTGTGACACTGTGATACTATAGCAGAGCCCCACCCCTTGACACTCCCACTCCCACATGCCACTTTGGTTGACAGCCAGCGTTCGATCACTCTCAATAAAGCTGCAATAACTGTGATCTTATATTTAATACAATATAATTATATCATAATTAATATATCAAGCTGAAACTAATTCAACAACAACACATATTCTAATGTAAATAACCTTTGTGATGAGAACTTGACAGGAGAAATGTGTGACCTACCTGAGCCACCGTCCGCCAAGTACAGGTCTCTGGCATGCAGGACAGAGTCCAACATGGACTCAAACAGCAAGAAGTAACCCTGGAAGAGAGGGAAAACACATTATTAACTCTGCTGCTTATAGAAAGATTTTACTCAAAAAAAGCTGCTTCTCAGTCAGTATCACCTGCATTCATGTAATAAATTCAGTAACCGCTAGACAATTCAATTATTTTTTAATCCAACATCACCAGGGTGAAAATTTGAATTAGCGGTGACTGTGAATCAAGTGACATGCCCACGTGATCTGACGCCCAGCATCCAGAGGTTTGACCCTGGGCTGACCTCCTGTTCTGCTCCAGTAGACGGCACATTAACCGTGGCATTATTTCATTAATGCTGAAATTGGGTTTTGTCCACATCTTGTTGGCTTCGACCTGAGTGGCAGATACTGCTGACAAATGGCTTTTTCTACCTACCAGTCCTTCAACCAGGCGATCAACCAATCGTATAAGCTCAAGCTGCAATGCTGGCCCCTTCAATATGTTATTTGTGAGCACAACATCTGGGCTGGTTCAAACATATGGGAGGATGGGAGGGCATAACTCCATCAAGAAGAAGGGGGTGGAGCAAAATCGCTACATGTGCATTTTACTGCAACTTCTGACCCATATCAGTCCTTCCAAAGCTGTGACACCGGCTTCCTCCTTCAGGAACAAAAACACCATCAATGCTTATGTGCTTTAGGATCAAAACAGGACCATAAAGAAAGACAACACATCTAGTTTTCAATCTAGACACCTTTGCTCCTGCTCAAATACTTTCAAGTATTTGAGACTTTTAGGGAAATGGCTCATTACAGCATTATTTGGAGAGCTGAACCCATCACAGCAAGATGTGAGCAGCTCTACGGTGATACAACTGATGCTGAGCATAGAAAAAAAGAAAATGAAAATGGCCTGAGTTATGTTTAATAATCTAATCTGTCTGATTTCTCTACAGTGAAGGCAAAGAAGGACAAGGTGAGGTGAGTGCCAGGGCAGAAGATTAAGAGCCAATGTGTGTTTTGTTTGTGTGTGTTTGTATGATGAAGAGAAGGTGGAGAGCGGGAGAGAGGACGAGCATGACAGTGATAGAGAGAGAATGCAGTGGCCAGCTGAATAGTATTTCCGCGAGATAAGAGCCTTATTATTCAAATACAGACTTGAGAGGAGAGGAGGGCAAGCAGCAGACAAACGGGGGAAACAGGCCTGATTTATAACTCCAGGATCGTCACCGTCGCTGTCATATGCCTGAGCTGATAATGATGACAACGATAAAGCCGATATAACCAACTCATCCTCCGCGAAGCGATAAAGAGAAACATCCTCTCCCTTTATTGATAGTGGACTGGTCTCGAACCAAAGTCAGACTGGCGGCTCGTCTGCTGCTGACTGTTGTGGTCCAGTCGATGTCCTTAGCGACGGAGCAGGTCATTTTTAAAACCCTCACAGAGTACACCGGCCTCGTAATTTAGAGGCCAATTTCACAGGACACTGATTCACTTGAAGGAAAAGGGGTATGAGAGAGAGAGAGAGAGGCCTGAAAGCATAGTCACACCTTAGCTTTATCGTCTACCTCCTATAGGGCATAATCCCTGTGCTCCCAGAGATTTGTATTCTTGGTCTTTTTCCAAAAGCATTGTCCCTAAGAACTCATGAAAGTAAGTTGGATTACCTCTGCCAATTACAAGCAAACCATCTTATTGCTTTCCAAAGGAAAAGAGGCTGTGGGCCATTTGGGCTCTCTGGATTGATGAACCATGTTCTTGCATAGTGACTGAAAGGCTGACTCACAATTAAAGAAAAAAGTCATGTTTGTAATAAAATATAGAATTCAATTCTCAAACTCCTGGAACCAACATCTGTGACCCCTAACCTAATTATTGAGACAAGACTGTGCCTTCTGCATTTAACCACAAAATCTAATATTTGATCATTTTTCACTGCATTCATATCACATGTGCAATCAGTGAATAGCATTAACTTCAAAAAGTTAAGGTATTCCACTAAGGGTTAAGGCCTGTGCTGTTTAATTCTCAGTATCACAAAGTGATCATGATGTATCTGCTATCACTGACGTGTTAGTTAATCAATAGCAGTGCATGAGAAAAAAGTGATTTACCTAGTTTTAAAAATTAGTGGGTGATAACTGCACCAAGCAGTAAAAAAAAAAGATTATCTGCCTCACTTTCTCCTTTTATCTCACTTCACTTTATCTTTATTGACTTGTATTAAGAAAAGATTCCAGATTAAATCTGGACACCAGACTTATTTACTAACTTTTCTGATACCGTTTCCACCAATCGATCTGTCTGCAGCCTCAGTGTTACAGACAGGCAGAGATGTTAGTGGGAGAAAACAGCTCCGTTTACTGTCAGGCTAGAGGAGGCGACACTCTGCAGTATAGTCACTGTGCATTTCCATAAAAGAGACTAATGAAAACCTAATGAGAATGGGCTGGAGCAGCTTATACACATTAACAAAATTAGCATATAAAACACATTCCCCTGAGTGGGCTTCCACACACACACACACATCCACATCCATATATCCAAGAAGACACACACACACACACACACACACACACACAAGAATAATGCCAAATACACTTTTACAGCTATGTTTTGTGTTTCTGTCAAGAACTTTACCTGGTTTATTGAGTTATCAGTGTCCTCGATTTTACACAAAAAGCTACTATATATTAAAGAACTTTTATAATTACTGCTGCAGTGTTCTCCTGTCTTTGGTTGCTGGAGGCAGAGTAGAAGAAAAAGGATGGCATGCTACAATTTACAGAATCCTTGTCCATCAACCCTTGAGAGACCGATTGGCTGTCAATTATAGGTACCAAGAGACATTCGGGTACAAAATCTGCATCAGCAGTTTATACTTTCCTCCACCCTCCACTTCCTCCTCTCTCCTTCTGCATTCAACACACGTGTTCCTCAATTACTGCAGATCATCATCACTTCCAGTCCCGGGAGGGCCGAGGCAAAATAAAGGAGATGGTGTGCATGCATGAATGTGTGTCTTCCCTGGGTGTGTGTGTGGGGGTGGGTAGGTGGGTGGAGGGGCGTTGCTTTCACACTTCACTGAATTCTGAAGGCAGCACCTCCACGTCAACATGCCCCCTCTATACTAGTCTATGGTCAGATTACACCAAATTAGCATAAACATATCCCAGACATCTCTGTAATAGATTTTAGTGTGTTATTGGTGCAGGTTTCAATATCGGCCTAATTTCCATTTTAAAGCCATGCAAATGAAAAGGCAGTGCAACAGCAATGTAATTTGCAGTATAGCTACAAGGTTATCAGAAGCAGTGGCTCCTCTCAAACCAAGGACATCGTGTTGTTAAGAGATGTTACAATGATTTCCACGTGGCCTGCAGAATACAAATTTATATTTTCTAAATTTGAATTCTGGTGTTTTTTGCATTACATATTTACAAGCACTAAACAGATAGGACACTTGGCACAGATGTAGGGCTGGGCGATAATGGCAAAAATCTAAATCACGATTAACTGAACTTTTTGCCTTGATTATGATTAATGACCGATTACAGTGTCATCACTGTCGTTGACAGCCCCCAGGAGTGTGTTTTTCAGGTGACGGTGCATCAGTAGGGAGAGAAGGGGGGAAAACGAAATAATTGACAAGGACAGGATTACGTCGGTTTGAGGCTCTAAATCTCCGTTTTCGATTATTTTTCGATTAATTGACCAGCCCTACACAGATGTACAGACAACAGTGCAGTAGTAACTTATGCACCCACTCTGCATGAATTGGAGTGCTTGATTTGTTTGATTTCTGTCATCACCAGTTTTTATGTATGAAATGTCACATTTATGTTTATCAATTCCATGTACTTGTTTTGAGGCAACTGCGTGAGTAGCCAGCAAACTACGTGAAACATCGAATCAGAGTATGTGCAAAGCTAGGTGAACTCCAGACTGCATTGGTCAAATCAAGCAGGTGACAGACTCAGATGAAACATGTGCGGGCGCTCAAGTAATCAATTAAGCAGACCAATGAAACAAGACATCCTTAGGGAAGGTTTTGAGCAGCACTGATTAAAAGTGAGGTTAAACCAACCAACCCAATGTCGTGCAAATTTCCACAATCACTGCAACTCTGCCAGAAGTGGATGGCCATCAAAACTTTCACCAAGAAGCACCAGAGGAATAACAAACCAGGTAAAGGCAAATCCGCACATCATCTCCAGAGAGTTGCAGACCTCTCTAGCAGCATCTGGGATAAATGTATATGCGTCAACAATCAAGCAAAAAATGAACAGACTAGATAGAATGTCTTTTATGGGAGAACTGCTAG
Organism: Caranx ignobilis; assembly: GCA_021432705.1. Classification (NCBI taxonomy): domain Eukaryota; kingdom Metazoa; phylum Chordata; class Actinopteri; order Carangiformes; family Carangidae; genus Caranx; species Caranx ignobilis. Next base: position 30,335,622 of record MU270012.1, read on the forward strand.
AAGGAAGCCTCTGCTCTCAAGAAAGAGCAAAGTTGCCTGTTTAAACTTTGCCAGAGATCACTTGGACAAACCAGAGGCCTTCTGGAAGTCCATTCTCTGATTATTATTTGGCCACAATCACAGGCACCATGTTTGGAGGGTTCACAAACTTTCAGGCAGCTCTGTATATTTCTGCCTATCTCAGCCAAAACTGGTTGCATATTACAATCCATTGCATTGCCTTTGTACTGTAACTAACCAAGCTAAAATGCATGGTACAATGAAAATCCTGAACATGCTGCTCCTGTGAATCTTGTGTTTGCTAACCTCGTATGCTTGAACTTCTCTACCCTTAACTGCAGCAATGTGAGGGTTTACACTGGTGCCCTATGATGACATAGTATCATGATATTTTGTGCGGCAATACAGTTTCGATTTACAGGCACCAAGTGGCAATCTTTTATAATATACTGTAAACTGCAGACACAGACTGACTTTTTGGTTCTAGAACTCTATGGTACATTTTATGTGTTGTCTGTCTTAATATTTGCATTTGGAAAGAAATATAATAAATAATATCTTATATATCTTACTAAAATGAATGTTGACAAAGTTTTCCTTTAAAGACATCATTTTAAGCTATTATAATAATACACACCACAGTGTATCACATTGTTATTGTAACACTAAGCATACTGCAAAAGTGTTTATCTATTGAACAAATGAATGAATAAAGAGAGGACAACCTAATTAAATGTCTTGTTAGGTTTTACAGGCTGCTGGTAGCTGTAATGAATAAAGAACTTTCTAATCTGATATTAATATAGGTGCAGATTGTTTCCCCCTGCATGAATTAACCATTTCAATTTTGGGAAAGGCACCTTTACATTAAAGCTGACTTGGTTTTAAGGTCAAAAACTAAGACAGCAACATAATACATTATTTGCCTTTGTGTGTCTTTGTGATCTAGAAAAAGTTATAGCTGTGAATTCACACATAAAATCCTAATACACTTGTATTTGGTGGTGTACTTGTCCGAGCATTCATGGGCTGTTATTAAATTCATCATTTTGAAGGAACAAGGAGGCCATTTCTCTTCACAACAATGTCACCAGAGTGATGCAGGATTATGGGTTTGGGTTTATGAGGATGTCTGTTTGAGGGATGCATCAGGTCGTCAGGTTCACGTCCTGCATGCAGCAATGCTATGCAAACCAGAGAACACTCACTTCACTTTGGTTGTTTTCAGAAATAAAAAAAGATGGATTTTGAGCAGAAACTGTTTTTTTTTTTTTTTTTTTTTTTTACTGAAACAATAACATTGTTGCTTTTATTATACCACTACTGCTTCACTGGGCATGAAGGAAGAAAAAGAGATGCATGGTGTACTAACATGCAACACGGATTCATCTTTCTGATGGATTGTGTGGATTGACACATTTATAAAAATGTTAGCCCATGTGACATGAGTGATGGATGACCGATGAACGAAAAGAAATACTTTGGGAATCTCTGTGTCTCTGTCTGAATCTCTCCATCAGAAGGAAACGTGTTTTGTGTGTGAAAATATAAAATCCACATGAAAATCTACATAAATCTGTGTGATTAGCTACACAGTACACTAACACAGCCAGGTACTCTGATCACAATTCAACACAGCAGCAGAAAGCTAACTAATATCAACAAATGGGACAAGTTAAATGCACCAGAAGTTTTGTTACATGGACAGCTGGTTGAAAACACTTCCTGAAGTGTGTGAAGGTGCTAGAGAAGTAAGTACAGCCAATAAATCCTCATTAGAGGATGGACACACCTGTGGCGCTGTCACCGTGTGTGTGTGTGTGTGTGTGCATCTTTTTTGCTTCATTTGAGTTTGTGTCTGTGTCTGTGTGTCTATCTGAGAGAGAGAGAGAGAGAGAGAGAGAGAGAGAGAGAGAGAGAGAGAGAGAGAGAGAGAGAGAGTGAGTGTGTGTGACTGACAGTCAGTCAGACTGAAGGACAGGATGACTGATGACTACCACCTTCTTCTAGGGCAGGTGAAGCTCCCAGCACTGATAATGAGGCTAAAGAGGAAAGGCTGCCATTAATTTGAGTTCACAACACTACCACACACATTGTTTTGGACTGTGTGTGTTAGTGCGTGTGTATCTATATATTTCTGGGCCACTGACACCTGTTTTGTAGTCAAACTATGTTCCCCTCCAGGTAAAATATCAGAGACATGAGAAACTGCTGAAACTGCACAAAATGAAACTAAACAAGTTGAATGGAACAGACTGATCCACTGTCAGTTACAACACTGTAATAAGAAGCTGAACTATTCAAGGATACAGGCCTTTGCCTCTGCACAGACTATCATCAGAAATATATGATGCAGAGTCAGCATTTACAGCAAATGACTAAATATTCCTTCAAGGAATGTTGAAACAGGATATACTGAAACACAAATAGAGAACAGGCTGGTACAATCTGCTGGGCTGATGTGAAGAGTTAAATATGATTACAGTGTTACTTAAAATGCGGTCAAAAGTACCCAATATAGCAACATATCTGTGTGTTGAATTAATTCAGCACTTAAAGACTACAATGACCTGGACAACTGGGAACCTACACAGACATACCCATGTATCTAGCAACCAGGAAGACAGAGATAAAGTTTGAAGGAGCTTTTACATTATATTTTTTTTCTTTTCTTCAGCAAGGGATATTGCATGATTTCAGAACTGATCTGACAGCCATGTGTCCGGGCTGCATTAGATCTCTAGGGGGCTCTTTCTGGCGTAGGGATCAATGTAATTTTTCTTCTCCAAGTTGGCCTTAATGATTGTTTAACTTGAAAAAACATAGGAACTGGTAGTCTGGGGAACCGACATAAACATTAGACACTTTAACACAACAAAAAAATCACCCTGTGTCTTGTTTTTCACATATTGTCTGAGCTCATAAGCAGAAGTAGTTGTTATGCACAACAGCCGAAACATGCTAGAAAGTGAATGTAACAAAAGTTCAAAAAGTTGTTTTTAGAAAACGACAGCTCATGGGGCACCGTGTGGCGCAGTGGGTTAAGCAGGTGCCCCATATGCAGAGGCTAGAGTCCTCGCTGCAGTCGGCCCCGGTTTGAATCCTGCGTCGGGCGCCCTTTACTGCATGTCATTTCCCCTCTCTCTGCCTCCCCATTTCCTGTCTCTCTACACTATACTTTCCAATAAAGGCAGAAAATGCCCCAAAAACAACAGCTCACCACTGCTCCTGTCAGTGTACAGACTTGCATAGGAAACACTACAGAATGATTTCTTTCTATCTAGACGTCATTACAGCTGTTGGGCTGATCTAACAGATATCAAAATTATCTACGTTGTTACAGTCATCCACATTTGGAAATTAAATTCTACCGAATACACTCAGAAATACAGATCATATCAGTGGAAGCTGATTGGGTCCAGGTTAATGCGCTTGAAACATGAAGCACTGGGTGAAGATAAAGTAAAGTTATTGTCTTGTTTGTGGTTCGTCTCAAGCAGGAGACTTTCAGAGCTCATTTTTAGGCTTCAGTTTTTCATGCTGACTTGTAACTCAAGTTTGTTAAAGCCAACTCTCCCCTGTCGACTCTCATGTCCATTATTGTATGAATGTGCCATTAAACACTATCAGGCCAGCAGGCCCATCACCTGTGATTGATCTCAGAGTGACAGTCTTTATTTAGCCTGTGGGGAGCTTAGCCCTGCTCCTCCCCATCAACCCGCTCCCAACACCCCACGCCACCAGTCTCTTATCTGCTGCGGACTGTTTGTTTTTTGGTGTGCTGAGAGAGAAGACCGATCAATGTTGTGAGTTATGAAATGACAGTGGTTCTGCTAAAGGCAGTCTCTCAAACACTGCCACAGCAGACACTCATTTGCCCTCTTCTCCTCCTCCACCAGCACCACCACAGATACACCACATTCATCACCCAACTCTGTCTATTAGCCCTGTAACCACCGTCTGTCTGCTCGCTCCAACAACTCTTGACAGCTGGACATCACTGATATTATCCTTTCTTTCTCTTCCAAAACTGCTTTTAATTATCAGGTGAGTATCTTGGCACTTTAAAAAATGGGGAAGGTCTTCGATGGAGCTAAAATATTCTGGTATATGTATAATTACAGCTCCTTTTAAAAACCCAAATTTGTTATGCCATCTTTTCTGATATCTGTTATTTATGAAATGCTTTCATTACATGCAAATTAACTGTTGGTCAATTACATGTGTAAACCAGTAATATGAATGTCTAAATAATGACAAAAATTTTAAAATGTCCAGTGCAGTGAGTGAGTGGAACACATCTGTACATATCTGTAAAGATGTACAAACATTTTGTGAAACATGCTCATTTCCAGCATGTCTTACAGAGAGTTAGATGAGCAAATGAACCAATTTGCTTAATGTGTTAGACATTTAAGCTTTCATTAATTCGGTAAGTGAGGAATCAAGATAAGACGATTACTATGCATCTAAGTCAGAAGTAGCTTCAGCACTGTTAGCTAGTTTAATACAAAGACACAAGAGAGGGGAAATTATTAGCCTAGTTTAGAACAACTTCAAGACTGCTTCTTTTGCATCTACAGGAGTTGTCTATCTGTTTACTTGTTTAGGGTTTCAGCTAGCAATCCCTGTTTTGGCCACTAAGAGAGCACTACGGAGCTCTACTGATGAACATGTACATCTGTAATGTAAATACCTCAAAGCCAATCAGCTCTTTAGTTATACTGCATTTGTTTGCAGTCTCTCTTCAGAGCCCTAAATGTTTTTCATTGGATGCTTGGCACTCAATACAGAACATCTTTTCCAACCACTATAAATGTAACAATAAATGACTGTAGCTGTTAAGTGTAGGAGTGGTGCATTTCTCTGCCAGTGAGCCCAAGGCTTGATCCACAGAGCATTGATTTGTAATCATATTAATTCTACAAACTTCAGATTAATTACACTGTTCAGTGACAGACTCACTAGACTGTTACACTGCACCTTCTAACTACTAAGTAACTTGAGTGTGAAAACTACTTTCTCTTTCATCCTATCAATCGTATATTCCCATCAACAACAAAGTATGTGGTGTCTATGCACAGACTAAATGCTGGCTGTTAATCTATTCTTAGTTACAGAATTCCCCCTTTGCATCCCAGCCATTGCTTTGACCCAATTAGGCCAATCTCTGGTGGCCATAGCAAGCTTCCAATCTGTGTTAGAGTGTGTATTTGAGTGTATTTTGAGCAGGGTCAGATGAGACCAGAGGCGTGTATTGCAGCCATGTCAGGTATTAAACCTTGATCAAAGTCATAAAGATGCAGCATTTATTTTGATGCTGTTTCACTTGGATTACTAGCCAAATTTACACTTGAAAAAGAGAAGGCAGTTTGGCCATAATGCAAGGAGGAACTAACCAACTAGGCCAAGATGAACTGAAATGACTAAAGTTGGTTACCACAGTAACAGAGTGTAGTTTAACACTTGGTATTGGAGAAATTGGTGTATCTTATTACAGAGCAGCAAAACAAACCTGAACTGTAGTCGACCTTTCTCCATCATGCTGTCAGTAGCCATGATCATTTGAGATGCTAGTTTTCTACACCACAGCAGGGCACAGCAATCAAAGTTGTTTACCACATGCAGGACTTGCCCCGACTTCTTTGTCTCCCTGTAGCCACTCCTACTTGTTCCAGTGCACCCAGTAATATTTAAAAACTGATCTATGGCTTTGTTGAGCCATTTTAGATGAACAGCCGCTGTCTGTGCTCATGTCACATGCATTGCGCTTCCTGTGACTGCTTCACAATAAAATCCAGCTGAGCACTTTAAATGTAAACTAGCTGCAGCAGGAGATGTTCAGATTCCATTTGCATCTATTTATAAGAGGTGTGATACAGCTGCAAAAGAGTTAAAAGTGAATGGTGAAGCTTATATCAATAAGACAAACTATCTCATAGCATAGGCAAAAATATATAAGCATCATCCCTTATAACGAGAATGGGACTCAGAAAATGGCATGGTCAATAGCTACAGAATGTACATACAGTTAAAGGCATGTATAGGCACATATAAAGCAATTTCACAAATGCTATTATGACTAGAGAAGCTAATGGAAAGATTAAATGGAAATGGAGCAGGAGGGATGAAATGTTGTTCTTATAAAACACATCTGAAATCAAATTATAAACATTTAATAAAAAGTTTTATATAACACTCAATAGATAATTAGGGATCCATATTATATTCCCTTATTCCACTAACTGTAATTAGTAACTGCAGATTAATATTCTATCAACTATTAAGAGGATTTACATTCAATGATGTGTAAATTTCACAAAGAAGATGGAATATGTGAAAACCTATCCCAGCACCAGTGACCTTTATGACAAAATGGTATCTGAAGCTAAAAATTAAAAAGTCACATAGGAGAGTGATGACATCTCCAGAGTCCCTCTGAGGTAATAAGACACTACCTGGCTATAGAACAAAACCATTAAACTTTAATACAGTCTAACGCCATTTGCACTAGCTAGAATGTCTACTCCTGTGACAACTGTCATTTTTCCATTTTATACAGGCAGATTGGAGGGCAGCTTCCGGAGTCCTGGCCACTCTGAGAAATGTCTGCCATCTCCACTGTGATGAGAAGTGACTAGAGGATTCTTAGATTTATTAGCACTCTGTGAGCCGGTGTCATCAGAGATTACGTCCCCTATCCTTCACCGTTCCACTGGCACATCACCCGCCGAATTTCAATTTCCCTGGTAAGAGGATAGGAAGGCTCTGGCTGGCGACCCCTGCTCATGACCCTGGGGTTTCACGATGGATGGTGGAGGTGGAGGGGGGACAGATACGGGATGCTCATGAATTAAGGATGACTTCAGTGGTGCGTTCAACTTTGGCCGTCCCGCCTGTATCGCCACAGAGAATCTCCCTGATAAATGGGCATCAAGGGGAAGGAAGACTGCTCTTCCTGGTTTGGTATTCACACGAGCTCATGGTCAAGTTTAGTTGCATTTAAGCCATGTTTAAAACATGCATTGCTGCTGCTAGCACCTTGGATCCTGCACGCTCATTGGGAAGTAAAGGACCAATCTGAGGTTGACTTGAGCATCTACATTTTGAGTTCATTCTCATATGTGTTCACAAGTTTCTACTACTGGACAGTAAATAAGCTTCTGAGATAGCTTCACACTGCATGTGTAAGTTCCCTTGTCAACCTCAGAATAATAGTAGTGCAATCTATAGTCTATAGTACAAGAAAGATGATAGATTAAAAGAAAAACATTTTGAGGTCTAATCTTATCTCCATCACAAGCTTTTTAAAAAAGACCTTCTTGAGAGTGGAGCAATATAGTACTGGTTTGCTGTGGCATATTGACGATCCTGAATATACTAAATGCATATACATGCAAGCTTTGCTTACGCATTGAGCTACCATTATTTTTAGAGAAGGACCTAATCAAACTGAAATGAGGAAATAAATTGAATAGAAATGTATAATAGTTCCATCTCTTAGTGGACATTTTGATTTGTCACTGCATGTGAAATTTATAAAATCATAATTGTGCCACAGGTTGTACTGGTGTGGCTTTAAAGAACTACCACAGTGCTGTGAAGTAAATCCTTAGTAGGTTTTTTTTGGTGGGCCACTAAATTGGACCGGTCTGCTGTATGCCGGGTAGTCACATGACCATACCTGCTGCCCACATGTTACCAGACTCCACACACTACAGGATAGTCCCGGTCACAGGCACACACACGTATCATGCACATTTATTTACATTAAATCACAAATCGCAGCCGTTTATGCGATTACATAATCGCACAACATGATATCGCGATTGTGCTTCAATTAATCGTGCAGCACTACTATGGAGTGAACATACAGTATATTAACTCACATTAAAACATGTTTCCCTTCTGACTCCAAAAACTTCACAATTCATGTCTCACATTTCTCAGCCATCATGTTTAAGTTGAACCTAAACTTGTATGATTTTTTAGGTGTAAAAGGTTTTGACCCCTCCCACATTCCCACAAACTGCTACATTATGTAAATGTGCGTCGATGCTAACAGAATCTACTGACCATCCATTCTGAGATGATGATGTCCACCTTCTCCACTGGGAGGTTGATGTCCTCTATGCGGCCTTTGATCAGAGTGATCTTGTCCTCCAGCTGGTTGGACCTGTGGAGTAACATGCAAGAGTCACCCAACATCCAGCAGACAAGTGACTCAAGAGAGGGCTTGAACCAATTATGGTAACACTTGCATATTGTGACCCGATAAAGTTGATATGGTGAACCTGTCAGCAAATGTTACACACTTACACACACAACAGGCAAAGAGCAACATTCACATTCAACTGAAATAATTTTCTGATTTTAGGTCCAATAGTCACAGTCCCTTTGGCTTTGTTCTGATCTCTACCTGAGGCTGAAAAATGAAACCATCACTGAAGCACAAAAATCCTCCTCCCACGGTGAAATGTCCAACTTTACAGGAGAAATGTTTACAGTCTGGAAGAAAGCAATGGTTTTGGTCTCCAAGCTTAATTTCCTCCTTCATGACAACTGTACGAGGTTGATTTGTGGGTGACATCCCAGAGGCTACATCCATCCTTACTTGTAGCCTATGCTCTCTACCAACTCCTGAAAGATGCTTTTGCCATTCATTTCTCCATAGTGATTACCAGCTGTTTGTTGCCTTTATCTGGTGCTTGGCTGGTATGATGCATAAAGAGCTGCCTGCAGCTTTAAATGCTGCACACGGTAAAAACAGAAATGAGCTGCCCTGCTGTAGAGCTGAGAGGAACCGCAAAGCCAAGTGATAAAACTTCCACATCAAGTGTTGTCATTTGACCTCTTATAAAAACACAGACGCATGTGGCTTAAGTCACTCAAGATAAGGTGACAAGTAAGCTGACAAGAACACAAGTGTCACATTAACCACATACAACTTGACAAAATGGATGATGTAGACTACATCTCTAGATATGCATCTAAACTGTGCAACAATCAATTTCACAGCATTTTAGATGCTCAGCTCAAGTCTCTCAACTCATCAAGATCTGGAAATCAGCACCTTCACTGTTGCATGTATCTCCAGTCTTTCCTGAGCTGTGCAGGGAGAGTGAGAGGGGAGGGGTGGGCGGGGGGTGGGGGGGCTGTAACTGTAGGCCTGCAGAGGTGTCAAGCCCAGGTACGAACTATAAGATCAGTGCTGCTCTTTAAATGATCCTTCCTCTCAGACCGGCCAGTCTGAGTATCAATCTCTGTGAATATTCCATTATCATGACAGCTAATGTTACTGAGGACAGAACAATTACTCACAACGGCCCAGAGTGCATTTCTGTAGCAGCGATCCTTATCTTGAACTGTCTCTCCCCTCTCTGCTGCACTGCTAACGCTGCTATCACCTCCTCCCAGAATCCAGCACCCACCCCCCCAACACCCCTCGCTCACAACACCCCCACCCACACCTCCTCCACCTTTCACAAGAGGGAAACACTGTAATCTCATTATTGGGGTAATTTAGAGGACAATGTCAGGACTCTGGGGAGAGAGTTAGTGTCTGTGCGGCTTTGTGTGTGCGAGTGAACGTGTATGTGTGTGTGTGAGAGAGAGAGAGGTGGGAGGAGAGGTTATACATTTCATCAGTGAGAACGAGTCTGTGCAAAACACTGAAGTCGTTTGATGGTTAATTTCAGTTTCTGTCATACACATTAAGTTTTTTTTTTTCATCATTTGAATATTTGTCCTCTGAAGTTTTCCAGAATCACAAAGATTCTCAATAACTGCCGAACAATGGAGAGTTTTTCTCAGGACATGGTTTAATTATATACTTTCTTTATTAAAGGGACGTGGGGCAGGATTTGTGAAAAATTTAACATTCATTTTAAGTTTTTTTTAATGCTGATTGATGATGAAGCATTCAAAACCAAAAAGATTGAATCCGCCCACGTATCTCTCCATTGCCTTGAACAGGCTGTGTGCTGCATAATGTACTGCAATTCTGGGTCTGAATTTCCCGCGCAGTTCTGCGGACATAACGTCAGATGACACTGTATGCGTGCTCTCAACGGCTTTCAACTTGGATACTGGAAGAAGACAAGCGCGGTAGTAATGGACTCTGCTACGGTAAACAAACGACCCACCACCACATAAAGTCCACTGAAAAGTCCCACAAAGAAGAAACGAAAGTTTTATCAGCAGCATCTTGTCAATCAAAAGACAATTATGACAAAAACTGGTCTGTATGTACCGTATTTCCTCAAATAGTAGCTGGGGCCTTTATTTACACAACTGCCCATGATACCCGGCCTTTATTGGACGCAGGCTTTTATTTGAGGGAGGCCTTTATTTCTAAGTCCCTCCGTTTATTATTTTTTATTTATTTATTATTATTTATTATTTAAGGAAAAACGGTATTGTCTATGCATTCGAGTCATGGAGGCGGCTTCAGCTTGAATTGGCACTGCAAACAGATGCGAACATGGCTCATTTCCTAGTTACCAGGTAAGAAAACACTATGGTCATGCTTGGAGCTGGATCTGAAAATCATATGAGATTGCAGAGGACTCGGGGTGACCTAACGTAACCTAAGAACCTTCATTCACGCTCCCGCGCCGGCTTAGCTGATGGCTGCAGTTACCAGCAACGACCATCGTGTCAGTATTGAGTCTTATTTCTTGATCCTGCCCCAAGTTTCTTTAAGAATAAAAAAAAGAAAAAAAAAACTATAGATAATCTGATTGAAAAGCTAAGATCAGTTTCCAAGATGGCTCGATCGTTCATTATGTCTACAAATTGCAATAGTTGGGTTTTCTTATGTGTAAGACAAGAGGTTGTTCTTTAGTTCTTGGAAGATTTTGTCAGATTTGACATGAAACTAAAGTTTATCATTGATTTAAAACAGACTTCCAACTAGTTATATTGTGTGTTACTGGCTGGTAGATGTTAATAAGTATACTTTGATGAAAGTTTAATCTTGATGATCTGATATGTTGTTTGTCTTTAGTTCTTAGTACCATTAAAAGTTAGATTTCACTCATCTACATTAAATATTATCTATTTTCTTTTCAGCTTCGGTGTCACAGTTTAAAGCTTTCTATTGGATAATCCATCAATCCCAGGCCCGTTAAAAAAAAGTATTTAGACATTATCCATTAAGGAAGTGACTGTGAAGGAAGGAAGTCACATTCAGCTTTTCATTTAAACTTCGGCTACGGAGGGGAGACAGGAGATGGATGCTGCTGCCCAACCAACAGGAGCCACTTTAATTACAATCCAGATATTAACATCAAGACGAAGTGACGGGCACACACGTGTATACACACACACACACACACACACACACACACACACACACACAGAAATAAGAGCTTTGAAATCACAACCTGAAACAACAGTAGATTTAAAAAGAGTGCAAGTTTCTTTGTGTGTGCATTTGCATGTGTGTGTGTGTGTGTGTGTGTGTGTGTGTGTGTGTGTGTGCACATGTGTAGGAGGGAGGCAGGGGTTACAACATCTCCCTTTAGCTGAATCTTCAACACTGGCGGACCTGCGATGCAGCCTGCATGCCAACACACACTCCTACAGCGAGTCAGTGGGCTGTAAAATTAAAACGTCCTTTTCCTTCAGCAAACCCTGTTGTTTTGCTTATACAACATTCTCTTACATAACAGTAATAATAGCAGTCATAATGGCCCCTAACTCAAAAATTCATTTCAGAGGCAAGGGAGTGATGGAGGAAGGGGCTGAGGTAGGCGTGAAGACACCAGAGGCTCTGGTGGAGGTAAATGGATTCCACTGTGGAGAACCAGCTGCTGGAAAACTGGAAATGCACAGTACCTGAAATTGGACTGATGGGTGTATTAAAAGGTAGCAATAGGGGGTCACCTACTTGTGAGTGAGCGAGTATGTGTGTGTGTGTTTATGTGACTACTGCAGAGAAGAAGCAAGGGGTGAATGGGTCAGACTGCAGGTGTAAATTATGTGCATTACGGCTGTACGACTGACAGCAGTTCTATTGAAGTCAACCAGCTGCAACAAATAAAAGGTGGCTCGAGGTCACACGGACCTCTACTCCCACAATCCCCTGCTGCACATGAGGGGAAGAGGACCCGCCTGACACCCTCTGCTGTGATGATCGCAGCATTGGTCACGTGACTGACATGTGGGCTGAAATAGTGGGTGGTGTGTCTCACCTGACTATGTCCATGGCTTGATAGATGATTTCTGATTGGTCGACTGCTATAACCTTCTTGGCCCCAGCTCTGGCAGCGAACATGGACAGAATGCCCGTCCCGCAGCCCACATCGAGCACAACCTGCAGGAGGGGAGGGAAAATTGTTGTGGTCAGTAGGAAGTTAATGCTGATAAAAACAGAAACTCCTGCAGATGCATGTCTCAAGATTTCAGGGTTTAAAATGCTCCCATTAGCTGGAGCAGGAAGTTAAACATGTGAGTGGGATTTCTGAGCCCCAGTTATTATACATTCACATATCCTGTGAATGTGTCGACCGTAGCCTGCATTCATGCTCTGTCTTGCAACATGATGTATAAAGCAGCACTAGAGAACAGCACTATCCTGACGTCCTGTTGAACTCTCTCAGAATCTCTGTCTTCCTCAGCACCTTCTATGATCAAACAAACTCATAATGCACAATTAGCTTTTTCACTATAGCCTCTCTTCTTCTTGTTGAGTTTTTAATCAGCTCTATTTCAGGTTCCCATAGGAGTTAATTTGTTCATCCTTCCTCCCAGCTGGTGTTAAATGACCTCAGCACAGTTGCAGTGACGATGCACCCATCTATATGTAACACTGTGCTTATCTGCCTCTCTATTTAAGGCAACTTTAAATTCTCCTTAAACATCCCGCTGCCTTTATGGGTTCACAGAAGTTTCCTCAGCACACTGCTGACACAACACAACAACACACTCCTCACTCCTGCCTGCATCTCTCTACACTGCTCGGCCACATTTGTGCACCCGTCCACCATCTCATCACAAGCTGAAACAAGAATATCCCTTTTCGTTCTTCATCTGCCGCTTCATGCAGAAGGTGACACTTCCCTCTCTGCCGACTGCTTCGCTCTGACAGGGATAATGTACGTTCCCATCAACGCAACCTCCCTCCCTCCTCTACAGCCTCATCCCAGCACTAACCAGCAGCCGCCCATGTAATGGATGGTCATGATACAGGCCACTGCTTCCTGCAACTAAAGGCAATGGAAAAGAGGGGGTGGGGATGGGGGGGGTTGTGGGGTTGGTGGTGGATCGTGTGTGTCTGTTATCAGTACTCTGCAGTTGACACTCGAGGTGCTAATAAAGTCACACTGTGTTTTAAATCAGACACAATCTCCTTATTAATGTCTTTTCTGCAAAATGCACACAGCTATTCCTGCTGTAGATACAACCAGCTGACATACACATATACATACATCAATGGATGCACACATACTACCCGTTTGCATTTGTGCAGTCAGCTCACCTTGTCTTTGAACACCTCGGGGTTGCGGTACATGAAGTCACGGTAACTCTCTGTGCGCACTTTATCCTGTGGAGAGAACATTCAAACATAAGAACAAAAGCAACTCTAGTGGAAATAAAGTGGGAACAGCTCTGAATCCAACTGTCTGCAGATGAAATGCTTTCTGCTGCAACTTGTACGGCTTCTCGTGTTTGAGAGCTTCTGTTAGGTTGAAACAAAACTGGCCTTATCACAACCCCCCAGGGAGGAGAAGAAATCTCAGAGCATGTGGTATGTAAAGCTTTTTATATGAATGTGAGATAACTGCAGCTCATAACAGACTATGTGGGATTCTTGAAACGTAAGAGTAAATTTATCGGATAAGTACGACTGGGGGGTATTTTCCAGGTGGAGGTCAGGTCAGGTCTCGCTAATTAACCTGCCAATCACATCTGCCCACAACCACCAGCTCCTCCTCTGGTGGAAAAGCTACTGAACTGGTTGCAAAACAGTAAGAGCCTGATCTACTAAGATCCCAGATAAGGGGTGCTAATATTTGGTTAGTGCACGCAAGACGGGCGATCTACTAAGAGTAACTCGCAAAATGACGCCACGTGCAAACAGCAGTATTTAAATGAGGGTTTTGCACGTGATAATCGTTTCCGCCATGGAGAGTGTGGACAGAGAGCTGGATGGCCACAAAGACAGAATGAAATTTGATCTGATGGATTAATAGAGAGCTCAGGTGGGACACTTGGGCCACACTCGGATATAAGTGCCCTGACCAGAGGGATCAAAGATGGGGTGAAGGCAGAGGTGAGGTCTCTCAGTCCCGGTCCCAGAGCTGAGCAGCCAGGTACTGGAGAGGCAGGAGAGGAGAGGAGCACACTGGAGGAGAGAGGTGTGGCGTGAGTAACGGTGCTTAAAGGACATTAAACCCACCTGGAAAACTTGCCTAAGAGACTTGCCTTAAGACTTGCCTTTCAAACGTGCTCAATAAAGACACAAAAACAGCCACTGCAATCTGTTTCAGGTTTGGTAAATCACATTGCGTGCGCTAAATAAATCTATTTGCATTTACTCCCAATATTCCCAATATTTTGCGTGTTCTGTCAGAAACGCCCATATTTGCCTATTCATCAAGGCAAACACGCTAAATAGATTGCACGTGTTTGCACGTTCAATCAAGTTTACACACGTTTTTACACATGCAAACCTTTAGTAAATCAGGTCCTTAGTGCGACATACAGTGAGGAAGCTCAATTCATTATATGGTTTCAACAAATCAGGGCATTTAGTGAAAAAAAAGCTCTGTAGATATAACATTAGTAATGTCACTCAGACAATTTAATTAACTACTATAACTACTTAACTACTATATTTGTGTTATTTAGCAATGACAAAGACATAAAGACCAGGAAACCAACAATTATACTGTATAAAAATTTTACAATATTTGAAGAGCATAGTGATCATCATCATATCATAATCACAAAATACTGTTTATTATAATTGATGTAACATTAGACTGTGCTTCTCTTGTTGTGGAATAATGTAAAAAAAAAACATGCAGACATTGAATTTAATCATGTGAGGACCAGTAATGCTTTTATAATTTAAACTATACTGTTGTGTTGTGCTACGAATGAAAGATGAAAGAGCTCATTTCATCTCTTAAGACTGGATAAATCACTGCTCAGTCAATTTTTTTAAATCACAGCATGCACTGAGATTTATCAGCCTGTACCTGCCCATTAAAGCGATGTTGTGTAAAATGAAGGCTGTGGTTAGTACTGCAAAAAACAGCTTTCTTTCAAATACAGATTGCAGTATCAGTATCTGTTTTACCACACTTTTGATTACAATGACTCTAAAACTCCCAAGTTAAACACAGGCTAATGAAACGTGGTTCATTTCAGTGGCGACACACGTCTAAATCAGACAAAATGACACCCTCGGTCATACAATCTCTCATGCAAACTTGTGCAAGAGTTTGTCACATTCTACTGCAAAGCCCACCCACCCCCAGCGCCTCCACCCGTGATCACGTGTTCTCAGCCCCTCCTGAGGTTATGATGGAGTTTATAGCCTGACGCACACACACATGACGCAAAACTTAACAGTGCTTAGCACCAATCAGGACAGCCAGCAGGGATATGTGTGAGCACTGCGGTAAGTAGAACAGGAAGGGAGGAGACAAAGCCCCCATACACACCCCACTCCACCCACAAACACACACACCCCCTCCTCAGCTTGCTGACACTTTCAGGTTTTAGCGCTTAAGGAGTGTAAAAAATTAATTTCCACATTTGGAGTACTCGCCGTGGAGCAGTGTTTCACATGAGGGCTCAGCTCTTATTGCTGATGTGTCACTTTGGAGAAAATGTCTTCTCTTCAGTATCAATGTGTGCATAAAGATGATCACTTTCATTTACATGCTACATCGAAATCTTTCAGCCAAGACATATGCTGATGAGCTCACTTTCGCTCTGCAGAGCCTGCTCCATCCAGTGGGGGAAGTAACTCATAAGGCTGTCAAGACACTTGCAGGCCTGGTCAGCGTGTGTGTTGCGTGTGTGTTGCGTGTGTGTTGCGTGTTTTTGCAGAACTCAGACCTTCAACATCTCCTCATGGATGCCATAATGGCCGTAGGAGCTGAAGTACGCCTCGTCCTCATCTTCACGAAGCTCGGCCACAGCGCCCAAGTTGCCAGATCTGCTGGTTTCTGCATTCAGCACCAAACCCTGAGCCAGCAGCCTGAAAGAACCGCGGACAGATCACGTTTAACTTCTCATATTAGGACATGGGACAAAAGCAGTGACCAGAGAGCAGAAAGCACACACAACCTTCATGCAGGACGTAGCAGTAAATGGAGGAAATGAGAGGCATTCATCTTTCTGAGTGTCTTCCAAACCTCCCACCCCCCTGGCCTCACTCTTTCTGTAATTTTCCCTTATTGCCCCCCTTCTTACCTCCCCTCCACACACTCACCTCCATGCTGCAGTGGAATTTTCCCTTCCCCTTTTTATCTTTCCCCTTCCTCCAAACTTCTCCCACAAGGTATTCAAGGTAGTAGATGTTTCTGCAATACTGAGCTAACTGTGGCCCCCTGCTGGCCCCCAGCATGTAGTGCAGAAAGCGGCACACTGAGGATTTAATAAGCTCTCAGGATCTATATTTTATGAATGGACTGTTAACAAGGACTAAAGTAAAAGAACAGCTTTATCACACCCAGTGCTTATAAAACATGTGAAAATGCAGGAAAGACACTGACTTGAGTTTGTGCAGGTCATCCATGGCTCTTGACAGAGCCTCCTCTGAGAGACGGGCTCTCTCCTCAGCAGCCTGCGCCCTCTGCAGCAGTGTATCATGGGACCCAGGCCCAGACAACTGGCATGCTGATGAACTTGATCCCTCAATGCCACAGAGCTCATCAGGATCTGCCAGAAAACATACAGAAACACACAGATGTAAAACATGTGTTGAACGTTCATCTAATCTTCTAATCATTTGTTTTAAGATTTGCTGATTTTTTTGTGTTGCACTGACTTCTTAGGTGTTTATGCATCACATTTTCTGATACATTTTAAATGGTTGCTGATTAGAAAGTTGTCTTTACAGAAAGTGTGAAATGAAGTGGGTGTGAAATCGTGCAATTTTAAGAACCTTTTGAAAACAAGTAAACTCATGGAAAACAAAGATACATTTTTTTTAATTTTACTTACACAAGTTTTCCAGTAGGTTTTTAAGTATGTTTAATCAATATTATTACTAACTGACACCTTTGATTCCTGAAATGATGTTACAGTCAAACATTTTCAGCAACTCCAAGTAGAGAACAAGCTCAAATATCAATTAGAAACATCAGAGACGAATGGCTTCTTTCTAAAGCTGCCATTTTGTACAGTCAGTCAACAATAATAAGGTGCTGCAGAGGGGACACACAGACAGACAGATACAGAGTCCTGACAGTGATCATCTGTCCTACACAGTGAGTCAGGAGGGGAGACAATGTGGAGGATTTCATTTCATTAAATTTAATGGCATTACTGTACCCATTTGCAGCAGGGGGTCATCCTGTAGGACCGGCCGCAAGAAGTCCTCACTTTCCCAGGGTAAGGGAGCGTCAGGCAGGCCCGTCAGAGAGGATGCATCACATTTCTATAAACACAGATTTATTTAGGAAAATAATATCATTACTTTGTCTTCCATGGTACAGTAATTACTTGACTATCTTTACACAAAAATGTTCTATTAAAGACTCTGAAACCAAATGAATGCTCTTACTGTTGACCGTATGAAGTTGACCATCTTTATATATCCATAGTCATCTAAACCTGGGATGGACAGCAGGGTGAGTCATATAGAGAATGAACATCAACAAAACCAAACAGTCCTGTGATTCCTGAATAAGATACAGAACATCAGTGCCAACTTACTGTGTTTTCTTATTACATCTGCAAGGTTGACCTGATGCTCCTCTGTGCAGTGCTGCAAGGCGGCAGGTACAGAACTGAGCGACCTGACAGACAAAAATACACAGAGAGGAAATTCTGTTTGATTACAGTGTACTCATAATGAATGTGCTGGATGATAAAAGCCACTGGAACATACAGAAGCAAATCTGGAATTTTGTGAATGATCACAACCTTAAATCACTTGTGGTACCAGTCTGGATTTACAGTGATTAGACCTCATTTATGTCATGGTACTCTGTAGGAGTTAAGAAGACTTATTGTTTATAGATATATGAAGAATAAAAAAATAAACAATAAAAATAATCGTTTTCTCAAAACAGTCATAAATCACATTACTGAATTCCCTTTACTTATCTGGACCTGCAGAAAACCTGACTGTAGCAATGATAGGGAACACCACAAACCTTTTTACTGAAGTAAGGTAGAAATACTATGTAGGCTGGTGTGGCTCCTATCTTAACAGTTGCTATGGAAACAGTAGCATCGTTATAGAGTACTTTTTCCTTAACCGAACTTTGATGTCAGTACATGCAGCCCTGGCACCTGTATGAAAAGCTCTTGGCTCCAATATCAACCTCAAAGCGTTTGTCACGAGTAAGACCAATGCAAGTCTAATTATTATTCATTATAAAAACGAAGTCAGGAATGTTGTAGTAAAAACAGTAATTTCAGGCAAGGTAAGGGACTGAAGTGCATTTCATTCAACACTTCAATAAATATTAACTGTTACTGCCTGTCGCTAGCAGTATTTAAAAAGCCATCTCACCTGTCACAGAACAAACAGGTAACAGGCTGACTGTCCTCCTCCATCCACTGCCACTGCTCTTCATCCTCTTCAATGTCGTCATCACCGTCAGAGAGCTCGGGCATCTCCTCGGCTCCATCACCGCCTGTCAGAAGTAAAAACCTCGTTACAGTTGCAAGTAGGAGCCACGAAGCCAAACGCCAACTTCGGCAGTGCGGGAGTAAGCTAACAACTGCCCTCGGCTTAAGCCGGGCAAGATGTTGCTAACGCATTGTCTAACGCAACCAAACACAAAATTAGCCGACTATATACGCAACAGACGTTGTCGCTAATCGAGATATGCGCTTGCATTTTTAGCAGATACAGTGTCTGGGTTTATATTTGCTATTTACAAAACTCACGTGCGTCTGTGTATTCTGCCATGTTGTCGCTTTGGTTTCGCTGGACTTCCTGGTTACGTCTGATGACGTCAAAAAGGGGCGGATAGAGTCGGAACAAGCACTTCCCCATATACACCACAAGATGTCGCCAAAGTAAACAGACAAAAAAACCAAACCAAACAGACTAATTTTACACCTGAATGACACGGACGTGGAGTCTGTATAAAAACCCAGACTAACTAAAAGTGACTTTTCCACTGCAGGGTAAAAAAAAAAAAGGGGGGGGGGGGGCATTTTGGGTAGGCTAGCTGTTCCAAGGTAGTACTGAGTAAAAATCTGTTTCATGTACCATCACTGACACAGTCAGGTGTAAGCTGCAGGGTGCTCCCATTAACTTAAGAGGTGGCAGCATGTACCTCCACCTAAAGAGACAAAAAATTCAATCCCTATTGCAAGCACAGTGCTAGAAAGAGACAGCTTCAGTCTGAGCTGCACTATTCACCATCATCCATGCATATTGCCTTAATGTATTTAGTCCTTCTCAGTTTAGTGGTTTGTGTGCCACCTTGTGGTGTCAACCACCGCTTAAATTGTGGGGCCTTATGAATACATAAGCATACACCTTTCAGTTAGCTCCAAATCAGATTCAGTGTAAGACAGTAGAGCTACACTTGCTGTATGAGATACACCACTTTTTTATAAGTGTAAAGTATTAAAAATGAAACTTTAAAAAGGAGATCAAATCCTGCATTAAAACAATATTGACCTCCTGCAACACAAAAGCTGTGAAAACATTAAGTGTACACTCCAAATTCAATATTTTCCTATCATTTTAATATATATATTTTTTTAATGTTTTGCACCACTTTCATTTTATTTCTATATTGTATTTATCATACCTCTGGCGTTGTATATTTGCATTGTACATCCATGTGTAATATGTTCTTTTCCCATTGATGTTGTTCTATTATGAAGCTTATGGGGGGGGGCGGCAATGTGTTCCCCACATAAGGAAGCATCTCAGCGTTTCTCTTCTTTCGTCGGCGTCGTGTAGGTAGCGGGTGAAGTCAACATGTAGCCTAGCTAGTAGCAGCTAAAGGGCCTGGCCATGGACCCCGAGAGTTGGCGGAGACCAAACCCGAGGTAAAGAGTGTTAACCCGTCTTATAGTGAAGTCATATTCATTAAGGGGTTAGACACCACCAGAGATAACACGAGGTCAATGCTTCACAGATTGCTAACGGTTTGCTAATTGTTTCCCAGTGGGCCCTTGTGACAATTATGTTCATCCTTTGTGCATTAAACGTTACTTCTCGTACAGCGACACCCTTTAAAGCAGCAAAAAAAAAATATATGGAAGCAATGTTTTAAATTATTTATTTGAAGTCAGACCTAATCTAGACAAGAAGCAGAGCTCAGAGTTAGATTAATAAATAGAATGAAAAAAATGGCATCTACAATCTGACGGCCATCTCTAATGAACGTGTGTAACCTCAAAGGTACAACAATACGACAGGGCGCTTCAAACCCCCGCAGGTGTTGTCTTTGAGACGAAACTATGCAGTGCGTTGATTTGGTCCAAGGACAGCCAACCCCCCCGCTGAACTGTTGGAGTTGGGCTCCATGTTTGATGTTTGAGGGGTATGTTTTGCGTCTTTGCTCTGTGTTGGCATGGGTAAAGAGTACTGGGTGCTCAGCTCCCCAGAGGCTGAAGGAACAACAGTTGATATGTTACCTGTTGAATTCAAACTGGGGGGAGGGGTTGTCTGTGCAAATGCCTGACTGGCTGATGAATTAACAGTAGTAGACAAAACACTACTAGTGTCAAGCCTCTGGAAAGGTTTGAATTTACCCTGGAAATGGGTTTGTGCTCTGTCTGGTCGTGGGTGATGCCAGTTGCTGGACTGTCTTCCTCTGATGTTGTTATTGTTGTCATGTCTGTAACTGCCTGGATTCTGATTTGCGGATGGAAAACCTGTTTCCAAGAACTTTCTGCCTGCAGCAGAACTAACCTGGGGGTGTGTTTTGTCAGAGTTAGGCTTCAGATGCCGGACGTGGGCGTATCCTCTTGGTTCAGGTGGCACAAGACTGGTGTAGACCCTGGGCCTCCATGATAGATGAGGCATCTGTGTTTTATCTTTTCCTGCTGAATTGCTGCCAGTGGAATGTCCCTTCAAGATTGAGTCAGTGGGTTTTAAACATCTGACACAGGGTTTGTTCTGTTGTGAGAAAAGCTGCTGGAGAAAATATAAGCAGGCCGACCACCCAATTCAGGCCTTGTTTTGAGATGTGACTTCTGCAGAGGATGCAAGTTTGGTCTAGAGGAGCTTTCGTGAATCATGTGAGAGTCAGTCTTGATGGCTTTATTTGGCTCTGCTCTACTACCGTGCCAATAAGTGAGGCTCTTTCTGTTGTTGGGTCCAAAGCCAACTGGAGCTCTGTCTGCAGGAACAGGTGAAAAACCTCCTTTTGACCTAGGTTTAGCACGATAGATAGGGGATGGAAACTGAACTGAACCTGTGGAGGTGGAAGAATCGGGTTTGATTGATGAATCCTCCTGCCACCAGGAAAAGTTACTGCTTTGTTTCCAGAGCGGTTGTACACCACAGAACTTTGTCCTTGTGTATCTGATCCTGAGCTCAAGCCAAAATTGAAATGGCTGGTCAAAGGAACACTGCCAGGTTGTGTTTCAGGATTAACAGGGGAAAGATGGCGGCTTTGACTTTGTGATGATTTAGAGTCAGTGGTGTGATCTTCTTGAGCAGCATACATATTGCCACTTTGACCTTCGTCCATGTTTGATGTCTTGTAACCAGCCTTGTGGCGTCTGAAAATAGGGGGTTCCCTCCATCTGTCATAGGCTCTGTTGTTATTGTGGACTCCCACTGGATATTGTCCTGCCTGGACACGGAGAGTATAACCTATATAACCAAAACACATATTATACAGGCTTTTTACACAGCAGACAACTCAGTCATGTTAAAATTTTATGACTATTACATGTCAGTTAAAAATGCAGATTTACATAATTCAGTACCTCTCATGGAGTTCTCATAATATCCATCACAAGCCAGCAGCCAAAAGCAAAGCACAAACAGCCTGCAGAGTAAAACTCAGGTTCAGATCATGAGTTCCCACCGTGTTTTGATCATGTTTATAAGAGCCACAATCAAAAGGAACATTGAAAGGGACAATTTACCTTAAATAGTCCACACAGCTCATAGTTCAGTTTTTCTCAACAGAACCATAGCCAACAGTAAACCAGGCTTCAACTAACCTGTTGCCACAGGCAGCAAAGACTCAGACTTGTACTTGTAAACTCCCACACAGTGAGTGTCTGAACAGCTCAGCTGTTCCTCATGTTGGCTTAATTGCTGCACACAGAGCTGCAGGGAGAAGAGTTATGCTGAAGATTTCCTAAACAATGTCATTTCCCTGCTCATTGTTAACTTTATAGCATGTGCCATTGTGCACTAACTCTAATAGTTGTTTATAATGAAGGATGCAGAAGAGGAATGGTGCAGATATGTGCAGTAAAAATGTTACCAAAAAAGAAAAAAAAGTGGTCTGTAAAAATATTATCACCATGGAAGATATTTTATCAAAGTGATTTATAAGAAATTATTTGTGTAATTTAAATTCCTCTTAAAGTAAAACAAATTTTTACTTGCTTTGTTCATCACCCTGATGCATCGTTCAGTGTTGTAACAGGCTTTTCTCACAGCTGGCATTTTGTCATAGCAGGTACTATACAGGTGTTACCAATGAGCTCAACGATGGCCCTGCATTATCTGCAACAGCATGCCCCGTGCCAGGAACCTGCTCCTCAAGCGTGTCTAATTTGAACATTCATGCATGTGCTTTTCATATCATGTGTCAAAACATCTTGCATAAGGACATATGTTTAACATGTTAGATATAACCTCATACAATATTTTGTGTTTCTTGATCTGTTTTCTGTTTTCCACTCATTTAGTAAAAAAGGCCTATGTCAGCAAATGTATTAACACCACAAGTATTTTTTCCCACATTGCAGAAATATAAGCCTCTAGAAATTATCTTTTTTAAATGACATTGCCTAGATTGAAGAAAACCTGCAGGAGGGTGACTCCTTGTAATATGCCTTGACAGCACAATGTGTGTAACCACATTTAGCCACAAGAGGGGGCTACTGGATCAAGCAGGGAAAAGGCAAGTTTATTTGAAATCCTTGTCTCAAACACAGGCAGCATTAAGTGCTTTACATAGAGCAATGAAGTACATTTTAACACAATACATAAAATTAAGGTAGAAAACAAAAACAGACACACGAGAACAATAAAATAAACATTGAAACATGAAATTTTGGCATAACTTCCACATGCAAAGTTAAGGTACTAGATGATTTTGCCTTTTTAAAAGACCCTGCCAAAAAATAACAAGGGCTCATTCACTATTGCCAGTGTTAATCATCTATATTCCTGTTATGGTGTCTTACAGTTTGGCTGCAGATAGATGTTGACAAAATTCAGAATCAAAAAATATTATTAAAGCTTTTTCCGTTGCTCATATTAAGTCATATCATCAATGACATCCACAAACTAAAGATGCTGTTCAATCTACAATGAACAAATACAACACAGCACATTATATTATGACATAAATAGAGTTTATATTCTTTCAATATAATTGTGCAGGTATAGTATAACATAGATATGGACATCGGATGTTCTCTCTATTGATTTAGTTAACATCCAGAACGGTATCAGGTGCAGACTGAACAAGGACTTATGATAAGGCTGTGTTTCAGTCTGTTGTTTCAAAGCACAAATGGTGAACATGAAAAAGCTTGGCAACAGTCCCCTGATGAAATATCATAATCTTATTAAATACAAGGAAAAAAGAAACCTGTTTATATTAAAAGATTATTATGATTTTGCTCCACAGGTTGAACAGCAGTTGAGAACATTCACAATATACCATTTGTTTTCCTGAGAGTAGCAAAAGTCATGAATAAAATACTATGACCCTGATGATGATGTGATGACTGTTTGCAGAGTGGAGCCATGTCAGTATGTATCTGCTGAAAAGAAAAAATTAATAGTTTAGTGGCATAGGTTACTCAGGAAATGTGTCATTCGCACAAATACAGCTGTACAGTAAAGAAATATGACTTCATGATGTTAACATTTCTTTAGGGAGTTCATCTAAATCTTTAGCACAGCCATTTGATGGCTCTGCTGATATATTCATTTGGTTCATCAAATGTTTAGAGATGAAAGCTGAAAGCCTTTGTTGGGGCAGCTGCCATAAAGGGATATGATTTCTTTTTTTTTAATCAGACTTTAAAGATAAAATGAGGAATGAAGTTATGTTAACTATATGTGTATACTTTTTGGTTATTAATAATATTTATTTGTTCTGTTTCTGTATAATCAAAGAGTACAAACTCATGAGCATTAAGATGAAGACAGTGTGTTAAATGTTAAAAACTTAATGTAAACGTGTGAACACAGGTTAATTATACTGCTAAACATTATATACTTCCCTATCCATTTATACTCCATATATACTTATGTCTAGTATTTTTCTCACCTTGTGTATTTAAAGCTCCCTCTTAATTCCCTGTTCTCTTTCCCAGACTGGTGATGTCTTTGTTCTCCAGGATCTCCATC
Source organism: Caranx ignobilis (assembly GCA_021432705.1). Lineage (NCBI taxonomy): Eukaryota > Metazoa > Chordata > Actinopteri > Carangiformes > Carangidae > Caranx > Caranx ignobilis. The sequence goes on from MU270012.1 coordinate 30,360,340, forward strand.
TTCTGCTCAGGTTGAAGCAGAGTGTTTGACACCATCGCCTTCACTACTGTTTGAATTGGGATGGCCATGGACGTTGAACACACAGCAGAGAAGGCACCAAAGAACTTCCTGGCCAGCCACTCGCCAGGCCGGCTCTCCTGTCTATCCACTAACAAGACCCTGTGGAGAAAAAACACAAAGGTAGCAATTTAAGATGTTAAATTCTCAACAACAAGATTTGAAATCTGTTTTTCTCCATCGGGGTGGTGGTTAACAACATTCATTCTCAGTATGTCACATGAGAATAAGGAACTTGTACAGATCAGGACAATCAACACTTTGTATCATTTAAAAGGGTGCTATGACATGTGTTGTATGGTTTGCACCACACAGTAAAGGACTTTGACTCATATGTTTTGAATATGGAACATTAAAATTTCATGCAATGGCAAAAATCATATGGGTGTCACATGTGCCCTGTTTCGGGGTACATGTCTCCTTCTGTCATTAGGTTGAATTTGGACGTCTCACCAAAGCACTGAACTGAGTAAATGAGATTACTCACCCTGGTCTGTAAATTGCATATCTGTCAAAACCCAGCTCCCCAATTTCTGCTTCTACTTGTCCCTGAAAGAAAAATCCATGTTGATTTTACAGTGATTGTCTAATGTCACTGTGTGTTAAGAGGCACGCAGTAGGTGCAGGAGAGTGAGGGAATAAAATACCTTGACTTTGAGGTAAAGGAAGTTGCTGTTTTTATCAGCCCCCCTGGAGGACTCCAGGTGGAACTGTGTGCAGCCTCCGGCCTTGGCGAGCTCAGCTGATTTTAGAACATAGTCATGGTCAACACGGATGAATCCGTCCTGAAATAAAGAGTGAAGTAACAGAAACATCTTATTTTGGCACCGTTTTGGTGATGGCTAAACTACAGAAGTAGATTCATTTGTTTATATTACAATAAGAATTGTACCTCATTACAATAAACTATCAGTAAAAACGCATTTTAATGAAAGCATCATGATTATGACTGGACCATGATTCTAAATGACTGCTTGCTATAATTTCGAGTACTATTATGGCAAAATGAGTATATCTTTCTTTGTTTTTGGTACATCTAAACAAGTGAGAAGAAGTAAACCTTTTCCACAATCTATCAAACATTTCATAAACATGTTTGACTGAATTAGACAAATTAGTTTAATGAGATAGTGATAATATGCGTTAATACGTTAAATAACATCAACCTTGAAGCAACACTTATTATCCAGTATTTCTTTCATACTGCCAGACATATATCAATATCGTAGTTACATTGCAAATGTGTTTATGGACTGAGATTAAAATAATCTACAGTAGCACTTGCTCATTCAAAATAAAGCACTTTTATTATTTATTTTACATAACTAATGTGTACAAATTTAAATGAGAAGTATTGCCCAACCAATACTGGATTTTAGAGGGTAATCCTCAAGTGATATTTGAGAAACCAATGTTGTTTTGTTATTATTTTGTTATGTAAACTTGTGAGGTGGATCGACTTGTATGATGACTTGTAAGATCCCATGAATTATATATTTAAGAGTTGTGAGGAAGATATGTGGAGAGTGGGACATTTTACAGCTTACAGTACTTGTCACTCTCGTGAACAAGCTATGCAATAACACAGTTGTTTCTAAATTGCCTAAAATACAGCTTTAGCCCCCTGTCACACAATTTCCTGTTACTTATTGCCTGTCATGTAGTGATTTCAATTCATTTTAATAAGTCAGTCTACGTTTTAAGTTGGGCTCTAACGGAAATCGTTTTTTCAAAGAAATTGCTTAGTCATTGCCACAGCCGAAATTGCTTAGTCATCGCTACTGACTAATAAACCCATCAAATCTCAAGAAATACACAGTGCAACTCTAATAAATTCAACTTACAGCCCCTGCTTTTGCTCTGGTTGTTCCCAGACAGCAGTAGCCCACATCATGGCCCTGGAAAGCAGCTGCATAATCATCAAGCTTCTCAAAGTCCACCACCTCTTGTACCTGGAACAACAGATGACACAGTGTCAAGCAAAATGTAACTCTCAACACTGATGAATCTAGGATGCATTTGGAAAAATGCTGTCAAACAAACCCACTAACCAGGTTTTTGTATGCTTCACCCTCAAAGGTGAGCTGTCTCCGGCCAATGAGAGTGATCTTGGAGAAGATGTTGCGCTCCAGCAGGTCTTGAAGCAACAACCTTCCCGTTTCCCCAGAAGCACCAAGGATAAAACAGCTTTTATTTTGCTGCTTGAAGTTCTCCTCCAGGGTCTTCATGTCCTCAGCCATGCTGTGTGCCACCACAAACCAACCACTGTGTTAGCAACGTGAATGATCACAGCTCAAAGATCAAATGCTTCATGCAGGCACGTGCGGTATGTGCAAACACTATTGCAACAATCAATTTAAAAATATATTAAAAATGGGGATGTACAGGATCCTGATTCAGCCGAATTAATTAGATGGTACAGACAATCTAATAAGCACTTCCCATTGTGTTGTACACGGTGTGTACCTTTGCCAAATGGAAAGGGAACTTTAAATTGACCTGTTTCTCAAGGTAATTTGGTTTGACGTTCACTATGACACAGAGAAGACATCCCTCATCCTTCGCTTAAATCAGTTTTCCTGCTTTATGATGGTCCAAATGTCTAAGACGGTAAGACCATTATAACTCTAACATTAAATATTAGCTTGGTTACATTTCGCCTTTACGTTGTGTATCTAATGTTAAACAGCGCCTAGACAAACGTTTGGTCGTACCGAGCGTGAGTGAACGTTACCAGAGACTCCCGAGGTACGTTACCTGGAATATTTATCGGAAACGGAGTCGTCGAAATAATTCAAAACCAACGCAACTACAACAACTGCGAGTGTTAAAAACCCTGTCGCCTTTCCCAGGGAGGTGACCACCAGTTTCATAAGAGACATTGCCAGGAGCAACGGCTAAATTGCTGGAGCACTTCCTGGTTACTTCATGTTTACGGAGGGAGCTGTCCATCCGCCGCCTTGATAGGCTGAGGAAAAAACAGACGTTATCGTCACCGTCACATGTAGCTGGATCTGGACTGCGGGTTCACTGCAAGAATTTTATTGCCAGATTTGACTTGTTCAGTGTGATTTATTTAGTGCACCCCGTAGAAAGCGGGTGAAGCTCAAAACTCCACATGCGCTGGTCTCATCATCATGTTCCACATCAGACAAGGCTGTGGTCAGCGCATGCGCACTTGCATTGTGAACGTCCCCACCCAAGAACTATCCCATTGCCATATATGAACTTTATAACTTTATTAGAGAGAACCTTTCAGGACGTGAATTTCATAATAACACACATAATAAGACACTAAAAGAAAATGTGCTAGAAAGTAAAATCCAATAAAAGCAATGACAAATGGCAATGATCAATAAATGCAATGAATATTTACCATGGGGTCGTTACTACACACATATAGCATGCATCTGTGGTGCTCAGATTCCTCATTGATCCTGTACTGAATTGAACCAGTATAAAGGGTTTATTTTATTTTATATATATATATGTGTGTGTGTGTGTGTGTGATATTCACTGTCTCTATTGTTCAGTGTTTATGGAGAGTTAGAACTAAGCATGGTCAAGTGCAGCAACCACCTCTGGTCTAGCCTGCACCACAACATCTGGGGAATGGTGACTTCAACCAGGAAATGAGATCAGGAAACATTTACTTTGTCTAACTGGTTGCTCAAATTGTCTTCTGGTATTTTTTTGGGTTAGTTGGACATCAGCATTTAAAATTTTGACATCAAATCAAAACCTGTAGTAAAAGTCATCTCTTGGAACAGTCCCTATGAGGCTTTTTGTCAGATTATTCTATTCCCAATTCACGCAGTGTAATTCATACTGTAGCCTACTCTAAAACTGAGCCATTAGTAATCACCAGCTACTTATCTGTGGACAAAGTTAAATTGTGTAATGTTGATCTAACAACACAATATGAGAATACACATTTACATAAAGCTGGAAGCCACTGTTATCCTGTGTGGTTTCTAGACAGTCAAACAAGTCATGGTTTCAAACATGATCTATTTTCAGAATGTGTGTGTGTGCACATGTGCGTGTGTGATGCCTAATTTGGGGAAAATGTGATAGCTCGTATCAACAATCGGATGTTCTCTCTATTGATTTAGTTAACATCCAGAACGGTATCAGGTGCAGACTGAACAAGGACTTATGATAAGGCAGTGTTTCAGTCTGTTGTTTCAAAGCACAAATGGTGAACATGAAAAAGCTTGGCAACAGTCCCCTGATGAAATATCATAATCTTATTAAATACAAGGAAAAAAGAAACCTGTTTATATTAAAAGATTATTATGATTTTGCTCCACAGGTTGAACAGCAGTTGAGAACATTCACAATATACCATTTGTTTTCCTGAGAGTAGCAAAAGTCATGAATAAAATACTATGACCCTGATGATGATGTGATGACTGTTTGCAGAGTGGAGCCATGTCAGTATGTATCTGCTGAAAAGAAAAAATTAATAGTTTAGTGGCAAAGGTTACTCAGGAAATGTGTCATTCGCACAAATACAGCTGTACAGTAAAGAAATATGACTTCATGACGTTAACATTTCTTTAGGGAGTTCATCTAAATCTTTACCACAGCCATTTGATGGCTCTGCTGATATATTCATTTGGTTCATCAAATGTTTAGAGATGAAAGCTGAAAGCCTTTGTTGGGGCAGCTGCCATAAAGGGATATGATTTTTTTTTTTTAATCAGACTTTAAAGATAAAATGAGGAATGAAGTTATGTTAACTATATGTGTTATTAATAATATTTAGTTTCTGATGTACAAACTCATGAGCATTAAGATGAAGACAGTGTGTTAAATGTTAAAAAAGTGATGCCTAATTTGTGATAGATGCTCGTATCAACAATAAAGCTAAGATGATGTAACTGTAGCATTTAACATCAGAGCGTATTCTTATTCAGAAAACAGTGTCGTGCAGTCATGAGGAGGAAGAGTCTGTTTGTTTTTCTCTTCTATTTACACTGCCAGTAATGAAAATAATTTAACTCTTTTTGAAAACTGGACATTTCCTTTCCAAATAATTTGAAAAGTTATCCAGGACGGCGACACCACTGTGTAATTTGGTCAGAAAATCCATCCTGAACCTAGAGTGCGAACCAGACCCTGAAAAAATGTCTCTGCCTTTTGTCAGACCTTCAGGGGTTTTCATTAGTCAAAACCTCCACACAATGAAAGCAAGTCCAGTCACATGCAATGAATTCATCAACGCCCCATGTTTTTAACACCCCTGCCACTTCCAACACAAGGCATCGATCCAATCTAATAGAATATGATGGAGCCAGGGATGATCCTTTAAAGATGTCAGCAGTAAAAGACAGAAAGAAAAGAGGCTGAGGTTGAGAGAAGAGGCCTTAAACTGGCACTCTGCTGAAATGAAATGTCGCCTCTTTGTTCCTTAGCTGCGGGTGCTAATTGGGCCTAGCGGTGGGGAGGATGGCTGCCGCTGGGCTCCTGTCTGTCGCACCTGTTGAGTCATTGTCTCCCACATTGATTAGACAGGAAGTTGGAGTAAGAAGGCTTATGCCTCAGTGGGTGCGTGGCAGAAACGTGGTTCAATTTCCTTTCAGAGCTCCGCTGCTGGAGATGGAAATACCAATGGTGGTCAGTGGTCAATTGCTTTTGACCATTGATTACCTTGCACTAAAGGACATATGGATCATAAAGAGTTGGCTTTCATTGGCTTGTTCACTTTCTTTATACTTCACTCACAGTTCATCCTGCATGTCCTCGACCTCGCATAAGTTTGATGTCTGTCACTGCTGTTCCTCTACACTTCACCTGAAATCCAATTAGCAGACTGGAGAAGCTGTAAGAGCTGTAAATAGATGATTACACACACGGGACCTAGAGCTACTACATATATGTGGTATCAATGCATTGATGTTGTTCTTTGAAGTTCATATCAATACTCCATGTTTCCCACCTGTGCTCACAAAAACTGATTTGACTACAGGTGTAGGTGGAGAACAGAGGGATCAAAACTGATTAATGGCAATGGTTAATGGCATTAATATAACTTATGTATTAGGGGATTCGCTACAAATATTGGACAGTTTGTAGCTGATTGCAGATAATGTTTCTAGTGTCTAAAATCACAGCTTAATGATTTCTGCTTGTTTTATTTCAGCCTCTAAGATGATTGAGGTTTTCACTGTTAAGATACATATAATATAAAGTTGAAATCCAAAAAGAACAGTACTCTCGAAATATTTACACACTTGGGTGAAGTGCTTTGAGATGGCTGTCTTGAAACGTAACAGTGTGGTACTGAGCATGTCGATCCTGGGAGTTTGTTGCATAGAATTATATAATTAATAAAGCAGCATTTACAAAAAACCATCCAGAAGAATAAAAGTACGTGGAAGAAAATATATTTGTAGAGGAAAAGATCAAATATCTGAGCTTGTCTTCAGATTGCCACAAATCTGATTTAATGACAATATGCACTCATCACCATTTTCAGACAGTTCAAAGTGTTGGATGATGTTTGATGACCCCCTCTGGCAGATTTCAAGAGTCACCCCTGATCAAACAGTGTTCCTTTTGATTTTTTTTTTAGCTTTGATCTACAGATGAAGGACAAATTGAAGGGAAAACTGTAGAATGAGTGGAGAAACAGGATGACACAGGGCACAGGGGGTCACTGTCTGTTGACTATTAAAATTATGCAATTCGTGCTGTGGCCTTCAGTTACCAGATCTCAACACAAATGAACACCTATGGGAGATTTTGGGAGACATTTTTGAGACACCACCATCATCAAAACACCAAATGAGGGAATGTAATTTTAAAGAACAGTTTGTGTTCCTCCAGTAGAGTTCAGAGTGTTGGTGGCTTGAGGTGGCCTAACACCATACTGAGACACATGTGGATTTTTCAAGTACTTTTTCACTTGCATGTACATGGAAAGATGTTTATATTGATATATTTGACCACATATTATATTAAATCTTGAAGCAAATGCTGAAATTCAGATAAAATGTCTGATATGACAGATTACATTAAAGTGGAAAAAAGGCACTTATGAATGGGACTGGTTGCATATTCCTGAATGAAGGGTACACATGTATGCCTAGAAAATACACATGTCACATGCAGACAGACACGCACACACACACAATCTCCACACAAACACAGCTTAAGGTTTAGGACCCCGATCCCACAGACTATCAAGTGTGATGCTAATGATGGTAATTAATGGAGCCTGACAGCACAATCTGCTGCCCATTGTCTCCCAATAAACAGCTTTACAGTCCACATGAGCCACAGAGGGGACGGGGAGGTTTAAGCTTAGAACTGAGACAGTGGGAGTAGGAGACAGGCAGGGTGGAGGGTCAGACCTCAGGGGACAGCACTGATCCTGAAGTGGGGATTAGCTCAATTAGGGAGGCACTGTCTGATCAAGATGCAGGGTTCAATGGTACCTATGATGTGCCTGTGCTTGCGTGTGTGTATGTGTGTGAGTGTGTCAGGAGAGAAGCGTACATCATTAGAGCTGACTGTTGCCATAATTTGTTGCTGTGTCTACCGATGCAGCTGGTGTGAACAATAGTCAAGATGATGCCTTTTGCTTTCCTCTGACACTCTGCTCAGATATCCATTTGTTGTCATACATGTCAATGGTAATTAATCTCCAACGTGTTTTATCGTCCCAATGATGAACGATCCATGAATTTTTCAGTGTGCATAAAGTCAATTTGTTACAGATCATTTTTATGAGTATAAAGAAACAAAACAGTTTTGCTCTTGATTTATTTTACTGAGCAGAATATAGATTTGTATTAGTGTTTTAGGTTTTCCGCATGTTAAACACAACATGTGCGGTGCAAGCTACTGAAACTAGTTCCCATTGTTATTATTATTTTCATTTCATTTTATTTTATATTATTTACAGATTTTCTTTAAAAAATGTATTTTCTATGAGGTGCAGATCGGTGGAAACACATGATGTCAAAATGTCTTTAAATGAATGCAGTTTGAAAAGTCAGCCAGTAGGAATTAATCATAAATAAGCATTAACAAAAAGAGAGAAGTAGAGAAACAACATTTGTTGTGAATTGAGATTTTTTTTTAAAGATAGTTTTTTTTAATCATTAGAATTGCACCCATTTTCGTGTAATTTTCTTTTAGGCAGATTTTCCCTCTTTGATTTGTTCAAATTTCATTTTGGTTTATCTAGAGAAAAAAAACAAGCTCTGCTTATTTATTTATTTATTTATTTTTACAACAAAAACAATCCTGTAAGGCCACTGTAGATTGAATTTAAATTGACCTTATACATTCAGGGGAAAATCAAAAGTGTTAGGGGTTCAAATGGCCGTACCAAGCAGCCAAAACCCTCTGATCAACTGAAGAAAGCGGCACAATAAAGTCACTCCACAGAGGTTCAGAGTCTTCCTCTGGCCGGGCTTTGTCACAGGCTCAGACTTCAACAATGTGTTTGCAACGGAGCGGAGTGTCATTTGTGCTCAGAGGAGCTTTCCTGCAGCAGAGCAGCAGCTAAGCAGCAATGAGACCTGCTTTTCCTCCTCTGAGGAACAATGTGCTCATTAAAGGAGCAAACAGATTATCACTGTTTCTCAATAGAGGGTACTGAAGGAGTCTGGGGGACCTGGCAGCTCCCAGCAGGTAGAGATAAGACTGGACTTGCCTGGCCAACCTGCTGCTGAATGCTGCACCTTAAATGTGTACAGTTAGCTTGTCTTTACCTTTAAATAACATGGAACAACATTAAAACGTGCTTATTCAGAAAACACCATCTCTAACATACATAACATACATAAAAATTATACAGTTGTAATGTTATAAATAAGAGAAACATGACAGAAGTTTGTAAGTTTACATGTTTTGAAGGAGTTATACATTTGTCATGACTTCAGTGATCAATCAAATGAAAACTTTATTTTCTGCATTTGAGGTGTTGAGCTGATTTTTTTTTTTTTTAATTTTTTGTCTAGGATTCCAAGTCTCCATACGTTACCTGCAAATACACCGACTGTGCAAGATGTAAAGACTGGATAGAGGAGAACACTGCATACTTGACTAAAGGTCGTCATTATCTCGAGGTAAGCTTCTGGCTTTCTTAAATTAGTTTGGATATCTGAGGCCCAAATTACACTTCTGCATCAGTGTGTCAAGAAGAGTCCACCCGGTATTTGTAAGTATGTGAACTGTGTGCACATCCGATGTCTGTGTTTTTAACTCAGACGAGTCAGTGCTTCATGGGTTGGTGAGTGGGAGCCAGGTGTATACACTGTCCAGACTGCTTGTTGGACATGTTTAAAATCAGCTTTCCAATGTCAGAATCAAGAAGTCTGTGTCGAACAGTTTCTGTGATTTTACAAAACTAGGATCTGACATTTACACCCACTTCACACTCTGAATGTCTTCCAGAAGAGAGCCTAAAAATGCACATGTTTATACAATATTGTACAAACATTCACTTGGTTGTGAACAGAAAATGACAGGCAAGAACATGTGACCAGTTAAACTGAAATTGGTCGTCAACATTCATAAAAAATGCTGCATAAGAAATGCAGAGGAGACAGACAGCCCTATGAACTGAGACATCGTCAGGTACTTTGATCAACAAGTCTGAAACTACACTCAGGCTTCACTAACCTACAAACAGGTTGTTATATGTCAGTGTGTGATTTTTCTCAGAAGCTCAGCCATTGTTTTAATGCTAAGCTGCAAACCCTCACCAAAATGGATGTTTATTGTCCTGTGAGGCTTTTCTTTTTTCATTTCTTTCATTTTTTTTTTTTTTTTTTTAATCAACATGGCTTTAGTTGACAGTTGAGGCTGGTAGTTGTGTTAACATGAATCAGAATTCCCTTTGGCCTCTTTGTGTGTTAAACAACTTTCACATGTATAGTAGTAGTTTGTGTTATCTGATTGCAAAGTTTTATATTTGTATCTCATGAAATATCAGTATTTATGATTAGCTGTTATCTGGTTTTTACTCATCAGTGTCTCAAAGTGGAACATGAAAAAGACAGTCGATCAAAACAAGTTATGATGAGACTTTCCCAGGAGAACTTGAGACAGTTAAATCTGTATGGACTTCTATGGGGTAATAACAGCATAATACACCAAAGCCTCTTAGTAGATATTTGTGTTTGGCTTTGAGTTTTCACTATCAGATCTATTTGCTGTCTTAAATCTCCCTTTTGTGGCAGGACGGTTGAAGCTTAATGACTCCTTTGAACTGCCGACATCCCCAGCAGAATTGGCTTCGGGAATGTCAACCAACTAACCTTTAGTCTTTTTCCCACATCCAGCAATAGTGCAGGGCATGTAATACCCATCTTTCAATTCCTGACCACCTCCTATATTCATAATCAGTTCAATCATTTTGTCCAGCACACATGCAAACATGGAGCGGTTCTTGGCACACCTTACATGGAACACACGCATCTATCAGCTTAGAACAAAACCTTTATTTCTCTGGAAGACAAAAAGCAGAAGATCTCAAGATAAATGAAAGAGAGTGAAGAATATTATCCAGCATTTAAGGCATTTAAAGAAACAACTTTTGAATTACTTAAGATACAAAGTATTTTTTTATTTCTTAGAAGTGTGCCAGCTTTCATAGGCCAGAAATCTTACAAAAACAGACAGATTTGGACATGCATTTGTTTTATACAAGAAAACCAGCTCTGTTCTCTTGGTCCATACTAACTCTTTAGTGGTCTTCCATCTGGTAAAAAGTGAGTCTGATCATAAAAAATAACATTTAACAACAATTTGATTCTAAATATTACATACATTTGCTTAGTTTTATCAGAGTACATTTCTGCCGTGTGATCTCTACTGTTCTTTAGCATTACCATGTTTGGCCTGGATATAGGGCATCTTACTGTGTTTCAGTTGTTGGATGACGGAGGGAAATATTATCATGTGGCATGAGTACATCTAGCTAACCAGTGCAAATTGCTGGGCTACCACAGTGACTCAATCAGGTCAAAGCTCAGTCGACAGAGACAGAAAGGTCTGTCAAAGGATAATTATTTCTGTTACATTACTCTTAGATTCATTCACTTATTAAGTTCATCCACATGTAAATGTGACAACTTTGCTAAAAACAGAACAAATTCACAAAGCAGCTTCCTGATTCGTCTTTGAGCTGCTGCAGTTTGCTTTGTGTGATAGATGTTTTCAGGTGTGCAGATGTGTGTTAATAGTGATGCCTATGATTATTAACATGATTGTGGCCAAAAACAAACTGCATATGGCCCTACCACCCTGAACATGCCTGATCTCGCCTGATCTCAGTAGCTAAGTAGGGTCGAGCCTGGTTAGCACTTGGTTGGGAGAACAAGTAGAACTACCATGTGCTGTGATGGGCTGTACTGAGGAAGTCTGTGGATCTGAAAGTTGGCTTGTGGGAGTTATAAAGATATTCAGATACAAGATTGTTTTGAAAATGTCAGCTTAGTGTGCATGGAAGGCCAAAACTGAGACTAATGGAGATGGACTCTCTTAAAATCTTCCTGATGTGCTTCGTCATAAACACTGTCTCAGTAGAGTCTGTCTCTCCTCTGTTCCTCTGTCTTGGCTTCTGGCTCTTGTTGAGTCTGTCTCTCGAGCAGGCCCTGCTGCCCAGTGGCCCACGGGAGCGTGAAAGAAGGAAGAAGGGAGATCATGTCGGATCATGACAGACCCACCACAGCACAGAGACCTCCCTGCCGATGAGCAAACACCACTACAAATGGCAGAGCTGGCTGGACAATCACTCGGTGAATGGAAGCTAATTAGCTAGAGTCTAATGCCAGTTTACTAACACCTGTATTAGCGTGCTCGCCCAGCAGGGAAGCAGGGTTGGCCAACATGCGCTAATCCTTCATAAGCCCAAAGTACTCCTCCTAAGAACTGGCATTAGCATATTCTGCTTTAGCCAGCTGTTGCCAACCTAAAACCAGGCTTCCGCAGCAATGTGTTGATGGAGAGAAGGAGGAAGATTTTAAAGCCTTTGTACTGAGTTACCTGAGTTCCTGTGTGCATCACATTCCCCCTTTATAGTCCAGAGACTTACTTATGTACAAGGTATTATTTTGTGAAATTCTGGGACTCGCTTGACATTTTTGACAGCATCTTTCTACAAAAACCAGAAAGAGCTGGTAAGATGAAAAGACACAAAACAAGAGTTTGAAACATTTTATCAAACCCCAGGTCATTTAGGTCAAACCCTGTCCTGAACCCTCTCCTTGATCGTTTTTCTCACATCTCACAAACCTGCAACTGTTTTCAAGGCCCCTGGGAACCCCCCCATGTGCATATGTTCACTTTCAGGCTCATTCCTTTGCTCCTGCGCTCTCACATCGTCTCCCACTGCCTGGGTGGTGGAGTGATTAGCCAGTAGCTGTGCATGTATCAAGGCAAGTGCGAGGCCGGTGTGTGTGTATAAGGGATTAGCAAGCTTTAGCATTAACATTATGACTGGACTGGCTACATTCCCTCGCTCTGCTAATAATTTGAGGGGAGGGGAAAGCGGCCGGTCCATTAGCTCAGTGTGTTTGTTCAGGAGTAGGCCGACTCTGATCCCCTAATTTCTCTCACCGATTCCAAGAGGATCTCTGGCTTTTGTGACAGAGGGATGAGAAGATAAAGGATGGGACTGAGGGGCACATTGATTCAGAGATCACCATTCCTTGGGACATTCTGTACACTTACCAAACTAATCAGCGTGTGTAAACACAGCAAGACATGTTGAGGGCTGGCGGCTAAAAGGCTGGGGTCTCCAGGGTTGATTAGGAAGAGCTGCTGATGGACCACACTCGGTGTCTGCGCTCTCTGATCTGCAGACCACATGCAGACAAACTGGGAGCAGCTTGGCTCATTCATCGCTCTGTTCTGTCTGATTGTGGGTGGTTGGAGAGTCTTTGAGTGGATCTGTTGTGGATCTATGAAGTTTTTAACAGATAAACCAGGTGTTTGTGGCTGCTGCGATAGTGTCAGTCATATGATAACTATAATATGTTACAGTAGTTTGCAACAGTATACTACAATAGACAGTATAGTAACATAACATTTCCTGCAGAGCTTCATCAGTATGACTTTTGTCATGTTTTCTCCTTGGTATTTTCTCCCGAAGCCATTGAAATCAATTTCATGACAATTTCAGGTAGAGGTCAAAAAGGTAAAACTGGCATGGAGAGACGAGGTGCTCTCACACCACAGGAAAACAGATAGAAGCAAAACACACTATACAATAAAACACAAAACACAACACCCTATAAAAGAATATTTTACTTGTGCAAATAACTAGAGCAGGTGGAAATGTACTGTAACAGCTTTGATTGGTTCAGTGTGAATAAGCAAATGTGGCATTATTAGAGGTCTAGATGACAATACAGGGGAAAATTTGTATGAAAGGAGCAAGTGAGAACATAGGCTCTTCAGTAAGAAAAACACAGCACAAATGTGTTGTTGCTGTTATTGTGGATTTTCATTTAAAGGGGAACTATGCAAGTCTGGTCATTTTTTTGCTAACCCCCCTCCAGGCCATGTGTATTTGTTTTTAACAAAGCCTTTGAAAAAGCAATCCATGTTGCAATGATACGACATTTATATCTGTGTAGTCTTAACCGTCATAAACGAAAGATTATGGGTTATGAAGCGCGTTTGTGTCGCAGTGTGCAGAGATGAGAGCTGGGACACCGGGTCGGAGGCCAAGTGCTGCACTGGTGTTGCAAGGTTGGTTTTCAGCCCAGAGACACCAGGTAGAGGACAGAGAGCCTCCATTCTCCTCGTAACATGTTACATGTCATGTATGTCAGAATTACTCTGAAGCTGTTTAATTAAGGTAAAAATGTAGCATCCTGCATAGTTCCTCTTTAATTCATGAAGGCAGGAAAGAACCAAAGACATTATTTGATCTCCAAAAAACGTGTTTCTTCCTCCTCCTGAGGGGAATGTGATGCAGCTGTAGCGACAGCAAATTCAACCAAGTTAAAGCTTTTAGAGCTACAGCTACAGTAAATGACACGTCATATGATTTGTAGATTTGGAGAATTGTATGTTTGTTATTTTATTTGAAAGATGAAATGTGCAAATAGTACATAGCCAGTATTTATAAGAGAGATATTTACAAACTGTGAGGGAAATTTAAGCTGCATCAACAAATGAGATGTATGTATGTTTGTATTAAAATATTTGGTGTGTTTGCAGTGCTCAGATTTTTTTTGCTGCTGTTTCTGTAGCTTCAGCAGAGCCAGAATTTGTTGGGTGTCTCTATTCTGGCAGGTGAGCAGAGACGCTGTTGAAATTAGGTGGTTCTTATTAAGTGAGTTCAGATTTGTCTTCAGCTCGACCTCACTTTGATAGTTCAGAATGAACAGAAACTAACATAATGTGATTTTTTTCACTCTAGTATAGAACAAAGAAAATGAAGCAAAGGTAAAATTGGTCTTGACGCAGGGATCTTGTATTATAATCATCAGATCCTAAGCTGTGTCCCAGGGCAATTCTCCCCTGTCAGCACACTATGACTCAACATAGTCTTCATTATAAGTGGACATCAGATCAGATGTCACTATCAATTCCCTGAAGCCACGACCTCTCCTAATACCCCTCACAGCCAATTAGGGCAAGTAATGGTAGCAAATCTTCAATGGCAATGTGTACTAGCTGGTTAGAGCTACACATGCTACCCTGCTAGCTGCTGTCAGTAGGGACAGGGGCTAATGGGCAATCACAGAGAGACTTATGTTGCAAATCAGCGCGATCCTCGGGACTCCACTGGGGATTCCTGTCCAGTGTAGCCTGATTCTGGAGCTTATGATGCGGTAATGGGTGCTTTGGTGGAGATCTGAGAGGGCCCCGTGGGAATATAGTGTCAAACTGGCCCAGGCTTCCTCAGGCTAAAAGGGGGCTTTGATAGGGAAAGCAGCTCTGCCCACAGAACATGGAGGAACAGGTCCCTGCTGAGGATGTGTCACTGCTAACTTGTAAAGAAGCCGTTGACTCCTTGCTTATATGTTTCAGATTTTTCATTTGTAATAAAATAAAACGTGTCACATGTTTGGCAGCACTGTTTCATGGATTAATTTAAGTGAGAATGAAGTGAAGTAACACTGAGGACCGTGTATTGTAAACATATACTATTGTTTTTTTTTTATTCCTAACTATTAAACACACTGTATCAGAGTGTACAGTTTAGACGTGTGTGTGTGTGTGTGTGTGTGTGTGTGTGTGTGTGTGTGTGCGTGTGTGTGTGTGTGTGCGCCTTATCTGCAAGTTTGCAAGATGCCTGATTTTGGATTTAACTGATTTAAGATGGACAAATCATGTTAAACCTAATATGAGCTGATTTGATTTCATTTGAGTTTCATTAAATTGATATTTAATCCAAACTCTATTCAACACTGTATTTTCATGCTCAGGGGAAACAAACAACCCACATGTTTGAGGGAGTTTGAGTTTTGAGGGATGTAATGCTTGTTATGCCATCATTTACCTTAGTTCAACCATTCATGAAGCCATGCATTCGCGAATTCATCCAGTCACATAAGGAATCAAGCTGTTTCACAGCTGTCATACACAGATTAAACCCAGCACAGATTATTAAAAACATTGATTAAAACGTATCTAATGAAATGAGTCCTACATCTGAAAACAGCCAAAAAACTGTGTTCCATACAGCTTGTTCTGTGGGCTTTTACGGCTAACTCGTCCTAATCTGGTGGAGCCATGGTTGGTAGCTTTCATCTTCAAGAGAGGATGTCACATCTGTTGGCAGTTTATCAGATGTAATAAGTATTAGCATAGCAGTGCTCAGTGGTGCTTGGTGATAAAGGTACAGGTAAATCTGCTGTATGATTCATACATGAACCGGTCCAGAGTAGTCACATGTATCTCTGTCACCACTGAGCGAAGAATATTGACGTGATTGAGAAATTGACCATGATGGTCTGTCATTGCTCATTATTGATCAGTATAATCCTATAAAGGGAACACTGGCCCTGCCGGTGGGTATAGTTGTGCAGCATGTATGTGTGTGCATGTGGGAGGGGCGCTGAGGCTGCGTTACAGGGGTTTATGCCGTCTGTTGGTCCTGTCAGCGGATGGGTGGGTGTGTGGTGAAGAATGGTGAAGGCAGGTGGTGTGACTAAAGCGAGGACTGGACCGAATTGGGCGGATGCAGGGCTTTGGCTGAGGGAGGAGGAGATGGGACAGGGGTGTCACCAGTCGACAGGGCCTGTCCGAAACAGTGCCGCGCACCACACCCACCCAACTGTTCCTCTTTCAGCGCCCTTCTGCCCATTTCTCCTTCTCTCCTTCTCTCACTCTCTCTGTCTCGCTTTATCTCTCCTCCTCTTTTCTTTTCTTTTCGAAATGCATTGTTAACAAAACGGTTTACAAACCCTGGCTGGTACATTATCCACGACCGCCTCCTGTGAGATTGATTTAAGCAAATGGATTCAGAAAGGGAGGGAGGGATGGAGAAGGGGGGGGGGGGGTTGTATGGAAAGGACGGAAAAGGAGAAAGTGAAAAGGGGTGTGTTCCTCGGTGCAGCAGCTTTACAAAACCACCACATGGGCTGCGTTGAATATTCGCTTTTCTCTTGCATTTTGAGAAGCCATACATTAAACGCTCATTATACAGCCTTTATGTGCAGGAGGAGGCTCCCTCTCTGTGAGGGCAGAGTGGCTGAGGATGCACTATGATCTTCCTGCATATGCATGCATGGAGCATCTTTAGAGGCTTTCTGACATGTATGATATCATCATGACCGAAAGCTTTGACTTTCATAAAGCCTGACTCAGGAAAGGGAGGGTGTGTCTGCCGCAAGGCTAATTTTTTACGGTGTCTGTAATGTTTAATAAAGTTGGCTTCTGGAGGCGCTGGCTGTTCTCACGTGTCGGCTCAGAGAGAGAATTCTGCATTCAGGTCTTTCAGAGTCAGAGGAGTCTATTGAAATCAGCACGGCAACAGCGACAAAAACCATGTAAGAGAAGCTACCCGTTTCTTTTCTTTTACAAGTTTCTCTATTAAAACAATACAAAAAGCACAGAAGAAGAGCGTCTCGGTCCTCACACGCTCTCAAAAAGGACACACTTCAGCTGCGGATGAATTTCTTTCACTTTCACTTTTCATTTGACTTTTTAACTATATCATTTCACTTTCAACTGCACTTTCACAGTCCTCACGACTTCTTCCAACAATAGGATCCTTTTCTAGAGGTGTGTGTGTGTGTATGTGTGCGTGTGTGTGTGTGTGCGTGCGCATGCTCGCAAGGAGGGGGGGAGCAAAGGTTAAACTGGGCATCCCATCATGATAAATCACTGGTTAATGAGGAGTCCATTGTGTCCTCACACATTGTGTCCCCCCCTCCCTCCTCCCCTCCTTCTCCTCCTCCTCCTCCTCCTCCCCCTCCTCCTTGTGTCCCTTAGACCGCTACCTTCGGGTTGTTAAGCTGACACAGATAATGAACTGGCCGCTTTGAACTGTCCTCACAATATTGACTGGTTGCACACAGCAGATGTCTCCCTGGCAGAAAGCAACTGGTAAAAGCACATTAGGTTAACAAAGAGAGCTTTGCTTTGCAGGGGTGGGGACTGGAGAGGAGGTGGCAGAGGGGTCTGTGTGGGTGTGTTGTGAGGTGGTGGGGGCAGAGGGATGGGGTGGTGGTGGGGGGAGCAGAGGGCAAGCTTCAGAGTTGACAGATCTGGGGGATTATATCGAAACAACACTTTTGTCGATTATGTTACGAAGAGAAGAAGCAACAAAGAGGGGACACGTTTTGAAAGAGAATATCTTCACAGGCTTGCGCGTCGCATTGTGCGTGTGCTTCGGACAATAATCTTTTTTCATTCGTAGTAGATGAACAAGTGTGGAAAGTGACAAAAAAGTATGTTTAGACTCTAAAATAGAAGTTGGAAAATCTGGTGGAGGATGAGCTAGTGTGTCACCTTAACTGCTTTGTCCGGCTATACACTCTTACATTTTGAAACATTTTGTTTTATACAGTTCAAGGTGCCACTGGTTTTACTGGTTTCATTTCTGCGTTGAAATGAATGATGTAACTCCTAAAACATGCTTTAGTCACATAAGCAGTCGGAGTAAAGTCACAGTGGAGTTCAAGCGTATATTGATGCAGAAAGTCTCTGGCTCTGTTTTAACAGTAATTTCATCTTTATTTTATATTTTTACAGACTTAATGTTGACTTTCACAGTTTGAACAAAAGATCTTGCTCACTGACGTTTGATGACTGTGTGCACAAAAAAAAAACAACAAAAAAACATCCACATTCCCAAAACACGCTAACAGGGTTTGTGAAGTGGCCGTTTAGGATGTGATATATGCAAAAGCAAACGCACTGGTCCGGTCCTTTTAAAGATAACAATCTGAATGGCAGTTTGGTGAGTTGATTCATTTGGTCTATAGATAACAAAATGATTAACTTGATTTTCAGTCTCCCCCTCGTTATTGTTGTCGAGTGAATGCAGCGCGGCCTGTGAGCCGACTGGTTTCTTTCTGGCAGTGGGACGGGTGTCTAATGGGTCAATAATAAGCCGTGACTAACCGTCTCCCTGAGGAGCAGCTTGGCCAGACACACACTCACAGAAAGCAGCAGAAAGGTATGAGCCACCAACACTGATTACCATATAATTGCAGCCATTGTATTTGACATGGAGAATTAGTAGCCCGCTAGGTGGCTAACTGGCCTTTTATTCAGCTTTGGACTGGACAAAAAAACACACCCACACACAGACAGACACACACAACAAATACTGGATGGAATATGCATTTATGTGCACACAATTATTTCTGTACAAATCTCAAAACAAATCTCCAAATTTTGCTTTTGCTAACAGTGTGTTTTAATCTTACCTGTGTCATTTTGTAAGTCTTGACTATGAAGCGGCTGCTAGAGAAGTACAGTCACATTCTTTGGTTTTCTTCGGTGTGCTTCACATAATTCAAGATACTGATTCAGTGGTGGAAAATCAACATGAAAGAGAGAGGTTCATTTCATTCAGGGAGTTGGATAAATGAAATGAATACTTCTCCGCTTCTTTTAAGATTAACCTCCAGCCTTTGTCAGCTCTCTCACACCTGTTTCTGTTGAGCCACCACACGAAATCAAACTGGAAACGTGCGCAGAAACATCTTTCCTGTTTCAGCGGTGGCGTTTCAACCGTCCGAGTTCAAGGATCAGTGTTCATACACACTGGATAATCTGCTGTGGCCTATTCAGATTCCTCCTTGCCACTTTGAAAATTACACACGCCGCCAGTTGCGAAGTCGTGAGCTTTTCCCACAAGGAACCACGTCCTCAGACTTTGAGGCACGGAACAATTTGATTTGGTTTCTGGCATACGAGTCAAGAGGGTTAACAAGACCCACCGCCATGGAGTCCCTTCACCCCACGTGTGGCTAAACGATCACTTCCCTGCGCGCCTCACATCGCAACAAATCTCCTTTCATGATCACTTTTCACTCTTTCTCTTTCTTGCCTGACTGACTCTTTTTAAAGCGAGAGGGAGAGGAGAGAGAGTCAGCGAGAGAATTTCTTTCCCTCTTAAAAGTTTTGTGTGAGGACGGCTGAGTGAGCGTCCATTGTAGAAAAGGCCCAGACCACCACTGGATGACCCTGCTTGGAGCGACAAAACCCAATTGGTCACGGCCGCCAGCAGCTAATGGGCCAGAGAGGAATAGCCCTGGGTGGGTAATGACTGTATTCTCTGCCTTTCTCTTTACGCCCTTCTGGTGCCCTCGTACCCCCCACCTTACCTCATCAGCCACCAGCCCCATGCCCTCCCCGTATACCCCTGCACCCAACCCATGTGTGCCCCCCTGGCCTCCTCCTCTTGTGTCACTTACACTAACACACACATCTACACAATACTGTTGGTCACAGTGTCTGTCTGTGTGGTGCACTTGGCAACAGATGCTGCAGACAGATCAGGCAGAGAGAATCAGAGGACCATATGTTTGGATGAGTCATGGTCGTCCTTGCCTTTCCCACACAGTGGAGCTCGATGGAGGCGTCTCCGTCAGACCGGACGAACAGGCGCATTTAACGCAAGAAGCTGCAGAGTTGTGATGATGCCTTTCTAATGTGTCCAAAACAAAACCTCACAAAATGAGTCCACTGTATTGACAGCCACATAATCTGCATGATAAACACGACTGTCCCATCAGTGCCTTCAAAAATAACTACACTTGGAATGGTTCGGTTGGTCTGATGAAATAAATGCAGTTAAAGCTGTTTGGTTACAATCAGGGAAAAATGCAGGTACACACGGACACTCCACCGACCACACCTCCGCGACTTTGCACATTACTTCCTGTTTTAACCCCTTTGAACTGAACATAAAAAGCTGTACAATGTGACCTTTGAGGTTTTTTTGCAGACAGTGTTTAGAAATACCAAAGAAAAATGCCTTAAAGACTTAATCTGAATGTTCTCTTTCACAAAAATGTATAAGCTTTGAAAATGAATTGACAAAGTCAATATTACTTTTATTTTATTATTTGCAGGATTGTTATGTGTTTAGAATAAAGTGTTTTTTGGGAAATGAAAAAAAAATCATACTATCTCTCAGTTAAATGGCCATTTGATTTTTCTTTGTACAAACTGTTTCAACTTGCCAGCATCAGTGGAGACTGACATACAACTAGTTATAAATCAAATGCAGTGAATACTATATAATTATGTTGGATTGATTTTGAAAGTTGAACTACTCCAGATAAAAGCTGAGATAGAAGAGTTTGATTCTATGGTTCAGATGACAGCAAGTTCAGAGAGTGAAAGTTCCAGTGAAATATCGGGAAACAAAGCAAGGAACCAAAATATATTTTTCTAAATTTCTAAATTTCTGCTTGTGATTGTTTTTAAATTCAAAATTGACTTCTATGCTCCAAAGTCACACACTGATTGGCCACTCTCAGCACGCATCTTTGCATCACTTCCTGTTTGTACCAAATTGCATATATTAGTGCATTAGTAAGCCTTTGTAGACTTTCTAAATGTTGCAGGAAAACTTAATCCACTCTTTGATTAAATATACATACATGTAATAGTGACGTTTTCATTTCATAAAAATCTGAACCCTGGCCGACAGAGATCGTTTCCTGTTTGTGAAAGTGAAGTTGACGATAAGGCACTTTGTGTCAGGACAGTTTAGGATGCTGGGTGGTGGTAGTGGTGTAGTGGTTGGCAGCAGATAGGAGGGGTAGTTGGAGGAGGTGGTGGTGGTGGTGGGCAGGTCACAGTGGATCTATTCAGGCCCTAAGACAACACCACACAGAATGATAGACTCCTCAGGATTGTTTGTCCCTCAGGGGCCATTCTCTCTCCTGTCTCCCTCAATGGCACCCTTAGTCGCACATGAGAGGCTCTCTCAGGTACCAGAGAGAGAGAGAGAGTGTGTGAGCGAGTGTGTGTGTGTGCGTTTGAAGGGTGGAGCGGGGTGGTGGAGGTGGGGTTGTATTTTAGAGATAAAGCCTCCTAGTCCTATGGTTGATTGCCCCGCTATAGACAGTCACTCAGTGGCTCTGAAAGGCTCCCTCAGACGCCAGTGAATAAACTCTTACTCTTACGCTTCCATACATCACCCTCCACCTCCCATCCCACCCTCCTCCTCTGGCAGATCCACCCCCTCCACTCTCTCACTTTGAATTTTCCGGGGATTTGAGCACTAGCCCTGTAACCTTCCTCCCTCCAAAAAGTCTCCACACTTCTCCAAAAAAAAAAGAGTCTTTCTCTCATCCTTTTTATACTTACAAACATTCAATGGACAGTCAACATTTCCATACTGACCATTGTTGGCACATGGCATTCATTAATCTCATCAGTATTAATGATCTTAAATTAGATGCTAGATATTTGTTGGCAGTGGTAGGCCCTATTTTGTGGCCTTCTCTTCATATTGCTGATATATAAACACATATAGCGTGTAATAGGAAAATTTGATAGGTATAGTGACAGTTGTTCATGCTGAGCAGTGACAGGAAACAGAAGTGCTGTCCTCTGTCTGTTGTCTTCTTTCCTGTTGACATGTGAGAGAGACAGTTGCTGAAATGGCGATGTTATGCTGGCAGGCTAACCATTAGCCCGAACCTCTAAAAGGCCAGTTAGCACTGTTGTGGCTCCTGTCAGCAGTTTCCTGACTGCAGAAAGGCTCCATCTGACAGTGATTGACACAACAGGATGAGCTGACTAATTCATCCAAACAGATCACAGGTGGCAAGTTACTAAGTACATTTACTAAGTTACCAAGTACTGCAAGTGCTATGCGAACAAAGCTTTGATGTACTAATAGTCCTGCATTTCAGGAAATGATACTGAACCTTTTATGTTACAGCTTTAGTTGGTAGTCATCTTGCAGATTCAGCCTTTACAATCATCATATAATACAGACTCATCCTCACTGATTGTCTGTGCCTTCTAATATCCTGTTAGAGACAAATGTAACACTGCTCTGGTAAAGGCTGTGATAGGTTTAGGCAGACATAGGCAGTATTAAAGTTAGGGGATCGTTGTCATCATGATTACAATAATAAATGTATCTTTCCATCTGCTATATTAAAGTTTGTTTTGTTGACTTATTCATCCACGCCAACCCTCTTTAGCTCTGTGGCAATGCCCTCATCACCCATACTAAGGTTAAGGTAAATAATGAAATACAAGAAAATAAGATAAGATAAGATAAGATAAGAAGAAAAAGTTATATGTAAATACAAATACTTATAAATAATTGATAATGATATAATATAAATAATCAGATATAATAAAATTTCAGTATAGCAAAAAAGTGAGACTGTTGAAAAGAAGCTGACCCAATTGGAGGAGCAACTCTAACAGGCTGCCACTTGTGTGGCGCCATCCTGGAGCAGTATTTAGCACAACCTCTGCCAGTACTTTACTCTCACCTTTTAAGATTCACAGGACTGTAAGGAGTAATAGAGTATCTTACCACAGTCACAGTGATGTTGATAACTTTAATTACTGCCGCTCACGGAGAGGCAAAACAGTTTCTAGAGACGATGGAGAAAATGACATGAGGATCAAAATTATTCTTTTTGTGGATGGTGTGGTCTGCAGAGTAAGACAGAGGAAAAGGCCAAATGGTTATTCAGAATGCAGCTCAGGTCCCGTGTGGTGCTCACTCAGAACTGTGCAGTGAAGATGAACAGAGAGTCAATGCTCTCTCAAAGACCTGGGCGGTGAGGCTTTCCACACAGCAGTTTGATTGACACTGTCTGTCACAGGCAATGAACTCAAATCTCTCACTCTGTTTTTTTTTTTTTTTTTTACCCTCCTTCCCCTCCCTGGGTGCATGAGGGAAATTTCTAACAAAGTTTTACAGTTATTCATTAATGGCTCTTAATTAGTCTTCCTCTTTCTCAACAGTGATACTACACAAACTCCCATTTACATTCTTAAAACCCTGACTTCCCAGTCACTGTCATACATTTACATTTTCAAACCTTTCTATGTAAAGCCAAGTGGCCAGCAGAGCTGAATGTTGCCTCCTTATGGTGCAGCCTGGTTTAAGCCATTCAAATTCAGCCTCAGTGTAGAGGTGCAGGGCTTTGCATATTCCTCAGTCCTCGGGGACCTCAGCACAGGCAGACCCACCTTTGTCTGCACCTCAGCCTGTGGACCTCGGGGAGTTCTTTACTCTGATCAGGCCTCCATTTAAACAAGTGAAACAAAACCAGCATTTAAACCAACCAGGTTCCCTCCAACGCAGATTTATTTTCAAGCTGTTGCCCTTCTGCTCCTGCTCTGATTGTAAATGCTAATTCCTCGGGTCTTTACATTATTTCCTAATCTGTACTTTCACCACAGAAAGGAAAAAAAAAACACCCAGTTTACCTGCTCTTGTAAATTCTGAACTCATACTGTTTGGTGTAGTTTTGAATTTTCTAAATGGAAAGATTTTGTCAAACTGGGTTTCTTGCAGAGGAAAGGATCTTAGTTGTCTTTTTTTCTCCAACTGTTATTTTCTTTTTAATGACACATTCAGGCACTTCAAGATCTTCTTCAACAATAGATCTAATATAGGATACCCACCAGCCCTCTCCCTCACCTCTGTTTCAATCGTCTCATACACTTGTGAGGAACTATGGCTAAATTAGTCTGCTTAGAAACGGAGAAGTGCCTTAATTAAAACTTCATCTTCTCCCCAAATCCCTCTTCTCTGCTTTATTCTCCTCTTCTCATCCTCCTTCCTCCTCCACGGCTGCATCTCATCCAGCAGACAGAAGGGGGGGGGGGGGCATCGTTGACTTGCACTCTTAGGCTTTCAGTCATTCGCCGGCCTCAATAGAAACTCCCTGTTAGATACAATGACCTTGCAAATTAAAGGAATGACTGTCCAAATTAAATCAAGCAAGGCAGCCCCATGCAGGCAGACGGGCTCTCTGAGCTTAGCCTGCTCTCTGCTCGCTCCCCCTCTCTCCAGCCCTTCAGTCTTTCTCATAAGCGAGAGGTAAGCACAGAGAGTGAATGGAGGTTTTCTTCGCAGTCCTCCTTGAGATGCTACTTCTTGCTAATTAACTGGTGCTCTTTGTCATCTCCTCTGTGAGTATGAAGGACCTTGGGGAGACTGAATAGAGCTTTCTCAACTGGCAACCTTTGCCAACTGTCTCTTGCTCTCATGCACCCCTCATTCTGATCTCTTTGTCAGATGTTGCAATAGCGAATGAATTGATAGTGCTTTTATTAATTAGTTTTTTGGCACGCCGTCCATGCCATTATCGCTGCCAGCCCGTGAGTTTTTGGAGGGAAGCGGCTGATTGGGATCAACATTTTTGTGCTTGCCTTGTCATTAAAAATTAATTTTCATATGAAAGAGGAGTAAAAACATGAACTTCAAAGTGCTTGTGTGTGTTGTCTCTTTGCATGTGAATGCAGCCGTGATCCCTGGACTCAAGAGACGGCCTATCATGGCCTGTCATCTCTAATCCTTGAAATATTGTCCCAGTTCAATGAATGGTGTAAAATTGGAACATATGTGTCATTATTCTGTAAATCTTTCATTATACCGTGATCGCCTGCTTGTCAGCTCGTCCGCGCCTCCTTTCACAGACGGTTCCTTGCAAGCTGCAAACATCCCGTTTAACAGTTATTATTTGCAAATAATGTCACATTTTTCGGCAAATATGCATAAAATTCAGTTTCTCAGATTGCTTGAATGGTCGCCGTGGATTTACTTCAAGGAGATGCATGAGAAAAAGTATGCGTCTGCCTCCGACAACAAATGGTAGCTGTAATTTCCCATCCGTCTGCTGGGATCTTGGAGATTGTCAGAGATCTGGCCAGGCTGCGCTGGTTGGACACACGTCGTAAAGCTAATAGGGTTGGACTCCCAGACTGTGACACTGAGATTTGCTTCTCCCTTGATCAATTAGTCTCCGCTTGTCCCACTGTATCAGCCTCAGAGGAAAAGACTGTAACGATCCATCAAACTGTGGATACAAAGGAAAGGCGATGGGAAAACATTCAAGGAGAACCATGGCCATAATAGCTGGAATCACACACTATCCCATGAAAACTAGATGGTAAAACAACTGGAACCAAACGCTCTTGTCTCTGTGTGTGGCAGTTCAAACAATAGGTCACTCTAAGTTTTTACATCTTCCATATTCTCCAAACAGAAGGAAGAGTGTAAGAGGTCATCAAGCTCCTTCCATCGTTGACCCAGCTCATATTTTGCCAAATGAAAGGATGACATCTCTTTTCAAAGCTTCACTTCAAGTGATTTTCTGAAGGCAAGTGAAAGTTTCAAATTCCTGCTTCTCGGCTTGTTGTCTTTGGAGTGGACCCTGTCTCAGGCCATTGTGCTCCCCTTGACCTTAAGTGTCTTATCATTTGGCCCAGCAGAGCAGAGGTCACTCTGCAATAGGTGACCCTTCCCCCTACCCGTTCCATTTTGCTTTTGTACAAGTACAAGAGGTCTCTAGGAAGACTCTCCAGCTGAAGATAATACACAAAGTACTCTGAGATAAAACATGTGGTGCTTTGAGTAACCAAATGGAAAGAATCAGAGAGTCCTAAACAAGATTTACACATTTCAGCGGTAAATTTTCTCATCGATGTTGTTCATGGTTGACTGGTTTAACCTCACATCCTGGTAAGGACTTTATCATAAAAGACCAATCGCAATCCCCTCTTTGTTCGCTCGGCTGATAACTGGGAGAAAAAGAACATGAAAGTACTCCCAGGTCTCACTGTGTCTCTGATTTGGATAAACTGAGCCATTTCTCGCTCATTAAGCTGAAACGACTCTGGGCTCAACATGGCGGTTAAACCAGAGGAGAGAGGAGGCGTGAAGAAGAAGAAAGGGGGAAATGGACTGCAGGAGATGGTGAAAGGGATAGACCGGTGACGGTTTGGAGAACTGACAAGCAAAAGGGGGAGTTAAAATCCTGGTGGAGCAAAGGTCACCTCACCTAGGGCCTGTTGGATCCCCCATAATGCAATGATGGGATCAGTTTCAGGCCACACTGTGACAGAGAACCAGCACAGACCAATGACTCCAAATGGTAGTATGTGACTTTGAGTTGCAGGACTTTGACTGCTCCAGGAATCAGACCTGTGGGGTCTGCTGTGTGGAAAGTCAGTCAGACCACATTACTGCTGCCTGTATGACTAAAGACCCTGACCGTCCTCATGGTCATCATGCCTCACAAAGTTTCAACGGGGTAAATGGACCGGCTGATGGTCCACATCCGGGTTAAGGAGAGCAGCAGCGGCCGGTAATGGCCACCAGCAAACTGCCACCTCATACTGAGGCCCACAGATGTTTCAAACCATGTGACCACTGTTATGGCTTTATCTGGGATCTAGAAGTGCCATCAGAAGCCATGGCTACAGCTCATTACCATTTGATTCTCCATATTGCTTGTTTTGTCCAACCAACACCCTGAAACCCCAAATATTCAATTTGCAATTAATTAACAAAGAGAAGGAACAATTCTTTACAATAGAGAGGCTGGAGCAAGATCTTTATTATATTTGTGCTCAATAAATTACCTGGAAAACTCGTGGAAATTGGTGCAGATGAATGTTAACCATGTTTGGTAATCATCATATAAAACTGTTTCAAGTGTGTTGTTGAGATCGCGGATTAGAACAGCACATCAACACTTAATACAGGAATTCAGCTTGAGGGAATTAAATTCATCTGAATATTCCAGCCAATTTTGTGTAGCATCATGAAATGCATTTGTTGAGTGAGTTTCTAAAGTTCATATCAGTCATTTCCTTTGAGGCCAAATTCAACAAGAGGCTTGGCTGATGTAGCTGAAGAACAGCATCTGAAAAGACTCCCACTACCAACTCTCCTTGAAACTTCTCAAATCAGATTCCGAATCTGAAGGTCGGCAGTGTTTTCTTTGGTCGTGTTCATTCGTGACAACATAAACACTGAACTCTTGCTCCCCGCTCTGTTTTCTTTTTTCCCTCGACGTGAAAGAAGATGAGTGGAAAAAGCTAAATGTTCTGTCGTTTTATTGTTGATCTTCGATTAATCATGAGAGGCCAAGTGCAAGAACCGTGTCCAGCCTTGTTTATGCAGGGCTCAGCTAGGACCCTTGCAAATGCACACACACTTGTACACACACACATACACACACACACGCACACACACACACACACACAGTGGCACATGCAAACACACACTTGTGCAGCAGGAGCAGCAGCAGCACTGAAAAGATCACTGGTTTCCTCCTGTTATGCAAATGCATCAAAACGCTTGAGTGAGAATTATATATGAATCCAATGAGGCTTTTTCTCTCTTTTAGAAATGCTTAGCCACAAGTACTGAGAGCCCTCAATGGCAAGCGTCCGCTTCACTCCCTGGCCATGCGTATTATTCAGCTTGACGAGACGCAAACTGACATAAGCACCCGGGCTCACTTTCACCCACTGGCAATCCGATTATATGGCCAACACGGCATCAATGCTGCAGGGCCAACAGGCAGTGAAGTCCGTCAAGCATCCCCTCCTCCACCCAAGCCCCTTCTTTCCCCATTCATACCTTCTTCTTCTTCTTCAACTGCCCTGTACAGCCACCCCTCCCACACACACTGACACACACACTTCTTCAAGCCTCCAGTCCCAGTAAACAACAAAACTCCGGTCCAGAATCCACAAATAACAAGTTACAGCCCAAGCAAAACTTCATAAAAATCTTGTAAAAATAATGAAGTAAAACTTTTATTGCTTGTATCCAGGGACTCGTCTTTCACTGTGCATGACTAAAACAAGAAGCATTTGCTCATTTCATAATCATCCGTGTGCACGTAACTGAAAAAAATTGAAAACAAGCATTTTATTACATTTTTTTGTCCATCTCAAGCTTGTCACTGCCAGCTGTGCTGCTCTGTAGAGCACAAAGACAGCATTATACAGCTGCATGTGGTGGCCCTCTGAACTCTGTCTAGAGCCTGTTCATTCCATAATAATCAGATATTAGCAGCTATATCTATATCAAACAAGTGGTGCAGGTCGGCCTGACCAGGAGAGTCACCTCGAACGTCACAATGGGGCTCCTAAGCTAAACTGGTGTTGACAACCACACAGCCTGGCCTTCTTTTCCGTGCTGCGCACTGACGCTTGGGTCCTCAGACGGGGCACCCGTTGGAGCATTGGGTGTTTACATGACGCTACCCGATAAGACTGCCAGGTGCTCGGGGGGGGTTTGGAGTGGAGGCTCCCCTTGCAAATCGCCCCGCATCCGTGAAACTAATGTAGAGATGAGATTAAACTTGCAGAGAGATACATTTGCAATTGATTAACGCTGAGCCACTGTGACAAATTGTATATACTTTTGAGGGAGTGTGTGCTAGTCTTTGTGTTTGTGTGTGCGTGCATGTGTGTGTGTGTGTGTGTGTGTGTGCACGCGTGTGCATGTGTGAGTGTGTGGTATGGACTACAAAATCAATGCCAGATTATTGTTAAAACAAGAGAGATTGGTTAAACAACTACTACTTACACATGACACCAGATTCTGTGCGTTTGTGAGCAGCAGATGCTTTTATCAGAAAGTAAAATTAAAATATTTAAATTTGAATCAGTTCTAATAATTTCAGATGGAGTGTAATGAGCCAGTGGAGGATGTTCCACCTGCCTGCCTGTCCCTTCTAAAACAAGGATTTAGAGGACTACTGTGCTTCCTCTGCACCCCTCTGTTTTGTCTGGTATTAATGAGCAATTAACTTTGCATACAAGGTCACGGACAATGGTATTGGTTGTCAGATTATGCTAATGCTCTTGGCTGTGGCTGCACTGAAAGAGGACAGGGAATCCCTGTGAATAGAGAGGGTTGTGGCCTTTCTCCAAGATGAGAAAATGATATGCAAACTGTACCAACATGCACTTTAAGAGGATTAGGACACCACTCGACATCCATACTGACAACTGCTAATAAATGAACAGCAGAAAGGAGAGGCAAGTGTCCCGGTTTGGACCAGACAGAATAGTCATTCTGCAGCTCAAATTGAAACTTGTGTGTATGAGTTTTTGGCCCGTTAAATGAAAATGTAAACCTGAAATGCATGATCTTAATGATGCGATTTGAGTGCATGTGGGGGGTGAAGATGAGATCAAAAATGATGACAAAGGCCCAACTGAAAGAATTCAGTGTGGGGTGAGGCGGATGAAAAAAGAGCCTGGGGTGAAACTAAGAAGTTGAACTCCCATGACCAAGTGAGAGGGAACAGGTGCAGCCAGAGTTCATATAGAGCGCTTTGTGCGCTGATATGGCTCCAGTCCATTTGGGGAAGAGGGAGGGGCCCATGTTTAATACAAAGTTAATATCGATTTAATGCTTGTCACTGCTCTTCTGAATCTTGTGGCATTGCTAATTCGCTCAGTGTTGAGCAGGGCTTTTACGCCGCCTGTGCCAGATGCTGCAGGGACCTTCAGAGCCACCGGTGAGCTGAGGTGAAGCCGCGGCCAAAACACCCCAAGTGGGAGCCGCCGCCGAGGTGAAGCCCGGTCACAAACTGAATCGGCTGAAATAGATGTTTGGTTAACTTCACATGGCAGGAGCGAGGATTCACTGCAGCTTCATCCCAAACCTGCACAAATGGTCACAGTTTGAGGCGCCAGGGGCTCAAGACGGGAGACAGAAAGTAAAAACAATGCCACAGTGGAAGATATGTCATCACTGACAACTGAGCTTCTGGTCAATATTAGACATTAGCTGCAGGGCTAAGTATCAAAGGTAAAACTCTGTATTGTGGGGGATGTTATTTTATATATTTGACCAGTCTGCTATCAGTGATGCATTCATTTTCAAGCAATATTCTAATGCCAAGTGGTGGAGGTGGAACTAATTTGTATAGTGTGACATATATACAACAATGTTCAGTGGGCTGAATCTGCAGTGTAGTTTCAAATAGTGAAAAATACAATATCCTTAAAGTGCAAGTACCTGAAGAGAAGTACTTTCCACAATTGTTAGTTTACACAGAAAAATATGCAGGATTATATGTTAATGCCAGTCAAATTCATCTGATGAACATATCAGCTTCTCTTTAATTCCCATCAATACCACCAGTGTTACAATTTACCTGTGCTGTAGCCTAAAAACTTTAGGCTAACAGTGAATTTGTATCTATCTAAGATTTAATGGCAGTAAATGAATAACATGTAACACCCACACACTGGCTGACCATGGTTCATTGGTATAAGTTTGTGCCATGTGCTGACAGAAAGTGGCTAACTGGTCAGGATGGATGTGCTCACAGAAAAAAAAAAAAAAAAGGCTCTCATTTGCCAAACACCCTGATGGAGTTGGATGCAGGCTTGAAAGGCTGCGGGGCTGAGATGGATGGACTGGTGACCGCTGTCATATACGAGGCTGCAACCAGTCCGCACAATCTGTTCATCCCGGGTTCAGTGAAAAGACGGGGAGTTCCCTTTCCTCGATGCGTCCACGTCACCGATAAATAATGAGGGAATAATAAACAGTTAACCACCTGTCGGACCCGCGGCACAATGGGACGGCCCATAGAGAGCCCCTCATGCATGGGTAACATATTTACTCAGCCCCTTTCACTTAACGAAGCAGAAAGAGACTCAAGACAATAGTTAAGTTCATCTATTTAGTAAACTGGCATGGCCCTGTCGGAAGGAGCCCGGCCATTCTTTAATATTTCTGTCATACTTTCTCTGTAATAATCAGAATATTCTGGTGGTCTGCTGAGGTATATGAATAATCCTATTGCCTGCAGGGATATTAAGAGCATCCTAAGTGATAAACATCAGTAGGTAATCCCTATGGGAGAATTAACCAACTATAAACATATTATGAATATTATATTATATATATATATATTATATATATATTATATTGAATATTATTGTTGTTATTATGATAGATATAGCGAAACAGACCCAACAGTACAAACTGAGGCCCGCTGACTGTCATTTGTAATGAGCATATATTTATATGGGAGCTGGTGATAGAGAGGCTGGGAAACAGGCTCCTCCAAACGATCCTATAATGCCATGTAAATTTTAACTTGAGATGTTGGATCCCTGCAGGATAATCACGCTACAGCGATGGGACCTCGGTGGGCTCGAACAGGGGGAGGGGCCGCTGTTGGTTGGTAATATTTCAGAGATGTGCTTTTAATGGCTTTAATTCAGCCGCAGCCAGCTGTTTTTACTCGGCCTGGTAAAGGAGCGGGGACGTGGCAAGCTTGCAAAGCTCGTAGAAATTAGTCTCGGTCAGCCAGAGCAGCCTATGCTTCCTGCTAACCATCTGCTTACCGCTCACAAAAGGGGGATTTCGGGGGAGCCAAGTAAAGGAATATGGGCTCATAAAAAAGCATTGAAGGTCTCGTTACTTATTGGAGGTGTAGCTGTGGTGGCGCAGCGCTGCGTTAACGCCTGTTTGTGCGTCCTGCGCTCATAAAGCAGACGCACCTCTGATAAGCCCCCCACTCTCTCCAAAAGGATCATTTCACGGAGGCGTTCCCTTTTAATTATCGGATTGTGGCCAGTTTATTTTAGATTGATGTTAAACTACTTATCATCAATGATGCACAGTGACTGAGCTGCGTCACTCCACTCAGTCAGGCTCGTCTCCTGTCTGCAGCTCCGGGGTCTCCATTAAATTAAGTCAAAGTTTGTTTACGCACACTTTTAATTAACAGCGACTGTGTGTGTGTGTGTGTGTGTGTGTGTGTGTGTGTGTGTGTTACCGAGCAAAGGATTTAAAGAAGGCGATTCATTGTAGTCTGTTCTGCATATTACAGAATAACTCTGGGCAGACTCAG
This sequence comes from Caranx ignobilis, assembly GCA_021432705.1. Classification (NCBI taxonomy): domain Eukaryota; kingdom Metazoa; phylum Chordata; class Actinopteri; order Carangiformes; family Carangidae; genus Caranx; species Caranx ignobilis. The sequence continues at coordinate 30,392,673 of MU270012.1, forward strand.
AGGAAACATGCATGTTTTCCACAGGGATGTTCACTTTTTCCTCAAGTGGAAAATAAAGGATGATAAACACTGTGTTGCTTTTAGGCCGCAGACATGAAGCTACAGGCCTAAAGTCATGAGTGGGAAAAATCCGTAACTCTGCCCATAGATGGAGAAAAAATCAGATTGATCAAATAAAATGGTTGGTAATAATAATAATAATAATAATAATAATAATAATAATAATAATAATATATATTAATAAATGTTTTTTTCGTTTGTTAAATAATTTTAAATCTAAATCAAACCGTTTCATTTTTACCAAACTGGCAACAACTCGTCGTTTTTTTCTTGGACGCACTTTCGCCTGATTACTCTGCTTTGACTGGTTTTTCAGGGCAAAGCTGACAGAACACGACTATCAGGCTCCAAGTGGCTTTAATACGAGTTTTATATGGGGTCTCAGTGTCCGCTCATATGAATGCGTTTTAAATCAAATCACAGATGCACTTTTATTCAGCCGGTTAAAATAGCAGAACAAAACCGTCTTTAGAAATAAAGCTTTTTTTTTATTCCACTGGGCTTTTTTTCTGAAGCCATGAGAGGGAAGGAGAGAAAGGCCGAGGGGCGCCTCCTCCGCAGCTGAGGGTGACAGTTAGTTCATGGTTAACAGGATCATGAGCGCACGGCGCAGGCCGCACACTTCTCCTGTGCGCTCTGTGCCGCGGCTCTGCGCACTGAATGAAGCCTGTGCAGAAAGAGTGATATTTAACACATCTGTTAAAGCGTTTTGATAGCAGAAATCCGTTTAAGACATTATTCCATGACGAGGGCCAGATTGAGTGTTGAGAATCCTATGAAACCCTAAAACTGATTTACATTTGAGATGCTGCGCATGGCATCTGCGGCCAACACACACTCACACTCACACACACACACACACAGTGGATTTAACAATAAACACAACCTGCTCACTTGTTCTCTTAATAGTATTATAGAGTTTTATCTACCTGTGATTGTGTTTGTTTTTTCAGCTCTGAAAGTGGAATAAAAGAATAATTTAGCATTTTTAAGGAGTATATTTTTATCTCCTGCACAACAGAAGGAGCCGGTGAAAGGAGAAGAATGAAGTATCTTTCTTAAAGTGCTCATTAAAAGTCCCCAATAATGAATGAATCTGCAAAGATTGCTCTTTAATTAGGCCGCTTGCCTCTGCCAAACAAAACAAACTGAAAGGAAAGTGGTCAACATGCAAAATTGATGACTGAGCCTCTTTTGTGGTCGCTACATTGTGTGTTGCTTGCTTATGAAGTCTAATGCAATCATAAATTGCGTCCTCTGGCCAATCAGCGGCCCGGGGGATAGAGCATGAAAGCGACCCATGTGGAGAACTTTGTTGAGCCCCTTTGTGGGGCTGTCAGCCCTGAGAGGAGGGCCGGGGGGGTCGGCTGCTATAAAACTGCTCTCCCCAGAGTGAGAAGAGCAGAGGAGTTAGCAGCCATTCACACGACTGATTCTCTCCCAGCTGACACGAGGAGTACTTCACATTTCACGCACTCTTTTTAACCCGGGACCATGATGATCCCAAGCGTCCTCGCGCCTCCCGCCCTCTACCCGGGGCTGTACCGACCCGCCGCGGCTCTGCCGCTCCACCAGACCCTGCCGTCCGCCTTCCCGACCCACTCCAGCTTTCTAGTGGAGGACCTGCTGCGGATAAGTCGCCCTGCCGCCTTCATTAACCGGACTGCCCCGTCAGCGAGTGGCTCCCTGCCCACTCCCACCACCACCGTGTCCTTCAGCTGCGCGCCCGCGGAGCGCGCGGTCTCCACCACCGCGGTGACGCGCGAATCGTGCTCGCCGAAAACGTCGCTGCCGAGCAGCAAGGACCCAACTTTTCTCAAGTTTGGAGTGAGCGCCATCCTCGCACCTTCGCCAAAGACCGGTGAGTAGACGGACGGTGCCCGCACCTGTTGTCACGTGACCCCTCAGACTGGTTGTAGTTATATGTGGTTGATTTAACACGTGTGTTGTTTGCTCCACAGCGTCCTCACCGCCCACAGTCCAAAGCCTGCACTCCAAGACCTTCCCCTTCCCCTGCTTCGACGGAACCTTTCACCCCATATTCAGGACGCCCTATCTACCAGGTAGGCGCCGCTTTGACTTCATTGATTCATGGATCTGTTGAGCCTTTAGAATCCAGTCTGAACTAACTGCATTTAGATGTAAAGCGCTGTGAACCGCTGTCATATTTTACCCGGGAGAAAGAGCCAGAAAGAAGAAATCACTGTCTTATTAATGGCAGCGCTGGCTCTGGCCCCCGGCCGGACCCACCCACCCACCCCCTAATTAACCAATTATCCCAAATCGTCACGCTCTAAATTTGAGGCGGGGTGGCGAGTTATAGTCCCCCCCTGCTTCCCATTGGGGGGCGTTGTGGCATTTTCCAGGCCCACGTTTTCCCACAGCGCCCGGGGGGCCACCGGGCCGCTGTGGCGGGCAACAAAGCCTTCAGCACCGTGACCAATTTGGTCAGCTCCCACCGGGCGAACCACCCACACACCCTGGAGAGTGACTTTTACCAGGCGGGCCAAAGGCGTGAACCAGTCATGCACTAATTTCCCTATTAGGCGCTATTGAGCGTTTTCAATATTCTCACAAGACCACATAGAGCGTCGTTGTTCCTGATTCTGCGGCGGCCACAGGGCAGCTGCATGTCCGGGCACAGTCCGGCCAGCAGAGCAGAGCGCGCACAGGACGCTGGGAACTCTCAAGTAAAGCTGAACTGCATGTAAAACTCCAAACAGAGCGTCCCAGCTGAGGCAAGCCTTCTCCCTGCAGGCTGCACGGCCCATAGGATAGGTTACCACTGACCTCCAGTCCTCTCTCTGTCTGTGCCCTAAACGTTCCTCTATTCTCCAAATTCTCCGAATCACGAGCTGAGATAAAGAATAATCTCTTAGAAAAGTCTATAAAGTCGCTAGTCCCTGCTTTCATTCAGACAAATCATAATGGAGATGGAGTCTTTTCATGGGCTCAGCTGAATGCCTCAACAAAACAACTCCAGCGTCCTGAATAGCTTTTCGTGTTCATTTAATGAAAATGATTTGAGGGCACGAAGAAGAAGAAGGAGAAGAAGAAGAAGAAGAAGAAAAAGCCCTGCGCCTTCCCCTCCGCTCTCCACTCCCCCTCCCGCCATCAGTATTCTGGTATGCAGTTGTGTTTAGTTTGAAAGTGTAAATCTCCTTTTGTTGCGATAATATATGGCCTTCGCCGCCTGTCCAGAGTCTTTTCTGCGTTAGTTCATTACTACACAATTACCGTTCACGGTTTATTAACTCCTCTATCCGCCCTCACAGGGTTCCTTAAAGGATATGCTACCTCTTTACCATACCAATGCGGTTGGGGACCGGCCAATGTGCTAATTAGTCACCTCGTGCCATTTCACTCAAAACAGAGACGTATTGCACAGTTCCAAGGGGAAACCTTCCAATAATAAGCGCTTTAAAAGTCTGGCCTGGCAGAGAAATCATTATAGTCATATAGCTCCTCTCTGATGTCACAGGGGATCATAAAGCAGTGAGATTATTTCCCATCATGCAGCTGGTCCCTCTCTGGCTGCCAGGGCAAACTCTCCAAGTGTGCACTGATTGTTTGCTCTGAGTGAACAGCTCTAACAGGCCCCTGCTTCTCCTCTCTGTTTGTCTTGCAGCATCTTCATCCGTGGTTCCCATCCCCGGGACTTTTTCCTGGCCCCTGGCCGCCAGAGGGAAACCGCGGAGGGGTATGCTGAGGAGGGCGGTGTTCTCCGACGTGCAGCGCAAAGCTCTGGAGAAAATGTTCCAGAAACAGAAGTACATCAGCAAACCCGACCGGAAGAAGCTGGCCTCCAAACTAGGCCTTAAAGACTCGCAGGTAAATCAACGCTGACGTTTCCGCACGTAATTTTGCGCACGTAGGCGTCGTTACGCTTTCCCACCGCTGCACTTGACGCAGACCTCGCGCGCTCACTCACCGTCTCCTCTGCCCACAGGTGAAAATCTGGTTCCAGAACCGGCGGATGAAGTGGAGGAACTCCAAGGAGCGAGAGCTGCTGTCGTCCGGCGGCTGCCGCGAGCAGACGCTGCCCACCAAAGCCAACCCGCACCCGGACCTCAGCGACGTGGGCAAGAAGTCCTCAGCCGAGGAAGAGGAGGAGGAGGAAGAGGAAGAGTTCGGGAGGGAGAGAATGAGGTCGGGCTCCAGCATCTCCTCCCCTTCTCTCTCCAGCAAGCACTCAGACTTCTCAGAGTCAGACGAAGAAGAAATAACAGTATCTTAATTTATTTAAAAAGCCAATATAGAGATATAACCAGTGTTGTGTTTTTCCATGAGACTGTGACCACATTTGTAAGAAACAAACCCCATAAATGTTAAACAACAACAACAGCAGCTAAGTTCCACTCAGTTTGTTGCTTCATCATCAGGATCTGCTTCTGAGATACAATTTGCTGTTTTTGCACAGCTTTGTTCAATTGTACAGTATTTTGTACAATTTTGTATGGAAATTTTATGCCAAGAATATTGAGTTACTTTTGCCTCGACCTTGAATAGAGTTGTTTATTGAAAAATGTAGCTATTTCGTTAATAATTTATATGAATCTGTTTAATAAGTATGTTGTATTATGTGCTGTATATATGTTTATTTCACATTTTTTGTATAAACACCAAATAAAATTGTAAACATTTCCAATGGATGTGTGCGTTTCTTTGGTTAGAAGCAAAAAAAAGACCAATTTCACCAAATTAAATCATAAATAATCATTAATTTTATTGATTCACAATAACTTAAGACTAGTACAGTGATATCAGATTTAAATCTCGAGCCCTGGACAGACCAGTGATGACAAACACCATCAGTCTGCTCTGATGTAAAGAGACTGTACACAAAATACTCCTTTTTCAAGTACTGTAACAAATCAGCTAGAAAAAAGTCCTCAAAATGCTGCAGGATAACCAACTATTTACAGAGATATGTTACATGTAAAAAAAAATGTACATAGCAAAGAAGGCTAAACATTCATTGAGTTTGTGAGTAATAAACACACAGACTGGTCAAATGCTTCCAACGACATCCACACCTCTGACAGCAGAGCAGGCTTTTCACAAGACTAACACAGTCCGCCTCTTTGTGCTCACTGTAGCAGGAGAGCCTCCATCAAATACACAGACACACATATGGACAACAAAAAAAAAAAGGTTGCCACAAAGTCTTCACAAATCTGGTTCCATGCTTTAGGTCTCGGCAGTGCTGAAATCTGCTCAGGGTGAAGGGCAGGGTGGGGTGGGGGGTGGGGGGCACAAACCTACATCAAGCTTTTGGCTTCCATTGGGGGATCAGAATGAATGTTGCATAGCATCGGTGACAGAAACACTGAAGGTGATGGAAGCAGGCGCTGAACGACATGACCCCGGTTTTATAAACGTCTGTCTGCCCTTCCCAGAAGGCAGGCTGGGAGGTTTACCACAAGAAAAAAAAAGTACAATACCTTTATTATTTTTTTTTGTTTACACCATAGACATGGTGTTAAAACTTTTACATTATCATTCAACCACAAGTACCTTTATACCTTTAAACCTCCGATTAATTATATCTATAAACAAAGCAGCATATACACTAGTTTTTACGTAATTAGTTCAACATGTTTCTTATGACAGTTTCGATCATCACAAATCACATAATCAGAACAGACAACGAGCGTGGCGAAAGCATAGTTGAAGGATGGGGGATGAGGTATAAAATCAACGCATCTTCTTAAAACTTCCTTCACCCGATCAACCTGCAGACGCTCCTGATTTCAAGCACTGAAACACGTCTTATATGTTTTTCTCTCCTGCTAGTGGTCCAAATATTTACACCAGTGTCTCAGCACTGAGTTCATACATGCATACACCTTTAATTAAAAAACAAAAAAAACCCAAAAAACAAACAAACCCAAAGTACTGCTTCTCATTCACGTCTCTTGGATCCAATGGCATTGGTGTTTGATATGATGCGAGGTCAACCACCTCTGCTCCAGAGAGGGCTCAAAGGGGAGAGTTGACTCGGAGCCCTGTTAAGTTTACAGCCATTTAGACAAATAAAGAATCATTTAATGCACGTAAGTCTGTTCCAAAAAGAGTAAGGCATTGTTTGTTAATATTCAGTCCAGCACCAAAAGAGAGTTGTGCTACAACAGCCTGCTTGGGCCAATGTGCATGAAGATCTTTAAGGGTTATGAGGGTTAAAGCAAGAACTTAGAAATGGTCGATGTTATTGTAAAGATACAACGGATAAAAAAAGACAGTAATTCAAACACAAAAAGTGATAAATCGAGCCGTGGTGAATGTTAACTTCCTACTCAGCACCATTTCCTCCAGGAAATCTCTGTTTGCTCTGAGAACTAGGTCTTTAGAGGGATTTGCAGATGTTTTCTGGATAAGATCAGCTTTTTAAATTCAGCGAGTCTGACTGCTGTCTGAGAAGACGCACACACTCACTGTTTGATTCTGCTTCATGTCAAAAGAAACTACTTTTCTGGTGGAACAATGGCTTGTCAGCCATGACGAGGGTTGTTGCCGATATGTTACTTCAGGATTGTGGTGAGATTTGTTTAGGTGACCTTGTCTTATTTGTCTCCTTGATGTTTCCACAGGGTTTGACATGGATTTCCTCATAGTAACACACCAGTTCAAGGCATATATCTGGTTGAAACTGTTCATTTCAAATTATTTTTCTTTCGTTTTCTAATGAATGATCTCAGAGGAGATTTGTGAAGCGAGTGGACACTTAACATTCACTTTGGCTCCGTTTCTCCTCCAGCAATCACACAAGCAACTTCAGCTGTAAAGGAGAGGAGGAGAAGCATAAAGTGGCTGGCTCTTAATCCATCCATCCAACTGGCAGCAACCTCTTCTGTGCTCTCAGCAGCTTGTAGCTCAGGCTCCTTGATGCTCCAGAGACCAGGGCCTGTGCTGCCATCTGCAGGCCACACAGATGCACTACAGCTGGCCAGGACTGAGCGTCTCAGCCTGAGGAGCTGGAGCTGATGCTGCGGCTCAGCTCAGTGACGGATGGAGGAATCCTGGCTGGTGTTCACATATGCTGATGGCTGGATGATGATGGTCATGACGATGCCTCACTAACAGTGACAGGCTGTGTGCTTTTATCATGTCTGTCTGAAGTAGATGTCAGGCTCCTGACAGGAGCCCTGGGCCACAGCGGTGAAAAACCCCCCAAAAAGACTAAAGACAAAACGAAAATAGCGCAGTGCAGTAGAAACCTTTGTTGCCCGTCTTCTGAAATGCAATCTTAACTTTATCTTTCTTTTTAAATATTTGGGTTACCTGCACCCAAATTAAGGTGGCTGGATTTTGTGGCATGAAGTTATACTCTCGACAAGAGGTCCTTGGAACGAGAGCATTTGTTATAAAAAGTTTCTCCTGAAAACTGATCCCAGTGCTGCCTTTTGACAGCATCACAGGGTCGACTCCAGCGACGAGTCCAGGATGTCATCCTGGTGGCTGTTGCTGTTGGAGTCGCTGTCGTAGCTCTGCGGGCTGGACGACGTCGCCGCCTCCTTCAGACGCATCAGCATGTTCATCTGTTGACAGAACGAGAGTCGGTGTGATGGAGCTCCACAACCCAGAGGTGGAAGAAAGAACCGCTCTCGTGCTAAATTTGGATTATTTTATTTCTATATCTATATCTCTCAATCTTCTGAGAAAACTAAGAAGAAGATGTGTGAGTCTGCCTAACTGCTCAGTGACAAATGTTCTTCATGTGTTTCTTTGCTCACCAGTGGGTCTGCATCGCTGTCACTCTGTGGTGGCTCTTTCCTGACTCCTTCTCTTGGGGCAGAGTAGCCATCGAATCCTACATCCTCAGGTCGGAGCTGCAGCAGCGGAGGCCAATCAGCTGGAGTGGGCGTGGCTGACCATGGGTATGTGTCGGTCACCCAAGCGGCCGGGTCCTCCCATGCAGCCCTGCGGCCGTACAGCTGCAGAGACACAGGAAACCATTTCCATTTCAGAATGACCACAGTTACTACTAAGACTCAGTAAGCTACTGAGACAAGTTCCTTCGCTGAACTCACTTTTCATAATCCATGTCACTCCCACTCACAGGTTGCACTCATTAGCAGCTGCCTCATTAAATCAGAGGCTATTTAGAGTACAAATTGAATCAATTAAACTTTGATGAACATAATCCTATCCTGCAAGATCTGACCAAGTCTGTCTTTCTCAATCACAACACATCACCTCAGGATGTCAGATCAAGTTTTTTTATTCATCAGTTTTACTGTTGCCTCTAAAAACCATCAATGGAAGCTGTGTCATTAAATACCTGCAGCCCCTCCCGTACGGCCTCCAGCATGTAGGGGATGATGGAGTAGTTCCAGAGGTCAGTGAACCAAACCCTGGACCCCTCCACGTCCATGGGACACGACAGGAAGAGACGAGGTCCTGCACAGCACAGAGCAGAGATGTAAGATACCAGCCGTCTCTGGACCGACTATTACAGACCAATTGTGCAACGTCCTCTTACCGATGGTGACGTCGGAGGAGCTGTGTGTCTCCAGGAAACGGTTGAGGTGGTGCCAAACCCGTGGGATCCAGTCAATGATCTTCACCAGCTCCATGTTGCGCGTCCGGCTGCCAATCTCCGTCTCAATCAGCTTCCTCCTCAGGTAGCGACCGAGGAAGCCTTTCACCGGCTCCATGTGGTTGGCACACAGCACCCACCTGATTACAGAACACACAGGTATGTTGAATATACAATGTGGGAAACACACAGATATCATGTAAATCTTGTAACATCCAGCTGTGAGCAGGGGTGGGGGAGATCAGCAGTAGGTTACCTGAAGTTGTGGTGAAGCTGCAGGTTGGGGGCAGATGAAGTGGCTTGGCTCATGGTGCCGATAATGTAGGGGCTGAAAGGAGAGAAAAACATGTTCAGGTTAAGTTCATCCAAACATGAACTTTCATCATGATTGTGTGGATAAATGTGTGAGTGTGTGTGAACTCACCTGTGCTGGTAGTTGCAGTTGAAGAGGCCGTTGAAGATCTCTCCCAGGGAGCTGACGTGGTGCAGGTTGTCCAGAATGACCACCAGAGGGCTCTCCACCCCCGGCACGCCACTGCACTGCTCGGCCAAACCCGACAGGTACTGACGCAACTCCTACAGAGCCAGAGAGCATTTGAACTTCATTTTGAACCTTCAGCAGTTTGTTGTTTTATCTTCTTGGAGCAGGAGAGTCGACAGGTTTATAGATAGAAGGTTGAAGTTGAGCTCTTTGTCCTCATGTGCTCAATTACTCATGTGGTGCTTCACTTTTTCAAAATTGTCCAAAGGCCAAAATGTCCTTTTTTTATTTATTATTATATATCCTTACATCTGTTCATTCATTTTTATTGGATACATTTCTCAACTTCCAAAAACAGTCATTCTGGCTCTTAGATAGATTAGTTCATTTCAGTTTTATACACATTTTGTGCTGCTATAGAAACCTCAGGCATCTGGCATTTTACAGCTTATTAATTAAACACTGACACTGAGATAGTTCACAGGTTTTTGATCAGGAGTGTTTTTCTCCTTTTCTTTTGGTTACAGATCTCATTTAATGTTTGACAACTGACTTCATGATTTTTTCAGAGTGTAATAGAGATAAATTTAGTTCAGTTTGATGTTGAAGTCCAATACTTGAGATCAGAAACCAACATCTGTGTGGCTGACTCATTCAGACATGATCTGTAAAACATACAGAAGCTGCCACTGTGTTTGCTTTTAACATTTAGGTCTTTGTGTGAACATACAGTAGTGGATTTGTGTGTGTGTTTACCTTGCTGGACTTGTGGTCCACATTAAAGGTGACCACAGCGTGCGGGGTCAGAGGTCGGCCCTCCAGCAGCAGCAGGTGTCGAGACAGCTGATTGGCCAGGTAGGTCTTTCCTGTGCCGCTGGGGCCCGACAGGATGACTCGTCTGTGCTCCTTCAGCAGGGACACGTAGCGCTGCAGCATCGGCTTCGGGATCAGAGTGTCGAACACCAGCGAATCCACATTCTCACTGCTCACACCTGGACACACACACACACCAGGGTATTAATATCAGCGGAAAGCTGGTCTATAGAGGATGGATGGAGTTTCACTGTTGAAGATGTGCTAATATCTGGAGGCAGCAGCACAGCCTCCGTACCTTTGAGCTGGATGCTGATGGTGTTGCTGTCTCCCACCAGGTAACCACAGGGCAGCAGCTCAGGTGTCTGGGCGGCGCTGAGGCTGCTGTGCCGGTGGATTTCTCCGATGTTGTATCCCTCCACACTGTCTGAGCTGAGGCCCAGCTGGCTCACAGGGTCCACGTGGGTAATGTACTCCTGTCAGACACAAAGTTTCTACATTTAAAAGACTTCAAAGTTTGTGTTTGGAAATAGATTCCTAAGATAACACCAGCGCTAACGTTGTTCTGTCATTGTAGAAAACTTGAGCTGTTGCTAAGCTCAACACTGACAAGATGCTCAACACTTTATGAGATATTTCTGACAGTGTGTCTTTATCTGACTCTGTTCTGTGTTTATCATTTTTACCTTGAAAAGGCGTCGGACTACTCCGTCCAGAACGTCCCACTTGGTTTTACCACTGACGCCAATGCAACCAATGAGAAAGTGGCGAGGCCGGCCCTCCTGTGATGGAAAAATATGAGTGGTTTTAGAGACCTAGAACCAGACAGGTAACAGGTAGCACAATCAAAACTAACAGCCAATGGTTTCATTGTTTTCTAATCTCACCTCTCCCCACTTGCTGTCCTCGTCCAGGCTGACAACGATCTTGACGTGTCTCCCCTCCTTCCTCATCCCTCCCTCTCCCCCGGTGTCATCCAGCAACATGTCTGATGTAGGGAAGAAGAGTAGAGTCAGACAAATGTTTGCCATTTCAAATCAAAACTTTCCATCAATGTGGTTCTTAGTTAAATATATTATATAGATTAGTTCCTTTCAAGTGAAAGAAATGTGCTTCAATGATTGTTCAAATTGTGAATGAGGTTGTCTCACCCAGGCTGGTGGATTCACTGGTGGTGAGGTTGAGGCTCTGCTGGGACAGTCCAGGCCCTGGAGCCTGGCTGTTTGAGTGAGGGGGAGGAGAAGATGAGATGGAGGCCTGGGAGCCCGTTCTGCTGCCCTGATTCTCCAACTTCAGACGGTCATTCTCCGCCTTCAGTTTCTCGATCTCCAGCTACAGACACACGCCAAAAGGAAAATTTAGGAAAATATGATCCTGTGTGTCAAAATGTCATCACGGTTAGCCCAGAGTTGGAGCTAGACAAGTAGAGTTTCTGTCTGTGTGTGCAGACCTGCATGCGGTTCATGGCCTCCCGCAGCTGGTCCAGCTGATGGGCGGAGCTGAGAGCCTCCAGGCGGATATCTGTCAGCTTCATCTCCTTCTCCCTGAGCTCACTCCGCAGCTGCATCACCGTCTCCGCCTCGCTGTCCAAACACTCCGACAGTCTGCATACATACAGGCAGGACACCACGATTTAGCAACATGAATTACTGTCAAAAGTTTGTTTAGTGATCTCAAGTGGAGATCAGATTTTATTTGGATATGTTTGTGTTGGATGAACTCTGATGATGATGTGTACGTACAGCGTGTTGGAGTGTGTGTTCCTGAGCATGTGGCTGGTGGCTGAGGTGCCGTTGTGGGGCAGTTTGGGGGAAGAAGGCAGCGATGAGTCCGTCATCTCCTCGATGTCGGAGTGAGAAGAGGCGGACTTGGGAGATTTCTTCTTGCTGAACGCCTGCTTGAAGGAGCTTCGCAGCTGCAGGTAGAAAAACAGAGAGACAGAGACAGAGAGGTGAGGAGGCGAGCAACATGCTTCCAAATACACAAGGCTGAGAGGGAGAGGAGGAGTGTGCCAGGGGGAAGTGGAGGAAAACAGCTCTGAAAAAGTGCAAGTGAGTCAGAGGGAGAGAAGGAGATATGGGTCAGCTGTCTTATGACCTGAGCTACAGCTCTAAACACAAACACCTTACACTGCACACACAGTCTGTGTGTAGTGTAATGATATGTTCTTTTTCAAAGAATTTGATTAGAATGACTTTGTTAATGAATTACAGGAAAACTTTCAGGGGATACAGGTGACAGTGTTGAGCACTTTTAAAGCCACTATTCAATTTTATAAACTTCCAAAGATTGTGATGCATAATTAGAAACATAATTTGCAATGTTTTAAAGTTTTCTAAACTTGTCCTCTAAATTTGGATGGATCTTTAAATACCATCCTTAACTGGGGTTGTGTTTAAAGCAGAAATCCACCATTGATACTTGATCATCATAATTTCATGAGTCCTCTGTATAACATTTTGTGTGATTTTTTCAATGAGTGTCTTTGGTAATGAGGGACCTTCAGCAAAGTCAGAAATTACTACAAAATATCTAATGTAATGTGAATTGTGTTTGGCTGGTTCAACAACATGTCACTAACACCGTGTTATGTCACAGTGTTCAAGTATTTTCAGGTGGATTCTTCCTTTCAGAGCTGACTCGAGTGTCATAAGAACAGTTTTCAGAGGGGAGCAGTGTTGAAGAGGGGAGGAGAGGCACTACAGTGGCAGCAGAGGGGAAGAGGAGGAAGAGGACAGAGGTTAGTAACCTAGAAAAGGTGCAGGGGTTAGGCAGCTCTGGTTCTTTTATTTCTCGCAGCATACCGTTCTTACCTCATAGACCTGCCACATGAAGCGAAGCAGAGGAAGACACAAAGACAAAACAGCACATGTTCATATGGGTTCGGGTGTGTTAATGCATTATGGAGGGACAGAGATTAAACTCCAGGCCCCTAGAAGACCAGAGCTGATTTCATTAAACTTCTAGGCAGCTGCCAACTAATTCTGCATCACAGCCAGCATGACACGGAAGCTCTTTCATGATCCATTATATACTCTCCACACAGCCCCTATACACTCCATATCACACACTGAGTGAGTGGCACCTGCATGGTGGAGCCCCCTGTGGGGTCTCATCTGCACAAAGACTGACAGCTGGAGACAGAGCCATGCGCGCGCACACACACACACACACACACACACACACACACACACACACACACACTCTCTGAGGAGGCCCATTTATTATCACAGTGACCTAAAGCAGGAAACTCTTTAACAGCTACCAGACAGCACCACACTCCACTTCCTACAGATCCAACAACATCAGGATCAGATAGGAAAACCACAGGAGACTAACACGTCAGTCTACGGGATAGGGAGGAAGAAAAAAAGCTGCGTACGTCATCATCTCTGACTTGCCCTCCGCTGCACAGAAAAGTCTTTCAACAACAAAAAAAGGAAAAGTTGTTGTCTTTCAGGTTTGAGTGAAAGTATGTTAGATGTTTTGTTGTATGATCACAAGTGAAAAGCAATGAATGAGCAGACATTTGGACTACACACTATCCAGTGAGCACTGAGCTGGTTATTTGCAGGTAAAGAGACGACTATTACAGGAAAACATGTTCCTCCTTTTTTTTTTTTGACCTGCAAATCACCACATCAGTCACAACTTGATATTGAACAGGAAGAGACTATGGAAATCCTGTGTGTATTCACCTTTTCTCCAGTGAATGATGCCTGAGGGGGCAGAAACCCAAACATGTGACACCAGCACACGATGCAAATACACAAAGAGACAAAGACTAAAACAAAAAACCAACAGGCGTGCCAGCTGCAAAAATTTTTTTGGTAACTTATCATAATCTCAAATCAGAGTTCCTCATTTTTAATTTTCTTTCATCTTACCCAGTTCTTCTTGTTCTTCTTCTTGTTCTTGGCGTCAGCGTCTAGGTTCGAGCCCACACTTGAATGGCTGGTTGCACTGGCAACGCTGCTGACACTGTCGGAGGAGTGCTGCCTCCTGATGCGCAGGTCTGGCTGCTGATTCTGCTGCTGTTGTTGCTGCTGCTGCTGCTGTGGGCTGCCGTTACTGCCGGCTGAGGAGAGACAGCCACATGTTTGTCTATACATCAGGCTTAAATATGTCTTTCATTAAAAATCAATAAGTAATGTGACATGATGGAGGTTTTCCTTAGACTACAGAACAACAGCTGCAGTTCATGTTATGTAATTACTTACAGAAAAGGTTTAGTCCATTTAAATACATGTCACATCAAAGTGTCTGTCTGATTATGGTCTTTCTCAGTTATTTACTGAAACGCTGGCCTTAAAATTCAAATTAAAAATATCAGCTTCAAATATCCTTTGCCTGTGTAGTTTTTGTCATGTTGGTCTGTACCTGTCCTGTCTCCTTTGGGTGCGAGTTCAGGTGTGTTGATGACTCCATTGATGGCAGCCTGAGCCACAGCATTCTGCTTCTTCAGCAGCTCAATGGTCTTCCTCAGCTCATTCAGCTCCGAGTCCTGTATGGAGAACATGACCAGAGGATCAGGTCAACCGCAGGGAGTGTGAATGTGCACTTTGGTTAATGCGTGCGGGGAGGGCTGCTCTCACCTTCTGCTCTGCTGTCAGGGTGAGACTCTTCAGTCTAATGGTCATGTTGCCCAGACTCTGTTCAAACGCTGCCACCAGGTGAGCCTGCAGGAGAAACAGACAGGTTATGGACATACAGTGGAAGTACAGTGTGGTCGATGTGCATCAGTACCACATGTATAAAGATGCTAAAAAATATCTCCTTTAAACTTTGTCTTTCACCAAGACAAAACCTCATTCCAACTCATAATGACAGCGAAACAGATTCTTCACAAACTTCTTCCACACTGACCCGAACTGATCCTGAATCTCTGAAGCTACCAGAGCTTACTGGATCGCTAATGACCACATGAATATGGACTGAACTTGCTGAAGAACATGAGGAGTGAGTACGTCTTCACTGGGTTGTAATAACTTTGCCTTGAGTTGAGAACATGAGACGGTCGAGTGCATCTGACTGGACATGAAAAAAAAAACACTGCCTCAACCTTGGCACCTAAACCCCAACATGATGTCAGTGGAAGGATCTTCATACCAAAATGCAAACATAACCAAACCCCAATGATCGTAGAGTAATAATAATAATAACATCCTGTGATAAATGATCACACCCTGTGGGTCGGTCACAAACTGAAGCCAAGCTCTGACATCATCTTCACCAAAACCAGTCAGATCCTTAAACAGTCCCGAGGACGACATGAAGTCATCACCATCTTCTGACCACAGGCTGAGGGATTTTCATGTCTTAGCATGATTTGATAGATTTCTGGCTGAGCTTGTGTAAGATAAAACTGACTCTCTCACAAAGGGATACCAACACTAGACACCAGATGAGGTTTGGGAGCAAGTGCTGCTGATTTTGCAGGTTTAAACAAACCAGTTCATCTAGCGAGCATGGTTGTCCATCACTGTATGTATTGGCCTTTGTACCACATGTAGAAATGATGTGCATCTACCTGCAGGAAGCATGTGAGAGCTGAATGAGGTGCTGACTGATGCGTGATTCAAGTCGTGACTTCTTGCGGCAAAAGACGTTCTTAGATTCTCGGCCTCGGGGGCCTTCAAGATGGCTTTAGATAATTCATCAACTGTCTGCTGCGTGTAATCAAATATTTGAACATAATACCCACCATCCACTTCAACTACCAATCCCACTCTTCTCTATCTGTGTTTTTCTTTTCACTCCTCCTTGTACCCGGGCATCATTAGCTGTAAATCTTGAGTCCACATCTGGGACAGTCCCTCAGCCGTGTGCAGAGACTTGAGTCCCTGCTGTAATTTAACACCTCTGCCTTTGCTCCATATCTCTAATCCACAGCCGACCTGCCAGCGTGTTCTGACTCAGACAACAGATTACGAATGAAGCGTGGTGAGACTTGTGCAATATAGAAGCTGGGGTAGCAGAAAGGATCGTGTCTGGAGATGCTCAGGGAGATTTTCCGATGCCTCTGCCAGATGTAAAATTACACCTTCTCTGAATTAAGTGCTCTGTTCAGTATCTGATGAACATTTGGGAAATATTCAGGAGCTCGTGCTAAATTCCTCTGAGTGGAGATGGTCGTTTAAGAGAAGATATTAAATTTACACCTGCTCAGGCTGATTACATGTAGTTTCCCTAGTAAATTTTAAATGACTGGAAAAATGTAATTAGTTAAAAACTGCAGATCAAACTGGGGATTTTTGTATTTTTCTGTATTTTTACTTCCTCACTTTAGAGAGCCAGAAAAAAACATAATCAAAAATTGGACTTTGTTTCTGAGATGCACACACCATCAATCTAACTAACTGTTAAAATGGCATTTAAAATCAGATTCATTTATTGTTTAATCGTGCAAAATATTTTTTTTTATTCACTACAAATGTGTCACATTTGACACACACTAGAAGATAATATACATGTCCAAAGAAGTTTGTCTAGAAGTGTGTGTGTGTGTGTGTGCTTGTTTGTTTGAGTGCTTGTTCACTTACATTGGCACTCAGCTGTGTCGTCAGGGCGGAAACCTTCTCCTGGGAGGCATCCAGCTCCCGGCGCAGCTTGCGGATCTGAAGACGTAAAAGAAAGCACCACATCAAAATGCGTGAGATAAAAGCATACCGTACATACTGGCTCCATAAAAGCATTCAATACCTACACACACACATGCACGCACAAATACTGCAGCGACAAACGAGGGAGGCTCCCAGATCTGAGCTGTGATATATTCAGATTAAGAGATGAACGGATGCAGCAGATGCATAAAAGACGACATTCAGGTGAACACAGGTGTTCGGAGAGGAACAAGAGCCTGTTACAGGGTCACTCACAATACAGTTACACGTGTAACTGGATACAACTGTGAAAACAACTCCGTGTTCCAACACGTCCAGCCACCGCACACAGAAAATTAAAGAGGGCAGAAGTGCTGTGGGCGGGTTGGCACTTACCTCCGACTGAGACTTCTCCTCGTTCTGTAAAAACAAACATCAGAAGAAGAGAAAATCATTACAGGACACACTGACTGGATCCTGACATGCTTCAATAAAAAAACAAAAGCAGTTCAAGGGGGGGGGGTTGCACATGTACCCACTCCCCACTTTTTTGATTTATTAGCTCTGTGGAGGTGAGCTTCTTAAACTGCGCAGGAGATTGTCTGGTGTAATGTGTCTGGAAAGCAGAGATGTCCTCCTGAAGGCATTTCACTGAGACATCCGAGTGTGTGAGAGTCCCATTGTGTTCATGGACGCCACAGAGGACAATAGTAAGAAAAGACATACAGAGAACACGCTAAACAAATGCTCGCACGAACACAACGCGCCCTCCTCCCCCTCCCCCTGCTGCTGATCACCAAAACAGTGAAACACGCAACACCCACATTTACATGTGAGCAGGCTGCAACTGTTTCTCTCAGCTGATAAGCTGATGGTGAAGTTTACGGACTGAAAATCTGCTGTCAGATCATTTAACGTGCATAATCTATTATTTGGTGTTACCTTGTGTTGGTATCAAAAAATCCAAACACAACAAACTATCATTTCACTGAAGCTATAGTGTTTGTTTTATTAGGGAAATGTCAATGATTTACATTGAGAAAGATATTATTAGACTTATATTATATTATATTGAACATATTTGCATATTTCCACTATGAACTTCTCTTTTACCTTTGAATTGACAGATCTGGCTCATTTATTGCACAAATGTTGATGCCGAGTATTAAAATAACTTAAAAGGACTGGCAGGTGTTTTAAAATGTTTTTCTTTCATTCATTTCTAGGACTTTTTTAGTGTTTTGCTAAATGTTAAGGTGTGTTTGAGGCCTGAATGCAGTGATCGTGTTATAGTTAATGATTTTTCATTGGGCTCCACCCGCTCACTCATAATCATAAACAGGTTTAGTGCATAACAGCATAATGTGTCCGTGCATGTATAGCTGTGTGAAGGCGCATGTGTTCTGTGGCAAGAGTGGACGGATCACAGATTGGCATTTATCCACACATCTACACACCCAAACAGCGCTGTCAGTCTTGCGCACACACATGACCAGCTGATCCTAGACACACAAACACCGCAGCCTGTCTGTCTTGGAGAAGCAGACAAAACACAGAGATCTCACTCTGATGCAAAATCCCAGACCAGCTTCACAAACAGAGACAGAGCCAGGAGCTACGGACATCATCGCAGCCAAGGGTATTTGGTGGAAAGACCGAGCAGTGAGGAAAATGAACAGAAGGAAAAGTAAACGCAAACTTGGCTGCGGAGATGGATTTCATTGTGTTGATGTGGAATTTCAAAACATTAGATTAGTTTGACAGATACAAGCCTCTGAGGAGACTCCAGCTTCAGCCATACAAGCCACAGCCATAGAGCCACACAACCTATCTGCTAATATATGTTCTGTGTAATTATACCTTTGACTTACAGCTGTATTTACCTCCAACAGGGCACAGAAAAACAAACAGAATGAAGTACCCCTGCCCCCTCACAGCCCTCCTCTTCCCCCCTCCCTACCGTTTGCTGCCAGGACGTGACGGTGCCCGTCAGGGATAAAGTCGCCATCATTTTGCCTCCACTCTCTGATTTCAAACCTCTGACTCTCTGACTCAAAGGACCAGCCAGAGCCGAGCGGGGATACAGTGTCTGAGAGTTGAACTGCTACACCTGCACAGGTGAGTAAACCAGCCCACAGAGGGAGGAGGGGCCATGCTGTGACTGCCCACAGAGCGTGTGCATGAGAGCTGTCTTGGTGTCTACAAACAGGCTTTTTTCTCAACAGTCAGACAGTCTGGATGGACTAGACAGTAAATGTGTGACAGCACATTTGCCAACTTCAAATCGTCAATATAATAATTCACAATCCCACAGGTAAAAGGAGAAACTGCTGCTGTGCTCTGGACTCACTGGTAAAACTTTCTAAAACACAACTCTTCAGACTGTTAACTACACATATTTCCTCTAGAATAATTACACAGAGCTGTTTACTTTATAATTGTGTAACATTAAGAATGATGGTGTTTAATTTTCTACTTTTAATTTGCACCAGACCAACTTATATTCCTGCTTTTGAGGCTGATGCCAATGTTGATATTTTAAATTTATAATAATTAATACATTTGTTATTTAACTTTATCATTTTTACAATTGCTTTTAATCCCTTTTAACTTTATTAGTCAATTTATATGAAAGTTGGAGACGGATCCCAGGAGGAACTAGGCCAGAGATATTGTTCTTTGTGCCATAATCACTGTGACACCAGGAAGTCCTTGGTTTGGTTAAATTTGGTTATTAAAAGGTTGTGACCCTAATGTGTCATACATGAGATATAATATTTATCAGTGCTAGTGCAGAAACAATGTAATGTTCCAGAATGTGAGGTTAGTATGCATCAAAAATAACATTGTTATATATTTGTCGCTAATTAAGTGTTGGTTTGACAATCTCACCGTGGAGTAGATGGAGGAGGTGCTGGAGACCAGAGACAGTGATGATCCATGGACTGAGGAGACACAAGCCACAAGTAAAAGTGTGGATTAGAAAGTACATCTCTAAACACAACAGTACTATAATTATCAGCAGACCCCCCACAGAAGCCACCCACCCTGCCTCACCCCACAACTGTTCCTCCCACCTGCCCACGTCCCGCAGCTCTGCAGTCATAAAAGATAAAAACTTCGCTTTGCAGTCGCACTGTGGTGCAACTAATGACAGCCTGAGCAATACTGTGCTAATGACTCAGCCGCTAATCATACATCACAGGCCAAAACACAACGCCGGCACTGTTTCCTGCCTGGGAGCAGATCAGAGAGGATCAGGAGCGTGAAGTCATCGGCTGCACCGAGAGGTCAGGCTGATCTCAGCAGATTCATTTAGTTACCTCACAGGGAGCAGACGAGACTTTAATGAGGACTCACTTTTTTATTCTAATTTGGTCAAGACAGGAACGCGCAGAGCCACATAAAAAGCAGACTTCATGTCTCCCACTGTCGACTCATTGTCATTGTTTCAAGACCTGGCTGGACCAGAGCTGAAGGCTTTGAGTGTTCGCTTTCTTAATAATAAAGCAGATAAAGCAGAAGGTCTCTTTCTGTTTATTCTAATGCTTGATTAATGCTTGGAGTTGTGCAAGAGTATAAACTCCCCAGTGACTTCAACTGTGCTGTGTGGGAACAGAGAGCAAGAACAAACGCAAACACTGTTAATCTCCTTAAAGATTAAGTTCATCTACATCTCAGTTTGAGTTGTAGATTATAAATTGTGTCTTTCAGCAAATGTGGTTTTTTACAGACATGAGAGGTAAGTGGGAGCGTTTGTGGGCAGAGTATGAGGTGACAGTGTGTAGTGGTGTTGTTCTCCATCACGACAAAGTGTGGGTGGATGATGTGACTTTTGTCCTGTCAGTCTAACAACGGTAGGGTAACTCTACCCTTAAGGAACATACAGACACACACACACACACACACATATGTTCAAACAAACAGCATGGACCCACAGACACACACACACACAGAAAGAGGGAGAGAAAGTTATGTTGGAAGTTTCTTGTATGTCATCACCTCTCTCTCACGCCTCTCACTGTGATCCCTGTAATTATCTCCTCAACTGAAAGGGAAGACTGACTCGTGAGGCTGGGAAACACAGATATGACTGGGCTCAGTGGGGGAGGGGCGCAATCATAACAACTCCAAGTTTGTGTGTCACTGTGCGTTTGGTGCGTGGTGCATGTACATCTGTATAAAAGCTTTAAGGTTCAACAGCAGGCATTTCCTTGAGCCAAATGTCCTGAAACAAAGGTCCTGTTAACACCTGTGACTGAAATAAAAGTCTCTGGTGATTTTAACACAAGTAGTGTGTTCTGAGTTCAGGTGTGAATGCACCCACACACATTGACAACACTTTTGATGAACATTTGGGTCACACTGAGTTTCAATGTGAACTGAAAACATTTGTAGTTTTTCCTGTACACACATATAGTTGAATCCTATTGTTTATATTTTGTCGTCATTTAATCAACTTTAACAGACATGAAAAGACAAACATGCTGCTCAGTGGCCACCATCATCGTCTTCTGTCTTGGCTGGAAAACAGTTATGGAAACATCATCAAACATCCTCCAGAATATTCAAATTTAATACTAAATAAATGCATTTAATTCAATATTTTCTTGGTAGTGACGTTACTTTGTATTTCTGCATTTGCTTGTTTTTACAGTATGAACTGCCTCTTTTTGGAGCAGTAATTTGAAATGCCTTTCTTCTTCACTATATGTTGACTTTGACTCTGAAGAAGGCAGTATGAAGCAGAATCTGGTTAGGAGAAAAAAAAGCTTAGCTTTCAAACAGGTGCCTGAATTTCCCAGGTTTCCTAAAGAACACACACACAGCTGATTCCCCTAAGGGGACCAGTTTCAGTGTCACTGGGTTTGATTTCCAAGTCTTTGTCCATCTCTCATGTTGCATCTGTTCAAATCTGCAGAACAAAAAAACCACTGTCACATTTGTGATTTTCATCTGTGACACCTTCAGTTATTGATTAAGTGTCAGGAAAAGTTTGACTTGTGCATTTATTTGCAAACGTGTGTTGTGGCTGCATTAAGATGTGGTTGAATGTTTACACTGTGGTTCACTGAAATGCAAGTTTGCTGCCAACATCGCAGACCTCTTTTAAAGCTGGATTTTTCCATCAAGAGAACGCAGTACAACACGTTCCTCTCCGTCTCCCAGTCTAAATCAAAGCACTTTGTTTCTATGGCCCTGAGGATTGAGCAGACTCCAGTGGAGCGACCTTTCCAGAGCAGGGAGTCTGCCTGCTGGTGGGAAAACCACTGCTGGGTTCTTTTCCCAATAAACAAGCTTATGAAAAAAACAAAGCCACACCAAAGCTGATTATGGATTTCTAAGGGGATAGAGAGCTTTTCTTGGAGGAGCGGCTGTAATCCGTGTTAATGTTCTCTAAACAAATGGAATAATAACTCTTTTGGCACGGGGATGTGGAATAAGGAAGGGAAGGTTTCAGCTTTCTGGAGAGACGGGGCCATGCAGGTCTCGGAAAAGGATTACACCTAATTACATATTTCGCCAAAGGTCTGAAGAAAACATGGCCAAGACTCACACCAGACTCATCATCTGCCTTTTGTCTCCTCTTACCTTCCTCAAAGCCGTCCCTGAAGGAGCCTGAGCGGCTCATGGTGCGAGTCTTCTCGTCAAGAGACATGCAGGAGTTTCTCAGTCGATTGTCGCCGCAGGGGTCAAAGGAGACGTCCTGATTGGTCAGACTGTTGTTGCGCAGGCCAGCGAGATTGATCTGAGCTGCCGAGGTTGGGCTGGATGCTGTTAATGTGAAATGGTAAATGATATAAACTACAAGCAAGTCTGTTATGTTATTAATAGCTCAGTCTATAAATATTGAAGATGACATCTTCAATTTGCTTGGCATTTTTCCTGGATAGATAACAGACAAATGTTGTGTTTCTCTTGACCTCTCTTGACATGACCCAGTAGTAATGGTTTTTATGCTCTTTTAATTGTTCTCTTTGCTTTAAAATGCATTGATTTGACTGATTTCACATTTCTGTTGTTGTAAAGTGCTTTGTAACTAACTTGCAACTTGCAATAAAGAAAAAGTAAATCCTGGGTATATCAATGTATAGTGCTGTGCTTTGGCCGTGTGTGGGGCGTACCGAGCTGGCCAAAGTTGAAGCGAGTGCCAGAGGGGGAGGTGAGGCTGGAGCCGGGAGAGAATGGGGAGTTACTGGCTGACTCCTGCAGCCCACTGGTGGAGTGAGAGCGCAGCCAGTCGCGGCCCTCCTCATGGCCTCTCAGCTGTGGAGATGGGCCATACCTACAAGAAGTAAAGGAGGAGGTTAGAGTGGAGGCGAGGAGATAAAGAGAACAGTTTTTCATTTTTTACAGGACAAGTTGATCTGGATTCTGATTTTTCAGACTTTTCATAATCAAAGAGGAGGATTTTTTTCTCTACTGCAGCCAGATTAGTTGCTGGAATCTAACCATTGGATAATTCAGATGCTGAAACAAGAAATTACAACAGCGTGAACACGGACTGATTCTCAGCTGTGAGCAACACAAACTGGGGAAAAAAGCAGAACAGAAGCCAAAGAAAATCTGACCCCAGGCATCAAGCCTGCTACAGCGTAACACAGTGATAGCTCTGTACAACGACAAGGTGACATGCCTCTTAACAGAAGCACAACACAACAACACAAGTGCCAAACGAAAACATCATAAAGCATTTTTTTTAAAGCGTGAGCACAAGCTTCGAAGAAGTGAATGTAGACGCAGAAAAAAAAGAGAAAATAAAATCAGATGACAATTTGGTGAACCAGTGTGCAAAAGTTCAACATGTCCAGCAGGAAGTGAAGTCAGTACCTGAGTCCCTTCTTAGGCAGAGTGTTTCTACCACAGTGTGGCCCGCTGTGGGAGAGAAACACTTCAGAGGAGCAAAGAAAAGGAAGCAAGGAGGCAAAGAAACATGTGTCTGCACCACTCAAAAGCTAACTGATACTGATGATACATATTTTATTCACACAACAACACAAACCTATTCACGGCAATAAATCTCTATTTCTCTATTTCATTCAGTTCTAAAAGTCTTTTTTTTTTGTTAAAGCAACATTTTCTTGAAAGAAATAAGAGAACTGTAGTGAAATAAAGAAACAGACATTTGATCATTGATAATAGAAAATGCCTTAAAATATTTGTCTAATCAAACTGATTATTTTAATCTTTTACAGCTAAGAAATTATAAAAATGGAGATTTTTGCAGCACGTATTTCACAGTCAACATCTAATGCTCACTCTAATCTCATACAGTATACAGTATAAACTCCACCACAAGGTGGCAGTGTGTCACAGTCAAAACAGACTAGAGTGAACCTCTAAACAAAGGCACTGGAGCTGCGGACATCCACACAGACACGGCCTCACGTTTGCACTCGGTCATTCACACAGGAGCTAGAGGTCCTAAAAATAACCACTAACTACCACACAGAGCAAAAGAGGTATGCACACAAAAAAGACAAAGTACAGCAACAAGCCGACACACAGAGCTACTCTCTGTGGTCCTCTGTGATGCTTTGTGTGTGGCAGCAGGTGGTGGTTTTGTAGGAACCTCCACAGCTGTTTCACCAGGGAGCCTAACACTGCACACAGGTGCGTTTACCTGTCCTGTTTCCGAGGTAGCGTGTTTCGGCTGAATATAGGGCTAGCGGAGGGAGAGGAGAGGGGACTGATGGACGACAGGAAAGAAAACAAACACAGACACAGAGAAAGAAAGTTTTAGAGAATAAAGTAAAGGAAGAAATCCTTCAGAGCGGCGAGATTCTTCACCAGTGCTGTTAATAAGAAAACTCAGCGGAGGAGGGTGATGTCATAGCCTCAAAGCTTCGACTCCAGATGCTATTAAGTTTCCTCTGAGACATTCCTGTCACATTACACAGTCAACCTGTCAGGATGGAATCTGCTACAATGACCACAATTACTGTATAACAGACTGAGGACGCCGAGGGGATTTCGGTCCTGCGCTCGAGCGCAGACAGAACGGCAAACACGAGGCGACACCTCGCCGTGACGAATGCTTTGAACATCACCTCGATTCTGGATCCGTTAAAAGGAATTAAGGTCAGAACTGGGCAGAGAGAGAAGCGTTTATATCCTTTACATCCTTGAGTGAAAAAAACATTTAAAATCTTACTGAATAAAAACTACAGACATTTTAGCAGTGACATGCATTGAAAACATCTGTTAATTACTTCATGCAACTTTTGGAAAGTCACATTAATTCATGAAGCACACTCCTTAACAGACTGCGTGTAAAGGACATGGAAAGATCCCTGTATAACGGACTAATGGAGGAAAGCTGCCACTGGAGAACAAAATGACGACACTTCAAAAAACTCAACACCTTTGTGTGTCCTCACCTCTCAGACATGCCGGTCTTGACGCTGCCGGTGCGGCCCAGCGCTGACAGAGTGTCCTCCTTGTGTGTGCCATGGCCGGCGCTGCCCAGGCTCATATCAATAGACTCGCTGCTGGTGTGCATGCTGCTGACGGAGGGGTAGCCCACGCTGCCCGTCCCGCCGTGCCCGCCCAGCGTGCTCTCCCTGCTCTGAGCCGAGGAGCTGCTGAAGGTGGTGCCCCACGTCAGGCTGTTGGAGGGTCCAGTGGAAGAGTAGACCGAGCCGGGGCTGGAGGCCTGTGGACCAGTGGAGGGGGTGTTATTGTGTTATTGGGTGCTATCATTGTATTGTTATTGTATTATATTATATGGTATTATATGTTATTGTATTTTCTGACTTTAAAACAATCAGAATTAATGAAGAAGACATTGATAAATTCATCAGTGATGTCACAGTCATCGGCTGCAGCCCTGATTAATGACCCTGAGTTTGATGGTCTGATTGTTTTGAAACAACTGACTGTGGTATTCATACTGTTCATGAAAACAGTGTGTCACTGTATGATTCATGACATGTCTGAAAAAGCTTCATGAATCATGTGAGAACTTGATGTAGAGTTCAAGACGGAGCACGCTCACACCTTACTGCCCTGCTTCAGCATGTAGCCTACAGTTCATCAAAGAAGAGTCTACACTGTCCGTCTGTGCTTCTAGGGAAGTTTGTTGCATTAGTCAGGTGAGAGGAAAATGATCCTTGTGTCATCACTCTGCAAACACCTCCCCACATCTTACACAAACACTTAATTGTCTCGAAGCTCTCGGGCACACAATCATATTTAATCGTAAAACCAAACTTAACCGGCTGGTTTGACAGTTGACCGCAAACCACTCAGCTGACGTGAAGACAGTAGCTCTGAGGATTAAATGTGGTGAGTCAGTTCCGTGGAGGAGGACACTACAGTACACGTACTGTGACATGAGATGACATGAAATGAAAAGTAATCAGCTTCCTGATAAACATCTGCACCAGATTTCATTCAATTCATTCATTCAATGTCTCTTAACTCTCAACCACAAATATCAGCCTCACTGCTGAATGAAAGAACCAGTCAGCAAGTTTCTTCCTCTGGGCACCATAAAAATATCTGCAGAAAAAATCCACTGCACTCCTTCCAATAGCTGTTGAGATATTTCAGTCTGGACCAAAGTGGTGGACTGAGTGACAGACCGACACTGCCATAACACAGTTAAAAAGAACTTGCATACAAGTCCAAAATAAACAAAAAAAAAACAAAAAAAAAACACTTTCCCTCTTTTCATGCTAAGTAGTGGGTGGTGGGCAGTTGGAGAATGTGTGCAGCGTGACAAATGAATAAGCGGCTGCTCCTGGGTCACAGATCTAAAAATAAGCCAGACTACTTCAGCAAGTTTAAACCACGAGTTTTTATCTTACAGTTTGCAGAGAAGAATACTACATTAATACTCTCCCAGGATAATTCTCTTCCAGGTTAATACCATTTTCCAGTTAATACCAATTCCATTAACACACCAATCCCCTCACCTGCTCGCTGCCCAGCGTCCCCATCCCCGATCCCAGCGCTCTGCCTCCAAACAGGGGGCTGCTGGTCTCACTGTCTCCTCCTCCCAGCCCTGCATCAGGGGACTCCAGCACCGTGGCCACATGGTTCATGGTGGCGTGGGGGTTGGAGATAACGGTGGAGTTCTTCATGTTTTCAGCTGTGGTGACCGGAGCTTGTTTACTGGGCTTCCCACCAAACAACCTGAGGAAGATCAGAGTGTTGATAGAGTGAATGAGAGGCCAGGTTGCACAATTTTAACATTTACAACGAAAATACAACATTTGCGACATTGTGACACATCATATAATCAATTCATAAAGGCAGTAGTACTCAAGAAGAAGAGGTGTAATATCTGTGAAAGCCATTTGGACCTCTAAAAGAACATTCAGTCTTTTAAATGTGATAAATGACTGTCAACATTAATTTCTTTGTGAACCCATGTTTCCTTGCAAGGGAGTGGAAAAAATTAACCTGATGTTAGAGTAAGAAATGATAGAGGGGGGCCACTGAAATCATTAGGAGTGCTCCTCCGGGGAACATTAGCAAGAAATTTAACAACACATTTCACGTAAATATTCATGACTGTTCTGGATCAAAGCACTGAGCAGAGTGTGTTTGCCACTGGTGTTATTCTGTACTCTGCATGGAACAAGAAAGAGAGCAGTGGGCCTGCAGTCACTGAAGGTAGAGTCAGTGCTCACATCTGACTCAAGGCCAGCCACACACACACACACACACACACACACACACACACAGAACTCCCCCCTGGCTCTCTGCTAATCCAGAGTTAGAGTTAAATGGCAGGCAGGCTGTGATGACTGCAGCCGTGGTGGGCGATAATGGCAGCACACTGCCTCTTTGAAGAGTTATCACTCCCTCACATTAATGAGGGCAGAGCGCTGAGGTAAGACTCAGCTCCCATTACCCTGTACCACCACACCCTCCCCCCAGCACCACCACCACCACCACCAAGGCTGAGGCTTGGCAGCTGATCAGCCAGCTCAAGGCCTGCATTCACGATGGCCTGATTTAACCTCACTAAGTGTGTGTGTGTGTGTGTGTGTGTGTGTATGTGCGAGCAACAAGTCCACACGTGTGTATCCTACTCACCATTTCTTATCATTTACTGTGACTACGTGATTACTGTCTTTTATAATGGTCTTCTGTATGTGTGTGTGTTTGTGTTTATGTGGGTAAAATCAAGCCCATACAAGAAAGAGCCACTCAGCATGGCTCATCTGTTAGCCGTCACTATGTCTACAGGATTACTGACAACATAAATTATGTTCTGTAGGTGTGTGTGTGTGTGTGTGTGTGTGCTCACCTGCGTAATGTAGGTGAAGAAACCTGTTGTCTTCCTGTCAGAGGAACAGTTGCTGCCCCTCCACTCTGCATTGAGACCCCACTCCTCAGGTTGTCAATTTCAGAGACGCCCTTCTCCCGATCCGTCTGATTGGCCAGCAGACCTCCTACGCCGTTGCCCTTGGCGATGCTGATGGAGTTTTTACCATGAGAAGTGACAGAGAGCACAGCGGCCTCGATGCTGCTGGTGGACGAGCGGTTTCCGTTGCGAGCGGCAGCTCCTGAGCGACTTGGTCTGGGCAGGCTGCGGTACTGCAGAGTGGAGCGGGCACTCATGGGGAGGAAGCCATCGTCATGGTGACCCAGAGCTGACCCTCCATCCTGACCTCCGGCCTTAAGACCTCCTGCCAGTGAGCGTGCACCAGATTTGGGCATCTTCCCCAGAGTTGCTGAACCGCTGGTGATGGTGGCACCACTGGCTGTAACCATGGTTACCATCCCGGGGCCCTGCTTTTTGAAGCCGAAGGTGCTGGTTGGGGTGCGTGAGGCAAGTGAGTGCGTCTGGGAGTGGGGGTCTGAGACAGTGTGTGTGAGGGCATTTGTTGTAGGCGTGCGGCTGCTGGAGATCGAATGTTTCTTCGCCTCATCACCGCTGCTGCGCCCTGCATCTGAGGGTGAACGGTGAAGGCCATTAGGGCGAGGAGAGACGCGTCCTTTCTCTGACACCTTGACATCATCTGTCTTTCCTGCAGGTCACAGAGGGAGACATCAGCAGGGTGGGTGGGTAATTTCATACTCACATCGAACTTTGATTTTACCTTGGAAAGGACTAAGAGTTTTATTTTCTGTGAAGTTCAAATTATATTTTTAGAATTTAAGGTAAATAAGCCCGCTAGAAATGATTTTATATTTATACTGTAATGTAGTTTAAGGGTTTTGTGTGATTCTATTAAAAAGTGTGGAGACAAAGGGTGAAAATATCAGCCAGTTGTCCATGTTACCTGAACTGTGGGTCTTGAGGCTGATGGAGCCCGTGGAGCCCGTGCTACTGGTGCTTTTAGTTCGGGGGGATGTAACCCCAACCTGAGTGCTCATGCCTCTCCTCCAAGAGCCTGTGTGCGACACAGAGGGGGTCTTTCTCCCTGAGCCGCCCTTGTCAGACTCGTCAGAGATGTCGGAGGGGTTCCGGCGGCTCCACTTGGAGCCTGGCTCCATCCTGACCCCGCTGTCTGACCCGCCGTCTGGCCTCTTCACCTCGTCTCCTGACCAGGCCTGGTGCAATGCTGTCGAGGCCGAGTGCTTCTCTGCATCCGTCACAGGCTGGGAACACACACACACAGATTTATTACTGCTGAAGAAAGCGTCTTTTATGAGACACTGCCAAGTGGTTCTAAGAAGCACTCCAGTTTACGACCACAACCATCCTGCTGGTTAATCCTACCAGCATCCACACCACCGTCACCTGGGCAGTTTGTCAGGAAGCTGTTTGACCACATTAGAAGGAGCTACACTGGCTGTGACGCTGTAGCTAGTGACTGCACCATGATGCCTGAGCAGAAACACTGCTGCTAGTTAAGTGCAACATGACAAAATTCTGAAAGACTTGCAGCACTTTCAAGATTCCTGTCTTCTAGGCATCTGAAAATTAAACATCATAATGATGGAGATCTTTCTTCTGTGTTAGGTGTTTTTATACATTGATAATTGCAAGTCTTTTCAGAGCAACTGGAATAACATTAAAGGATTGAAGCTGTGTGTTTTACAACATGGAAGAACACCTGATGCACCTTTACTTGGGCATGGATATGAATATTTTTCTTTTCATCCTTCAAACAAGTTTATACTGGCAAAGTGCAGAAACAGCGGTGGTGTCTGCAGCTGAATGTTATAAACTTGTTCAAAACAGAAAACACACCGAAGGAAATGCAGCCTACTGCTACATTTAGAATTTCATTGAACTTTTGCTGTTTGAAAGTGTAACATGGCTTTGTTTCCCCCACAGCCTTTATTTAACTATCAAAGTAAATTACAGCTGTTTAGGGGATGACGGCTGCCTTCGAGTTCTGCATTCGTCCAGGCAACGCTACAAAAATGCAGCACGGTCCAGCCAAAGTGTGTTATTACCACTGGAGAGATGAGGCAAGACTTTATTAAGCTTCACTGTGTCACAGCTGCTGTACTGAGAGAAAGGCTCCTTTGTACTCTCCTTTGTTTTTTCTCCAGCACCTTGACCTCTGCAGCTGTAATCGACACACATCACATGATGACTGACTCCACATCAGCCACAATACAGTGTGTGCGTGCACGCATGCTGAACTCCAGTGAGTCAGCTGACAATATTATCGTCTCACCGATCACCTTACTGAACCGTAGAGGCTCTTAATCAGTGTTTAGTGATTTGAGGCCTGAGTCAACATCAGCTTTAGCTCTGTGAGTCTCACATTCTTTGCTGAATGCACAGGAATGCAGGCACAGACTGGGTTTAAGAAAATGAAGCAAAGGAGGAATGACCACGTAGATGCATAAAAGAGGAGACTGCAATTGCCTGCTTATTATTTACAATTACCCTGTGCCTTTTGCAATGTTTTATGTCATTTACCTTGTTTGTGTTGACTTACTATCATAAAGTAATGTTCGGCACCTCGCTAATGCACCTGCCGCTGTGTGACCAAAACAGGAAGGGAGGTGGGGTTAAATAAAAATGGCGGCTGTTGGAAAGGTCGGAGACACTCATGGACATTCATGGAGTAGCCAACTGTGAAAACTACCAGGTAAAAAAAAAAGAGCGAGGCTGTTGGAGGAGGCAAAGATGGCCCAGGGGCAGATAGAAACCGAAACCTCAGCAAACCAAAATGGGGGCCCACCGGGCTTTCTCCCAAGTTCACTCCAACTACTGGGTGGGTTGTAGACCGATTAAGTTGAGCATTTTTCTTTTTAGACAAACATGAGGTAACGCACTGTAGTTGAAAATGTAGTTGTACTTGCTTTGAACAGTCGCCAGCTGATTGCATTAGCCATGTGAAACGTTGCCGGACTCCGCGGTTGTAGTCTCCGTGGAAACAGAGCGCCATGAAAACGATTACGAAAGCACGCAAACCACTCCATGTGTCGCGCTTATCAGCGTCAACACGAAAAACGACATACGTGACACACAAGTGTTACCGAGTCTTTGTGTTTTTTGCTTTTTAATTTTTTGTTCAAGAACATGAGCAGCGAGATTTTGAAAAACGCTGACATTGCAATTAACCATTTGGTCTTACGCCGTCGTTTAGAAAAGTTGCGGATAACAAATCAATCTTCAATGTGCTCAAATATGTCACTGGCATAAGACATCATGTTTGAGTTAACTGTTTTTTTGTATCAAACTTGTGGTTGTTCTTGAGGGCATCTATTAAATGTCAGATTGTAATGTATTGCAGTGCTGAGCATTGTTTGCAAACAAAGAGAGACTTAAGCCCCTGGCATAAGAGGCATTTCATCAAACCTGAATGCACAAGCAAATTCAATAGATCCAAATCCCTTTCAGTCTTTGACTTAATCTATTAAGACTTAACCTCCTAAACACTGGTATTAAAAGAACTAAAACTCCTGCAGTCTTACCTGTGTGTTGAGGCCCTTGCGCTGTGCCGCAGGCGTGTTGGCGTAGGAGGAGATGGAGGAGCTGGTGTTAATGTCATCGGTGTCAATGTTGTCACTGATGCCGCTGCTCACGGAGCTACTGTCATCCCAGCTGAACACACACAGACACAACAGAGGACAGAGAGAGGCTCACATTAGTACTCTAAACAATAAATCTGCTACTTGGCTCAATGGGGACATGTTTGATTCCTCCTTGTAGAGGCACTACAGACACTCAGTAGACAGTGAGTATACAGCCTGAACACGCAGCAGTGAGGGATGATGCCTCATGTCATGAAAACCCAAAACTGCTCTGCATCCCACAGATTTTGACTTTTGCAAATTAAGCATAAAACTTTCCCTCTATCAGATTTGCTGGAGACATGATTGTGGATGTGTCTACACGTAAAACATTCTGTATACTTGAGTTTAAAAGCAAGTTTGAGGTCATGTGTCTGCCTTTGTATGAAGAGAAAAATAATTCCATTAATTACAGAATTAATACAAATGCAAATAATCAAGCAAACATGGATCCGGCGTCTGAGCGGCTGCCTGGAGATTCTCTTCCTCTGTTCTCCATCTGAACTGACTTCACACACACTGGCTGAATGGGGTTGTCTATCACATGAACAAAGGCTCGACAGAGGGGTGACATCATGGTGTGTTTGTGTGTCTGTGAGTTGTTCAAACAGATCCATCTGAACACAGCAAACACGCTGGGAGTTAATGCAGGATATTTGTAAATATGTGTGTGTGTGTCCGCTGGGAGTCTGTGGGGGACAGGAAGCTCAGCCAGTTGGCAAACATCACTCTGAAAGGGCCAGAGGGAGGCTGATGGTGATGGCCAGTGCAGGGTTGGCTGCACCAGAGGACATACAGACAATCACACACACACACACACACACACACACACACACATGCACACACACAGAGTTTGTGTTGTCAAACTATCTGTGATTTTACTGTCACCAGAGGGCCATTCACTTAAGACTATAAACATAACAACCTGTCACATGCCTTGTTTATAATGACAATGACAGGCACAAACAATAAGAACCAGGGCTCCAGTTAAAGATTATTTTCACTATTGATAAAGCTGTTGATTATTTTCCTTACCAATAAACCAACCAACTGTTCAGTTTATTAAATTGCCTTCACGTCTTCTCAAAGCACCAAACCTGACATCACCAACAGTCCAGAACAAAAAGAAAATCAGTCACACAAACAGAAGGAAGCAACAAATCCTCATGCTTCAGGCTGGAAACAGTGAGTGTTTACATGTTGCCTATAATATTCATGTTTAACTAATGAGCCAATTACCAACTTATCAAATAATCAACTGACCTGCTTTATTTGATACTGATAATGAACAAGACTTGTTCCAATCCCTTACATCAGTTTGAGCACTTCATTTATACAAATCATTTTTTTTACTTAAAATAAACCAAAAAAAAAAAAAAAAAAAAAACTAGAAACATCAGATTAAATATGGTGGTAACACAAGCAGCCAAGAAGGACTTTGCCAAAAATAAAATACTGTTTAGAATGAGGAAAGTCTGAGCATCTGACCAAGAGTTCAGCTATCACATACATGATTTACGGTAGTTTATGATGCAGAAACTTTCTCTCAGCACTGACACTCAAGTCCCAGTGCTACATATCAGATCCCATTCATCATTCATC
The DNA here is from genome assembly GCA_021432705.1 of Caranx ignobilis. Taxonomy (NCBI): domain Eukaryota; kingdom Metazoa; phylum Chordata; class Actinopteri; order Carangiformes; family Carangidae; genus Caranx; species Caranx ignobilis. Next base: position 30,425,710 of record MU270012.1, read on the forward strand.
TGTCAGGTTACATTTTCAGACAGAAAAAGCAAGTCAATGCAGCCTGAAGGTTTCCCACCAGCACTTGAACACAACATCATAATTATGGCTAAAAAAAAAAACTAAACAAAAACAAAGAGCGTTCAATGGCTGAAATCCCAGATTCAGATTACCACAGAAATCTAATCAGCTGGTGCTCGGCAGAAACAGAGCCAAACGCGCATTTGCCGAGCAACCTGACAAACAGAGACTGAGGGGAACCACATCTTCGTCTGCATTCACCAGCGGACTGAATCAAACAGCAGCCGAGGGCGCACACACAGCTTCAGAGTTGAAAGCATCCCTGCAGCAGACGAGCGGAGAGGTGCTGAGAGATTTAGAGTGACCACAGCCGTCTCAACTCGTCCACACACCCACAGGGGAAAGTCCCACACACACATACACAAATACATCCACATGCACACATGCACACACAGAAGGAAAATAAAGATATGTGGACAGTCGAGGAGAAACAGACATATACAAACCCACAAAGATCACAAAGCTTCCTGAACACAAACTAAATCAAAGTCATTCATTGAAGTCTTTACTTGAATGACAAAGTCTCCTGTAACACACACACACATGCATCTACCTGGTCAGGGTGCCTGGGTTGCCGTGGGAACCAGAGCGCTGCGGGAAAATGCTAAGCTGGACAGAGAGCTTCATGACTCCATGCCGCTGAGAGTTCACACAGACAAATATCTCTCCCGCTCTCTGTCTCTGTCTACCTCTCTCTCTCTGAGCCTCCTCAGTGTCTCTCGCACCCCCCTCTCTCTATCTCTCTCTCTCTTCCTGGCACTCTTCCTAGATTGAGCTCTTTTGTCACTGGTTGCACTGATGCTTCATCCCCCGGGCACTGTTGGTCTCTCTCTGGACTAACAGACACAGAGATCGAGGGGGGGAGAGAGGAGGGAAGGACCTGCCCTGCTGCTGGTAACATGAGCCTCCCCCGGGACTGTTAACCACTTCACTGCTGCTGCTGCTGCACCACTAATAGAGCACACTGAAACACACAAACACACCCCGAGCCCTAAATAAGCCACTTCAGCCTGAGAAGAATCAAACAGCAACACAAGTCAAAGCCACATGATCATAGACAAACTCTCTGAAACTCAAGGACAATCCTCATCCCACTGTTGCTTTACTGTGTGTTCCCCAGCCATGGTTTATGTGCCTGTGTGTCTGTGTGCACAAGACTACAATTTCCCAGACAGATCCACCCTGACTAGCTGACAAGCCAGTGCTAATTAGAGATCAGGCCAAGCAGCGTGGCCCTGCCCACAGCCTCCCGCTGGCACAGCAACCCGCCAGTTAACAACCACCAGGGCCTTTACGGCCAATCATAGGAGACGGAGACATTAACCGCGCGCTGCCCCCACGAGGAAGTGGTGCCAAACGCTGTCCGACAAAGCCGGTATCTAATAGATCATCATGAAGAGGAAAGGAGGTGAAGTGCCTCTTGCTCTTCTTCTTTAAGGGTCAGTCCATTACGGCGGACATTATTTATTTGGGATTTTGAGACTACTACCTTGGGTGAACTGAGCCCTTAAATCAACAGGGTGTGCAATTAAAACTGTGTGAGGTAGGTTTCCATCCACTCTCCCTCTCTCTGTGAAAGAGGACAGTAGTGGAGGAGGAAAAGTGACCCACATCGAGAAATGCCAGAGAGAAACCTCTCTTCTCGCAGGGTCGCCTTGTAGAGCTTTTTCTGCTTTCCCAGAGAGGTCAGAGATCAGAGGCCAAACCTCCAAACTTTCCTTAAAGAGAAGAACAGAGTGGGGGAGGCCACAGGGACCAATACAAAAAAAGAGCTGCCTCATGGGTCAGCCAATAGGAGTAACTGGTGGTGTCCTGAGAAAGAGGCTGTGGTTGTGTTTGTTTAACTTCTCTTGTGTGTGCCCTCGGGGACTGTGGTTGGTTGGTCTCTTGGTCGGCCCTGCCATACAGTAACCCCCCCCCATGCCCCCACCACCACCACCACCACTCCTCCTGAAAAACCCCGTCCGGCTCTGGCAAATGCACACAGGCTCTGTGCCGCAGAAATATACACACAGACATGCGGCCATAACAGAGCCGTGAAGCAGAAGTAAGGGGATTTCCTGTGTTTGAGGGGCCACGACTGGTCCTCATACTGAGTCTGGATCATATAACCCCAAATCTCTTTCTGTCCACACAGACAGACGGATGGGGGAGGAAGGAGGGAGTTCATGGACTTACAGCCCTCTGGGCTGGGGGGGCACACAGATGACACCATGGAAGAGTTGATAGGTGAGATCTGCAGACACAACATCAGAACAGAGGAGCCAGTGTTGTGACTTCATCCTAAACATATCAGCTCCATCACAGACGTTCCTCATATCAGGAGAAACACTTTGCATAGAGGCACAACATGAAAACAAGTTTCTCTCCAGAAGTGGGCCAACACAACATGACTGTTTACCTGTTTTTTTTGTTTTTGCTGTTTTTACTCCAATCATAGCGTGATGATTAGGAGATGATATCATTTGTTTTTTTTGATACAACTACTGATAAAATATCTGATCAATACTTTCAGAAACATGACTGTTTCTCTGCAAACCTAACTGAAATAAATCAGGAAGCATCTGATCTAAATACAGTATGTGTGAAGACTATTATTATTCATACAACTGTGTGTTCTGAATAGATGATGCAAACTGTATACAATTGAAGTTTTTGATGAATTCCTATTGGGATATTGACTTCAGCCATAACACATAACATGTTCATATAGTCATGTTATTCACTGTGCCACCTGTTTGTTGCGCCCGGTTGGCAATAAAACAATTCAACCCTACTGCACAATTATGGAAACAATAGATACAGAGAGACCTGCTGTTCAGTGGGAGAACAGATGAAAAATGCAGATGAGGCCACAAACAGTGGAAATGTAAAACAAAACAGAAAGGATGACAGGTGCAGGTGTTTCTCCAGGTTCCAGTTCTGCCACTTTTGCACTGTCAAAGAAAAACTTTGCAGTTTCTCACATCAGCACCTGAGCTGTTGCTGCTCTTTGTCTCCAGCTTCATAAAAATGTTATTTCAGTGTTTGAAGGTTTATTAACACATGTAAGTCCTTGGCTGATTAGAGCTGAGGTATGACATCACCACCTGCACTCAGATGATTAAGTGTCTTGTTTTTAATACTGATCTGTTTATTTTCCACCACAGAGGAACAGAAGAGAAACAGTGTTATTGTTTGAAACCTAAAAGCTGTTTTTTTCCTCTTGTTTTTAACATTTTCAGGACAAAGTGGGACAGTGTGAGCGAGGCAGTGAAGGGGCCATCGGGACAGGACCCGGAACATTCCGGGCCGGAGCCCAGGAGCCGTGTGGTACGAAAATGACACAGCTGTCCCTGCAGTGACGAGAAATGACAGGACTGAACTGGACAACACACTCAGGAATGTCTCTCTCTCTCTCCCTCTCTCTTTCTCTCTCCCATGTCTGGTCCCATTGTCTCCTGTCTTGGGAAAACATTTGCTATCTGCACTCAGAGAATCTATCAAAGCATTTAGATCCCTCTGGCTTTCACACACAGACACACACACACACACACACACACACACACACACACACACACACACACACATCCTTTGACTTGTCTTTCTCTCTCTATCTCTTTCTGTGTTTGATGTATAAACACACGCTCCCTTAGACTCGACCGACTGCTCCGGATCTGTGGAAAAAAACACACCAAAGTGTGTCAACATGTGACATGCATGACTAAGCACAGGCACACATCTCCTCTGCGCTGCATCCTCCGGTGCAGCAAAGAGCAATGTTTAAAATGCTGATGGAATTCCTCACGTGTGTGCTGCCACACTGTGTAAACATGCACCGCACACAAACCAACCTATTGTCGCGTCATCGCTAGAATGAAGCAGATGCGGTAACCGCCTCTACCTTCCACCTGTGGTCTTCGAAACGGGTGCATGGGATCCCAGAGAAACCTCTCAAACTTTTGATGGGTGCAGCCACAACTGTGCCCAGGACCTGTCCTTTTTCATGCTCATCTGGTTTGAAGCCTCCTTTAAAAGTGTCTCCAGATGACACATGATGAGCCACTTTAAGGAAAGTTTCCTCTGTTAACGTGCAGCCACATTTTCCCCCCACTATGCTCTCAGTTTTTTTCTCCATCTGAGCTTAATTTGTTGTGTCACAGTGCAGAAATGTGCATTAAATAAAAGTTTACGATGGCTGATTTAAAAGAAACAGTATTCTAAAATGTGGAAAACTATCCAATAATATAAAACTCCATAATTATTCAAATATGGAAACGATATAGATCAATAAGAAAACAGTTATTAAGCTCATAATGACTTTCTAATATCAGCCTTATATTGACCCTATAACATCAACTCCAAACACAGCTTTAACCCACAGAACTTCAATAAAAACTCTTGTGGAGACACAAACTTTTATCAAATATTAAAATATGTCAGGCTGAATTTGGGGGAAATGTTGAGAAGCTGAGTCAGATTTTTAAATGTTTCATTCAGTGTAAACATTATATAGCTACAATAAAAAGCTGGAATTAGCTGATGCAAAATAGTTTTATGATCCTTTTAAAGAGTTTGGAATATGACGGCTTTTCCAACCTTAAAGCTACTTTAGGGAAAATAAAACAGGAAATCTGTGAATTCTAGGGTTAAAATGTGAAATTAAACAGTAGTTTTCCCATCTGACCCATTCAATTTGAGGCTCTTGTGACAAAATCTTTTGGCAATATATTGTTTGGTAGCCTGTTTCAGTCCCATGACAGGAAAGGTCTGGCATGCAGACTTCTGTCCCGGAGCTGTTCCTGCAGCTCACATGGATACTCAATATCATCCAGTTACTTTAAACCTGCACGAACCTGCTGACTCTCCAACTTCACACCTGCACCAGACCTCATGGAAAATATCAGTCAGGGGAGGTACGAAGGATTAAAACTTACCCTGTGCGGAGCGTTCCACAAACCACGAATTAAAGTCCAACATGCTCTGCTCTTTGCTCTGCTCTCTCCACGGCTTACTCCTGTTCAGATCACACACTGGACCAGAGAGAGTGGACCAAGCCTCTGACCTCTGTGTTTCCCTTCAAAAAGCTGCTGGCTCTCTGGACAGTTCAGCTTGGCTGAAGCTCATGTACTTTGCAATCAAGACGGCCTTCCCCTCCAAAGCTTTTTTCCTCTCTGTGGGTAACTACTACATCTCTGCTTTCAAATGAGGAGTGAAACAAAGAAACTAGGCAAAAACACAAAAACACAAACAGCCTATATCAAAAACTATGGAGCACAAAGAACGGAGAGAAGAGCTGTGGATCTTAGAGCTGCAACACTTGGTATAAAAAGAGAGAGTGAGGGAGAAAAGCCCTTTTTACCTGAGTGAAAGCCCCACCCTCAGCAGTGTGTGTATGTGTGTGTGTGTGTGTGCGTTTCCTAGGGTGAGGCAGGTGAGCTTGTTAAAAGCCCAAAGGGGGGAAGTGGTCTGCTGATACAGTATCTATGGCAACCAAAACATCATTCCTCTTAGGACTCAGTCTGTTTCTCTCTCCTCATAACAAACCTCCTATTAAATTTTCCCCGTCGACTCTTTCTACTTTCCCTCTCCATGTAAATCAGGACCTTCAGCCCTCATTAACGCCACCTCCTCCCTCTATGCGTGGTAAAAAAAAACAAACCATCTTCCACTGATGTTGCCTGTTACTAACATCTAAACTAAATGTGTGGCTTTGTGGAAACAGATTTGCCTCTGCCTCCATGATCCCGTTTAACACCTGCTGCTAAATGTACTAAATGTACTATAATTAATAAAACAATAATTATTATTAATATCATGGTCTTTTCATCTGCTCTCTTTCTATCTATAGGTACCCTGAGGTTTCTCCTCACCGCTGACACCAAATGCTGCTCTTAGTGTGAATTATTGAGTCTCAGTAAATAGTGTTTTAAAAATACGCTCTACACCTCTGCCTCTATTGAACAGTACCTCAACTATAATATTATGAATAAAGGTTTAAGCATAATGTCTTTCAAGAGTGAGTCACTGCAGAAAAATCTAAACTGTCAGTTAGCTAGCTTGTTAGCTCAGCTGCTAAAAGGATGATAAGGTAAGGTGATAGGCCTAATTTATTCAAATGTCATATTTGTGTGTGCAAACCGTTTTTCCTTTGTGGAGTAGTTTAAAAGAGAACTGATAGGGCATGTTAAAATAACTCTGTGTTTTGGACTTTCTGGCGCTTTGTTGGTTTTATTCAAGTGTCAAAGGTCACTAAAGTCAAACTATTTGTGGATCCACTCTGCTTCCACTGGTAAATGCACTGATTACAGTGATTCCAGGAGAAGAAATTGATTTTGCATTTAAAATGCTGGGGAGTGATTTCCTGTAAGGAAAATGTTTAAATAGAATAAATATGAATAAAATGTAGGTTTATATTGGAAACAGATTAAAGCGATCTCATTGGATATTTTCTTTTCTGAGACTAAAATGAGTAAGATCTTAGGTTTGTGCAGCGTAGGTGGAGGAGCGTTCACCAGCAGCTGGAGCATGTGGGTGTGTGGGAGCGTCATTAGCTCGGGAGCATATTTGGCCTCAGTACTTACATGGAGTAGCCACAGATTGTGGGTCAGACTGCTCCAGAGTGCCCCAGAATACCTCGCCAGCATGGCTTCATTACAGACACACACACACACAGACTGCATGGACAGCTTGAACATGGCTTGGAGGCATCTGCAGTATTTAGTATTCGAGGGAAGTCAAAGGCTGTGAGAGTCTGGATATCTGTGGAAAAGTATTTGTCTGAATAGTGTGTGTGTGAGTGTGTGTAGTAGATAAAGCAGAGAGAGTATGAAGTTAACAAATACGTTTCTTGATAAAACCAAAATCTCAAAGTGGACTGTGTCTGTCTGCTGAAGCCTGAAGATGTCACTCTTCTTTTGCTTTGATCAGCTATACCACATTTTCAGCTCACTTTAAGTTTGTGAATTGAGAAATTAAATTTCCTACTTTTGTCTTACTTTTGCTCATCCAATACAAAGAGTAATAAGACAGATCCAGATCCTTGTTTTCCAGCATGTAGGAAGCTCTCAGTTGAACGGTGCTGCTGAGTTATCATGATCTGTTAGCCACATGGAAGCCAAGTTCTACATCATGATTTCATGTCTGGAATCTCACTATCAAGCTTTCAAGCAAAGTGAGTTTAGGTCTAAACAAGAATATTCAATTTCCTCATTAAAAGGGGGTGAATCTGAGCTTTCAGGTCATGTAGTTTACAATGACTTCACTGTTTCATTGTTTGAATTAATTGGGAGAAAAAAAAATCATGTAAACTGCAGCGACAGCTACAGATGGTTTAGGTGTGTTCATCATTTTCCCTGGTGCCACTGATCCTGGTAACCCAACACTAACTCAGCCTGCACCCTTCTGCCATCATTAACCAAACACTCCTGGTATTCCAGAGTGGAGCCGAGGCCCGACAAAAACACACACACACAAACACACACACACTGCTGAGCAGGACTTGTGTTGGGGAAGTCGTGAAACAGCAGCTGTGATCAGCACTGACAGGTTGATGTTGTCTCCAAGTAGGAGAGGACCAACCAGGGAGAGCATGAGTGTGTCCAGGGGAAAGGTTGGGGGGTGCAAGTGCAGATGAAGCTGTGTTCCCCCTGTTCCTGTGATTATCATACAAATAGAGTCCTGGTTCTACAGGGAACAGGACTGCTGGCTCATGAAACGACAGGAGCGGGGGGTGGGGGGGCAGGAAACTGATCCAGTGATTATTTTTACAGCGAGAGCCTGGGGGCAAACCACAACAGTCACTCTGCTGAACCAGGGGGGAGCAGGTGGAGGTGGGGTTACAGAGGACAGACGGAGAGACAGACAGGTAGAAGGAGAGACAGGTGGAGCGCCAGGTGTTGTTGTTGGTAGCAGAGGAGAAGAGCTGATAGAGGAGGGAGAACCTCTCTCTCCTCTTCCCTGAGGGCCACCGAGGAACCTGCTCAAGTCCAGACAGATGAGATAACACACACAGAGCTCGGGGCATGTGTGTGTTACAGTGAGTGTGTAAGTGGTATAACATGATCTAAACATATTCAGTTTTGTTGCAGGTGGGATTAAAACCCTCCTGAGAAGACACAATGGCACACACACATGCACACACACACACACACACCTAAAATATCTCAGACAATGAATCATGAACATTAACTGAACTCTAAGTTAAACACAAAATGGGGGCAGTCAAAATAATTTGTATCATAATAATGTAAACATTTAATCAAAAAGGGCTTTTACTTTGAAGTACCTTCAAAATAAAATCACACCTGACACTGTTCACTGCCTGCATGAGTTTGGGGAGTGTTTCAGCTTGTGATGGCCACTCAGAAAGAAAACAGCTGCATGGACTGCTTTTTTGTGGACGGCTGGTTTGAATCAGATACCAACAGGCTCAACAAAGGTTTATAATAAGAGGGAAGTTATCGCAGAAGAATTACTCAATCCACACTGCACAGTAACCTGTCAGGAATGTGGGCTTGGATGTTTTTGATTGGCCAATGCAGCGCAATTGATGATGTCACGTAATGTTCCGTTGTGGTAAAAGCTGACCCAGGTTGACTGCTGGAGCTTTGCTGAAATGAATTTATATGCAATGCTGCTGTGGGCCAGCACACACACACACACACACACACTTAGGAGGCTCAGCACCACAAAGACCAGAGGCAGCATGGCAGCTTTATTTGCGCTCTGCCTTTGAAACACAACACAACTCAAAGCAAATTGCAAAAGCCAGTAAATCTACAAAATAAAAGATAATGAGACGAGACAATGAGAGGTGTCAGGATGAAGCACTGCACCTGCTGATGGGAGGTGTTCCTGTCATTGGAACATGATGTTTGTTGTGTGAGAAGCAGAAGAGCAGTTAAATAGGTTGTCTCGATTCTCTGTTGACTGTAAGTTGTCCAGTGTCTATATGTTTATGACCTTTCTGTTTTGTACCTCTGTAATGGCTCCTGTCTGGTTGTGGGTTGGCATGACTGGCCTTAAAGGATTATCATTAACATGTTATTATTATACTTTGTTTTACCTGTGAGTTTTCTCTTGTAGATCCCACAGGGTTCATTTCCTTTAAACTGGCTCTACCTGCAGTTCAGGAACACTTTGTGTGGTGTGTGCAGCTCCGTCAGGTGCCTCATGTTGATTAAACCCTTGCACATCGAGCTACTTACCGTCTGACCCTTTAATAAAGATGTGGACTGGCCTTTATCTGACGTGACATTAAGTTGTTTTATTTATAGCGCTGATCTGTTTGGGTTGTAGTAAGTCTTTTCACTTCCACGCACAAAACAAAATGAAGACTGTCTCTTTTCTGTACTAAATTCTCTTACATTTGGTATTTTTTTTCCCATAATGCACATTCAGTTTGTCTGTGTGCAGACATGAGCAAGATAAATGCAGCTGAGGGAGATAGATCATTCAAAGAAATGTCTAAAACTCCAGGCTGCCACCTCATTATACTGATTTATATACTTTTTTCCTGTGAGAGCATCAGTCATCAGAATGGTGTGGTGCTCTGCTCTCTCTTCTTTGTGTGAAATGATATCTTCCAACGCCTGAGCACGAAGGGGAGGGGCTGGGGTCTCTCTAACACTCAGCTACAGTGGTTTCACACCACAAAGACCTTTTTCTTTGTCTGTGTTAACAAAGAGAATTCAAATCACAAGACAGACCATTACAGATAGCTTCCTCTTTCTCCTGCCGCAGAGATAAATGACAGGGATAAGCGTGCTCACACACACACGCACACACATGCACATATGCATGCACACACACACACACACACATACACACAGTTTCTACTCTCTATTGTCTCTGTCTCTTTACTCAGCCTTGCAGGTCCTGTTGTCCCATGACTCAGTGTGACCCTCTTTTGATTCATTGCTCTGCTTTACATACATTTGACAGTTGGTAAAACTAGTTCCTTGCATTTCCAACAGTCACTATCTCAGCTCATGAAGTGATGTGAAATAATACTCTGAGCCATCTGACATTGTGTTTGTCTGGCTACATCTTTCACACTCCTCATTAGTCCGGGGTCGGTCTGACTAAAAGGTTTTCCTAAAGCTCCCAACTGTGAACGTCGCCCTTTTGAAGCTCCTGACCTCTTCATCCAGAGGTCATGAGGTTTTTGCCCCAATGCCACAGTGACACCCAACACCTTACCCTTCCCCCACTTCCTCACCAGCCGCATCTTTAACCAGAGAACATAAAAAAAGCATTTAAACTTCAGCAGGTTTATAGATGACTCACACACCCAGTGAGCAAATAAGATGCCGCACACACTTCTGACACCAGCGAGCAAAGCAACAACATGTTCGAAACACATACAGGGAGAGGGGCTCACTCTCCTCCACCTGCACCAACGGCAACATTAAGCCCCCCTCTTATGTATTAAATTAGCCCCATCTTTCACAACAGATAGCCAGCTACCCTCCAGCTCCCCCAGTTTGGGTTTATTATGCTAATGCAGGTATCTGCCTCTTCCCTGCTCTCCTAATTAATCCCAAACTAAAAGCAGTAAGCACATTTATCAGACATTCCTGCAGGGGGGAGGAGGAGGAGGTGTAGTTGGCAAGATGGTGGTGGGGTGGGCTCATCCCCTCTTCATTTCAAGACTCTCCTTGCCTTTCTCTCTAATCTCATGAAAGCGATAATGAAGCTGTCTGAAGATCATGAAAGTAGAAATGACAAGTTCATAGAGAAGCTTTACCTGCCTAGCAGTTGGTCAATTAAACCTCACAGAGGAACATGAAAACACAAAATCAAACGAATATAAATAAATAAAAGGAGAAATCCCCCAAACATGTATCGTTTCATTTCCTTCTGGTTTCTTACTTGCTGCACTCTCTAATCAAAACAAGGTAGAGGGGGGGAGGAGAGAAGGACTGGGGGGGATGAAAGGTGAGGATGAGGACAGTTTGTGTTTAGCCCCATCTGAGGGCCAGGAGGAGTTTATTGTGAAGGACTAAGTGTGTGTGTGTGTGTGTGTGTGTGTGTGTGTGTGTGTGTGTGCGCGCAGGGTAAATGCCAGCAAGGGGGCAAAGGTCAAAAGTCTGGAAGACAGGAAATTAGCCACACCTGAGGATTTAGAGGAGAAAAGCTGCTTGAGGCACTTGAAACTACTACAGCACGTCTGTCTGTGTAACACCTCGAGCTTTTCTTTGAATTCAAATTTCTTTCTTTCTTTTATTTATTCTTGTAGCCGCCTTCAGCCACTCAGCACTCCATCTTAATATCACGCTTGTTCCCTCCCCCCCTGCTCTGTCTCTCTTTCGGCACCCCCCATCCTTTTATTTTGTGACTCGGCCTTCATCCATTTCCGTCTGTCACTTAGCCAGGAACTAAATCCCTCTCCATCTCTGTGACAGGACAAAGACGGCAGCATCTCGAATCAAATCACTCATGCCGATGCTGCGGGAAGTCCCACAGACTCACAGACGCTCAGCCAATCTTCTCTCTTTTCTACATGTTGTGGCCTATACATCCTGATAACACCAACAGAAACACTCAGGATCTGTTTACACATCAACAGTGTGGTGCAGGCCACAGAGCTCTTTGCTGCTGTAAAATATCATCTTTAGTATAGTCTTATTTAATGCATTACAAAACAGCAGGATGTTTTCGTGGTGAAATTTGTAACACTTTCGATGGCATCTTAAACAGAGCTAGTTTAACCAGTGCTCTCCTCACTGGCTGCTTCTGAGCTTTTTGAGCATCTTATGTCTTTATTTGACAGGACAGTGAAGATAGATGGGAAATTGAGGAACAGAGACAAGGGCTGTGACATGTTGCAAATAATACAGCCAGCCAGGGATCGTACTGGGGACTCGCTGGTCAGATCACCTGCCTTCATGTGATATGCAGCCCAGGATCAGGACCCATTTTACACCTACAACTGACATATGGAAATGTTTTACTTTTTCCATCTACACTTGTGAATGCTGCAATTCATCCAAGTGTTTAATGTTCAACTGTTCAACACCTGCAGGCAACAAGATGAGACACCTTTACTTTCAGTATAATAAAACTGGCAAAAGAGGGAAATGGACCAGACAGCACCTCAAGCTCATTGGCTAACAAACTCTGCCCAAACAAACAATGAAGTTCAGCATCTCCATAGTGACAATTTTTAAGCTGATGTACGCAACTCTGACTAAAGATAAATCAGCTCACAGAAAAAAAACACAACTGCAGACACACACAACTTTTCAGGTTCATGATCATGCACAGATTATATGAAACATTTGTCTGCCACTCTTGTGCATCACAAAAGAATAAGTGTGTGTGTGTGTGTGTGTGTGTGAGCATGGATGAGTTTGGTTTCAGCTGGAATTAAATATGAATAAGAAGGTGGAAGTTTCTTCAAGACCTACCTGTCAGCATCTCCCTGCCCTGACGACGTGTTTCGATGGAGAGTCTCTCGGACGGCGCTCATGCTGTCAGGCAGGCGGTTCAGGCGCCGCGTGTACAGACCCAAACCTCCGTCGGTCATATAGCTGCAGAACACAACAAAGTACATTATACACAGGCACTGTAAAGCATGTCTGAAATGCACAATTAGAGGGCTGAGAGGGGATGATTTGAAGCTGTGCAGTACCACACTTTGTTTAAAGACTTGGCCAGAGTTGACACACTCTGTTCCTCTTCTCAAAGCTGCTGTTGTTGTATATAGAGCAAGAGAAGCCCACATCCATCCAGTTTTCCGGCCGAAGCAAAGCTCTCATCAATCAGTCCCTAAACGGTTGGCAGAAGGCTCCCACACAAACACTGAAGACAGCAAAGTGTCTGACTGAAGACACATTTCTCTCATGTGGCCAGCAGTAAACAGCAGTGGTCTTTAAGAGGAGTGTCTCAGTCGGACAGAGGATGAATCTGTTCTTTATTCCTACAGGAAGCACGTCACCATTCATCAGCCAACACCAAGTCCATCATCCACTCCAGCCTGGGATATTATGATAAACTGAGTAGATGAACATTAAGAGAGGCTAAAAATATACAGTATATGCAAGTGCAGGATAAGTAGGTCGTTCACTTCATTTCATAATGGAAAATTACATTTGAAGGGACTTGATTTATTGGTTAGTAGATTCAGAGGCTGACCGTTAGCAGCAGCTACAGTCCGAGGCTGAGGCCGAGGCCCTCAACACTAACACAAACATTCCCATTCAAACTGGAACAACACTAACTAATTCTCCAAATATTTACCCGTGGAGGAGCCTCCTAATGGAACTAAATATTGGCTCGTATAGGCCAGGTGTAATTCAATGAAATGTTTGCTGATTTAAAGCCGGGGTTGGCTGAATGCTCTCTGTGTGGGACTGTGATGATCCTGTTTGTGCAGTTAAGTGAGTAGAAAAATAAACCCAGCGAGGGTCTGACCACTAAAACACTCTCTGTGTTATCTATGTGTGGATCTCAGCAAGAGGGAATCCAGCACACACACAAACACACATTTATACCTACATGTATATACAGTATACACACAGTACAGTGTTTCCTATAGACAGAGCCCCTTTGTGTAGCCTGCAGTCAAATAGAATCAACATCTGAGCTGTGACACAGCAGCAAGAAGGCACGAGTCAACTGTGCAGATGCTGAACAAACTGCAGCCTTTATAATGTTTGCAGCTACATCCATGATTGTGAATTCACTATTTTCAAAGTTGCACTGACAGTTTTTTTCACAAAACAAAGTGAAAACATATTATGAGTTAAATATAACCACCCGGGGAACATTAGCACTAATTTGGAGCCGTGTCTGATGAATTTCAGTCCAGTTTTCTCACGCTCTTTGGGCTCTGGTTTTGTCTCTGTCAGCTTTGTCTTTAGCTAGGAGATGTTAGATTTCTGAGAGTGCCGGTTGTAAAACTTCAACAATGAGCCATAGCCCTGTAGAGATGCAACAATGGGTGATAACTGCTGGTGATACCAGCAAACAAAGAAAGCAGCACGTCCTCATATTTGATAACCTGAGTCCTCCAATTATTTGTAACTTTTACTTGATGAATTACTTGAATGATTTATTATCATGCGTGTGCAACTACTGCCTTTTGGGACTGATCTGTTGAGCCTGGAAGCACAAGAGAACGACTGTTTTAGCAGCAAACCTGAAAGTAGCAGATGTTGCACTTTCTCATCAGCACATGAATGAGTGGCCACTCTCCCAGGTCGTCTGGGAGCACTCTGCTAATCATTTCCAACGGCCCAAACTACAGAGGCAGATTTGGCATTTTTGTTTTCACTAAAGAGCCTGGAACAAACTTCCAGATGCAAGAGGACCAGACAGATATAAACAATTATATCTGCAGCTGCTGTTACCAAGTATTGATTGGAAATTACGAAAATGTTTTCTGGCATTTTAACTTATGTTTGTAAGTCTCATGCTTCCAGAGGTTAGATGAGAATTATAAATAAACCTTCTTTATTACAATTAGAAATCCTGACATCCAGCACACGGAAAACATCATTCACAGATATGAGGCTTGCAGCAGATTTCACAATAACAAGTGAGACAACAGACAATGAAGACACTGGATGTTCAGACAGGGGGTCTGCGCTGAGGGGGGCTAGCTGTCCTTTATAGGAAGCATCCATCATCCTAAAGCAAAGTCACCTTGAAGATCGCCGAGCAGTCACACACACACACACACACACACACACAGATGCATCTATATATATTACTCGTTCACACTAATAAGTAACTGCACCTCCCACTCCCACTGCCTGTTAACCTGTAACCTTCTGCAGCAGGAGAAACGTGTTCAAACAAGACATTTTATGGGCTGAAACTGAACAGCTTTCCACAGCCGTGCAGTTAACACAGGCAAAAGTTCTCAGGTGAATAAAGCTGCAGGGATATTTGACTTGCAAACAACGTGTAGGCACTGTGGAGGAAATTCACAGAAAGCCACGTTCTGGAGAAAACAAACAATTGCCTCTGGAGCTTCTGATTTCTATTGATGGCTTTAAAAAACTCTGACCTACCTTTCTGCTTCAAACATGGTATCACAGTTAATCCGAAGCAAAATAAACAGGTTCGGCTGAGGGTTGATCCCTTTCGATAAAAATCTCCAAAGCAGAGGTTTCCGTTTTTCTTTTTGTTTGTTTTTTTTTCCAACTGTCTGGCTACTGTCTGTTATCACGTCTGAACCTGTGAGCGATAGCTGCTGAACAATATTACCAGGTGAGAGCGTGTTTCACCATGGTGATATCAGTGAGTGCACACTATCAGTGAACTCTCCGTGTACAGATTATGCGTCCATGTGTAGCCTGAATACGTGTGACTGAGTGTGCGTCGCTCTGTGTTGGTATGCAGCCGCTCTCCTCAGCCCCACATGCTCTTCTCTCCTGGTTGGAGGTTGGGTCTAGTCTGCGAAAGGTAGTGGTGGAGGAGGGATGGGAGGAAGGAAGGGAGGGAGGGAAGGAAAGGGAAGTGAAGGGAAAGGGAAGGCAGAGGGGGTAGATTGGGCAGCATACCCCCAAGCCAAGATTGTGGGGTGGGGGTGGGGGGGGTGGGGAGGGGTTTCCTAGTCTCCATGGGCCAGGGAGGCAGAGGAGGGGGGTTGGAAACTGGAGAAAACCACTGAAGATACTAAACGCGGTGTCATCAGTCACATTGTCTATTGTTGGATTCACAAAGTAAATTGCAGCTCAATTATCTCTCAGTGCTTTTTCAAATTATTTAGTCTATAAAATGTTGACATCTTGGTCATTTTGTCCAATCACAGTCAAAAAGAAAAAAAAAATCAATTAATAATGAATCAATTTGGAAAGGACCTACAGAAAACACAGAAAATCAGTAAAGCCTCAAATTTAAGAAGCTAAAAACAGTGAATGTGATTTTCCTTAATGAATGATGAATAATTGATCAGTTATCAAATTTGTCTCGATATAACTTGTGCAGGTCATAGCAATTAAAAGTCATTCTCAAAACTCTCTCAGTACTAGAGGTGGGTCTGCTGAGCTTTGATAATGCAGGTTCACTACACCTCCATTATAGTGGGCTGGAGGCCAACATCTGAAAACTATGGGAAACCACAACCTAAATTATCTGCATGTATGGATCCACCTCCTATAATATGAACATATAACAATGAGTGTGAGCTTTGTGTTGTAATCCAAATGTCAGCTCCTCCTCTTTAGGTAAATATCCCACCTCAGTGTGGAAGAACCAGTTAGTGAGTGGATGCTGACAGCCTGTGACAGAGCAAACTGCTCAACGGCCTAAGGATGCGTGGGGGGGGGGCTCATCCGTCCGTGTCATTTTTAAATGGTTAACCCACAGGGCAACTCCACCCACCATACACACACCCACATGCTTGTACCCACACACACATTTCCTTACATACACACAAACACACTTTGTTCCTATTGACCCCCTCCCATCACATGGAGCCTAATCAAATCAATCTGCCCCCATTTGAATAAAAGAAGCTAATTTTTGCCAGACATCCATCACCTAGTCTCTTGGGCTCATATAGCAGAGAGCATCAAGTACACACACACACACACCAAGTATGTCCTGTACACCCTCACACAAAACATGCTGCAACACTGATTACAATACAATTTGCATCCAGGGCTCCATTTCAACCTTTAAATCCAGCTCAAAACAACCTTAATGCTTCATACATCAGTCATTAGTCATTTATCAAGCAAAAATGCAAAAAATATGTCCAGGTTCCAGCTTCTTCAGTATGAGAATTTGCTTTTCATACCTGTGAAGTTTGAGTTTCTTTATAGTCTCATGAGACAAAGCAGGAATTCAAAGACATTCTCTGCAGCTCTGAAAAACTGTGGCACCTTTTTACAGAGTCTTACGTTTTATAAACTACATGATTGAGAAATCAACTGACTGACCGTGTCAGTTTATTTAAATTTTAGTTAGATCATCAGAGATTTCTCATTGGGATTTTTTTTTCTTAATGTTTTGTGTATTTCTCCTCCTGCCTCTGATCCAGCCTGGTTACCAAGTTTTCAGAGCAAGCAAACGGCTCTGCTCACGTCACTCACTTGTCCAGGTGTGGCTGTGGCTCGGCCTTTGTCTGTTCAGCCACAGATTCAGACACACCAAAGTACTTAAAGAACCCTTAACCCTTGAATTGTACAGCTGCCTCCAGGCTGCTGGATAAGTGCAGTTACACTCCCACCCCAGAGAAAGAGGTGAGTATGTGAATGTGCATTTTCTTTAAAAACCCTAAAATCTCTTATTTGATCTGAATTGAAACTGATCAGCAAAGCAGCTCTATAACCAGGTCCTGGTCTCTGTCTCTTGCTTCTCGATGCCATCTGAGGGCGAGTTGGCGCCGTTCACAGCTTCATCTGATAATAACGATGACAGCCGAAGTTTAAATTGCACAGTGTGACAGCCAAGGTATGCAGGGGGCCTGTTACAACATGGACACTGGCTTAGAGAGAGCAAATAAACAGGTTATCAACATATCAGTGTCTCTGCTGCTGCAGACTGAGAGATGGGATACCTGTGGGATCTGAGCTGCACAGAATAGATGTCGCTCATGCTATTGAGGCTAAACTGTGGGATACGGTCTGAGACATGGAGCACAGGACCATGAGCACAGTAACGCTACTGCCCCCTTGTGGTACACTAAATTCACACAGTGCTAATCCACAACTAAAGAACTAGTGTTGTAGAATGGTCTTGAGACCACATTTCCAAGGTCTTGGTCTTGACTTGGAATCGACAACATTTTCATTCGGTCTCATCTTGGTCTTGGATGAGCTGACCTCTTAAGCCACATCTGCAGTGACATCTTTTTTTTTTTTTTAAATGCAAATGTCTCTGTCACTCGCTCACTTTTGTAATTCAATAACTTTAAAACAATTAATATTGTTCTACAAAAGTATCTGCTTGTGTAACCATCTGAAAAACTTGGTTGCACCAGTGTCTGTTGTTTCAATTAGATATGGTATAGATTTTAGATAAAATTATCTTTTCTTTTTTGCTGAGGAGTAATGTAAATATCAAGCCACATGATTACTATGAGTACTGGTACTGAATGTACTGTATTAGTCTTGAAATTGGTCTCGCATTTGTTTGGTCTCGGTCTTGGACTTGGTCTCGCTCCCTCTTGATCTTGGTCTTGACTACAAAGAACTCCAATTATACACATAGGAAGTAACGTCTGAATTCACACCTTTGACAACTTTTTCTTAAATCTTTTTTTTTAATCAATTTGATATTTTTCGTTGTACCTCCTCTCTCATTGTTTTTAGTTAGATTTAAATACATCAAGTTTTTTTCTCTTACACATTTCTGTGTTTCTGTTCTGCTTTTGTCTGGCCAATAAAGTTTGCAGAAAAACGATTTGCAGTTACAGTCTTAAAAATTAATCATTTTTATGATTGATAAATCTAATTACATTATTTTTTCTGAGTTAATTGTTTTTAAAGGTAAAAATCTGTAAAAGTTCTTAGAACCTCATGTAATGTCTGTAAATGTTGTTATATTAACACTGTTAAAACAGAAAAGTTGTAAATCTCTGTAAAACACTGGGGAGAAGAGTTTGAGCTTCAGTAAATCAAAAACCTGTTAACTTGAAAAACCTCCATCATCCTCTTACCCGCTGGTGACATCATCGGTGCGTGATGCGTTCTTGCTCAGCACGTCTCCGTCGCTCATGTATCCGGTGACCTCCATGGCAATACCGTCCAGGTCGATGTCTTCCCCACTTCTGCTGTCCCCCAGGTCCACGCTGCAGAGGGCTCCTCCCCTTCCAGCCAGCTGCCGCCGCAGGTGCCCGGGATACAGGTAGCGCCCTCCCTGGCCGCCCACCACCCGGCCACCGTAGCCGTTCCCCAGAGAGGGGGCATCGCCCGCCTGCAGACGAGGGCTGGACTGGCCCAGTCGCCAAGACGACAGGGAGGGACGGGTAGACGTGAGGCTAAGGATGCTTCGACCCCCGCCGCTGTTATTGGTAGCACCACCGCTACCGCCCCCGCCACTGCTGATGTCTGTTGTGACGCTGCCATCGAAGGTGGTTTCCAAGGTGCTGAGAAGGTAGAGAGGGAGACACAGGGAGGGAGGAGGAACAGTGTGTGATTCACATCTGAACAGGACAGACCCATTATCCAAATAAAGACACTACATCTAAATATACATTTGCAGTTGTAGAAAAAGCCAGGAAACTGCTGAGAGAATAAACTGAGGCAACGGAGCAGCACCCAAGGAACTATTTAAGGAAGGAACTATTTCAATGAATCCCTTTTATGACTTGGTATTAATCTCAGCCTGTAGTTTCATAGTTACAAAGAACTATCTCCATTGATTGTTTACTGCCACAGTAGTACAGAGTATGGTAAAGTGGCAAACTATATAATCTCCAGTTAGACCCTCAACTGAATCCAGACGGCTGGGTCAGTGGCGTGACACAAGGCCAGAGCAAAGGTCAGGGTTCTGTAGGGGGAAATGTGATTAGTGGTAAAACCCGAATCAAAGACGACATGAAAGACACGCCACGCGATCAAAGTTAAAAGTCCCTCAAAAGGAGGATGAGACGGCAACAAGAAGAAAGAGACAGAGGTAATACCTGTAACCCTTAGACAGACACAGTCTGCTGACCATGAGGCACTTCAGTCACTGACTCAAATCCCCACTGGTTAGCCTGACTTAGCCTGTTTACCGCTCAGCCGTAGCAGCCATTGTAAGGCGCTTCACTTTGATGATCCTCAAACAGTGGAGTTTTGTTTTCCGCTGGAACTCATTATGTACACGTCTGTGTGAGCAGTTGCTTTAGAAAATCACTTTTAGAAGTTTTTTTTTTTTTTTACCCATAATTCTCTTCTCACTGTCTTTTAGCAAACCTTTACCACAGTTACCCGTCTGCAGTCTGCAGGGAGTAACACGGCTTTGTTTCATTACTTCTGAGATAATGAGATTTCAATTTTTTTATTTCATTTTTTCTAAAGTAGCTGATAAAGAAATAAAAATAATTCTTCAACAGGTTTGTTAAGTTACCTGTGTGTGACCTGAGTTCCTCGCAGGCTGGACATGGTCTCCTCTAGGTTTTGCCGCAGGTCTGCTATGTTTTTGACAGTTCGCAACCTCCTGGTCTCTGGGTCCTCACCTGAGTGAGATGACAAAAAAAAAAACAACAACACCTCAGATTGACCAGAGAGATGAGGAGCAGGTTATGTATCCATGATCCCTGAGGCGATCACCCACCTGAAAGGTCCTCGATGGACGGCTGGCTGGTCTTGGTGAAGGAACTGTCTCCACCTCTTCCCCCTGAGCCGGTCTCAGTGTTTGCTGTTCCCTCGCCGTCTGTTTGGGATCTGGGGAAACAAATTGTGCGAGGGATCAAAGTGGTGAAATCATCGATTCTGAATTATGGTGCATTTAGTGGGAACCTAATATTCAGCAAATTGTCACGAAAGAGGGATAAAACTGATTAAGAATTAAATCTGCTGTGCTTCAAGTCTTGTGACCAGGATCCAAAATGAGCACCTGCTAATCCTCAAATGCCGCAAAAGTTTATCTTTGAAGGATAAAAATCAAAACAGTGTAGCCGCTGCGCTGGCCGGTAGCTTTCTGAGACGATGACGTTTGAAAGCCGTGGTCATACACAGCCTTTGGTCTTTGCCTGATCCCAGACTTTGTCCTTATTGACTACTGTACACACTCTGTGAGGGTGAGCCAGTCCACACACTGGCCCACACGAATGACTGCGCCTAAACCTCTGGTGAACTGGTTTTTACTTCTTTGTACTTTTTTGGATTAAATTTGTTATTTCAACAAGTATTTTTTTTGTTAATTCAATGAGAGAAAAAGATTGATTACATATTTCTATTGTCTTTTATTTATGATCAAACATGCTCTTTCTGGCAGCTGGTGTAATCCTGTTGGTAATGGTCTTTGACAGGTATACAGCAGAGGAGGAAGCTCCTGAGCACTGAGGATGGGGGTGTTTTGTGGAGGTTGGATGGTTAGAGTGTGTAGAGGGGGGTGGGGGGCAGTGGCAGTGCAGGAAGTGTGAGAAGGCTAATGAGTGTGGTTAGAAAGGCCTCATTGAGAGGCAGAGGGAGTTCCTTCCTTATCACACTGGGACCTGGACAGAGGTCAGAGGCAGGCAGCATCCACACATATTTGCCCAGACACTGTGCACATTCATAATACACACAAACACACTCACACAAACAAACACAGATGTGACATTCCTGGCTAAGAGCTCACAGATGGTTATATTCAGATACTGTCAGAAAGAACATGTTAAGACTTAATACAGCTCTCATAAACTTTGACTTGTACAGTCAGTGAAAGACGAATAATAGCAGTGTTATCATTTTATCATCATAATTAAAAACCTGTAGAACAGCTTCTTAAGTGTATGACAGAACAAATTAAGTCCTGGGAACATTTTCAACTTCTAATAGAAGGAGCCATGCCGGAAAATGTGCTGTTTAAAGAGGATGTGCAACATGCAATCATTTACTGACTTTGTTTCAACTCTGTATTATGAATCTCACTTGTTGTTTCATGAAAACCCAGCTTAAAATGTTTCAATTACAACACTTGAAGCAGTATATTAGATGCAGTACTTTCTGAGTGGAGATCCTTTAGGTAGGAGACCACCACATGAATGTCTGTGCTGTATCTTCTTGCACTATTTGATCTTTTTTATTTGATCTGCTCTGCATCCTAATCTTCTCTGTTCATGAAGATGTAGATGTGTTTTTGTATAGTGTATATTGTATTTGACAATGAATTCTCTGTGCTGACTGTCATTATGTGAAATATGACATGGTAGGCCCAAGGTGTCTGATCTCACCTGTACATGAAAGGTGCGACGGTGGCCATGTTGGGGTGGCTATGGTGCTGTTGAGTCTGAGGTAGCTGCACGCTGACCGTGTTGCTGGCTGTGCTCTGTGTTGTGCCTCCTCCGGCCACAGGGGTGGCACTGCTCTTCCCCTCTGTGGAGGCCAGGCTGGAGGTAGAGCTGGAGTGTCTGCTGTCCCTGTCTCGGTCCAGGGGCCCGCGGTGCATGGAAAGTCCTCCTCCTAACCGCATGCTCCGAGGCCTCTCCCCCGCCTCCTTCACTGAGGAGGCCTTCCCCCCGACTCCCTGGGCTTTGCCTCCTGGCTTTGGTATTCCGCTGTGTGCAGGGGTGGAACTCTCTTTTTTTGCCACTTTACCCCCCTTGGGAATGAAGCTGGCTATTTTAGAGGTCCTTTTGTTTGAACTGTCTGTGTCTACAGCAACAGGTGATACTTCCTCCTTAGGCTCCTCCCCCCTGAGCTCTGTCCTGTCGGGCACCGAGACACGTTTCCCCATTTCCTTCCCTTTCTCTTTCTCCTTCTCCTTCCTGCTCTCCTTGTCCTTGTCCTTGTCCTTCTCAGGACCTTTGACCGAGCCCTTCTTGGCAGTCAAAGCTCTGCTGAAAGTGCGCTGGGCGATGCCTCTCAGGGCAATTTTGGGGCTGCTGGCAGTGGTGGAGACAGTGGTAGCTGCTGAGGGTGCTGCTCCAGAGGCCGTACCATTGCTGGTCCCATTCATTCCTGGGCGGACGTTACCATCATCTTCCTCCAGGAAGTCAGTGTTGGAGCCAGTCTCAGTTTTCTCCACCTGCCCTGTTACAGGGTGTCTGGTTGGGGCTCCGTTGTCATTCTGGGCCACTACACCATTGGAGGAGGTGGATGATTTGGAGCCTCCTTTGCTGTTGAAGAGCTTGAGCTTCTCCAGCATCGACTTCTGAGTGACGGCCTTAGAAGGAGCTTCAGTTGCTGGAGCAGCTTTAGAGGAGGCATCTTTCTCCTGCTTGACTGACTGCATGGCAGACGAGGGGGTGCTGGTGGAGGAGGGAGAAGGAGAGGTGGCGTGCTTGGAGCTCATGGACTTGCTCCTCCAGGGTTTACTGTTGCCGTTTGGCTGGGGGATGGCTGTGGAAGAGGAGGGCGGCGGTGATGAAGAAGATGAGGGAGGAATCTGGGCGGAGGTAGCAGCAGGGATGCTGGTGGAGGAGCTGACGGTCACTGCAGATGACGGAGCATGCTCAGTCATCACCGATGGCTGTGAGGTCGTGCCCTCTGAGGAATCTGCACCAGAATAGAGACATTTTATGAGACACTGAGATATAAAGGTGCAGATGAGGAGGAAAAGTCAAGCAGAGTGGAGGAGGATCTAGTGGTGGAGAAGAGAAACCAGATGCTGAGGGTGAGTCTTCTTTGACCCCACACAAAGTCGCCTTATAAGGGCCGGGAGGTGGCCTGTGTTGATACAGCCAAACGTGCCATTACTTTGCTTCGGGCTAGTCACCAGAACTGTTAAAAACCCTTAGCACTAACAATGAGAGGAGCCCTTCACAAGCTGTTTATAAAAACAATGAGGAGCAGGCTCAAGTGCTTTAAAGTCTTGCCAAGCAGGCCAAGTCAAGAGGCACTGCTGCTGCATTTATAAAGCTTGCACTTATATGGACTGATTTTGGTCAGCATCCTTCTGCTTCACAAAGAAACACTGTCTGGTCACATCTGGTTACAAGTGCTCAGTCGCTCATAAATCTGATTCATTAACAGGATAAAAATACAGTTGGAAGAAAACAGCAGCAGCAGCTCAGCAAACAAACTTACCAAGGACTGAATGAGCAGCAGAAGAGATGAAATTCCTGGAGTAAGTCACTGCTTTTACTACCATGAAAACTAGAGTATCCTGAGGGCTGCTGAGGTTGTGTGTGTGTGTGTGTGTGTGCAGAGTGCAGCCACCAGCAGCACAGAGCTCAGTCCAGCAACATTTGAATATTCAAACTCCAACGGCCAGTGAGAGAGAGAGAGAGAGAGAGAGGGGCCGTGTGGGGAGCACTGGGTGGAATGAATCATAACAGTTCTGTTGCAACGTACCCACCAACACACACAGACACACACACTGTGTCTTAGAGACCTGTATTCATTCTAAGTCAATAAATCTATTGCTGCTGTGTTCTGCCCTCTCGTACAACTGACACCTTACCTCACACTGTTTTGAGCTCATTTGTATTAAGTGTTGAATCCTTGAAGTCATGTTTTCTCAAGACAGACAAACTTTTTTTCCTGTTTACAATTTACAAGTCTAGGACATGATGCAGTTTGTTTGTAGGACTTTTATTTGATGAGGCTCTTAGGAACAAGTGAGAACATGCTTGACCAGATCTACTATATGAGAACTATTTGAGACCAGGGGCCCTGAGCAGAAAGGGCTCCTCTGTGAAGGTCAAATGTTTTAGGGTACACATCCTCCGCATTACTAGTTAACAAACCAATTAAATGTTTATTTCACAGGTCTATGAATTCAAGCAGATGAATATCCAAGCCATACCAGATATCAGCCCACACTAAAGGCCTATATATACCGTTTCCCATAATGTTGGAATAATTTTGCTTTCAGTCACATTCCTCTTTTTTATTCCTATTATAAAGGTTAATTGTGGTTTAATTTTCACAGTGATATGTTTGGAAGAGCTTGAGAAGATACACACTTTATCTTTTCTGGAATAAAAAAAAAATCATTGCATGAGAATAGGTAAAAAAATATGTTTTTATTCCAACTTTTCGGACAACTGGGTATACATATAAAAATGTACATATAAGATAGATGAAAGAAAAATAAGAGGCTGCATTATTAGTAGTTTTAAAAAAACAAAAACAGAATAGAAATTAGAATGGTTCTTAGAAACAGTGTCAGTGTCTAATTATTTCTCTCACAACATTTTATTCTTTCTTTTCCAAAGATAAGAATATTTTTTATCCTCAACTACAAATCAAACTAACAGAAGATGGTTCCTGAATCATTCTGTCCAATGGAAAATGATCATATATGTCAAACAGAGCTTTAATTCACATTGCCTACATTCAATCCATATTTATATGTTATTCATATGGTCTAATTAAGTTCGCATTTACATGGAATATTAAACACTCAGCCCGCCTGTTTACCCCCTTCTCATCTGGCTCTCCACTTTATTTCATTTTTTATGGCAGCTTTCATGCTCTAATTGGAAATAGGCACCCGCTCGCCGCCTCTCATTTCTCCCCCTGTTTAGCATTTAGTGAGAGCAGCCTGAAACAATGCAGCCATTAGGAAGTGATTAGGGCCCAATTAGCCGTGCTAGCAGTTAGCAATCAGAAAAGTGGGTCAGGTTGCTAATAGCTGGCTTCCTATTGGAGGCGGCTGAATGAGAAGGGGACCTGCTGTGATTATGGAGCAGGCAGAGAGAATGAGGGGGACTGGGCCTGCAGGTTTGGGATGAGTGAAGCTTTGATGTGGGCCAGCAGGATGGATAGTCTGTGCTGCCCGTGAATGGGGTCAGCTTGGATTTTGGGTCAGAAAGGAACAGAGGAGGTAAGAGAGGACATGGAGAGGCCCTGGACACCGGGACAGCCAGCCGTTGTCATGACTGGACCCAATGACCAGGACTGACACGCTCCAGTTAGGTTGCCCAGGGTGAGGGAAAGTGGTCAATATTCAACATGTCGGGTCAGAAGTGACACTAAAGCGATGGACTTGGACACTGTTGCATCATCAACTCAACTCGCAAAATCTCACAATTCACCGCTATGAAACACAAACCTGCCGCAAAAAAAGAAACTGAACTGTGTCACACTTCTGCTGCTTTGACACAGAACTGTTAATTTGTACATTTAATAAAGTGACCACAAGGTGGAGTAAAGATTTCATATTGCTGCGTCAGACACAGCAGTGTGTTCTCTCGAGAGAGGAGAGAGAAAGAGAAAGAAATTCCCACTGGTAAAAGGAGAAAAACATTTTCACAGTTCACAACAGCATCAGATGGATGAAATCCTGGTGGACCGACTACTCCTTAGGAATAATCATAAATCATAAATAATCACATAAGATGAATTCATCATTGCCTGGCTGCACTCACAGAAACCAGCTTTTTACAAGCACAACACGTGGAATCCCCTCTCCTTCAAAAATAAACAAATAATTGTCTGAACATGCCCTGAGACTGGGTTGCTGACCTAATGACCCTGTTCAGCCTTGGGCCAGGTCCTGGAATTAAACAGCTCATTGCCCCTCATTCACTGCACTGGTCCAGCTTGAGGAAACATGTTGAAAGAATTTTCGTATTTACAACTAAATTGCTTAATTACTGCAGTCATTACAGATTAAAATAAAGAGTAGAGGAGAACCCACAGGGAACAGACTCACAGACTACCCTTCTACTTCAAGTCTGCCATAAAAACCTGTCTTGGGGTCTTGTCCAGCTGCCTGCTCCTCTCAGAGCATCCTGATAACATCAAGGCCTTTTAGGACTCAAAGCTCTGGTCACAGATTGTCACACTCATGTGCCTGTGTGTGTGTTTTTTGTGTGTTAATGCCTGTCTACAGCTGAGGAAAAGCATGTAATTCCACACAAGTGTCAACACTTTTCTCTGTGTGTGTTTCCATGTCGGTGGGTGCATGTCAAATTTAAGAGAAAGGAGGATGTTTGTTCTACTCTGCAACTTCAAACGCTGGAGTCCCTACATATTTGTTGGGTCTGCAGACCTGTGTGAGCCCATTTGCACATGCACTCACAGAGAGAAAAAAACAAGCAGTAAATGCATTAGAGGTAGCGTCGGCTGACACTGTTTAGACATCACAAGCCCTCTAACCCCTCTCATGGCTGCACTGGTCACAAGACATTGAACTAAACCTTCTCAGGCAGTCAGCGACTAAATTGCTGACCTGAAAATGGCCTCACGTACAAGTCACTCACATGTAGCAAGACTATAAGCATGTTATCCACAGTATATTCATATGTGCTGCAGCGGGAACAACTCTCCCTGATGAGATTTATTTCATTTACAGACAATTTAATTTGTTAAATCGGCACCAATTATGTCAGACTGGCACAAAGTTTGCGGCTGCAGGTCTTTGCTTACTCATCATGTTGTGATTTCAGGAGCCTGCTCTCTCCGTCTCTCTCGCTCCCTCCTCAGTCATTGTGCTCCAAAAAGTGAGAGGGACAGCCGGCTTTTGTGTGGAGACTGAAACTTTTTAAAGTTTCTCCACATGAATACACTCAAACAGTGACGCTACAGCTCATCAGAAGGCTATTCATTCAGCGAGGGCACTGGCATAGAAACACACACACACACACAGAGTAGCAGGGTAACAGAGTTGCATGTGCACCAACACACAACCACAGGTTCCCCCTGCTCTCGTTGTCCCTCTGCTCTGTGTCACTTGGTGGACACCCAGACGCTGTCACCTTATGTTAACACAGAGCTGAAGAGAAGATTCAGGTCTGTTTCCTTACTGTATGGTTGTGCAGTAATGTGATTCCATTCTGGTGTCATAGCCATTGACACACAGCAGATCTGGCCTCACAAAAGAAAGTGCAGGTGTCTCTCGAACCATCTCAACCTGCAGCAGCACCATGTCACAACAAGCACAATGTGGATAAAATGTGGTTTTGTGTTTGCAACAAAAGGAAAGTCTAATTCAGTGCAAAAAGATGGTTAAATTGTTAGCCAGTATCTCTACAATCTTGTTCCTTGTAAAATTACTCAAAAGAAGAAAGTAAACTTTAGTGCAACTTACAGAAAAAAAGTCTTTCTATAGGATCAGGGGTGCATCCTCTTCTAGCAGCAGCAACAATCTCAAAAAAACAGTAAAACTGACCACATTTTCATTTATCAAACACACAACTCAAGTTCCACATCTGAAACTATGAGTGTGATGATATCCTATAGCTCCAGGTGATCTACAAGTGCAGGGTGACAAACCTCATGGGTGCTGCAGACGTCCAGGAGGAGAGAGAGAGAGAGAAGGAGAGGAGAGGAGCAGATGGACAGGAGAGGAGGGAAGAGTCCAAAACCATGGCCAGTCGTCCAGAGAGTGCAGGAGGTGGAGGAGGAGGAGTGTAGTGCAGTGCTACGACAAGGGGGAGGAGGGGCTTGGCTATATGTCAACAACGGAGCAAGATATGGGGGGGGGTCGACCAGTGATTCTCACCCTCTCTGCTGTCAGTCATATGGCCTGCTGCTCCCAAACACATAACATACAAACACCTGCAAGCTGAGATGCCAAATGAACTTTGATGAAGTTTTACAGTTGATTCCTGATCAGATCACCTGCTTAAACCAAAAACAGCTGGTCATCAACTAAACTCTGGCGATTAATGCTCCTGCTACAGTCACCACTTCTATTCCTACTGCATCACAGGAGTACTTCAGGTTTGGAGAAACATTCTTATTCAGCATTAAAGCCCAGAGTTAAATAAACGTGAGAGACACTATGTCATGACTGTAGAATAAATATAAACCTTCAAGCAGCTGTGAGCCATGAACCAGGAAGTCACTGGCCAGGTGAGAAAACAGTCTGCCACAGAACCCACCAGAAAACCACAACAGGATATCACTTATTAATGAAGCAGCGTTAAAGGTGCTGGTAAGTGAAATGTGTTAGCCTCAGCTTTTTCCCCTTGTTTCCTGTTTTTATGCTCAGCTAAGCTAACAGGTGGCTAACTCTGGCTTCACATTTAACATAGAGAAAGCAAATAAAGGTATTTTTCAACCTGTGAAACTCTTTTACAGTGAAGTTAGCACTTCTTTTATTACAACCACTACCACTTCCTTAACTAACACTAATACTGAGGACGCCTTCCAGTGTTTCATCAGCACTATGAAAATTCAAGGGCATTTCCTTCCATCATGTGTGTCTATAGTTCTGTCACATGAAGTTCACGGACTAACATGTCCACAGATATATGACCATCCACTTCAAACTCTCCCATCTTAAATGGAGCTGTACATCAGAGTAAATGCCCCACAGTGAGATGTTACTGTGTTGCTCCCAGTTAAATTGTCACTATTAAAACAACTCTCTCTCTCTCTCTCTCTCTCTCTCTCTCTCTCTATGTGTCACTCGTTCGTCGCCTCTCTCTCTGGGCGGTCAGATTCTGTGTCTAAAGCTGGGTAATGAGTTTAGACTGTGAACACTAACACAGTCTATATAAAGCCTTGGCTCACTGAATAGCGACAGAGGCTATTTCAACACTGGTTTAACTAAATATACTGCCAAACACACTCAGTGTGTATTCTGCAGAGCGGTAACACTGAGTAGAATGAATTAAACTGGGTCAGGGCAGTTTGGAATAAACGTGTGAACGCAGAGCTCTGACTCGAAGCCAAACATTTGATGGCAAACAGGTCTATTCTCAAACAGCAAGTGAGAGTAAACCACTACATTTAAATGAAATATCTTCAGATAAAGTTGATGCATTTAGCTGTTTCACATCAACAAAGCAGCAAAGTCGGAGGAGTTACACAGGCGCCTGTTCCACAAAGCTCCAGCTCATTTTCTGCACACACTTTTCACTGACAACTACTGAAGTTCTTCAGCACAAAAGAGGAGCAACTGTGGTGGAAAATACATGGTTTCTTGATTAAAAATCAAAGGTGGAAGCCACTGTATGTCAAAAAGAAAACCTGAGCAGAGAAATCATCACTGAGTCCCAAGGAGAATCCTGGGAAGCAACAGTCAATGATAAAGATTAAAACTGTGTTGCACACCCTGAGTGATCTCTCCACCTCTGCTCAGTGCACCATTACAGCGGCAGACTGAAGGTCATGATCACATCTTGCTGTGTTGATGTGCAAGTGAGTGCACGTCCAGAGGAATGACCTTCATCTAACAACTTGTTTGTAAAGGAAAGGTTAAGACGCTCTCCTGCTGCAGTGAAATATAAAGTCTTAATAAATGCACTGAGCTGACTCGACCCCAGTAAACATTAAAGGAAGCCAATGAGCACTTATTTACTGAAAGCATCTTGACTTTATCCTCCTGTATCCTTCATTATTCAGCACAGCAGTGCATGCTGAGGGCTATGCAGTATTTTCTGGCACGGCTTTTAACACTTTCTCTTGGTCTCAAAGCAACAGAGCTAACTTTCATTTTTTAGCCTGATAACACAAAACACCCGAAAGATTTGTGATTCACCTCAAATGATTCTTGATGCAGCAACATGAACATTTAAGAGTCTATTTTGTAACTTCACTCACTACAGCATCTACTATTATAAGATCTTAAGGATACTTCAGTGTTTTCGTTTTATGATAGTTGTATTAATAACCATCCCAGGCTAAATTTAAGTGTGTTTGTGTGTGTTTGCGGTTGTGTAATAGACCTACCTTTGTTCAGGTGTGAATTGGCTTTGGTCTTGTCACTGAAGCCCTGGCTGCGTCTGTTCCCAGCAGCACTGACCGAGCCTCTAGGGGGGATGTCACTGCCAGCAGTGGACACCCTCGCTGTGGGGCCGGGGAGTCTGATGAGAGAGAGAGAGGGAGGGAGAGAGAGAGACAGAGAGAGAGAGAGAGAGAGAGAGAGAGAGAGAGAGAGGGAAGACAGAAAGAAAGAAAGAAAGAAAGAAAGAAAGAAAGAAAGAAAGAAGGAGAGAGAGGGGGCGTAAACAGGCCACAACATTTAGTGTGCTTATTAGTCCGTGGAGGTGATGAGATTAGGGGAGGACATCTGTGCTATAAAGCATTTATCTGACATGGAAACACAACAGGTTGATTTTCTGCTCATCAAACACACATCACATAACAAGTCCACAGCTTCTAAACTCAAACAGGAGGGTTAAGGTTAGGTGGGACAGTGAGCACAGGGACCATGCACGCAGGTACAGCTTAAATATACATTTAATGTGAACAGACACTGTAGTTGCAAGATACATTGATAAGGCTCAAAGGATATTAATCTCACACACCTTTTCTGTTATCTGTCAGAGCGCTGCGCCACTATGTTTGGAAGAGTGCTCCATGCATAAAGTTGCTAATCTTTATAATCTGTTCAAAGGGAATAAGCAGCCAACCAAAAAACTGACAGGCCTGTTTAATAATCCCACACAGGAATCATTCTCTGTTCGTTTTCCATGAATTTTCAGTTTGTGAGCCTGAGGAAACTGATGCAGCTCAACATCCATGCTGCTGCTGAATTCATAACATTCAGGATTTTTGAGCTTCTGTATTGATTTGCCCTCTGGTTGGGCAGCAAGGTCGGGTCTACTTCAAACGGATGACTGCACTAACCACACGGTCACAGCTGTTGACTATTTCAGACTGTTTTGGTAACAGTGACCTCTCCATAGACAAATGTTTAAATCTGGTTCATTGTCAGCCTGTGGCTCAGATGGGAAGCCACTCGCTGTTTAATAAACGCACACTCAGCTGTAGTTTGCTCCAGTTCTGCCTTCCCACATACACCTGCAGTAACCCTAATGGAGACAGATGAGCTCACAGCAGCATGTGCATGTGCACGTGCGTGAAGGCCTGAACCATCTGACGGGATCCAGGTCTCATGAGGGCTGTGAGATCAGCAGCCTCAGATTACACATCCTGCTCCTTTATTTCTCCACATGGATTAGACAGGATACAGCGGCTTGGTGAAATTTATGACACCTTTATTCCATATTGTAAATTGATCTTTGGTGAGGTCTGTGAACTGGGCTGTAATCTAACCAGGCTGTGGCACAGAGGCTGCTAATGAAATGCTAATTCACCAGTGGCGACATCATCATCGTCCTGGGACTGTGAGGCGGATGCTGATAAGCAGATTACAGCTCTCTCTTTCAGCTCTCGTATACATTATACAAACTCTCATTTCCTCCATGCCATTCACTTTGACTGACCATCACTTATCTGGCAACCGCAAGGTAATAGGTTTTGCTATATTTTTTATCCAAAAGTAGCCTAAGCTAATTTGATTTTCAATCATGGCAGGAGCAGTCTATTGAAACAAATGCTAAGTTTGACGGTTAGATGAATTTCACACACACACACACACACGATTTGAAATACCTCATAAGACTGCCAGTTAAATATTGCAGTTATTAAATAAATAAGTGGATAGGGTTAGGATAGGGTTCTATTAGTGAAATCAGGCTTATTTGTCCTTATAAATAAATCTGTTATATACATATATATATATATATATATATATATATTTTTTTTTTTTTTTTTTTTTAAACAAATTATTTGATATATTACAGAAAATGGGAAAATTGCAATATTTCTTGTCTCACCTTAACTCCAAAAGAAGCAGCTTTTCATTAAAATCATTTCCTCTTAACATTAAATTCAGTGTCACATGCTGAACATTAAAATACAGCTCAGTTTGATGGAGCATATGCATTGTTTGAAGGAAAAAGGCCATTAAAGGAGAACAGAAGAGAAAAGTCTGCAGTAGTTTAAGTGGAAAGCACCAGGTGACCCCCATAACCTCCACAGCTCTTGCTTTTCATGTTGTTACAGATGCTGGCCATAGGGTGGGGCCATTGCATCGCTCTGAAGAGCAGCTGGTGTGGGGGCAGGTGCAATGCAAACAGAATCTGGGATGGGCAGCATGCAAAAACCACATCGTAAAATCCAATTTCAAGGTGCATCATCACAGAGTATAACACTGCATGCTAAAGAAGAGGCAAATATCAACACAAACAGATTTGAAAGCATCACAGCGAATGCAGACTGAAGCTAAATTTCAGTGGCACATTGTCATATTGTAGATACACATTCCAGCCACAGAATCCTCCTGTGTTAATTATTAATGTCACATTGTATGGATGGGGGGGGGTGCTTGTCAAGCTACCCCCCCCCCACACACACACACACACACACACACACACACAAGAACACACACTTACTTAAGGGTTATCTAAAGGTCTTTCACAGCCCATTTAGCAGGCTTGCCAAATGAGGCGCTGCCAGACAGACAGGGCCGTCCGAAAATGGAGCCTGGAGCTTTAGGCCCTATCTGCTCAACACTACCACTCATGCATATTAGATAGTGCTTGTAGTAGAGATTGCCCTTAATCATAGACAAAGAAACAACATGAGACTTATTCCAGTACAAAAGAAATGTTATCCTTGATTAGGGGCAATTTCTACCCTCCTATTTCCTGGAATGGGATGCGGCAGGAGGTGGAGGAGTGAGAGGGAGGGGCAGGGAAACAGAAATGCAGAAGATGCTGACCTAGAGGTCTTTTTCTGACCAAGGGAAAACTTGAGTAGTTTACTCTGAGACCCATCCCTAGAGGAGAAGAGAAGAGAAGAGGACAGGGATATGGAAGAGGACAGAGACAGAGAGATCAAGTTTACAGTTATAAATGACCAGAAGTGTGGACAGGAAGATAGAGATGACAAAATGATGGATTAGAGCAGCAGAAACAGCAAGAGAGTGAAGAATACAGGGACAGACCCATTCACCCAGTTTCAAGGTGACACTCCTGGGTGTTTAAAGTTTACAGGATTTTCAGCCTGCGAGCCTCACCTGGACTGCATCTCGGCCTGTGCTGCTTTCTGGGCTGTGAGGGCAGGAGTCCCATGCGGAGAGTGGCTGAGCTGGGCCGGGGCACTGCTCTGCTGGCTCAGGGGGGGTGTGCGCTCTGGGACTGGGAGGTGGGTGGGAGAGAGGGCTGGGAGTTCTGCCGCTGGGCCTGCTGCTGCTGCTGTTTGTAGCGGGACAAGCTGAAGAAGAGGCCGAGGATGGCTTTCAGATTACCATTGCGAATCTCTGCGGATCAAGGAGAGAGAAAAGATGAATGATGGGAAGAAAGATGTTTCTTCAGCCTCGCTAAATAACAACTGCTGTGCTACAAACTAAAGCTAAACATGCTACTTTTTACTGGATGCCAAGTCCCTTTGATATATTGTGACAGTGACTCATCCCTTTATTGCCTTCACCCACATGCTGTTGCATATTCTCAGTTTAATTACATACTTACACTATTTTTACACCAACTTTCAGAGGAAAACACAAGCGTTAACCTGACTTCCTGGCTCTTTCAACTGGTATTGATGCAGTTAAGCGAACAGCAAAGAATTGTAGTAAGTATTTAACTTCAGCCTGGAAAAAAACAAATTTAATTCAGTTTATTGTTGTTAGTTCCCCAATTTATCTAAATTACATGTTCCTGGACCGCAAGATGAAAGTCACAAGAACATACTTGTTCTAGAGTGATCCTGTGTCTTTGTTGCTGTCAGGGGATATCACCACTCACTGACCCACTGCTCTGTCCAATGACAACACTATCAGTATTAGCACAGATACTATTATTGTTCCTTGGTTTCCTATGTGAGGAATAAACACTATTTTTCACTGTTAGTTTTAAGGTACATTAGTTCCACGAGTGATATAATCAGTCTCTAGCAACCCTGTGTTTTCATGTTCTGTCTATTATTAATCTAGTGTGCCCTGACGGAGGGGTCTGCCAAAATAAATACCTCTCTGACAAAGTGCCACTCTTTTTATAAGCATGAAGGACCGTGGTTGGGTAAAATGGGTGTCCACCACCCATTTTCCAGTGAAAGCAGAAGTGCAGGAGTCCAGCTTACCTTCTGCAGACAGACCCTGGATGTTGACTCCTTTGGCTGCCAGGAAACTGAGGCAGGCATCAATGTTCTCAATCTGGACAAAAAGACACAGACACAGCTGTAAGACACTACATCCTGCACATTTCCATTCAGATTTGCATATTTGTATAATGTGAGGAAGCCTGTTCATGTGTCTTTTGCACGCTTCTCCTGAAAGCATAATGTCAAAGCTGAAAGTGAACATCTACAGATCTATCTAGGAAGGAAAGTTGGCAGCACAACATGTACTAATTTGTTTGAAACTTCAGAAAAGATGTGCTGGACATCAAAACTGAAATGTGATCATATAACAGATCATATATCCTTCAATATTCATTGACTGAATAATGTTGGAACAGTGAACAACATGCTGCTATGGTGGGAAACTAAACCTGTGGATGTTTATTGCATTTACTTTGGCAGCAAATACTTCCATGTTTCATGCCAGTAAGCATACATTTGTAAGAATGTAAGAAAGCTGTCATCAGCATGCTGATGCTAAGGCCTCACAACCTGCATCTAGACACACATCTGCATCAAAATGCACATAACAGACAATCACATGATTGACTGATGGTAGCAAGCAGTGTTTGAATGTTGTTTGTATTAGAACTTTGTACAAGGATGTTGTGCAAATTTTCATGTGACCCAGATGTGAGACCACATAAATGCAAGGAAAAAATCAGAATATTTGTGGCAGATGTGTTCAAGTGGCTGTATTAATAACCAATGCTATGAGATCAAAATGGTGTGGGATCAAAATAATAACATCACTCATTAGTTGTGAAATGAATTTGATTTAAATCTGTCATTTAGCATTTGAGGAAACAAGCTGTGAGACAAACATACCAGAGTTGGAAAGCTGTAGAAAAGCTTTAAAGTGGCCGACTGACTGACCCGTGATGTGCAAAGCTAAGAAAGTAACTACTGACCACATGGTGACATAGTCAAAACAGGATTCAAACCAAGCAGACATGTGCCCGTAGAGCTACAGGGAAGCTAACCATCTATCCCAAGTAGGTTGCTATGACAGCAGCCTTGGCAACCTGAGCAGACTGCTGAGCTGTCACCGGACTGCGAGAGGATTTGATAGGCAGACGGGCTTTGTTCAGGGCCCACGTGACCCATTATGCAGCGGACCTGCTGGCTGGCTCACGTAATCACAAAGTAAACCACATAAAACAAGTCATCACTGCAGATGAATGATTGTGCGATCAAAGTTTACCAACTGTTGTTTCCAATGAGCAAACACAGCAGGTACAAGACAAAGGATCTCAATGTGGCATGGCCATTTGTCTCTCATGTTACATACAGTGGTGGCTATACAGTGATACTGTAGGCAGGGCAATCAACTGAAGGCTCAACTGTGAAATGGGCATTAAAAAGCATTGTACAGTATGCACAAAGGTTAAAGAGGTGATAAATCTTCTTTAGTATGACATTTATTACAAGAGAGAGTGGATTTACAACACACCGAGGCTGGTGTGCAACAATACTCTCACAACAAGCCCATTTGAAACCTAAAACAGGTTAAACGAAATCTCACAGGAGAGGGAGTGAAGATATAGAGCAGTGATACTCCAGTTGTGTGTGGTTTCTAAACTAAAATACATATGAACTGTGTCCTTTGTAAACCAGGCCGGGTGTGGGCTGCAACCGGGAGGGTCCTGCTCTCGTAAGATTAATGACATGATTACACTTAATATGCAGTGACTAAATATAGCCTGACCTACAGCTCCCTCTGTGCTTCTCCTGTTGGGAAGTATCCGGCTGTGAGGTGAGAAACTGAAGTAACAGCTCGTTTACATCTGCCTCTGTTAAACTATGCCAGCGTCTCCCGTCTGCACTCACTGTAGGTGATTCTGTGAGTGTGCGACTGAATCCATTCATCTTCATAAACAAAGCCACTGTAACCTCCGATACTAATGTAGCCTATTACACCCACTGTTGAATTGCTAGTACTTACTTCTCCTGTTATATATTATTATATGTACAGTATTATGTATGATTATTATTACTGCAATATTGCATGGTTACATCCTCCACAATAATTCATAGCTGTTAAACAAAATTAACCTATTATCATTTTCAAATAACTGCTATTACTTACACCTACTACTGTATTACTATCTATTCCATCCCCTCACAGTGACCATTTGTTACATCCAAAATTATAAACATATAACTTATTTATAGTTTATTGTCAAATCCACCACACTATTACTATTAATTACACCTGTATATATTGTGCTTCTGTCCAGTACTGCAAAATGAATAGTCACATCCTTTACCATAATAACAAAAATGACTTTCACACAAGGATAAGAAACTAACCACCACCTGCTACATCACCACCAGGCCATCAAATAATATCTATTACCAGATATAATGACACCTCGATTATTAATAGCTGCATCTGCTATTAGAGCTGAGTCCATCTCCTACCAAACCATTAATTACTGCAGTATAATGTTTACTTTGTTACTACTTGCTACACCTGCATCTGGATTAGAAGACTTTCATCATGATCATATTATTATTATTCATGAAAGCACTAATGAATCAACCTTTAGATTAAACTCCATGTCTATCTGAGTGTGGGAAGCAGCCACAGGACATGCGGTCACAGATTGAGTCGAAACAGCAGTGCTAACCCCGTTGTCACGTCCGTGACCCTGTGACCCCAGAAACAGCTGTTAGAGGAGCTGACACATGCTGTCCTCCTCTGAGGTGATACGGCAGAAAACATGGGAACAGGAGGAATGCAGGGTATGGTCCTCTCCGAATACCAAGAGAGCCTTAAAAATAAACTCTCTCTGAGAGTCTGTCTTTAATACCACAGGCCTAAACTAAAACTTCATCTGGGTGACTGAACCCCCCGCCCCCCCAACCACTGCCCCAAATTCCCTGGTAGAGTTGTTGCTTAAATAGTAGCAGCCTGCAGAAAATATGCTTCATTAAGATACCCCATCACAAATGCCAGGCCCGTCCTGCTGAGATGCAACCGGGTCCCTCCTCTCAGGAAGTATAAATACTGAAACCTCTTGCTATTTAAAACCTGTGGAGACCAGAGCTCAGAAAAGCCAGAGTAACACTATTCTGTCACAATCCACCATCGGCTCCAGAGCCTGAGCTCTCTCTCTGTTCTAAATAGAAAGATCAATAAACACACTCCAAGTTTAACTTCTGCACAGAGGAACATTTCATCTCCGATATGCAGACACTGGACTTCAGATTAAATTGCACATGACTCATCTGTGTGTGATTCCATTAGTTAGGTTAGGTGGATCGAAGAGTATAATTTAGGTTTTTGGCAGGGCAGCCTTGTGGCCTCAGTTTAAGACACTGTTCATGTAATCACAGATTCCCTGGTTCAAGTCTGCCCGGGGATCTGTTACAGGTCCTCTCTCCTCCTAGTTAAAGGTTTACTGAGATGTCTTTCACTTGACATCACATTGTTCATCACATGTTTGTATAGTTATCAGCATGAATGATAAAACTTTATCACCGAACAAGAACAGGAAATTAGAAACACAATATGTGACTGTAAATTTAGCTTTTAAGGCTCATTTTGTGATTCATTGATCTACTGTTATCCACCGACATAAAGGGCAAAAGCGTGAGCAACTCCACACCAAATCAACAGATAGAAAATACTAATTATCTCTAAACAATCTCGGAGAGAAATCCACACATTAAAAAAATCACCTCCAGCTCTGGGTGACACCAGCTGCTGCTCTATTCAAACCACACCTGGATCTGTATGGACGCCACGCTCCTACCTGCCTGGATGTATGATCTGTTCCTGTAGTGTGACTGCTCTGTCTGGCTTCACACCTCCATCCACGCCACCGTCACCTCCTGCTCTGCTCCAGCTCTTGGCAGCAGCATGGGGCCAGCCAGCCACACAGCCCTCTGAACAAACACTACCTCCCATCACAGGGATACTATTGTTGTGTGTGTGTGTGTGTGTGTGTGAGGCAGAGAGAGAGAGCTTGAGAGAGGGAGAGAGGGAGGGAGGGAGCGTGACCACGAGTGTTATGTGTCTGAAGCAGGATATGACAGATCGAGGCTTTTGAAGACTGATATTGAGGCTGATATTTTTAAACCAAAGTTGCTGACAGACACTCTTAAAGAACCATTTTCCATATATAATTTTGACTGTTTTCATGTCAAAACACCAAAAGTAATAAGCGATCTGCTCATAATCTTATTCTCCAAAAGCCTCTGAAACAGCATCATGAACAGTCTAAACTTACTGTATGGGGACTGTTGTTGCTGTAGGTCTGTGAAACCCACTGGGAGAAGTCTGTGATATTGAGCTATAAAAATAACCCTGCCTTATGTAAGACGTTAAGCATTGAGTTTTTTTTTTTTTTTTTTTAAACCAACCACACCACCACAACTATTCAATACTTGTGATCTAAGGTTCACATCTGCCCTATAAATGAAAATTCTGGTTTATTACAGCTTGATACTTATTTTTGTAATTGCCTAAAGTAATAGTTGTAAATCTCAGGAACAGCAAGAAGGTTTAACAACTTCAAGTCAGATGGGATGCTACACAAAGTTCATCAAAGATGATCTTTTTGTATAATTTTACAATCTCTCTTCACTTGTAAAAAAAAGTTTGGTGCACTTTGAGGATTATGTGAAAGCTGTCAGCTCATCTGTTCAGCGATGTCAGTGTGCCCCAAGATCTCATCTTCTCATCCACTGTGACTAATTCAGTCATTACTGATAGAAATGATGGTCATATCTACAAAAAGTAAGCCCTGGGTTGTTAGGTTTCATATAGAATAAATGTTGATGTCCATGTGCAGTGTGATTATAGATCAGGTCTAAGTTCTATATTAATTATGTGAAAGTATCAAAGCCTCAGTCCTCAGAAAAATGAAACTGAGCCTTAATATCAGCTGTCAGGAATTCTGCCACTTTGTGATGTCACAACATAGCAGTTACCAAGCCCTGCCCACCTGGACCCTCCATCCAACACTAGCAGTATTTGGTTTCTCTGGTTGGTTTACCAGTCTGTCTGCTACTATTTTCTCTAGATCATTCAGAAAACAGCCAGCCAATCAGAAGAGAGGATCAGAACCTCCTCTCTTCTATTGGCTGACCAGCCCATTGTCACTAACCAGAAGCCTAAAACTACACTGAGAAGGTTTTGGTTCTTAAAACCACAAATATATCTTCTTATGGATCAACACCTCAGATGAAAGGAGAATATGCATCTTTAAGAGATGATGTAATGAAAAAACAATATCTGTGACCTGAAGTGTTGTCATACAGTCAGGTTGTAGTGTAACAACAGAGTGTTGATGAATCTGGTCACGTAACACTGCCGTGATACAAACATGATGTGTATCTGTAGATGTGTCTGTGTGAGTGTGTGATTACCTCTGTCAGAGCCCGCCCACACACACTCTCAGTCTCACAGGAGGTTTCACAGATTATAGCAAAAAGCTCACCTGCACAACTCTGCCATTCACTTCAGTAATTCTCACTTGCCTGTAAATGTAGGCAGAGGTTTCGACGCCTCAGTGAAGTGCTGCTTTTCACTGCTTATTGATAAAAAGGATGCAGCAGCAGCATCTATGACAGAAGCACAATGATGCACCATCACACATGTCTGCTCCAGTCGGCATCATCTGTCATTTCTTTTGCAAATGCATGTTTACCAAATTAGTGCCGTGTGTCTTTATTCATGTCTGTAATCATGTTATGCTCACAGTGTGCACTCTCTCCATTAATTTGTCATCTCTAAAATGTTTTATTGTGATGTCTTGATAAGATTTACTAATCTTATTAACTGTTATGTTGTTTAGTTCTTGATTGTCCTAATTTGAATGAACTGCTCTCAGAAACAAAAACAAAACTCTCCTCTGGCTACATCAACATTTCCCCGCTGAACTGTGTACAGAATGATTTAAGGCAAAGCTGTTTTAATTTGATGTTTGGAAGAAAAAACACAAAACAACCTTTGGGCTGTCTTTGCTGGTACGGAAGAGTTTTGCAAAAGTCATTTTTATTTTCCTTTCATAAAGGCCGTTTTTTCCCAAGGTTGAGGTTTCTTGGGTAATTTACAAACTGCTCTAGTCTGTCACATCTCCCATGAATGCAATAACTGTTGTTGCAGCAGATGACTGCCTTATGCAACAAATGAGCACAGTGTGTCAGTGTGTATATGCATGGGTGGACAAAATAACATGAACACCTTGTTGAGCATCATATGATCACCTCTGTCACAGATCATCATACGCTCCACAGCAACAGCTAAGGTAACCTGGGTGATGTATGTCGTATTCCATTATTCTGCCAAGTGTTTCTATTATTTTCCATGTGACAGATAAACTACCTTCACGATCAGTAAAAGTCTGTGTGCTCTGAAATCAAGATTAAGGGGTTTGGTATATTTGGTTGCTTAGAAACAGTAGCTGTGATTGCTCAGTCCATCATGTGATCACCAGAGTTCTGACCAGCTGACACAGTGGGGATCTCTCTCTCTCTCTCTCTCTCTCTCTCTCTGACACACACACAAAGCACCTCTCCCTTTGATCAAACATTAACCAGCCTGTTGAATCATTAATAAAATGTGGATTTGGGACATGTGCTGCTTACCTGCAAAAAGTTTCCCGTCCACAGGAATACTAAACTTTATCTGTGTCAAACCTGCAGCCATCTCTCCACCAGTCTGGATCTCTCTGCACTGACAGAGGAGTAATACACTCCTAAAGGCTCCATTGTCAGGCAAGTTTGCCTCACTAACACTCACTCACTCACTCACAGAGTATCAGCAAAATGCAAGAGCTGTATCTCCATTTAACGTTTTGCTGGGGCCCTTGAGGTTTTCTGTCTTGTGTCAGCTCCATAACACACCTGTTCATGCTGGTTTCTACCTGTGTGGCTGTCTGTCACTCTGACTCACTCAAAGTGACATGGAGAGGTGACAGTACTCCTCCTCAGAGCCAAGGCAGAAACAGTTTAGCAACTACAAACACAGACTCTTTCACTTTCTGTTTCACCACCTATTTCTGTACAGCATTGTATACATATACTGTCTATGCCATGGCTTATCTTTACATTTAAACACATAATGATTCATAAAAATACAGAGAGAGTTGGATAACAAAAGGAAAAGTGGCATATGTCAGGATGAGATAATAGAATGAGTGAGTTCATTCATATTGCATTGAACACATTTGTTCATGTGGATCTGACCATCTGTTTTATTTGTCAGTGTTCTGAATTACCTGTCTCTTCAGTCTCTATATAGTGGAGCTGAAATGGATTTAATTTGTAGTGATTATAGTGAATATAATAGCAACTTCTCTTTGAAGAATCGGAGTCCTTGTACTCTGCCCTGTTCATAGTCTTTCTTTGAAGACCAGTGAAACAGTGACTTAAAGTGACGTCAACAACATCTGAGATAAAAAGTGAATGAGGAAGATGATGATTAATTTTCCAGCCCTGGGCATGTTTGTTTGCGTGTGTGCGCCTGGTATCCTGTGTGTGGTTTTAGCAGCTCAGTGTCAAATCAACACTCTCGCTCTGGGCTGAACCCACACAGACAGACACAACCACACACACACAGACACAAACACAACACTGGGTGGCAAAGGAATGACCCGATGATGGGGGTCCGTTTAACGAGGCTGTGACAGTTGTAAAAACAGCCAGTCAGTTTGGCCCGGATAGCCTGCATGCTAATCACTTAGCATGAATGTGAGGTGAGAGTGCTCCAGTATATTCCGGTGATGGAGCTTATTTCCATGTTTATTCGTTTAGAGACAGGGGTTAAGTTAAGTGGCGGTAATTGGCAGCAGCTTTGGAAGCTTTGCGGGATTGAAAGCAATGAAATCAAGTGCAGCAAAAGTGGGCTCTCATGCTCCTCCATCCCAGCTGCCGACTCCACACTCAGGACCTGTGTGTGTGTGTGTTTGTTTTGACAGTACTACAAAACACAAAGCAGACATTTGCATAATGGTTGAGTTTGCACCTGCCCTTATCCCTGATTCACTGCATCAGATTTTGCTTTAAAGCTGACAGTCTCACTGAGATTATACACAGAGATCCAAAAATACTCACAAACACACACATCTGAGCGTATGCAGACAAAATAATAGCAGATCCAACAAATCCAACTCTCACTGTTTGAATGGACACTAATCACCATCTCTGAATGCTCAGGTCACAATCACAGTATATTTGGAAACACTCGATTGGTCTCAAACATATCCAGCAATCTTCTTGTCTTAAAAAAAAAAGTTGCTGTGTTTGCAGATGACAGAGGGGCTGGATGTGAGAGAGGGGACACAGGATGCTGATAACAGCACAACAAATCCAGAGAGAGACCGCTGAGACCAAAGAGCACAAAACGCTCAATTACTGGTGACTGGGGGGCGTAAACAGAGCTAATGGGAAAGGACTAATTGGTAGTTGAATGGGACAGGAAGTATGAAAGGGTGTGAGCCATACTCAAGTTAATAAATACAGTGAATTTGGATATTTAAGTGGTAAAAAGAAAGACAATACAGCAAATCAACACTGCAGAGGTGATGCAGGTCCATGTGTATGTTTGCAGTGAAGAAGGAGGGTTCAGGGATCAGCTGTGCTTCCACCTCCTCCTCGGTTGTTAGCTCTGGGTGTGCATGTC
This sequence comes from Caranx ignobilis, assembly GCA_021432705.1. NCBI lineage: Eukaryota > Metazoa > Chordata > Actinopteri > Carangiformes > Carangidae > Caranx > Caranx ignobilis. The sequence goes on from MU270012.1 coordinate 30,468,784, forward strand.
TCTCTCTCCCTCTCTCTGGTGCTTTGAAAGGCTTCAGTAGTCTGGCAGGTGGCCAAAAATAGCCCCCTCAGCTGGCACACTGGCCCAATTTATGACCCCTGCACATTCAGCGGAGGGCAGCCCTGCCCCGGGACTGTCGGCTCCTTTTCCCACAGAGAACACAACACTGTGACAACACTGAAATCCCACCACCAGCGTTTGGAAGGAAATCCCACTTACATACCTGCTAAATGTCACTGCAAACAATAACCCGTCATAACCAGCTACACTCTTTGTCACTGCTGCTCTCACTCCAGGAGATGAGAGGAATGTCGTCTCCGCTGCAAGTGTAATAAGATGAGGCAAAGCTGGCCCCAAAAACCAAAGCCTGCAAGGCTTTCAACTGAGCGCCAACTGCCTGAAGTCTGAGCCAGAGGTTTTCACAAACAGCAGCCTGCACCACAAGACCACAAGAGTAAAAATAAATGGACTAACCATCCCCATCTACAACTGTTCACCAGTGACTTCTGTGCCACTGCTCCGGGGGAGGGCCACACGAGGAAGCGAGACGGGACATCGGGGAGTGTGTTACTTCACACAGAGGTAAATTTCACAACGTTCTGCCAAAACAAACCTAGAAGGTCACTTACCATCTGAGAACGACTCTTGGGACAGCCATTGATATCATCAATCTTCTCATTGGCTGAGGAGAGACACAAAGAGGAGGCAGAGACAGAGAGGTAAAAGAACAGAGAGTGAAAACTCTTGTCAGTTGTGTTTGGTTAGTGTAATCCTGTCTTTTATTTCCACTGGCGATCCCAATGTGTGTGTCCCAGACAGTTTCTGGCTGAGTGAGGAGAGCAGAGGTGTTCATACTGGTGACTCTGACCCCCCCCCCCCCCTCTTCTATCCACCCACTGAGACATGAAACACTATCTGGTCACAGCAAATGGGGACGGGGCCGCTGAGGGCCCGACCGGGATGGGAGTGTTGTACTGCATCATTTCAGAGGGGGCGTGTCTGTGTGTGTGTGTGTGTGTGTGGTGTCAAGGATTCCTCTCGTTCATTAGAGGCCCAGCCCATGGCAGCTGAGACACTGCCGTCAGCTCACAGCTGACAACTGTGCCAAAGGCTTGGCCTACTGCACCAGGAGGCACAGTGGGACCCACAGTGCAGCTCCACCTCAGGATCACGTACTATATCTCAAGTACTGCCTCTACCTCTGTAGTGAAAAAATCACTGGCAAACAAACTTTTTGGATTGTGACCTCTCCAAACAAAGCTGTTGTCGTCTGCATATGTTAAGTAGTTGAACCACAAATTGAACGTTTTCCCTTCATTTAATTTTAAGTTGATCTGAGATTAATGATTTTTGAGACTGTTCGTAAAGATTTTTCATAAAATTTAGTTTCAAAAGGTAAATTAAACTGTTAAAAAAAAAGAACATCCCTGTCTCAAAATATACTTCATCATGCTGTTATCTTTTTTATAGAACATCTGTTTGTTAAGCCAAATGTGGCAGGGAGATGTCAGTTGCTTGGCAACAACAAAAAATTTAATAAAATAAATCCACTGGAATTGGTTTGTAATGAGGTGTAGTGGTGGCTTGGTGAAGATGCAGTCAATTTATTTATATTTTTTCTGTATAATGGCTCCGACTCTGCACAACACGTCCCATCTGTTTACCAGGACCTCAGTGAAATAATGAAGTGCAGAGAAGATTTAATGAAAGTTTTAATGATCCCCAGGAAACTTTACCTATCATCATCATGACTGAATATATCTGCATAAACATGGCAAGTAGCATTTCATACATTTCAAAATAGCCTCAGCAAAAGTGTTGACACAATAAAATGATGACTGATTGGTGTGCTTCCAGAAAAAATGCACCGTGTGGTTATGACACCCGTAAAAGACAGCTACTCTGTAATTTGGAGATACACATTAAAACCAAAAAAAAAAAAAAAAATGCTGTCAAAATAAGAAAGACAACAACCAAACCAGAAGTCTCGCTGACTCGAGGCTGGATTTGAGTAAACAATTAATCCTCGGGGTTGTTCATAAGAACTTCATGATGACCTGGATCTGGAGGTTTCCTCCCTCAACATCCTGACCCTCAGTGTGTAACAGTCAGATAAACAGGTGCCATAACCGATCAGGCCTTTGTCCCAGCGTGGCTGTTCTGACATCAGTCGGCTGCTCCTGTGTCACCGGAGAATGTGTGGTGTGAGGTTTCCCCAGTGGACTAGAGGCATCAGGCATCAGGCAGAGCAGAACAGGTGAACAGGCAGTGCTGGTTTGTGTAGTTTTAATGTGCGGGCAGTGGTCAGCTGTCAGAGTGTGTAAACTGCATGAGGACTGGATGGAGGATGATGCTGTGGTACTTTTCAACCACTGGGACATTTTCAGTCACTCAGGCACTTTCTTCAAGATACAGGAACTTTTTAAGAAACTCAGGAATCTCTTCTGTGTTTTCACTATTAAACCTATATCATTTATCTGTGCAAGGTCGCAGGGGGCTGGAGCCAATCCCAGCTGACATGGGGTGAGTGCGGCATACACCTGGACGGGTCACCAGTCTGTCATGGGGCTGATGACCAACCTCACACACTCACAATTTAGAGCTGCCAGTAAACCTAGGGTGCATGTCTTTGGACTGTGGGAGGAAGCCAGAGATCCTGGAGAGAACCCTCACAGGTACAGTGAGAACATGTTTGCTCCACACAGACAGGCTCCAGGCAAAGGAATCTGAGAACCATGTTGCTGTCAAGCAACATTGCCATGGTTTTATATAAAATCAGAGGAATAAAAAGAAAACAATCAGTGGATCATTGCTACTTCGAGGACAGGTGGATATTTATATTTTTCCAGTCCACATAACATCTTAACATCTCCTTCTCAGGACAGATTCATGCATGACAGCACTTTACAAAGGACTCTGTTAGAGATCTCAGCACTGTCTTTTAGTTGCTGAGTTTATTTCCTGGGCCACTGCACTAACTTCAGTAACTCCACAGTCCTTTTCCAGCTGTGTGGGATGGAAAAGCCAGGAAAACCCAAACAGCCACCATCCACTGGAGCGAGTATAGAAAGTGATGGCACTCAAGCGTGTGATGTAAATACACGTCAGTACATTACATTTTTATAAAATGCCCTGTGATCAAACGCAAAAAAAATCACATGCAACAGCTGCAGTATGAGAACAGTGAGACTCTTCATGACGGAGGAGGGATGATCTGGGTCAGAAACACGGGGGAAGAGCTGAGAGCACACAGACTCAGTGCTGAGTCACCGGTCAGCTGGTGTCGTCTCGCTTCAGCCTCGGGGCCGTCGGCGGAAGAAATGACAGACTACGAAGGGGCCAGACGAAAATGACAAGACCGATGATGATGATGATGATACACATGAGGGTGAGGGTCAAAGACACAGAGAGACGGCCCACTTTCACAGCCTGCATTATACAGTAGGTAGAAAACCTCCAGATCCCCACTTTCATGTGGTTATGTTATACTTGGTGTGAATAGTGAATATATTTTAAATAGAGAGAGAGACTGTAATAAACTTTGAGCACCAGGAGATTAGTCAAGTAATATGACCTTTTATCAGCACTGTGTCTCCTCGACTCTTACATAATATTTTCTCATTCTAATCTGTCTGCACTTTGTGTGTGGAGTGACATGTACCTGTCCATGGCCATAACTTTCAGTGCGAATCACCAAAAGCAACTGGAGCTAAAGATTTCCAAATCAGATCCCTGCCTTTTGTTTTCTTTTCTTTTTTTTTTTGGAGCAAACAAGCATCTAACTTCTCCCAAGTTCACTTATAACCCTGAGGACCAACCTGGAGAAGATGAGCTCGATCAGATATTTAAGGAAGAAATCACTCCACTTGTACATCACTAAATAAACTCTTTGCAAAATTCATACTTAACACAACGTTACATAGAGACAGAGAAAGTGGTTCATTCACCTCTAGGCTGCAAATGAACAGATTGATATTTGATGAAAAGCACCCTGTTTGTAAAAGAAAGAGCAACTATTTGTTTGGTAAAAGTCAGACAGATCTTTAAACATAACTAGTGACTTGTCACCTGTTTTTTCAGCAGCCACATGATCACAACCAGTTCCTTTTTGCAGATTTTGTCAAGAGTCAAACGTGTGCCTTCCTTACCTACGACCTGTATGATCTCAGCCAGCAGCACTCCGTCTGTGACGTCTGTTTGCAGGTCCTTGATCAGACGCTTGTGTCCTGACTTGGCAAGGTAGTGGTTGGCCCAGTCCGTGTAGATCTGCAGTCAGACACAAACACACACCGCAGCGTTCAGATACGAGCCAAGTGAAAATAAAAATCCAATCCAAAATAGAGGCAGCCCCGTCGGGTCGTCCACGTGTTTCAAACTCCATAAACACTTGAAAACTACAAAAGGTATAAATGGTTGAAGCAAATTTACGACTAATAAAATAACAACATGGTTGAATGGGAGCAGAGTAGCCCTCTTTCTTTTGTTGGGGCTCCGATCTGGCATATATCCGCGTGGTATTCAAATTGGGGCCATTGTGTTCAGCCGGGGCATTCATCTCACAGCGCACGGCGGCTGTTTTCAATGGGCCATGCTGACATCACTCTCTGGGGACAGAAAAGACCCTTCACTGCCTGGGGGGAGGAGAGGAGAGCAGGGGCAGAGCAAGCATCTGAATAATCTGAATAGCTTCCTTCATAATTAGTTGCCAAACTCTCTCTTTTACTCTCTCACTCTCTCATCAAGGGAAGTGAGTTTCCATTTCTGTGGAGGTTATAAAAAAAGGGCCACTCAAAGGTTGAAGAGAAGTTTCACACAACTCTTATTATTAATAAAGAGGAAGGAGTTATTTTTAAGAAACAGACACCTCATGGATCGGTCCTGATCTGCAGCTTTGTTGAGCCTGTGTTTAAACTGCAGAGACTCTGTTTGACAAGTGCAACTTCAGAACAGCTTCGCCCCCCGCAGGGATACAAAACATGCGCGACAGCTTGGCTAAATAAAGACACCTCTCCCTCTGTGTCTCACTCCCGTTTTCACACAGACTCAGAAGCTGTTACTGTATGTCGGTGTGGTGAAAAGATGACACAAGAGGCACAATCAGCGAGTTTAAGTAACCGGGTTACTGTCGGCGTTCAGCTGCAGTCTGATTTCCTCAGTGTTATGAAACAAGGACTTGAGATACAACTTCAGTGATAATAAAGTAAAGGATGAGATTAACCTGTTTTCTGATGTGGGGGCAACTTGGGATGGTTGCAACACTTTTTCTATTTCTCTCAGCTTCTTGGAGACAATTCACTCTCAACCAATCCAACTTTTATTGATCACACTTAGATCTGTCTGGATCTACCTGTGTCATTCAGAGATCACTATAAATATCACATCATTCACAATATATCTTTGAATGAAGGAATTTAACAGGTGCAACTGACCCTGATGCTTGGGACAATTTGAACAAGGATCAAATTGAAAATACATTAAATCTTCTTTTTTTTCTCAATTGCATATATTATTTGAATTATGATTGATCCATGCACAGTTACTGAGTTTAAGTCAAAGTAGCCACAAGTCATCTGTTCTACTGCTTATGATGAATAGGCAGATAGGACCATAAGGGCCTAACAAATCAACTCACCCACAAACCCTGCTTTTTTTTTTTTTTTTTTTTGAAAATTTTCATATGCCTTAAAATGAACAATTACTGTTGCATCTATTGTGCTATGGGAGGAAATTACATGCAGATATTGTCTATTTTGAATATGAAATGTTGGGATATGCTGTTGTGTGATCAGACATTTTCATTATGGGGGAAAATGTCATTTGAAAAAATGTGAACATGCAAAATAGGAGGAGAATCTCTAGGCCCACTGCAGGTAAACACTGACTTTACAGTTACCTGGTTACTACTACACATCAGGTCAATGTGTTGTTGGATTTCTGGCCTAACCTGATTCTCCCAGTAACACGGCTTTCTCATGTGCATGTAAACTTTCTCATGGCCAAGTGGAAGCTAGAGCATTAGCCTTTCTCCCATTACTGTGAAATTCAAGTGCATGTATTAGTGCCGAATGAGCGCGCTGCGTTGTTAAGGTCGAGCCTCGGCTCAAAACTTGACACACAACATGCAGGCTGCGGTGTGTGTGACACAGTTGTGAACCTCGTTTCTCTGTGTTTGCACTGTAAACAGACCTTGAGCTTTGCTGTGACGGTACTCATCGGGTGAATCACTGCTCTCGTGATGGCTTACAACAGGTGTGGGTACTTCAAAGGCACACATGCGCGTACGTATAAACATCTTCACGCACAAGCTCAAATGCAAAAGGTTTATGAGCGTACACAATCACACATTAAACACAAAGACCCTCAGAGCAACGTTTAAGTCACACTGGCTGTGTATTCAAACACACAGTTGTAAAATGACTCTTGAGTGACAAAATAAGCCTCCCAGCATCAGGATTAAGTTCTGAGCTTTGAATTCACACTCTCAGCTGCTCATGGAGAACAGGAAGTGCAGTATTCAGGAGCTTTTGTGTATGTAGACTTTCTTTGAAGCAGTTTCGGGCAGGTAAATTGAGGGGTTGGAGTGTAATTAAAAACGAGGTGAAATGGGTAGCTGTCAATCACAGAGCTGGAAACCACAGGGGGGTCAAAAAGCTTGAGGGAAGACAGGAGGGAATGGGCAGGTTTTAAGAGAAAAGACAAGGGGAAGTGGGCAAGTCACAGCAGGTCACCGTTTAAGACCTGAAAATGTAACATTTCAAAACAAACCCTGTGTCTCTGAGCTTTTCTTCTCAGCCAAAGCACCAGGCTCAGATTTGACATGCGATACCTCAGGTATTATAACATTAATTTGGACACATTTTATCACTGTGAAACATTTCATACTGCTCAAAGAATGACAGAAAAGCAATTCTTATTGCATTCAGGTAGTACTGATGAATACTTGAATTTACAACAGATCATCATATATGAGTTGATTAGGGTTGAAATTCTGTATGTCTCACTGAAATGGAGGGAGTGGGAGGGGTGGAAATAGCCAGGACCTCAACCTTTTACTTAGCTACAGTACTTGAGTATTTGATGGTGTCTAAGCTAAGGAGCATCCTTGTGCAAGAACAGGAGCATTGTCAGGAATAGATTATCTTTCCCGATGATGCACCAAAGGAAGTGATTCCTGCCAGTGGCCATTAAACTTTACAACTGGTCCCTCAGAGTGTCCAGCACTCAGCACCAACAGGCTGGTTCAGCTGGTCTTATCTCACCCCAGTCAGCAGACATGACCTCATGAGTGAGAGTGCAATTTGAAACATAAATGAACATGAACTCATATCACTACATATGTCTTACATATTTATATTCTTATTTATAATATTAAAGTAGGAGGACATATTTTGTGTATGTGTTTATCTTTATCTTTATAACCCATTTCATGTTTTCTATTCTTTGCTGAAGGAACAACTGTAACTCAACCTAATTTCCCCCTGGGGATCAATAAAGTGTTCTGATTCTGATTGAGAAATGTAATGTTTGCACAATCCACTTTCACACCAGGCTCACTTGTGGTTCGTAAATGTATAACAGATGTGTAAGATCTGTGTCTCTAAACAGTCCACAGTCACATAAAGCAATTAATGTAATGTGACTGTTACTGCAGATATTTGGAGACTTTTCAAGACCTACAGATTCCCTGTGAAACTAACACTTGATGTGTATTATGAAAGCTTTTGCAACAACTTTTTTTTTTTTTTGGTTTGTTTTAGGTTTTTTTTTTCTTTTCATCTCACTCAACAAGCCCATTTCCAGCAGCAACAGACAGCTGTTTTCAGCAAACAAGCTCTGATCAACCCACTGTACTGTTTCCTGTATGGCAAGGCAAGGCAAGGCAAGGCAAGGCAAGGCAAGGCAATTTTATTTGTATAGCCCATTTTTACAGTTTGTCTCAAAGGGCTTGCCCAACACCATAGTGCTCGACATTGTCAGCTAGCTGATAGGAAGGAGGAAGTCAAACGTCCAGCACTTAACAGATATATTTATCCGATGGAAGCAAAAACTGGATTTACATTGATCGGTTGAAGTGAAACATAATATGAAATGCTGCTGTGTGTCTGTTGATAAGCTAACATATTACAGTCTTATAAGGCTTAATGTGTCCGCTGCCTCCTAGAGGCCAAAAATATCCATGAATTTAGCTTTAATCAACAAATCTTACAAATTACTGTTATTAATCTAATCAGGACTCCAGTTTAAAGTTAGGCAAAAATAAATCTTATATCATATTTCTTAGTAGTTCAATAGCTCCAATATTGTACAATGTTTGATGGATTTTGCAGGGTGCCAATCAATTGGCGGCAAGATGTCTAATATGTGGATGCAAAATAAATGAATTAATTAGTTGCAACCACAATGGTAAATAACTGGGATAAAGATCCATCCCACCTCAAAGCTAACATGCAAGCAACATGAGTCAGATACAAAGGCCATGTTAATAATTGAAAAAAAAACACTGAGAATGCATTAATGTGAATCATGTGTCTTTAACCACAGATTTATTGGAGGTTCTGTGATCTGAAAATCGCTTGAAGGGCTGAAGGGAAAATGAAGGACAAGTGGGAGATGATGAGAAGCAGGCATCTGATGTCAGGGACGTTTTAATAAGCTGTGGGGTTACTGAGGAGTATCTATCTATCTATCTATCTATCTATCTATCTATCTATCTATCTATCTATCTATCTATCTATCTATCTATCTATCCATCCATCCATCCATCCATCCATCCATCTATCCACATATCTATCTATCCTCCATCCATCCATCCATCCATCCATCCAATTGATCAAATGGATGGGAGGATGCCGTGCAGGCTGAGTGGTCAACATTGTTACTTCACAAGCTTTTATAAATGAAAAAACCTGGCAATGAACGATTGGTTAGATTGTAGTTCTTCCTTTACATTTTCTGTGATCAGATGTTTCCTGATCAAAACCAGGAATTATTGACAGTTAACCTTGCATTTCTGCTTGTATTACAGACAGATAGCATTAAGCTCTGTTGTATTGCCTTGTGCCTTGGCAGCTGATTGCAATATTTCTCTCCACTACCCACTCCATTCGCATCCATATGTCAACACTGTGAGAGTCGGGGATCCACCAAAACTGTGACTGTGTGACTGTGATGTACATGTGTGTATGTGGAAAATCCCTCCATTCCCACAAACTGGGACCTCTGTCCTGGTGGGATTAGGGGTCTTTTTTTAGGAGCAGCAAAGTCAGGGACACACATCACCACAGAGAGCAACATGACACTGACTCATTCACACTGTCAGGGACATGTGGAAAATGTCATGTGTGCCCTGTCAAGTCTTTAGACTTCCTGCTTTGGGAATTTGTCACCTTCAGGAATAAAGTCTAGGTCCAGGTTGCATCCTCTTTGGTTTTAACATGGACCATTAACAGTGCAGTCAGAAAGAGTGTGGGCTGCTTAGATTAGTGCTTTCATTTATTGAATGGGATTTATAAATAGGTTTTTCACATTAAAAGGGCTGAAGCATTTGGCAAACATTTCACAGAAGCTATTAAGGATCCAAATAAATAGAGGATGGCCGGTCCACACCGTGCCCACTCCCTCTAACATTGTACACACTGATAAGACTGTGCAAATAAATGAAACATGAGATCGTGTAAACAGCTGACCACGCTTCATCACGTTACAACCACTCATTGCATGAAAACAACTTCAGTCCAATTTCAGCCTCCAGAATTGACAATGGAGTCCTTCAAAGCTTGTGCTGAGCAGTGATGAGTCACTCCTTCAGACAGCTGTGTCTTTTTTCCCCCTCACATGAACACACACACATATCTGCTCCACATCCAGGATCCCCACTGCCTCTGTTTGCTGAGTCACCAGGCTGGTGTGTGATGCCTACAGAAGGGCATGACGCACACAGGCCATCCCCGCAGCGCTGGGTCAGGCTGGGCGGGGAGATGCCGAGGGCAGCCAGGGCATCACACTGAGGCACTGAGAGAGTGCCCTTGAGTTGATGGGGACTTTCTGAAGAGGGAGGAGTGAAAAGTGAGTTCTCTGTTTTGGCCTGATGGCCGCAGCTGCAGATGCACAGGCATGGGTTTTGCCAGTGTCACGGCATCTCATGACGGAGGCTGATTATAGTGTAGGAGGAGCACAGCAGATGTGCTTTTGTACTTTTTGTGTCTGTGTGTGTTTAAGTGCCTGTCAAACTGTCATTCATCTGAAGGAACCACTTCCGATTTTACACACTCTGCTCTTTCATCTCGCACGAACGCTGACTTGTTAGGTGATAACCTGCTCCCTAAGCAAACACTGCTGTGGAGTGAAGCTTTTTAAAAGTTAGTTTTCAGACAAACATGAGTGGATATTTATTGTCTTGTGGGTGTTTAAACACTTTATACTTTACTTTTCCTTCATGATCCCTGCCTTCTGTCAGTGCAGCACTTTAGACTCTACAGGACATTTTAATACAGAGGTTTAAAATACAACCACTCATCCAAACTAAACATCTATAATGTTAGTTTTTTCAACCCTCTGATAGGACCCATCGAAATGTCTCCTGAAATAGCGCCTCCACTGAACTTCAGTCGTCATGGTTACCATAATAGACACACAACTGAGGAACTTATTTGCACAAACTGCTTCAGCTTTACACCAGCAACACATAAAGCACGGACGTCAAACAGGATCTTTATTCTGCCTGTTTCAGACTAATGACGATGACGCGTTGTATTTTTCATTCATCCTATGGAACTGCTGTATTGCTTTTGAGGACCATTTAGTCCATAATTGAAGCTGAAGCATGAAAATCACAAAGCATTAGCCAAAGGTTTTACATTTCCACAGCATCAGTAACACACAACACCTCAGCTCTGTCCATCAGAGCGCAGTTCTCACATACGTTGACGGCGCAGGGCTTTCCAAAAAACAATTATGTTGATAACTTAAGGACTATTAGCCTTATTACTTCCAGGGTTCAGTGAGCAACCTGAAACACGCTGCACTTAACACACCATTATGAACTAATCTACTGACATGAACAAGAACTATAAACAGAACACAGCAGGACCAAAGCTGCTATAAAGTGCTATCTCTCACGAGAAGCTTTCAGCGGGAGCCAGGACTTAAACAGCTCCCGTTATAATTCAGGTACTGGCACTGAACTGGGTTGCTGACTCCACAAAAGACATGCTCCGATAACAGAGCTTTCTTCTACCTTTTCAAAGGAGATCTACCTTTGAATGTTAAGCACAGAGCCAGCCAAGATGAAGGCTTCTTGTTTAGGACATCCAGGGGTTTATGAGGTAAAGCCAAATCCCTCATTCATTTGTTGAGCCCACTATGTCTGTTACCTGCTTCTGACAGGAAGGGGGGGGGCTTCTAAAATAATTCCTGGCTCCTCCTGGAGATCCGACTCTGCCCCAGACATTTCTATTTCAGGCTGACCTTTCCTCTTAAGTCTGTTTCTCTCATAACTACCAGCTCCCCCCGGTTAATCTCTGTGGTCGATACAAACACTTTAACTTCACTGTGGATGGTCTGTCCACTTCAAAGCTGCTGTCGGGTTTCAAAATGAACAAATTACTGCAAAGTAAAATCCCTCTCAGTTCATCAGCAGGTGGGTAAGGCCCTCTCTGGTTTCTTACCACTTTGTAGTTTTTGCAGGAGAAGCGGCTGTAGCTCCTGGCCGGCACCCTGAGCCCACCGTGCACTGCCATGTGTGACATATTGTCACCTCGGTAATCGACTAACTGAATGAAGAAAATAAGAGCTGGAAGTCCATAAACGTCCCGAAATCCAAAAGGCAAGCGCGCTCTGTTATGAAGGAGGTGAGGAGGGGATGTTTGATGAGGCTCCTGTCCCGCTCACATCTCTATAACAGCTTTATGTGTCCATCTGGCTTCTCGTCTGTATGCATAGGACATGATTTACTCCTCTTCATACGTGCTCCTCTTTCACCTCTTCCCTTCACAGTGCTTCATGGTGAAGCCTCAGACATTCTGACACTGTTTTAACCCCTTGCTCTCCCTCTCTCTTCCTCTCTCTCTCTCACTCTCTCTCTTTCTGGGTGTCACTCACCCTGAGTCAGACGACCTGACTCAGTTCCTTCTTCTGCTACTGGTAGAGACAGATCAGCAACAACTTCTTTGAAGCTGATAACTACGGTGGCCCTGAGAGCTCAACACACTGGAACACATGCAAAGACATGAATGTGCTATAATTCAGAAAACAACAACACATGTTGCAAATGAACAACACAAAGGGTGTGTTTCTGGGGATTAAAAAAATGACGGACCCTGCTTTAGTTCAATGCTTTTTAGAAGTGGTGAAGATGGCTACCTGTGAGTGATGTTTGAAAATAAAGTGAGTTGTTTGGTTTATTATAATGTCAAAATCACAATTTGGATCCCATTGCATATATGTACTATGTTATTTTCTTGTGTCCCCTGAAACACTTTCGTTGTGCTGTGATTTTTTGTTTTGTCAAAGCAATGAAGCACTTACTGTTTCTGATTTTTAGCAATAAGCAATACTGTCTACCTAGTGCCTACATGGTAAACCTTTGACAGAAAATTTCCATCCTCACTTGTGTCTTGTGCTACACTGACTCCACGTTACATGTAGTCGCCTAGGCAACAGGACAGAAAGCACAATTTGAAAAAGTTTTCCAGTACTCATGGTGACCTCAAGCTCACATCCGCCAGTTTCCGAGACATATGGTGTAAATGTAATGGATGTTACTATCAGACAGAGCGGTTTAGTGTCTTCCTCCTGCACACACACCTGGTGCTGTATGTTACTGCAGGCGCCCACACACAGACACACATGAGGTCTCTGATCTCCCTTGCGGGCTTGAATCGAGCCATCCTCAACATGTCATCAGGTGATTTCACTTTGGACAAACTGTAACTTCACACCTACACTTGAACAAAGCCTGCACTTCTGACTCAGCAGACCTCAGAGCAGCTTCTCCAAACAAATACATTGGTGGTATTTTGCTCAGAGACACACACATTTGTACCCTGGTACCAAAAAGGATGAGAGAGCATATGATGAAACCGCTGAAAACCGCACATGCAAAACTAATAAGCAGTGGTGGTGCAAATAATTTGTTAAGGGCAGAGGTGAAAATAAAAATGGTGAAATAAGAGGAGGAATGGGTGATTCAAGTGAGACGTATATCAATCCTGTTCAAGTAATGGCTTCAAAAAAAATAAGTAAAAAAGAGTAAAAGACGTAGCAGCTATCAGATGGAAGGAAACTGTCACCATGTCTTACGCAAACAAGTCTGCCAGCCTTTTTCATACAAACAGCCCCGTATAGATACCACAGAAACTATAAGGTTTCTATTAGGCCTGATATGCAAAAATCATATTGTGCTTGTTTTGTCAGATGCTATTTAAAGCACAGTTGCTTTACTCATAAATCCTCCATTTATTCCACTGTGTTCAAAGGTTTTCACTGCAGTTGTTGTAGTCTCTGGTGGTGAAGGCTGACATTTCAGGAGCAGTATACAAATACATATTCCTGTTGGTGATTGATCATGCTGCCTGGCCATGAGGAGTCACATCACTAAGGACTCTGCAGCACTCCATGCTGCTGCTGCAGGCTGAGGGTGACATGTGGCAACACCCCCCCTCTGACCCAGCCTGGGCCGGCTAGCAGATGGCTGGTGGGAGAATGATAGATGAACTGATGGATCCACTCGCACAGTACTCCAACAGAAGGATGCAGGGAGGGGACGCAGTGACACATAGGGGTGTGTGTGTGAGTGTTATTTTTCTCTATCATGTTAGGTGTTAACACATAGACTGAACCAAGAAACTAGCTGTGAGTGCAGGAAAACTCCCTGTCAGCTTAAATAAGTCAACAATGGGTGAAGAGAAGCATCATCTGCACAGCTCTCATAGCAGACACAGACAGATGGCTTCTGGGAAATCAGTGTCCCTGGTCAGTATGATATGACAACAGAGGAGTCTGCTCCGCCAGCTGCTGTGCTGCTGTGCTGCTTTATGCAGGACACAATGGATCCAGCCCTGTACCTAACACTGTGATATTTCCAGTGCTTGACCACAACCTGGAGGCTCAGCTGACTGAAATGCATGACTGTTGTCCTGCCTATTCTCCAGTCTGTCCACCTCTGCAGTTTCATGAGACAAAGACATGGGATACTTGAATATCCAATAGTTCAGTCTTCACCTGTTTATCTCTCCTCGCACTGCGACTTTACTCTTCCATAAGATTATTTCTTTTCTTTCTTTTTTTTTAACGCTGCAGTGTTTAGCTGTGTGTGGCATTTTATTAAGCCTCACCTACTGAGCAGTAAACACATTTAATCCAAGCAACTAGTCCCACAAGCAGGTGGAGATCAGTGCAGACACAAGCTGAACCTGTGGCAGCATTGACACATTACACGATGTTAAATCAGTGCAATGTGCAGTGGAGAAGAGCTATCTGATGTCAGTTACTGTTCTGTTATCAAGTCTGAGGGAGAACATGTGACAGTGTGAGAAATTAATCCATATGTTCTTCATATAGTAACCATATGGACCCGCCAGCGGACATCTACCATCTCCCTACTCTCCTCACCACGGCCACTTCAGCTGGAGCTGCTTCTCCTCCTCGTCTGCCTCCAACAGCATGAAACATGGCACTACCCCCCCCCCCCCCCCCCCCCCGCTCTCAGTTGTACATACACCATTCTCTCAAGTGGCTTTCGCCCGCAGAAAGCTGAAACAGGCCAGCTCCAAATGAGTCCTCATGTCTCTGCTTGCTCTCTGTTTGGCACATGAAAGACATGTGGCTTTGTGAGCCATATAGAGGCCATACCGGGCACATGGCAGACAAAACGACTTGGCTAGACCTCTGCAGTTTAGTGTATGGGAAATAGAGACAGGAAGCCAAGAGGCTGAGTGTGATGTGATACATCAACCTACTTGAGCCTCTAACTGCAAAGCTCTCACTTCCAGTACAGGTAGAGTACAGTGCACCAATTTTTCATGACTACCTGACAAAGTCCAAATATTCAGAGGTTAATCCAGAAAATAAGAAACTTTGGATCATGAATACTAGACTTCTAAATCCTCTAAATTGGCATTTTGGTTGCTGCACACTTGAAATGGGACAGCAGTATCTGCCACGCAACATCTGATCAGGACAAATCCTGAGACCTGCAGCCTGATGCACATGGCGGCACATCAGCACTGGCAGTGTTTATTAAAGAGGTCTTAGCTTGTTAGCAGAACTGTCTGAATGAACAAGCCATATGCAAAGATAGAAGAGATTTCCCCCAGGCAGCTGGTCTTCAAACATCAGCAGCTCCTCACTCTCCGTACCATTGACACTTTTGCACACCATAACATAATCTCAGGATTTAGCAGGTTTCGCCCACTGTGCAGCATCTTATCTATTTCCGAGCTTCATAACTCTATTTTATAATTGCTATTTGACTGAGCTATTACACACCCACAGATGACTTTCACAACCCCTTTAGGAAAATGTACCTCTTCAATTGCTTTAAATTGCTCTCTCTGCAGGGGGGAGGCTACTGCCTGGGAATTAATTGCACCTCCTGAATTCTGCTGCAATGTCTACAGTGTGAATTTGGCAGGAGACTCATACATGTCAGCTCTCGTCTTGGCCAGTGTTTTGATTGATTGAACACAATACGGTGAAATTATGTGTATCTGTGACATCTAGGGTTTGATTCAAGCTTTAGTCTTAATCAAAAACTATACCTCTTCTTTAAAAAAAACAAGCTCATTTGCAACTACAATGTTCTCTGGGGAAATTTACATCACTGAACTGGATTTCAAAACTCTGAGCACCCAGTAGTTCACACGTAAAGCACAGACCGTGTAGTAATGATGACTAAAGCCTTAATGCAATGGCTGGGGGATTGGGTCCGCCCTGGGCTCTTTCCCTCTCCTCTGACTTTCCTGTCAATCTCTACCGTTGCTATAGAAACTACAACAGAAGCGGACAAAGTAAAACCAAAACATTGCTCTATCACAAATGTCATCAAAAGAATAACTGAAAAACAAAAAGCAGTTAAATACATGTTGTGGCTACTTCATGCACACACAGCACTGCCCACAAACACACAGTGAGTACCACTATGCACCACATGAGCCTTAACTACAAACAATTACGGCTCCATTCATTCTTCTCTCTGTTCTGCGTAAGCTTCCGTGTCTCTGACTAGGATTAAACACATAAATCATGCATTCTGATTTATGCTGTATAGGTCAGATGTTGACATAAGGACCATGACGATCAAATAATCAATAGAGCTGTATTAGAACAGAGAGGGTTGTGGGCATCGACTACACTTCATCATAAAAGAGGAGGGTCATTTTAATTTCTGGAAGTGTGTGCACACAATATGTTCAAGTGTGCTTGCCTGTAATCCCTTTGTCATTCTCACACACACGCACACACACCCACACACACACCCACACACACTGCGATGACCCTGTGGCCCACAAGCCTCCTGTCAGTCACGCTGTGTTGAGGTTAGCGGTGTGTAATTAAACTAGCCTCCTTATCAGCTCATCTCTAGACTGGTAATAACCTCCTCTGCTTCCATCTCCCCTTCCTCTGTGGGCTCATAGCAGATCCAGATAACAGCCACAGCTGAGAGAAAGAGAGAGAAACACACAAAAAGACAGGCAGAAAGAGAGGGGGAGAGAGAAAGAGACAGAGAGAGAGAGTCCCGTCCACCTGTGTTATGTGTAAACTCAACAGGGTGCTCATTATACAAAATTGACTTTTATTAAATCGACTGCTTCCTTCTTTTATCATACACATGGGCTACAAAGATCTTTTTTCTCATTTGTTTGCACCACATGGCCTCACTGCACCTGACCGCCACTGTTTTTTATCACAGCGCGCCAGATCCTGTTGAATATTTACCATCTCTGCAGCATTGTACTTACACTACATCACACTACACAGTGGGCAACAAAGCTGAACCACAGACTCTCCTTTTCTTATGAATGCTTGAAAGGGAAACACACACAGATACACACACACTCATGGATGTGCTGCAAAACTCTGGTTGATAAGCCTATTTTAACTTTCCATGCAGACATCAAAGAAAAGCTAGTATCAGGTGAGGGGAAAACTGGGATGCACGCCTTCAGCAATTTCCTCTGATATTAAAACTAACCGCCACTAATCCATTGGATGCCTGCAATTCAACACCACGGTTACTGTAAGGCTTTGGGCTGATGAGACAAGCATTTCCACTGATACATAAACACACAATAGAGAAAAAAAGAAAAGAAAATCTGTGAGACATGTCCTGAAGCTGCAGAGTCATCAAAGACAGGCAGGATAAAGATGAGACTGTGCTGGTATAGAAAAAACTGTCAAAATGTGATTTTATCTTATATATGCATGGAAAAGAAAAAAAAAGAGCTGAAATCCTGTCAGATTTAACTGCCCCATAGTGTTTGACCTCTGATGACCTGGAAGTGTCCAGCCTACCAGTTTCATGGTGAAATTGTTCTGCTCCCAGCGGCACAGCATCAAACTCATGTTGCTTCTTGCAGCTTCCTTTCAGAGACACCTGCCTCACACTGAGGAGGACTGCTGGTTGTCCAGCCAGGCCCAAATATGAGCCATCAGGTCACCAGGTCCAGGTCAAAGTAGACCCAACAGAGAGAGCTGCAATGAAAAAAAATACTAAAAAAGAAAAAAAAAAAGTGAGTAGGCAGCTGCAGCCCTGAGAAAAGTGTCCTGAATGAGAGCACCGTGTAGATCCAGAGGAAATAGTGGAGTTGCTGCTTGCTTGAGCCCCAGCAGGTCTCTGTTTGCCTGAGGAGGTGGGGGGGGTCTGGGCCTCCAGCTTCTCTCCACCCACTCTGGGACACGGAGGAGGGAAAAATAAACGCAAGGAGACGAAAGGGTAGAGGAGCTTGGTGGACTCTGCTGCCGCTCTGAGAGGCAGCCAAACCAAACGCACTGAGGGGAGCAGGAGGAGGAGATCCCCCACTTCCCCTCCTCCCTTGCCCACGGCAACACATTATGCCATTGCTCTTCAATGGACCCTCGGTCATATGGGGAGGAGAAAGAAAGAGAAAAGGACAGACCTCTTAACCTTCTACCACCCCTCCCCCGACAGTTAAACCCCTCCATGACAAAAAAAAGTGAGGAAGAATAACAAAAAAAGGGATGATCAGTGCACCCCTGATAACAGCAGAGGGACTAAATAAGAGGAACCTCAGAGCTCAGAGGCCAAACCACTCAGAACTCAACGCTAACCGTCTCCTTTCTATTTATTATTTCTTTAACCAACTCCTCTGCTGTCTGTTAAAAAAAGCCAAGTTTTATTTTCCCCAACCAGAGATTGACAGTCTGGTCTCTGATCAGCCGTCACCCACATCACATCGCAGCAGCTGCATGTGTGTATTTATGTGCATGTGTACAGTGGGTTCATAACCTAAGCATTTATGTATGTGTGTGTGTGTGTCTAAGGGAGTCCACTGCACAGGATGCCCTCCGTTTGAACGCGTTCCAACCCCCTGTGCACACACACCCCACCACCGACCACAAATTACAAGCCGAATTTGAATTTTGGGAAAGGCCCAAGATTTACAGAAAGTTCCCACAGTAGGGGGGGTGCCTGATCACTTCCAGCAGGCCGAACAAAAATACTTTAAGCTTCATGAAACAACAATAATACTGAAGACATGTAGAGAGTATAAAGTAATGAACTGTGAGAAATAATTGCCTGTTCTGCCTGTCTGCTGCCAAATACTAAAACGCAACAGAAATGTGTCTTATAACTGGTTCATGGCAGCTTTCATTCTGACTGACTAGAGGGAAATTATGCATTTTATGTTTTCAGTTTGTGTAAAACAGAAATAACTGATGCGCAGCTCAAACGCAATGCTAACTGCAAGTCAAAGAGTTCAATTGTCACAGACTGCAATGCAGCAGAGCGAAGACAGAACAAAAGTCAACACAGCGACTATCACAATGAAAGTTACAATAACTGAGCGACAGTGGCTCTGTGATTCTGCCTTTAGCTGTGCTTTTGCTAGCATGCTCACAAAGGTACAGTAATAGCTACAATCTCTGTTTAGCACCTTCATGTGATAAAGTTTGCTAATCAGCAGTGGTTGATGGGAATGTCATTCGTTTTGCAGCTATCACAGCCGTGACCTCACGAACATCCATCTGACAGTCATCAGGACATTTCTTTCACTGAATCAGTGACAACTTAAAGCTGCTAGTGATGCTGGATGAAAAGTCAAGTGGTCACTGATGTTTCCCACAATGCATCCTCTGGGGAACCATGAATCATAACAGCTGTTGAAGAATTATGGTCCAAAGTGGTGGACCCACTGACCAACCTACATGACTATTCCTACAAGCTCTGCATCCATCAGCAGAAAAACACCACAGATGGAAACTAAATAACATAAACTGTGCATATTTCTGGTTCCTTTACATTTTAAAAAAACCCCACTACAGCACATACACTACTTCCGTTACACTGTATTTCATCAATGTCCACCACAATAACAGACCCATCTGCTCGGCCGACCACACCACTGAAACATCAGTACTCCGTTGCTCCTAACCAGCATTGATTTAATGACAGTGTGGCTCCACAAGAAGAGAATATGTCAGCATTTAGTGCCTGTGTTCAACAATTTTAGTACAGGCCTTCAACAAGCTCATTAAGTCCAGCTGCAGTGAATGGCCTGAGTGTGCTTCCTTTCACAGCCCTTGATAAACCTCAGTGTGTCGGGGACAATAGGGGGATAGCCCCACAATGCAGGGGTCTTTGTTTTGGGGGACCCCCAACTCTGTGCTCTTGAGGCTGGGGAGGAAGATCTGGGTGATGGGTGGGGGAGGATGGGATGTCCCTCTGCTGCCTGGCTGTTCCACTCTGGGTGGAGGTGAGTGGGGGGTTGAGGGACATATGGACTCAATGGGGGTAAAGAGACGCACACAATAAGACAGTGGGTAATGGAAATGGGAAACTGACTATATTATCTGCCTTTTTATTGACTTCTCTTTTATATGGCACACTTGCCTTCACATAATATGATATAAAACAACATTAGTGTCAGAAGTTGGCATTTTATTTATATTGATTCAGTTCATAATTATTTACATTAAAGTTTATTAAAGTGATCTGAAAAATCCAGTGCTACAGTGTGACAATGTTAAAGCTGTTGGTCTGTGCTCAAATGTCCAACCAAGTCACAGGAATGTAAAAATATTTGTTTTACTAAATGTGAAGTGTCGTCTGGACACAGCCTCCAGTAGAACAGTACATGTGCTGTGTTGGGTGGCTCACTGCAGCGTACAGATGAGTGTAATACTGGTGAAGTAATTAAAAGCCATAAAAAGATTTCAGCTAATTTATTATTAATAATTCTAATCAGCCACTGAAGCTAGGGCTGAACTTTTGATGAGGGTTGCACAGTTTTTGATGAGTTCCTCAAAGAAAGACTCTCAGTGACATTAAACAGCAGAACCAGAGCTGGAGTCCTTGATGCTGGACTGACTCTGCTCATCTAAGTTTCCTCCAGGTCCCTGTATGATTGAGATCTTACACTCAAAAATAACTTTTTAAAAAAATATCTGTTGATTTGTGATCACACTCCCGTTCATTCTGGCATGCATGTTGTATGTTCTTGATTTGAATTCAACATTTAAAATAAATCGTCATTTCACTCTGCATGTATGAAAACGAGACACACGCTCTGTTGCTCCACATAATGTTAAGCTCCTGCAAAGAGCATAGAAAATGTCATTAACTTAAATGTCATTATTATCAACACTTTAAATGTGAGGATGCCATCTGTGCCTGGGTAACTTACCACAGCTACCAGCTGAGACCACCGCACTAATGAAACTAGTGTACATCTAAGTACCGTCAGCGAGCCCTCCCTCAGTCTGGACTGTGTTGTTATCTTCAGACACAGTTAAGATGGAACTGTCAGTGCTGCAGGTTTTAAATCAGCATGTTTCATTAAGACCAGTGTTTGTTCCTGCTTTTATTTAAGTTTCTGCATTGTGTTAATGTTGTTTTGTAAAATCTCCCTCTAAAAGTAAAACACATTTATTCGTCATGTAGTAAGGGTGACATCTTTTTTTTTTTGGTTTTGAATTAATGAGGTTTATCTCAGTGTTGATGTGTATGTGATGTGGGAGAGACTTGGTGTGTTTACAATCACCGAGAAGCATTTTGAATGGCAGACTTACAGAGCCATTTTGGGATTCAGCACTTTATCAGGGAAGCTTAGAGACGGCCTGTGTCAACTGAACGAGTGCAGACATGCAGAACAACAAAACACACACAAGCACATAGACATAAATATACATACACACATATATACACACACTCACTGAGCTTCTATCCAGGTTGAAATCAGAGGAATAAAGCCGCTTGGGAAACTCCCTGAAGCTGTTGAATGGAGAGATGTGGAAATCCACTCACACAGGAGGCACTGACAGAAAGCCAAGGAATATTTCATGACTGTGTTTCTGCCTGTTTACGCTCAACCATCACATCAAACATCAAACTCAGAGCACAGTTGAGAATCAACCAGACCTCTGCAGCTGGAAGCATAGTTTGAACCATTAAATATATGGTATCATACTATTTTATTAAGCAAATCTTCTGTGCACCTGTGATAAAAGCCCTGTAGTTAGCTTGACATGGGTAACACACTGGTTAACCATTTGGTGACCTGCTCGAGCTGCCTATTGGCTTTAACCTTTTCTTACCCAACAGGGGAAGCACACATCCAAATATACTATTTTTTTTAAACCTGCAAATTATGGACACTACTTCATCCAATCAGATGTCTCTCAGGTGGTGTGTACTGTAGTTATGCACAACACGTGCATCACATGTTTTGCATTGTACACTCAGAGCTGCGTGCCATCAATTCCACAACATGTTGTAAACTTTCCCTTTGGGATTCTTCGCACATATCAACATGATTGCATCATGTCATTTCTGCAGATTTGTCAGCGGCACCTTCATGTTGCCAATCTCTGGTTCTGCCTCAGTTATATCACTGAACTCATTGTCATTATACTGAAATCAGACTTTTGCTTTGTGAATATAAAGGGGTACACAAGACTAGCAACAGTACTGATTGGCTTCGAGAATCCAAAGTGAGTCAAGAAAACACTCATCACACCATTACACCAGCAGCAGCCTGGACTGTTGACACAAGGCAGGTCACCAAACTCTGACCTGACCATAAGCCAACCACATTTGTGCTCTTTTCTGAGTGGAACATGGTGTATACTTCAGCCACTGTATCTTATCTGTGTTACTTAGTCTGAGAACCTGCAAACAGTGGTTATCTGAGTAACCATTCAGTAATCAGTCTTTCTGTCAGATCCAGCCAGATTAGGTTAGGTATACTTATAGGTTACTGTATTTTCTTTACCCTGAGGTAGATTTAGTTTAAAGTATTTTATGTAAAAAAGTAGAAAAATGTTCAGGGCACCCACACGGTCTCAGACAGCGTATACACCATACAGGATTAAACATGATGCAACTAATCAAAACTGTTAAATAAGGAATAAATAAAATACCAATAAAAACCTGTAGCTTAGCTACATAACCAAACTTCAAAATAAAACATTCTAAGCCCATCTATTTTCCCCTGACCTCTCTCATCAACAAGGTGCCGAGCTGCTGCACACTGGATGTTTGTTTAGACTCTCCAGAGAAATCTCCAGAGACTGTTGAATATAAAAATCCCAGGAGATCATCAGTTTCAGAAATACAGCACCCTCCAGCACCGACAAAGTCACTGAGATCACCTCTTCTCTAAATGAACTGAAGCCCCTGACCTGCATCTGTACAGTTTATGCATTATGTTGGTACAGCAGGTGTACAGGTGTTCCTAACCTGTGAGTTTATTGTGCAGTAAAATTGTAATTTTACACTGTATGAAAGCTGCTGTGTAAGTCAGCCCCTGCACAAATCACTAATCTACTGTTCCAGATCAGACTTTCTAATTCTGATTTGTTCTGTTTTGTTTTTCAAACGGTCAAACGGTCGACCAACAGACGTCATCACTCCCTGCTGGCTCCACAGAGGTCATGGAGTTATCTAACCTGCCTCTGGGCCTTAGGTGACCCTGGGCACAGGCCTCTTGGGAGGGTGACTTCAGCCTCGGTGACCTCTACCTCCTGGCCTCTCCTCCGTTTTTCCACACTGCCTCCTGTTTCCAGACAGCGATGGAGCTGATTGTGTTAGCCTAACCGCCTCTGCACCACCGATTCCCCAGGGGGCGCCGCTCACAAAGGGCCGTTTGTCCACACCGACGGGCTCCCTGTGACAACTTGCGCGTGGAAAGTAGAGAAGGAGAGACACAGAGGGGAGGAGGGCACCTTGACGGGGGGAGATCAATTGAAGGATGTTGACTCAGGACAGGCAGATGCCCAGCCTTAATTAATATGGTTATGTCCTCAGCCATGACCTCACACAGGAAGGCGACGGGACAACTGCACAGGAAGTGGAATCTGATCGAGACGCATTAGGCACAGATGAGGTCATTACAGATGGAGCCAACTGCTGTATGATCATACATATCCTTAAAAAAACAGCGTTAGTGTTAAACCTAAGTTTAGCTAATTTGAAAAGATGACAGAGTTTAACAGAAATGGAGTCACAGGTTCAACAAAACAACTCCAGTGGCACAGTGATTTAAAAAGAGGTTTGTGGCTTTCCTGGTTTGTTGTTTTGTGATTCTGAAAAAAAAAAAAAAAAAAAAAAACATCTGATGTGACCCAACTACATTTTGAGTTGAGCTGTTGTGAAGGTATGAATAGATTCATTCAGTCTGAGTCTTCTGACTTCCATATACAAAGTTAATTCAGAGACTTGTAGTTTTTCTCAGTTGAATTGAATTTAAGAGAAGTTAATCTATTCTATGAAGTAAGGACCTTGATGTTCAACATCTGGTGAGGCTGTGTCCTCACATACAAAGAAAAACGTAGCTAAAACAGATCACACTGTTGTTCATACAGATATGTCATCATGACATTAAGAGCCAAATTAAATCCATGAGTACAAGTTCAGACATGAATAAAAGACATGTCCCAGAACCCTTTCTGATGTGTGAATCTGTGTCTGCTCAGAAGCTGTTCAGGTGGCTGCTTTAGAAGAACCCACCTCTGCCTCCTCAATAAAAGCCACAGACTTCAGACCTGCTGCTATCTGTCCATCTGACACCCGTCTGCCTACGTGTGCGAAGCCTCGGCTTGTATCGCAGCCGTCCGTCTCTTCCAGCTCAGCCTGATGAATCTGCGGGATGACCATCTCTGTGTTCTCTGAGAGAGGACACAGAGGTGTGTTGTCCCTCTTATCAACAGCAACATAGGCTTCCTCCTGCCTGACGCTGATAGAAGCATATATGTGGTCGCTGTTGCTTGGAAATCTCTTATCTCCAAAGTGTCAGCTTTTCAGAAACGAGCGAAAAACAGCCTTAGCGAGACTTCAGCTTAACAAAAACTGACTTTTTGACAATTTTCTGATGGCTTTCCGATTTGGATTGGGGCTCTCACATGACAACGGCAATAAATACAACCCCAGACTGATAAAGAGCATAAATTGAATCCATGAAGATCACTCACAGGCCTAACAAGATGTGATCTTTAATCCTGTGCTCTTTGTCTGAACTCTTGCAGTCTGTTAAAACCTCGCTGCTTCCATTTAACAATGAGCTCTCCAACAATGAACCACCAAAACACCCATTAAATCTGGCTTTAACTTGCAGCACCTCCTGAGGAGACATATGTCTATGTGTGGTCCTTTATCATGGTAATTTTAAAAAAGCAGCAATATAGTCACCCAGACCCCCCACCCAATCTGTCCTGCTCAGGGGGGCAGGAGGACATTAGCAATCCAATGCAGCGCGACGGTGCTGCGCCTTTCACTCTCACCTGCTGAGCTGCATCTTCACGAGACTCAGGCTCAATGTAAAGGCCATAAAAAAGCCATTATTGTCTCTCACAGGATGCTGGGAGAGGAGGAGGTGGAGGGGGGCGGAGCATCAGAGAAATTCTTCCAAGGGTCAAGTATTTAAAAGGTTGATTAAGATGCTGATATTCAATATTTTTTTCACGATTCAATCAATAACTTGACCTAGATCATGCTGAAAGCTATAGGTTTAGTGGATACACACGCTGGGTGGTGTTGGAAACAAGGATTATTGTCAATATCAAGAAATCGCTCAGTTATTTTTGTCAGAAAATGTCTAGAAGCACCTGTTAAATGTTCCCTGGATCAAAGATGAATTTAAATTGCTTTTTGTCTCAGTCTCAGAGTGAAAATGATCAATGTATCATAAAAAACTGAGAACATCTTCACAGGAGAGAATCTGGAACCAAGGATTTATTGTTTATCACCAAGGATTTATTGTTTATCACGAATGTCCTCCACTCATCTTTGACTAATCGACTGATCATTTCAGAAAATGAAACTTAGCAGTACTCATATATACTCAATGACAGACATAGACATCACAGTAACCAAGCAGGCTGCAATATATGTCATTCCTAATTGTCCTGCCTGGTTTTTCACCAAACATCTGTATCAGTCTGAGTCTGTTCTCCAGCCTCCTTCACCCTTGATCAGTGGTTTGTCGTTAAGGGTCATTTAATTATCTGAGAACCCATTATAATTAAATGAGTTCACACATATCACAGAGAACATAGTTCTCACTCAGACCAATTCTCAAAACGAAATTGCCTTCAATTTAAATAATTCAAAACAAGGAAATCATAATCTTGGGCAATTACACATCTTCCACAACGATAAAGTTGAATTAATGGAGCTGAACATCAGTGATGCATTGATCACACAGTGGTAATTTAACAGTGATGATTAAATATCCAGACTAAGCTTCTCTATCCCAGACGAGAGGGGGAGGGGTCTGTCGAAATTGTGAATTCTGGTTTATTTATGACAGGATCATCTTGGTAAATATTATCCAAGGTGGCTGATGACCCTCTTCACTGGTCCCATCATGTTTTCATGTGATTGGGTTTTTAGCTCTGCAGGCCAGGATGAGTTTTGGTAATGAGTCTAATAAAGCCAGTCTTTACACAGTGCCTGACTTAAGCCTTTATCTGTAGAGATACTTATTAAGATAGGAGCTCCTTATCACACCGGCACACGGACAAAACCTCGCTCTGTGGCTGTGCACTCGTGTGTGAGTGAGCGTGTGACTCTGTATGTGTGTGCGTGTGCATGTGTGTGTTTGTTCTACATGACTTAACAGAGGTCTATGCACACTCCACAAAGCATCACTATTTATTTTTCAAGGTCTCCTGCTGTGAATGTGGGTTCCAGAGACTCTTGGTTTAAAACTATTCTCTTTCAACGCTGCAGCTAAGAAATAATGAGCTGGCAACAATGAATGCTGAAATTACAAAGAGGTAGGGAGAGACAAAAAACTAAAGGATGAGAGGAAAGAGAGAAAAAACAGTCAGAGAACAAGAGCGAGTAGGTGGTCGGGGATTAAACTACGCAATAAAGGTGAATACAGAAGCAAAGACTGTGGCCTTGAATGACTTACACACACACACATGCAAACGCACCCACACACTCTTTTCTCCCCTGTTTATGAATGGATCAGATGTAGGGCAGAAAGCAGCCACTAGAGGGCAGCAGAGCATACATGCAAGGCTTCACCCGCTGTAGTGAGGGGCTGAAGGTCAGAGCAGCTTGTCATTTCATATGGTGTAACACTCAAAAAGAAAGGTGGTCTTACACACACTGCACAAGTATCATTCACACATTTCCGAACTGTCAGAATCTGGAGATTGTGCCAGACACACACACATAGCACTGTCCTCTTCCCTGTCTGTAAACACAGCTCGGATGTTTCCCTCTGCCTCCTGCTGCTCTCATCGTTGCATTACGGATTAACTCTTTGTTACAGGTGTTCACAACATGTTTGTGTGTTCAGTGCCAACTGGGCCATCCAACTGTATGTGTCAGTGAGGTTACCTCTCCACTAATCCCTCAGATAACTAATCACATGTGCTGAACACATTTTGTGTTCAGGTGTTTTGGTTTTTCCATTTATCCTCAAATGTGTGTTTTTGTAAAGTATGTGGTCTCCTACAGAGAACCTGCATGGATCCAGCCATGGCTTATAAACAGTATACTGAGCATCTGATGATTATTTCCTTATTCTTCTTCATTAAGTGTTAAAAAGACAATCCTGATTTAATAATGGCAGTGTCAGAAATAACAAGAGTAAGTCTCTACTATAGAGAAATGACTCAATTCTCAACCCACTCCCACAGTATGAAGGTGCTGTACTGTGGTTTATTTGCTGCTACTGTGGAAGCAGAAATCAGCATCTCCGCCTCCCCTGTGGTGGATTTTCTCTCTGAATGATCGATGAATGTCAGCTCCTAAAATAACCCCCCCCACCTTGAAATCCCGACACTTCACTGACATGACTGCTGGTCTGGATGGGCTTTGATTATCAGTGTATAGGAAAGAGTCACTTGAGTTGTCTGTCCTCTTGAAGAAACCACCAACAAAAGAAACACAAAGCATCCTCCACGTCTCCAGAGACCCTCCACTCATCTCGCTCTGCCCTCAGAGCTGATTGGGTTCACACTGACTACCAATGGCGTCTGTGCATGAAATCCACTGAGGGTTGGGAACTGCACTGACTGCGATACAGTCGAGGATCCAGTTGAGTGTGCCCCAGCACTTCTGCCTCTCGGCCCTTCCTCCAGCTCTGTGGGTCCCTGGGGTGAAGCCCAGCAGACATAGCACAGAAATGAGGACGATAAAACTGAGCCATGAAACAACTAACACTCCTGCCCTGGATTTAAGACACAAGTAACCCCAGACTGCAAGATAATCAGTCAGCTTTTGTGCAATAGCAAGAGAAAGTGACATGCCTGTTATTGAAGTCCAGCAAATTATTAGTTTAATTATTGATATTTTTGATCATTAGATCTTATTGTGCTCTTTCTTTCTCCATTTGTCATCTCTCCTGTGAGGGACATGTCATTATGATATGTAAGTAAGGCTTTGGCATTATTGTCTAGTTTAGATGAAACTGATGAAGCACTGAAGCAGATGAGCACAGGTGCCTGAAGTAGGAATCATGTTCATTCTGTCACTTTGTCACACTTCTTTGTGCCAAATCTGCTTCCCATCAACAATAAACACAGCAGCTGTAAAATGAACACTCAATGTCCGCACAGAGGCAGAATTGATGGACTTCAGTACAGGACTGTAAAATTCCCATCACTGCTGCTGGTCAGGAAGGTCAGGGGTTAACCCAGCGGAGGATGAAGACGGGTGCTTCATCAGCACCACAGGGATGGAGAGTGGGAGAGAAAGGGGGACAGCGAGGAGAGAGAGCGAGAGAAAGAGCGAAAGTCACAGAAAGTAGGTCAGTGAGAAAACGTGATTAAC
The DNA here is from genome assembly GCA_021432705.1 of Caranx ignobilis. NCBI lineage: Eukaryota > Metazoa > Chordata > Actinopteri > Carangiformes > Carangidae > Caranx > Caranx ignobilis. The sequence continues at coordinate 30,497,249 of MU270012.1, forward strand.
CACTAAACAAACGACACCAGCAGCGGACTCGAGCCGTGTCCGAAGCCTCTGGCCTCCCATATCTTTTCCTCACGCGATCACCATCATGCCGGATTCAGATTTGTCTCCTGGACGCCTCAATGGCTCTGAGTCACGCTTACTGTAAAGACAGATTGCCAAGCATGCACTTGCTGGCTCGATAATACACACAAACACACACAGACACCTCCTTCCCCTCACTGCCTTACATGGCGTTAGAACGAGCCCTGTTGCCGTTGCAGACCGTTTGTGTGGGGTTGCTAAGCGCAGCCAATATTTCACAAACACAGCAAAACAGCCACCCTGATATCCTGCTACGCTGCCATCCTGGACAGCAGAGGCACAGGCTGCTCTGCCTCCTTCCAGGAACTCACTCTATTTGGCTTCGTGTTTCCATTACACTGAGCGGAGCCAGGGAAATTGTGGTGATTCTGATATTTTGTGTATTGAAATCATCACTCAGTGATGCATGTCAGAGACAGCTGAAGGGGACCAGTGACTTGTCACGCCAAGATGAAATGTCTGTGTTTTTACACCAAACATGTAGAATTGTTTTTCCTTCTTGATCTCATCCTTGTCAGACAGGGTAAGTCCTGCAAACAGCATGGTGGGACAAAAACTAAAACTGCTGCTTATGGTATTTTTAGAGTTTTAAATTACAAATGTGTAATATGAAACATTACTGAAATTCATGTTAACAAAGAATTGAAAACACGCACAGAGACAGCTGTCAGGTTCTCTACAGGCCACACAGGGACATGGGATGTGGAGCTTTGGTGGTCTAACTGAACCTGACAGATCACCAGTACCTAGATTCATGATGAAGTAACAGTACTAACATCCCTCAGCTCTGACCTAACTGTAAGATGGACAGCAATTAGAGTGGATTTCCATCAGTAGCACAGAAGAGCAGTATACCTGGGTATTCTGTCCAGCCTCTGACCCTGAGGCGTTACTCCGCGGGGGTCCTGAGCCCACCTGCTGGCTCAGTGAAGGGATGTTGCTTTTGACAGGTGCTGAAGGCAGAGCTAGAGCCGATGGCCTGCTGGGGGTCTGGGGGATGGGCAGGGCGCTGTGCACCGGTTTGGGTTTGGGGAGTCCTGACTTCATCTTTGAGGCCACTAGGATGGCTGGCATCTTCTCCCTAGCTGACCGATGACTGCACGCTCCCCTCCTCTTCACACTGAGGTGAAAATCCTGCTCCCTGTCAGCGAGACTCCTCTTTAACTCTCATATGATCCAGGTGCTTTTAGAGAGTATGGGGGGGGCACCGGATTGAAGAATCACATGCAGTCTGCACCTGACCTATGGGGGTCCTGGTGCTGGGTCTCAGCAGGAGGGAGAGCTGAGCTGAGCTCCCCGACATGCAGCGGAGGGGGGTTAAAATCCACTGAGCCCACCTGTTTCCTGCGATCAAGAAGCTTCAGCTCTTTATTTCATGTAGAAAACACCAGAGGCTCCTCAGAGTGCTCTGATAAAAAATGTGTCCAGATGGAAAAGAGGAAATCCACTCTGAAAAGTCCAGGAAAGACAATCAGAAACCCCACTTCACACTCAGAGGAATCCCCAGTTGCCTGGTGGCGGAGCGACTGTTCCCCTCAATGCATCTCAAGCACTGAGTGTCAGCAATTGGCCGAGGGATCCTATAGGAAGGGGAGCAATTTGACTCCCACGGTGCCCTGTTAATTACACCATTGCTTCAGGAAGATCGGAGGAAAAGACCGCGCTCCAGCGAGGAGAACAGAGGAGAGAGAGTGAAGCAGAGAGCGAGAGATGGAGAGAAAAAAGGAAAAGGCAGCAGCGACACAGCGACCGCTCGCCTCAGCGACTGCTCAGCCTGTGACTGTGCAGCCAGAAAACACGCTGCACTCTGCTGCTGCTCTGCCTCTCCCTCTGTGGTAAGTCGTGGTTAGCAGCAGGTGTGGCTTAGATCAGGACTGACATATGTGGAGAAAGGCTCAACACATCTACTCAGTATGCTCCTCCAGCCTGCCCCTCTCTCTCTCTCCCTCCCTGTCTTTCTCTCTCTCTCTCTTTATTTCTTCCTTTTTTCATAAAACAATATCAATCTTGGGCAGCAACTAAATCTCATACCAGTTCTGTGGAATAATTTCACTTGACTATCAGTGGAGGAATAATGCTTTGTAAATGATGAAAAGGGTATTGAATAATGTGATCAATAGTATGGGCAATTTATATCATATAGAGTTACTGAAGTGTTAATCTTATGTGAACCTGTTGTGGTCTTAACAACCTCACAGTGTTTTACACTGTGTCACATCCACCCATACACAGTCACATCCTACAGAGCATCTCTACCACAGTCATACAGCAACATCATCTGGAGTGGGGGATCAAACCAAAAATCAAACGGCTAACCTGGTTAGTCGATGACCTGCTCTACCTCCAGATCCAATATCTGAGTCACATTAAACAATGCAGTTTCCATAGCAACTAACATATTGTACCGAAATACTGTGACAGATGTTGTGCTAATATATATGATGACTCAACATCTGACCAGTAAATATACAATAAATCATTAAGACTAAGTTACAACAAGTGCATTTGAACAGAGATTCATGTTCCCCAGATGAAGCAGAGTGACTGCTGGTGATCGTCTCACTCTTCAAGGTTTCCATTGATCCACTGAAATATTTACCAGAGGGATATAAATACATTTCTGATGATATTAATAGTGCTCAATGATCCCCTGACTGTCTCTCTAGCTCCACCATAAGGCAGCGAAATTCCCCAACGACTGCGTAGGAATTGCAGTGAAATTTGGTAAATTTGTTGTTCTGCTCAGGAAGAGTCTCTGTGGCGATGCCTCGATTTTTCATCAAAAGACACCATCAGATCAAACTGCACTTCGTCCAAGTATCCAGCCTCACAGAGCCACTAACACGGCTCTGTCTGTACCTGACAGCTGAAAAGAATACATGAGATTTCAACATAGGATGGATGGATGAAAGTATGATGATAGAAGTGTTACTCAAAAGATGGCAACTAGGTTTTCTTCAGTCTTTCACCCCAGATCGGTGGTTTATGTTATGAGGGCGACAATGAGACCCTGGAGACGCAGTGAGGTCACAATCAGTCTAATAACACCAAAAAAATGAGACTGATGAGTTTTCCATCCTAACCTTTCAGCACATGTCAGCAATCAAAGTTAAAGCAGCAATAAAAGCATGTTTTATATTTACCAACCAAATGATTGACGAATGTTTTATTCTCCATTTAAATAACTGGACCAAACTGGTACGTCATGCTTCCAGTGCTGCTGCTCCAGCGTCAGGGGGTTCACTATAACAGGTACTGACTTTCAAAATGTTATATTAATAGACTCTTTCTACTCTCTCCGTCCTCAGACTTATGAAGCGTCCCCTTTTTAAATATGAGGCTGGCCAATTAGTGGACCAGTGTTGGATCAGCCTGACTCCCAGCAGGCTTAGTGAAGGCTGCCAAGGCATTGACTCAAATTATGCCGCAGAACCAAAGAAAAAAAGGAGAAGAAGAGAGAGAACGGGGGGAGCATGATTTGCATTTTTCTCCTCTTCTCCTCCATCCCATGGTAATCTGAGAATTCACTTTCAGATTTGCATTTAGATCAAGATTTGTAAACAGTTAACTCCCCAAACCAAGACAGATGTTCAGAATTTGGACACAGTTAAACTAGGCTTCGCCTGCAGTTTAATGAATCACTTAATTTGAGCAGGTGAGAGCCAGAAAACCTGGATCACACCAGGTTCTATGATATAAGACAAATGTCGATGTAGCTGATGCTGAAGGAGGTGTTTTTAGTTTCAAAAAAGACTTTAAATGATTCACTGATTAAGAGTTATTGTCTAATTACTGTCAAGATATTTCACTGAAAATCATAGCATCAGTGCCATGGTGGCAGTACAATCAGCAGGGACCATGAATGTTTGTGCTAAAACATCCAGAGCACATAGTCTGATACTACAGTATTAAGCCTTTTTGGTGGATGAGTGAAATCTAAATCTGTCAGTGGCACTATAAAGTCAGGGAATCCTCAAAGTTATGAGGATGTAACCTCATAACTGTCTGAGTAAAGTTTTGTAAAGATAAAAGTTCATGCCTGAAAATCTCCAGATGTTGTAAAATGTTGTTGTTGTGAAAGAACAGAAAGTGCACATTCAATTGGCTGCTCACCACAATCCAAACTAAACACATTAACAGAAATTACAAGCATTAGAGAAATGAGAAACAGTAAGCCAGTAAATAGAGCTCAAGTCATCTCATCAAGTGCAATGTGAAAAGATCATCTCAGTTCATACTGCGGCTAATCACAGGAGATTAGAGAGAGTACAGATGGATACAGCACACACACACACACACACACATACACACATACACACAAACACACTTTTGGCATAGACCTCATAAGAGCAATGATTTAATCCAGGAGTGGATGTGTTTAGTATGTTAATCTTAATCCTGTTACATTAATCCCAAATTATGTAAATACTAATATCTGATTATGATTTAGTGTCATTTGGTGTGGTTGTGTATGTGTGAGATTCAGAGAGAGAGTGTCTGTGTTCACACATGTCAAATATTGAAGATTTGCAGGTCCACTTTTAATATTTCTTGCATGAAACCTGCGAGTGTGTATCACAGTAACTCAGTGATTTTTTATATAAATGTTTTTTTTTTGTTTTTTGTTATTATCTTCTGTTCTGGTTGTTTTTGTAGACAAAACTGTGAGAGATTTTATTTCTATTTGCAGATTTTCACTTTATGATAAAGACAAACAGCAGCTCACAGGTTTTCCAACTTGTCATAAACTACCGCTCACGTCGTAACTGGTGAAAATCCAGGCCGCCTCCCTGACTGAAAACACGCTCATATCCCCCTGACATCAAATCACACCGGGGCTCTTTGACTGAAACGTATAGGAAAATACATAAACTCCACCCCGCTGGCCTCAGATGTCACTCTGTGATTTAGAAAATGGAAAAAAAGAAAACAAACGGAGCGCAGCATAACAAGGGAAACTTTCATTATTTTCCTACAGTCCTCTGTGATGGTAAACATGTCCCAGACATATCACAGAGCCGCACTTCACAGAGCCGGAAAAAAAAGGAAAAAAAAAAACAACTGTCATTTGTGATTTATGTAGCAACCTTTGAAGATACCTGATGACAGTCCAGTGCAGCCTAATAATAGAGCTGGTTTGGCTGTAAATGGGTGGTATTGACAGTAATAACTAGGACACCCACTGCCTTGGTCTGCTGTATGTTTATACTGTATTTCTTCTTAGAATAATAAACAGTGGTGTTGGGTGGATGGTGGGTGTTTGCTGCGAGCTCTGGAGCTATGGAGAGAGATAAGTGTCAGCAGAGGTTATATATGATACATGTGAACTGCACAGATGCTGAAGTACCAAATTATCAATATCTGAGAGGCTTGCTGTAGCTGTAGCTTAGATTTTCAGCCCTATGAAATGTAACAATGGAGAATCATCATGGCAGCTTTATCACTTGGCAGGATTTTACATTTTGCATGTAACTTGAGCCATGCTCATGCATTTTTCTTTCCACACACTCCTGTGCCAGTGCCCCTGCTGTGTCAACACCGTAGCTGTACTGAAGTGAATAAGGCGAAAGCTTTTTTTTTTTTCGTTGTTTTTGATTTGTTTTGTTTTTTACCCAGTGCTGCTGTCTGCCTGAACACAGTGCAAATATTTACAGTATCCCTGCCAAGGAGGTGAGCTCTCCATTTGTTTGTTTGCTGCTCTTTATTAAATGTGGTGATTCAAGTTGCCCCACGGGATAAGATCCAGGATATTGGTATTTTGCTGCAGAGCTGCCTTTGCCAAACAGTTCCAGGCCTTTTTGATATGAGCCCTGCAGGCATGTAGCTAACATCATCACCAGAGAGAGAGATTTGGTCGAATTTAGGTTGTGACATTGGAAAACCAAAGTTCAGTTAAACAACTTCTAAGACCAATGTTAATACGACATAGAGTACAGACAACAGCTGATGTTGATATTTCAGTTCAATTAAAACAAGTCTATCTTAAGGCTCATGCAGGATAAGGTCAAGACCTTTTAATATTATAGAGAGAAACCAACAGTTCTCACAGCGAGCAGCACTTGGCGACGGAGGGAAGGAAAAACTCCATTTAGTTGGTTGTCGAACGTCTGCCAGCGCCATCTTGACTTTAAAAATACTGAGATTTTAGTCCCGAGTAAAACCCAACGTCTGCTAAACATCTGAATGTCACAGTGTTAATTAACCAACGTCAATCTGATTTTTATTTCCAACCAGAATTTAAAGTCTGTCCGATGCCGGGGTTGTGAGAGTCCAAGGTCTTTCTGCCGTGACACTGACGTGCAGTGCCTGCTGGGAGAACTCGTGAATGCTTTGTGCAGCTACAAATGAGTGAATGAATGACTCTGAGCCATCCTGCTAATTTTACTGCCACTGCACAGAAACACAGCTCAGTGCTCATGACTCTGCTTCTCCTGAGACTTGGCACAGCTCATCACCAAAAATCATGGCTGACATGTATTTTATTTCAGCTGCACATCCAGGCACAGAGAAAATCCTGCATGTTTATGGAGATATATACTCTCTCAGCGCTTTCATTCCTTTTTAATGCACATCTCAAGGAGACTGATGAAAGACAAAAAACTAGACCATTTTGGTTGTTGCCCTTCTACAAAGCCAGATTCATGTCTCAGTTTATCCTGAATTTAGAAAAATCAATGGAAGAAAGAATAGATTTCAAAATAAAATAACACAATTCATCATAACCCTGCATCAAAGTCCTTGTATTCAAACACTGACAGTGATCCATTTCTATAGTCTCCATCCAACTACTCTGCCTCTATATTTCAATATTTATGCATCACAAATGAAATGAAACTGCACACATACACCCATGTGCACACACACACGCACACACCGAGTCCCTTTGCTGATGGATTTCATTAGCAGAGTTAGCAGAGCAGAACAAGTGGCTCTCACTGACAAGAGCTGCACTAACTGGAGCAACGGCCTGACATTTCCACCATGACAGCACAGGATCTACAACTTGACCTACACACAAGTGTATTCCCTCACACACACACACAAACATATAAACACACGCACGCGTTAGTTACAGTAATGAGCAGTGGCAGTGCTGTAGGGCTGGATTGGAGGGGGAAAGGAGCTGAGTCCATAAAGCCCAGCAGGGCTCTGGCATGGCTCAAGTGATGCTGGCTACCACAACACACAATGTCAGGGCAAACACAGTCAAATAAACAGCAACACACCTACTACATGTTCAACACAAATCAGCCCAGGAGAGTGAATGGGAGGAGGAGAACGAGCCCTGTTTGCTTATGAAACATGAAAAGAGACTGAGATACACGGGTGAGAAAATAAAGAGTCACACAAGAGAGAGTAAGTGTGTGTGTGTGTTTGGATCTCATTGAGTGTGTTTGTGCACTTCCCAGCTTCAGATGTGGCACGTGTGTAAATGTGTGAGCGTGGGTGTATGCCTGTGTGATCTAAATGGGTCTCTGGGTCTCTGGGGCAGTTTGAGGGGGGCATCCTGTCACTTTTTTGTCACATGTCACTTCCACAGGTCATCGCTGTGAAGTGACACGCACAGGCAAACACCCGCACATTGAAAATGGTTTCCTCATTTACTGGCAGCCGTGTAGTAGCACGCTGAAGGTGATGATTTTTGGTGAGATTTTCAAAAATGTCTCGACGTATGATGGGATTTGGACAGATCATGTCAAGAGTGCTGTCTCTGGGAGGGCATTTTGTTTCCTGCAAAGATGAGACTGCATCAGTTCAAGCTCACAAGTCAACAAACTGTCCATCCATACTTCAGGACATGTTGGTGGCTCTGTGCCTTCACCCACTCCATCCTTATCTTGATCTGTGAATGTTGACGTCAGAAAGTGTCCTCAGAAATAGCCATGCCTCTTTTTCAATACAAATAAACAAAAATGATCAAATTGCATTGCTGTCAAAAGAAATGGTCCCTCCCACGAAGAATGCACATTTTGGATAGACATGGCTTCAGTATTGACATGTCTTTTTTGTCAAGTGCTGACAGAGGATAACTGTAAAAGAGAATTCAAGAAGCACAGACAGTCGAGCTGCTTCAGGAACTGCACTTTATATTTGCTTCACAGATCAGAGAAACAAAAACGACACAGCAACTAAACCAACAGCCAGGTGGATGATTGACAACGTACCTGAGATTTGTGAAGGAAAAGAAAGAAAGAATCCACATAAACACACATGCAGCTGAGGCAGTGTGTTGCTCAAGTTTTGAAACTTTGAGACTTGCCTGCTCTCTCTAACCTTGAAAACTTGAGGATGCCTCCATGGGGATGCTTCCAAACATATTCAACCAGAAGAAGAAGAAGAAGAAGAAGCAAGATGGAGAGCGTAAGAGAGTTATCTCTGTGCTTTTCAGTGCACCTTCTGTGTAAATAAATGAATGAAACGTGTTCATCTGCTGGAGGCCAGTGCTGTTTGTCCCTACATATTGCTTTTGCAAGAGCCATGAAGAAATACAGCAGGTGTAAATAAACCAGAAGGATCCTTGAGAATTTAGGTCATCTGAGTTTCTGTCAGTATGAGAGCTGCTCCTGAGTGCAGAAAAACTGAAACAGTAGTTAATACAGACCACACATTAATATTCTTACACACGTTGCTCCCAGCGTGCATCAGCACCTCATCCATAGCAAAGATAGCACTCTGCAGCCACACACACTGAACAGAGGATGGATGGCACACAGATCGTGAACACACACACACGTGCACACTGCAGATGTCATTCTCTTTATCGAGTCATTAAGACTAATACATTTTCAATAAGTCATGTTTCAGATCTTATTTGACCATTGTTTTAATCCGTTATGAAAAGAGTCGCACACAGCCAGGGTGTAAAACAGACAGTGAGTGTATCCAAATTGTGGCATCAGCACAAAAATAACTTGTTACAGCCAAGTGCATTTCCTATCTTAACCTTATCCATCATATCTATATGACAAACTCCATCCCCTTAATCCAACCTCAACCCAATTCCAGCCTTACCACAACAACCCTATGAATTATCCCCTCAACCATTCTCTGAAGACCTGACAAATGTCCCCCCCCCCCCAACACTGTCCTCATTCCTCAAGGACAAAAACTCAAATGGGGCCCTCACAAAGACAGAGGAACAGGAGCAAACCTCAGACACACACCTGCAGAAAAACAGAAAATGACACGAGCTGTGTCGCGTGAACAAAAGAAAAAACACAGGGGGAATCTCATAAAAATTACACAGATTACACACGTACACACACATGGAGAGAGAGTCAGACAGGGTAAAGCGCGACAGAGGAGACAGCAGCACCCAAACAACAGTCTCCCTGTGGTAAGCTGGGGTGACAGATAAGGAAACCAGGGAGAAGTCAGCACGGACACAGCTCTGTGTGTGTGTGTTTGTGTGCGTGTGTGTGTGTGTGGACCATGGAGAGGGCATGCTCTGACCTAGTGGAGAGAATGAAGCAGAAACACAATGAACTTGTCTCCTCCTGCCTCACTTCTTAATGAAGTCTGCATAATTAACCAGCACTAATCAGGCTTTAACAGCTCATTTAATACCTATTAGCTAAAGGTGGAGTAACATGTGAACACATTACATTGGACATTGTTTTTCCCCCTCTGTAATTAATTGCACAACAACTGACTTCTAGGAATCCCCCTTATTTGATGTTAACATTTTCAAACGTAGTGTTTTTAGCTGTGCTTACTCAACAAAGGAGACACCAGGGAATATTTCATGAATGAATGGGGGTGATGGAGAGGACGAGAGGACGTCTGAGAGCATAAATTAGAGCCTCGAAACCTGGCTGATGTTAGAAAATGCTCCAAATGATATGTTTAATGATCCCGAGTCAATATTAGCTGATGCGACCTTCATTATGTCTTCCAGCGTTCAGAAAATATCCTGATGCATATCCAAAACTCCAGTCTCTGCCTGTTCTGCGACATCACATTCCCTACCCCTTCATGGAGAAAGAGGAAAATCAATATGAGTGACATTATTTAAAAAATTGCATCACGTAAGAGAGCAGCAATAAACCAGCCGGTGTAATGTGAGCCCCGAGGCTTAAAGAGCAATTACCCCACAACTGCTGTGACACAAAACCACTTACTGTTTTTTTTTTCTTTTCTCAGTCATGAAATAGGACAGGAAAGGGAGACAGATGAGGGCAGATGTGGTTTTCAGGAACAGGGAGAAAGAGAGGAAGAGAGAGGGGAAAGAAAAGACAAGGAGATGATTGAGGGGGGTGGGGTCAAGATAGAGTGAAGGGAAGAAAAGGGAGAGATGCAGCAGGACAGAGATGGGAAATAACTCCATTCTGAACAGTCCTAGTTTGATAAATCACCACTCATGCAGATTCATTGCATGCATTTTCCTCGGAGGTGTGCACATAATGACAGGTTGGAGATAAAATTGTGGAAATAATGGACCACAGGCTTAGATTTAGCTATATGCTGCAGCAGTATAGAGTCAGTATCAGTGCAGGTCTCTTACAACTACGTATATTTTGACAAAAACTGGGTAAACATGCACAGTAATTCAAATTTCAAATCTAAAGTGGTAAACAAAAGAGAAAACTTTTTTTTAAAACAATTTATAGAGGTATCTGAATGTATGTGATGAACTTGTGTTGCACTGGCCCATCGTTTATTAACATTACATTTGTAGATGCTTTTGTAGAAAGCATCTTACAAGAGGCACCAACACCAGCTTTAAAAGGTATGAAAGGTACGAAAGCCAGGAATTACCTGCATTTACCTGCAGTTTTATTTTAGAAACACACATATCGACTATTAAACGCATTTCTGTCGCCAAAAGACGAGCACAAATTCTGACGGTGCATAAAAGCAGCTTGATGTAAATCCATCTCCAGTCAGAAAACTGAAATGTGATGTGAGGACAAATAAGATAAAAATCTGGCTTATCTGCTTTATGTTCTTGCTCACATTTCTGTCACCACAACAAAACTACAAGTGAACATCAAACTTTGACCAGATTCAAGGTGTACAAAGGCAAAAAAAAACTGTCAATGAGTGACATTGATCAAGAGGAAACCAGCTACAAGCTCAAATACACCACAATAGAGCAATCCTGTTTTTATCATTAAAGCAGTGACTGGCCTGATGAGGGTTATAGTCCAACTAAACACTTTGGTGCAGTTTCTCTGGCTTAGACAAAATGGTGATTAGGAGACACTCAGAATCTGCTTCCATGTTTTAAAAAAATCCCCTCTTTTGCTCTGAGATATTTCTCCCTGTGCTGTGGATCCACAGGAGAATACGCAGCTCATTATCGAGTCCATACATCCACACCGAGCCGTATCCTACAAAACTTTCTGGAGCACATTTACACAGCTAATTGCTCATTAGTGCTGCCGTTTGGATGCAGGAATGAAGAATCTGAAGCGAATAAAAAAAATAAAGCAGACGACCGTTTGATCCAAACTTGAGGCTTCCAAAGCTCTTGCGCAAGCACTGAGCCTGGTCATGCAGTACATACAGTATGTCCATAAAGTGTTACTAATAAAATCTTTGTTGACCCATGCAGGAGAAAAAGCATTTGAACTGCCAGATGAAATCGACTTTATGGAATAAATAAAAACATATCATCAACGCTGTGAAATAAACAAAGATTCAATGTATTTCACAGATTTATTACATTTATTTACATTTACTCACCCCTACAGCGTTTATGCACAGAGATGCTGGGACGACGGAGGGAGGCTGGCAGACGAAAAAGTGAGCAGAGATCAGGGATTAAAAATGCTAATGGAAGCCACCAAATAACAAAGTGCTGGAAAATTTCATGCCGGCTTATTGAGGTGACTGTTTGCACTGATGCATTATTCATCGGAGGCTACAAAACAGTTTGTATTTGCATGTGGGATCGTTCCTCAACCCTCCAGGAGGAAGACTACTAAAGAAGTCAAAGCTCAGTGAGTCTATATGCACAATGACCTTTATGTTATTGATACTAAGGACTCTTCAGTCGCACTTTCACTAATCTGTTACCAGAGGACATTTTCTGTCATTTCAAAACTTGATAATTGACCTTATTTCTATGGCAGCGGTGGATTGGCATATCACTCTGCTCTGTATGGACTTGTTCCCTTCCGCAATCTGTGTTTCATTTTTTTTTTAAATGTCAAAGTAATTTTGCTCTCTGTGTGTTCCCCCTGTAGTCAGGTATTTTTATCTGTTCCAAGTAACTTAATGCCATTTGTCAAACTCAATAAAAGCAGTGGATTTAGTTGTTGCGGGTATAAAACTAAAGAGACTGAGCCGCTCCCAAACTCAATGTGAGCCATCTTGTTTTAAAGGGCAGTAAAATTTTAAGTGATACTCCACCCAAAACCTTTCTAATATCAAACACTTGTCCCCTGCAGGCTTGAGAGGCGTAAAAAAGAAAAAAAGAAAAAATTAAAGGTGTGTGAACAAGTCGATGGTTTTCTTCATAAAGAACAGCAGCTGTGCTCCTCTGGCATTCATCTCAGTTTCCCCTGTCTGTTTATATGATCAGTGTTTTCTATACTGCCTCTACCTTTGTAAACTCCACAGTGATCTGTTACCAAACCTGTGCAAACAACTCACACACTTCAAACCCTGACCCTGCATGATACATGAATGTCACAGACAAAACAGCTCAACAAATAACCTCATTCAAACTAAAGTAACTGTTCAAGTTCAAGCAAGACTTTCTCCAACATCAGTAGCAACACTTGACATAGATCTTAGAAAGAGACTAGCAACTGAGTCAATTATGATTCTTGAGTGTCAAAAACTTGTACAGTGACAAAGACTTGATGGTGAAGAGCTTCACTTGAGTTGTCATAACCTGTGAGTTTACTGTGCTTTGTGTTTTCTACCTGAAGTCAGTCACCGTTTCAGTTCCTGGTTTCTTTTAACTGCAGCCACGATCTTTCACAGACCTTGAAAAGGGTGACAGTCGACAATTTATTTATGAAAGTGGAACATTTTTGAAGAATGCTCATGTTAGGGCTGCCTTTCAGACCTGTTTGTTAGACACATCCTCACTGGAATCATCATGGCTGCCATATGACTGTGAGCATGTTGCTCACCTAATGTATGTAAGCCGCAACTGAAGGAGGTGGGATAAAAACTACTACCACAGAGGAGAGTTAGACTGTAAAGCTCCGAAAACTTAAAGGTACTACGAGGAGTTTCGGAAAGCTGAAGTGTTTTCACACAACATCTCCCATGAGCCTCCGAGTGCACGGTTGCAAACTGGTTGCAAATGAGCCAGAACGATATGGCACTGAAATGAGCGAGCTAGCCAGAGCGAGCCTTGGGAGTTTTGAAGACTGAACCAGAGAGCTTTGACCGAAGGATGGCCACTGACGAGGTCATTACACAGACAGGTTTTATTATTAGTAACGTTCTGACAATCTATAATGCAGGTAGTCGGTTCCCGTAAATCACTCTGTCTTTCCAAGGAAATGCTGGATGAATCAACCACTAAATGATAATATCAAAATAACTACAAAGATAAAACGATATATTTATCAAAAAATGACACACAACAAGTGTGGGTGATGTAGATTCATCCACATTAACATGAGACTCTTTTATAACCAAAAGCAAACTCCTCGGCATATCTTAGTGAATGATAAAGAGGTATTCTTTGCAGGGGTTGTGATACCAAAAAAATTAATAACTTTGTTTAACTTGTCAGCAAACATTTGTATTTTCAACATTATGCAAATCCTCAGTTTAAAACTCATTGTGTACTAACAAGTTGTGTAGTTTCCCCCCCTGAGTCAACAGCTGAGTCAAACTCACAGGTCGTGACTTTACTCACTTACGTTACAATCACTCTGCTGTGCCTCCGCACTAACAGTCACAGCGACACTGTTAACCACAGAGGAGTGCGTCAGTGTGCACATACAGTACACCCACAGATTTTAAGATTCATCTCACAGCAGCCTCATACTGTGCTCAAACCTCCATCTGGCAAACATATGTGAACTTCTGTGGAGAGACCCAATGTTTGACAGAAACTCACACTCAGCTGAATCTAGAACCAGCGCACCACCACAGGGACGACATGAGACACGGGAACAAGCTCACAAACAAACAAAAAACATTTCTTACCTGAGATGAGAAGGTCACAGCGTCGCATAGGAAGGACGAGCGGCAGCAGGAGGAGAAAAGGAGAGAAGAGAGAAATAATAAGAACAAGGCAGAAATACAGAAGCACTTATTTCCAAAATCTCTATGAGATTGTGAATCTGTAAAACCCATTCATTTTAATTTTAACATCACAAGAGGTCTTCATGCAGAAATGCACATTGGCTCATAAATCCAAAACCCTGAAAGACATTTTTATCGGCACATGTTCTCAAACCTCTGTTAAACCTTTTATACTTTTAATGATGTAGGTGCAAGCAAGTCATAAAACAACTGAAACACATTAAAAGAGCTGATAAACAGTGAGGAGGAATGCCTGATGCTGCAGAAAAGCTCAATGAACAGCTATCGTGGCACAGCTCCCTTTGAACTAACATCAATAAAAGTAGCAGAGCGAACAAGAGGTTGTAACTGATGAATTAAAACACATTGTTTCGCGCCCGATTTTATCCGTCATTTGACAGCAAGGGGGCGAACCTGAGCGGGTGTATCTGTTAATAAGGAGATGTGTTTGTTTGGCCCTGGACCAGCGATAATCATTGTGGGAACCCCCCCTGTCACGTTTACAGCCAGTTTCTGCCTGTGGGGTGTCGGGGTTGAAATGTGCTGCCAAGCGCTGCCCACCCTGCTCAGCCCCACTCGCTCCCAGCAGCTTCCACTCCATATGTAATGCTGTTTGCACGATGATGTAAAGCCCATAAAGCTGGTTTTACGGCAGGCAAATTCGGACTAAACGCAAAATACTCACACACCTGTTTTTACAAGGGAAGACTTACGACCGAGATGGGTGATGACGGACAAGTTGTACGACTCTCCGGTGATGAAACCTCCAAGTTGCAAACAGGAAATGAACGCCACCACAAACGACAAATAAGTCCCAATGTAAACATATTGGTTACAGAGAGAGGAAATCAAGTCTGAGGCTTCATTTCCTCCCTTGAGAGTTTGATGGAAACTTAAGGGTTACAAACTGAATTTTATGAAATGCCGTAAAAAAAAAAATAAAAAAGAAAAAAAAGGAAAGAAAGAAACCTTAAAAGTTTGAAAGCAGGGCCTTTAAAATGTTCAAAGCCAAACAGCTTGGGAAAAGGAAACACACTGACTCCAAGCCACAAAATGGAATTGCAATTAAAGGCTCTAATTTGGCGGAGGTTGGCAGGGATGTTTCTAATAGACGTGCTGCACCACAAGCTGGTGAATAAAACAAAGAACAGCAGCCTGCCCACACATCTGAAAACAGAGCAAACAGTTTATAGACGCAGCGCGCAGAATAAAAACTTTGTTTGCGTGTGGTAAGTGTATGCACATGTTGTTGTATGTGTTTATATGTGTTGCAGTTTGCAGAGGGTTCAGATGGAAATTGAAACTTACACACACACAGCAACTCCTGGCACTGAAGCATCAACATCACTAGTCAGAGCAGCTAATTGGCCGAGTTCTACCATTGGAGTGGAGCGGAAATCCCCCAGAATAAAAGTGAAAAGGTCCACGGCATCCTCGCCACAGCTCAACACCAGCCAATTTGGCTGCGATGAATCTGACTCCACACAGAGGCTCAGAGGCCCGCGGCCATGATGTGCCTCCCCGTTCTCACGCTGTGTGAGAGATGGTGGGCGAAGGTTACTCTGATTCAATGTGGATGGTTTTCTACACCCTTTGTTAACGCTGCATTCAGTTAAACACATGCAACAAGATAACAAGCCGCATCTATCGAACTTCAAGGTCTGTGTGTCATGAAAGCTTGGTAATGAAACACACACATTCTTCTTAAGGTGCTGACATCTAAGTGAGGAGGAGTCACGTGATTCAGTTCAGCTTTTTTTTATTGCTGAGAAGGTGAAATACTATCATTACTATCTATTTGATAGTAATGAATGATACTATACTATCATTCAACGAATATGAAAAAAGCATTTGGCGTGAAAAGTTTTCAGAAGGAAAACTGCATCTGGCATCTTTTCATCCAAATTGTCCACTTTTAAATTCTGCTTATCTGATATGGTGTTGATGTGGTGGACGGACTCAGGGGAAAAAAATATGCCTAAGAAATGATCAAATATGCATCAAGTATTTAAATTTGTTGCATTTGTCGTCCTGAAATATGAAATATGATGTGTTTACCTCCACGTGTCCGACCCTCTCACCAGCACAACACACGCTTACTTTCATTTATTTGCAAAACAAGATTATGAAAATAGAATTATCTAAACCTGACTCACTGAATGGTTTTATTTAAAAACCAAACCCCATATCATTTACATTCAAATCGTAATGACTTTGTCCTTGACTCATTCAAGCAAAAGTAATAACAACTCCTTGGCTGCTGAGCTCGCCGGTGGCACCTCACAGCAGATGCCACTTTAAATGCACCTCTACTGTTTCTGACAGTAGCAATCTGGAGATCAGATTAGAAGGTGTGCTCTTTATCAGTAAGCAATCCTTTAAAGAGCTTAGTGAGTGGGCCTGGTCTGCCTCTGACGGCGTGCTGGGTCAGGGAGGCAGCGGCTCCACGCTGCCCGCTCTGCGCTCTTCGCTAATCCTGTTTTCTGCAGAGTATTCATGCCAACCCAGAGCCAAACATTCGGCCACAGTTACAGAGGCAAATGCGGGGGGAAAAAAGAGCGAGAAGAAAACACAAAGGATCAGAGTGTTTATCCTTGTGATGACAACGAGGGACACGGGGATTGAACAGCACTGAGCTGAAGAGACACGCTGAAGGCCCTGGAAGCGGCAACATCCATCCTTTATTTGCTGACAGTATGAAACAGGGATACTGAAAGCTGAATTCAGAAAGGCAGAAGGTTGAAACATGCGTTCAAGGTTCCCCACTTGTGTTGAGGTCTGGAATAAAAGCCAAGGGACAGTGGATTGAATGCGTATTCAAAATTTCAGCTTCATTTTTCCATTTAGTGAACAGAAATGTCACCGTGTAATAATAAAGACAAACAGCTGAAAGACTCTGGGTTTATATGGTGTAACAGACAGTTCAGGAGTTATTTTTCTACAGGCTGCTTCATGGACGCTCACTTCTGATTCTGTCTCTGATTAAAAGATACGAATCATAACAGCCTAACCCTATATTCTCAAAGACTTCACCTCAACCTTAAACACAGGCTTCCATGTGAAGCAGTTTGTACTCTTCAGGTCTGATGCCGATGTGTTCAGGTTATAGCAGAGTTTGTGTAATAATAAGTTTCCATAAGTCCTAAGTACAGTATAAGTGAGAGCTCCAATATCTAACTTGGCTACTGATTTTAAATTAAACCCAATTAAAACAGGCTGATATTGTCAGTGAACAGTGTTTTAATCTTCACCCAGCCAACTGTGTAATCACACCTTGATGATGTGAGCCCTCACAAGTCATTAACAAGGAAATCTTTCCCATCTTTGCCGTTTATCTAATATGATGAGTACATTGGGGTTCATTTTTCAGACTTGGCAAAGCTTCTCCAGAGCCACAGAAGACGTTACACAAACATCCTCAGCCCCTGTGACTAGTTTACTGGCAAGACAAGGCTGATTTATGGGGCATTATCATACACAGAGGTCCTTCAGTCGTTCACATTTAAACAAGCATAAAGACAGATGAAAATAGACAGATTAAAAACCAGTTACAGACTGGGAAGAGTTGATGTCCACTGGGAGCTGATACTGATACTGATGATGAAAAAAATGCTTTGCTGCACATCTGTGCATCTGTTTTACTGGTTGGTGGCAGATATCCTTGGTTTGTCTTTACCCTCAGCGGTTTCACTGAGCAGTGAAGTGACTGTGACAGATAAAGAGGCCACGCCTGCACCTTCTCATCACCACACAGCAGCCACACCAGCTGACAGTGGGCGATCATCGCAGGGAGTCGGTGGCAGGCAGAGAAAGAGAAGGAGAGGGAGAAACACACAGATGTCCGACCCGATGA
Source organism: Caranx ignobilis (assembly GCA_021432705.1). Taxonomy (NCBI): domain Eukaryota; kingdom Metazoa; phylum Chordata; class Actinopteri; order Carangiformes; family Carangidae; genus Caranx; species Caranx ignobilis. The sequence goes on from MU270012.1 coordinate 30,515,403, forward strand.
AGACCACCGCTTTAAACAGCCATGAAACGATCCCACACACGGCTGAGAGGCAAAATGCCCAAACAAACAGAGGGAGGGAGAGAGGATAGAGCTGGACAGAGGGATGCTGCGAGGGAAAGGAAGAGAGGATGGAGAGGCGAGAGGAAACGACAGTGAGGAGGGGTTGGATCTCGCTGGTCTGCACTGGGAGCCACAGAGGCCCCTTTACAAACCTCAACCATGTCAGATCACATCAGTGTCGCTGCCAGCTCCTTCCTCTCCCGACACACTTATGGACCAGTACACACTCACGTGCACACACCAAGACAACAACACAAAAGATCTGCATAAGAGTTTGTGCACGCACAGACACACACACACACACACAAACAGCTAGGAAAATGCCTTCATGAGATGCTTCCCTCGAACCTTAACTCATCTCTCTCTTTATCCCATTGCCCTGTTTCACAGCAACAGCTTAGAGAAGACACACACACTCACACACACACACACACACACACCCACAATCCACCCTGGTGTTAAACAGGGATATGAGGAGGTAAGCATATTTGGTGGCTGAATCAGTTGTATGATGCAGACAGTGACAGGCAGTCCGTTTGCTGAGCTCCCTGAGGATTCAGCCACAAATACCCTCTGTCACTCTATTCCCAGTGCTTCCTACTCATCTCTCTCCTGCTCCCTCTTTCAGTATCATGTGTGACCCAGTTCAGCTCTTTTTCTCCATCTCTTTCCCTCTTTCTCTCATAATAAGGGCTAAACTATCCCGAGGAGGAGCACATTAGTTGAGCTGCAGCCTCCACCCTGAAAGAGAATGACGACAGCACAACACAGCTACTACGTTCATCTGATGCCTGGAGGATGTGGAACATTTCTGTTTTTTTAATGATTGTTCAGGAGCGGAGCTGTGTTCAACAAACATCAACAAAACAATAATTGCATTAATTCATTTTTGTCACAAAGTTATGATGTTTTAGTTGTTTAGACACAGAACATTTAACCTGGTTTGTGTTGTATTTACAGAGAATAAAGTAAAGAACTAAATAACTGAAGGTAAATTATACTGTTATTACAACTGATGGAGCCAATCCTGGCTTACAATCGGTGAGGGTCTAGGATGGGTCTATTGCAGGGCCGAAACATCCTTTACTTATATAGCAAGTGCTCTCACATAAAAGCAAAAACATACAAGAGGATAATAGCAGAAGAGCCTAAACAACAGCAACATATAAGAACCCATAAGAAGCCAACAACATAGACTGAGACCTGGAGAGCCACAGTAAGATGTAGGATGATGTAAGTTAAGGAGATAGAAATAATAAAAAGGAGGTATAAGAGCATCAATATAACGTATGAAGAGATAAGCAAGCAGTTCCATCCTTTCACAGTAGTGTCCACTGCACCACCAATGCTGCCATTAGGAATTAAGTTGAAAGATAATGTTATTACTTTCTTGATTATGTTCACCGGCAACTTAACTGTCAGTCCAGAGTGTGTGACACGCTCATACTTCTAATCAGGAAGAGACTCTGCGAGAAAGGTTAAACTTACAAAGCACAGGGTTTCGACACTGGAGACCAGGATTCAGGTTAACCATTCTGCATTTACTCAAACGGTTCGCTGACGTGTTTGATATAAGCATTGATTCATAAAGTATAAAAACATAAAACATACTGTAGTCCAGGTAGGATTACCTTTAGTACCAGATGCAGACTCTGATTCTACAATCAGCTGTGTATGTGGATGTAACATTTAGGAAACAGCTGCAGCCTGAAATTCACAGTGCAAAGAGTACAGAGCTGAACAGACTGGAAAGGCCTGACAGAATTTTTTTTCTTTTTAAAGAAATGTAGTACATGTCAGATACATGGACACTCGAACTGATCCAGAGACAGTGACTCCATCTAAAGAACTCCCTGTTTTGGCAGCAATGCCCATGCAACAGCACAGAAATATGACTACACAGTTGAGCTGGATATGCCTTACAGCGCTCAGAGCAGTTGAATTCGTTAACTTCACCAAGCAGCCACAGTGAGGCAAAACTTTTGATGAGCGCTAGAACACTTTAGATGAAACAGCGGAGGAGCTGCTCCCTGTCAAGAGGCTCTCTGTGGTCTGGGACCATGCACCATCCACTGGTAGTCACCCCGAGGCAGCTCTTCAGAAACTATTCAGCTGGCATCCGTTGGCAGCGGCAGCAGCAGCAGCAGCGGCGGCGGCAGAGAGGCGTGCAGCGATTTTAAATTGAGTCCTGGAGGAGCTGTTCGCGTCTGTGCAGCCTGCATGAATTTATTTGGACAATAACATTTCCCTATCTCAATACAAGGCTAAATCACATGGGCCACTAATATATTGGTTCATTCATTGGAGGGGAAGCTGGGGACATGCGCTCTCTCCCTCCCTCTTGTTGAGCAGCGCTGTCTGGAATAATTGGTTTCACTGGAGAAGAGGAAAGTATTCCTAGTGGGCCTGACTGGAGAGGGGGACTCCGATTTTTCTGATAGGTGACTCACCATCCGAGCTGTACCACTTGTCGAGGTCGGGAAAGTCAAGAGATTATCACAAGTGAAAAGGCTGATTATTCAACCAATGGGGGGAACTGTCTCCCTATGAGTTAAACACACAGTGGAATAATCCTGTCGACTGTTTCCTTGATGGAATTCCAACCTGGAAACTCAGAGGTTTTTGGAAAAGCCGCATTAAACTCACACTGGCCTCTCGTGTCAACGCCAGGCCAATATACGATGGACTGGCAACCTGTCAAGGCTGTTCCTCTGCCTTTCCTTCTGCCTAGTCCATGCTGGGATGGGCTCCAGCCACCCCCACCCCACCTTCTCTTTCCCTTCTATGACCCTAAATGGGATTAAGCGTGTGGAGAAAGCAGAAGAATGACTGTCAGCTCCAATGTGGTCAAATCGTACTTCGCAATTAGCCGGCCAGTTGACTGGTTGAACAACTGAGCCGGCTCAACAGTAACCACCCTCTGCCGCACACTGTGTTTATGTGAGGCTTATGGCTTATGGTCAGTGGTTATAAGACTTTTCTTTTATTTACATAGCCCTGGGGACAGCAGGGATCCACATATAGGAAATACAAAGTGACAGGAGATAATGTCAATTTACCCTGGCGCCTCTCTCGCACGCATGCACACACATGCACACACATACACACACATATTTTTTTTTATTATTACTATTTTTCTCTTAGGACATTATAGGATATTACTGATGGTCATCTTTCTGCTTTTGCCCTAAAGTCAAGTGAGGTGACTTCACTGTGACCTCCTGCTACTGCTACTACTGCTGAGCTCTGGATTTTATATCGCCCCAGAGAGACAAGGAAGAATAAGGACTGACCTCAAACAAACACAGAGAGGCTGAGTTAGAGCTTCAATCTGAGCCTCAATGCTCTGTTGTCTCTATCGATTGTTTCCTTGAAGATGCTCTGGTGCAGAAAATATTAACCTAAAGCAGGTCTCTAACGCATCTGAGGGAAGTGTCGCTTTTTGGTGTCAGTCTGTCAGAATCAGAGATACAATTACACACAGAGAAATCCACCAGCTGCTGGATTTCAACATTTGAATGACTTGACAAGGTGCATACTGTAAGTCAATTCACCTTTGTTCCCCGGTTCACAAACTGATCTGGAGATTTCTCAGCCAACTGTCAGCCACATTAAAAAAAATATGACTTCAGCATCATCAGATCTACAGCGGGTGATCTCTAAAAAATCTGATTTTCATATCATATTTTATACTTACTAATGATGGTCAGGCTGTCACTAGCAAATGCATGTTTGTTCTACATCACAGAAATGTCAGACAGATTGTGTAAACAGAAAAAAAATCTTACCATCATGACACACCTTCAGTAAAAGTTAACATTACTGAATCACCGATTCACACAAGCCTCTGTTCATCTGACGATAATTGTTCAGACACTGGTCACAGTTTTCACATCTAATGCAACACATTGTGAGACTGTCATTGGGAATTAGTGTGCATGCTATTTGAGGAAACATACAGGAATGTGGAGCAAATACAGAGATTTGGCAAAGGGTAAATACATTTCATTACACACAAACAGGGGCCAGCGCACATTTTTGGAAGGCCATCCTGGGAAATGAAGTGAATATGTGGTGAAATTACTAAAAAGAGGCAGCACATCGTCACAAAATAAAAGATAAATCCACTCCAGGAGTTAAGTGGAGGCTGAAGCTCACCAGGAGGTTTCCATACAGATTTAAGCAGGTTTGATGGCCGACTCTGGAGCCAGTCCCAGTCTGCTGCTGGCTGCACCCCAGCACCACCTCTGCTTAGCTGGCACAACTCCACTGGACTCTGCAGCGGCTAAGAGCTGTGCAGTAGACCTTAAGAGATGAAGGAGACAGATGCAAACCAGGGGAGGCTGACTAAATGCTCCCCTAAGCTTTCGGACCTGCCTTTAATTCATTCTGTCCTCGAGAGAGGATCGGTTGTTGCAAGGGAACCCAACTTGGCACCTGCCGTGTGCTTTAAACACTCAGAAGGCTTTAGAGAAAGCTGAGGTCAGAGTTAACCGCTGCACACAGAACAGCAAGCTCCCATCCTCACTGAGTGGTTTATCTGTAGCTGCTGCAGGAATGGTCAAACTGTTTCTTTCTAAGAGCTCTCACTCAGATTTATGTGCTTAACCCCATGTTGCTAGTTAAACAGCTCACATTTAAAGTTGTCTTGAAAATGCCAAAAAATCTGAGCAGATGATAAAAATCCAAAAAAGGCTTTCTGCAAACATGAGATGAGATACAGTGAAGTTTACAGTTCAACGTTAGGGGAAATTCATAACGTCCTTGAAAATGCTCTTACTGGCCACCTGCCAATCTGCTCCCATGACTCCAGACCCTGATATTCAATTTAACAGGGATTTCAGACTGAAAATTGTCGGGAAAATTCAATTAGAGTGACCCCAATTGAAACAAGCTTGTCAAAGTGGAAGAACTCCTCGATAAAGATGTCACTGTCAAGACAGCGGCTACATGATTATTACAGATGAGAGGCGTGACTCAAATCACAGTTGATCAGCGCAGCTCCCCTGCTCCTGACATCTCCTTCTCCAGCCAGGTCTGATGGAGACAGAACATGGTAATTACTTTGATCAACTGAGAGATGGGTTGACATAATGCAGTCAATCTGTATGCATCTCAATCATGCAGGAGGTGACAGACTCTGTCTGTTGGAGGCTGTGAGGGGAGCGGGATGGTGACGGTGAAGAGGTCAACAGTTCAAGACATTGAAGAGTCATCTGCTGGTCTTGCCAATCAGGCAGCGAAGACGTTACATCTCCACCAGGCCTGAGAGTTCATGATCCACTGATGTGTTGATTCTGTACTTGACATAACTACACTCGCACCTACTCTGCTTCTTTCTTTCTGTGGCTTCATTTCTCTCTAACTGAGTGATGAGGCCATTCCTGCTCCTCTCCATGAGCACTGTGCTGATGAGTGTTCGTGAGGGGGTGGGACGTTGTGGCCTCAGGCTGATTGGATTTAGAGAGGCTGTTGAACCTGAAGAGGGTGACCAATCAAACTAAGAATTTGGTCAGGCTGAAGTACGACCATCTTCTCTCACAGATCACCAATCTTCAACGCACACCTACACCTGAGGACTTCTCTGTGTCGTCTTGGAGACTGTGACTAAACAAAGAACAAGGCTTAGTATGAGTCTCAGCTGAGGACACAAGGGTTCAGAGATACACATGAGGATCACTGAAAGGGTAGGAAGCAAAAAAAACTAATCTTTAACTGTGAAAACTACAATATCCTCCATTTTTTTCTTTCAGAGTAAAGGTCACATGAGACTGTGAGTTGTTTTTTCCAGTATTTCCTATGGAGTGTATGTGTTCTTTCTGATGTGTCATATCTTACATGAAAACATAAATTTCACACATGCATTTGTTGCATGGGACTTGACAGTTTTCCTCTTTCAGCTTCTACAAACTAAGAAATGAAAGGACGTACCACTCTGAAAGTTCAACTGGAAGCAGTTCACACATAAAGTCTCTATAAAACCTGTGGTCCTGTGTGAACAATGATTTGGTCACAAGCCGAAAAAAGTTAGAGAGCAACTGTTCCACAGGGTCTGACCATGTCGAGTCATACTGCACTTCATATCTGATGAGGTAAACAAACCCTGTGAATTCTCCAGCATTTTGGAAAGAGCGATTAAGCTCCTACGCTGTCTCCTGTAGAAGATACTCATAGTGGAGTAATGACTGCAAAAGCTTTAGTCCTGATTGAAATAATAATGTAGAAATGTGCAGAAAACAACCTCTTTCAAGTCATCAGGAGGATTGTGCGTTTATAGCCATGACTGTAAACCAATTACTGTAAATTCAGCAATGATGTGTTCGTTTCATGCTTATCTTCAAACTACCAGCACGTGGCTGTGAAATCTGCCATGCATAGAACTGCTAGGATGTGTTCCAATTATGGCTTGTCAATCACAGCAACGGACCATTTCGAGAATTTGTCTCAAAACATGGTCATCATGGATCATGGGAGGTGTCAGTGTCAGTGATGGGGATGCATCTTCCCAGAAACACCACGGCCATAAACATAAAAGACGATCCTGCCTCGTAACTGTGGTGTGGCCTTTTGAAAAGTCCCACCAGGAAAATAAAGCTGACAGATGGCTCATTCTGTCCTGCAATACCCCTGATGCACAGCACTGCTCAATATTACCTCCATGTTGTGTCACCTTATAAAAGACCAAGGCCGGTGTCCCTTCATGAAAGGAGCAAGGAGCACTGAAGGAGATGGTTCCTATGATATGGAGCTTAAGATTCACAGTGCTAACACACACACGTACACACACACCGTCACTTGAGGGAGGCCTCTCTCTGCTGCTCTCATGCACCCTTGTTCATCGTCTTTGTCTGCTGTTTCCATGGCAACGTGCCGCCTCACTCCGCAGCATATCGATGAAACGGGCTGAAAAGCGTAGAAAATAGCAGGGAGAGCTATTTCTGCTCATTAGGTGCTCAGTGTGGCAGCAGCACACAGAAACTGTTCGGAGCCTTAATATTGGTTCGCACATGGACTTGGACGGGCCTGGCAGAGCAGAGGTCCTGCACCCGCAGTAAAAAATCTTAATCATGCTGTAATTAAAGTCAGTGGCTATAACTTCATTTATATCTGCACAGAGGCTTTTGTGCCGCGATGACAGCACTGGAAATTTACACTAATAAATATAAATATGCTGTAAAACAAGACCTCAGCTCTCACGGCTCCCCTTTCCACTACACCTGCAGATTTCCATATTAACTACAGCCATAATTCTGAGTGTACAGGAAAGAAGCCTTAATGAGGTGAGACGTAAAATAAAAATGTGCTTTACCATGAGTAGTGGCAGCCATAAATGTCCCCTTGCGGGGGTAATTGGGCTTTTTAATAAAACAGTAATTCCGCTGAAGTCCTTTATGGAAAATCAAGAACTCAACAGAAATCTCCTGAAACCCTGTTACCACAAGAGCCCGTTTTATTTTCTATTGATTTACATGGGCTCCTGCTGCAGAAATCTGCAGCTACACCAAATATAAAATGTATTATAGTTATATACGCTGTATATATGTGCAGCAGGATCCTGCATAAAAATGGTAGATAAAAGCATAAATATTACTTACATATATTTTACCTCCAGTGTGGGAATATAAACTCTCACACACACACACAGGTTTCACTCTATTAAGATTTATTCTCTTTGCAAACAGCAAACAGCTGAAGTCACGCACACAATGACACAGACGGTGACAGAGCCAGAGCAAAGGAGAAGGAGTGGCTGTCGTGTTTTTATTAGAGAATGAGTGACGCATGTGCTCGTCGTGTTGTGGTTAGAGGTGCTGCAGCGGTTGCCAGACTGTGGGGTCCAGGGACCACCAAGGATCCCTGAGTGGGGTCCTGGACAAAATGAAGGATAATATTATTTCACTGTTACATAACACTGTTCAATGTTCTGAGAACCTAGGGGACGAAAAGGATGAAATGCAAACAAAAGATTCAATTTTTGCCCAATTTACAAGCAGTTTAAAAACTTCAGTCTCTCGCAGGATCATGTAGGTTTTATATGTCAGCAGAAGTCATGCTGTATTTACATTATAGAGCAGAGAATGACAATAATGTTTTATCATCCATGACAACTTTCCGCTCATGTTGAGAACCAAAGATACACTGTTCCTTTCTCTTCTCTTTTTGTGTTTCTAATGTTTTTCTTTAATATTGACACTAATGGCTGGAGTGATTTTTCTGCTTACACACCAACAAATGTAATCAATTATTAAGTTATCACTAGGTCCTAATAGTAATCAGAAAACATGTCATTTATCCAGAAATGATTCATGGTTGTAGTTCCTGCTCTGCTACTTCTGGTTCCAGTCAGGTTTTAGAGGAGAGAGGAATCTGGGTCATGATGGATAGAAATGTGGTTCTTGTGGTGAATGTTTCAACAGGAAGGAACAGAAATATAATATTTGTCACCAGCTGCTGCACTAATGTGTTTTATTTTACATAATAAAACCTGAAATTAATATCTCTGTCTGTGGACATTTTCAATGATTCAGTGTGTTGTGTTGTGTCAGGTTTTCATCGAAAAGAATGATAATATTACATCATTGTTCATCACTCAGTCTGCAGCAGTCACTCGCATGCACTTGAGTATATTCAGATAATTTAGTGTGGTGGTTTCCTTTAAGAGCAGCAGAGCAGAGTGGGGAAACCTGGTGAGGGCAAGGCAGAGGGGTGAAGTGAGGACACGTCACAGAGAAAGCCCACTCACATCAAACCACAGGGGCAAAGATACCAAGGAATAAAATCCTCTGATCACTTTCATCTCATCTACTCTCACATGGATTAGACTGGATCTCAGCAGCTGATCCCAGTGCCAGCACCGGGCCCGTCTCAGAGAGAGAGAAGGGCCGGGAGAGCTTCAGGAGCTGCTCCTGGGTCTTTATCATTCTTAGCAGTTAGTCATAGTCTGTTTGATTTTATTGAAAGTCAATTACTACTGTATTAACATTTTCGTTCATTCATCATACACCAGGGAGTCATTTCTCTACAACAGCTGGCACTGTACATGTGACACGGTGATCGGTGGAGCGGGAGCTCTGAGGCAGAGAGGAAGACAGTGCTGGCAACACGCCACGACATCACACCACGTGTAAAATCCAACACGCAGACGCCCGCACGAACAAAGTAAGAGTCTATACATGCTGCAAGGGCAGAGACACAGTTACTTATTTATATTAAGCCTGTGACGCAAAGTGGAGTCCTAATTTCCGAGCAAAATATCCCCAAAACCTCTAATGGAAGGCTGTGAGGTGGGAGGGAGGGAAGCCACATAAAGGGAATCAACCAGCGTCACAGCTTTGGTTCCACTTGGGCTATTTTCCATTTGAACCATATAGCTAAACATCTGGCGTTCAACACCCTTGTCCTCCTCCGCCTCCGTCTCCTCCAATTAGCCTTCCTCCCTTCTGCGCCGTGTCACCGCCACAGCAGAGTACAAGGTCCTGGTTTCTCCTTCACCCCCCAGCCCGACCCGCTTCCTGAGCTTCAGCTGTTAGAGCCAAACATTAACCCACTTCTCACTGATGTTGAGTTTCCATCAGTTTGACCTCTTCCTCTCAGATTACATGAGATAATGACAATGCATTCTCACTCTTTATAAGATAACTTAACATCAGGCTAAGAAGTTTCACCGCTCTCAGTGTTGTACCTTTGACCATGCCCACCACTGATGTCACAGTGTAGCGACAGCATCACACAGTGCAGTAGGGTTAGCGAGAGCAAGGCTGCTCTTTAAATGTGACAAATTTGGATTTTCTTCTGTCGTTTCTGCTGAGATTTACAGTACTCACATGGTCCTGGTAACATTTAGTAGCATTTAGACCAGAATAAGAAACTAAAATACAAAAAATGACATCACATCACATTTCTTAACTTCAGAGTAGACAACCTCGGCATACTACATCTCTATCAAGTGCAAGCAATTCTCACTGAGTTGATAAAATGTCCGCCAATCATGTTAAATGAGTTTCAGAAAGTTTTAAGCCATCAAGCTGATGTCAGTTCAATTCAATTTTATTTTATTTCTATGGCACCAAATCCTGACAAACATGATCTCAAGGCACTTCACAAGGAAGGTCCGAGACTAAGGGTGGGCCGTCGCCTGCCTCGACCAGGGAATGCACGTAGCAGAAACATTATGTAATGTTGATTTTGTCTATAACCCAACTTAAAATCATATGCAACAACTGCAGAAGCTGGAACCATGAGAAACTTTGTCATTCCTGCTTAAACAATTACTTACACAACTGATTACTTTTATGTCAACTTGACAAATTATTTGGGGGAAAAATAAGAGACTCTCTCAGGCTACCAGCTCCACCACTCTAATTTAAAATTGATGTTGTGTTTTTTTACAGCTTTATGTCAACAATTAATTAACTTTTGATGTTAAAATTAATGTCATCCAACACACTAAGTTAAAAGTTGTAGGCTTTACAGACTTGGTTTTTGGCCGCCGTGGTTCAGAACTGAAGTCACATTGGAAAGTGTTTGACACTGTTTATAACAAAAAACCTTGTATCGTGCTCCAAACCTACTTTAAATCATTAACTGGAGCATTTGTTCAGTCTGGTGTCAGCAGAGTTCAGAACAAATCCAAGTCTCATCAACTTTTTCCTCATCATCTCATTTCAATGAAGAACAGCACTCTGCAACGAGTCCAACTGTTTCCACTGCCAAACGTGCTCACGCTGAGTTCATCACACTGTGTCGAGCTTGAGCAGGTCGGTCGCTTACATAACCGGCCGTGGAGGACAGAGTGCCATTGAGCAATTCTTCCAGGAGCCGGGGGCCGTGCCCTCCACAGAGGCCCAGCACGGGCATTCTTTCCCGTGCTGGCACCACTCAGCGTCTCCTGCCAGGAAAGCTTCACTCACGGATAACAAGGTGTATAAATAGACCAGTGGGTAATGAGGCACAGAAGAGACAAGACAGACATGGCAAAAAGGACATCAGGTGTCATGGGTACAGTGGAGCTGAATAAATTAAACCACTCACCCTTCTCCTGAAGAAAAAATATCATCAAATAAAGTCAATGGAGTGAACTCTGTCTATTGTAAATGATTTAGTCCTGCCATAAAACCCAGGGCAGTGCTTTGCTTGGCTGCTGCTGCTCCGCACACAGCTTCGCAGTGAATGACAGATTTATTTGGTTGTTCTGGTACCAGTCTCAGCTGCCAACGAAAGCAACAGGCCAACACCGAGAGTTAACGCTGTTGAAAACTGTCACAGGCAGACAGGCCAAACGCAAATGAATGGCAGCAGTGAGAAGGAGAACGAGAGAAAGAGTGGACGCAAGCTTTCATCGCATTACCTGTTGATTTAAAGGCAGCGTGGCAGTGTTTGGGAGAGAGTGGGTTTGCTGGGTAAACAGGCAGACATGTGGGTGGACCCCCTCGAGGGTTCAACGGACCACCAGCAAAGACACAAAATGACACAAAGATGAAAGACTGGTGCTTGAGAGAAGACGGAGGAGGTCAGGACTGATAAAGGTGAAAGATGAGAAGCAGATTTCACAGTTTAGACAGATATGAAATAATGAAGAGTCAATACAAGTTTGGCATCAAGTGGACAGACATGAGGAATCAACAAACAAAGCATCTTTCTTGAGTTTATGAACAAAAAATAAATGAACCAGATTAAACCTCATATAATACTCACTATATCCATTTCTATTTCCCATTATGCCATTAAACCTGCAGTAAACCTGCTCTGGCATTAGACACCTTGTGTTTTCATCTGCATTTCAGTGAATTTACTGTAATTCTCAGGCTCTGAAGTGTCACCACAGACGTACGTCCCTGGGCGTCTCACACTAAACGTGACTTTGCATCAGCAACACACAAGTTGAGCACATTGAGATAAAAGGCAGAGTTTTTTTTTATTAGAGGCTGCAGCAGTTACACTCCCACACAGCACATCTGCAGCCAGGCCTCTGTGATGCAAATGCCTTTGAGTTCGAGCCTGCACTGTGGCTGCAGTGTCAGCAAGAGTGACAGCAGAACGGTTAATGAGCCGCGAGCTGAGTGACGGACGGGTGGACGTGTCCGCCCACACTCGTTTAACATGGAGAGACAGGTCGAGTGATGTTGGAGTCCAGGGCAGCTGGACACATCAGAGGCAGCTGAAACAAGCTGAAAGACATATATTAATACCCTGGATCTCATGTTTGTGTCCAACTGATGAATCACACTTCAGTGTCACTGGCCTTTTGCTCTGGATAGAAAAAAATATCTGTCTCTTTAGCTGCTGAAAACAACTGTTTGATCCTGGTGGAAATGAGTTTGAATGGAAAACTAAAACAATGAGCTAAAAGAGGCATGACACATATCACAATTAAGATTAAGTGCACTTTAAATGCACTGTGAGATTTCCTGTACTACCATGAAAGACAGCACAGGACTCAAAATACTGTGAAGCCAGATGTAGTCAACACATCAGTGATGAGGTTTGGGCAGTTTACACAGTGACAGCCCTCAGGTTCAAGTTAGAAAATCTTCAGACATCAAGTAGAAACTGGAAATACTTACTTCTTCTTCTGTGTTAAAATTCAGATCGCGACCCTGCCACTTGCATACCACAACAGGCCTCCAAGCTGAAATACAACCTTTTCCAGATTGACATGTATGTTTTGCAGCTCTGAATGTGTGATTTGTTTATGATGCTGAGCACTGATCCAATGAGGTGGTGCTGCCCCACAGTGAGACAGAGGAGTGTTTCTTATCAGTCTTACAAGAAACGGTAGACAGAACGCAGCCTTATCAGTAGGAACAGGGTGGAGATACCACTAAGCCACTTACTGGCAATTACAGGGATGGTTCCACACACACACACACACACGCACACACACACTTATGCACTCTCTCCCTCTCAACTTAAAACCATCTTGAACTCCAGCAAACCTCCACCAGCCTTCAAACAAAACAGAAAGCATTTCTGTGGGGTTAAAACTCAAGAGGGGCATAACCTGAGACTGAGCTGATTCAGCAAACATGTGTGACTGAACACACACGCGCACACACACACACAAAAACACACCTCTATCTCTTTATCGTTGCCTTAAGCTTTTTTGGACACCAACCTGATCTCAGTGACGGCCGGGGTTAATCGTGAGGCCTTGGCTTCTAGTCCAGAGCCTGTGGTGTCCTCACGTGCCATTTGTTTACATTTACTTACTTACATTGGATAGAAACAGATTTTTATTTCCAAATTCTTGACACAAACTGAAACAAGTTATGTTGAAGAGGAACAATACGCTCACGACTGCAGCTTAGAGGCCCGGCTTGGTCTGACAGCTTCTAGGCTGTAACAGGATGATGCGGGAGGACATAAGGCAGGCAGAGACAGCTCCAAAGTCCAAAGTAACCAAAATCAAAACTCCCAGGATTACACTAAGAGAAGCTGGGTGTTGATCTACATCTGACTGCAGAGACACTGAAAAAAACATGCCAGTAAGAGAAAGAATTATGTCCCTAGTGAGAGGTCAGGAGAGTGTTTCATAAGCTATAAACAAAGATGATACTGCAGATTGTAAAACTGCTGATGTCCCTTAAAAACAAGTAAATGCAGTAGATTCTGCTGCAAAGATGATCTCAATATGGATTACGTGGCATTTATTGTGAAACTGCTGCACAGTTGCAAAAGCAGGATTAATCTCCGATTCAGTGTCCTACACTTCTTTAAAATGAATAAATAAATAAATAACTACACAAATATTTCTCCTTTTCTACATTTAAAAGATCAAAATAACTACTAGGATGGGAGCAGCTACAGATTTCACTAAATCTTGAAACCTCAGCGAGGTTAACAGAGGAGCAGAGGTGGATTAGCAGCAACATCTGGTGGTCATTCAAGACAACTGCACTTGTTTCATGCCAAGCAAAAGCAGATACAGTCTGCAGTCCTCAAGGTTGGACTGGGACCCAGGAAATAATTTAATAATGCTACAAGAATTAATGATGTATAGGAAAAGGGTGAGAGTTGTTTAACAGCATCTGTCTTGTCCAGAATCAGCAAAGTCTTGTTTCCAATGGAGGAAAAAAAAAAAAAAACTTTTCTCCTGGATCCTGGATCGATCTCTCTCCCTGTTTCTCAGGGTTTTCTCTTTGACTTCTGCTGGTTTGATCTGACTCAGAGTGGAGTCGGTGAGCTGCCGTCCAAAACAAACAACCCCCTGCAGACAGTCAATATTGAAGTCTGCACCAAACAGCGTATACAGTGTGAAGGTCTACAGCGCTGAAAAAGGTAGAAAAACGCCCGACTAAGATCTGGTGGGCTCAGTTTCACAAGTCAAACATAAAGATGCCTGTGCTCAGCTTGTTTCTGAGAAAATAAACCGACTCTAATAAGTGTAATCTACACTTTAACATACAGCTTGAGTCAGGAGGAGGGTGAATAAGTTATTAAAAAGTGTTGCAATCTATTACATTGGTAGGCTCACCAACCTCTAAGTAAGTTATGAACTACCACCCTTCCCAGCAGGCCTTTCAACAAGGCCCAAAACATCTCCATTCTAGCTGTACATACAGACAAAGAGATAATAGTATATGATGTGTAATGAGGTCTAAAATGTGCAATGAGAAAGACTGTAGCACTAACACTGAGTGGCAGCTCTAGCTATTGATTTCTATCACACAAAACACATCATCATCCTCCAGCAGGTCCTGCCCAGGGTGCCACTTTAATTCAATTAGCTCTTATCTCAGCAATTCCACAAATTATTATTTTTTAAATGGGAAACACCCTGAAATCTCTCTGCACACCCCTTGATTGGATAAAGAAACAGCCTTACAGGGAAATAGAATAGGATTCCCTCATTTGCATAAATCTCCCTTTAATTAAGACATTAAATATGATCTTCTGCTGTAGACGCACACGGATGAGCACACAGCAGACGCAGCACACACACATTCAAATTCCTCCCTTGAGCATGTGGGCCCATAACGCGATTAAAGTCTGCCTGAAGACATCCACGCACGGTGCGATTTCACACCCATTGTTTTTGCCGACAAAAAGGATTAAACGCTGCCGAGCCGGTCTCTTCTCAGTCGTAGTCTCACCAGAAACAGAAAATTCAACAGCTCAGAGCGTCGACAGGGCCGGACGGGGGATCGAGGGGAACGGCCTGTGGTGACACATCCACAGAGCCTGGGGTGCACTGGAAACTGTTTTATTCATGATGTTTGATTCTTAGGTAAAGGGAAATCCTAACATAAGATTGTCTTTAAGTAGATATTATCATCATGTGTTAAATGTAGAAGACACACAAGCTGCTTCATATAAAACTGCTTCTGACACCAACCTAAAAAATACTTTACACCCAGACATAAAGAAGCTGAATAAAGATCATTTCACCATATTGCAGACAAGTGAAACACAAGTTGCTCATATCCAATGTCATTACACTAGTACTGATGATGTTGTGCTGTGGGCCACAGTTTATTGGCCATGTATGTTGCATATATAGAAGGAATTTGACTGAGGTTTGCATAGCTCTCTGACTTGCACATAAAAAACAATAAGTTGAATAATATAAAAATAATAATAAAAAAAAAATAATGAAAAAAAAGTTAAATAAAATAAGATAATTAAAGTGCAGAGGCCAGACTGTGCTGTGCAGTCACATGGAGCGCAGTTAACATGTATGAAAACCTACTTCTTTATGCATGACAGCCATATCAAGTATTTCCAAAAAAAGTAATTATACATTATTTCATTGTCTCATTTTACTCACCAGCAGCTACTACATTTTTAAAAAGATCTTAAACCAGGGGTTACTACCGCTGAATTTGTCCACCTGCATCCAGTGTGGACAAATGTGCCAAGTGTGAAGCACCACTAGGTGGGAGCAAATACAGCAACTCTGATAACTGACTGGATTTTGAGTCAACCTCTGCCTGGGCTGCAATTTAAACTGCAAGCCCATGTTGTAAGTCTGGTTAATATATAGACATGCTTACACCTCATTTACTGTATGCATTAAACTGAGTGAACAACACTAAAGAAATGTACAAAGAAAAAGTGATGAGGAAGAATTTGATTGGAAAATAAGACAAACTGATGGAGCAAGAGAGAAGAAGGTCTCCTTGGTGAAGGACAGATGTTTCTGTCTTGTCTGCACAGCATCAGCCAGAGGAGAAACGTCACATGGAGTAAACGTTTGTAGTAAAAAAGGATAAATAATGTAACAAGCAGAGAGGGTCGCTTTACCCACACCCACTCCCAAGACATCTCAGAACATCGCCGCCTCGCCAGCAGAGCAGACAGAAGGAGCAGTGGGCACTCAAAAAACTGAATAGCGTGCACACACACACACACACACACACAGACTCCAGCACAGGCTAACCCACTAACCCGTCTGTGTTGTGGAGTGGGGTGGCAGGGAGGGAGGTCACTCCACAAATAAAATAGCCGGCTCCATTAGGAGGTCTGTGGGAAATCCAACAAATGAAAAGGGCTTCAAGAGGAGAGTTGTTCAAGCAGCCCATTACCTCACTGAAACACACACACATGCACATATGCACACATCGGTGCCCCCACTGCCTCTCATGTCAGTGTTCACAGATAGATAGGTTTTCTTCTGCAGGACAGAGCCAATTAAAGAGGCCTGGTGATGTTTTAGCACCAGTACGCTCGGATAAGCAAGAGACGGAGAGAGAGGGAGAGAGAGAGGGACAGAGGGAAAGGGGGAGGGGGGTGGGGGGTGGAGGGGGAAATCAAGGTAGTCTTGGAAACCTGACGAGAGGGCAGAGGGGCTTCTGGGAGCTCTAACCTGCAAGTGACTCTCTATACTCTTGTTAGCCTCCATTTACAACTCTGGTTGGGAGTGACAGGGTGGACGTGGGGCCCAGCGACAGGGCCAGAGTCTGTGTATGTGATGTGTACCTGTCACCATCCTCCTGGTTGATTTGGACACAGCTGTGATTACAGTTTGAACTGTTGTGTTCAAAATTACATGTGTAGGCTATTGACCACTTGGAGCAGCGACTAGAGCTTCTGTCCTTTGGATCAGGTCCAGGATGTGTGTTCATTGTTCCCTGTCAATCACTCATAGCATTCAAGGCAGCACTTTTTCTAAAGGCCAGATAGGAGGAGTGACTCGGTATCAGAAAGTGAAAATACAGACCAGGGTTCAAAGGTCACCATGTTAACCTCAGTAGAAGAGAAGATTGTTGCTTTCTACCAAATTTAATGCTGAAAACACAACATTTCTTCTAGACATATAAATAAACATCTGTTGATGCTAACGTTATTGCTTCAGCACATAGTCTAAGGTTGAAAAGACGAGTATGAATTAAATAAATGAAATTAATTAAACTTAAATTACACACGTGTGGACTAATGTTTATACTGCTCTCCTGCATGTCAGAAGATCCACATCTTTTCTTTCTGGCTCCTTACAGGTAAGGCACTTTGCTCCCTCATATGGTACTGAACATTTATACTGGTTGTAAACTCAGATATGTGGACTCATTTATAATGGATGTCCTTTCGGAGATAATGAAATTGAAGAATTATATCAAATATGGGGTTTCATATAATATGATGTCACACACTGTAACGCTATGGCTTGTGATTTAAAATACTGACCTGGTGGCTCATTGTGTTTCCCCTGTATTGGCAGTGGATTTGAGGAATGGCAGCAGAAACTGACAGTTACAGCAGGTCAATGTGGGGGCTGTGAGAGTACAGGCTGACCACTGCCCTCCTCACCTCTGGGAATAAAAAAGCACATAAGGTCTGATCTAATGATACCATTACTGGGCTCCCAGTGCCTCAGGGAAGTGGAGCAACACCAAGTACACAGACACATACACAGGGGTAATTAAGTTTTATTGTACCTCAGAATCAGGGACCAAACTGGTGGATAAGGAGCGGCTAAATTATTGTTTAATGATTAAACATTTTACTGCCCTTTCTTCTGCTGCCCATCCACCACTTTCTCCTCTCTACCTCTTCTCCTCCATCTTCTTTTATCACATCCTTTCCCCTCATCTCTTCTCTTTTTCTCATTTTCTCCTTTCCATTCTTCCTTCTCCTCTCCTCTGCCATATGGATTTGTCAGACCTACGCCTGAGTGAAAATGTGTTTTTGTTAATGAGAGATCATGTGCTTTGTGCATTTTCCACCTTCTTTATCAATTTTTGCTTTAAATTCACCTGCACTGCACCAACACTGTGAATAACTTATGTATAGTGACTCTAGACCAAAGTGCATCACACTTCAAATACAAGACACTGTACCAAAGCCTTGGATCTTACATTAACATGCTCTCTGAGTAGCGATTAGCCAGTTAGCTTCAAAGCCCTCTGTTTGTTCTCAGGCAGCTAATCATCCACATGTGAAGAGATGAGATTCAAATTGAGCTGGACAGCGAACAGGTCACTGTGGATCACACACTCCACAGTGAGAACAGAAGCACATGTGGTTAGCAAATATTTGGACTGCTCATATAAATCAGCTACTTAAAAGGGAAAAGTGTATCAGCAGAAAAAAACCCTAACCCCAATGTGAATGCACAAAAAAGATGCAAATTTCAGGTCTTGTATAAAGGAAGACGTCCATGTGTAGTGTGATTATAAAGCAAGTCGAGGTTCAATAATAATTCTGTGAACGTATCAAAGTCTCTTTCCACAGAGAAATGTATACAACCTTTATTCAGAAACTGAGTCTTGAAACCAGGAGCCAGGACTTCTGTGAATTTGTGAAATCACAAGAAAGCAGCCACCAAGCCCGCCCACCTGGAACCACCATCCAACACGAGCAGGATTTGTTTTTTTTGAGTCTTTTATCTGAAAACTGCTCTATTGTTATCGGATCACTCATAAAATAGTCAGCCAGTCAGAGGAGAGGCTGTTGTTACCGACCTGTTGTTACAAGAGCTCGTCCTAAACCAGGAACACTAGAGCCTAGATCTGGAAAAGTGTGAACTGTGTGTTGATTTGTATCTTCATATTAGATGTGCAGTGACAGGGTTTCATCAATATGGCCTGAGGTTGGATTATTTGCATTTCAAGGCAGTGAGGTTATGACAAATGATGCTGAGTGAATTCAAATAGGTCCCAGATCACATCAAAGGAAACAGATATATCTAACTATCGTCTGATTAGCATTTAAACCTCCTGACATTGGATACAGTTCATTTTCAGATACCAATTCTAAGATGCCAACTGAACATCAGTAATCTTTTTATAATATTTTTTTCTCCAGTTCAGTGGACTTCCAATAAATGTGCATTTGTTCTGTTTAACGGTGGTCACATGATCGCAGAGAGGTGAAACCAAAGGTCACCTGTAACATCAAAAAGCATCTGAGCCACATTATGATTCATGTTAGCTGTGAGCTATAATTCACCTCATCTGGATCTGCAGACACAGTATATAATCTGAACACTGAGGGCCACAGTCTGGCTCCATTTCTTTCGCTGTGTCAATTGCCAAGATTGCTTTTTATTCCCCCGTCATGACAACACAGTCTCCCCAGTACATAAAGCACCTGAGCATCTAATGGGAATCTGCTGGCTGGTGCTGTTGACATGCTCTCTGCAGACGGTTCCCTCCTTCCCCATCTGTCTGCTGTCTCAGGCTGCTCAGTGACAGCTCCATACCAGTGGTGAGCACAACACACAGCTGGGACACACACACACACACACACACACACACACACACATCTGTGACTGCAGGTATCAGATCCTCAGTGAGGCTGGGTGCCAGCATTGTCCACACAGCTCCAGAGAAAAACACAACAGTAAACACACATATATTTCTTTTAGGCAGTAGTTACAGCTTATTGCCTTCTTTATGCCAACCTCACACTACCAAATATGTCAGTACATGCAACTACATTTTTGTGTATTTAAAATGCAGACTATTAAAATGAAAGAGGTGACTGTTAAGTCTATTCTTTTGAAGGATTATTCCAACAATGTAGTGCAAGCAGCAATCTGTGAGGATGCAATTGAAAAAATCCAATTAAGCCTCAGTGCCTGTCGACACCAGCAGTGGAGATGGAGAACAGGAGGAAACCCACATACTGTAAGCTGTGACAAGTTCATGAGCAGAACAGGACAAACTCATAACCTGCACACAAACCAACAGCACTCACCGTCATTCCACTCATACATTACACCATCTACTACTAGCAACATTTGCAGGGTTTGTTTTGGGTGACTCACTTCAACCACACATGAGCTCCTCCCTTTAGATTTGATATTATTAGTTATATTTGTGGATTCAGCATGGTTAATGTTGGCTGTGATAAGCAGCAGCCGTAACAGTACAGCTGTGAACTTGTTAAAGTGTCTTGTTAATTTTCTAATGGTCTTACATTTGCCTGCAACCGACAAGCACAGTGGCTCAAACACTGTGTCATGAATATACTGAAATGTCTTGAGCATAAAAACAAAATGAACAATGAGAGGAGAGTTGTTTTGTTGGTGAATTACAGAACTGAAAGCATGGAAAGAGGCGAGTGTTGGCAGCTTAATGTGACTGTTATGTCAGTGTTTGATTTAAGATGTGTTGTATCATTCAGATTATTTTATCCAGCTGAGGTAAACGGTTTCAGTCTCTGTGCACCTTTTCATTTAGGAACGAGTGGAGACTGGACAGAAATCAGAGTTTGATGCTCCGAGCCAAGGACCAAAGCTCTGTCTCTCTCATCCATCTGATCTCACCGGCCCTCACTCTCTCATCTTCTTCCTCCTCCTCCTCCTCCTCCATCAGTGCTTTCTCTCTTTCCCTCATCTTGTATTTTTCTCCTCTGAATCTTCCTCCTCTCTCATCCCTCATCCCTCTTATGCTTTTGTTGTGGTCAGTCTCTCTGTTCCTGTACTGTGTGTGGCTCTACACTCTGGCCTTCATGAATAATTCATCAGGCAGGAATAAGAAGGAGGAGGAGAAGGACAAGAAGAAGAAGAAGAAGAAGAAGAAGAAGAAGAAGAAGAAGAAGAAGAAGAAGAAGAAGAAGAAGAAGAAGAAGAAGAAGAAGAAGAAGAAGAAGAAGAAGAAGAAGAAGAAGAAGAAGAAGAAGAAGAAGAAGAAGAAGAAAGAAGAAGGACCTCAAACACACCTACGTACATCCCCATTCACACTCATCTACATCCGTGTGACCATGTGGAAAGTCTAAATATATTATCCCTGCATTCGCTGCTGCAGTCCCAGCACCTGAGGTTACAGTTGGCTCATGAAATAAAACATGAATCCTCCTTCTTCTCCCTCTCTATTTTCTTTAGTTGCGGACCAGTTTGTTAAATCAGTTTCTCAACATTTCCCTCCTCCCCCTGAGTGTTTACTTGCTGCTTCCTTCTCCCCTGCTGTCCCTGCAGACATCTCCCTCTTTATACCAGCGAGTGATTTCCCTGGGAGTATCCCCTCCATCCCAAATGGGATTACATGAAATTCCTGCTGCCAATCCTCTCCCTCTACCACTCATCCTCCCATCCTGTCCCCTATGGGAAATACCACAACATCCACAAGAAGAATAAAAAAAATATAGTTACTGGAGTCAGGACTTAATCACATTTTACCAAAACACGGCTGCTTTTCACTCTTAAACGGAGCAGGGATTCCTTTTTGACAGCAAGCACAAAAGCAGACGCCGGCTTCTCGACTTTCCCCATTGATTCTATCTGGCTGCTTTTTGTCATTAATTCTACAAACAGCGACATCGGATCCTATTCTTCCCATTCTTGGTGAATGGCCTGGCGATTTATCCGGATGAAATTCCATTTCTCCAGCTGACAGTGCAGCCCTCTCCATCGCTTCGTCCTCCTCCTTGCTCCTGGCCTGCTGACAGCTGACCGGCTTTTAACGCACACAATTGATTCTGTGGCCTTTCTGAGCCATAACAACACAAGGAGCTAATAAATGGGTGAGCCTCCACACTGAGCCTGTGACCCCAGATGGATGACCCTGCTTGGCTAGATAACAGGCAGCAGAGGGGAGGGACAGCAGCTGCACTGATGGGCGCAGATTTTCAGAGGTTCAGTGGAGGAGGGTGAGACAGAAGTGCAGGAGAGCAAGGAAGAAGAAATAAGTTTTCCTCCTCCCAAAGCCAAAACCTTTGAGATATTCTGGCCTAGTTTACTATTTATACATATGTGCACTATGCATGTGTGCGAGTACATGTGTGTGAAATGATGTGGACATAATGAGGACAGATGAGGTCACTCTGGCAGTTGGGGTGGTACACCTGTAGGGGCCACGGTGCTCGATGAGAGAGATGATGTATGGAAGCTGGGGCTGTGTTCGGCTACTCAGCACCAGAGTGGTGTGCAGCTCGGAATAAAAAGAAAATAGAGAAAACTCACTATCATCACCATTATCACAGTCATCATCAGCCACCATCCATCATCACCTACATGGCCCTCACCATCATCATCATCCATCAACCACGTCAGCAGGAGGAGGAGGGTAAATGGCTGAGCAAATATAGGCGGAGTAAAGTGAATCAGTAATGTCCTTTCTCTCAGCTGAAGCACATTTGAAACCGCCACATCATGATCATCTTCACCTGGTAGTGATCTTTTGCTCCCCACCTTTGTTACTAGGAGGCTAAAGCTGCTGTTTCTGCAACACATTTCCCAGAAAGGTTCAAATTCATTATCATCTCCACACATATGTTTCACATGCAAACAGTTCCTCGGGACCAAACAGCACCTCGGTGCAACATAGAACAGACTTAACAACAGGCATGAGAGTGAGAGCTAAACTGAGCAGTGTCACATCAGCAGCAACAACATGGAGGCAAACAAGGTCCAGTGTTTTTTCTCTTCTCTTAAAAACATGACATCTTTCTGCAACAATAGGGAACTCGCTCGCAGGACAGTATGGCAGGTTGGACTGTTCTGCCCTCAGAACTAACATATTTCTTGGTATCATAGACTCAACAAGGAACGTTACTCAGAGGTTTTAGGCCATGTTGACATGACACCTCACACAGCTGCTACAGATTTGTCAGCTCCGCACCCATGATAAAAATCTCCTGTTCCACCACATCCCAGAGGTCAAAACTCTGCTGGACTGAGATGTGGCAACTGTGGAGGACGTTTGAGTCCAGTGAACAAGTCCAGTGTTCAAGAAACCAGTTCCAGATGATCTGAGCTTTGTGACCTGGAGCATTATCTTGGAGATAGTCATCAGAAGATGGTCCACTGTGGTTATAAAGGCATGGACATGGTCAGCAACATGACTCAGGTCAGCTGTGGTGTTAAAAGATGCTCAGTTGGTTCTGAGGGGCCCAAAGTGAGCCAAGAAAATATCCCTCAGACCATAAGACCACCAGCAGCAGCCTGAACTGTTGACACAAGGCAGGATGGATCCATGCTTTCATGTTGTTTAACACCAACTTCTGACCTGACCATCTGAAAATGGCAGCAGAAATTCAGACTCATCAGATCAGGCAACATTTTCCTTCTTCTATCATCCAGTGTTGGTGCCTGTGTGAACTGTAGCCTCAGTTTCCTGTTGTTAACCGACAGCAGTGAAACCCAGTGTGGTCCTCTGCTGCTGGAGAACATCTGCTTCAAGGTTCCACGTGTTGTGGCCCCTGATGTTCTTCTGCAGACCTCAGCTAAAACCAACACTTATTTGAATTACTCTTTCTGTTTTTACTGTTACTGACTTTCTATCAGCTTCAACCTGATGCTGACATTATCTGGAATGCAACTTGACCAGCAAGTTTTTCAGATTTCAGAGTTAAATTCAATTCAGTATCAAAAGTATTTTTTTCTTCATCTAACCTTACTTTTCAATAAAATGCACACATACCACACTACCACTATCTGTCTGTGTGTGCATGCCATCTATAGGAATAATCTGTTTCTGAGTCATCGAGTCACTGAGTTCACATCATTGCAAACCAGAAAGCCTCTGACCTTAAGCAGCATTAACGTCACTGTGGCATTCAGAGCAGCACTGTCCCTTGGGGCTGAACCAATCACAACGGACAAACTCTGCTGATGTGTCAGCAGGGACACGGGCCAAACAGAACACCAAGGGAGGGGTCAACCCTACAGGTATGCAGGTAGGTAAAATATTTAATGTACAAGGTCAAGCAATTGTGCTCAATGCTGGAAATGTGCTTGCTCATCCAGGACAATATGTGCACCGTCAGCAGTTCCACAGACAGGCCCGGATTTCCAAATGACGGTGAAATAAACTTCCGCTGACTTTTGTTATCCCCGGCCTCCCCCTAAGGAGGCGAAAACGATGATGTAAGCTGTCTTTAAAATAACACTTTTCACTCGTGAGGCTCCTTTTGGAGTAGAGACAAGAGCTGTTCAATAGTGTCACTTGTCATTTTGTGTCAGGTGTTGCCATATCCATGAAAATCCCAAACTCTTAAAAGATAGAAGGTTTAAAAAAAAAAAAAAAAAAAAAAGGGAAGCGACTGAGCAAGAAAGAGCAAACTGAGATGTTAGACTGAGGCAGGAAACTGTGCTGGATGTTCCACACTGATGCCAATCCACGGGCAGCGCGCTAAGTTCAGTCACAGCAGAAATGTTTATCAGAAGGGACGTGCGGGAGCGTGTTGCTCAGAGAGGGAATCAAATGGGTTATGACAGCAGATTTAGCTTTGTTATTTCCTCTGATTTCCCCTAAGCCATCCACAGACACTTTTATATAGTGATAACATTTGAGTATAAATCACCACTGTGGTGTTTTTAGCAAGGTGTAAATTTGAGTTTCACACAAGGCAAATTTCTCTGACTGCACCATCTGCTGAAACTATTCTGCGAAGCGACACCTCCACTGTTGTTGCATGTAAAAGACTCTGTCTCGCTCTGGTGCCCTAACACCATGACAGACCAACTTTTCCTTAAGGAGAAAACTGGTGTGTGTTTCAGCCCACTCACCTCTGCCTCTGTCATAACTACTGCTGCATTTTGAAATGCATGCTACACCTTATAAGTGTGCATTTGCATATCTTTTATGACAGACATTTAAACTTGAAGAAAAAAACTGGGCTCTGTATTGTCAGAACTGTGACTGACTGGAGTGGATTATTTTGCAGGAGGTTCCCTAGGACATGTTCACACTAAACCTGCCATTGTTGTGAATCGGCAGGTTTAAGCCTACAAGCGGTGGGTGTTTGATACTGAAGGTGTCAAACCTAGTTTCTTAAGCTAACAGTAACTACAGTTCTGGAACATGTACGTGATAATACTGTAAAGAGACTGTCAGTTTAAGTGAAAGGAGAAAAATGTGTCCATCTTAGCGCTCCTTTGACATCCATCTGTCATCAACACACACTGGAGCCCATCAAAGCTCATACGTTGACTGACTCACACTGAGACCTTTGCAAACCATGGCCTTCATGTAGAGGGATTACAGTACAGCAGCACCACTGCCACCACACCACATCCTAAAATAATCAACTGGTGATCAACCTCATTCCAAGGGTCTTGCAGCATGAGCACCATAACTTACTGATGGAACAAAACAAAACCTAGAAAAACCATACCGTGATATCCCAGTATCACCAGGTTATAACAAAACAAAGAAACCAAACACCATCCACCTCCTCAGCAAAGTGTACCTCTCCCTCTCAATAATTCAAAAATGAATCTACAACAGTAAGAAAAATGTGAAGTTGTGTTATTTTTTGTTTTTGCCTCACATCACCAAATAATATAGCTTCATACAAACCAGACTGAGACACCAGATTTAAAAAAAAATGCAAACAAAATGTAATTACTTTCTCCAGCTGTGACACCTGAGTAAGGGACAGTTGAGAAGGTTTGTCTGAAAGTTGGTGACATGGGGCAAAGTAGCACGTTGAGGATAAAGGCTGAGGTTATGTTTGAAAAAAGAGGTGTAAAAAAAAAACACAAAGCCTCCATTGTCCATCCACAAAGTAAAGATGTAATGCACACTGAGCCTTTCCAGGAGGGTGCACTGCTTCATGACAGTTATTTTTTTTCTATGATGCACTGTCACTTATAAACAATACACAAAATGCACTTTAACAGTGCACATACAAAGAGCCCTAACGCATTTGAAATTGGCGTAAGTGAAATAAAATTGGCAGTAAACATGCAGACTGGCAGGCGGCACCGCGACAGGACGGCGCATCTGCACTGATGGAGCTTTTATGGAGCGGGGGGCACAGTGACGACAACACTAACGGCCTCATAATACAACGATTAGCCTCAAATGGGATGAGATGTGGTGGCGCTCTGGCAGCACCCTGGTGACAGCTCAGCTCCCCGGGGAGCAGGGACACAGTCGGAGAGGACTCAGGGGCTTCCATCACTGCTGCTACAGCTGGAGTCCTGAGCTGGCAGATGCCCCCACCCCCCTCCAAGTATCAACACCTCCCCTGAGGGAGTTATAAATCACCTGGCTCCTGACAGCAGAGGAGTCACCTTGGGTGGAGTAGATGGCTTCTGCACCGGAAGACATTCACTTACTAATGGGTCTTTTTTTCCTCCTTGTATCACCATTTATCCTCTCACTCACACATGCACACACACACTCATAGGTCCATGTATGCAGAAAGCTCAGCAGCTGTCCTCCTAAGTTCCTGCCTAGTAAGGTGTCCCCCTTGGTAAATTCAGCAGCGTGCCACTATATGGTGGCTCTGAGAAGACACTCAGTCATTACTGCTGCAGCTGCTGCTCAGATCTCTGAGAGCCGAACAGGAACATCACAGAACAAATGGGAGATAATGGAGCCGCAAGAGCAAACAAAAAAGAGGCAGCCAAAAAGCTGTGTGTGTGTGTGGAGGTTAGAGTGGAAACATCACCATGAATGCTCTCATCCCTGTCTGACATGTTGTGTACAGTCTGATGCCTCCTGTCTGTCACACACCAGTAAGAAAATCATGGCTTCAGAGAGTCTGCCACTGTCCTTACCTCCCTCCTCCCACTGGGACACACACACACATATTCCTGTTTACAGGATTGAAGGAAGGCAACATGTCATGCTCTGGTCACGGTTCACCGGTTGTATATTTCTATCAGGGCAGAGGATTAAAGTCTTGATGGTTTTGCTACACCAGTGAAGTCTCGAGTCGAGGTTAGGAGAAATGAGCACTGGTTTTACTGGTGATGGGATAAGAAGCCATCAGGCTGAGTCTTTGAGTGATATTTTTGCTGTGTCTCAAATTGTACATTTCAGTCAATACACTCATATGCAGTACACTGCAAACACTGCAAAGACTGTGTTCCTCCTGTGTCATGTGACATGGAAAAGTCTCTCTTGCTGTTTTCAATAATTTGAAAATAACCTTATGCAGCCAAGATGGCAACTTGAAGTGTCCATCATTTCACACTCAAAATGTTTTGATCACTTTGAGCATTGAGGTACTCATGATGCACTGCATGCTTATGTACTTATCAGTGTGAAGGCACTTATGTACTTAAACAGTGTCAGTGTGAGTATTGAAGTATATGATTTGAGACACAGCATCGCAGCTTATACAGTATAAAAGACACATGCTGTGATTTAATGGGTTACCATCCTCCACTTCCACTAATGCTTTAGTTTGTTTCTGTTAATGCGCAGGGTCACAGAGCCACAGCTCTCAGGTGTATACCTTCACTGCATATTTTCTGTATTTTAACCCAGACGGATGACAGATAGTCCTCAGGCGTTCAGACATGTTGCCCCTAGGAACATCATTGTCTCCGACCAACAGTAGAAACTGGTTTTACATTGTACCGATTCCTTCCTCATTGATTTATGCTTTATGAGCTTTTGAACAATGGTTTTACATTAGTGTATAAAACAAAGACGATACGCATTCCTTCTGCCTGTTTCCTGACATATTTGGAAGAAATCTGTCACTACTGCAGGCACGCCTGGTGTTTTATTATGCAAACTGTCAAGCTGTTTCTGTGTGACATGCAGAGAAGGAACCTGAACTCTCTGTGTTGACAACACTGGAGCATCAAACAGCAAAATAACTGATTATTTTCCACATTACAAAGAGAATGTTAACGAAAGGCTGTGCCATCTGTCTGAGAGATTTTCTGCAGTTGTTCAACGACGACTGTGAATCTGTTCTGATCGGCTCCAAGATAAACACATATCACAGCATCAGCATCTTTTAGCTAAATGAATGTAAATAATGGGCATAAAAGATTGTGCCTCTGTCTGTTATCACTGTTAACAGCCTTGCTTTTATTATTTCAAATCCTCCGTCTTTCAAGACATCACAGCTGGAGGTCAAGATCTGTAAAGAACCATGTAAACATCTGTGGATCTGGAAAAGTGACGACTATATGTAGGTCACAGACCAACCACAGGTCAACATATTGTGTGACCCTGCACAGCAAACCAACTGAAACTGTTTGATGCATGTTCAGGGTGTCAACAAAAGACTGTAGAAATGGAACAGAAACACCTAGACAACTGTCTCTAAATGATACTTCACTTTCAGCCCTGGTGGCCCAATCCAAGAAACCATTGCCAGTCATCTCGGCATCTTTATTACGTCTTTTTTATACATCTTTTTAGTAACCAGGGAAGTGTGGCAGCACAGCAAGACTCAGTTTTGAAGTTAAAAATATGTCGTTTTAAGAATATTTCAAGGCAGATTTTATTTTGGGTTCTTCTACCCATCAACAGATGAAGGGAAGATCAAGTCTAAAATATCTCCTGAGTCCTGCTTATTGATCTTAGATTTGGTTTGTAGGTCTATTTTTGTCATTCTCAGAGATCTAACCGGGTCGAGTGAAGGTCAGGTGATCTTTTTTGCTTTTTTGTTTCGGTCTTTCAGAACTGAAAAACATACTGCTGCATCTGGAGCCACTGCACTAAAAGTCACAGGCTCATGATATTTATGTAGAGTAGAGCACAGTGCATCCAGAGAGTTTTCTTTCAATGCATGTCATTAAAACAAGTCACAGACTGGGATTTACTGTAAAGTAATTACTTATTGAGTCATTAATTTGACAGTATGCATAGTTTGCACTGTTGCTGAGATGCAATAAAACTTTATTATCCCCATGTGTGTGCATTTCTAATTGTACATGCATGTCTGTGTGTCTATGTGTGTGTACTGCATGTGCATGTTGTTTCTCACTGTACATACTAATTACTTTCAATTAAACTGCAGGCTCTTCCTAGTCAAAACTTATTGGCTTCTAATTACTTCAGCACCTCCTCTGGACAATATCATGGCATGGCAAACATGTTATTTCCATGGTGACTTCCCCCATGTGTTGACAAGCAAGCAAACTGGGAACATTACTGTAAATAGATTGGCTCAACATCTGTGGTCAGGCAGGCAACTGAAAATGGAAAGCACCGTTTTTGGAAATATTAAGGTTGTGTATTTGTCGCTGTCAAATCCATAAATGTTAAACCTCCAACCATGGTTAAAGACTGGCATTCAAACAGTGTCCTGATAGCTGCTGGTTCTAAAAACATAAGTGGAGATTAATTCATTTGTTAAACTGAAAGATGGAAGTCTCAGCTCCTTTTCTTACTGAACATGAATGAGATCCATCTGTCAAATCTCATCCCCAAACATTTCTCAGTATACACCTCTGAAATATAATGTGTAATGTTTGTACACTTTGACCTTTGCTTCATCACAGACGTATCTCTGTTGAACTTATATTATCCTACTTATTGTATGTATAGATTTCTTATCTGTATTTTTGTAAAAGACGCAAAAATTATGTTTTTGTTTTCTTCATGGTTTTACTCTCTTTTAATGTGATGGCAAAGCAACTAAAAGTAAAGTAATTAAATGGAGCGCTGAGATGGCTTTGACTTCCTGACTCAGTCATTACTTCAAGGAGTTTGGCTGCATGTCAATCTATGTTTCACCACTTGAACACATTGGGAGGACAGCTGCATCTTTACTTAATGAATTTGGCATAGGGCTATTTTACAAGCATTAAATGCATTAAAGGTCCCATGTTGTGTAAACTGGGTATTCCATGTGTAGTGTGTGTATAAATCAGGTCTAGGTTCTATATTAATAAAGTGAAAAGTATCAATATCTCAGTCCACATAGAAAGGCACACAACCTCTCTTCAGAGACTGAGCAAGCTGTCAGGACTTCTGTGACTCTGTGATGTCACAGCAACACAGTCACCACTCTCAGCCCTGAGCCCCACCCACCTGGATCTACCCTCCAACACTTGTAGGATTTGGATTCTCTGAGTGTTTTACATAAAATCTGCATTTTAATTTGTATCACTGAGCAAATTTTATCAGTCAGTCAAACAGAGGACAAGCATAGAGCTTCTTCTCTTCTGATTGGCTGACACCAACCTGTTGTTACTTGAGCACCAGAGAGAAGCTGAGAGAGGAGATAAAAAAAAGAAAAAAAACAGGGTGATGAGTTTTGGTTCTTAAAACCACAAATATATGTTCTTATGGCTAACACCCCTTCACATAAAACAGGAGAGAAGAGAAAAATATGTACAGCACAAGAAAAAGAAAGGAAACTTCAGCCATGGTTGACCTCTGTGTTGACAAAAATAGATCACTACCCACTGGGCAACATAGCATCATAGGTTCTTGCTTTTCAGTTCACTCACAGTAACAGTATCAAGGCTAATCTGATGCAGTGATGTGCTCTTCCACCTCTGTTCATCCTAATTTCACACTTTAATAATGAGGCAGGCTGTGTGTCGCTATGTGTTACAAACACCACGCATAAGCTGTGATCAGCCATTATGCCCCTTCCTAAGGCATAAAAACATGAAATCACAAGCGTATGTTTGACTCTGAAACCTGAAAAAAGGAATAAGACAGCTCTACATTTTGGTGCTATTTCTGGATTACTATTTGCTCCTGAATATATTTCTGTATATTTTCAAAGCAACTCTATTGTTGAGGGGAAAAAAAGTACAACATTCAATTTACAGTGTGCACATAAAATTAGTATCACACAAACCCTCAAACACAGGCCTCTCAAGAAAACACACACAGAGGACAAAGCATGGTTTCACCATACACATACTCTCATACACAATGCAAGCCTCAGTTACCATAGAGACAGGGCACTCTGGACATATTGAGGATTTATTAAAAAAGCCTCCCTGGCAGTATTATTCCCTCTGCACCCTCAGAGCAGAGACGCAAACTGTCACCACACTGCAGGAGCAGGAGACGGAGCCCAGCACAACGCCTAACAACTCTTAGCAGATATAATCATCAGTATCCTACTCGCCTGCCCTCTCCAGCTCCACACTTGTCATGGCACTAATGATCAACTGTAAACGACCCGCTAAGCATCTATGGCAGTGATATCATTACAGGGGTAACAGAGGCTGCCAGTGGAGCCATGGCAGGGGCCACAGCATTGTGAGGGAGTTTCCTCTCTGGTGGAGAGCCTGAGCGTTAGTGGCAGACGTGTGCCGGTCCTGTAATTGGACAGTGCACTGGGCAAACACCAGGCTTCAGCCACTGTACACGGCTGTTACTGGGCTGCTACAGCCGACAGGCCCTGTGAAGAGCCTGACAGGTGCTGACACTTGGCTACTTTAAAGGAAAATTCTGTGTTTTTCTCACCGTTGAAGCCTAAGTTTTACTATTTTCAGCCATCACT
Source organism: Caranx ignobilis (assembly GCA_021432705.1). Taxonomy (NCBI): domain Eukaryota; kingdom Metazoa; phylum Chordata; class Actinopteri; order Carangiformes; family Carangidae; genus Caranx; species Caranx ignobilis. The sequence goes on from MU270012.1 coordinate 30,547,011, forward strand.
GCTGTCAGATTGCTGCACGTCTCATTTCACTTCACTGCAAAGACATGGACACAAATCCTGTCCAATGGCATCACTATTACATATACTGAAAAGATTCCATCTTACCTTGCTTTATGAAATTAGTCGATAAACGTACTAATGGTTAAGCCCCCAATCTCCTATCATATACGCTCAATGGCAAGACAGTAACAGAGTAATAGTAGCACAGGGAGTGCTGGAAAATATATTTAGATCTAAATTTAGACAATCAAATTTCTCCACAAAGGGCTGTCAACTGTGCAAGACATTATCAACTGAAATCAAATCAAACTCCAGATATAAATTTCTTCACAACAAAGATTAAGTTCTGGCCTGAAGCAAACCAGAGCTGTACTCGTCTCTAGCTAACTGTCTGTTTTTTATTGTCTTCTTTGACTTTTTGTCTGCTTGTCGTGCTGTTGTCTCTTTAAACTGTATGTTTTTAGCTATGTGTGAGGCTGGATGTTTTGTGTTGTTTGAATGGGCGTCACAATATTTTGAGAGATTTCAAACATGAGCAATTATATAAGACCTGGTGCAGGACTTTGTGGAGATTTTGTGTTGTTATTCTCACCCAGCAAAACCGATTTTACTGTGGCTTTTCTATATTAAGACTTGTAGAATTCACTGGTTACAGTAATGCTGGTGTGTTGAGCATGAGACTTGATTTGATTCAAGGGATTTAGGTTTAGAAATCCATCGATTTTAGGAAGAAAAAAGTGAATTTGACATATTTCCTTGCAAAACGCTGGAGGAACGGGTTGAATTTGTGATGCCCTCACAGACCAAGAGAGGAGGAATTCAAGCACAAGAGACACGAGGAGAAGGAAAGATAAAAGCCGAGGTGATGGATGATGGGTGGATGGTGGGAGCAGCAGTGTCAAGACTCCTCATTCCAGGAAGTGAAATCAGTTTCCCTCGTGGTTTCCCTAAGGCTGTTCCACATGAGAGCTCCAGCTCCCTGTCGCCTGCACCCACAAAAGCAGAGGACAGCCGAGTCGGCGAGCCTGTGACATTTGACAACGATAGTGCGGGAGGGAGAGTATATGAAGACGGGAGGACATGTACGTCCGTTATGTCATCTACACAGTACAAAGAACATCTCCCTCCCAGCAAGGAAAGATGTGGAGGTTACACAGGGAAGCAGGAGGATAGCTGAATGTCAGGGAGAGCACGAGGAAAGAAATGGAAAGTGGAAACAGGGAAAGATAAAAGACTGTCATTCCCTTTCTCTGAAAAGATCAAATATGACTTATAGAGGACATGAGTGTGGTGATGAAACAGGACTAGGAGAAGAAATCTGAGGACACACAGAGACACACGGAAAGCAGAAAGAATTAATGTGACTGCCGGTACCCATTTGTAAAGTCTTCAACTCACCTAAGAATTTCCCTGCGACCCCCAGTTCTCACTTCATCAGCTCTCCCCTCTACCCTGTCTATCCTCAGATACACTCGTCGCATTGCACACTTTCACCTTTGAAGTTTGCCTTGCACGCTGAATCTTTTTATAAGCACTGCCAGGGGTCCCAGCCATGCAGCCATGAACGTGGAGAATGGGACAGGGAAGAAGCGCCCGGGAAAGGGGACTGATTTATATTCAGGATCACACAGACACCGCACCTCAAGCAAAGCTCAAATTGAAGAGACCCCCCCCCCCCCCCCCCCCCCCCCCCAAAAAAAAAAAAAAAAAAAAAAAACAATCAGTGGGACTGGCAGAGGGGAAAAACGGCACAGCCTGCTGAATTTTGGACAACATGGGACATAGCCTACACATGCGCACTTGTGTCAGCATATGTAGAGATGCAAAATGAAACACAAACACATACCCTCCAGCCTGTGTGTGGGTGGATGTGTGGGTATGGGACACAGGGGAAAGATCGTACCCCCTCCAGGCACAGGTAGCTCTCTAATAAAATTAGCTTTGGTCTTCAATCAGCTTTGTCTGCAGAAACGAGAACACAGACGCCCCTCACTCCCCTGACTACTGTGAAGCCAGAAACGTGCAAAAAGGTCCAGTTACACTCAGAGGCTGAGTGTGAACAGCAGGGGGTCCAGAGGAATATCTGCATGACTGTGTTTGTGTGGTTTCTGCAGACCCAGCACACATGAAGATGCACACATGCAGCAGTGACATCGTTTCACAGGATATCATTAATATAGTATTAATAAATCACAATGTATTACAATCAGTTATCGCACTATAAATGTGTAAAATCACAATAATATCAACAACCATTTTTATGGATTCATTATTTCAGCTTTTTTTTCCCAAGCAGAAATACAAAGCACGCACTGCTTCCTGCCTCTCACATTCTGTGGATTTTCAGTATCTTAGTGTTTGGGTCTACACAAACAATACATCAGCTTGGCTTCTGGGACGTCTAATAACCATTTTTTACACCCTTTTGACATTTTTAAGACAAAACAGTTCATTGATAATAAAAAATAATCATTAGTTGGAGCCCTACTTGTAAACCAGAGCAGCTCTGTTCGATTTTCTCACTGCCAGTGCAGGTTCCCTCATTAAAAATGCTGCTCAGCTGCATTTTTCATTCTACACTGGAAAAAAAAAAGAAATGCAACATTATGCAGGAGGAATTTAATCTGCTGTAAAATCGCCAGTGCTGATGAGATTAACAAAGTCCTCCTGGGCCCTTATCGGTTTCACAAATCAGCTCCTTACATCTGTTCCTATAGGCTACTGCTCATTGTTGGTCCAGTGTTCAGACGATGGGATAAGTTGGATCCAATGGGGGAAACCTTCTCTAAAATCATCCCTAAACTCAGCAGTGCTTACAACATGTCTGTCAAGATATTATTGAATGCATTTCTCCATCACTTGATATTTGTTTATTCCTCTCTCATTTTCTTCTGTGTTTGAGTTTAGTTGAAGTGAAATGTGCCATATAAATAAAATTGCCATGCCTCTTCTGCCCCCTCTCTGCCTCCATGGCTCTCTCCTTATCGACTGTGACAGTGCAGTGAAGGCATCAGCGTCACATTAAAAGGCAGCGAGGTGGGGAGATCAAGGTGATCTCGCTCTACCTTCCTCTTTTCTTCATCTTCTCTGAATTATGCATTTATTCAATTCCCTGTTCTTCAGTCTTTCATTTCCTTTCCTCTTCTTTTTTTTTTTCAGTGTTCCCTCTCAGCCATGGGGGAGAAATCAGCTAGTTACAACGCCCAGATGATGTCCAGACATGGCCATTAAGATTGTACACAAAAGAATGGGCTTTCCCTTTCTCTCTCCGCCTGTCTGAGTCCCTCTGCGCTGCCCGAAAAGACACGGAAAGACAAAGCCTTCAAAGACTGTCCATCCCTTTAGCTTCTCACTTGCTCTTTTCACATGACAGTGACCCTCCCACCCCTGGGATTTCCTCTTTTCCCACGGGTCATAGTGCTTCCCTGGGACACATAATTAAGTCTGTGTGGGGTACAGGGAGCACATCCAGTGGAGCAATGCCACTCAGTGTGTTAGTGTCACAGCTGGAAAGAGTAAGTCAAAAAAACACATGCACATCTAGTACGCTCCGTCTTTCACAAATCCAGAGGACTGCCCAAATTAGCTCGTGCTAAATAAGACCGAGGTGGTCAGATTCTTAAATCTCATCAAAAAAACAGAGGCTGTCAGTTATACTCAGGGAATAAAAGCTTCCCTGGAGTGAAACGAATCCCTTTGAGCTCATACAGTAGCTTCAAAAACCACACAGCAGCTACTGAAGTGACACAGCTGAGATTAGGAGAAAAATGCAAACGACTACTTACCAAACTCTGTTCAAATCTTTGTGTGGGTAAATGTGGTGGAGTAAGAAGATCAGAGGTGCAAACCCTGGAGCACCTTTCCCAGTCTGATCACCGTTTATATTCAAAACGCGGCACTAAACCAATCAAGAGTGGCTGCCGATCTGATCTTGGACCTGCAAACCCAGACCTCTGACCTGCTGCTTCCTGTTATACTGTCAACCTGTGGCGTGACAGGAGTTTAACATTAACACAGATGATGACATCATGTAATAAAAACCAATGCTGTCATGGCTGAAGAAGGAAAAGTGAAATGAGATGACCTGCCAAGAGTTAGGTGAGGAGGCTGAGCTTTGCTCCCTCTCAGGCTTTATGAAAGACCAGTGTTATATCCTCCATGTACTTTGATGGCCTCACTGTCAATGAAAAACAGTTGTAAATGCGGTTGTAAATCCATTACACACCACTCCATATCTGCATTTACTAAACTGGCTCTACTTGGCAGCTGAAGACTCGGCTGCTGGTCGGGGTCATGGGCAGATGTTGGGAATCTTTTCAACAGCTGGCTGCCCTGTTACTCATGAGATCATCTGGTCACTCATGTTTCTGTTGTCTGTCTGGCCTGGTAGTGATACAACAAACTCTCCACTGAATTTAGGGAAACGTTTTTTTTAAATGGCTTAAAAGTTGCTTTGGTCTAAAATAAAATCATTATATGAACAGAAGTGTTCATTTTAAACAACTTCAGAAAAAGGTTTTAATGCAAAAGATAACAGTGACTGCCTGCATGACAGTATCTGTAGGTCTGTATAACTGGTCTCTAGTAATCCTCTTATTATTGAGCTTTCACTGGACATACTCGATCACACCTGAAAATGCATACATACCATCAATTCTCAAATAAAAGCTGAGTCTTAAATATACGCCGCTCCCCTGTACTGGTTGAGTATGGCTACAGGTTTGAACAAATAAAAGCCGGTCTCACTCTCAATTAGAAACCACATCTATTTTCTTTGCTAGTTCTTGTGAATGTGCAAAACTTCCCACAGCCCATGATTGTCCATTTGAGCCGTTTTAACCTGCTTAATTTGGGCTACAGTTCTCAATGGGCCTGAAAATTAAAACCCAACCTGGTCTGACCTGCAGGTATTGAAGCCCGACCCGGCAGAACCAAGATATTTGTATATGTTTTTGACCTGAACCTGGGTTGTTTGGGCCACTCCAACAGACCCAAGGAAAGAGCCAGAGCCTGTATACAGTCTATGGCTGGAGCATGCATTTATTTAGAAGAAGTTAAATCAGTGCTGATCAAACTATGCATGTATTGGATCTGGCTCTTTCCATCTATTCTTACTCTATTAAACAGTAAGAGTAGGATGATTCGGTAGGAATTTCCCATCTTTGTTTCGCATAAGATTTGTTCTGAATTAAATAAAAGCCTGTCTCAAATATAAGCCGGGTCAGTTCGGCAGTTAAAGCAAATAAAAGCCTGGGCTTCTATTTGAGAATTTAAAGCACCTGAGCAATCATATACACCACATGTGCAAACTGGTGTCAACAGGAAGTAGATTGTGTACTCTGCAGATGTTCCGTTTCCTCTTGGTGCATAAATTGTTCTCTCTGCCTTTTGTTGCAAGTTGTTGCTGGCAGAAACATGTTATTCAGTGACTCAAATGAGAATATACATCAAGTGTTATTTAATCTGCCTTTTGCACCGCCAAACAGGAAACAGCTGTTTATCACCACTGTCTGTACTTAAGTGCAAACTGAACCTTAGAAACTAAACTAAATCTCTAAGTTGATGACGCATCTGGGGACAGAACCATTTCTATTTTCACACAGCACACTGTGTAGGTCTGCAGCTGCTGAGGACGACTGGACCAAGTCAGCGGTGTAGCAGCTAACCTGAGGTGCATTACGCACCAGATAATTACATACATGCTTGGTCTTATTTAATATTGATGTCTGATAATTAAGGGATCACAGGCTTAAGAGGATACTATCTGTCTACTCCTCTCTCTCTCCCTCTCTCTCTCTCTCCTCTGGTACTTTCATCTTTCACTTTCACACACATGCTGTTGCGTACACACCTGAACAACAGCATACGCCCTAAATGAGGCCTTTAGAGTTTAATGAGGACTCTGGTGCATTCACTGTCTCTGCTGTAATGTAGCATTTGGGTAGGGAGTGCAGAGGGTGGGGGTGAAATGGGGGATGGGGGATGGGGGGGGGGGGGGGGGTAAAAGAGCTCACTTGAGACTTCATTAACAACTAATTGATTTCATTTGCGGTATTCTGAGAATGATAGGGTACAAATTTGCTCCAAATAAGCTGAGACTGAACCATTTATATCTGTCGGCAGATTACTGGTAGGAAATAAATTGGACATTTTGCAGCAGGGGCGGGAATAATAGATGTGGATATGGCACCAAGATATGATGGTGTTTGACAAAGGAAGAGGGATTCACTGCTCTTTCTCCTCCCTCCTTAATTCTCCATCTATCCGCTGCTCTGTTCTCTGTGAATCCAGGGCTAATTGAATTAGAGCTGCGTGATTAGAGTCTGTGCGACACAGCCACAGTCTCCAGTTGTCATCCACTGCGAGGGCTTGGTGGATATAGGAGGGGGTGATAGGACTGATAAACAGATTCTCTGCTTTGATTTGGGAGGTGTAAGGGCATTAAAAGATGGGGACCGTCTGACTTAAAGACTCATTACTCATCCTTTAGGTCTATGAGATATGACTTGCTGTGTTTTATCTTATCTCGAACTTAAGTCACTGAATCTATAATAATGTATTTAATTTCAAAACCACGGACGACCATTTCAATTATATCTAATAATCTTTTCTTATTTGAGCTGGTACATTGAAAAATTAGAGATCTGCTTTATATGAATGTTCTACTTAAAATTGGCAATATCAGTTTGATTGGTTGATTGAAACTTAATGATGCTGATGATGATATCTCTAATTGATGAGGACAAAATCAAATACCCTGCAGTTATTTTTGAATTGCCTTTAACAGAATAATGAGTATGAGGGAGATATTAGAGCAGAGAAGCCGCTTGTAAGGCTGAGAACTAAACCGAGGGCGCGCCTCAGAGTGAAAAATGAAAGCATACCACAACAGCCAACAATCACTCTATTATGCAGTTCAACAATGACCATAAATGCTGCACGTTCCAGTCGTTTTGCGTGAGATCTGAGAGGGGCTGTAGCCGTAACGACCGGTGCTGTGATTTATTAGCCTGTTAGGATCTATCATAAAGCAATCCGGTGGATTAACGGGGGCTGGAGATACGCCGGGCCCCGCTGGCCTCTGCGTGAATAGGAAAACGACCTTGGACACGTAAATCTCTGGGGAACCTTCATTAGCCGGCGACAGAGCCACAAAGAGCCATCACACAGTGTCTAAATGCTTTGCAGTGGGCCGCTGGCCTTCAGGCAGCGCTGCAGTGTGGTCATTCACACATCTAAGCCGCCCTGACTGGGAGGCGGTGCACAAGTCGATTCCCTCAATTTAGCAGCTCTCTTCACTAAATGACCAGGGCCAGGCTGTTAGCCTGGCCCCTTCCAGTTAGCGCTAATTAGCTGTGATCCTGAGGTGCTTTCGCTGCTTTCAGACCTGGCTCTGATCCGAAGGTGCTGCCAATACCGAGCTCCCTGTTTGCTGCGGTGCCCTCTCACAGTTCAGCAGTGGTGGGAACCCAAAGTAATAACAGCTGTCAAATGCATGTTGCCCTGGCAACCGTCTCTCCGGCAACGACAAAAGTAGCCGCACCAACAAAACAACAAACACATGAAGAAGAAGAGGAAGAGGAAGAAGAAGAAGAACTTGAGAGCAGAAGACAGAATTAACTTATTAAAAGATATGATAAGGAAGAGGTTTCTTAGTGTGAGGCTGTTTCCTCCATTGACCACATAATCCTCACAAAGGAGGAGAAAACAACAGAAAGTTGGCATTTCTCCTTAATGACACGGGGGGTAAAAGCATTAATAATTGAGTTCAGCAGTTTACTGGTTAAAGCAAGACACACAGCAAGAGAAACACATGACACAGGTGAATCAGGATAACTATGATCCTGAATATCTACATTTTACTTTTAGGATGTTACTTCCAAACAAAAGGTTTATTCTGTGGTATTTGACGAAACTGTGGTTTGAGCAGCATATTGCAGTGAGTCCCTGGCAAACTCATGGCCACATGTCATCCCCCTGCTCTCTGCCTGCGTCTCTCCTAACCAACCTGTCCAATAAAAAGGTATGAAAATGCTCAAAATGCAGCATTGAAATCTGTCTGATGGTGAATGGGCTTTCACTCATTTACACATACATCACACTGACAAACACACTGAACAGCTATCAGCTGCAATTTGGGGTTCAAGGACATTTCAAAAAGGAAGGGGTTAGGGATCCAACCACAAACCACCAGCAGCTCTTCTCATCATCACCTCTTGTTTCTTATCCTAACATTATATAATTTAATAGTAGTACAGTAATTTATTCTGACTATGATCTGATCATTGCAATGATATTCTACTTTAAAGTCAGTAGAGGAACTAACTACAACATTCATCCATCCATCAAATCCTGAAACTCCTGCTCGGGGTTAGAAGCGGCTGAACCATATCCCATCATGCACTGAGCATCCTGGACAGGTCACCCCTTGGTAACTGTGCAGTTGCAGTGTTCAATAATCATCAGGTCTTACAGTAGCTAACTCTTTCTCTCTCGCATGCTTCAAACAGCAGTGTTCATGGACAGGGATGATGTGACAGATAAAAAGGAGCTCATACATTCATCGGTGCTACTCCCCAAACAGAGCTATTTGTCATATGAAGGAAAATAGTCTTGGGAAAACATTTCAAACATTTCAAAAGTAAAAGGGCGCTCAGAGACAAAAATAAAAACACTGCCTTAGATGATGCCAAAATTAGCTTTAAAAAGAGACAAAAAAATATGCAGGGACTTTTTTTAGAGCAAATCTGGAACATTGATACCAAAGGTTGACGTAAGGTTTAGAAAAACAGAATATTAGTGTTCACTACTCACCAGTTCAGACTACAGCTACTACAACAAAGAGCTGTTAGCACCAAAGGATAAGAAAGTTAATTGAAATGCAAATGTATATTTTTCCCTCTCAAGTTTGTAGTTCAAAGGGTTTTTTTTTCAAATACAGTATAATAACAAGGAATCAAGTCATCTTAAAGAAATATATTTAGGATTCTCTTCTGGGTGATTAACCACCTCGTAACCCTGCAGATTTATCCCACTGTTCATGTTGGAAACCACCATTCAGGAGGTGAGTTACATCTGCTCACAGGCTTTAAAATGAAGAAGAAAAATCTTTGGAGTTGAAGTGGAAAACCCAGAGCACTGTCAGTCATGTGCTGAAACACAGATGAGGCTGAAGGATGATTCATACATATCTATATCCTTCTTCCTGTCCATCACTACTCCTCCCCGTGCTCTTCGTCTCAGCCCAGGGCTGTTAAACGGGCAGACCCTGGCCTACCTGGTCTCCTGCCTCAGGCTGTCAAATCCACGTTATAACCCACTCACTAACAGGCAGGGTAATGAGAACGCTGCTCGGGCTGAGAGGCCAGTCACCATTATGGCTCTACAGGCCACTGCTTCACCATTAGACATTCTCACAGCTCAGCCCCTTCCAACTGTTCTGCAGCTTCACACACGCTGCTCTCACATTAACACAGACTGCACCATGAAATGGGAAAACGGTCAGACACTATGAAGAAGACCCAGACAAAGATGCTGACACTGACGATCTCGAATGTAGTTGGGTCATGTGGTTTAATGTTAACAACGAAATCAACAGTGACAACAACAAAGACTTAAATGAGGATAGAGAAACAACTCTGATCTCATCACACAGCACAGTCCAGAGGAAAACAACTCTATGACACCAGGAGCTCTGGGTGGGAGAGATGCCATGATCATACAATATTATTAACATACTTAAGTCACAATACTACTTTGTCAACATCTGCTTTCTCAAAACTTATGTTCTCAGTCTGTTCATCTCGCTTAAACCCGTTTTCATTCTTGCAAACTAGGATTATCAAACAGATGGTCATCAAAAATACTCCAGTGCAAAAAACTTTGTGTTTGTATTTGGAATTTATACATGCTATAAATAAACCTGTAAATCAGGAGATCCTGGTGGTTGACTGATTGATTGATTAGGGCTCCAGTAACATGGGGTCAAATGCCACCCAGACCATTTACTGCATGCCAAAACATAACTCCTGTATGTCTCTGTCAAATTAAGGCCTATATATGTTTTTAAATACTGTACAACAACATCATCTTCAAAAACATTTTACATTATGTTTAAAACTCCTTTTCACTAGTCAGACCAAACACTTATTTACTTATTTACTACTTTTATCTCAGTCTGGTTGTGCACTAAAAGATTACATCTGCGCCAAAGAACTGGAGTATCAAAGTGGAGAGCTGCTTAGCAACAGGAAGTATTGAAAGGTATGAGAGTCAAGAGACAGATGGTGAATTGACAGGTGAGCTCACCGCCATCAAACAAAAAATGGAAAATTCAGCTTCCCCCGCTTTCAGTTCAGTCCTATATGCCTATATGCTATGTGCTTTGAAAAGGTATTACACGGCCTCTGTATGTTTACAGGATCAGATGTAGGCTGTCAACATTTTTTGATATTTTCAAGTGGGCCATTGGTTTGAAAAGAACTGGAAACCAGTGTGATATAAATTCTCAAGGAGAATATGGACAAAGTTTATTTAAAAAAATCATTTTGCTGTTGCTTAAGTGTTTGCATCATCCTCACACAGAGGAGTGTGTCAGGAGTGCACTGCCTCCGCATCATTCAAGATTAAACATGGCCGACCTTCCTTTAATTTCAGCGTTTCTTGAGTCAAAGCACGACGCCGACCTCCGATTCTGAAAAGAATGACGAGAGGTTTTGGCTCCTGGGTTTGCCGCCTGCGTCCTGTTTCATTATCTCTTCTGTTTGTGTGTTGAATGCTGAGCGAGTAAGGCAGCAATACCTCGCAGTCCCACACTGTGACTCATGCGTGACGCACACGGTGATGATGACGACCTTTACAACCTCTCTGCCTCGGGGTTGGATCCCGATTACAAGAGTGATGAATATGCATCAGCTGTGTGCTTTCAGTGTCAATGCTGGGTGACGGAAAAAAGCTTGAAAGACATGTGGAACCTTATTACTTTGGTTTTATTTAGATTTCATTATGAGACTTCAGTGTACTCCTCGGTTCCCCTAGTAATTCACTTCTCAAAGGTCACGCAGCTCTGCCTGGAAACATGAAATTCTCTGTAATGAGCACACATGCTTAAAATGCAAACACACACTGTGTACTCAAAGTGACATTAAAACAAACGCATAAAAAAAACTCTTAAGAGGATGAACTAGTGTGCAAAGTGAGTACAGTACAGCAATATGTGAGGAAAACAACCCATTACCTGATTATTTAAATCGACTGTTGCTGCTTGTTTTATTTTATTATTCTCAAAACAGAAAACTGACAAAAGCCATCATCTTGTTTCCAAAGTTTAACCTGAATGGATTTGTTTTATTCAACTAACGGGAGCGATTACAAATAACTCAGCTCCCATAACTCTTCATAAGTGGAGGAACATGTGCTTGACTGCTTAACTCACACTGCAGTCATTTGCCTCAATCTGAATTTACAGCTCAGATCCAATTTTTGTTAGACAGCTCACATTATAAGTTTTAATGCAGCCAGTATTTCTAACAAATGAAATCCAGTATGGCTGAATCATGTAGCTCCAGTGGTTCGTAGCTCAATTTATGGCATGAAATAAGGTTGTGCTCGTTGAAGAATGGAGACATTAACCGGCCGCCATCCAGGCTGCTGGAGTTTTAAAGCACTTGACGTTGCACTGGGGCTGAATCCACGTCTCATTTTGTGTTACTGGAAACACAAATATGTCAGGTTTGGCTTTGCTTTGAAGCAACATCACATTTAATGATGCAATTTTAGCACCTTACTGTCCCACCACTCTATCTCCTCTCAACTCAGTGGTGAAGGAAGCAAAGAGATTGTTTACTTTTATTAAAGTAGTGACTATATAATGGAGAAATAGTGCAGAGCCCTTCAGTGAAAATCTGGCATTGAGTAAAAGCAATGCACATAATCATAATCAAAGTATTAAGAGCACAGCAAATATTAATTATTCTGATTATGCATTCATCTGCCGGTTATCCTCTGTGTTGCCCATTTTGTTTGTACAATTACAAACATGGTTCTGAACAGCCATCATCTCAAAGTGATGTCTTCACAATTACTCAGCTATTCAAACTTCACAGTCATTAAATATACATTTAAATGATTAAATTAAAAGAAACAGCAGCAAATCCTCACATCTGAGGAGCCGGAACCATGAAACATTTGATATTATTGAATGAAAAATAATGATTTGTGAGTCAGTCTCCAGTCAAATCAAGCAACCAATTAATTATTTCAGCTCTTCTTGTATACAATGGTGGGTTGCTTCAGCTATACAGAGCATCATAGAACTTCATATATGCTGAACTCTGTATCTCAATCATCTCAAATCTCAAATGAACAGGATTTGTTCTCACTTGATTCCAGAGGAGTTGGAGCAGGACGTCAGAGCCATCACGTCTGGGTGTGAACCTACATACGTCAAAAACCAGCAGAGCGTCATCAAGTAAATCAGTAGACAAATGGACAGATGCGATGACAGTGTTTGGAAGATTGGACAGAAAGTTATGAAACCTGCCAGACCAGGGGTGGCCACGTCTGGATTGGACATGTTGACGTCACAGCCCATCACCCACTTGGTAACCGTTAGCTTCTTCACCAACCGTGTCCTCATCAGTCTGTCTGACGGCTCTGAGCATCCCAGCTGCTGCACTGCCAGCCCGTCTATCAGTACCTCTGCAGGCTGCTAATCACCTCTGTCATTTAAATATAGCTCCTAGGAGCCCTTACATACACATCACCAAATCATGGCGCGGGTGAGCCAGTCACCACAACCTGCCAAATATCTCTGCCATAGCTCTCGCAGCAAATCTCCAAGCAAACACACATCACGTCAGCCAAAAGACAAACATCCGCCAAAGTCACATTCCTGTGCTGATCATGGAAACGCTACTGCCATACTGAGCTTTGTTGGGATTGGCACCGCTGCCATGACAGCTCTTATGTTAGTGACTTGGACTTGGAAAGACCTAGTTGTGAAACAACAATAACTACGGTACCCAGGGATCTTTGCAGGGCAGTCACAGACCTCGAAGCGTCAGTCGCCAAGTGCACAGAGCTTCCAGTTTAAATCTCACCTCTGCTCATCCGTCTGGAGCTCCACAGGAGACAACAAACCTAATGATGCCTGTGTGTCTGCCATCACGTCTCCATCACACAATGCAAGACTTGAAGCTCCAGCTCCCCAAGGGATTTCTCTCTCACGGATCTGGGCCTCTTTGGAAAGTGGATCACAACAAGAAAACCCACATCCACACCAAAGAAATTGTAGTAAGATAATAATAATAATGATAATAATAAAAAAAAAGTTAACAACTAGAAACAAAAGAATATCTTACCTGATAACAGAAGTGAGGTAAAGATAGTGGATTAAGAGCAGATTAAAGATGATTGCTGCTCTATTATGCAGATTCATCTGGATTTCCTCTGTTCTGTCTGTAGTTGTAGCGACATGGACGCTGTATATGAATGTGTTAACTATTACAGTCAGGAATAGCACTGAAACATCACTGAATAGCAACAGAGCAGACCAACGCGTTAAAGACTTGTAACAGCGTGATTCAAAAACATGCTGATGCTGATATACTGATACAATCCATGGTTTGATTTTTACACACTCTAACCAGCCCTGCCTACCCCACACCCACCACACACTGTCACTTCTTCCGCTCACTAAAGTATCTTAGAAGAGTGAGACCGCCCAGGAGGCCATGACCATGACAATTCCAGCTAAAGTCGTGTGTTGGTTACACTCACATCGCATGAGTAAAATCATCAGTATATTAATATATTAATCCATCTGATGCCAGTCCCACCTGACGGAGGGCAAGGGAGGGGTACACACTGGACAGGTTTCAAAGTGCTAATACATATGGACAAGCTCACACGCTCACACATTAACACCTATGGGCAATGTAGGGTCATCAGTAAACCTAATGAGTGTGTGTTTGGACTGTGGGAGGAAGTAGGAGTACCCGGAGAGAACCCACACATACACAGGGAGGACATGCGAACTCACAGAAGGATCCCAGGCCCAAACACATCATAACACGTATATGATAACTAACGTTATCCAGCGCTCCATGGATTGCTTCCTCGCCGGCTGCGTTGAAAACAAATGCACATGGACAGGAGGGTCAGCAAAACAGCGGAAAAGTGACAAGACTTGCATAGTTCCCCTTGAAGACCTGCTCTATCAATCAAACAGTGAAGTCAAATCCAAATCTTTGTGTTGGTACATATATACAGATTCCACACTTCCAGCAGCCCTCCTGCTGTCCCACTCACACAATTGAATGTACAAAAAGATAATGATAAAAAAAAGGTTGAGGCAAATGTCACAGGAGAATGGAGAAGTTCATGTGACTGTGACTTGGCATCTCTAAAGGCCAGCGCACAAACACTGAGCATCTGACCCAAGAAAGTTCACCCACTGTTTACTCTGTGGGAGAGCAAATCTTCATACACAGGTCTTTATACTTCTGAATTGAATCTAAAAACATTACTCCATAATATTATACTTATTTGCAGACAAAGTTCATTGGTTAGAGCAGATAAACTCAGGATATCAGAGGATCTCCTGTATCTGGGTTTCCACTATTTTTTTTATTACCAACATTTTCTTTCTTTTTTTTTTTGTTGTAAGGAATGATGAGCACTAAGTTACTTGTGAATGAGTCATTTTTAGGTCAACAGTTTCATACCTGCAATGAAGACGTGACATAAATTGATGGCACATGTGTGGTTTCTTTAGAATTACAGTGTCACAAACACAAAATTACCAAACAAATATCCCTGACACGTGGCCTGAGCTTTCCACCTCATTATCTCCACACCACGATAAATGGCAAACCTGCCATCTAGAATGTATGAGCGCATTATGCAATACACACACCGCTGCTCATCTCCCACCTCCTGGTGTATCCACCCCTGGGGCAGGATGATTGGCATTCATGGGCAAAGTTATGGTCACACGCTCAATTACGAGTCTCATTACAGGAAGAGGGGCCAGAGGTCTTAATGAGGCCATGTCTGTGTGAACCTGAGCAGGTGTGAGGAGAATCCCGGGTCTAAGTTTCAGGCTCAGGCCAAGGAGGCCGAGATTACAGCACTAATCCAATGTTTGTCTGACACCAGCACTGATCCCCTAATCCAGGCTGCTGCTGCTGCACCATCTCCAGCCAGTTAGTCTGCCAGCAAACCCCCTCCCCTCCCCACCCCCACCCCTAACCACCCACAACATACAAACACACACCCCGGGATATAGACACCAGCTGCTGGCATCAGCTGTATCATAATGTCTGATGTGCATGTGTGTGTCAGTGTGTGTGTGTGTGTGTGTGGCACGGGGTGGGTGGTAGGCTACATAAATGAAGATATACATTTATGCATTCACAGATGGCTTGAGTGTGAAAAACTAGAGAAAATACATTCATATGAATATCATAGAATTAAAATGCACAATGGAAAACAAAGGGAAAGAGAGACAGGGAGATGTTCAGGAACCTCAGTCTATCTGAAACAATGGAATAAAACCAATCTACCATATTTACTGTACAAACCTGACCAGCTGTGTGCAGCTGTGAGTAAATTTCCCAACCTCCTCATGAAACATCTGCTGAGGGAAGACAATATTTTGCAGATTGTTCAGGGAAAACAACTGAACTTCCACTTGCGCCTGTGGCAAATTATTCCATACAATGAGACAATGCATTCAACTGGTGCCCCTCTTACATCCCTCCCCTCTCTAACTCTTCATCTCCAGACTGGCAGGCCTTGTGGTAAGAAGTACCCACTCTGACTCTTTCCATAAGGTCTCATTATACACGTTATTAAAAACAGCCACCACGGGTCAGTGAGCCGAGCTGAAGGCGTGTACTGTGGGCTTAGAGGAGGGGTTCGGCTATATGACGGTGCTGCTCTTCATACTGAAAGGAGCTTGACACCTGCAAAAGTGATGGAGAGTGACGATGTTCTGTTGTGCACAGTTTTTACAGGTACTTGTATCATTCTTGTGCAGTTTCTACAGTTTACAGATTGACTCTACAAGAATATATATGAAAAAATATAGAGGACTATGAGGTGTATGAAAGCAGCTCAGTCATCTACAAGATTCAAACACTGCTTACTTCTTGAAGCAACACTAATAATAAATCAATTGTGAAATACAGACTGAAGGGTGTGTTTCTGCATTTCCTTTTACTATTGCTATACTTATGAATGCATGATTAATTGGAAGTATTTCATGGTTGTCCTTCACATTAACTTGCTGATAACCTTCGGAAATATTTAAATGGTCATTTAAGCACCCAAAAATGTTCCAAAATATACATATAAATACTCATGGTCAATTGCCATTAGCTCAAAGCTCAGTATGTGGATCTAAATGAACAAAAGAGAAGCTGAGGTCATTACTGCTATTGATTAAATGACAGGACATCTTTTGCTATTTTTTCCTGAATAAAGACCTTTTTGGAGATGACAGAGAGCCCCGTTCATTCATTTCATAATGAGTTGAATGATGCAGCAAATGTAACATCATAACTGAGGTTTTGTTGCAGAAAATGCTGTGGAAACTTTCAGTAGCATAATATCTGGGAGGGAATCGTGGGATCCGTGAGGAATGCATCACAGAAGGGAGTTTGCACAGTGAGGCTGGCGGCAGTGTGCGGCCTATAAACTGGCTCTGCTGACTCTCATGGCTCTGCTGGTGATGTGCACAGCCAGCAGCAGGAAGAAGCCTTTGTAGTCCCCCCCAGGTATGAAAAGAACCTGTCTGTAATTCCAGTGGATCACACCGAGGAGCTCCCAGCATCTGGGCTGCATGTGTGAGCGTCCTGGTGGATCTGACTGTACACAGAGACCATTTCCCAGCCCTCGACAACCTCATCACTTTATGTACCGTAGCCCTCCTGCTTTTCGAAAAGCTCACATATAAATCTCCACACTTCCTTTTCAGTCTCATGCTAAACCAGAAACACACTCAGACACAGTAACATGAAAAGCGGCGTTATGTCCTGCGGTTCATCTATAGACACAGGATCTGATCTTACACTGACCAACAGCTGTGACAAAACTTTCACGAGAATCTTTTTCAACATGTGTTGACGTAAGACAATACCTTTAAAATTCAACTCTAATTTTCACCTTCTCACAGTCGTGTCAATAATAGACACACCCGCTAGTGTTGATCATCTCACGACCTGAGTGTGCTGTGTCAGCTGAACATGCTGTGTTCACTGAGGAAGGCTTCCAAAAAGCTAGCGGCATTTAATCTTAGATGTTTGACTTGTCTTGTCCAATGGGAGTCGACAGACTTGACAGTTCCTGAGGAACTATTCTGTGGGTTAAATCTGAGAAAATGAACCCAAACAGTGGTGAGCGAACAACTCAGGTATGAGAAGGAAGAGGAAACAAACCCAACTAAAAAAAAGTATGGATGTCATTGGATCCAGACCCGAATATCGCCTGAAACTATAATCTATAATCTATAACCTATAGAGAACCTTCAAATTTTTTTTACAAACCTTTACAAACACAGCTTTTCTCAGGTCACATGACACTGTTGATGTGATGTTAATCAGCCAATCATTGCAACTTAAATTAGTAAGAGGAAAAATGATGGAGCCAAATAAGTAGAGAGGGAACATAACAGGACAAGAAAGAGAAAACTCTTCATGTTATATTTCTAAAAATAATGTTCTGCCCGGGCCTTTGCTTGAAGGCAATTTGTCTTTGAATCTTAATTGAAAGCCTCTGGTATATACTGAAACATATCCAACTGATACAGCCAATTCCATGTGCCTTAACGCTTTCACCCCAAATTCAGTTCAAAACCAGGTGAATATATAAAAAAAAAAAAAAAAAACATACAGCAGCATTCAACACAGAGGGACGCACATCTCTCCCCTCTCTGCCTCCAGACTGGCCATACGCGTGGTGAGAAGTAGTGGCTCTGACACTTTCCATGCTGTCTCATCAGCCAGGTAATTAAAAACAGCCACCAGCCAGTCCGCGAGTGGAGCTGCGGGTGTGTACATACGATGTAGGTGGCCACCAAACCCTGTTAGCCACACATTTCCATTTAGTAAGCCGACAAAGACAACAGGGCACTGGAGCTAAAGAGTGAAGTCTGTGGTCTGCAGTGGAGGTGACATGTGTGGAATCAGTCAGCGGTGCGAGCTGAGGAAACTTGAACGCTGTTATTCTTGTGCGGTGTTACACAAACACTTGCAGAATGGCAAAGCAGCAAGGACGACAACGCTCCATTATAGTACAGCAGGTTTACATTATTTGGTGAGCCCGTCAGGTGGAAATCACTTCCCATAAAACACTGCATTACTTTTCAGTTTGGAGTAAAAGCCTCCATGTTAAGTGGATGGAAATTTGAATGACTTTTCTGTTCTTCCCTGCACACGTTCAGATCAATGTTTCCACCAAGACAACGTGTTGACAGCGAGGCAAAATTAATGCAAACATGCTGCTAAAAATGAAAATGTGTTCTTAAATGACGCTCCTGGTGGAAATTTTCTTTCTTCCCCCGCAAGAAAGTGTCAGTGGTGGGCTAAAATTAACCCGAGATTCTGTGCGTCAATCTGTTATTCTGTCAGTTTCCAGATGCTCCCATCCCCTCACAGCACCACCACCTCCTCCTGCTCCTCTCCTCCTTCCAAACCTCGCTCCTCTGTGGACAGGAGGTCATCTGCAGCCTCTGATCTCCACACACTTGGCCCTATGGCAGAATCACAGCAAAACACTGAGCCACACTTCTGATCGACACTGCACGAGTCTGAGATGGTGCACATCACGAAATATGTGCTGGGTGTGCACTTGTGCTCAGCTGTAAACACCCCCAGCTTACTATGTGTGCTCTGTTATTACGGTCTGTCTCCATTAACGGGAGCAGCAGCACTGTGTTTACATGTGGAGGGAGTCTGGAGAGGAATATGTGCTGAGGCTTTATCTGTATCACAAAGCTGCGCTGTGGTGGTGTTGTCTGTTTCCGACACCACAACCACACTTAGTCAGCTACATCTGAAAACACTTTTCCTCTTCATTAAGGCCTATTATTCACACTAACGCGTCCCTTTTTAACATAGAGAAACTATGTGGGCTATTTTGTTTTTGTTTTTCCAAAAAGCTTTAAAAGCTTTGAAATCGCTGTTGCCTCTAATCCTCACTTCATAGGTGCATTTCCATTAGCCTTCTTAATGCACTGACTGCACTCTGAAATTGCAAGCTAAAAATAAGTAATTGAAAAGGGTGATTTTTACATAAACTCTAAAATGTTTTACAATAAGGGTTTCAGAACAGTATGAGCAATATTTAGCAAAACTCAAGTGGAAATGCTTTCTTTACATTAGACCTGCTGTATCCAGTCACAGCACTCCAGATCTGAGGCAGACTGATGGAAACCTATTGTCACAGGAAACTGAGCAGACACAACGACGTTCTATATGTTTCTAAAAAAAAAACTATGGTGTTGGTCAGTTCTTGATCATAATTTATGAAGTGATGAAAGCAGCAATGTCTGGGGCTGAAAAACTATAAACCACTATAACACCTAAGAACCAAAGTTCCAAAAGCTGCAGTTCTTCTCCTGACCACTAGAGTGTGTTTCAAACAGTGAGTCCTTCTCCACTGACTCCATGATGTCCAACTTTAGAGCAGAAAACAAAACATGTTTACAGCCTGTTAAGAAAAACAAACAAAAAAAACTGTTTCTGGTCTCTACAGCTTATTCCTCCCTTGTGGCGACTGTTTACAGAAGGCTTTCAGTTTTGTATCATTGAGGATGTGGCCACTTTGAGTGACAGGTGGATGATTGTATGTATGCTTACCACAAGGGCGATTAATCTTATTTTCATCGCCATCGATATCAACATGCAGATAAACACATCGCAAAGGTTGCCTGAAATGCAATGAGCAAACTTTATTTACAGGCGTCATGCCTTCAGTCTCATACACCTCATACCTGTAACCTGAGCTTCACTGCTAGACGTAACGTAACAACAGCGGTGGACGAATGTTGGGTCCCTCTGCTATCTCGCCTGAAACGCGACCATGCGGCATTGATCAGCATATTTGTTCTGGCACGACTTCTCATGTTTAGTCGACTTGAAATGTTTGGAGCTTTTCACTCTTTTTCTGTGTTTTTGGTGTATTTGTGTGTCAGTGTTACAGCGCCACTACAGGCCTGGCTTATGTGCTACAGTGTATTGAGTCATTTTCAGAAAGACACAGGTTCCTGTGTCTGGTGTGTATTGATGTATGGTTAAAATGCACAATTGAATATTTGCTTATTTATCGTGAGTCACATCATCATCGCATCATTGAACAGTGTCATCGCATATCAGATATTTTGCTGATATCGTGCAGGCCTACTTATCACAAACTGGCAGACACACAGGTCTTCACTCCATGAACACCCCTCCTCCTTGCCTGTTTCTGGATTAGCTGGGAGTTAAGGATGGACTCTAGTACTGCCAAGATGGCGCTGGCAAAAGGCTCACTCTGATCTTGAAAACTGCTCTTCAGAAACCTGTAGGTGACATCTGTGTGGCTGCTGCCATCTTCATCTACAGTACATGGAGCTTATCAACTATGACTTTGACAGCAGGTGCACAGCATCTACAGGACACAGTCAGGTCTCTGTTTTCTAATTGTGAAGTTGTCTCATAACAGACACAATGAGTTATGAGTTCTGTTGTTTCGGTGAACACAGAGAACAAGGAGGGGACATAATGAAGGTTTAATGAGGTAACGAGCAAAGTAACTGTGTCTTCCCACAGCAGAGAACAACTCATTCATAGTTTTCATTTGTAGTAAAATGATTGAATGAGAAACAAAAGAAAGAGGAGATTCAGCCATTTTAGTTTTTGGTGTGCTCAGTGATTTTCAGTGTTTCCACAACAGGATGGATGTGTCTAACAAACATGCAAATATGAAGTGCTGCTATTTAAGGCTGTCAGTGCCCTCCCCCACTCCCATTTCATCATCTGTTCATCCCCGCTCCCTCCTCCCTTTCTAAACCGTGGGAGCCCCATAATGACCCCCCACCAGGGACAGTTTATTTTTTTCCAGATACAGGATCACATAGAGCAGTTACTCCCTGTGTTCACCTCCCAAACACCTCCATCGAAATCCTCATCCACCCCTCCGGCCTGACTGGTGCTGGTCCTCTGGGGGATCCTCACCTGTCACCATTAATGAGGGCTCCCTTGGTCGGGGGGGGGGGGGGTATACTACAGGATGAGGTAGTGCAGGGGAGGTAGTGGTGGGATGCAAAGCTCTGACAGCCCTTTCCCCTGTGATGGATGACGGATGGGAGATTAAGAAAGCCAGAAGCAGAGTGATTTCTGCCGGGAATAGCTCATCGTTGGGCTCTTGTAACGAGGCGAGAGTCTCTGACAGAGCATAGCGATGCGCTCTCAACTATAAAATCTTCCCTCAATGTGTGACCTTCTCTGAGCCGTGTTGAATGTATGAACAAGTACAGGAGAGGAAAACAGGCCTCGCTGTGTCTCTTGGTTTAAATGACAACAGTGTCAGCACAAGGACAGGCACACTGATAGTTGCTGCTTCTCAAATGTGTTTTGCTGCTTTTCTCTCTCATGAGGTTCTATGTGTGGAGCTTTTATATTACCTCACATATTTCCTTTACATTACCTCATGGTGTTTTTTGTAACAATTTTCTAACATTTTAAAGGGGAACTATGCAAGTCTGGTCTCTTTTCCTCTGTCCTGCTAACCCTCCTCCCAGCCAAGCCGCCAAGAAAGCAGTCCATCGAGCGATGGATAACATTATTTATCATATACGATGTTACGACGTGTATATTTGTGTAGTATTAGTAACCCGTAAGAGATTACGGGTTACAGCTCTCCTTCCCAGCACACCTGATACAATACACCTGACACAATGAGACGTACTATACTAGTAATAACTGGAATGGCACCCAGTAGAGCGCACACCTTCACCAAGGCCAAACAATACTGGCACAGGTATTCACTACTGTAAACGACAAAGATCTGAGCCAAGCTAAAAAAAACTGGAGACAGTAGAGGAAATGAAGAGAGCAGAGTGAAGGTAAAGACGGCAGAGACTGGAGATACAGACTGTGTACCACGAAGATTATCTGTGCCTGGCCTGTCACCCCCTTTTCCTCCGTTTTGCTTGTTAACTCTGTGAAACAAAATATCCCAGCGTGTCTGCAGGCATTTGGCGCTGGTAAGCTGCTTCCAATTTAAAGTAACTGTAGTGGATTGCAATTATTTCCCCTGTGCATGTCTTCTTTTTTCAGTTTTTGTAGTGAGGTCAGGAGTGTTTAGCGTCTCCTCAGCTCCACCGTCTCCTGAGCTGAACTGAAACTGAACTGAATGAATAACAATGTACTCCAGGCGGTGCAAAGTCTCACCCCCAAATTATCGACGACAAGCACAGTGTCACAGTCTAAGGTGTACCACCTGCTCCACGACCCCCCGCTGCCAGCCACCCACCTCGCAGACACACACACATATGTACCCAGAGACTGCTCAAGGGCATGAAACAAGAACAAAAATACAGGGGACACAGTTTGACATGGAGATGGGTCACACACAGCGAGGCCCCAAGGAGAGCTTTAACGGCACATCATGACAAAAAGGCAGACACACACACATGCACACGGTGACAACAGCCCACGCCCGGATCTCTCCGCTGAGTGCACCGAGCGCAGCTGGAGATGAAATGTGTCTACACGTCAGTGATGAAAACCAACAATTAACGTGACAAGAGAGTAGGCTGTCAGACAGAGGGTGAAGAGAGAGGGAGACGACAGACAGACACGGAGAGAGAAACGAACGTCTTCATGCATCACACAAACCAGACAAATACATCAGGGGGTGTTCACTGCAACGAGACACAATGATACACACAAACACTCTGCAGATTTAACAGGATAAGTCTTCTTGTGTTGTTAGATATCAACAGCAGGACCCCGTCTGAGATGCTCAATGGTATCAAAGGTTCAAATCATGTCCTCTGCATGAGCTTGTTGAATGTCAGCATTAAATGGCAGCTTTAGATTCTAGCCTATATCTCCTCCAGTCTGAGAGAATGACTCTTAGGCATGAACATCTTGTCAAACTGCATCTTGCTTTTGCAGGTGCTTCATCCATTCACTTCACTAAATGGTGTTTTGACCATTTAGCTGAGGTTGATGTGACAGAGACAAAGACAGCGTTAGAGTCAGACTGCATCTATACGCCTCTTTCCTTGTTTGTGGTGCCTGGTCTGTCACCGTGTGTCTGTGCATCTTGCTGGGAGTGGCTACTGATTCATTAACACCACACATCAAATGCAGTATATAGTTTGTGTCTATGTATTTGTATGTATATACTGCATGTGTGTGTTCACTTGTCATATATCCTTTTTTTCTTTCCCATGAAGATCTCAAATGTATAAAACTGTATAAATTGACATTTATCTTAGTGATGAGGGGTGGGGAATGTGAATGAAGGGGTTGGCTGTGTTGTGTTTGTGTGTTTATGTTTTCTAAATGACTCATTGATTTTGTAATGGATTCTCCTCCATTCTGTATTTTTTCCTCATGTTTGCTGGTGGATGGAGCTGGGAGGGGTACATGAACGTACCTGACACACTATACTTTGCACATGTTTGGTCCAGCTGTACCTGATCTCATGTTGCATTTATTTGGATTTTCTTTTTTATACAAAAAAACAAATAGATCACAAAAAATAAAGTGCATCACGTCACCTGCATAGTGCAAGTCATTCTATCATTTTAAAGATGTTCATCAGTCTTGTTTAAAGCTGAGTGCCCCCGACTCCACCGCCTCCAGGTCTCCTGACATTCACACAACGTCTGACATTTCATCATCTCTCTGTGTTATCCTCACACTTTATCAAAAAGCTGCTGAAACCCCAGGAGAGGGTGAGTCGTAAGGCGCGACTTTCTAAACACCCCCTCCATTATTCCCCCACACCCCTCCATCTTTACTCTTAAAGGTCAGGTCAGCTGAATAAGGTGATCGGTCTCCATTTTAATGGTTCCCTTTGTCTCTTTGTCTCCTTGCTTGAGTGCTGGCCAGCCTGGACCATGGGACAATGCTGCTACATGCTGATTAAACATAATGAGAAAATCTGTGGGATATTTAGCTGTGACTTTTAACAGGAGAAAAAAAACACCTAATAGCTGCTCTGATTCAAATCCCTCTCAGTGTGTGTGTTTTTGTGGCAGGAAATTCAGGTTTCTAAGTCAGGCATTAAGCTGAGTCTGACTTAATGAGCGCTAAGCTGCAACAGGAGACAAGGAGCAGAGAGTGTATGAAGCTCCACAACCTTTTTTTTATCTTAAATTCACAGAACTGAGCATGCACCTACAGACGCTCAAGGAGCAAATTAATTTGAATTAAACAATTCTGTCAGTGCTCCAGCTGGACACAAAGACATGGCCTTGATAGCAGGACAGTGGCGTCACCTGCCCCCTGTCGAACAACAGATACACATAGAGAGATCATATAATAAATATATAATGGAGCAGCAGTCAGTGCAGTCAGGCAGACAGGCTGCCATGCTGGCAGAACGTGAGTGAGGGCTGAGGTTTTTTACGATGCTTGTTTTATTATTCATAAAGAGGATGAGGTTTCCAGGATGCCGGGCTTGTTGTTGGCTGGAGTCCTGAAGCGGCTCCATTCATTCACTCCCTCACACACACACACACACTGTGCTGCTAAGAGTGTGTCTGCGGGGATATGCCTAAGCAGAAGATCTAGTTTCCCACATGAGGAACGACTGCCGCAGCAGCTTCACTCTTACAAATGAGGCAACAGCATGAGGTTTGAAAAGGCTTTTACCAAAAGTACCAACAGCAAGTGTGTCTGTCATAAAAAACAGGCAGTAAAAAGAAACTCCAAATCAGTGCCGTGATTCTGTGTGGTCTCCATGGCGGTGATAAAAGCCTGGATTCAATAGCTCATGTCACCACGTTACAGGCTCTGACACAGACTCCGGCCTCTGCATTTTAATATTTTATTAGTCTCATCCGCTATCTCCCACCAATCAGTCGATATCCTGACAGAGAGGGAGCAGAGACAGTGACAGCGCCTGGCGTCAATCATTTTTACAGTCTGGCTCAGCGAGGCATCCAACAGATGCTGAGCCCAGAGCAGCTCCGCCAGCGCTTGAGCTTCGCTCTTTCAGGTGCGAGTAGTTGCGTGAGGGGAGGTAAAGAGGTGAGAGGAAGTGACAGTGAGTGCTGTGGGTGTTCCTCAAAGTCACAGTTAGAGTAGTAGTGTCAGAGCAGCGTTGCATCCATTACAAGAAAAAGAGAGAGAGACGCCTCCACATGCAGGATCAACAGCTCTCAGAGAGGCCCAGGGTCGGACTGGCCATCAAGCACACTGAGGAAAATCCCAGTGGGCTGATGGACCGTCAAAAGATCGATAAAGGTTTTTCCAGCCATGTCGGTCTCTTAACCGACCCTCTCTCTCTCTCTCTCTCACTCTCTCTCTCTCTCTCTCATTCAAGCAGCAACCTCCGAGGATGACAAATGGAGCCTCCATCCAAGTGCTAGAAATTGCACTTCTTCAAATGACCACTTGAGTCTGACTCTAAAAGCAAATCGCTCTCCACTGACTCCCTGGTTAAAATGTCCAACTTTACAGCAGAAATAAATATGTTTATAGCCTGGTACACAAACAGCTGTGGTACAACTAATTTTGGGGGGATGGCACTCAACACACAACACACAACATCAAACACTAACATCATGATTCATTTATCAACTAGAGGACAACCTGCTCAACCTCCTGAGCCACAGCTGTGGAACAACAACAACAAAAAAAAAACTCCCCACAGAGGAATGAAACACATACAGTATCAGAGAGATATCCAGTATATCTCAAGATGGGGACTTGACCATCAGAAACATATGCAAACACACACGTGTGAGGACAATGTTTTGCTGTGGTAGCTACAGACAGTAGCATTGCAGCACTAAAATGAAGTCTGGCTTATGAATTTCAATGTGAGGAAAATTTGCAGTTATTAGATAAACCTGTTCAGCTCCAGGCATCTGGCAAATGACTAAAGCAGAGCGGAGGAGTGGGAGGATGCGGGAGAAAAAGCACTGCAGGTGAGAGAGGAGTGGGGAGGAAAGGGAGACAAAGGGGGGGAGGAAATGAGGGGACACATTTTTATTTTCAACGGAGCTCCCTCTTCTCTCAGTCACTCTGTGTCTCCGTAAGGTTTTAACTGTCGGCACAGCGTTGGACACTGAGATTTTTCACCTTATGAAATAAATTTTAATTCGGTTTATATTTTTCACATGAAGCGCTCATTTCATTATTTAAAGAATTTTGAGCAGCAGGCCGTGTTTGCAAACCATCAGCCAAATAAACCTCAGAGTCCACTTTACTTTCTCTATTGAACAATGCATATTTTGCTGAAGGGTAGTAAAATGAAACATTAGAGGAACCTGATGTGCATATTAAACTAATCACACTGACATCTGAAGCAGTCAGCTTTCCATTAGGAAACAATGATAGGTCATTTACAGTCGACATCAAAGTAACCGGTCCTGAGTGAAAATCAGACCATCTACATCTCATGTGCAAATATCACATGTCAAGAAACCTATCCACAGCTTCTTGTCACATGTCAGTGGTAAATCACAGAAAATACAAAGTAGACATTTTGTACACATCTGGAGACGGATGTTAATTAGCTACCATAAGAACTCGTGAATCTGCCAGCTACACTTCTCATTTCACTTATCAGCTAATCACAGCTCTGCACTTGGAAAATGACACATTTCCAAATGGCATTTTTAATGTAAATGCAAACTGACTGTTCAGTTCTACCTCTTTCTACTTCCAGTGGCTATATCCCCCCTCCCCCCGCAGGTGTCAAACTCTCTTCGCCCTCGCAGAAGGGTGCAGGTGGTTAACGCTGAATAAAAACAGAGGATCTCTGCATGTTCATCCGACAGAGACGAGTAGAGCAGAAATCAATGCTCATAGACCATCAGATGACTAAACAAGGGTTAAAAGGGTCAATGAATGGGGCTAATATTGGGCTTTAATTAAATATTGGCTATTGGCAAATTAGTGTAGTTCATACAGGGTCTGTTCAGAGCTCACAGCCGATGTCATTAGTCTGATTTCACCACCTCATTGTTGAGTGTTAGTGTCACAAATAAGATCTTGTCAAAGCTGAACTCTGTTTGAATCTGTATTTCTGGAAAAATGTATGAATTGCTGTGGTTGTTATTTTCCTGTAAATCCATAAAATGCACATTTTCCAGCTTCTCTTCACATTAAAACACGATTTAAAAAACAGGTATTAAGTCTACCTTGCACAGAGCACAGCTGTTGTTAACAGTGATCTCTATCATCAAGACTTTAATGAATAAACTAACACAACAACATCCTAAATGAGCCGTTGAGAGGAGGATAATAAAGAGACGAGAGGACAGAGGGGAGTGTTTACATGCAGAGCAGGAGGGGAACAAAAAGATGGGAAATTCATTGCACTCTTGGTCTCTTTAAAGATTGTCTCCCCATGCTATTGCCTGTCTGTACCCTCAGCCCGTGTGCAGAATATTGATTGCTTTTACTCTGATTTACCTCATCTCATTACCTGAGCGTGTAGGGATGTGAAAGTCTGTCTAATATTTGGAGTGTGTAGACCAGTCTTGTTAGCCCTGCGGTGTGGTAGAGGTTGTGTGACGAACAGCACCTCTGAAGCCCAGCGATCAATACAAAATACATAGAGAAAACCTTCACCTGCTGGCTGCAGCACAGGAAGAGGAAACACACCGAAGGAGGCCTGAAACTAGAGGTTCATCTTACACTGCAACTGCTGTGACTTTTCGCCAAATTTCACTCAGTTTGTCTGTGTTTACTTGGCCTAAAACCTTTTACTCCTTCCTGTTCCTGATCAGAAGGCTCTGCAGGACGACACACCAAGGAAAACCCAGCAGGCTCAAAAATGATAATCAATCATCATATGCAGGACCAAACATAAATCAGTTAATCAGTTAATAAACTGTAAGCCACTGTCCTTTATTCTTTTTTTTTTTTTTTTTTTTTATACATGTGATGGTGAAGTGAACAGCATCACAATTTGAATACTTTGGATAAAATATGGAGTTTGCAGAACTGAGCAGCACAATGTCAGATGTGTTCCTCATATTTTCCTGGCATTTCATTCATACACAGAATGATGAAAACATTTATCAGATTCTGTAAGAAAATAATCAACAGACTAATCGTTAGTTGCACCTCTGAGACACAAGTCTGTCTTCAGCTCCATCTTCGATCCATTCTGCTCCCTCCACCAGCTCTCTGGAGGATCTCAGAGAAATGGCAATAAGAGCATGTTGATATTCTGCAGAGGTTGCACTGTCTGGGTCACCAGGATTACCCAGGGGGGAGGAGAGACCACGGAAAAGAATGAGGGATAAGAAAAGAAAAGGAGAAGTGGTGGGGTAGAAGAGGGAAATGTGTACACAGTGAAGCCCACTGTATATCCAGGGGTGTGACTCTTTCATTCTCTGGTGTATTTCTGCCTCAGAGAAACGCTGACAGGAGATGAAGGTCCTCCACTTTCTCCAGTCACAGACTGCTGAGATGAATGGAGACGGTTCAAAGACTCTGCGCGGGTGTATTAACAGTGGTTGGTCCAGGGTGACCTCCCATCCTCCTCCACACTGACACATACACAGTCACAGAGTCTATTCAGAGGCAAACTCTCCACTTCAGATGGAGGAGAGTGAACAGAAACTTCCACAAGTGTGTGATCAAGAATCTCATCAAAGGGGAGAGAGATTTCTCCACAGCAACACTGTGGCAGGAAAGTCTGTATCAAAGCTCATTTTCTCATCCAACCATGTTCACTATAACAGAGGAAATGCATTCAATCAAGGACTGGAAGAGGGTCAGGAAGGGTACGATGCACACTGAACTGAACACTTGAATTGAGAACTGAAATGTGACTTCCTACTTATCTTAAAACTCCTGGATTTTATTCAAGTGGTAAAAAGTGCCATCAATCCAAGGGCTCACCACAGCTCAGTGATGAGATTTAACATATCAGTGAAAGGAAGAGAGTTACGCACACCGTGAGTGAACTTGTGGAGGTGCTGGTGCCTGAACCTGCTCCAATCACAGCACTGTAAGGTGTCACATCAAAAGATATCCAGATATCACCTAGATCGTTACAGGAGCCAAAAAAAGAATATCTGGATTCTTGGGATCAACTGTGAGATCACCACAAACTAGACATTACACTATGTTAATAAACCTCTGTCCCGCAGGAGCTCTTTGTGGTTCCAGCCAGGTGATGACCTGATACTCATGTATCTAATAATATCCATATGTAATGTTTGTCCAATCACACAGAGCAAACAGGCTCCCGTCTGGACACCAAGGTCAATCACTTCATTTGAATTTCCATCTCTGGCAGACTAGACTACAGGCATGTACAGAGGAGCGGAGTGAGTTGGTGGGAGGTTTGCCTCTGGAAAACTAACTGTGCATATGTATTCAGACATATTGACTGGCATTTGGTTTCTGCAGCCAGTTTTTTTTCCCATTTAATATAAACTTTTCTCAGTTAGCCATAATCACACTTCTCATTGCCGCTCTGCACATTCACACCTCTGATTCAGGTGCATCACTGTCATGTTGCAGGTTTCCATTTAAAATACATGAAGCTTCTTTCCTATTTGTGAGTGATAAGCAATTAATGAAATCTCCTCACTAACATATGAAGAAATCTCAGACCATGTGTGTGAAGCCCCCTGCTGCGCCACAGCAGTGTCCTGCAGCTGCCCTCCTGCCAGCGGGTCGCAAGGAGTCCACAACATGAGCCAAAATTACTAGGAGTGCGGTGGATGAGAGTGTGAGGGGAAGGGAGGGGAGGGGAGGGGAGGGGAGGGGGGTATCTTGAAGATATTATGATACTACAGCCTGAGTAAATCAGCACAGTGGGGTGAGGGGCCCGGAGTGTCTCACTCACAGCGAGGGGCTTGCAGGAAATCACTGGAATAGGAAAAGCCCTTCAGAAAGCTGGACGGCTGCTGGGTACAAGCGACACGCCAGAAAAATAAAAGACTAATAAATAAATAGGAAAATGAGCAAGACAGGAAAAGAAGAGGGAGAGAGGCCACGGAGAGAGTGAAGGTGAAGGTGTAGATGTTTTCCACAGGGAGAGATGGTGGTGTTGTGATGGATGAGCTGGGATGAGCAAGAAAAATCCATATAAACATGAACACATGATATGAACCAAATAAAACACATTCATCCAGGTTCAGGTCTTAGCAGCAGCTGGAAAAGCAAAGTAGCCCTGACATCCTTCTCCCTAAAGCCTTGTCCTCCGGCTCTTCTCTAAGGGATCCTGGGTCTCCTCCGAGCTGGACAAATGCAAAAATACCTGCTCCTGGTGGATGTACCTGAGCTGCTCCATAAGACTCTGAAAAATGTTGTAGGTTTAAGTAATGCTTAACCCGTAAAGAACTGTAGCTGAGGTGGGAAATTAGAAGAAGCAGTGCAACTGAGACCTGAGAGCTACACACAAGATTTACAAATTCATTCAGGCTTCCAAGTGTACACATGTTTAGGGACTCCTCACCAGAGTGTGTCTGAGAAACGTGATCAGACATTAAGCTTTGTGTTAGCTGGAAACATCCATTCATGCAGAACAGACAAAAAAACAGTGGAGACAGATGTGCTCTGAGCTGCGCTATTAGCAGCCAGATATCTGCCATCTCGCTCAGCACTGCAGCACTGCACACACACAAATATCAGGGAACATTTCCATTCATTAGCATTTATTCACTCTGTAACTAGCTCTCAGAGAACAGCCAGAGAAAATATAGAGAGACATGAGAGAGAAAGCTTCTAGTCACATCAAAAGCAAAGACCTTGTCAGTCAGCAGCATGGGGTTCCACCTTCACAACAACAACCTACTGCTGGGTGCCACTCCTTGACATCACACACACACACACACTGTAACCCGCAATTGCCTAAAGGCAGTAAAGTAAGTGGTCTGCACATTCATTTAACCACGATGGAAGTAAATGGGATTACCAAGGTTATAGACCTTCACCAAAAGACTTTTTCTCTTTTCAATAACATGTTCACAAGCCAAAAAACAGTGTTTTCTGAGGTCACTATGACCTTTGACCATTTGACAACCAGTCTAATAAGATCATCTTTGAGTCTAAAGGAATTTTTGAGTCAAGTTTGAAGAAATTCCCTGCAAGCGTTGCTGAAACATTGTGTTGACAAGACCAAAACTGTATTTTCTGAGGTCAGACTAACATTGACCGTTGACCACCAAATTTGATCAATTCATCCTCCAGTCCAAGTGAATATAAACTGAAATTAGAGGATGCAAACGCAACTAGAAGGAACTCATGTCATGTTTTGTGGTGCAGTTGTTCAACCTAAACTGG
The DNA here is from genome assembly GCA_021432705.1 of Caranx ignobilis. Lineage (NCBI taxonomy): Eukaryota > Metazoa > Chordata > Actinopteri > Carangiformes > Carangidae > Caranx > Caranx ignobilis. The sequence continues at coordinate 30,578,492 of MU270012.1, forward strand.
TCATTAAATACAACTCTGAAGAACTGGAACTGCCTCTGTGCCTCCATTCCTTTAATTGTGATGTCTACAAACAACATTATCTAATTTCCTCATAAGCACCCATATGTAATCTTGTGTTCTTTGGCTCAGGCTTATCTACCATGGATATTTGTCAGTGAGAGGGTTTTGGCGATATCCTGCTGATAAACTGACTAATTCATTAACAGGGATGAAAACAAATCCTCCTTGGCAGAAAATGGAAAACATGAATGTAACCTCTGCCTCTGACCTTTCTGGAAACTTACATTTATTCATTCCACATAATTCCTTCTTTTTCGACTTCCTCCTACTCACCAACATCTGTCCTCGTTGTGAGGAAAACCAGCGCAGAGGCTTCTGTTTTTAAATTAAGTTGCAGGCTGAGATAAGAATTGCTTCATGGCACACATGTGAATCAGGAATGCAAAATGGTCAAAAGACCACCTGTCCTGCAGATGGTACAGGGATAATAATATTTCAAGATGGAAGTTTATGATTCTTTATTGATTTCATCTGCGAGAGTTGCTTCAATCACAAAATGGGAGAAAATCAAAGAAGAGATGGATGTAAAGGCGGAGGTTACAGAGAGGTGACTGACACGTGTGATGGAGCTGTCACAGTGGAAGCTATTCTTCATGCTCTGTATCCCACAATTTGCACATTTCAATATTACCACAATGTTCTCCTTTATCACCTACATCGCCTGTGGAAAAAGAGGGAAACCAGTTCTGCATATAAATGCACCAGTTGCTTCCAATGTTCAACACTGCTTTGAAGACAACGCAGTGACTACACACTGTGTAGGTAATTTTACAAGAGGGATACAGGCAGTGAGATGTATATGAAGAAAAAAGTGAAATATGCATTAAAGATGATGCAGGGAGCCCCCAGAGTGAGCAAGATAAAAGATGCAGCATCATCAAAAACACATCTCTTTATACCACACTGCAGGAAATGCTTCTCGATGTTAGATTAACTCTTGTGATTAAGTACATGGTCCTGTAACACAACTTTTCCTTCTTTTTTTTTTCTTAACAGCCACAGTTTGGAGCACCTGCTTAGGACCTCAGTATAGTAAGAACTATACCTGTATGTTGACATGTATAAGCAGCTCAGAGGTTCAAACTTTGCTTTTCAAGAATAAATAAGCAGAACTGAAAATTCAGAAAACTAGTGACTACGTCCTACAATTTAAATGCCTCTGCTGGCTCACTGCAGTGAAACTGTTGAGATGTGTGGTCAGAATAGTGATACCCATGCGCCTATTCTCACGTGTCTGTAATCTGCAATGCACAATGAGTTTTCTATACCAGCGGCTTGTCCGTTCTTTTCCTTTACAATGAGCGGCACCTGTGTTTACCTGCCTCGGCCTTACCGTACACCCCCTCTGCCACAAATCAAATATGTGACTTCCACATCAGCATATTTATAATTCTTATGAATTTGTGTCCAACCCAAATCACAAGACAATGGCCTGAGTGCGCCTTAACACACACACATATTTCCAAGGGTTCATGAGGTATTCCCTGAGCTGAGTAAATGAGTTGAAGCGCAGGGAAGCGGAAATCAATTTGGAACATTCACTATTCATGCCTCTTCCTTCACTGACTCTATTTACCTCACCTCCACTTATTTACATATCCATTTTATTCATTTATCTTTGGTGAGGTCCTGCGGGCGGCTGCAGTGGATGTATGGAATAACAAAACGCTCATTACTATTCAGACAGATGTGCCAGGTTTACATGGTCAGACTGAGACAAATCGCTGAGAAGAGAATTATGACTCCATGGATAAAAAAAAAAAAAAAGACTCACTGCAAATACACACTCAATGTGCCCATGTGGTTGGTACTGTTAGTGTGTGTATGTATTGAGCTAGCTATACAGGAAGCCTACCTGCGTGTGTCGGTCTCAGGGAAAGTAATTAAATGGTGAGATATGAGAGGGCTGAGGGGTTTTATTCCATCCACAATCTGTAGCAGCTGATTTCACTGATTAGCTCCTTCTTATTGGCTGAAGGTGAAATCAGCTGCTTTTGTGTTTGGTTAAAGACTCTCAACACTCATCATCACCTCACACCAGACGCCTTAGTGGATAGTCTTGACCCCATTGTACAGTTTTTACTCAGAATTAGCAGGGCACTCAGTGGTGATGACAGTTTTGTGTTGCTGTGCAGCTTCAATGCGCATCTTCAGAATCGACAATGAGTTTTTCTAAAATTAATCTGATGCCAAAGTAAACTTGGCAAACTGGGGGGCCACACAGCTTGCAGCAGTTGCATTTTGCACTAGAATTTGTGCAGAAAAAGGAGGGGGAAAGAAAATACAACAGAGTTATGAAGATGTGCACAGTGGTTTGTTAGGAGAGTTACAAGTGGTAGTTTATTGATCAAACAGTTGTTTGTTAATGATGGATAGATCTGTCCCATCAAGAGTAGCCTGATCATGTTAACAGTTATGGACCCTGGAAGACGTAGAGGAGCTTGGGCTGGGGAATAACACAATATCAACAATGAGCCTGACAAAATGCCTGAAAGAATGGTCATATACACGAGAGATCGAGGAGATTCATGCATCCATATAAGACAAAACGTAGCCAAGAGAGGTCGCAAAACATTGGTGGTTTAAAATAATCTTCCCAGCTATCTGAACAGGTACCATCCCACCCAGTCCAAGGCTGCATCCCAAACAGCTCAGGCACCTGAGCTCACAAACAATTGGCTGCTATCTCACACAGCCACAGTCACAACTTTTGCATCTTTATTCTTTATTACTGTGTAGGAAACAGCTGCTAGCAATAGTCAATATATGGACCTTTTGTGTGTCGCATGTGATGAGTATAAAAAAATGACAGTTAAGAACATAATAAATCCCACTTATAAATAAAAGTAACAATGAGAAGTTAGCTATTATAGCTAGTCATATCACCCTGTCTTTATCAGAGCATCATCTTAGTTATAAAATGATCCCTCTGGGACAGAGGGACTTGGACATCATCAGTCTGCAAAGCTTAATGTGGTCCAGAGGTTATTTTGAAGTGCTGTGTAGCTAACCCTTTGGTCCTTTCAATTCCACTCATCTATTTCTACTGAAACTGACAATTTTCTTGATTTCTGAAAATGCAAAATGTAATGATTGTGAATGTGATCTATGAAAAAGTTAACCACATACAAAGCAGTGGTGGATATGAAAGCATATGAACAGCATCAGGGAGTGGGAGGTGTTTGGTCAGTCTGAGCTGTAATCTGACCTAACATGACAACTTCAAAGTATTTAAAATCCCTACTTGTAATCCTTTTTACACATATCAATATCCAGCTTGGTACATCATCACATGTTCTTCTCAAACTGTGTGTGTTATGCAAAAAAACAGCAACAACAGCAGGTGAGATTCAAAGTCTAACTTGAGCTCCCGTGGTTTAATATTCTCACTTTATCTTTACTGGTTTCAAAGTTTCACAGCATTTTCTGACTCAGATAATGACTCAAGGTCTCTGGGGTGTAAATGAGGTTGTTGCTACTGTTTGGCCTGTGATTGCATCATCAGGTGTAGGATTTGTGATGAAAAGCTGCCCCATAAACGATGATTCCCACGATTAGTGGCGAGCTTAATGGAGCACACAGCGGCCGTGTCCTGCTCTGCAAGATTAAAGGATACACAGTTTAAAAAATTGGGTATTGGTCCTTTAAAGAAAGACAAGGATTACATGCTGATGGCCATAACTCTCAGGGAATGAGGTGGCAGAAATGCTGACATGGTTAAAATCCAAATTAAGTGTTTGCACGTGTGACATACTGGTGCACAGGGCAGCCTCAGTGATGCCAATAGCGCCTAGATATCTCACCTCGTTGACAGGCGAGTGTGGATCTGTCACAAAATTTCTCTTCAGTGTAACCGCACACACAGATTCGGAGCAAGCTTGTACTAAGATCTGGTCCAGATGTACAATTATTATGTGTGGTGCTGTTGTGTGGAACCAGCCTTCTCGTTTTCAGTCCAACTCTGATGGATGATGATGACAATAAAGATGATGATGATCGCACTGTTTAAAAAAAAGGACATGTTAGAGGATTGGTGGAAGATGTGGTGGACGATTTCGATTTGTGGGATGTCACTCACAGATCCAGTTTCCATAATGTGAGCAAAATACTTTAATTTACCTGCAATGTGAAATCTACTGAGTACATTGATGACACACCATCATTCTTTTCATTGGCTGTGAGTCTTGTAAATAAAACATACAACTTATTTGAGCTAACCTTCAAAACTGAAGCTACAACAACTGGTAATCTTGATAACTGGAACATTAAGCTGTACACCTATAAAAAGGTGGAACTTACAAATATTTGGATTTACTCCAAATATTACTCTAATTGCTGTTGATATATCTTCTTTCAGACTGAATTCAACTGAATTGAACCACTTACACTTTACCTACATACGCTACATCTTTGTTGATTTTACTATCACATATTCACCAGCTTCTCAGTCATTACAGGCCAATTTTGACAGAATACTACCAGGAACAATATGGCCTAGAATTATTACTTATTCTATTACTGCATCACACTTTTTCTGCCAGCAGTATAATAATACAACAATAATCCCTAATGACATTAATGAAAACAACCTGCTTACCCCGTAACATTTAAGTCTGTAAGACATTCTTTCATATCTAGTCTTTTTGGTGATGTGATGCACAAATTCGTTTGGTAACCTTGGAACCTTAAGCTGGAAAAATGTTTGCTTGTGTGTGAACTCACAGTACACCAATAACTCCTCAGCTCCTGATAAAGGAGGAGGGAAAAAAAGAGGAAGGTCAATAAACATTGAGGAAAAAGAGCACAAGTGAAAAGTGTCTGAGAGGAGCCACCGTGATGTGTAGAGGAGGTGGGGGTGGAGAGAGGGTGATGGATCCTCACTTGGGGAGGCAACAGAGGGAGAGAGAGAAAGAGAGGGGGAGAGAGAGGTGTCTCAAGATGGAGGAGTAATCTTCCTCTCGTTGATGAACGCTCCTCCTTGCCTCGTACATCATCGGCAGGCGACAGCGCCTCTGCTCTCCAGTCGATACCATCAGGATTTGACGGACATTTTTCTCTCTTCAAGAATCTCACACATACATTACACTGAAGTGACCCACTGAAGGGCTGCTCATGCAACAACACAGCAGAGCCGTGTTTTGCTGTACGGCGATTTGTCTCCAGCATGCCAAACAAGCAGCATCCTAGTTTGGAAAATAAAAAGAGTTCATCTGCTTCACCTGCTCTGAAATGTTCTGATCGGTTTCTAAAATGCCAGGAAATCAGGTTAGACCAGCTCCAGTGAGCCCAAATTAGTCAGTCATTTATTAAAACTGGTAATTTATGACAGAGTATAAAGCCAGGACTTGTAAAAATAAAACAAACAGAGCAGAGAGACTGTTCCTCCCGGTCTCATTTGTAATGCCTGTAAACTCTTCATCATGTAAAGCCCCTGTTAAAATGAGGCCAAGTTTCTGTGAGGAGACCGTTATTGGAGTTTGCTCCCCGACATACTTTTCTACAAGTCAACACACCTAAGTCCTTGGGAAGTTATTTCCTGTGACCGACACCTTTACCCAGACTGGCAGTGTCTTGGCAGGCTGATAAGATAAGAAGGAGATGCAACGGTCCAATAATCTGTGGTCAAGGCCCATAAACCGGCAGTCATCAATCATGTCAGAGCGCACCTGAGAAAATACTTCAATGTGACAGCAGTCACAACAAATCCAGACCCGGTCATTGTAATTTAAGGAGGGTGGATTTATATACATTTTGTTACGCTCCACTTTCAGAGCATGAAGAACCTGTGGGTATCAGGTGTCAAGATCACACTCTCTGTGTTTTCAGTTTGCTTCAAGTCAGGTACATTATCAGGTTTGGATTTTACAATCTGTGTAACATACACCCTCTATAGGTGGACCGTGCATTGTCAACATGAGAGGAGAAACTGAGAGGAATCTGAAGAAGAGCATCAGAGGAAGCTGGAAGAGGGCTGATGCTGGTTCTGGAAGTTGTTTGTCCAGTGTAACCTCAGAAACACTGTAAACATCTAATCATTTTCCATATTTTTTGCATCAACTTGGTATGGTGAATGCCTTTAAATGTTATAATGTGCATTAACTATATTACTGTTTACCAGAGAATGAAACCAGGCCAGAAATCAAGTTTCTACAAAGCATTATCTTTATCTTCAGCTGGCAGTAGGAGTCACACACACACAACACAATTTGTCACCACCTTTGGTGCATCTTGGGAAGTGAAGCTGAATTCTCTCCTGAGGTCTATTAGCTACTGACATACACTTGAACCTTCATCTTTTTATCAAAATACAGACATTATCACAGGGATGCTCATACTTTGTAGTGATGATTCAACCATGAGAGTCTCATGTCCATCCAAACTTTAGACATAAAGCAGGTTTTACAGACATATTCATGTTGTAGCTACACAACCAGGAGCACCAATGTAGGAACACTGCAACCTAACAGAGCCAGTAGCTTACAACTTACATGATTCTACGATTGTTTTCTCTGGCAGCTTTCAGAAAACACTTACTGGCATTTTAGTTGTACAGTTTTTTTTTTTTTAAATGCAGTGAGTGTGACCCCAGTGTGAACTATAGAGCCATACTATAATCTGCATTCTGCTCACGGTGGCAGCAGAGGCTCCACTGTTACATCTCCACAGCCATGATTTAACTAATCGCCTCAGCTGCTCATTCTTTGTCATGTTAAAGAATAGTCAGCAGCCGAACGGTTATATTGCAGACCACTTGTATTCAGACGTCTTCCCATTTCCACTGCTGTTCGTGTACAACCGTGCAGGTGCTGTATTTCACACTGCATTTCAATGGGCTGTTTTCCATACTCCACTATAGGACTGTTATCACCCATCGCCCAACGGTGAGATATGGTTCAGGCTTTATTGCATTTCCATGGAGCTGAGTGTTCCTCAGCTCCGCCATAGTGTTATCTCAGGCAGCTTACGGTGATCCTTCACTAGGACTTACTCCTCTCATCAATTCTGCCCGTCGCTCCGCTGAACCACACGTCTGTGATTGGCTGGCAGTTGGGGCCGCCTCATTGGGAGTAAGCTCTGATTGGCTCTGCTGTGTTCTTCATTAGAGAGGACTTGGACAGCGGGCTGACCCCTGGAAGGTTCCAGTGCATGTTGTGATAAATGAGCTTTTTCTTCTCTGTCACACCACCACATTCATATACCCACGCATGCATGTATGCTGCACACAAACGTACACAAATGCACAAACAGGAAGCGTGCACCACTCCCGTCTTCTCCTGTGAATACTGCATCACTCCAAAAAAGCTGAACCTCAGCTGCCTGCAGGCCTGGCTTCCAAGTCTATGGTAACCTTTAGTCAAAAGTGCTTACTGTAGTCTAAATTAAGATATGCAAACACCCAAACAGCCTCATTTGCATTCTGGATGAGGCAAAGTCTTCAGTTTTTGGCAGGTGCTGCGGAGCCTGAGCTGACCTTGATAAAGCGATCCAAATAGGCAGAAACTCAGTTGCTCCAAGAATCTCTGCAACACAGAAATTCACCCTGAGTAGATGCAGTTATACTTTTGTGGCATTTAACTTGAATCTGAGATTACAATTAGATGTGCACTGAAAAATGTGTTTAGGAGCACAAATGTAAATGGGACCTGTAGACACTTTCTAAGCTTTTTAAGCAGACTTTATTATAGAGGTGCTCATACTGTTTAAAGCATAGATACATAGCTGTTAAAAGTAAGCAATTGTCAAATAAACACTTAAAAACCTCAAATATGAATAAATTGAACTATTTTGCTTGTAAATGTCCCTTTATTGTGGAAACACACATTTTTGATTTGCATTGCACCCCGCAGGGCTTTATGCAAGCTAAATATTTCAACTTAGAACCACATGTGGTCCTTGAGAAGAAAAATAAGCGTCAAGCTCTGCATGCTGTGTGGAAAATGTGTTTAGCCTGAATGCCAGAATTACAAAGGATCCACACCTCCACAGCTACAAATGCAACATTCAGGCTGTGACAACAAATTATGACACGGAAGCAATTCACTGGGATTCTCTGGGATTCATCTCAGTTTTCTGCAAACATCCCGCCAGGCTGGAATTTTTTTTAAAATCCAGAACTTGCACAGAGTTAGGATGAATTAAATATTTAAAATTTCTGAGACATCCTCTGGTTTATGGTCTACCACAACAACCTGTGTCAGCTGCCGCCACTAAACAACAGCAGCATCTCACTGTGATCAGTGTAAACCACACACATCAAACCAAATGATTTCTAGAGGATGACAGAGAGGAAGACAGACTTTACAGGATTTCCAGTTGAGGTGGGTACAGGCACTCTGGTATTAAATGTGACCCAGGGGCAACGTTTTTAAAGGCAGTGGTATCGATGAGCTCCAACGCCATCAGTTCTGCTCTCTGTGCCGGAGAATTAAAAACATAGATTTCCTATTTGTTACTGCAACATAAAAGTTCTTCCTCACATTTTATCTCAGTCTGTGTGTGGCTGCTGCTCCCAATGCAGAAGTTCATCCGAACTCTCTCTGTAACACACATACACAAACTCCACTGTTGGTGACAAAGGCCAAGAGAAGATACTACTAACAACAGAAACACAAGCAGCCTCTCGTAACATCTGAAGATAGTCCACCACATACAGGAGCAACAGTTCATCACTCATACTCATACTCATACATCACTACAATACTGGCACAGAAAAAGTCTCGTAATAAATCACTGAGCGTCATATTTTTTTAAATTTTCATCATTACAAAGTCAGTCTATAATAGTGATTTGTTCAGTATTTAAAAAGGGTTGCAGGTAGCAGGGTTGAAATCGTAATGATATCCATCCAATTACCAGCAAGATTCACAGCTCTGTGGTTAAAACCACTGAAGCAGAGAGGATGACACAGAGAAAAGAGAAGGTATGGGAGGTCAGGAGAGTCAGAGAGAGGTTCTGTGTGAGGCAACACTGTGAAAAGGCAAGGCATCATCCACATCATCCCCTGTAAAGCTGAACTGTGCCTCTTCATTTGGTGGAGTATTTCACTATTCAATGTACACTTATTCTACAGAACACCTTCAGTTACAAGTATCCATATTGACCTTAAACCTCATTAAAAATAGTCAAACACACTCAATATAAATACACAAATGGTAAATGGACTTATGTGGTGTTTTTCTAGTCTAAAACAGTCTAAAGCTCAAATCGCTTTAGACTGTTTTGTCACATTCACCACATTTGAGCGACCCGCTCTACCTCTTGAGATACAGCCCGCCCACAACCTGCCAATACTTGCAAAAAGCCAGTATCAGTTTTTCAGTTTTTAATACCAGCTCAACAATGATCCTTTAGCTCTTAAATTATACTCTTATGTATTTTTAATATTAGCCTCATTAAAAAAGGAGGCAATTCAGTCATCCAGTAAGCAGAGACAAACAGAGCACACAGTGAGGGAGAAGCAGAAAATCTCAGTTCAATAAATGGAGCTGTTTGATTTTGCTTTAGTCTGTTCATACAGACAGAGGTTTGAACACACATACACAGACACACACAGATGCACACGTACAATCACCAGCTGCTTTTGTACACAGTCCAAGTCTGTATGTTCTGCACTGCTGCTGTTGCACTATTCTACCACTTCAAATGCACACATCTCCAAACATGCTGCTTTTATTTGTCACAGTGCGACTTTGTGTGTGTGCGTCTTATCTCCTGCTCCACACTGCATCAAGGTGCCCAGCTCATCTGCCTCGGAGTCGCGCGCTATCATTCTGTTATCACTGCAGCTACAGGGGGTCTCTTTAGCAAAAGAAAAAAAAAAAAAAAAAAAAAAAACTCACTTTCTCGTTGCTCCAGCCAACCAGCACCTCCTCCTGCACTCCTGCAGCACCTCCTCCCCTCGCCATTTGCTTTTGCCAGCTCCACAGTTCAGCGAGCCAGGGAGGGCTGATGTAAGAGCGTTAAGAGCTGCTTGCCAATAGCTGAAACAGCTGGAAGGAGAAGCTCAATGGGAGAGAAAACACAAGCAGCGAATTAACCCCTTGAACCTGGCAACTCAAACAGCATTAAACCTGCTGGAGACGGTGGAAGGGCGGGCACAGAAACACAGATAAACACACTCTATTAACACAATCAGGATAAGAGAGCCGCCCTGTAATCACCTTGTCCAACATTCACATCCTCAGGTTTTGGAGTAATCCCTTTCTCCCCTAGTGAGAGAGACAAGAGACAAGGAGACAAGACAAGGGAGACGGGCCTCCCAACAGCCAATAAATTAACATGTTTTTACATGGTGTTATCATGTGCGCTTTGGACGGATCTTGTTTGAGGAGGAGCTGCTGTGCTCATCTCTGCCTTACAAAACAGAGGCTTACCACAGGGAGGTAATTCATATAAAAGAATCGGACTGAGGGTAATGCAGACTGTACACTTTAGATGGATGGACTGTGGTCCATCGTATCAAAGCCATGTATTTTAAAGCTTGTGCACTGTCATTATAGCCAAAGGGGGGGGGGTTATGAAGAGGTAGTACGTCAAAATAAAATGAGCATATAACAGGTAAATAAAGGGTCTGTTTACCCATATGACTAAATAAATATTCTCCTCAGTTACCTCTAGTGTGTTCTACATGCCCCATTCCCACTGGCCAAAAAACCTGTTTAAACCCGCTAACAATCAGCTTCTGACAGCAGTGGGGAAGGGCCACCAACCTGCGTCAACCCGCGCCAAACCACTCTGCAATCAACGCAGGTTTTGCTCGGCTCGCCTCCAATTGGCTTGCAGTGGGAACGTTACAGCCGGGTCAACCCGCTAATTTATGTGATGGCGTATAGCATATAGCGACTCTTTTACATCTCGGCCACAAATTCCATTCATCTGCGTTCCATCAGTATTTGAAAATTGTTCAGCGTGCACTGCGTTTTGATCATTTTGAGGAGGGACAAAGGTGCATAACAGGAAAAGACACTGACCGCCGCCTCACCAGCTTCCATCCTGCTTTCCATTGTTTACTTTGCTGTTTTCTGTTGCACTGTCACTAGACGCACCGCACTGAGGGTGAATGGTCACACAGCTCACCAGCTGGAGATCAGACCAGGGTTTTTTGGCCAGTGGGAAAGGAGTCATATGCTGATTGTTAGGGGGTCGACCCGCTTATTTTAGTGGGAAAACGGCTTCAAATTCAATTCATGTTTTATTAGCCCATCTGTTGATGAGACTTCAGCACCAATCAAAGACAAGGCAGGTGAAAAGAGTTTTGTTCATGTTGGCCACAGATTTCAAAATAACAATGACAACTGAGTGAAATATCTTGGACTATCTAGTGGCAGGCATGATAAGACCCAATCGAATTGTCTCAGTGCTGAGGAGAGAGGAGCTTCAGCACTTCCAAGCTTATCTCTGCCTTGGCCTAGGATGCACTGAACCTTCCTGTATGAAACAAAGGAAACAGAAAAAATAGGGAACCACAGACATCCATTCATAACCTTCTGCAAAAAGAAAACTTGTCTATGACTGGATTTAGCCAGAATGGATTAGGCAGAGAGAAGGAAAGTGATGGAGATGAAATAGAGATATTTAGGGTTGTGAATGAGTGGTTTGTCACAGTCATCAGTCAAGATACGGGGAGTTTAAAACCCTCTCACTTTCCAGCATATCAGTGTCAACAGACACTAAGGCTCCCGAGGTTGACTCCTATTACAAAGACAGACAGAGCAGGCGTGTGCAGACAGACCTGGCAAAGACAAGCAGGGAGACAGACAGGGAGTCTATTCTCCTCTCTCTTCCTGGATAAATATTTGATCAGCGGAACTCTGATGGGTATTGATTAGAGCCCTTATCCGCTCTTTATCGATCTCTACTGACTGTGATCACTGTTTAGACAAACACACACACATTCACTCCTGTAACCTCTGAATGTCAAATCAGAATGAAAGGTTAAAGGTTTAAAGCATTTAGCTATACTAAAGTGTTCTCTAATGACATGATCAGCAGCCTGTTCAGAGGATAGCACTGTAAAGCTCTGATTCTACTGATAAAGGAAAAGATCTGTTCGTGGGTGTGCATGTGTGTGTGCGTGTAACCATGCCCCGTGGTGTATATAAGTAGCCGATATCAGGTTACAGTGCTTTCCCACTCTTAGGGCTATCAAACCTTCCCTATGAGTCCTATCAACAGCTAAGATTACATTACTGCGACGTCCTTGAGTCCCATGGTGGGTGACCCCTGCTGTACTGCTTACACAAGCACCTCTGCCTTCAAAAATGATGGGAACCACCACCCACCGCCACAGCACAGTGTGTGTGTGTGTGTGTGTGTGTGCGGTTTATAGTGGAAAACCAAGAGTCTTGTTTGCCACTTTAATCTGATCAGACTGCTACAGTAACACTGTGATGTGAGGTGAAACATATAATCCTGACATGATGCTGTTGTACAAATCCAATAAAGCCTGCACCACAACCAACAGTGGACACTTTGAAGAGTAAGGTCGCCCTGAAGTACACAAAAGCAACACACTACATTGATCGGGGCTTACTGCCACAGGTACACAAATCATAACCTCCAGTCTGATTAATACACTCATGATTTTGATTGGGTTTATCACAGTTTCTAATACTGTCTGGTAAGATCTGAAGAGTTACCACATGAAGTTATTGGCAATTGAAAACCAACAAGATAAGCTGACTATGTTGAATTTGTTGGATCAGGTGCAGAAATGATCAATGATCAATGAAGAAACTTTGTATCTAGCTCTAATGCAACCCAAATGTCTTATGGGCTGCATTATAAAAACAAAACTGGTGCCACTTCACAAATCAGAGATGAAATGAAATGAGGTAAGAGGGGTGAAATGTACAGAAAACTGACACTTCCAAATAAAAAAAAAATCTAGAAACATTTTCCTCATGACTGACCTTTATCAAAAAAGAACCTTTCTAGGAACCACTGGATTTTTTAACCAGGCAGTTGTAAGGTTCACATTATTCTACTGTCTCTTTCAAACTTTTTCATTTGGTTTTGCTGGGAGTTTTTACAGTATGTGTTTGACTTTTATTCTGAATAATCTTCACTCTGAGGAAACTAATTGCCCTCAAACTCCTATTCGATGTCCTCATGATTCATTTACAAGTGCAGCCAAAGTAGTGAGAGATGAAAGAAGGAGAACAGAGGGACAAAGTGCTGATGCTGGGATTGAACTCAGTCTCTAGGGGTTACCATGTGTGGGTGGGAGATAGTGATGTATCTTTTCTCTGTGACATCTCAAACCCAATCTTTGAGACACAAATACAGTTGCCATTAATCATCGCTGTAACCTCTGCAGGAACTAATCATTTTCTCTTATCCCAATATCATTTCTGATTTGTCAAAAGGCACAAGCCTCTTCCAGTAACGCAACACCTCGGGTCCTCTCGCTGAATGAGTGTCAATGAATACCACACCTGAATACTGAGAACGGCTCTTGCAGGTTCTTGCAACATTTTGATCACACCACGGCAGCCGAGCCAATCCATGCGTGAATCAATCACAGGCAAACACATCATATTTGATTCCATTTGATTAAACAGATTGGCACTGACAGAGGGTAATATGTCCAAGTGGGGAAGACAAAATTAAAGGTAATTGAATTCCAAGGATGCAGTTACAGCCTGCTGTCAGTGTGGGCAGAGCTGTCTTTAGATCTCCAGGCAATATTCACCCCTGCACTGAGCTAAACAAAAGCCTTCAGGCAATCATCAGTCGCATGAGATGGTGAAAGGGAGTCACATCTACAGTTTGATTTCTTGAGACAAAACCTCATAAAAAAAAGCATAGATATACTTGTTTTCATACATTTTTCACCACATCCGCTGCATTTTATATTGCATCAGTCTTGCACTGTTTCTTTGACAAATATTTTACTTTATTAAAACCGCGTGTTCTGATTTGTACAGCTCTGCACTTAAAAGATTCAGCCTGCAAATCTTGTTTTATTTATTCTCTTTTCTCTGTTCTGTTTATTTTTCTTTAAAGAGAAATACATATGGCACTGTGTTTCCCCTCTGTATCCTGCTTTAAAGTGTTTAATGCAAGAAGCAGTCATTTAAAAAGCAAACTAATAATCACATAAAAACTTACTTATATGGCACTAAAATCAGGATAAATTCAGTTATTTGCAACAGAAATAAGGCAGTAATATTGAATATAGTGCTACTGAGAGACTCAAAATCACTTAAGAGGAGATTCCTTCACAGCAAGACCATTAAACCCATCTACATGAGTTTATATCTTTGGCATGAGCACCAAACTCCATGGCCTCATCAGCAGCTAATTCATTGAACAGACTGCTGCTGTCATCCTGCCAGGCTAGTTATTGTGTCAGTGGAGAATCATAGCAGCTAACATGATTCCAGCCTCTTGAACTTTTGCTGAGGATAATGAACTTCTCCATTTTTTTTTTTTTTTAACAGGACACAAGGATCAGGAGAGCTGAGGCTGATCACACTTCATTTTCTTCACCTGAGCTTTCCGAACAAGACAAACTGCTTTCTGTCAGATCTCTTTTGTCATAAGTCCAACCATTTGGGATCATATAATTGTTGCTATGTTCCTCTACAAAGGAAACAGCAACTTCGATCACAACTTGCCAGTCGAAGCATTTCTCTTTTTTTTGCTTTTACATCTCTGCTGAGGTCAAAATCCAAAATTAACTAAATACTCTATTACATCATGATTTGCATAAATCAGACTTTCATTGGTTGACATTGGCCCTGTTGTCCATGTATCCACTATCAACCAAGAAAGGCACTGGGAGTGAAATGATCCTTAATGTTTTGATAGCTAATCAAAAGTCAGTACTCATCAGTTTCTGTCTAGCTTTGCAGTTACAACTCAAGAGCACACTTCATTATATTACAAAGAGAGAGTCACTGACGTGTGACAAATAAGATTGCCTAACAAGTACTGATTCGTTTCCCTTGAATAAAGTAAGAACCTTTGATGTCTGCATTCTCCCTTGATCTCCCCATGCTTGACGTGTCTTGGAGATGTCTGAGGAAAACCAGGTGCTGGTGATCAAGTGTCTTTTTCTAGCCTCTTGATTCCAGGCAGGAGGCCGCAGTCTGGGCTCAGCAGCTGTGTATACACAGCGCATGGATCAATAACAGCAGAGAGCCTGTATTGATTATGTGTGTAAGTGATACTAGAATGGGGGTTGTTGGGGTAGGGCGGGTAGGTGTCCTGGATTAAGGTAACAGGGACACAGCCTTGTGGTGACCCTGTGTAAGCAGTGGGTGGGTGGGTGGGTGGGTGTGTATGTTGCTTGTTTCTGACAGAAAACAACACATGTGATGTTCATACAGATGTCATATGATTCACTACAGGTCGATCCTTGAATTTTAAGGCACAACCCCCTCGTGTCCTGGTCTGACCTTTGCAACGGACTTAATATCTCAAAAATGTAGAAGCTATTTCTGAGCTAATTTCAGCCAAACTGCTGTAACACAACCACCAAAAGAAGTTTGCAGCTTTTCAACTATACCAAATGCCCAAGAAATTCTCTGCCAGTCAGTTATTAATCTGCACCTCTGCTGGAGCGTTTTCAAGCTGAAAAGTGAGAAACCATTTTCATTTTAGCTTCCAGGTGTTAATTACAACTCGGATGAGGGAGAGATGTTTTAAAAGGGTACGTCCAACCAACCCAGGTGGCAAGAAAGGCAAGAAAATTCAGCGATGTTAAAGAGCCCGAACCCTTTTAAAAATTCAGTCAATTCTACCAGCAAAGTATGAAGTAACTTGAAAAACACCACTGTATCAACATAATGAAATGTTAGTGCTTGATTATTGGTTTGGGCTAATGAATTTATATTAAGAATAAAACAAGCAACATAGGGCTTCATTCACAAACACGCTGAATCTGCATCATCACTTGCTTTCCAGAGGCAATATAGGAGTATTTATTTCAATTTAAGGCAAAATTTTAACGGCGGTAAAAAAAAAAAAAAAAAGCTCAAAATGATCCTTGCACCATTTACATAATTTTCTGGTAAGTTTCTCCTTTCTCCTGAAACAGAAACCCTGACCCTCCTGTCAACCCTGCAGCCCTTTATTTACATTGATTGTGTCTTTGCTATAGACTGAGTCACATGAAAAACATCTGTTCTAACGCCAAGCTTAGTGCTCTCCAAGGACCTGAATGGCTCAATTACAACTGAGCTCCATGTCCATGCAGCACCACCCTCCAAAAATAAAGCTGAGACAGCACCCTACATCATCTCCTGGGATCCAAACCTCCAGATCCTGAATACATCCTGGGTCACTGCGATACAAGTATCAAGTATCCCTGCAGTATAATGAGCCGTTACACTTCCATGTGAAATCTAGATACCATCAGAGTGTTGAGACATTTTAATCAACCATGGAAGCTGCTGTACAGATGACAGCACAAGTCCACAACCTTGAAGTAAAAATCATTTGGATTCTAAGCATGTCCCTGCATCTGTTCTGCAGATTGAGTGTCTATAATTAAAAGGGTCATTACTATCTTGATTTTTTTGTAGTTATTAGAGGTAAACATATTACTAATGCACAAGGTGATTTCACCACTAAGTCTATTGAGTACCAGGTGCTCACCATGTTCATTGATCTGAACCACAAAGAGCATCATATTCCCACTAATTCAACAGAGAGGGACAAAACAGCACAGTGGTCCCCTATTTGCTGATCCCGTATAATCACACTAGCGACTAACAAATGACCTCAAATATCACTTTTTGTTGTTTTCAAAAGGTTGTTTAAATAGCAAAGAAGCACCAAAAGTACTACAGAGAAAAATAAATCTGTATAAATACAGCACACACTTGCTTCTCAGTTAAATTTGCTAGTGAACTATGTTTATTTTAAGAATGTTCTCAGTGAGATTAGACTATAAATGGCTCCAATTATCAAATTATTTTAAGGTTCTTTTTTTATGAATCCTATCTTAGTGATCAATATGTGGAGCTTGTTTCCCAACATGCAACACAAGTGCATCAAAACCAAGTTAGAAAATACATCCAAGCATCAAGCAATGTTCTGCTAGAACAGAAACAAGCAGGTATAATTAGCCGCCTGTTCCCCACCTCTCTGAGCTGTAGAAGTCATTCATCCCTCAGATTCAACACGGCATCGACTCCCTCACAGCGCAACGACTGGATAGGGCATTAAGATGCAGGGGGAAAGCAAGAGCGGTGTCTGGGAAGGTGGAGAGAGACTGGGGGAAGGTACTGGAGACAGGAAATCATTGTCTGATTCATCACTTCAGGTTTAGCAGATTAAACACGGAGAATCTATGAATAAAATGGGATTATTTATTCAGAGAGATAAAAGACGTGTCAAGGTGTAATCCCTACATAGGATCGCAAATAAATTATCTCACGGACACTAAATGCCAACAAAGGCACCGCGATGGATGAGCTGGGATTTCATTAAGATGTATTCAGTCATCACTTATACGCTGTTATCTCTGAACTTGTGGTACAGTACTTAAATGTGGGTCTACAGTATGTCTATGGCCCCATTGTGCTGTGCTATTGGACAAAAAAATCTATTAAATCTACAGCAACAATGAGAACAGAAATATAATTTTACTTATGGAAAAACAGGCTTTGAAAAAAGGCCTGATATTCCCTTGGTACCACTGTTCATCATCTCAATGGCAATTGTATTTCCTGTAGGCCTGGAGGCAAGCCGTGCCCAGCAATATTTCACTGAACAAAACCTGCTAGAAATTTCTTTTTCTTGTAACAACGGCAGCTGATGGAGAGAAACTTTGTCCACCATCTCTTCCTCTTGTACCCCCGCTCTCCGCCTCTGCAAATGTGGCAGATTTACACCACGGGCTCAGTGATGGAGGTAGGGCTGAGGTTAAGAGGCTGTAGAGTGTGTGTATATGTGGGGGGACGGGATTGGTTGGAGGAACTTGAAGACGCGAACCTCTAGCTCTACACTCGGGGCTATAGATGAGAAACAGCACCTTTTTTTAAACCCTCATCCCTCCTTATCACTTGGAAAATTCCTGGTGTGTAAAATTGAATTCCAATGGTATTTCCCAGGATCAAGATGAGAGGGCAGGGATTGGTGAAAACATAAATGTGGAGAAGCCGGGACAACTGCTCTTAACACTGCTCAATCCCTCTCTTTTACACACAAACACACACACCCACACACACATTAACTGCAGACACAAGATGACAAAGCCTGTGTAGCACAAAAGCAAAAGTGGACACACATTAAGCCAATGATGCAAACAAAAAGCCACTTCCAGTATTACACATGCTGATCTGGTGGCTTTGCGATGTTGCAGGCACAGTTCACACTTGAGCAGCAGCAAACGACAGGAGGAGGCCCTTTGCTGTTTTTAATCTAATTTTTAATCTAGAATTTCACCTTCCTGTTTCTATCTATTCCAGTCACACACATCACACATACAATCTGAGCCTGGAGCTAACCCTAACAGGTGCTGCACATGGATTTTATTTTATTTTTTCATGAGCTTGGGGGTGGAGAGAAATATTGCATACCAAATAATATGAAATACAACCACTGGCAAGATCTCATCAACATTACTGCTCTTAGAGGAAAAATAATTAAACAGTGAAAGTGGCAGCAGCATTTAAGTCTGATAGGGGGGTAGACGGCTTTAAAATAAGCTCTCCCCAGATACGACAAACGCTCAGTCTCTGCTTTAATTATAACCTCATTAATCAATGAAATGAAAGATAAAAGAGTCCTTAATTTATAAAGACTGTTCCCAATTCACAGCCACCTGCTCAAAGGATTAAAAAAATGTTCTCGATGCGTATGTGTGTGTGTATTCATATAGATACAATGACCGGAGCACAGAGGAAATCCCATCGCCGCAGGAGCGAGCTGAAGCACCTGTTCATCAGCCGAGCACCTCCTCTGAACCAGACTGAACCAGATCCTACCCACTGACCCCCAGACAGAGATTACAATGTTGTGTGAGTCAGAACAGCCGGACCATCACACACCCTGCTGAGTGTGTTACTGTCAACACCGTTTCTCCGGCCATACACACACACAGTACAAAACTGACCTCTACTGAAAATGTGTATAATGTTGATTCATAGGATTCAAATTCAACTGTAAGTTGTACTGCTGCCAGGTCTGCCTGATGAAACAGAGCATGTTTTTCACCCATATTTGTCTTTTTATCCAGCAGGGCAATAAATTAATGATGGCTTTGGGCAGAAATATTGTCTTAACTGAAATAAAAATTCTTGTTTGTGCAATTTAAAATGGGGGGAAACATGCAGCTTTTGTGTATATATATATATATATATATTTGCATTTCAATCAGTTATTTTATCTTTTATTTTGTTGAATGACGATAGAAACACAAATCTCGGTAAATTTTGATATAAGGTTAGGGTTAGCTGATGAGGAAAACATCTCACCATCAAAATATTTGCAGTTCTATAAGTGACATCCATATCTATAGTATGGGCGACAAATTTGATGAATCACCAGAGATGGTTAGAACAGCACATGCATGATTCTGTAGTTGGCCTGTACATGACCATAACATACAGATTGAAGATGTCTTCAGGGTCATCATGGATGTCCTTCCTGACAGGAAGCTGGGAAGCTGGGCAGGCATTTGGTATGAGATGGGTCAGTGTATTGGGGAGCCCAACTAGCCAATCGCATTGCCCCATAGCTGAGGTCCAGGCCATCCCACCAGCCCCTGCCACCTGTCCTTCACCCTCCCTCAGGGTGTGGGGAGAGGGTGACGGCCAGATGGCTCTTGAGGGCCAAGCAGCATCCTGAGTGCAGCATCCTCCCCGCCCCCCAGCCTCAGAGCTCCTGGTCCCACCTCCACCCTCTGACCCTCCCTCCCCTTCCTCAGTCCAAACCCCTGAGCCCCAATGCTCGTCAGTGCTGCATGACTGAGCAAATACAGTCCTTCACCAAAATAAATCCCCCATCTCTCCAATGCAGCTGCTTGGTTTGCAAGAAAAGCTTAGCTTGTGCTTAAAAGAGCCTTTATCTGGTCTGGCTGTTCGTGACATTAAGATTTTCACTATCACCAAGTGCCAGAACCTACTCCTGATGCTGAAAAAAAAAACATCTTCCAGAGAAAATGGTTCATGTTGTTGTACATAAGATAATGAGCGGTGGCCACTGCAATCTCTGAAGATAGAAATCATCCATCTGAGCTATCCAGTCAGGCTGGCTGGAGAGGAGCAACTGGGATAATGTCTACAATAGGTTCTAAATAATCTCACAAGGCTGCTCATTTGTCATCACACTGTCCTATCTCCCTGATATTACATTCAATTAGTTTCAGATACCAGCAGTGCAGGGCTGCTGGTGCACACACAATCAATCAAACACTGTCAATGACAAATCATCACCCCTTCAGTCGCTCTCTATATCTAGGCAGCAGGCCAATGTAGCAGTGGAGACATGATGCGGGCCGGTGATCACCAAGTCTAACGGATGTCTCAACCTGTGGTCACAATCCAGCATCAATTCTCACTGGATGGGTCCATCATTGAAATGTACCCTGTGCTAGCTCGATGGAATTCATTCATTCAATTTTCAATAGCTAGGTTTTCTGATACATCAGACAAGAGGTTGTTCTGTACTGTACACTGCAGACAGACATGGCCTTCACAGTTTGTTCACTTGTTTAAGAGAATTATGCAGGAGGGCCCGGACTGCAGCTAGTGGGCAGCACAGATGTTGCAGTCCTAATGAACAGGTTGGCAGCTGAGGGAGGGTAGGGCCACTGTGACCTTGCCCATATGTCTGGCTAAATGTCCATTGTAGGAAGGAAATACTGTAGAGAGAAATAAAATTAAACTATTTTCTATTGCCTGGATTATTTTAACAAGCACAACAATTTGATACAAGTGAGGCACATGTTGTAATCAACAAGTATGCACTTTAACTCTTTCAGTATGAAGAGATTATCTCCAAAAGATCAGCATTATGTATCTGAAAAATATACTCTGTTCTACTCCTGCTCTCATACTTCCAGCATCGACCATGTCTCCGTGTGTCCCAGCAGAGAGACTAAAAAAAATGGAATGAGTTTCATTTTCAGTGTTCCTGGGCTCAGCCTCAGGAGCATGGTGGAGCTCAGAAAAGTGGAAGAAGAGGTAAGTGTGGACAGGCTGTTGAGGTATGCCAGGATCATCCAAAAAGGAGGACAGCCCCAAGACATGCTAGACATCTAAAATTGCAATGCCAATTTTTTCAGTTTAAATACTGACAACTCAGTAGGACTATATTTTAATGAGGACTTTGCCTTACTATTGAATACTTTCCTTTTTGTTATTGATGAAGTGTCTGTTACTGCTATAATGTGATCGACCAGGCCCAAAAGCCAGTGTCTCATCATCAAGTCTCACACCACTAGACCACTCTAAATCTGGCAGCTGTGGAAAGAACCACTGGAGCTTACTAACTAGCCCTCTCCCGCTGAGTGTGTAACCTGAGGTTCAGGATTAAGTCCATCTTGTGAAGGAAATAAACAAAGCCATGTAGGATTTCCCACTCATCTGCCTCTCTTAACTAATTATGAGAGTGTAACAGAATGACTGCAGCAGGGCAGTCAGCGGCGCACACATCCACCGTAAACACCTCATTATCCTACAGAACCCCACCCAACCGTATCAAACGCTTCTTAATGAGCAGTCAGAAACTAGACCGGAGAAAATAAATACATAATTTCCAATAGCTCTGATTGAGCAATTAGTGTCACATTGCTTTTCATCTTCATTGTGATGAATCAATAATGGATTCCATTAGAGGATGTTCTCTGTCACCTTCTGAGTGTCCTCCGTCCTCTGTCTCAGGCACAAGTGGAGACTCGGTCTTTATTTTAAAAACATCATGTTGGTGCTGAAATCGTGCACATTTTTTTGATTAGCGTTCTCCCGATGGTCTGCTCGAAGACCTTGTACTTTCTCAGCATAATGAACCCTGGCTGTGCATAATTAACATATTGTGAGCACTGTTTTCTCACCAAACACGTGGGTAGCCTTACAACAGAAAAGACATAGATCTGTTAACACAGTCTGCATTTTAACTGTGTTCAACATTAGCGCCGTAGAACTGGACTGTATCCATATAAATCAAAGAGCAGTTGAAAAACATGTAATTCAGTGTCTCAGTAGCGCTCCATCGAGAGCCAGGCTGCATGGGAGGTGGGGATATCCCATATGCTGCGCAGACATTGTTAATCAAAGATCGGCTCAGAGCTCCTTTTCTTTGACTGTGCTCCAATAAATGAAGCGCGTCTGTGTAGACCTGGAGTTCACAGGTATTTAAATCTTTCTGAACCTAATTTCATGCTGGCTCTCACAAATGTGTGGTAGGGGAGACACAAAGCATAAATCAAAAATGATGAATATGTAGCACATGCTGCTGTTGTTAGACAAAAAACAACTTTTTGGTAACTCAAAAGTGACCTCTTTTTCCAGAAATAATGACTTTGTATATGTTTTGGGAAGAGAAGTAATACTGGGTCAAATCAAAAGACTTGCTTTCAAATATTCACACATCACTTAAACCCTTCCCTTGTTTAAATGATTTCTACAGTGTTTTCTAATCAGCTCTTAAAAGGTTATGTACCATATGATGCCCATCCTTCCAATAAAAAACTTAAGCATGAAAATCACGAAAAAAATGCTTTAACAACGTTTCACCTGACAGTTAAAGCTACAGTTCAGGATGGTGCTGAAAGGCACATAAAACAGACATGGTGTAGATCCTTAATCCTTCTTCATCTGCAGCTTTTCAATACATAATATCAAAGATCCAATCTCCTGGAATCCTCTAGTCCAGGGACTCTGACCAACTACAAATAGGCAGGTTTCTGATAGTCTGCAGTTCTGCTCCATCAAACACTGAGCCCTGACTCACCACAATACAATACATCCCTCTCTGCTTTCCCATGTAGGTCCATGATTGCTACTCAATGAACATTAATATACGGAGCAAGGGACAATTGAGGGACTAAATCTATGGAGAGAATAAAATCCAATTACCTCCTGCTGGGGCGGGTATCACATATAGGATCGTGAACTCACACAGCCTCGGTAATTGTCGGGGGACATTGAATCTTACTGCATGGGAGCCTGGGGTAATGCTCCCACAATGACTGTCCGTGTGTCCATGTTCCTACCTCAGTGCTTTCAATTTATTTAAGTCGGCTGATGTCCATTAAGAAGAGAGGTGTGTATTGGCTAAGTCTAGCGCAGCCTCTCTTCCCTGGAGAGCGCCGGGCCTCGTCTGATCTCCGACTGATGATGCCACCACATGTGCAGCTGCAGGTGAGGCTTCTGATGAAATCTAGACATGTCGCTGCTGATAATCCATTGTATATAAATAGAGCGAACACTCACTATATAAATGGTATCTGAGCAAAAGATGTTTTGATGGGATTTTGTAAATATCTAGGTGCACCCACACACTAGACAAAGATGCTGAAGTCCTTGAGCAACTTAGCTCCCTGGGACAGGCTCAGCAGTCTGGAAAATTGGAAAAACAGCAGCTGGGGCTTTGGTCGCATCAATTAATATTCATGTTCTACATAATCCCATGTGACTAATTTAACACACCTGATCAAATCAATAATTTACAGGGGGAGGACCAGGGAGGACAGGACCGAGATGAGGTAAAGGAATAAACCTTCTTATTAAATTTAATCCCTGGCACACCTCTGACAGACGGACTTAAGTCCAGCGAGCCTCCACACCGTTTGAAAGAACCAGACTTCTAGATTTCAGACTTTCTACTCTTGAGCCCCACGTGTTGGAAACTCAGATGAGGTCACCCACCCAGAGGATTTGGGGATGCCCCCGTTTTGCCACCTAAGCTGTAAACACATAGTAAACAGAGCAATAGTTGCAGCACTAAACCTGTAACTGGGCTGACTCAGTCTTCACTGCAGGAAAGGAGGAGGAATTCAGTCCACCAGTGACCACCGCCACATTAAAAGCTTCATACACTTAAAGAGCTGTCAGTTATTTTCATCCTACAGGGGCCCCAAGAAAATCCTTTATCGGCAGTCATGCCACGAAAGCCCAGGGAGCCAGAGCTATATGAGGTTTGCATATAACAACAGCGCTACATCAACATCATGTGGAAAATGCAGAGCGAAGCTGAAACAGGGAAAATGAGTTGCGGAATCAAGTGCTCCATCAATCTTAGACTGCTGAAGTAATTCTACACACCCACAAAGCATCAAAGAAGACTTAACAGACGCCTTGATGCTTTCGCTCACTGTTTGGCTTTAAATCAATCACATTAAGCTTCCTTTGACACTTTGTAAGGGTGATAAAGGTCGGATTAGGTCAGAATGCAGGCGTTTCCTCCATTACAAGACAAGCTGTCTTTGATTTTTCTTGGTGACAACTTTGAATCAAAACATTACATGCAAAGACTTGTAGGTTTCATGGTGATTTTTATTTAGTCAACAACAGGTTTGTTTTGTGTGTTGACCACCTATTCATCAACCCATCCTGATTCAACCATCAACACTCAAAATCTATCTTCAAAGCTTGCTTGTGCACACTCAAAAGCACCCACTCAGCCTTAGTGTACTCTCAAAGTGTCACACATCACAGAGCAGACAGGTAGAGCTGGAGGATAAAAGAGGAGCAGCCATTAACTCACCCTTTTCTGGTCCTCCAAGCAGTGCAGCACAGGCTTCCTCCTCGAGTGCTGTTGTGGACTAGCCTCTGCTCCTTTCTCCATCTTCCCATAAGTGTGAGTGAGTCCTCAGGCTCTTCCACAGCTAAATATCCTTAACGGGAATGAAGGGAAATACCTGCTTATAGTATTTCAGTCCCCTTCCCACTTGGTTCCTTGTTGTGGTGCATGAAGGTCTATCCAAAAAAAGGAAAAGCTGACTGCCCATCAACTTTGCTTCTTGATAAAGATGGCACCCAACCTCAGGGGGGATCCAACCTCAGCCGCATGCCGTGTCTCAGTCATATTGATGCTTGATGGCTTTCCTGTGCAGTTCCTGTTGAAGACGGGGTGGCCTGAGGTGAGCATCAGGGCAGAGAGCAAGTACGAAGAAGGTGATCCTCACAATGTGAATCAGTCTCTCTCCTACAGGTCATAAAATGTGAGCAGATTTCTGTTTTAGTGTTTCAAAATGAGTTCAGGGAACATCCACCAGTATAAAAAAGAAAAGAAAAAAAACATCCAGCAAAAGAAGATGTGTAAAAGCTGGTGTCACTCACAGCATAGGTCACATGGTATCCTGACAGTGGAAAAGAGATGAGAGTTAAATTCAACAGGATGGCAAAACCCATTGTATACTGTATATAAATGGGATAAATCACATCTGATAGCATACTAGAAGTACTTTGGAGGTCTTCTTGACTTGTATTGACTGATAAGTTATAAAATAAGTATATTAAAAGCAACATTTTTGTTATTTGTCAGCACATCTGATGAAAATACCAAACCCACAATGCATTAGTAGCCCAGCTTCTAATGCTTTACATGTTCTCCAGTCTGTCTGCAGCATGCACACTTGCACACTTTGCACACTAATGCACACTTTGTGTGACTATTTACACCAGCATGATGGAGTGTATGTCATCGATTCAAAACAAATAACACAGTGGACACACTCATTAAGCTATAAAAAAAAGGGGGGGGGGGGGGGCAATACCCCAGTGCTGATGTGTTTGGAATACTTTTTGAGCAACAACTGAGCTTCATAGCTCAGGGGGAAACGATGCAGCAGATTTTACACAGGAAAATTGCTTGCAGAAAGAATTCATGTTTGCTTTTAGTCTAAAGAAAAACATAGACCATCACCAGATGTAAACACTACGATGCACCAGCTATATCTATTGCAGACAGGACATAGTTTGGTCAACAAACCACGGCTAACTGCTGCAGGTGTCTGCATTTCAATAGTCCCCAAGAAAGAAAGACTTCTTAAATCATAACCAGCTAACTTTTGCATGGTCACAAACTTGCTACCGGGCTTTACAAGTCCCTCAAGTTGTCGTACACACGACTTTTCAGCCTCCGTATGACAGCAGACAAACATTGACTCAAGAGTTACAGCGTGGAACAAATTGCTTGCCGAAGGTTTGAGCTACTGCAGCATCCCTGCAGGAGAATCTGCGAGCACTCTGAGGCTGCCTGACAGACCGGCTGTTCCGAGGTTTCTGGAAACTGTTCGTAAATGCACGAATTGACAAACAATTAATGAACTACGAAGAGGAATCGACGCTAGAGAGGAGTTTCTGTGTGAAGAAATGATGCTCACCCCTGCACTTCTCTGGTTCTTTCCTTCCCGGCGGAGATGGTCCCTGCCTCGTGCGCTGCGCTGTCCGTTCCACTGGCTGCGAGCGGAGCAGCCAGTTGCTGCGTTCAGGTGCTGTCGGAAATGTCGCGGGGGAGAGTGATGGTCAACAATACTGGCATAGTCACTTTACGATTCATTCGCAGGACATGTCACAGTGGGCAAAACCTGTTTTAACCCCTTTTCAAGATTTAAGCTTAGAGTTTCCACAATTATAAAAACACCTCGTGACCTTGTTTTGCAACGTATTCCATCAATAAAGTTTGATGTAGCCTAAGTATTATTTCACGAGAGATGAGGGAAAGCAGCCACGTTTCGTCCCTAAATCACAATATTTATCACAAAAGTTAACTGAGGGAAAATGCGTGATAGATCTGACATTTTTGCAGGAGCTCCATCTACTGAAGGATACAGGGCTCTCTGTCTTGTTAAACCAACACATTATCTTGTAAAAATTTAAATTAAGCAATAGGTTATATTATCCGAAAATATGTTGTTTTGATAACTGATAATTGTTTTACTCATCTTTTATTTCTTTGTGTTTATGATTGTGAACTGCATATCCTGTTGGTCAGACAATGATGGGCAAGAAGAACGGTGATGGACATTTTCACTGTGACTCAAATTTTAGAACTAAAAAGAACACTGACAGATGTATATGTATAATATATTAGTTTATGCAGAAATATCGAGTTGTGAGGGAAATTATTTTTAGGGTCAAAACCCTATGAACTACGGCAAATTACTCCGTTTGCCTTGCCCAATGAGTTGCTTATTTTACGAGGAGTACACAAAGGCAGCATCAGGGCCCCACTCGCATTACGTCACTAGATGCTTCAAGCTCTGCTCTCCTCTCCCAACATCCTTTGAAGGCGCCTGTCGGTTTCCATGGCGACTCTCAGTAACCCAACCTCTACCGCCATCTAGCGCCGAAATAGAGGCATATCAACGAGAACTATAGCTTCTACGGTTGTATTCTGATGGCAAAAAATGATTAGGCCATACAACGTATATTTTAGAAAGTGTAATAATTAGGATTGTTTCAAAGAAAAGATATTAAGTATGTTAAAAGGTGCTTCTAATTATAGAAGTGTAGGCTAGTTGAAACAGATGCTGATTGTTAAAAGAATTAAAACAAAAAAATCATAATAATACGTTTAATGTTAATGATTGTGATCTATCACTGCGGTCCTTTTTTCCACAAATATAGTCTGGTCAAAATACTGTGAAAAGTTTATATGTACTATAGGTTGCATACACAGGCCGACTGAGTCAAACCAGGTAAGTAACCTTTTTATTATAAATTTCACTTTGTGTTTCACCAGTTTACCTGTTAGATACCAGAGGAGGTGTTGTGAGTCTCAGTGACATAGGAAGAGCACAGGGCTTTTTGAATGGAGTAACTGCTACTGACAGACATGAGAGACTGTGGATTTATCCTTCAAGTGAAATACCTGAGTGGACTACATACGTAGTAGGACTACGTATGGGTTATCTAGGCCCGCCTACCTGCCTATATGGAGGAAGTGTGGGGTTGGTGTAGAGCTGACGTGAGCAGCATGCTTAGACTGGGCGGGCCTAAGGCTGCTGGTCACCACTCCACTGGGCAAACTTCTCTTCACTGTAGTAAAGTTGACCAAGGCGGAGTCAGTGTTTACCAAGCAGCGAGGGAAAACTAATCTAACACCCGGGAACATTTTAAACTGTTTCACTTGTAGACTTTTGCCATTCTGTCGCCGTTTTGTACGAGGAAACTTGTGCTCTTGTGTTAAAAAAAAGAAAGAAAAAAACACTTGGAAGCTGGAAACCCACAACACATTACCAAGGATATGGGAAAACGCCCGTGAACAAGGCTTATTCTGTGGATTTGGGTAAGTCTATGCATGTTTGTGACTTTTCCTTAGGTACAGAAGGATGAAAATCAAAACTTCCCTTCAGACAGAGCTGTAGTATCGGTGTGTATAGATCTCCCCCCTTTGTGAACGGATTCACAGGCGTCTAGCCTGACCACAGCTAAAGTGTTTCTCGCTGCTTTAAAGCATTAAAGTAAAGCGGCTAGTGTGTGAAGCATTTCTGGATTGTCCGGTTTTCGTGTTTCGTTAAGCGAGTTAACGTTTGTCCTAAACCTTATCAGACAGAGGGCGCTTGTCGCTGTGGCTACGAGACGCTATACGTTCAACCGTTAACCGTGTTAAAAGCACATCCCACTTTAAACACACGGCAACAGTGTCAATGTAATGTTAGTGCAGATGCAGAATTAGAGCCACTATTCGTATCACAGCGTTAAACAGGCCGCCGCTGTTACCGTACCCTGGTTCCGCGCCAAGGATTTCAAAAACAGTTTACCTGCGCGGGACATCCTTCACTTCCTGTACGCCGGCTCGCGTCGCGCTCCTATTGGCTGTTTTACACAAAAAGGGCGGCACCGCTGGGTCCGTTGGGCTCTCAGGATTCGACGGAACGTACGTCAGTTACCGCCAATATCGAGCTACTGTTTTGATTAGATTTAAACAGATTTTTGATTAATATCAACATCCGACAAAGACAGGAATTATTTACATTTGGCCATTGGTATGTTATTGTACTCACTGTTGTCACGCTGATGTGCAAATGCCGTCAGTCCACAGAGGTATTGCGCTCAAAAGCGGTAAGGCGCTCCTAAAATATAATCCGTCTTCCTATTTCGTAACATAAGATCGCTGGTTTTAATAAATCGCGCCAATTACCTTAAGTGATATTTTAATCGTAGTATGTTTAACGCTTATTAGGTGGAACAAATAATGTCTAGTAAAAGTTAATAGTTATTTTGTGCCTTGACCTGATTATATATAAGTAGTTTGATTACAAATGTTCAAGAGGTAACTTTTTCAAATTTGATAAAACTAATGAGTTCATGATAAACTAGAGACAGAGACCCTCTTCAAAATCAGGGCCATGAGATGGTGGATATTACTCAGTGGTGTATATTCGTGTTCAGCTTGACCCAAAGTGTCAGAAGAAATTAAAATTGTCCACGATTTTCGGAGGAATGCAATCCCTTAGCTGAATATTATAGCATTTGAATAGCTAAAATGAGCTGATACACTGCATCATTACACATTATGCTAAGTTGGGAAAGCGTGAATCTCAAAACCTGTCCCAGAAATCTCATTCAAAGGTCAGTAAGTACAGAGGAATGCACATGTTTCTCAGATATAATTTCTGCATATAATGTGTTGTTTTCTATGAGAAATACCTTTGTAAAATGTGGGCTTGTATCAAGGTCATTCATTATTTGATTTTTTGTTTGTTTTGTCCTTTTGCTGACTAGGATGATGGCTTTGTAGCACCCCTGCTTCCTGTAAATACTCCAGAGAAATTATTTGACACGTGTTCTCTGTTAGTGGAGAACCAGCCAACCATGGGTCCCCTTACCACACCTAAAAAAGGAAGGGAAGTAGGATCTGTAGATCCCTGGACGCCGACCTCCAACCTTAAAATGCTCATCAGTGCTGCTAGTCCTGACATCAGGAACCGAGAGAAGGAGCTGTGCATGGACAATGATGGACAGGAAGGTCTTGACTCTACACAGGTATTAGACAAATAGAACTGTAGCATTTAAATGTGGATGTTATGTCCTAAGAATTTGAGGTGTTCAAGGGAACCTTGCTCTTACCTGTTGCTCTCTGTTACCTTTCTGTAGGACACTGAGAATGGAGAAGAGTCTGAGAAGATGATAAGCAGGAAAGAAAAGAGTCTAGGTTTGCTCTGTCACAAGTTCCTCGCCCGTTACCCAGATTACCCAGACCCCGCCCTCAACAATGATATCTGCCTGGATGATGTGGCCACTGAGCTCAGTAAGTCCTTTATATCACTCTTTGTGGTCTCTTCAGCTAAAACCTGTAACCCAATATCCATCCATCAACATCACAGTCAGTGTCAGACATTAGAGCAGCAGATTACTGTTGCTATCATTACTTTTTACTCTGCAAACTGCATTTCCATAAGTGCACCTAGAGAGTCAAGCAAATACTAACATTTCTAAAACTTTGGAACTGGAAAATGTTTGGTACTTGATCAATATAACTGTATCTGTGGAATATACATTAAAATAGGAAATCATAGATATCATCAGATTCCCATGATGTTGTGACGTGTACCGGAGGCCTCTCAGCCAGTGCTCAGATATTGTGTTGTCTGCTGTGTTTTTACACAAACACAAATGAGTGTGATGTTGAATTAACATATTTATCTCAGACAACCTTCTGTAGTTTCCATCATTACTGATGGTACTAGCTTATGCATTAATGTATTTTCCTTTCGCTCACGCAGACGTGGAGCGCCGGCGCATCTATGACATCATGAATGTGCTGGAGAGCCTGCACATGGTCAGCCGCTCTGCGAAGAACCGCTACACGTGGCACGGCCGCTCCAAACTGGCTCAGACTCTGGCCATTTTGAAGCAGGTGGGCGAGGAGCACCGGTACGGCCAGCAAATGCAGCAGATCCGACAGCGTCTCCTGGAGAGGGAGTTTGACTTCGACGGTGAAGAGAAGGAGAACGAGGAGGTGGTGGAGTTGGAGAATGGAGAACAGGGACAGAAGGAGCTCTTCTTCGTGGAGCTTCCAGGAGTAGAGTTCAAAGCAGGTGAGGAGCTGGAGAGCCAAAAGTACAAGAACACAGTATATTAGTCATTCATACAAATGTCCAACATCCACCTCTTGACTCATCGTGTGTCCTCCGCAGCTTCTGTCAACAGTCGGAAGGACAAATCTTTGCGGGTGATGAGCCAGAAGTTCGTCATGCTCTTCCTGGTGTCTAATCCTCGTGTGGTCAGTCTGGACGTGGCTGCGAAGATCTTGATCGGGGAGGACCAGGGTGCAGATCAAGACAAAAACAAGTTCAAGAGTGAGTACTGAGTCAGCTATGTGAGCTAATGTGTCTCCCTGACCTTCTGTACTGTAAAGGTATTTATATCTATTGATAAGATTGATACAATATACCAGTATTATAACATGTACATGTACAGTCATGCTTCCAATACACATTTAAGGGTATTTAATCAGTAAAGGCATCAAATCTAGTGGATATAAATACCCCAACATTATTTATATTATATATCATAATATGTTCTGCATCTGTCTGTTGGTTGTGTTTATAGCCAAAGTACGCCGGCTCTATGATATAGCTAATGTACTGCGGAGCCTGAAGCTCATCGAGAAAGTCCACGTGACCGAAGAGAGGGGGAGGAAACCGGCCTTTGAGTGGGTCGGCCTTGAGGATTTCCCACCAGTCAAAGGTATCACCAGACTTTATTCCATTTAGTTTTTGTTATTGTTGTTATTCTCTTAAAAATGATCTCCTCGTTTCACGCAATAAACATTAAACTCTAGTTTCAGACTTGGAGAATCCCACTTCCGAGTGTCCATCCAAGAAGAGGAAGACTGTACTGGAGTCACGTGCGTCTGTAGAGAACTGTGCCAAAAACCTCTTCTCATCACCGGGTGCCAAACGCAGCTTCACCCGACACCCCTCCCTCATAAAGCTGGCAAAGAGCATTCAGGACGACAGGCGCAAGATCAGCTCTGCCCCCAGCAGTCCTGTGAAAACTGTCCTCAGTGAGTACAGAACATGTTTTTCTCAAACCACAGTATCAGTCAGTATTGTGGTGTGATGACTCATGTTCAACCCTTTTCCTCTTTCATCTCAGGTGAATCATCAAGCACAGACTTCCCAAACAAAATGGCCCAGCTCGCTGCCATTTGTAAGATCAAGCTCGACCAGGAGTCTGTGTAAGTCTGGTTCTCATTATTCAGCCTGAGCTGTTTGGACTCTTATAAACTCAAACCTGGTGTGGTGTCCTTCAGTGAGGTTGTTAAAGTTAATAAAAAAAGTCTCATGTATTTTTATTTTGGATGGAAATCGATAATGCCGATGTTCAGATTAGCATTTACTGCAGAGAATTACTATCACATAAATGGACCTTAACTTTGTTTGGTTATTATGCAGAGTTATTCTATATACTTGTCCTGTTCAACAGAAGAGCATGTAGCTACCCTGCAGACTGTTATCCCTGCTGACAGATTTTTTTTTTAAGTTAATTTATCTTTGTTTGTAGTAGCACAGATTTAATTCCCAAGCTGTACAACAGCTTCTGGTCTTTACAATACATTTTGCAACATTGTTAAACAAGAGATTTGTTTTTGTTCCAGGACTGGAGCTAAAGATCCCAAACCTGCTGCTGCTGCTGAATCAGACGCAGCTGCTGTGAAGAAAGAGCCAGTTTCCTCTAATGTGATGGAACCGCCTCAGGCACGGTTACAGACTCCAACCCAGGAGCCTGGAGTCAACACTACTGTCCACCTCACCCCACACACTCCACTGGCAGCTCAGCCTGCAGGCTCCATCGCTTATTTCCCTGCACAGTGTTCACCCCTGATCCCTGTCCTGTTGCCCCCGCAGCAGGGGGTGGCTCCTACGCCGTGTACTTGCACCCTTCTTCCCTCAGGCCGAACCCTCTGGCCAAGCCGCAGCCGACCAGCCTGGCTGTGCGCTCCATGACCTTTGAGGATAAGACCGGGCAGAGTCCGACGGGCCAGTCTGCGTCCAAGAGCCAGCCGGCCTCCAGGGTGACAGACGAGAGCCCTGTGACGCTCAAACGGCCACGTTCAGATTCAGCCTCAGAGAGCAGCCCCTCTAAAGCCAACAGGGCTGACCCCAACTTTAAGGTAAATTAAAAAAGTTCTATTTCAGCTTTTACTTCTGCAGTGTCTTGAGTGATTAAAGGAAAGTTGTTCTTAAAGTAGTTCAGGTCTTACTGTGGCAGGAAATGGAATAATGACTTTCAGAAAATTCAGCATTAAACCCACAAGTGTTTTTGTCATTAAGAAATAAATAAATAAAAATTGTCCAGAGCTATAATTTTTCATTGATGTTGAAAAATGAAAAGAATAAAAGAATCTTCTACACCCAGAGGTGCAATAAACCAACCACAGCACAATACAACCTCAAGTTTTGCTGCAGTTGCCATTAATTTACAAAGCTGCTTACTTTGTTGGTTTAAAAAACGGTACACAGCACAATAACAATTCAGTGAAGTGTCAAAACAAGTGTGCAAATCAGAGAATAAAAGCCTTTTGTAAGCATTTAGCTTTTTTCTTAAAGGTTAAAGAACTAAAGAGAGAAGTTAAAGTACAGAAGGGCAAAGAAAAGCGAAGCTAAAGCTAAATTAAACTGACAACTGTTTGCTGAGGCTGCACAAAATAATGCAGAAGAAATTGCTCAGTTAAAAGTGGTTTGATATGGATTGGATCCAAAAGCAAGAAACTAATCCCTCAACTTTTTAATCAATAATGCATAAGTTAGAAATAAATCTCTTTATGTTGTTACGTGTCCCTGACCTTCAGTGTTTCTTACCGTCTCTCTAGGACACGTCTCCAAAGCTGTGTGAGATCCTTCAGGCCCGTTTGAAGGCGCGGCGCAGCAATCAGCTCTCCAGCCGACCCTCGCCTCGCGCCCTCCACCTGGACCCGGAGTTTGTAAACACCCCCGGTGGTGCCGCGGCCAATCAGACGCTAGAGCAGAGCGTGGAGACCTTCCTGGACAAAGAGGACAAGATGGTTAACTCGGACAGCGAGGCAGGATTAACGCCAGTCAGAGCCGTACCCCTGACACCCGGACAAATCCACACTGAGGTAAAAGCATAAACGCACGTGCTGCTTTCAACAATGTTTGTTTTTTTGAGATGTGTGTGTCACTGTTACCTTCTCTGCCCATTCAGACTTTAGTACCAGCCGGATACCTGATCCCTATCTCCCAGCAGTCCCTCATCAGCTACAAGGAAACTCAAGCTTCAGGGGGAGAGGGCAACAAAGCCCCAACCCCCACTTACAATATCTACCAAACACCAACAGCAGGTAAATAAGATCAAATGAGGTAAAGTGCTGATTTGAAGTGTAGACCCCAAAGAGTTGGGGTTTGTTGAAAGAAAAAAGGAAAAACTAATGTCATGGCTCAACTGCAAATCAAAATAAGAACACATGATTTACTTTACCAACTTCCCCCCACAGGCTCCAGACCTGTCTCAGCCCTGGAGATCACACCCACCAGCCTCCGCCGCCACAGACCTGCTGCTGCCGCCGGTGCCGCTGACTCTCCGTGCACCACCCAGCAGGCCCACCACCTCCACAGCCCCAGTCCTGCCATCCTCAACTTCACCCTGCAGAACCTGGGTCTGATCTCAGGCTCCAGTCCAGGAAACACCTTCGCTGCCCCACAGACACCAGAGCGCGCCAACACCCTGCCCAGTCCGCTGACTGGGCCCCTGGCTCTGCAGCAGAGAGGCATGGTTTTCATCAAGCCTGTGTCCCCTGTACCTGTGCAGCAGTCTGTATCTGCACAACCACTGGCCCTGATCAGTGTACAACAGGTACAGATACACTCACTACTTTAACAGCCGTTTACTCTTTTTTCTGACTGATGTTACAGATTGCGTTCGATGCTACAGTATTTAATCTCTGAAAACAGTGATAAAATTTGAGACATTGAAGGAACTGTATGAAAGTATGAGACAAAAATGTTGTAGTACTTAAATGTAGTTAATTAAACAACAACTTGATGCTATCAGTACTATTTTCTTAAGTTGACCAGTCACCTGTTTTAATGTTGTGACTGATCAGTGTGTCTGTAGGGTGATTTATCTTGTTCAACAACTTAACTGAGATCTTTGTCATTAATGCACAATAAGACATTGATTTGAACCAATGTGACATTTTCACCTTGTATTTTTACAAGAGCCAGTTGGTTTTCAGTTTAAGTGCAGGGGGTTGAGGTTATGTGTGCTGGAAACCTCAGGGCTCACTCTCAGCAGTTTTCATGAGAGCTGTGTGTTTGCAACAAGTCGTGAAAACTGTTCACAGTGACGTTTGTAGATGATCCACAGTGACAGGAACATTGTTGCTGGACAGTAGTATGACAGGCTCCTGTGAAGTATCTGCAGTCTAACTAACTGAACTTTTTGTCTGCTGTCCAGCCTCTGATGACCACCCCCAAAGGGACCGGGCTCCCCCAGCACAGCTTCTTTCACACACCAGTCCCCCTCTCTCCTCTGGCTACCGTGGTAACCACCAGTGGGCACCAAGCCACCAAAACCGTTTACATCCCTCAGAGAAAGCTGGACGTCACGACCGAGGACTCCTGAGGGAAACCCTCTCATGTCTGTGGTCATCATGTGTGCTGGATGGGTGGGTGGATTTTTTTTTTTTTTTCTTTGCATTTCACAGTATTCATTACCTCTGGACATTTCACAGTGACCTTGTTGCCTTCATTCTTATCACAGCTTTAAAAATAGCTGCCATGCAGTCTTTGGCTGTGGCCCAGGGAACACGTGGAAATTATATTCCAAACCAAGTTCAGCGGGTCCTCATGAACACTACTGTCACACTGACTGTGATGCTGGTAGAAACTTATTCCAGGGCTAAAACTTCATAACTTAATGGAGGAGATTTACTTTTGTTCTTTTTTATTTCTGCTACCGTGGTTGATGTGAATACTGTTATTTCCTCAAATTACTGAGAGCAGTAAACGCCACATCAGTGCTATAATGAAGAAATACACCCAGGTCATATTGATGTTTTTTTTTGTTTGTTTGTTTTTTAAATCAAAGAATTGATTGGAAAAAGTTGATAATTGATTATTTTGTTGCTAAGCAAAATCGATTGAGTTCACTTTTGCACATATGTACATGTTAACCGTTGGCCCTTTAAAATGATTTTTTTTTTTTTTTTTTTTTTTAATTTTGAGAATATGTGAATATTTGTGATACATTCTGAGACTAATCAGACATTTTGTTAAGTTTAATTTATAAGGAAATCACTTCAGTTTCCTTTGTCCTGCTTAATGTAAAATGCTAAATAAATTTTAATGTTTTTTTCCTAAGAAGATTTGGGTTTTTGTTTTGATTTACAGTGACACATCTCCACAGGTGCTGGATATACTGCACTGAGAATTGTTGTTGGGTAAAAAAAGGAAAAAGCACTGAGCTCTGAGAAAGTAGAGAGAGTGAGACGGGAGGAGAGAGTGTGTGTGTCCAAACTGAGCACTGTGCAGACCGAGAGTGAGAAGGGAGGGGTGAGTGTCTGTGTGTCACCTGGAAAAATACCTAGACTTCGGAGCTACAGAAGGTATTAAAAACTTCAGAACTACAGGTAAAGTGTTTGAACACCTCATTAAGAAATACCAAGGCAGATACATTAGTCTATAAAAATAATTGTCAGATAAAGTAATGTATTACAAAAATACCAAAGCAGCCAGTTTATCAAAGGTAAAGCAATGTATTACAAATAATTGTCATTTATATTAAATCTTTTTAAAAATACAACTTGAGTTTGGCTCAGAAATAATGGAGTGAAAACAGAGCCAGTTCAAAAGAGAAAACTTACATAAAACTCTGCACGTGTAAGTAAAACGTGACATTATTACAATCAAAGGAGGCCCCACCTGTTTAGGGCCTAGTAGGAGCAATATGACACCATTATCTTTGGACAAATAATAATAGAGGAAACCTCCCCTAATCTGAGGTTGCACAATTTGCAAAAGAATAAAAAGACGAGTACAGAGACCAACAACTCAGTCTGATCCGGATCTGACTCGGGTTTCACCTCACCTAGCTCAAGCTCTGTTTGTTCTGATAATTTTTGCAGAGGATATTTCAACACTTTGCTGAGTTTTTGTAACCTGATGGATACTTTTTTATTTTGTATCATTTAACGTTGGAAAATAAACGGTCCTTGATCACAGCTGGCCCATTTTCAGACCTTTATTTTTGACCCAACATTGTTACAGATGCAGCCAACAATTATTTTCATTATGTATGAGTAAGATCATTGATGATTCTATGAAGTCTGCAAAATGTCAGAAA
Source organism: Caranx ignobilis (assembly GCA_021432705.1). Lineage (NCBI taxonomy): Eukaryota > Metazoa > Chordata > Actinopteri > Carangiformes > Carangidae > Caranx > Caranx ignobilis. The sequence continues at coordinate 30,615,769 of MU270012.1, forward strand.
ATGGGCAAAAAAAAAAAACCCCGCAGTGATACCTTCAAGTTACTTGTTTTTAGTCCAAAATCCAAAGCAATTCAGTGTGCACTGATTGATACATTTGAAAATTTCTCACATTCTTGAAAATATGAGATGAGATATTGATCTTTTTTGTATCAAATTGATCATCCAAATTGCCTACCATTTTGTATTAGATGCCTAAATGGCTAATCAATAGTCATGGTATCCAGAAGATAAATATCAGTGACTTTCCATCCAGTGTCACTGTGTTCAGATTATAGATTATTTTCTAAATTCAAACCTAGTTACAAACATTCACACTGTCCATGAGAAAGTTTTCAACATTTCAGGTCACACATGGATACGTTTCTGAGGACGCATCACAGCATCATTTACACTTTGAAATGAATAAACCTAAGTATCTGAGTATCTTTTATTGATGGTAACAAGCAGTAGGTTTATGTCATGTAGAGACAAGCTGAGAACACTAAAGTTAGAAGGGCTGATGTGGAGTTTTCACACCTGTCAGTAGACCATTAAAAAAAACATACGCTGTGAATTAACATTTTCATTGATTTACACACTCACTCAAACATTCACTGAAAAAAAGCACAAAAAATAAATGTCAGAAACATCTTGGACTTCAGGGTAACGACAGTTGAATAGATGCCAAACAACAGGCAAAATATGAAAACATGGGAAATTACATTAATGAGAAAAACAGCTGGTAGTGAACGTACACCTGCGAGGACACGATTATGACACCTACACACATACAGTCTTTTTGACTTTGTATCCATCTGACTTTTCCCTAATTGCTAATTTCCTTATTACATTTGAGAACTTGTTTTTCCGTTGCCTGAAAATTTCAATGAATTTCCTCATTACCTCACTTTATTCATTCCTTTATGGCAGATAAGAAATACAACAGTTGTCAGGGCTGTTTTTCACATTTAACTACACCAGTTAAATTTCTGTACGACATGATTTGAACATGGCATGATGTCTTAAAACACATATTATACAGACCAATCAAACCTTAATAACAACACAGCCTCTCCACTTTGGCCTCACTCAGGTCAAACCTCTGATCCATTCTCCCTGTTTTATATCCAACCATTTCATTTTCTGTAATAAAATGAGCATGTAGCTCGACCATGTGATCATGCTGCTTTGAATCACGATCATTTATCAGCGTAATCCTACGACACTGTGCCACTGCCCAGTTTGCAGCTGTCAGAGTTCAGTGCCCTGTGTCTGTGTGTGAGTCCAGAGCAAATGTTTGAGGGGCTGTGATGAAGGGTCAGAGGGCTCTCCTCTGTCACAAGTTATTTTAGGATGATAGTTTCATTGTGGTGTCACTGGTGGACTGGCGATGGAGAGATGGACGGTATATAAGGCACCCCTGGGTGTTCACTGCCACGTTAGGACCGAAGCTACAGACTGGGTGCAAGGTAAGGACTCATTTCTTTTGTATTAAGGTTTCTCATTTATAGTTGAGTGGTGTATTACAACACAGGGTGGTTGACAGTGTGGCTCATTTAAAGTTATTTTAGTTCCTATAGGTGGAATCACATTAACTTCATCATAAACATATGTCAAGAGTCAGGATGTGAGATTTCGAATTATCTTTAGAAAATTCATAACTTTCCAGTGGTGATTTCCTGCCAGGCAGCTCAGCTTCTGTCTGTCTGGTGTCTCTGTAAAGCCTCTGTTCCTGGAATATCACATACCAGTCCTGTGAGGTGACAGGCTGCTTCTGATACGAGCAGGAGCTGGAATGTCAAAGAGAAAATCAGAAGACTGCTGGTGTTTAGAGGGCATTAGAGTCAAAGTGAGACAAAGACCATCAAAAGTGATGGAGGAGGGAAATCAAAGGCAGAGTTGGATTGACCACCAGACAGACAAAAGACTATAAAAAGATAATAAGATAATGAGGTTTTAACGTATTAAGATATGCGAATATTTCTCTCTGTTTATTGGGTAGAGTTTAGGTTGTTCTCACCTCTGTACTCCCATCATGTCATATAGTCATGTACTGTAACATGTGTAATTTACAGGAGGAAACAAAGTTCTGTGTTTTCTTTAATGATTGATTACTTGTTAAAAAAAAAAAATCTAAATCTATTACTCATCAAGTCTTATTAAGTGACGCTACTTGTTTGAGCTTCATAGGCAAAGACTTCTCTCCATTTTATGATATCAGCTCGATGATGTGTTGTTTTCATACATGATCAGTTTACTTGAAATAACAGGCAAAACTTTGATTGAGGGAAATGATTTAAAAAATATCAGCTGCTGCTAGCAGCTGCTTGAATATCCTGTTTAACTGCCACTTGAACATTAAGCCACAGGAGAATTATGAATGGACATTTTACATTATCATTTGATTCTGCCCACAGGTAGTCAGTGGGTTTAATTAGCTAATGAATGATAAATTCTCTAAAGCCCAACATCAGACCCTGGGAAACAAGTGATAGGTGTCCACTGGAACATTTAACCAGAGCCAGATATCAACAGATTGATAGAAACTAATTTAGTAATTCATTGCCGTCCCATGTTGTTTATTTATTTCCTGTTCCTCTAAGATGCCAAACTGGGGCGGAGGTGCTAAGTGTGCAGCCTGTGAGAAGACGGTTTACCATGCAGAGGAGATCCAGTGCAACAGCCGCAGCTTCCACAAGACCTGCTTCATGTGCAGTGAGCAGACAGCTTCGCTCTGAGGGGGGGTGTCATGGTGGACGGGCAGAGCCACGCAGCTCTGACATGTAGAGGGGTTTAACTCTGTAGCTAATGCTGTCTCCCTCCATGTTTCTGCTTCTCTGTTTATCAACTGACCTGTTGCTGACACCATAAGTGTTGTTGTCTGTGAAGGAGGAGAATTCATCATTCTTCTATCTTCAATAGTGTTGTGATTTCCATTTCACTTATTCTTCCCTTATTTTCCTTCATTTCTCTTCCTTTCCCTCGAGCCTTATTCTTGCTGTTTTTTGTTTTGTTTTGTATTGTTTAGTTTTTTTTTTTTTTTTTTTTTTTTTTTTTACGGAAGATGATTATGGGCACTGTAAAAAAAAAAAAAAAAAGTGAGTTCTGACTTTTTTCTCAGAATTCTGACTATTTAAACTTTTTTTTTTAATTCTGAGTTTTAAAGTCAGAATTCAGAGAAAAAAGTCAGAACTCATTTTTTATTCTTCATCCCCCTGCTGCTGCTTTTCTTATTTGTTTTTGTACTTTAGCCAACACTGCCTGCCCTCTCTCAGCAGTCTTTCATATTTCCCCTTTCTTCCATGTTCCAGTGGTTGAATGGCCACTCTTTGCAGGGTTGAATGGCTGCTCTCTGGGTTCAACAGCCCAGTGGAGTTTCCCCTCCTCTCCTCCTGTTTGGCTGCAGATCGTGGTCTGAATTTCAGTTGCCCTCCTGTTGTGGTACAGCCAAAGCTCTCCAGCCAGCTGCAGCACTCTAATCCACCTCGTATAGGTTTACTGTTGTCTGCACAAACAGTGAGGCTGCTGACTGCTGGATTGTTCCAGCAGAAGCTCTGAGAGGTCTCTGCGATAAGCTCATCCCTCTGCTAAGTGTTCATCTTTTCTCCATCATTCCCCTCACACTCTCCTCTCATCCCACAAATAGAAACACATGACCTCTTACTATGCGTAATGCCTCTGCTGACTGATAAAACCTGCTGGATGGGAGCTTTATTTATCCGCCATTACTCCTCCGTGACACTCCTCAGACCAGTGGGCAAACCTTTTCACCCAGCCAAATATAGCCAAACAATAATGGGTTCAAGTGTGCATACTTTGTGCTTCTTTCACACAGTGAGCTGCAGAAAGGCGCTGGACAGCACCACAGTCGCAGCACACGAGTCTGAGATTTACTGCAAGTCCTGCTATGGCAAGAAGTACGGGCCAAAAGGCTACGGATATGGGCAGGGAGCTGGAGCCCTGAGCTCTGATCCTCCTGGAGAGAACGCCGACCAGCAGCCTCATGAGTAAGAATAATGATGCACTGATGGCTTTCATTAAAGGGTCAGTTCACTCAAATCACAAATCACACTTTTTTTCCAGCTCTAAACGAAGACCTTCCTCAACAAACACAAATCCAAGCAAATGTTCCCAGAAGTTTGGAGGGTCAGACCGCTGCCCTCGCTGCTCCAAAGCTGTCTACGCTGCAGAGAAGGTGATGGGAGCTGGAAAGGTGAGGACCATCTGGCTGGAACATGGCCAGATTTCTAAAAGATCTCAGTCCTTCAGTTTTGTTTTCCTGTTCCTCCAGCACATTGACAGATCAAAATTCAGACTTTTCAGACAGCTCTTGGTTTTGTTTTTCTATTGTTATGAGCCAGAAACTCTGTGTTTACAAATGTAGAAGTTATTTTTCTGGTTTATCTCATCACCATTTTGTTACATTATCACACTGTCAGAGGCATCATGTACTGTTTCCAGCTCAAAGCTAGGAAAAGTTTCAAGCTGAACTTTATAGCTTATTGAGGTTATCTATTATTAATGTGTGTGTGTGTGTGTGTGTGTGTGTGTGTGTGTGTGTGTGTAGGCCTGGCATAAAACCTGTTTCCGCTGTTTACTGTGTGGTAAAAGTCTGGAGTCAACCACAGTGACAGACAAAGACGGAGAGCTCTACTGTAAAGGTAACCACACACCCACACACAGACACACCCACACACACCAGATGCAGTTCATTGTTAACTCACTCTCGTTTTCTGATGGTCTCTTCAGTTTGCTACGCCAAAAACTTTGGCCCAAAAGGATTTGGACTGGGGAACGAAGCCATGATGGAGGAACGAGAGTGAAGACTGCCTGCTTTTAAAAAACCTCAAACTCACATTCAGTGATACGCTGCAGCTGTTTCCACTCAGACTTGAATGATGCTCTGTGACGAGAAGTGGCGACATGGGGCATCAATGTTCTGTGCAGCCATACTATTATCTTACTATTATTCTCTTAGTTTTACAGCAGAATAACTGGTAAATCTTACATTTTTCATGGCCCGTGGTTAATTCTAGATCCATGATAAAAACAGTTTTGATACTTTAAAATGTATCATGAATGGAGTGCAGTTTGTTTATGAAGATGACCATTCTAGAAATAAAGGGAAACTAGAAATGCAGCACTGAGACACAGTCTGATCCATGTCTCTCATTTCACTTTATCCTCCAGATCTCACACACAGAAAAGAACTGAACCGATCACCGCTCTAACAGATAACCTTTTTGTTTGTGTTTTTAATTAGACTTTTGATGATTACAACTGCAATCCACTTTGCTCAGCCCTGCGTATAAGTCGATGAAGACTTTCCACCACTGTTACCTCCAGCTGTGAAAAGACAATTAGCCGTGCCTCCATCCAGTCAATGTTAATTATTAATACAACCTTATTTGCATTTATAAATAATTCAGAGCAATATTTAATTAGAATAATGACTGCAACAAGTATTTAACAAATGGAATGTGTTACTTTTTCCTAAACAATTATGTGTGGGCAGCCATGCAGAGCGGGACGGGCTTAGATGTTTTTGTTAAACTAAAATTGCAGCTGTTATCTCTCTATTAACTTAGAGGAGCTGGCAAACAAAGACACATAAGGCAACAGCTGCTCCAGAAAAAGAGCTCCGTTTATTACATTATTTGCGCCTTTGCCCATGAGATGATAAGCACCCAAGCATGAAAGTGAAAAATATTTTTCCCTTTATGCTTCCAGTGCAGTGTCCTGATTACTGATGATCTGATACCTCAACACACCAGCAACTCTGGCACAATGACACTGTTAATACAAACAAGCAGCCAGTCACTTCCTGGAGCAGGGACACCTTAAAATCCACTCAATGACAAGACCGACTGCTTGACTAGAATGCAATCAGGAGGCCATGACTTGAAAAAAAAAAAAAGTTAGATTAATCCATAATCAATATAATTGTTTCTTGCAGCCATACTCAAAAATGGTCTGCACATTACACATTATGTAAAGATTATATCAAACCTGTAAGAAATTGCGAAAATTTCATGACATAAATGTTGAGACCATACAATATGTTTATGTAATGTTACACAAACACATTTATCCTGCCTGTCAATACAATACCTGATATTATTAAGTGGTTTCCAAACTTTTAAGTCCATATTCCCAGAAACGGAGGACAGACATGTTCTACACCCTGAACTGTCATGTTTGAGGCTACGTGAGAGATTATCAATGGCACTAAATGTTGCTCTTGACAAAATGCTTTGTCAGTCACACCCAGCCTCCTTTCATTCTCTCCATCAGCAGAGCATCATTAAATAGCAAATAAAAGTGTCCATTAAAGATGTGGCAAGAAGCAGGACTGAATACATTTGTTCACCAACAAAAACAATCCAGCCACAATCATTAGCCCATGTTGGCATTCCTGGTAACATTAAACCAGCCGATGATAGCAACACTTTCAAACTGGGGGCATATTTCAAGGCCCCTGAATCCACACAGAGCGAGTTAAAAGACAGGCACAACATTGCTTTATTGAAGTATAGTGGTCATTCATCATTTAACACATGCAATCTTACAAAAGCCATAAAACCAAGTGTTTACATATACAAAGATCCTTTTTTCTTCCTGAACAGATGATAAAAAATAGGCTTGATGTGTTCATAAAAAAACAATTCAAAACTTCAATTACAATTTAGGCCTTTAAAGATTCTGTTCAACCCAAATTAAAATGATTGTGATTTTCATTTCACTTACATTGGTCAAGTATAAGGCAGCAGCAGTCTGTACAAAGAGCAACTCAATCCGTATCTACATGTTGCTTTGTGTTTTCCCAACTTCTAACATTGTGTTCTCTCTTCACAAGAGGTCGACACATAAAAAAATAAATAAATAGAATCTGTGCTTTTGGTCCAGAACCACTGTTGAATGTCTGACCCTTGACCCTGAGTGATGAGGTCAGACCATGTCGGGAAGTCCGAACATGTGCTGGTCGCGGCCAGGCGGGTACTGCTGCGTCCAGTCAATGATGGTCGGTTTGAAGAGGCCACAACAACGCAGCTGGAAAAAGGAGACCAGGTTCCGCACCACACCCAAACTGCAAGAGATGATGAGAGATGAGTTAACTTTTATAACATCATGTGCTACATTATCATCTTTCTATTTTTAAATACCTGTTTTTGTGTTTTTTTCTGACTGCAAATTCACTTCAAATTGCCAAACTGCTTAATGAGGGGAAACGATCTATTATAAATTTCAGTAAATGACTCTGGATGGAGTAGTTTTTTAAAACGACGGAGAGAGTGATTGGCTCTGGTCTCCCCTCCATGGACACTATCTATAGTATCTACACCCAGAGCTGTCGGGGGAAAAAAGCACAGAGCATCCTCAGAGACAGACAGCACCCAGCTCATGCGCTGTTCCAGTGGGTGGACTCAGGCTTCAACCTGAGACACTGCAGGCTGGTGAGCATCAGCACTCACAGGGCCCGCCTCCATATAAGCTTTTGTCCATCAGCTGCCAGATTAGTGGCACAGGACATTAAAGAGGGACTGAACTAACCTCACAATCTCACACCTGCACACACCACACACACCTGATGTTAATGTGCAATACTACATTTAAAAAACTGGCTGATGCCTTAGAGACTATATAGACTTGAACACCAATGTGCACATTCACACAACAGCTTAGGACACATTTGCAAACATGAGCTTACATGTGTTCAGTGATTTAGGTCCTGATCTTATCACCAAACTGGTATCAGTGATAAATCTGAGCAAATTGAGACGTTCAGTATTACACAAGGTCTTGACTGAAAAGCGTAACACTCCTGCAGCATCATAATTGCCACACAGCAATCTCACAATTAACTGCATTAATCCTCTGATATTAACTACTACCAACTTAAATAAAGCACATGGTAATATAGAGCTGCACTGAGGTGTGAAAGAGACACAATGCTTTTGTTTTTAAGGACTGTGACATGCAAAGCAGTTTGTAGTCAAGCCACAATTAAGATGTCATTGTGAAAGTCCAAATGTATTGCAGTAAACAGTAATCAGCACTAATGAGCAACTCACTTGTATGGATTCTGTTTCAGGGAGACGGGCTGTCGGAGCTTCCTCTGGTGAAACTCCAGAGTCGACCGCTCAGCTGTGGTCAGTCCCAGGAAGGCAATCTGCTCACAAAACACACCAGTCAACACAAGGACTAGGATGACATTTCTTGTGCATATACACACAGCAGATCACTGAAGAGAATTTCACGGTCATAAAAAGTAATTCTGATAACACAAGTGAAGTGAACCATCTGGAATCATCTCCATTTATGTTCAAATTTGGTCAGACAATCTATTATCACTAATGACAAAAAAAAAAATTATATTTTTCTTGCCCACATTGATTACATTATTCAAACATTCACAGTGCAGGCAGGAAAAAATAATGTGAACCCTTCAGCTAATGGTAAATGTGAAAGGATTACATAGTCATCTCAAAAAGATGATTTCAATCTGCAGATGTCCAAGCATGCAAAAATGATCAGTAACTAAGAAGTTTAGAGTGACAGTTAAAGGCTCAAAGGGGTCAATGGACCTGGATAATATCTCTGTTTGAGTTGACCATACACAGATCATTGTGCATGACTGCCTGGAGCACTGTGTCCTGCCATGGACAGTGTGGAGGAAGCTGTTGCTCTCCAAAAACACATCACTGTGACTGATTCCCCACAAGTGGTACTTCAAAACTGATGAAACTAACTGACTGTAACCTGGTAAAGCTGAAGTATGAGGATCAAGCCGGATGAGCAGGTGTGGTAGAAGGCCAGCATGAAGATGCAGAGCACCCAGGGAGAACAGCCGACCAGGCCAGAGACCACGCCCCACAGGCCCTGCTCCTCATAGTGCAGCTCACAGTGAGTCGACCAGTCTGGAAGAGCACACACAGCACAGACATGTGTATCTATTGTTAAATGCAAAACTATGTCAGACATGGTGAATACAATATATGATGATTCCCTCACATATGATACTCCCATAGAACATCCAGGCTCCCATCAGCAGGAGGGACAGCAAAAAGAGGATGAAGTAATGATGGTTCCTTGCTCCTGGAACAGAAGAGCAAGAAGCAGGTGGAAAATGATGTTTCTGCTACAACTTACTGCAGAGGAAGTGAGTGCAATACTTCAACAAATGTTGGCCACTATAATAACATGTCACATCCTACAAAGAGAAAATGCAAATGTGGCATCCTCTGATGGTGACAGATGAGGATACTTAAAACTGCACTAACAAGTTGTTGATGAATTACTGAACGCTGAAACACTGAACAACAGATTGTGTGTGGGAAAGATCTCTAGCGGAGGCTTCTTGAACATCTTTTTCATGAACTATGCAAATTAAACAGAAAAACATACATTATAAATTGTTAATGTCAAGGCCAGAAATTGAATATGATATTGTATCTCCTGGGAACTTGTAGCTATGGTGTGTCATACCAATGCAGCTGTTGGTCCAGGCAGAGTGGTGGTCCTGCTTTGCCACACAGGCGTCACAGGAGAAGCAGTGGTTTGCTCTCATCGGTTTCTTTATCTGTGAAAAGCAGAGGAGGCCGTTACTCTCTGTGTTAATGACACAGTGTTAGACAGTGTGACAGTCCTGCGTTCAGAGCTTCACCATGCAAGACGTGCAGAATATTCTGGGGTCCAGACAGCCAGCTTCAGCCAACACCAGCACATTCTGACAACACAAGAGCAAAACCTCAGCTCAGATCAGCCTTAAACAATCACATGGAAGATCAGGTTATTGTTCTGTATAAAAAAAAGCTCCCACCATTTTCTTCTCCTCTTCAGTTGCCTTGACAAAGCCAGGGTCTGTCTTGCAGGTGCGGAGGTAGTAATAGAGCAGAGCAGTGGCATTCAGAGTGAACAGAACCTGAACAGTGGCGCTGGGTCCATGTGAAGTTTTAGGTCAAGAAAAAATTAAACGAAAAGACATCAGACTCCAGGAGAGTCATCTGCTGAGTTTACTGGCATCAAAGTGATCAAAGAATGACACAAATGGTGGTCTTATAACTGTTGTGCTGTAGAGTGATGTTTTCTTTTAAGAGAGGATATCAGGCAGGAACCAGAGGCACCAAGTGACGAGCATCCAGAAGATTGAAGCCATGAGGGCTGTAGGTGGTAGGAGTGCTTGAAAGGCTGGGGTTGGGAAATTCCTGTTTAGACAACAATAATTGTAATTAAACAAAAACAAGCAGGTGGAGCACATTTACATGTAATTCAGACCAGTCAAGAGAACAGTGCGGTGGAAACATGTCTTCACCTTGTGGCCAGATTCATCACACCTATGGCGCAGGCCAGCAGGATCGCTTTGAGCAACCAGGACTCTGAGTTCATATCAAGTATAGCGCCCACACTTCCAAACAATGCAGTGCAGAGCAAAAACTGCAGAATGACCTGGAAAAATGCAAAGGGGTATATTTGCATTTTTGTACATGTGCAACCAGGAGATTTAAACCTGTAATGTGAGATGGCGTGTCAGCATACCCTGTATCTGTTGACGAGCCGCAGACAGCGCGAGTTGGAGCGAATCCTCTCCTGCTTGACGTGGTTGAGCATGTGGATGAGCAGTGGGCTGTTGACCTGGTGGGCCAAATCGATGGGTGTGTGACCCTGAGGATGAGAGATGAGAAACACCAAGGAGACTTCAATCATTACTGATTCAAAGTGTGAGGTAACACATGTGTGACGCTTTGAAATACACCGATCCCCCACTGCAGGTAACTGAACTGACAAATCACTGTGTTATGTCAAGATGTTAAGTATGCTGTCAAGTGTGTCTTTATTTTAAAATGAAAACAGACATGTGTTTTAGTTCTATATTAGCAATGGTGTTCATCCATACTAACACACCTAAAAGTACACATGCTCACATGGCTTAATCTACAGCTGTTTGCTTAGTTGCAGAAAATACTGTATTGTGAATGAGGCAACAGCAACAGATGAATATAAAGTGGTCATGGCAGTAGAAAACACAGATTGTGAATCAAAATAGGTCACATTACAAGAGTGTGACATCATTAGGGTAGAAGTGGGTGCTTGTGTCATTGTTTCCAAAGATCCCTGACTAAAACACAACCAAACAAAAACAGACTCCACAGCACTTCCAAAAGTCTCAATGTTAGGGGCCTGAACACTGTGGAGTAGTGTGAGATAATCATACCAGTTAAGTCATATAAATAACTGTAAAAAACTGAGAATCCTTGTATGCGTTTACCCTTTCATCATCACGACAAAATGCTAGAGCCAGCAGCATCCATTTTTGATAAGCAGCTGGGTTTATTTAGGCTGACACCTACTGTATATCAGTTATTGCTATTGCAGTGTGAGTTGTGTGAAGCTCACATTGATGTTGTCTGCGTCCACACTGGCCCCGGCCTCCAGCAGGATGTGGGCGGCGTCTACGTTTCCTGCCAGCACTGCACAGTGCAGTGGGGTGTTCCTGTTCACTTTGTCCATGGCGCTCACAGAAGCATCATTCTTGATTAAGAAGTTAGTGGGTTCAGGCCTAGGACAGAACAACAACAAGAACAACAACAACAACTGTGAGATAATACAGACTAGTGTTATGCACTTAACCAACCCAAACTTCTGTGATGACACATTATGGTTTGGAGCACTCTCACACTCTAGAAGAAATACAGTCCAGTCCAGAAGTATTTCTCCTTCAAGCTCTAGGCTTTAGCACATTCAATTTTAAGGTGAATAATGGATAAAGTAGCTCATGGTTTTGGTTAATGTCAATATGACTGGACTCAGTAGCAGATAAAGCTTGTTCAGCACAGAACTGAAACTGCAACGGTTCATAAATAACTTGGCTGCTAAATGTGTCCGGGCAGCTGGGCACTGCATCAACATAGGTCACCACTGCTATGCAGTAAGTGGAAAAGTTAATAATGTCAGAGATAACAAAGGAAGCTGGTTGGGCACTAAAAACCAGGTGATGAAGACATGAGAAGGCAAACGAGCTGGCAGACTACACCAGGAGCATGAATCATTTAGATGGGCAGAAAGATTTTTGTATGTAAAAGAAAAGCTGCACAAGTCAAGAATACTCTCTAGGATGTGGCCACAAACGTTTCCTTCTCAACCATCAAGTGAAAACTTCATGAAACCAACCGCAGAGGATCCACCAACGGACGTAAACCTCTGCTAAACCTCAACAACAGATGGAGCAGGCAGTTCTCAAAGACAAAAATAAAGTCTCCCATGGTCTGAACTGTATTTTTTATATTTTTCATATTTTACAGTTTGTTCACATTGTAAGTAGATTCAAAAATAAAGTTTTATTAATAATGGAATGAATGAGGAGCTTCAAGTGCATCCTGTCTAAAACCAGACTGGATTGGCAAAATGTAAATGGAAAACTACATTTACATTTGTGAGTGAGAAAGTGCAACAACTGCAACATTTTACCGCAGAGGAAGGAAAATCTTGTTCTTTGGCTAAACATGGATTCAGATGTACTACATGGAAAACTACTAAATGAAAAAAATCTTTAGGATCTCCATCCAGCGTCAGTGTCAAATATTTAGCTATATGATTACTTTACAGTGGGGTTTAAAGCACGTAAAATTATCAGGGTGCTCACCCAATAATCTTCTGGGCTGCTAACATCAGTGGTGTCTGTCCATTGCTGTCAGGTCCATCAACTTCCTGAAGAAAAAAAAAAGATGCATAACATTAACCAACCAGGAAGAAATACATGTAATTCAGACCAGGTGAAAAAACCCTCTCTCTCTGTACCTGTCCTTTAGCCATCAGATAAGCTGCTATGGCCATATGCTGGAAGAGGATGGCCAGGTGGAGAGCACGGTAACCTTCTCCATCAGCTATGCAAGGATCTGCTCCATATCTCATCAGCTGGATCACCATGGACAAGTGGCCCTGTCTGTTATGGACAAAACACAGTATTCAGTGATGCTATGTATTAACCCCTGGCAACCCCTGATTTAGATTTGAGAATTTGACTACCCTCAACCTTAACTACCAATCTGTTGATAGTCATGCAGTCACCTTATGGCCCAGTGGAGAGGAGTAGAGTTCAGGTCTCCTCCGAGCTGGTCAATTATTGCCCCTTTAGAAATATAGTACCTGTAAGACAACAGCAGGGCAGAGAGAACACATCAATGTCAAAACAAATCTGTCGACACTTTGTGACATTTCATGGTGGTAACGCTTATATTTTAGTAAACTTTTCCTCCATACCTATTCTAGATGTTTTTGTGGTGCTATATATTATTGCTCAAACCACCTAAATTAAGCTCAGCCTCTCCTGACAATAAAAAAACTAAATACTTCACATCCAGACAAAAGGACTGACTTTGTCTTAATTTGATGTTTAACTGACACCAGCACCTCCAACCCACTTATGGTAATATAGTGCACCAAATTTCACTTAAATTAAGTAAAGAGAAGCCAAGAACTGCCTCCAAATATGACTGACATGAACATGGACCTTGCAACTCAGTCTGAACTGAAACGCAAAAAACAGCCCTGATTATCAGACATGATATCTGGATGCCATACTTGACCAGCTCTGAGCGGTTGTTGATGGCCGCCCAGTGCAGTAGAGTCACATTCTCTTTGTCCGGCTGCCTGACGTCGTATCCTGCCTCCACCAGCTCCTTACAACGCTCCAGGATCCCAAACCTGAGAGGATCACAAGAAACAAGAACGTTTTATTAACACACCCATAATAATAATTATAATGATAATAATAATAATAGTGCTCCAACAAAAAAGAACACAACAGAGAACTAGAACACAGCAGAGTCCTACAAAAAATGCAGAAACCTACTGCTGAACCAAACCCACTGCCAACTTTGAAAGTATGCTGCTCAACAGGTTCATTGTAAATACTTTCAGTGTGTATGGTGAAAGAAAATCACAGCACATGTACATATTTCTATTCTGACAATCAGTGATATGAACAGACAGTCAGGACTGCCTCTACAGGATCTTTTCTTTTTTTCTGGCTCACATGAAAAGTGACCTTTGCTCAGCAGCTCCTCAACAGTTGCTGATCTGCCTAAACTATAACTAAGCTGCAGTCTGAGCTGAAAAAAAAAAATGAATCATCAGCCTTAAACACAGAGGTCTGACAGCAGTTGGGCATTCCTTCAATATCGCTGTACACCCCCTACGCAAACACATTGATCAAACACCAGTCAGGGCCAGAAACAGCAAGTCGTGACCTGGTGTGTCGTCACCTCTGTGTAACACAGTTTTAATGCATTTGAATCTTGCCTTTTTCCACCACAAAGTACACACTCAACACCACTCACTTTTGGTGACATGTACAACTACTGCTAACATAAAATTACCTTCAGGACACATTCAATATTGGTTATATTAAAATGAGGCTAAACACCTCCAACTCCTCCACTGTCCATGGTGTTTTTTCTTGGGTTGCTGAGCGATAAGTAAAGTAGAACAACAGAAATGCAACAAACTACAGTGCTGTTGGCTGTTAGGAAATGTCCAGTACTGGGTATCAGGTTCTATCCTCAACTTTTACATGATGGAAAGCCAACAAAAAGTTAATAGACCTTCAGCAGTGAGAAATGAAACAACCTATTGAGATGTTTAAATCTGAGGTCACAAGTTTATGTAATTCTACTTTTGTACATGATTTAAATCTCTGTGATTGTTTGAGGAGCTTTTAGACCTGACTGATTATGTCTCTGGTTGTGTTTCTTGTCCTGTCAGACACTGTCCTGTGGTAGGGATGCTTCACCTTATTATTTTTCTTTTTATCCAGTAGACTCAAAGGAAGACATGATAGTGATTTAAAAATGCCACAGAGTAATGTTGATGTTCTGCATCAATACCTCCTTTGACAAATGTGACAACACAGGAGACAGAGAAGTAGCCACACACAGAGTCACAGAGCCTTACTGCGTTGCCTTCACGATGTCCCAGCTGCTGCTGTCGTCCATGTGTGACCGTTTCTTCGGCTGCTGAGTCTGCTCTGCACCTTTGCCAAACTGCCCGTGAAAAGCTGGCATGAAGGGGTGCCCCATCCCGCCGAATACAGCCGCTCTCGGCCCGTGACTGTGTCCATGGCCTGCATGTCCGTGGTGACAGCTGTCACGCATGTGGCTATGATCCTGACACACAAAGGAAATACACAGATTTGGTCCAACATGGTCCCCATGGAAACGTCAAATTGGCAGAACAATGTAACACTGTTGATTTGTGTCAGTCAGAGAGTGTTTACATCCTCAAGACCTGTAGGGGTAAACAGCCAGTTCAGTGATTTGAATTTTATTAAGGAAGGAGTCACTCTGAAAAATAGGTGAAAATTACATACATTCAGCTGTAAAAATTGAACTTAGTGTGTGCAGGCTGTAGGAACTGACTGTGAAAATCACATTTCATATTATTCTTGGAGATTGTTGTATCTGAGGAAGGGAGAGGCAAGAAGACTACTGAGGGTAAATCACTGTGTTATCAGTGATTTACCCTCACTGTTATTACTGTTTTTTTCTGTCATAGTGATAGAGGTTGGTGAGTGTTGAACTGAGGGGTGAAGCACACCTTTACCAGGGCCTCACCAGCTGTTTTTCATCCTCCAACATATCAGTCCAGATGTTGATGTTGATGATAGACACATGACAGGCTGCTGCCATAATACAGACAAATGGCTAACCTAACATATGGCTAATGCTAAGCTGTCTGGCTTCAATACGTATGAACAAGTGGTCTCATCCCTGATGAGATGCAGCTGGGACAGTATATATACATTTTACACACACACACACACACAATATATATATATATATATATATATATATATATATATAGATAGATAGATAGATAGATAGATCGATAGATAGATAGATAGATAATGTACTGTATACTGTGCTCATTTCCTTCCTGTACAAGCTCCTCCTTAATGTGTTTCCAAAGTAACTGACACTGCGGGACAAAATCCAGTCCTCTTTCCAAGACAAAATATACTGAAAATTCATCTGAGGTCAATATGAGTTATCCAGAACTGTGTGACCCATCTTTGTACAACTGAGAGATCTGACCAAGAGCAGGTTGCTCCCTTCGTCTGCATATAAAGAAGGTCAGCCTCGTGCTTTTATCTCCACCAGAGTGGACAGTCTCAGTTCTCTTGAATGTTGTGTCTGCAGGCAAAACATAGTGCAGCTGATGCATAACACAGCTAGCATGACTGTTCTAAGGAAAAACACCACTCCTTCCTTCCCACCAATCACTGGTTGCCTCAGACTTGTTGAACTGAATGATTTTAAGATAACCCCTGTGTGACCACTGCAGCTCAACAAGGAACCACTGACTGGAGAAATACAGAGAAGAAACTGTGCAATAAAACGATTTAGTTCTGGAGAATGTCCATTTTGATTTGATTATTGTAAGAGGACCTGCAGAGAAGTTCACATATAGAATATTTTAGCGGGGCGTATAAACAGGAAGAACAATTCTGGATAAGCATCTGGTTGTATTTTCACGTGTACCTGACTGATGTTTGCTTCCAAAGAAATGAAAACAAGTGAACGTGGACCAGCATGAGCAAGGATAATGGCTACAATGCAATGAAATGGTTAAACACGCTTTTCCATCATCACCATCATCATCATCATGTCAATCAGACGAATATTTCCGTAACGTGGACGTCAAAATGAGAAGAAAACTGGCTTGTTAAATCACACTGAGGAATTAGTTATCTCGTACTACTGACGTCGTGTAACTAGCAGCTGGTTAACGACACCAACCTTAACCACCAGACCAGACCAACTGACAGTTCGTTCGTGTCGATGTGTGTCAGTCAGAACAGGTTATTCCGCGTTACAGCAACTTACCGCCGAGCGACAAATAAAACGGCAAGCTAGCTCGTCAATGCTAACAACTACCTGCGGTGACAGTGGAATAAGGATAAAATACACCAGCCAGGTGTCCAGCACGTGAACCAGCAGCCCCCACGAGGCGGACAACGGCACCAGGTAATATACATAAACCGACTTACATTGCCGTCCCCAGGCCAGTCCATCTTGTTGTGGAGGAACGAAGAGAAAGTTCCTGTAGCCGGACGGGCCAGAATCAACGTATCACTTCCGCTCAGGGATTTTTCATAATAAATGTCAAGTGTAGTTTCGCTGGACGGAGCAACATCCACTGTTTCTTGGGCCTCTGAGTCACTAAAAACAAACAAACAAACAATCAAAAGAAAAATATCATGCTTTCCTACATTGTTCAACAGAAAAAAAATGTTTGTTTTAGTTAGCAAAAACAACACATTCACAAAAGGAGGCACCCCATGCTCATGCTAAACTCATCAGAGACATGTTGGATTTTGTCCTGTGTGACTCCCGTCAAAAAACAAACAATTCTGTGAATACAGGCTTCAAAACTCTCAAAAGGTTCTGTCATAGGCTAGGCCTAACACTTATGGCTCAGGGTGCGGTGTATTGAGACTCAGAAATCATTTGATAGTCAAACTGCTGGAAAACAAATTCATTGTTTGGTGAAGCAAATTTAATATGAATGGATATTTGCATAATGCATGAACGCCAGTAGGCCTACTCTCAGTTTGAGCTCTTAGAGCCCTAGTTTTGGATGGTATTCTACGTTTAGGGTAAACTGAACATCATTAAATATAGCGATGATGAGATGTAGATTTAACACTTGTTTGTTCTCATATATTACATTGTTGATGTAGCCTTCAGTTGTTCACTTTGTAAACGTTGACATTTTAATTTGAAGGCCAAGGCGTTAAACAGGAAATGTTCTTTCTAGTTATTTTCATTACCTTGATTCCTTTTTTTTTTTTTTTTTAACTCTTTCCTTTTTCCTTTGAAATGCAGCGGTGATTGTCATTGGGCTTTTGTTTTACTCCCACCTACAGGCCTCTTCCTGCTCCTGCCTGCATTATTCAACGGTGAAAATGAATTTTTAAAGCAGTGTTGAAGAAAAACAAGAGTCCCAATGGAAGTGCACAGAAAGTCAACGTTTGCTTTGGTTGGAAAAACAAAATAAAACACAAATTTGTATTGAGTAAAGAAAATGAGGCATGTTATGCTTGTGATGAAATGATCAGAGGCATGCTGGGTTTTATACTATCTTAAAATGAACAACACTGTGAATGAAGGCCTCTGTAAAATTAAAATTCATGGTGAAGAGTTCCTTTGATATCACAAGTGAAAACCAAACATGTTAGGAAATGAAATCTGTTAGGAAATTTACAACTTCCTTTGCAGGTAACGTTACACGCACTGAAAGTTCAGTCTGTTGTGTTGAAACTCAAATATTAGTTAGAGGTAGAGTTTACTCAGCAGCACAGTACCAGTAACAGAGGGAGACAGAAAGACACATACTCTGCAGCAGAGATACATACCCTGACTCACAGGATTATTCAGAGGCAATAAACTGATGTTACTTAATAAATGGATATTTTATTAAACCCTCCAATACACACAAGTCATCTGTGCACAGCTAACTGAGCCTGAAACATGAAAACATGAACGATTGTTTCAGAAGCTGAAAACTGGCCCCATGTTTGAGTTTGATATAAAATAAAAAAGCAAACTGTTTTGTTTAAATATACTCACCCTTGGGTTAAGGACTGAAATTATATATCCACTCATTTAGCCGATGCTTTTATCCAAAGAAAGTGCAGCAAAATACAGCACTAAAGCTTCAGAGCAGCAGGAAACCTTGGTGTGAGGACGAAACACTGCACTTATTCACATGAGAGCAAGAAGCTCAAGAGCAAAGTATTCACTAACTGGTTAAAGAAACCACGGCTGTTTTCTCTTTCTTTCCTTTGAAATTTCAAATCAGAATCCTTGTGTAACACTGTTTATCCTGTTGGAGAAGAGTTGTTTTTTCCTTTACTGCGATAAGTGTTGTGGAACTAAACATGGACCACAGCCTCAGAAATAATGCAGCTTAAGTGACTGTCACCATGGAGCTGTTAGTGCGGAGACTGTGACCCGCGCATGAACTCAAAACAAACATAGAGACATGAAGTGGAGAGCATCAGCAGCATCTGCTTGACTAAACACAACTGGACATTTTCAGTAACAGTTTACACATTCTCATTTATAGCAGATAATCGAATTCAGCAGCTATATTAACTCAAATAGTCTAGTTTGGCCCACATAGTTTATTTACTTGGAGTTTCTCAGGCAGCCCTTGGAAGGCTTTCTGAAACTCCCATTTCCTGCAATAAAATTCCCTCCCCTACCACTGCACACAAAATAAATATTTTATATAGATACTATGAGATCAGAGCCCAGCTCCATTAAGTAATATTTTTAAAATTTCTAGTCCAGAACATCAAAAAGATTTTTTGTGGTTTATAAAATTATTTCTTATGTAAGGTTGGTAAATGGTGCCACCGTTCAAATATGAGTTTGTTTATTATATTACTGCCAATGTGATTCAAATTCCCAGTGTGTTCAGTTTAAGTTGACTTGACCTAACCGTACCTCCTCTGTGTCCACAGATAACTAGGATGATATGGCACAAAGATGAGCTGAAAAACTTCTTAGTCAAACCTTGTACATCCAGGTAAAAAGCAGTAGATGGCGCCACTGGTCAATTCATAAGGCTGCAAGTATCAGCCGTGTTCTCCATGTCGGCGGGTGTTTTTGGACGGTCTCTTAACAGTCAGTAATGTGTAAAAGCTAATTTTGTTATTATTGTGTAAGGAGTGAATAATGTCTCTTTCTGTGCAGCACTTTCTTACCACCCAGTTTAAAACATCTAAAAGCTCATTACTATATCATACATGAGAGTAACTAAGTGGTTCCCAACCTTTTTTCCTTGAAGCACCCCCTGATTGTGCCCAAGACAAGCCAGGACCCCCCAGCCACAACCCCCTGACACAGATGCATCAAAACAAGTGATCAGTTACAAACTTTTATTTACTGAAATAAACAGCAGTTGTAGGTTTTTGTTTATACATGATTTGGACTATCCAGTTGGGTGTGTTATTGGGGTTTTTAAATTTTAATTTGTGTAAATATAATTTTGATGACCTCACAGCCTCAGAATAGACAAAGCTCTGTGGACCCCCTGAGATCTCTGGCGCCCCCCTAATGGGGCCTGGACCCCAGATTGGGAACCAATGTGTAACTTTGTAGTTAACATGCAAAAATAATGAAAAAGATGGAAGGAGGTGCGTTTGCTAATGTGTCTGCTAATGTCTGATGTCTTTCTTGTCAGGGCAGAGATTTAATCTAAATAAACATTTCAATTCATTAAGTTAGGAGGCAGCATTTTGGTCTCCTGTCTCTACAATATGACACCATCCGTCTGACTGCTATCAGCCATCTTTGTGGATCATCCATCCCTCAGTTTACCTGCATGTGTTGCAATGTGAAGTTTCTGCACTTCAGCTCACAATCACAATTGCACACACTCACACCTGAGAGGCAGGTAACGACAGCTGTGTTTCTTTGTATTTTTAGCTTGTTATCTAATTAAAATTGGGATAGATTCCTCTGAAATACTGATAAAGATACCTAGATTTTAATTACATAACACAATGATGTTGTTGTTTTTGACTTGCCAAATATTTTCCTGTTGGTCTGTGCCACTCTGGTTATTCAAATGTGGATCTTTGTATAAGTTTTTTTTAGAGGTTTATTTCTGTTATTTAAACTTGCACCTATAATATTTGTAATGCATGCAGCCTACTAGATACATCAGTCTAGTTTGCGTGTGTGTGCCAAATCAGTGTTGCTTGTGTGTGTGCGTGTGTGTGAACTCCAAGCAGAAGTAATTGAGCTGTCAGGAAGTCATAACAGTGAGCAGGACTAAAGGTCAAGATTGCTATGGTTTGCATGAGACATGGGAGTAGGAGCAAAATGAAACGGTATTAGAGTATTTTCATGAAAGGAAAAGGAGGACTGCACTTTGTTATCAACATATTTAAGGCCTTAAACTTTGGTTTGAGTCCATACACTCACCCCGCAGCCACTGGGGGCATTTAAATCAAGTGATTAAGGAAACAGGGCTATCCAATGAAAACATGTAGAGGATGTGTGTTTCAGTGCTGATAGAGGGGAGCTGTGTGAACGGACTTTGCTCTCATTAAATCCTTTGTGGAACTTAACAATACTGATGTTGTGCGAAAATGTCACAATTCCAGTTGGGGGCATTTGTACTGTTTTTGGTTCAGCATGGACAACATGTTGGCCTTTGGAAACTCTCCCTGCTTCTTAATGAACGCATTTGATTTTAGGTGTAGAACTGAAGTTTTCTCAGCTCCATAACAGATGACATTTCAGATGAAATTATAGGTGGCAATGAGACAAGATCGGCCATATATATACACACATTACATGTTTTTTTTTACAGCCTGAGATGGAGGCATATTGTTTCTGGCTTCTCATTCTCATTGACACAATATCTCAGTAAAGCCTTGACAGAGCTTGTTCAAAATTTCCACTATGACTCAAGTATGATCTGATTGGATTTTGGTGTTCAAAGGTCAAAGGTTGAGGACATAGTGACCTTGCAAAATACGGTTTGGTCTTGTGGAGGTCATATCTCAGTGAAGCCTTGAGGGATTTTCTAAATATCAGATTTCTGATTTAAAATAGATGCAGATATCAAGGCATTTAATGTGAAGAGCCAATCATATTATTCACCAAAGAAGCAGTCTTTGATCTCCAACCACTTTTTCTACATTAACACACTGAGTTTGGAGACAGAGGGGATATAAACTGAGACAAAGCTGTTCGGTCATTTACCGAGCAAACACAGGATCATGTTGCAGTGGTGTTTGTGTCCACCTGATGAATGTAGGTAATATCCTCCCTCCTTTTAACTCTGCTTTTATCTTGGCCCACTCCGCCTGCTGCTGCTGCTGCTGCTGCCGCTGTTGGGCAGATAGAGTACAGTAAGGTGGGTTTATCAGGATCTGAAAACATCTGCCTATTACAGCTGATAGTTGAGAGAGGTAAGATTAAGATGTGGTGATAAGTAAATATATTTCCAAGTGCAGCTTTAAGAAGACAAACCTCACAGTTGTTTCCCCTTGTGAGAGAAAAACTGAAGGGCCTGGTACGTTTTTCAAGAAAGATCACGATTACCTGGAAACACATGTGAACCTGACACCGGGCTGTTTTGTTGTAATGAGAATGAATAAGTCAGTAATATGCTGCACAACCTGGTGTGTTCACAGCCAGATTTGCTCAGACTCTCCAGAGATACTGGCAGATATGAAAGTGAGAAGACCCCAGCTGATGGAAGTTAATTATGGTAATAAATTATGCGGTGGCCTGTGGGACTGAATGTTGCAGATCTGTCTGTTGTGACTGTTCGACTCTGCTGCTGGTTGCTTCGTTAAACAAAGGAGGAATATGCGTGTTAATGCGAGCCAGTTATTTTGTTGTTTAATTATAGGAGAATATGAGATGGTGGGAGAGCACACGTCAGAAAAGCCTTCCAAACTACTGAACCAGAAATATGCACTTGTGTTTCCCTGGGACGAGTCGCTGAGGTTTAGCCTGTCTTGTCTCATCTGAAATGGAAAATCCACTTCACAATAGCTGCAAAAACTTTTGGCTGTAAATGAAGTGGGAAATCTGAAGTGGCCACAGTGGAGTTGTGTACCAGAAACTATCACCCCCCCCATGCTTCTCTGCAGCACACTGTGCAACACCCAGCACTTCTCTATGCCACCATAGATCAAGTAATTAATATTCAATGCCAAATTATCCTAAATTACACTGACAGACTCCTGTCGCCTAATAAGCATGGTTATGTAATCACTGAACTTGAATTCAAACAAATCGAATAAGATCAAAGAGGAGAGGAGAGCGGTCCTGAGGTCATAAACATTGTGGTTTGGATGACATATCACATGTGATATATGAGATCTTTCATCATGACTTGTTTGAAAAAAAAAAACTTTGCAAAAAAAACAAACAAACAAACAAACAAAAAAAACCACACAGATAAACTTAACAGCAAAAGATGGAAGTTAAGTAAGAAGAATATCGTCCGTGAGGATCAATCATCTTCCTGGTGCCACCTACAGACAGGACCTGGACTACTCTCTACACAAACATATGTGCAAAGACAAGCACATCATTCACACGAGAGGGAACCAAACACACAGAGCCACACAAAGAGGAGACCAGGACTGAAATAGAAGGCACATCAGAAGTGACTCGGTCCACATTATAAAACTATGGGAGACTTTGCAAAGAGAAAAGGAAACATAAGCATTAAACTACATGCTTGGTACCTCATACATAAATTCTGACTGTGAAATGCCTTTAGACAGCAGCAGAGTCTTGTGCTTCCTCTGCCATAAATCTGCATCAGTTTGGTCTCCCAGGTATCCTGTCATATACACACTCTAAATATTTAACACATCCTGTAATTAAACACAGAATTGGGACACAATTACAATCATTAGTTGACTCCCTTCAGACTGACGTGACATAACCAGCCTCAGAAGCAGAGGGTACATGTACTATAGTCTGCCCCCCTCCACCCCACCCCCCTTGCTACCATTCCCCGCTTTGGGAGTTCAACGGCAGGGTCACGGACTGCATTTGAACCAGTGGACCAGGGGATATTCAGGGTTAAAGGTCAGCTCCAAACACCGCCGCCTATAACAGCAAGGGTCACATACTAAAACCCTGCTTGACCTCTTTAGTACTCTGCATGGTAATACTGATGGAGGGCTGGCGGGGGTGGGGGGGTGTAATGGTTGAAATTAGTCTGTTTTAAAATACGGTTGCGGACACACGCAGAGGTAAATCAGTGTGAATATGGACAGTTATGTCTGCGTGAAATGGAAGATTTACAAGGCAAGAGTTGATAAATGAAGCCTGAGAATCAAGACACTTAAACCTGACACCGGGTGTTGGTCAGAGTTCAGGGTAGACATGCGCTTTGTTTTGCTGTTGTGGTCCCTGAGTTCAGGGACAGAGTAAAGCACCTACATTAAATGATAGGTTCAGTGAGACAGGATGGGTCAGGGAGTGACACCCAATACAGAGCTCCTGGAAACACTCAAGGAAAGCATGTTGCAGTTAAATCAAAACCATGCAAAGGTTAATATGAAGACGAATACAAGCAAAGAATATTGTGTATATTTACTGTAACAGGCTGCTCCTGTATGCTATGCTATTTGTTACAAATCTAAAGTGAGTCATCATCAGTAATCAAACTGACAAATCTTTATTTGTTTTTTTTTCATACAGTTGCTTTTCACTGGTGATTCAGAAAGTGGCTTTCAGCCCAGCTTTGACACACAGTAGACAACTTTATTACTTTTCATAATTACATAACTTGGTCCCAGATTATATGTTACTGAGCTTTTAACTTTCTGGTAACAACAGACTGAACTATCATCAGCACTGAACGTCATATGGTTAAATCATCCAATCAACAATCTGACCACTGAAGCAGACCACAATCATTTTGATTATGTAGATGCTTGAAAGAATTTTCTCTAATATTTTAGAGGGACTGTTTTTAATTTTTCTTGGCTGCCAATAGGATTTCTTCCTGTTATTCCTGTAAACTGTTAGCCTATTAATAATTAAAAATGCTTACACCAGCTATGTTGCTCATTTGTTCCTTAAAGCACCTTTAGGTTTAGTTTGAGGACTTGATGCCATGTTGTCATGAATGAAAGCCCCAGAGTGATGTCATGAGCGAACGGTGAACAGTTTTAGGGTTTAGTGTTTTGTTGTGTCACTGTAATACTACTAATAGATATTTTTATGCCTTTTTACTGGTTTGTCTCTGCATCAGCAGGATATCTTAACCACATTTCCTAAAAAAAATAAAATAATAAGATTCAGGAAATTTGTGGGCACATCACCCTCCGGCTGACGCTCAGTTTGATTCAGTGTCTGCCATGATTATGAAAGTAACGTGACAGAAATGTTGGGACAAATGTGTTCTGATACTTTTGTTCCAGTTAGAAAAGAAATATTGTTATTTTCAGCTGGGAGTTTTGTTTTCAATCAGCATTTTAAACAGGAAACTGTCCACATAGTGAAACATACAGACTCAGTATCTCACCAAAATTGCAGCCTGAAATACATTTGAATATCTCACCTCTGTGATTACATCTTTGATTTAATGAGGTAAATCATTTAACAATAATGGCTTTAATCTGGGTTCACCTCATCATGTCGTTCATTAAAAAGAAAAATTACCCCCATTATTTAGTACAGTCGATGTGTCTTTGTCTGTTTGGTTTAATTTGCGTGAGAGTATGTTTGACTGTGGCTGTGAAAGTGGGCTACTGAGGGGAGGCTTTCTGGTTTCAGCTGGGCCACTGCCTCTGTAGCAGTGCCAGAGCAGGACAGGCGGGTGAGGAGCTGAGAGAGGAAGGGGCTGCCAGAGGGGGGGGGGGTCGGTGAGTGACGGACATCAGAACAACAAAACAAAGGGCAGCGGGGGTGATAATCCCACCTAATGCCCCCTGTCTGCCCCATGTCTGTGGTGGCTCTCTAGTGAGTGGCAGATTGAGTGCACTCATGCAAAAGGTTACTTTTGCATGAGTGCTCACAAGGGTGATCAAGTGCTCTTCTCAGGGGTGGGGCAGGGGGGCAGTGCAGGCTGCCTATCTTCGGCGGAGGCTGTGGTCCCTCGTTCTCTCAGTGCAGCAGTGGCGGCATTTTCTGCAGCTGATTCAGCAGGGCTTGGCCTGCCGTGTCGTCAGTGGTCATGTATTATGTAACAGGCCCTGTGCTGTCTGGACAGTCAACAGTCGAGCACTGGGATGCTCTCCGACATGACACAGTCGGTCAGTCGTGGATGCTTCTGTGGTGGGGGTGTAGTCCAGGCTGCAGAATTATTGATCTCTCAGCTTGAAGCCTCCTCTGTCTCTGTGCTCCCCTCCTCTCATCTCCTGCCATCATATACTCAATAAATAGCACAGGATAATGTTCCCTCAATTACTTTGACCCCAATGTTCTGTCGCTTAAAAGTTTGTAGCTCCAAACCCATACTTATCATTGTTTTATCACCTTGATACTTGGATGAGAATATGGAAGCCCTAAGCAGCCATATAGTCATATGTCTTATATACTTTAATATTTTATTCTTCAGAGACAGCAGTATGTTTTTTCCAAGGTAGGCAGAAAATGAACTTTGGCATGATTAACAACATAATTAATTAGAGATTTGCCTGGGATTTCTGTTATGCAGTAGGTGCCTATATGCTGGAGACATCCAGGGCCTGAAGCTGGTCAGTTATGTAGTTAATGATGACATCAGACTCACTAAGATAAAGCTGAAGCCTCCCTATCCTCAGGAAGGATAGACATGTATGATGCACTGATCAGTACAGTATTTCCTCTGACATTGCTACACTGAAAGACATTTCCACTGTTCTTTATTATCTCCAGATCTCCAAGGAATTATATTGTTATCTCCAGAAAAGTTTCATTTACTTGACATTTCTATTATAACAGGAAAATTGAGGAAATAAAATGACTCTATGGCTTAGGAACAAACAAAAGCCCATAGAGCATGAAACAGTGCTGCTCTTATTTGTTACCTCGCCTAATTGGTGGCAAAGAGAGGGGACCTCTTAATCAGGAAAACAGTAAATTATTGGATTCCATTCAAGGTAAAATTCCAGATGATTTTGCACTTATTACTATTATTATGAGTTTTACGTGCAGCAGGAGGTGTCAGGGTCAGGGCTGGGGTTTGAGAGCAGCAGTTGCACAAGGCTTCAACTCACAGCAGTTATATTGGATTCCAGTGGCAACCAAGAACAGAGCAAAAAAAACAAAACAAAGCAAAAAAAAAACACCCAGATCCAATCAACCAATACACACTGATGTGTATGTGAGTTTTAATCTAGGCAGATACTCAAACCCTCACTGGACAATTCATAGTTCTACTCCTGGTTCCTTGGATGGTTAATGAAAATACTATTTAGCATGATTTGATCAGCTGAAATGATGGTTATTAATACATTTTTCTTTTCACACAAAAAAAGGAACAATAATCATAACAGACTGATACTATTTAAATTTTGCATGAGAGTCAAAGACATGCAAGGAAATATAGGCTGAGGAAACATGCTCCGGTCCCCAACAACCATGTCTGTAAGTAAATTTTTGCAACAGTCTGACAATTGTCATGTCAGTGTGTTGATAAACTGCTCACATTGTGCCTCGAGGACATGAACTCCCCCTGCAAAGTGATGATTTCCATTAGCACATGAAGCAGCCAGAGAGGGAACTTCAGAGGAAACCTCTTTTTTAAAAAACATATAAAAAACATTCAACACATAAAGTTGTTGTCATATTACTGCTTCATTGTCATGACTGCTTTAATAAAAAGAAAAAAAAAAAAAAAAGAAAAATGGCTTTTGGTGGATATGTAAATTCTGTGTAGCATAGCCAGCGTGTGAGGTGAGATTAACTCAAGGGTTTTAAACGCCTACTGTGAGATAAAGGAATTTTTAGCTGAGGGATCTGAGCGAAGGGTTGGCAACTGTCTTCACTGGATGGCATTCAAGTTTGTGTTTAATCTGCTCGTGTGAACTCTGTCGCTGTGGCCATCTGCTCACAGTCACAAAAGCAGTGCACCAATGCAGTTTGGTGAATTTATCAGATTTCTCTCATGAAAACCAGTTATATCACAAGTGGATGTTTTCTGTCTTTATGGGATTTCCGCACACCACACAAACATGGACACTCTGCTCTTACAACTTGAAGAGAACTCTGCGAACATTTTTTTTTTTTTTAACATAACATGTTGAACTGTGGCTGTATATAAGTCATACAAGCCTATGACAATCCAATTTGATTACATACTTGAAAACAATGCCATGAGCCAAACAAACTTAGTGATGCTCCGTTTTTATGTTAAATGGAAATGCTAAAATGCGCAGACTAGCCCTGTTTGTTGTTAATATCTAAATGTAAATGATTATTCTTATTGTTCAACAAAAACTATTGTGTTGAACTTTAAGTAGTTAGCGTGCTCACAACAAGGAACCAAGAGATCTGTACAGAGACCTGTGCACCTGTTTGTGATATTTTAATTGTAGCTTGAAATATCCATCCATCCATCCATCCAATTTCTGCCACTAATCCAAAATCAGGTTGCCGTGGCAGCAGGGGAAAGTCCAGACTTCCCTCTTTTCCATCTCCTCCTGGGAGGTCCTGAGATGCTCCCACCCAGGTCAGATTATATGTATGATCTCTAGCGAGTTCTGGGTTTACCCTGAGGCTGTCTACCAGTTGGATGTGCCTGGAAGACATCCAGTGGAAGGCCCCCGGGAGACCCCCTAAACACATCCCAAAACCACCTCAACTTGCTCCTTTCAAAGCAAGGATGTCAGAACTCCTTACCCCGTTGCTAAGGCTACAGCCACTCACAACATTTTCATTTTAGAAAGCACCTCTTTTGCTCCCTCCTTTCACCTACCTGTCCACATGACTTTGTTTGAGTTTTCAAACACCAAGCACTTCAGAGCTTCAAGCACCACAGAAATGCTGCTGGCCACATTTTAGTTGGAGGCTCAGTGATTGCATTATAATCTGGATGAGTGAAAACTGAGACCTTTGGAGATAATGACATAGATGTTCGTGGTTGCTCCCCAATTGAGTCTTTTCTGTCTCAACTGTAAGTGGTGATAGCAACATGGATAATGAGCTGTGAAGCTGAATTCTGCAGCAGTGTTTTCTGTCACCCATGTTTGATATTTTTGCAAGTAATCAAATGGAGTAGACAATCTACTTCCTGTTTACACCTGCTAATGCACGCCTGTGTTTTCAGGTGTGATAATCTGAGGATGGGGATGGTTTCTGATACGGAGCTAAAACACTCATCTGAACAGAGGCTGTTTTATTTGAAAACAACAGGTGGCTGTGGCCTAACGCTGAGTCCAGACGCCAAGCAGAAGAAGCAGCTTGTATTTGCCGTCACTGGTTATTTATGCTGAATGTTTTTCTGTGTGTTTTCTGTTATTTGAGCCCAGAAGCACAGTTCTTGCCTCTTCTGAATCTTGCCTCACTGCATCGTCCCGTGGAGAGCTGCAGACAGACATGTCCACCTCCATGACATATGGCATCACCAACCTCTGCCTCTCACCAGAAAGATAAAAAGGGAGGGCGTGATGTGCTGGTGGTTTGTGCCATTCCCCGAGTTAGGCTCTGCAGCAAACCAGTAGGAGTCACCGGTGCAACAGCAAGGACACAAACCCTCCATAGCTGCTGAACCAGTTGTGTATGTTGCAGTCATAGATGTTTTTTTTTTTTTTTTACTATGCTAAAATGCACCGTGGAGTGTGGCACAGAGATAGAAGCTGGCATGTTCTGTATCTGCTGCCATATTCCTGCTTGATCCTTTGTGGCATGAGTAAAGACATGTGACACGTCAGTGGCTGCTCCACGCAGCAGCACAACACATCATCTCTCATATGCAGGCAGTTTTTCTTGCGGAGAGGAGTGAGTGACCTTGTGTGATGAGGTGAGGCTCCGTGGAGTCGGGGGAGCTGTACATTCTCAGCCCGGGCACGACTCTGTGATTTTGGGTCGTAACTCCAGGAAAGGGAGCTGCAAGAACACTGCCGCCGTGTCCTTGATCAGTGGCTCGCCCAGCAAGCCACACGGGCCGACATGCTGTGGCACTTTATGGTGGATCGAAGCTGCTCAAGTTTAATGTGTTGGCGGCTGTCGAGGCTCTGATAAAGGGTGCAATACATAACACAGGAGTAATAGAGGAGGACAAGCCAATCAATAGCCAGAGAGGCCGTTTGACCCATGCTTTAAAATGACAAATTTCCAGTCTTGCATCACTGAGAGTGTCTGTCTGCCTTCAGCTGCAGCCAACAGCGGCCCTGAGGGACGGTGTGCAAAAATAACCTGAGTGGACATGATGTGTGTCAGGTGGAAGAGTCTCACTTTCACTGCCGTGCCTTACAGCTGACTTCTGTGCGTGTGTGTGTGTGTAATCTCTGTTTCAGGTTCAATCTCAAAAAGGCCAAACTGGCAGTAAGAGTCTTGTAAGTAAAGACTGAGGCTTCACCTGTGAAAAGAGGCTTTTGTAGACGTGGTCCCTGTTTCCTGGCAGATAAAGCACATCTGCTTTACGGGAGATAACACCGTGCATACACTCACACAGCCCCTCTCACTCACACTCATACGTTCACCTTTTCTTTACCTTCCCCTGCCTCCCCACCTCTCCTCCTCATTCATATCTATTTCTGTAATTCCCTCTTGCTAAAGCTCTTCCCTCCATCCCCGCATTTCTCTGCAGCGTTTGCTCCCGTTTTTCTTTTCTCTCTACTCCTTCCGTTTCTCCTCAGACTCGTCTCCAGTCTTTTCCCAGCCTGCCTGAGCACCAGCTTCTCTACGTGGATGCAGTCCACTTCGTGATAATGTGTGTGTTGTCCTGAAGTGGCCTGTCCTGGAGATTACTGTGCCCTCCCTCAGGGTGCGGCCTCTGGGATTAGATAGGTAACCCCATGGTTCATGTGAGTGTGTGTGTGTGTGTGTGTGTGTGTGTGTGTGTGTGTGTTTTTTGCTTGAGGGCATCTGGATAAATGCCTCAGAGCGAGCTACCTGCTGTTGTTCGCCTTGCTGAATGAACCCTGATTATTTCTAGTCAGCTAATCATGAATCCGTGCTCTCTTTATTCTCTGGAGTTAAACTGCACGTCCTGTTTCTTTTTGCCATCAACAACTGAGAAAGAAGAATTTGCATTCAACAAACTCGGCAATTTGAAACACATTGAAAATAGAAATCACTTTAAATAGCAGAAAGGTTCTGCTGCTCTGAGGGATTACTGCATAGTTGAGATAATTTGATCCGTCTCATCGCTGCATCCTCCACTTTTTTTAAAAAAAAAACCACACTGGAGTGACTCAATAGACAAAAGACCAAAAGAACATGGCAGCCATAAGAAATCACTGTGAGCTGCAGAAACTTTGGAGAACTCTCAACAAATAACCACAAGTGTCATGGTTTGTTTTGGTGTTTGGGAATGTCTGGTTGCAAAGATCTCAGGACATCTCCTTAATCTGTTTTTTTTTTGTGAGCTGGTGTTTCTATGTTAATTTTCTTTTCTGATTGTGGAAAATCAGTTTGCTCCATGTTTTCCTGTTTCGTTTTAAACATGTTTCCTACTTTTCTTATCTGAAAGTGAAGCTCATTCTTGGTTAGTGCTGAAACATCGCAGGGAATTTATCCATACACTGAATGATTTTTATTTTATTTCATTTTAGCACAGGAACATTTAGCCTTCATGCTTTTCACTATTGCCAGAATAATTTCACGTTCTGACATTTTTCTGCCCATTTTTCTAAAATGTCTGTTTTTTAATGTCAGTGTGCTCAGAAAATGTGACAGTATTGAGATTCAGAGACATTTTCTCTTTGCTTTGTCTGAGGAGAAAAGTACAGCAGGAGACACATAGGGAGATGGGGACATTTCAGGTAAAATAAAAGCAACATCAGAGCATAACATTGATTTGACAAACAAGACAGAGCCAGAGCTATTGATTAGAAAATCCACTATTAATGACTTTGCCCAGCACAGCACACAGTGTTATTGCTGCAGAATCAGAAGAGGAATCAAATCAGACAAAAGCAAACACAGTTTGGTTTGAGTGACATCCAATAACTGTGATTTCATTCAAATATCTACAAAAATATAAAACATCAGTGACATGTTGGGAAAAAAAAATTGAAGCGCCGCTGCAAAAGTGCGACACTTCCCACTGAGCACTGTATGTAAATATGTCATAGTGTAAATGCGGATGCTGCCGCTCGTCTGGTGTATGATGGGGGATGGTGAGGGGGCGACATGTGAGGGGAGGGAGGAGGTGTGAAGGTGGTATTGGGGTGGGAGTTAGGGAAGGGGAGGGGGGGTGGTTGGAGAAGCTCATTCATCAAGTCATTACGGGAGGTGGCTCCTGTGGTATTTCAGCCTGTCCATCAGTTGAGGAGGAGGAGGATGGGGAGAGATTCCCAGAGGAGGCCCAGGGGCTCCTTCCTGCACCCCCACCCCCACCCCCACCACCCTTGCCTTCGCTCCTTCCTCCCCCTTGGATGTCCCTGCCCTGCTTCTCCTCTGACAGCTCACCTTCTGACTGCTATTACTCCCCCTTCTTCCTCTCCTCCATCACACTGACTTCCACTTTATCTGCCCCCTCTATTACAGCTCCTATCTCTCGCCAATTCACCATCTCTCTCTCTCTCTCTCTCTTGCTCTCACACACACGCACACATCATCCTCCCTCCACATTCTCAGTACTTCCCTCACTCTCTTCCTTTTTACATTTCTCCCGGGAGGCAGCCCTTGACTCTCAGATGTCCCTTGCATGCCAAAAATTACTATTGACATTTCAATTTAGTGGGGTTTTTTCTCTCGCTGCTCTCTGCTGATGCCTTATAGCAGGAGGACATTTACATGTCAATGGGCCAGACAAAAGAGAGGCAGAGTGTGCCCACTCCCGTGTCCTTAAGACAGTGGCTGTAACACTGAATTTGTGGAAATCTGTGGTGACAAAGAGGCTTTGTGTGCTGGATCTCTGGTTAAATAAATGGAATCTTAATGTATGAAGAGCTGAACTACAGTGCCCCTGGACCTCAGCAGGCAGATATTATGTTTCAGAAATTTCTAGATGTAAAAGTTTGCGATGTATAGATTTGCAAAATGCTCTGTGTTGTAACAACATTTAGAAATGAAGAACAACATTTCCAGATTACAAGATTAAAAGCTCAAGCATGGCACAGCAGTAAAACGAAAATGACAAGTAGACCAACATTATACTTGATTTTTTGACAATTTGCACAGCAGAACACAATCAAAGCCTGAAAAGTGTGTTTTTGAACCACTGGTCAAAAAATTTGAAAGTTTGTCTTTGTTTTTTCTGCTGTACTCCAGACAACAGAACACATTGTTTTGGGCTGAGATTGTGTGAGATCGCTTTTGATTCCTCTTGGCAAGTGTTTAAAACTGAAATACAACAGAGAACAGTATCATTTTACCTACTTATCTGCACTAAACTGCATAACTGACATTTAAAATCTTTTACTTTTTCAGTCTCATAACTTCCTGCCTTATTCTCAATCTAACCTTGATATTGTTTTAATTGTGTGTTTGACTTATTTCTGTCGATCTTGTGCTGTTATCATCAGGTCACATATCTGTGGGCTGTGTACTTTGGTGAATAAAGAGATTCAGATTCCTCTCTGAAATAATACAGAGCCAAATGGTGTTGAGCTCCTGGCTCTGTTCTCCTGTTCTCATTAGGACTCTTGTCTCTTTTTGTTGCCTTCCTTTCTCCTCTTCAACTAAATTATTTTTACACCATACAACAATGATAAACCAGACCATGCTGGAGCATCGCTGCATCCAACTGGACTAGAGTGTGGATCAGGAAATGCCAAACTGACACAGACCCAAGTTGTGGTATGAATGGAACCTTGTGTGCGTCGGTATGACTGAGGAAAATACTGCAGCTGTCAGCACGGACATGGATACAGACACGGACATGGAAAGTATGTCTGTGCCTTCATATGGACGGATTAAGCTGCTGGTAGACTGTACAAACTGCTTGTAGACTGACTGAAGCTTTAGAAACTCAGTCCCACTTCACATTTAGACATCATATTAGGAGGTTGTGTCCAACCATGTAACTCTCTGAAGCCAACAAGTGAACACCCACTGCACCTTTTAATGAGGCTTATCTGAACAGCCAAAAACATTCAATACAGACTAGATCTGTTTGAACATAACCCCACTCCCAGGATCAGGGATGTTAGTGTTGACCCCTCACACATGTCCTTGTGAAGCTCATTGCTAGGAGGTGAAAGGAAGCAGCTGGTGTCACAGAGGTAGCACATGTCAGTCAGTGCTCCCCCAGAGGAGAACAGTCGAGTTAGCAGTGATACACACAGACAAGTAGCAGCAGGCGTCTAACCCTAGGAACATTGTGAACTGTGGCAAATCTCTTGAAAAGAAAGCAAAAAACAGACCAGTGTGATAAATCAGCTTTCAAGCCACATGAAGTCAGAGTTTGGCAGAATAAAGTTTTGATAAAACAGGGTCATTAAAGGACTCTCTCTGAACTACCCTGCAACTACCTGTCCAAACCAAACACATGTAC
Organism: Caranx ignobilis; assembly: GCA_021432705.1. NCBI lineage: Eukaryota > Metazoa > Chordata > Actinopteri > Carangiformes > Carangidae > Caranx > Caranx ignobilis. The sequence goes on from MU270012.1 coordinate 30,649,888, forward strand.
AGCTCCTGGTGGATCTATACCAAATGATTCTGAGGGTTGGGGCATGTAGACTGGGTCAGAAAAAACTGACCCAGTCTCTGTTAGGCTTGTTAAATGAGCACCTAAGACTTACACAACACAGCTTAGTCTATGCAGAGGATTTATGTTCATCTCACACAGTACTTCTGACACAGTGGAGGCCACTGGGCTTCGTACATAACACAATGAGCAGGAACCTGGTAATTATACATTATATAGAGGGCAATATAATTGACCTTGTTTCACAGGCATCTCAATAATGACAGTCTTCTATGGGGAGGATGCTTTTATTGTGGTATTGCAGTTGAACACTGGGGCTAATGCTAAAGACTGAGTCACCGTGGCTCATCCTTTTCTCTTTATGCATCCATGCTTGGGCTTTAATTTCCCACTACACTACAACTCATCCTTAAGAGCAAAATTGGTAGTGTGGGAAGCCAGTGAGGGATCATGTCCTCGCTGCAACATTGGTGATTTCTACTGGTTGGTGGGATCATTGTGTGGGATTCTCACATAGCCAGCTAGTAAAGGTGAAAAGGCATCTGGAGACAACTTACGATAATGTTTATCTGCAGAAATCAATGGCCTGCAGCATCTTTGTGCGGAGTTTGCATGTTCTCCCTGTGCCTGTGTGAGTTCTCTCTCTGTGGGTTCTCTAGCTTTCCCCCACAAACCAAAGACATGCAATAGGTTGCTTTGTGACTCTAATGTAAAGTGATTGCAGGCGTGAATGTGTGTGTGTGGTTGTTTGTCAGGCCTGTGATAGACTGGCAACCTTTAGGTCTTTGGACACAGGTCAGCTATGAGTGGCTCCAGCTCCCCTCGCAACCATGCATGGGTAAGAATAGAAGTATAATATGGAGTAGTAGGAGAAGTAGAGTCAGTAAACATCACAAATTGGGTATTAGGTGTTAGGGATGTATCAGAGAAATAAAGTAAAATCTGCCTCACCTGGGGCACCTGGTCTGTTTTGAGGGTCATGGCTGGGATTAAGGTATTGATTGTTGGTTGAAGATGAGTGGGGTTAGCGAGACCCGCAAGCTCCAGATTTGTGCCCGCACAATTAACATGAGAGCCGTTGTTGTCCTTCTGGATTCATTATGTGTCACTTCCATCGTCCTTACCATAGAAATGGTCTGAATGGGCTGCGCTCATGCATGAAAGAGCGTGTGTTTGCATGTTTCTGAGTGTGCACGCCTGAGTATATGTCCCTCACAAGAGGGTTTTTCATACATGCATCTTCATTTCTAAAGCCCTATAAGGTATCACCACCTGACTGGTCCCGAGGCACCGCAGCTCCTGCCTGGCTGTGATTATCTTAAAGGAGATGCATTGCATATGTAAATGTCCTGTTTTGGAGAGTGCTGGCTGCAGCTCAAGTGAGGGAAAAAAGCCCCTCAGCATTGATCTGCCCCTCTGCATTTAGTCTAGGTTAAGTGTTCAGCTTCCATTAGGACCAAATTCATGCAGGGGTTTGTATAATTATGCCAGAGTCAATCCCCATTACTCCTTAGCACTATCGAGCAGCTGCTTACTTTAATAAAAACACATGTCAAATTCAGGCAGAGGAGCGGCTGTGTGTGTCTGTGTTTGCCAGTGTGTGTGTGCATATTCCTGTGTTTGTCCATAATTTGAATCAATAGACACAGGAAGCAGGCATTAAAGCAACTAACTGGTTGCAGGCGATGGAAGTGGCTAGAAAACCTTGTGCACTGAATGTTCAGTCAACTCCACGATCCTTTCAATCAGCCCAACAAACAACTCTTTCAACATTTGTCTCTTTCTCCCCCAGGATATGATTCTTCCTCTCTGTCTGCTTACTGGAGACCATCAATCTGTAGCTTCTCCCTGTTGTCCTTCTTTCATCATTCCAGGTTTTTTTTCCTCCAATGAGAGCTTTCAAGCCCGACCTTTGTGCCCTCAGAAAGGACCGCTGCGGGTAACAAAGACTACTAACCAATCATGGACTGGTCTGAGTGGCCTTGGGTGTGTGAGCCTCATGCTTAATGACACAGGAAAGCCTGAAATGGATTTTAGGTTAGTGGGTGATCATACACCCACATGCACAAGTATGCCACATTGCAACAATTTTATTTTGTCAGTAATAAACCACATCGTTTTCATCTGGCATCCTTTTCTTTGCAATTTCTCTCTGTTTACCTACCAAAGTAACATTTTTGTGGTGTCATCCCTTAAAGTCAACAGCAAAATGTGATACAAGGACTGAGGAAATAGTGTGACATTTCAGAAGATGCCACCCCATTCTTACTGGGGTTGGATAACAAGATTAGTTGGACTCTCACATGAGCTCAGCAACAGAATCCAGAGTTCTGCTAACTGCCTCCACTTGTTTCCAGTCTTTGTGCTAAGATAAGCTAAGTTAAGCTAAACAGCTGCTCATCATTGATTCACATTTACAACACAGACGGGAGATTGGTATCAGACTATATTCATGCTGATTAGTGGTGTTTGAAAAGAACATATGTTTTTGTTTGGTTTATCATGATATCAACATAATTCATATTATTGCAAATAAGTACTGTTAGCTTAGCATGATCCCCGAAAATATTTCTGTTGTGTTGTGGGACAAATTGATGATGCTGTTTTCTGAATTTGTAGCATGTTTGTGTCTTCGTGGTTGCAGTGAATTGAGCCTTCAGGGCCACCATAAGAAGCTCCGTCCATACTAACACAGCTTCAAATGAATGCATACAGGTGAACTGGAAAGGACTTGTGTTGAGTGTTTTAACGTCAGCCTCTCAAACAAGTTCACAGTGGTCTACATGTCGCTACCTGTATGTCTGTATGTATATAAGTGCAGCATGAATGGATTCAAAGACAGAGTGTATGAAAGTGTGGTGTGTCTTTCTATGATAGGAGGCCTTTCACACTGCTTGCAAGTGTAGCCATTTAGAAAACCCACAAACACTTTTTTTCCCTTTAGATGAGGTTGAATGACAACTCATTTGCTTTCGGGGAACCTTGGCCTTTTGTCAGGTCTACTAATACTTAACTTTATCTCCCAGCAAATATTGCGTGAGATCACCGAGCAGAATCTTTGTTTCTGAAATTATGGAATTTATGGCTTTTTTAAATAAAAGATACAGAGATTCTTGATGTCAAAGTGTCTGTATAGATTACACCACCAGACCATCATACATTTACATTTACATTGATCACTGGCAAGTTTTAAAACAATCATGTAACAGTTCATCTAACGGCATCTAATGTGTAGCAGTGGTTTGGTGGTCCTTGCTTGTCTTTGCAGCAAGTACAACTCTTTCAAGGAAGAGGTAAAATACATTTTTGATCATCCCTCAAAAGGATTATTAAGTCTAGATCCACCCTCTGGGTTTATTGGTCGATGTGTAAAACAGTTCTGGCAAGAGATGGGATTTAATGTGCGTACATAGGAGATTCTCCAGTGCAATGTACAAGGTTGTCTGTGAGTGTCTTTGCAATTATACTGATCCAGCAGAACGGAGTGGAAACACTGCTGCTGATGAGGGGGATGGACTGGATGTTTAAAAGATGGAAACAGGCCAGATTGTACAGAGACGCTGCTGGTTGCAATAAAAAAAAAAAAAAAGAGTGGGCGGAGTTTAGTGAAGTTTGAAGAACCTTTCTTCTGCCACCGCAGGGACAAGACTTCAACCAATCACAGCGAAAATAATGTGCAAACTTGCCCGACTCATCTCCTTGTCCCAGGTTTTCATCCTGCTGCTCCTCCCCTTATCACCCACAATGCTTTCATTCAGCAGAGGTTTGATGCCACGGTTGGTCTCAGGCAGTGATGACTTTTGTTTGCTTTGTTGATCCAAAGAGGCTCAACTACAATCATCTAAACTGAAGATAAATGGAAACTGTTTCTTAAGGTGAAGAGTGTTTATCATTATAGTGGATGTGATAAATCAATGGCATTTGTTGTTGCTCCAGACAGTTTACTGCCACCAGAAACAGTAATTTGCTGTTTGCGTCCATTTATATGACAAAGTATAATTACTTCCAAAGTCTGAATCTGTTCATTGGTGGATGGACTGAATAAAGACAGCGGTTATCTTTGTGATTTGTGACCTGTGTTACTGTGTGAAATTATTCAAGCTGTAACTAGACAGCTAACTTTAAAGGTGCCATATTGTACAAAGGTAGATGTCCATGTGTAGTGTGATTATGATCAGGTCAAGGTTCTATATGAACGCTGTGACAGTATCAAATTTTCAGTCACAGCTTGTATTCAGAAACTGAGCCTTAAAACCAGCCATCAGACCATCTGCACCTTTGTGATGTCACAACAACGCTGTCACCAATACCACCTGGACCCACCATCCAACACTTAAGAGGATGAAAGATTTTCTTTCTCTGTGTGTTTTGCGTGAAGTTTGCTCTATTTTTATTGGATCGCTCAGTCTCATCCAGAGTCTCCTCTCTTCTGATTTGCTGACCATTGTTACTGGAATTCCAAAGAGAAGCCTGAGAGAGGAGAGTTAAACTACACCAAGATGGTTTTTGGTTCTTAAAACTACAAATATATGCTATGATTATTAACACTCAATATTTGATCATTTAAAAAATGTTCTGTAGGTTTTTTTGTGCTGGGGGAAAGAAAACAGGGGTCATATTCTTCAGAGGACGCTTCTCTACTTCAGAAACAAGAAGAGCGATTACTTTACTTCCTCTTATCCATTTTTATTTTTAACAACCCGATCCCCTTTGTTTCTTCAGGTGAGCTAGCTAAGGCTAATTAGTGAGTCGCATAGCAACAAGAGCAATGATGAACGCTCCTTCAACCCTTTGAGCTCGTGCTCTCTCTCTCTCTCTCTCTGTTGCTGGTGAACCACAGAGCAAAGTGTTGGGAATGAACTGCAAATAACCCTCTGATCAAATCATGATGGTCATAACAGTCTCCACATAACCCGGTGGCTCTATAAATATGTGATGAGCGTTGTCTGCATCCATATAGATCTATTGCTGCTCTAAATCTCGCTTCATCTGTTTTTTTTTCTCCTGCAGAGCTGTAATTACAGGAGATTTAGTTAGTCAGAGAACAAAGGCAACTTGACCTTCACTGCAGGTGCAGGTTAGCTGTGTACATCACAATAAGCAGCCTCATATATTCCTCCACTTTGTGATCTTCCTCAAAATCTCTTGACCAAACAGACAGATTGGATATATACAAACTCACATTTAGTGAGTTGTTTATCATGTTACAATGGGGACAGTGTGTTTTGTGTCTCTGAGCATCACAGGCTTGCTCACCTTTGCTGAGTTTCACAGGGGAGAGAGGGATATTCTTGTATTCCTGCTATCTCCCTTGTGTTCACAAAGGCAGTAATTACACAGAAGGTCATTCAATTAAAGGAGGCCATGCACCTACATGGCTTGTCACAAAAAAAGAAAAAAGAATCATGCCTAATTAAATGATTCAACCCTGGACTCGAGGCCGCGCACTGAGACACAGTTGCACACAGAGTGGAGGAGGAGGGGTGGTGGAGTCGACCCACAGGTGAACACTGAGGCACAACACACAAATAACAGCAATTAATTGACTTGTTAGATTCAGAAAAACAGTACTGTGTGTTTGATGTAACATCAATATGAGGTTCAAACAGTCCTGTGCTGCTTGTGAAGTGATGGGTAAAAGTCAGTACGTAAGGACTCACATGAAGTTTTTTGATCTGCCACACACTGTTGTCAGTGTTTAGGGTTAAGTTTAGACAACTTAAATGTCATCACAGTAACATGCTATCACCTTTTAAGATGACATGAAGAACAAAGAGTTGCATATTTACATATTCAGGATATACAGAGCAGCATTAACCTTCATTTGGAGTCAAGTTTATTGGCATCACCACCTAGGTAATATTAATTATTAATATGAGGAGGAAATCTTAATTTATATACCTGTCAGTTCAATAAATGCAGAAACTGACAATGTGGATTCATCACTCCCAAACTGCAATGTGTGGAGTTGATAAATGAAGACAACAAGGAAGTGTCAAAAACTGCAGCTCCTCGAATGGCCACAAACCAGCATTCCCCAAAATCTCAAGGTGGACATACACCATACGATTTTAGAAGTCTTGTTGTTAATTTCCAATTCACACTAAAAATGAGTCATCCACAATGTGAAGCCAAAGCTCTTAACTTATGTGCTCACAGTGTTTGATCGTTACCCACGACCTGAGTGCTCACACTGGTGTGAAAATGGCCCGCTGGCACCTGCAGACTCCACTGGTTATTGACATTTGTCAATAAAGATTTGTTTGAAAGGTCTGAGGCAGTTTTATTCAGCAGCAATGCTAACAAGACGGAAGAAGCTGCAGCCTTCACCTTTTTGTACAGTCCTGTGTGTCAAAACCTCTCTCCTTCATATCAGTCGTTACAGTAGGAGGAGGAGGAAACATCAAAGAGGCAGCAGCTGTTGCCACAGCAACACCAACCTGGCCTCCATATTTTTCTCCAGCGTTGTGTTGCCATGGTGTTTTCAAACTACATTTTTGACACTTTGCGCAGGCGCAGCGCTAAAAAAAGCTCTGACGTTGTGGAATCTGATTCAACCGTTGATCGGCCAACATTTCTGACATGTCAGAAATTCACCTGACTGCCTGATGGCCGTTCAGGGACACATGATCAGTCCTTACTCTGTCTGTACTGTGCACTATAAACAACGTCTAATGCAGCTGAAATCCAGCCTGACTCTAACATGAGTTGTGTAGCTAAAAGCTCCACCTCTTTGTTCAGTTGTGGATTAACAAGCAGGCTGTTCTTCACAAACCTGCAGGTGACATCCTGTCCCTCTCTATCTGGTCAAAGGTCGCTACAGCAACAACTTTCACACATTCATCTGATCTGCTCTTAATTTAAAGATAATGATATAGCCCAAGGTTTGACAGCTTCCAGCAGTCCACCCTGCCCTCATAGTTCTACAGCCCTGTCACGTACCTCAGCCTCATTATTCACACACAGAACAGATCAGTTGTTAGGAAACAAAACAAAAAGTGAAGGATTTATAATGGGCTCAATAGTGGAAAAGTGACAAGTTGTTTTTTTTTGTAGTCATACCATGTATATTACATGGTATGACCAGGTCTTTAAAGGTCTATGTAGGTCAAGTGTATTTTCCACTTTGCTGGCTGTTTGACCAGAGCAACAGACCACCAAGATCAGACTGGAACAATTTTTTTCATTATGTTGCTGCTTTGCTGTGAAAACTGATGAAAGATGTGTCTGTGCGACATGTTTCTGTGAAGACTAACACACACTCTGGGTAAGGTTTTGTTTTTTAATGAAGCTAAAAATTTTGTATCTAAAATGCATACCTTCAAGTCCCGGTCTGTGTGTGTGCAGCATCTCCCACCCTTGAATAAAGAGATACTCAATAAAAGACTACCTCGTGCTCCTAATGGATACTTTCACATTCTCCAGTCAAACATATTGAAATTCACTGTGTGGTGGTGGAGAAAAGAGAGCGGCTGGATAAACAACTGTGACACTGAGGTTATCATACTCAATTAAGCCGCCATCGCTGAGATAGAAACAGATCTTTTGTCATGTGAAGGCAGAGGGGCCGAGGCCGAGGCGGCATCTCATGTCGAGTGGCTGCTGTTAACTCTCAGGGCAAACACAATTGACACTGTGTGCCAGCTACAACAGCTGTAGTGCGTCTGAGTGAGTGAGCCTGAGTGTGCGTGTGCGTGCCAGGGGTTTGCGTCATTGGGGTAAAAGGAAGAAACGCTGGCGCCAACTGAGTGCTACACAGGACAGAAGGAGAAATTCCTCAGGATTAAAGAGAAATCCCTTTCAGATACTCTTACGCTGCGAGACCTCTGTGATTCCTGATTTGTGCTTGTTTGCTAAAGAAAAGATGTGCGATGTAGAAAATGAAGCACGTGTGTACGACTGAACTGCAGATTTCATGAATGGACATGAATTTGCTGATAGCTCCACGATTACTGTGATTAGCATGTGAAAATGTCTTGAAGTCCTCCAGAGTTAGTCACCTTTCATGTGTATTTTTATTCCTTTTTTAACAAAGCCCTGAATTCAGTGAATGAACAGAGAACTCCCCAACACAGAGAGGTCTTAAAAAATCATTTAAAGTGTCTTTTACCCTCTCCTTACATTCAGAGATATTCTCAGCTAAATGGTTCAGCGCCCACAGACAAATGTAGCTGTTATATATGAAACCTATTATAAAATGAAACAATTCAATATATTAACATACATGTCAAGCCCCTACAAATATACATGTTTATGTATGTCTGCCAATACAAATGTCACATACTTCCATCCCACATCCTGTTACAATGAGCTGATATAATATTATACATGTTACAGGGGAGTTGTAAAGTCTGAGCCCACTTTCCCAGGATGAGAAGACATGCTTTACTTTGAAAAGAAGAAGAAAAACTTATACAAATGTAAAGAACGTAATACATAATAAAATGTATAACTTAATGCCAGTTCATAGTGCATGCTGGGAAACACTTTTTATAAGAGATCAAGTTCTTGCCAAACCTCCTGCATCTCCCAGCGTGCCCTCGTGACCCTTCCAGTACTGTGGTTGGCTTCCTCAGCGCTGGCTGCACCCTCCCAGCCAACACAGCCATAATGCTCCCCCATATGGCAGACAGCATCCCCCGCTGAGGGACTCCTTCACTTCTATTAATACACACAGTGTAATAAACGGCTCAATTGAATTAATCAGCTTGAAGACATTAATCAGACATTAATGAAGTATTGACCTCTGCACTGCACTGCTGTTCACCGCGTACGTCTGCCTGTTTACGTCTGGACTCACATCGACCTGGCGCTCTGTTTCTCTGAGGGTTTTTTCCTTGATTGTTAAGGATCCGATTTTCAATATATATTATAGTGACACGTAAACTGAAGCTGCTGCAGAGTTTTCAGCATGACAAGCCGACAGCAGCAGCTGTCTACAGACAAGACAGAAGGAAGAAATAAGCTAAACAGACATGTTTGGTGCAAATATATTGGAATCACTGTGAAAGGCGGTGTATCTGATGAGCATGAACACTGGAACTCGTGCACCTGTTTCTGTGCAGAAACCTACAGTCAGCAGTTTCATAGTAATTTCTGTGCTTCTTTATAACCAGGACTTCTCAGGTGTGTCTTGAGGCAGCCAAAAAACTTTGTGTTGTGATTTACTTTTGACACTTTCCACTGAGTTTTAAAATGTGATCTGAAAGTTTTCTTAACTATTAGGGAAGTATTGGTGCATCAGTTAAAAGCAAAGACATGAGTTCTCAAAACGGACCTGCTAACCTTGAAGACAGCCTTGAAGTACAACCTCACTTTATGCCAAAACACGTGTGAGGGCATGTGTATTAATTCTTAATCTATTATTGTCTTATTACTGTTGTCAATGAATACATTGAACACATTTCACTCAGAACATCAACTTGAGGACTTTTTTCATTTTCATTTTTTGATATATAATTGTAACTTAAACGCTTTTAATCGACAGTCTTTCCAGTACTTAATAAATTGTGAATGAAAATGTCCAGTTATTAGTTGCTGATGTTTGATGGCTGGAATCAATACTAGTATTGCAGATGGTGCAGATCAAATGGAGGGAAGTCCTGAGATGTCAGGACTCCTGGTCACTTTCTAGGAATTTCTGCAGTGCATGCACTTGCTTGTGATCTTCTCTACACATTACAATAAACTAAAGTCACATTTAACCATCTGCCCCACACAAACAACATAACCAGGGAACAAGAAAGCAAGCTTTGACTCACATTAAATCAATTCACAGTCTCAGATTTCCACATCCTCCTCCCATCTGTTTACCTCTGCAGAGGAGATCAAAGAAGGAGGGTTGTTTGAGGAGTGAAACCAAAACATAACAAAATCAAGGTCAAAATAGTTGCTGTGAATTTGTGCATCCTAGCTACTCTCTTGAAATGACATTACACATTTGTAAAGTCTTCCCTGCTTAGGAATATTGTATTTGTAGGTGACTGCAGGTGAGGGACACGGATCAGTGCTTTCATTGTTCAAACTGTATTTCTCCTGTGTACAGGTTGGCAGGTCGGCACAAAAACAATGCTGTCACGTAAACTCCCAACTTTTCTTCAGTCTGTCTTCAAATTCACTTCTTCAAGAAAAATGGTTGAGTGTGTTACTATGAGGAGATGGTACCTGGTCAGGAGCAGGCTTTCAGGACCTCAAGCAGACAGCAGACAGTGGACAGACCTTTCAACATTAATGGTTCAGTCACAATTAGATTTCACAAAAACTCAAACTGTCTTTTCTTCTCCACACGTCACCACCTGCAACACAAACAGTCCGACATCAGACCAGAGCAGAACCGGGAACAGCACAGACCGGGAAGAGTTCAAAGTCATCGACCAGGAAGAAAGACCAAGGGGTGTACAGTTATTACCCTTTAACAAAGACGCTTCGTTCTCTATTGTTGAAACGTTCAACAGAATGTGGAACAATAACTGGTTTTAAAAACCCATGTTTACATCTAATCTTCCAGACTGTGTCAAAGCTAATTAACATTTTGGTGAGTCCTGGTGTTTTTTAATTTGTTGATGTGGAGATTTCATCATCAGAGAGACAGCTACACTGGTGTGCTCAGTTGACAAGCATTTTGATTGTCCGTTGAGCAATGCTCTTGATTACTGAATAATGAGACAATAGTGTCCAATAACTGTTATTACGGCAATTTTCTAAACTCCACACAACTAATTAAGAAGGTGCGTTCAAAACTGTGGCAAAAAAAAAATAATAAGAGTGAGCAGGGCGAAAAGCATAAAGGAGGTAAATTATATACCATTAAGCAAATGTAGCTTTTGTCTCTGTGGTGATGTAAAGAAACAGCGGAGGTACTAATCATCTCCCGTCATTTGGCCGATCCACTTGTGATAATCACGTATTGTTACCAGGGTTGGAGGGTCAATTCTCCTCCGGCTCAATCAGCTCCAGCTCCTTTAAAAACTCGGAACATAAAGAGAAATGGCAGCGTCAGTCTTCTCTACAAGGGAAATAATGAAGTTGAAAAATAATTAGCAGAGCTCCATCATTAGCCAATGAACTTTCAATTTCATTTAATCAAGTTTTACATTTGAAGAGGACTAAATTATAACTGAAGCATTGTCTCTTGGTTTGCGTATAGCTGTTAATGGCATGGCTGTAAGTACAGTATTGTAAGCACAGTATATTCATGTCTCTGTCAGAATGAAAGTCCAGTGTGTTGATTTAAGGTTTATAAAGCTCTCATGAGCGTTTTTTTTAATATATCACAATTTGCAAATCTCTTGCACAAATAAACCCCAAATAATATAAACTGTAGTAATGAAATATTTTGTCTAAAAAGACGTTAACTAAAACCACATGGGAAAGATGAGCGCATGGAAAACATGAGCCTGCATGAGTCTGATTTAGAGAATTATTTCATAGTAACTTCACTTGTGCCAAATGAGCTCCAGATTATAATAATACCCCTGGCGGGCAATTAAGTCCATATAAACACTGCATGCAGAGTGCTGGCACCAGAGTAAGCCACACACACACACACACACACAAACACACAGGTTTGATATGGACGCTCAGACTATGTGAGCCTTCACCGTGTCTTGCCCCGTATCCATCAGCAGCAGATGAAGGCTAACCTGACACACACCCAATATCACCAGCAGCTGCCTGGGCGAGGATAATTAATACAGCCAGCAATTTGGCAGAGCTATAAACGTCCTGACACCGAGACATGAAGGGGTGAGTATCACAAAAACATACTGGCCAGGATAGAGAGAGAGAGAGAGAGAAAAGAGGAGAGAAAAAAGAGGGAGTGAGAGAAACATTGCTAATCAAGAAAACAAAAGATTCCTCTGACAGACACACTGATGGTGATAAAACCAATTTAAACGTCAGTCAAAGGAAAAATGTGACATTTCTGAGGTTGAAACAGACATTTTTTTTTTTTTTTGATGTCACTCTCTTGACTCCCAGGTTGAGTTTCCACAGGTGGTCCTGTTGTTCCACCATAACACCACTCTCTTCCTCCTGTTTTGGCAGCGCAATGGCAGGTGCACTTCCTTAATGATATAAAATGACCCCTGACCCCTTTCCCTGGGAGATAGGAAACAGTATGAATTGTATAATTAAAGCAAGCCTTATAGGGAACCAATCTAAATGCAGATTGTGTCATTATACAATCAACATTTACTTCATTATTATATCTTAGTAAAGCCAAAAACCTGTCCATTGTCTCATTCAGATGTAGCCTGCTCTTCAGTTCATTCACAGTATAGACACATTTAGGTGACACAGTGTTGGAGAACTGGCTGGTGATATACTATATATACGATATACTATTGTACTATACAATGTACTATTGTTGTAACAGGGTCAAATGCCTGTAGATTTTATCTGATTTTACCTGACCTTGTCTCTTGGGATCCCTTTGCTATAGTATATCGGTGCATCTAGCTTTTACACATCCCTTTGGTTTTGTTCCCCTTTAGAGAGGTAAGCAAGGTTTTTGTTTCAGCAGTTAGCATGTTTTAGAATGGCTGGAAACACAGTCTATCAATATGCTAATATCATTCTAGAAAAATTAGACCCATTACCCTTCAGCCCACATACTAAGACATAACTGTTGTAATCTTACTAACTAACTACTAACTCTGAAATGTTAGAGGTAACGAATGCAGCTTAAACTTATAAAATTGATATTTTGTCAACTTTTAACAGGGAGAATGTTGCACTATGTAACACTGGTTGCCTGCCCGGCTCACACTTGTGAGGTGAACATAGTGAGAATGCATCAACCTCACTGCTGGTATAAGAAGATAGCTAGCTCGCTGTTCGCACTGTTCGTCATGGTGGAGGAAGAAGACACCGAAGAAGACGCTGTTAGAGGAGGGGAAGAAGAGAAAAAGAGAGAGTAGGCAAGCAGGGGACTGGGCGAGGGGAAATCTTGGAGTGGTGCTTGGAGTGTGTTTGTGAGGGAGCAGAGAAAAGACTGGATGCAAGGCCGACACCGAACTCGGCATCTTGTTGCAGGTCTAGTAGCCTAACTAGTCACTTAGACCTCAGCGTGCTATTTACGATAGTGAAAGGGGATTACACGCTACTGCAGGGAGACACTGAGAGCAGACAAGTCCAGTCCTCTTGCAGTATAGGACCTTAAACATATGGGCTAATTTTAACACGCTGTACAGTTCATATGGTTAAAACTGAATTAAAACATTACTTTTTAGTTGTTTTGTTTCTAAAATATTTCCGAAATGGTAAAAATAAAAATAAAAATGAAAATAAAAATTACCCCCCTGTTTTAATTCATCAGTGTGAGGTCTTCAGATATTTTTGTCCTGTGTTTTTGTGCCTCTATGCTAATTGTATTTCTGTTACGCACAGCGAATGCATGATAATGTGCTATACAAATGATGCTGCCATGCCATGCCTAAGATAATCAGTCATGTGCAGGAAATGAAAAGCCTTAAATAGTCACATTTGAGAAGCCGGAACCAGCAAATGTTGATCATTTTTGTTTTTAAGACTAGATTAAAAGTGATTATTAAATATATGTAATATTTTTTTAATGATTGAATAATTGTTGCATTTCTACTCCACTAACAGGATGATGTTTAGCACACAACATTTAGCATGTTTAGGAGTATATGGCTATATTAAAGGATTAAAGGAACACAGTATATTACAGCGCTGAGTACTGGCGACACACAACATGCGCCTTCTCACAGTGCAGCATAAAAGTGCCTGTATGCATTCACACCCACACTAAGAGGCTGTACGAACACAGCAGAGCCAGAGCAGCCGTGTCTCCTCCTGCTCATCTGTGGCCTATGTTAATATGATTAGACTGGATTATGGTAATGTGCAGGGGGATCTGGTGGGTGTGGGGCGATGCTTTGCTGCTCTCGTTTCGGGGAATAGTTAATTGGTTGGGCTGCTTTGATGTTGTGGTGATGAGAGAAGGGGGTTGGTGGGAAAGACTGGCAAAGGCGCCCTACAACTCAAGCCCATTTTATTTTTGGCCTACGAAGGATCTGTGCTGGCAAGTGGTGAAAAGGAATGAAACCTGATGAAACCAATTAGAAATGATGCTGATCTGGAGCTGAAACACTGTGAATATTGAGACAACAAGTACCAGGAAAAAACCCAAGCCATATTTTTTACACTCTCCTGCTGAGTGTGGCTTGTTGAGTCAACTACTGATCTGTGGTCTTGGTGAATTTGGTTTACCATGTCCTTAAAGTTCTGTAAACCTCCAACCTGTAATGTTCTTCAACTAGCAGCACAGAAGTGTATTTTCTGTTGTTCTATAACCTTTGCAACACACCCACTGCCACCTGCTGAGCTTAGTTCAGATTTGTCACAACTTCAGCTGTAGTTCTGACATTGTTTCAAACAGCTCTCACAGCCAAACAGTCAACAAGGTGCAAACTCTTTTACCTTTCAGCTTTGATGCCTTTTATCTACAGTCATAGCGACCTGCCTTTATACTCATCTGCACGCGGCTGGGAATATTTAAACATATCGCTTTTCTGGCCTCTCCACAATCAGGGCCAGCACGTGTTCTTCCTGTAGAGCAAAAACACCTGCTGTGATGTTGGCCCGTACCAATAAGTATACATTTACAAAAAAAATATACACCTGGCCCTCATAAGTAGGCCAAGCCTATTTGCAGCTGTGTCCGCTACATGGTCCACAACATGAGGAGCATCAGACTAAACATGCTGATACAAAATTTGTGTTTTGTTGCTACGTTTTGTTAATGTCGGTGGAGTTGTTTGAGAAGTGGTGAATCCAGCGGTGATGATAATGAATCGAACAATACTTCAAACTTGAACTGAGGAATTCTGAGCAGTGGCATCACTTAGACGTCAGCCTTTGAACTTGGAATGAATTAAGTGAAAAAAAAGTGATGATACTTATGTTAAGAATCTACCTCCCTTTCCTCACACTGATTACATGGGTGAGATGTTCAACGTGTCGCAGCAACTCAGTCCTACATTTTGGCATAATAATGTTCTCCCAACATTCTGTTTAGCTCAGCAAAGACTCATGAACACCAACACTACTATTTATTCTCACTTTATCCCCTCTGTAATGTACTTTGCTTTCTATGATTGTTACTATGTAAGTATTAATCATGTTTGTCAATACTGTCATTGCAGTTGCTTAGGATTTAGAGGCCTATATACAGAGGCTGGGTGTGTGGTGTTAGCATATTTTATCCTGTGGATAAGTGTTAAGTGGTTTGGGACAAAGGATGGATGAATAAATCAAACAGCAGCTGAGTAAATTTAGTGAAGGACTTGCAGGACTCAGACTTGGGACTTGTTGGTCTTGACTGAGGACTGCTTTCCACCCCTTGCAAACTAAGTTGACGCTGAGGTGCAAAACAAAGCACTTCTCAGAAAAGAGTTTTATCTTGTATAGATTTTTTCTTGTGGCCTTGCACCTCCAGGCCACCGTACATCTTGAAAACATGTTGTTCTGTCAGTGAATAAAATGGAGCTGGTGTGACCTTGATGTGAAGTTGGATTGAAACATTCAGGACTAAACCTGGACTTGAAGACCAGTCGAGTTTTAAGATTAAAAACCAAGACTGAGATTGATAAGTAAAAATCTTGCAATTTTATTTGCATATAAAGGCAGCTAAATATATCACAATGAACTGAAAGAGAGAACTAACATTTCCATGAAGAGGGATACAATCAGAGCAAGAGCGAGAGAGGAACAGAGCACGAAAAGAGCATTTACAGCGGCAAAGTTGAGACAACTATTGGCAACATTTTTTTTGTGCTAGCAAGATTGCATTTACACACAGTGCAAAATTAGAAAAAAAAGCAATAAAACACAAATACTATCAGATTTCACTTTAAAGGACAACTTAACAATGTTTAGGCAGGTGTGTTGTTGGGAACAACCAGCACCTGGTGGATTGTGACTCTGACAAATTTTCCTCTCTCATCCAAAATGAATGTCTACCCTACTGGGAGAGTCCATACAAAAAACATTTAAGAAAACTCTGAAGAGCGTCTGATGGGAGCATTAAAGAAACATGTCAATCATACAGGTGCATCCAGAAAAAAATGCACCAGATTTTTCTTTTTTTCTTTTTATGTCAAACACAACTTTTAGTACAGATGTTTTACAACATGAATATATAATATATATATTTTATACATACATTTTCCAAATTAGATCAGAAATCCATAATGGGATGTTACAAAGTAAAATTTTTGGGCTGTAATTCAATAGCTTTCTGTCCCTGCGTTAGTCAGGTGTTGTTTTGCCGGGATGATGGACAATAAATAAAGACTTTTCTCTGAGCTCGCAGAGAGTGGGGCTCTAGCTGAGAACATTAAAGCTAGTTTAAGGCAGCGTCCCTGTCAGCCAATAAGAAAAGAGGAACTGACGAGAAAACAACAAACGGAAAAAAAAAGAAAACCTAATTGCAAAATATCAGATGACAACATAAAACAATGGCATCCATTGTCCGGCCAATGCAAACCAAACATAAAGAAATTGTACAAATTCACAAAGCATCATTTATCTTACAGATCTGACCAATATTTATCAAGAGCAAAGATTGTTTAACCACAAAATCCCTCTGAAAGGAGAATACCGGTGTCATTGTTACATTTCCTCTAAAATTCATTCTGCATTGCATGCTGTAGCTGTCCAGATTTTAACATTATTTTTTATCTCTTATTTTGTTAAAATACAAACTTTCCAAATGAACTGCTGTCAGCTAACAAAAAACACCAAAGACACACAGATGTGATGGTAATGAGGTACGGAAGGTCAGAGAGGACAAGTGTGGAAATATTCCTCTTCCTGTGATCTTAAAATAGTTGCTTTGTTATTCAAAAAAAAAAAAAAAAAAATCAATTTGGGATCACAAAATAGCATTTTATTTTTGTCAAAAATGACAGTTTTGTGATCTCAAGTAAATTATGATGAAAATAATTTTCATGATTAAAAAAAAACAAACAAAAACAGATTTGCCTTAAATTGTTACCATTGTTCTTGAGGGATTATCTCCTGGTTGCCATGGCTTCCTGTGGGTGTCAGGTGATTGACAGGAAGTAGAGTGTGACATGAGGGAGTGCTGATGAGATCGGGACGAGACACAAAGTTTCTCCCGGGCTTCTGCCTTGCTTTGAGGAAGTTTTTCCTCACTGTACACTGAGAAACACTGTTGTTCTTCTGGAGGAAAACAAGCCCTGGTATCTGCAGCTGCACTGACAGCATGCAGAGAAACTGAAATCTGAGAGAGACACCAGCATTGTTGGCACTACTAAAAAAACAACAACACCGATATTCTCCTTTAACCCTTGCAGACAAACTCCCCACTACACCCATCTCCAAATCTTCTCAATCTCAACAACAGCTTAGAGAAGACCAAAAGTTTGCAAAGAAACACTTAGAATTTTTTTTTTACTTGACATATTTATAGAAAAAAAGTAGTTTATCATCCCCGCGACCCTCCCCACCCCCCTGTGTCCTCTGGTCTCAGGAGCTGGAGGGGTTGGGCAGGTCAAACACAATGGGGGGGTTGGTGGGCTGGAAACTGACAGTGCAGGTTGATGCGTTGATGAACGTCGTGTAGCCGTCTGTCATGATCCCATAGCCTGAGGACGGAGGAGACAGGTGTGAGCACAACACACTGCAACGCCTACAGAAGCTACCTGTGTGCAGCTGTGGAGGAGGGGGCAGGTCTCTCATTTGTGCTCAGTCTATTTTTGTGTGATCACTCCAGTGATTCCTACAACTGACTTTCCATGAATGAACAGTGTTCATGTCATAACCTCAATTTTCTCCTCTCAGCACTAATTGCTCTGAACAGTCTGGGTTTAATAAAGTTCAGATTTCATTTAGAGCTGAAATGCGTGTGTAGCTTTTGGTTTTGGCTTCTAAACACAATGTTGTGTTACCTTCGACATTAAGGTTTTAATGGCCAGTGGAATGTTGGAATGTAAAGACTTAATTCATCCAGTTAATTAAAAGCCAGATTCAAGGTTATGAAGCTCGTAATGGTTAAATGTGGATGTACATTCATTTGATATAATAAATAAAGTGATTTGAAGGAAAACAGAATCAATTTATTGAAAACATGAAGAAGTCATTTGTGGGAATTAATAGTTATTTCTGGATGAGATTCATGTGTCAGAGGAAATATAAAATAATATAAAATATAAAGAAAATAGGGCTGGGCGATATAAGGATCAATCACAATAATTTTTTTCATATCAGTCGATATCGATATATATCATGATTTAACTCAAATCACTGTTTTTGTCAAACTTAAATGTCCCCTCTTACTCATGAGTGAGATTTGAAGATATCAGGCAATTTTTGATTTAAATATTTATTTTCTGTCAAAAGATGAACATGACACAGATGTACTGAACAACATTATACACCATCAAATTAATAAAACAGGTATTATAAAATATCTACTGTATCTATCTATCTATAGCGCCGCCCCCACACTGCTGATGTGCACGGATGCAGCAGCCCAAACACATGTTGACGTGCTGTGGCTGGCTGCTACTCCAACGTGTCCTCTTGTGCTGTGTGTGTCAACCTAACCTTGCATGTCTCTATCCCAGCCACATGATTGGTTTGGGGCAGCACAACTCTCTTTACCATTGGCTATTCGTATTGTCTGTCAAAACACGGATGAATGAAACCTTTGACTTTCTATCAACCACATGTCATATTTCTATTGAGGAAAAGTTGTTTGGTGATATATATCCTCATCGTTTTATCGCCCAGCCCTACAACACAATAATGTTTCCACTCCATTTGTCCTGATTTTAGATCCTATTTCTGCATTTATACTAAAACAAGGTGAAGAATGTGGCGGGTGTAGATAAACGTCCTGACCTCTAACCCTGGCCCATAGTTTCCGTACCTTCATGTATGCCTCCGAAGGCGTGAAGTTTGGGCCGAACCCTCTTCTGGACCGTGTTGAGCAGCTCCACGCAGCCGACCCGCTGCAGCTCTTTAGGAACCCAGTCTCGGAAACCTACGTAAAACAGAAACATTAGATGTTTTAACAGACAGGCCTGGTTCAGTTCATCTGTTTTATACTGTGAGCAACAGACATGTGAAAAGTGCTACTAAATTCCAAACGTGTGTTATTTCACTTAGGTGAGATAAAGCATACAGAATTTATGTAGCTGCAACAAGTTGTCCTCATTTTATTTTTCCATGGACACTTACCAAATCCTTTAATGGCTATTGTTGTTTATAATTTCATGACAAATCAAATCTGCTTATTCAGTCTGGTTGTTCTAAAACCCTGGCTCTGATTCTTGTCATATGGTCAGAGTAAGAAAATAAACTGTTTTGCTGAAAGCAAATACGATGTATGTATTGAAGCAGATTTAGCCACAGGCTCCCTATTTATTGATTTAAATCTCATCTGTTTGTCAAAAACACAATTTGTGACTCTTCCTGATTAAAAATTAATAATTAAGACACACATTATCTCATATCTTAACACACACCCACAGTAACCCTCAGCTCAGACTTCCCCCTTTGCATTTAACTGCCTCAGTGAACTGATTATACTTTTGCATATAGTGACTTTCCATACAACAGGCTTTGATGTAGCCTGTGTAAACTAAACAGGGCAAATGTACTCCCACTCTCACTCACACACACACACACACACACACCTACTTTTGAATCTAAAATTCCTAGTTCATTCAATTCAGAAACCGCTCTTACTCGATACTCGACCCTGAAATAAGTGAAAACCTCACTACAGTAAACTAAACACACTGTGGCAGATGAAACACGTTCTTATATTTTCTCCACAGTTGTGCAGCACCGATTTCTTTCCATTTTGTGTCTTCCAGTTTTACTGCCCCCTCCTCCTCCCTGAGCACTGTTCTCCCTTCCCCTGGTCTCTCTCCAGTCGTTGCAGCGTCTGTCACTCCGCCGCAAAATCGAGTTTCCATGCAATCAAACGGCCACAGCGGCTGCCGCAGCAGCAACAGCAGCAGCAACCCTCCGTAGGCGAGAGGGAAGGAAATCACTCAATAAAGCCAGATGGAGAGCGGAAAGAAAAAAAAACAAAAAACTAAATGGGGGAAAAAACAAGTGGAGCCCAAACAGCTAGAAGTAAACCTGAACCTCAGTCTGTACGGAGGAAAGAACTGAAACCAAACAATATGAATTTTGTTTTCCATAAAGAACACAAACACAAATATTGACTCTGGGACTGTGTTCACTCCAGATACAAATAGAAAAGAAGGTCAACTATAACACACACACACACACGTACATCTACATCTACACACATAGCCTGCTGTGACGCCTCCAGTGACTTCATACAGATTTTGAGTAATGAGGCACAACCTCATTAGATATGGTGATGAGGGGACTGTGATTGGTTAATTGGACTCACCCAGTGGAGGTCCATGGGTCATCAGGATGTCGATGCCTTCAGGGACGAGGTTCCATTTATCCAGCAGAGACTGACCCCGAGGCAGGTTGAACCCCCAGCCGTTAAACCACGGAGTCCTGCAGAGAGAGCGGGAGAGAGAGAACACATTAGCATCGCTCTGGAGAACAAGTCCACCGTGATTATAGCTTCAAACGTAAATTGGCATTGGGAGTAATGTATATTACTTTTCTTCAGCCAGACGCTGCATATTTATACATTTAACTGTCGTCTTACATTTACAGTTTCATCCATACTGTGTATTTTAAGCCGCATAACCACCGACAAAGACAAAGTGTCCACGTGACAGACAGTGATGCATGTTTAGCAACTAACAGGGTTTTATAAGCATTGTAAAATATCAGATTAAAAGGCTGTGCAAACACAAAGTGCTGGAGCTGTTGTAAAGCAGCTTCAATGCAACAATGAAAACTTAACACTTGCTGCTGTTCACTGTAAAAAGGCTCCAATCATTTAACTTGTTTTCTGAAGTCTGCAATAGATTTGGGGTTTGTTTGGGGTGAAAAGTCACCGTCATGTGAAGACATTTTAAAACAGCATTAGCTGATTCTTCTTGGCCACTTGGGAAACACAACCAGATGTTAAGTTGCTTTAGTTGCCTATTTACACAACCTGCAGACACGCAGCAGTGTTAGCTTTCATTTATCAGAGCTTTTTAGCTTAAATCAGTGAGACTGCGGGCTGTTACATATTACAAATATTCAAATATTGATTGTGGCAGCATCGAGGCTGCGAAGGCCCCCGTGTAGTGGAAAAGCTTCACACAAAACTAAAATAAATTCTCTGGGAAAAACAATCACAGCGTGCAAATTAATTGTGCAGCAGACAGAGCTGCATGAAAAAAACAAACGGTAATCACAAACATTTTATTCCTTTTCAGTGGAAACTGAGAAAAACAGAGAGATTTCATTCAAATGCAGGAAAAGCTTTTTGTCTTGTTTGAGTTTAACAGACAGGAATCCTGGAATAAAGACGGCGCCTCAGTAAAAATTATGAATATGGCCCCCCGAGGACATCCAAGTGGCGAACACAGTGAGGCTGTGCATGAGTATGTAACTGAGAGTATGTAGGGAAAATGCATGCGATGGTTTGCACCTGCAGCTGTTCAGACTGTTAAACAGGGAGCGCTTGGTTTGAAGCACCAGAGCAGGCGTCTTCAATTCCAAACAGTCATGATCAGGTTTAGGTGATTTCAGAAATCCAATAAACAAACTGTACAACTGACTGAGCCGTTTCTACCCGGAAAAAAACAAAACAAGAAGAAGAAGAGAAAAAAAAGTGAATTTCCAAAGAGCTGGGTGCCACATCACGCGTCAACCCCCATCCCCTCTGCTACCCAGTTACAGAGTGATTGACAGCAGCTGGGCCACCTCCAGCAGCCTGGATGGGAGTGTGCAGCTCCAGGGTGACAGGCAGCATCTCAGCCTCCCCCCAGCAGACACAAAGAAAGCCTTGATCTGGCTGAGTGGGAATGAGGGATGGATGGATGGATAGATGGGTGGATAGAAGGGTGGATGCAGGGGGGGTGAAACCAGATGAAGAAATAAAATGAACTGTGCAGAGGTTAGATGTAGGAGCGTGGGCGGGGAGGGAGAGGGGAGAAAAAGAAATCGAGCAGAGGCTGGTTGATAAATTGAGCCTTCATTTATCACAATAGTGGTAATGGCAGAAGAAGGCTGACAACAGAGGAAAGGAAGATAGATTATCATCACATAATACCTCAGTATATAAGCTGACCCACTGCTACACCCCCAGAAAAAACCTTTTCATTTTACTTTGGGGCTTGCAGCACAGAGCAGCAGAGTCGCTGATGAAAAGATGGTTCTGGCTCCGTTATTCCCGGGTTACTTTGGGACCGACCGCTGAGCTCCGAGCCGCTTCCAGTCACTTAGCGATGGTGCTGCGTATGGTATTTGACCAAGGGGAAATCAGGGCTCCACAAACATCAATAGGCTTTGTTACAATGAAGGATGGACGCTCCAGCACTAATCAATACTTACTGTTCCTGAGGAGGGCCAAGTGGGGCTAACCAGACTCAAGATGTGTAAAACATGAGATCACAATCCCTCCTGGTTCATTTTAAACCACAACCAGGCTCCTACGGTCTCTCTGCTGAACGTAGGGCACAGAAAAATCTCATTAATTCAGCGTGGCAAGAGAAACGAGCATTATAATGCAGTCTAAGCACCGGCTCAGCCTGTTTGGGTCTGGTGGTTGAGGAGTATCGAGTGTTTGTGCCCTCGGATAAAAAGGCTGCGGCGGCGGCAGACCTGGAGCTCGCTCTTTGATTTGCTCGCTCAGTCGTTGCCTTGTTCTCTCGCTTGGTGGAGAGCTGAGAAATGAGGTTAAAAATGAAATGTGAGGAGCGCGCAGGGGAGTGAAGGCCACAGACTGAACTGATTAATTAGAACTAATCACACAAATCGGAGCTAATGGAAGTCTAATGGATTACTGGGAAGACTCGCCACCTCTCAGATGGAAATAGCGCCGGCTGTGGAGAAACTTAGAAAGCGGTGAATCAGAGCTGAGCTGCACACGCAGAGCACTGGCAGAGTATTTGTCTGGCTCTGGTTTTGACTAATAGCGACAAGGCCAAACTTTGAAAAATGGCCGAGCGCATTTATTCACCCCCCCGCCCTTAGTTCGGAAAAATAAATCGTGGATTCTTGCAGCAAAAATAAATAAACAGCTGCGACGCTGATTTTGCTCCGTGTTTCACATGTTTTCTCACACATAAACACATTCGTCTGGGAGATGAAACATAACCCCTGACATGAGCCGTGGATCCGGAGCCAAGCAAAAGGTCCTGACTGAATGCAGAGCGAGGCGCTGCAGCTCGACGCCACAATGGCCCCATTGTTGGCCGTCTGCCTATGAAATATACCTTCCATGCAAGTGCATTTGTTAACCTCCGCCAAGATTAATGACATCCCGGTCACATAAAGGAGAGATTGTTTCCTGTGTGGCTGTGACACAGGTTTTATTATACTGTATTGTCGAGTGAGTGTGTGTGTGCACGTGTTGTAAGTGTGTGTCAGGTCCACCAGCTTCTGAGTAGGATGTGAGTGTTGAACAGAATGTACACTGCCAGTGTCTCAGTCTGTTCTCAGGGTGCATATACATGTGGACCAGTGTGTGTGTGTGTTGGGATCAGACTACATTCAGAGCCCAGTCTTGCCTTGACACTCGCCATCTGGAGCATGTCGCCGTGGCAACAAAGGACTAGCGTCTGGAGGCAGACACACTGGGAAGTAAAAACACCATCATAGAAACGGAAAAGAAAAGAAGCAAAGAGGTGATGGAAGAGAAGAAAGAGAGCGAGAGGAGGAAGAGAAGATGAGGCAGAAACGTCTCCTTCCAGATGTGAAGTGTTAGTCATACAGCTGTGTGTTGTTTAAGTTCATCTAACGCCTCTCCGCCGACAAGACAACTCACAGAAGACAAGACGCAGCTACAAGCGATACCGTCTTTAACTCAAACACCAGCTCCAAACAACCGCACGGGAGGAGGAAAAAGACAGTAACCATGGTAACAGTGGCATTTAAGGACCCCCCCAACCCCCAGGAATCAAATGGTGGAAACAGGTTAAAAATCTGCAACCCGGGCTGGCAGGGGAGGTGAAGCAGACAGAAGCCATTTAGCCCGCGTGTGCAGAACGTCAATATCCAATTAGGCCGGTGGACATCATTAGGACGGCGGCGCGGCGTCTCTCTGGACGTGACACTGCTCTTAACCCCTCTGCTCCCCCGAGCTGCTCTCTCTGGGTCCCTAGACAGGCTATGATATCCCCCCTAATACCACACACACACACCCTACACTCCTCTCATTACGCCTTTTAATCTGGCCCCTCCCTCACTTAATGGATCATTGTGACCATTTTTTACAGCTCACTGGATCAGCTGTTCCAAGGCGAAGCTTCTTCGACATTTCTGTGTCAGTGACCCCGACATTATTTTGGTATCTCACCAGGCCTGAGATCTGTGGTACACTGATTTAATCAAACCACTGTGTTCACAGTTTAACCAAATTCTGGTGCTGAAATGAATGACAACTTTTCTGACAATCACTTGAGCATTGAAAGTCACTTTTGGGGATGAACAATCAATCGCAGTGGAATCGTAACTGTAGAATGGTCAAGGGCAATATCCAAATCACAGGAGCTGATCTACAAGTTAATCAATAATTAATAAAGTAGTGGGCCTGTTACAGAGCTGACTAAAGCTTTTTCCCATTATACACTATGGTTATCATATTGTTTACAAACCAACTGTAGTAAAACTAAAACTAATCAGAAACCAAGTGAATTCATATATAACATGTTACAACACTGAACAGTAAAGAAGAGTTTGCTGCATTTGATCATTATATGTGTGATTGTGCCAACATTTACCATATTTGGACATAGAGTATGTATAAGAAAATTACTGTATGTAATAATAATTGTTGCTCTGCAGTCAAATTTCAGCAGATTCGTTTCAACAAGTGTCTTTATATTAAGCCACAATCCCAGCAGCATGTGGGCAGATCTGACAGTCTCGTCTTACACCTGCCACTTACATAACCCTCATTTGCCTATTGAATATGTATGTGCGGCATCTTTGGTGTTGATAGACTGTTTGACTCAGTGTCATCTACTTCTGGACATTTTGTTCCTCAGATATTTTCCATAAATTAAATAACACAGTCATGATCCTAATCTGGGAGGCTCAGTGGCCTCATGTCTTCAGTTTCAATTTTATTTCTCCTTTGTTGAACGTGAGGTTTATTCAGAGGGTGGCCTCACAAAAGATTTTATTATCCTCAACAAACTCAGGTCTACCTCTCTTTACCACACACCCGCATGCACACACACACACTCACACAGTCATTTACCCACTGTTTACCAAACACAGTGCAGACTCTCAGCCCCTCTCATTGTGTCTCGTTGAACTTACAAGCAAGACACAGCAGTACAGAGCTCACAACAAACACTCAAGCCGGAAAGATGAGTCTGTCTGTCTGTTTGTATCACTACACCTGTAAAGACCCTGACTACTTTCATTTCTTCAGCCTGTAAAATCTCCTGCTCAGACACTGCAACAAGTCCTAAAGTCTGATAATGTCCCTACACGTTCTTTAAAAGT
This sequence comes from Caranx ignobilis, assembly GCA_021432705.1. Classification (NCBI taxonomy): domain Eukaryota; kingdom Metazoa; phylum Chordata; class Actinopteri; order Carangiformes; family Carangidae; genus Caranx; species Caranx ignobilis. The sequence goes on from MU270012.1 coordinate 30,675,511, forward strand.
ATACTGATGGTTTAACCCCTTGTGAGTGGCATCATGAGCTTCCCTCTACTCTCAAGCCGAAAACTTTACAAAGAAGATTTATTTGTGTCTAAAAGGCTGTGATTGAATATTCCACCACGGTTTTGTCTGATTTCAAGAATTAAAAACATTTTGTTTATTTTTACGAGCACCTCGAGCATGAGCAACTGCGACAATAAAAGGGAGCTCGAGAAGTGGTCCTGTAACCTGATGCCACATATTATACATCAAATCACATGAGGACATTCCCCTCTTTCAAATAAGTCAGACAAACTGAGCTCAGATCAGTATGAGTTGTCATACTGGAACAATTCATGTCACAGTTTAGAGACAATCACAGCTAGAGGTGGCTATGACCTCATATGTTCATTTTTAAGTCTAAAATAACCTGAACCCATCTGCCTTCAGAAAATTCAACCGACCATTCAACCAGGACCAAGTGAGAACTGGAAAGTGCTTGTCTTCATGTGCACACATCTGATCTGCAGAAGACGACACTCAGCTGCAAACAGACGCACAAACTTCCATGTCCCTGCAGGGTGTGACAGAGGACTGTTGTGTGTGTGTATTTTGGTCGTGTTGAGAGCAGAGATAAGATCGAAACATGTCTTAGGTAAAGGATGGCTCTACCTCTAAAAGCCAGGGAACAGCTGCACCCTGGGATATCAGCCTGGTGCTGAAATACACAACGGAACGAACAACCTGCACCGGGCGAGAGATAAAAGGAGAGAGAGAGAGAGAGGGAAGAATAGAGAGTGTGTGTGCAGGTCCAGCGATCCATCGTGTCTGACCTCTGAGTCAGAGCGGCCCTGGGGTCAGCAGGGGGGAGGGGTCTAATTGATCAACCTGTCAGAACCAATGAGGAAGGCCATGTTAATGGGACTTTTATAAGCCCCGCGGGATGTATCACCTGACACTCAAAGCTGTATGAGTATGTGCAAAGCAAAGTACATGCCCTGTGTGTGTACATGTGTGTGTGTATGTGTGTTCATGTGCGTGTAATCCCAGAGCCCAGGTAGCCTTATTAAAAGGAGCCAAGTGGAGACTCTGGCTGGGTTTTGACAAATGGCCTCTCAACACCAAGGCCACCTTTGCAAACTTTGGGGACGAGGTAGAAGGCGAAGTCACAAGGGTGAAAGGGCCGTGTGTCTTTGTGCGAGTGTGTGTGTGTGTGTGCGTGTGTGCTTTGCCCCAGCACTAATAACCTGTGCCTAGTGACTGATGGAGTGTGGAATGGATTAATCTCGCTGCAGTCATGCTGCCAAATGCCGAGGCGCTAAGGGTTAGCCACCAGACTTAGCCCGCTTAGGAAAGGCTACAACCATGGGGACGGGTTGGTGCACACACATACAAATATATCTTCACACACACTCCCTAGGGTTTGTCCCCACACTGAGATGCAGCCAGCTGCAGTTTGACCTGCAGGCTGCTAATGTGAAACAACCGCTGCATCAGCCAGCAGACGCTTCACAGCAAACACAGCTGCTCCGACTGGCCCGGCAGCACCCGGTACTTCACTACATACAGGTCTGAGTAAGTGCGCATGAGTGTGTGTGAAGATGGTGAGAGAGAGAGAGAAAGAGAAAAGGGCAAGTGCTCAATATTGTAGCAGGAAATCAAATGAGAGCCGAGAGGTTCGGAGTGCATCCTCTGCCATCATTACATCTAAGAGACTTCTTCCTTAACCAGCGCCCCCTCCCCTCTCCCTGTAACACGCACACACACACACACACACACACTCATGTAGTTTCTGCACTCTGCTGCTGGAGATACACTGGATTAATACGCACATCAAAGCCATCAAAGACTACAGTAACTGAAAGTTCCTCTGAAAGAGTGAGACTGAGTGTACACGCAGTACATCTGTGTGTGTGTGTGTGTGGTAGAGTCTTGCCATGAAATAAGAGCAATTAATTTCTGTAAAGTGAAAAAGAAAAAAAAAAAATCCAACAGAATGAAGTGTCTGTGCGTCTGAACCAGAGCGTGCACACGACTGAGTGAAAAACACGATTCATGTGGAACCATGGCGAAATGGTAGGAGAGCCTTAATGAGGTTAACTGAAATAATATTTGCACTGAATATTTGCACTTGTATCCCTGTCAGAGGCACCTTTCATTTGCTGGATTTTCACAGCCAAGAGGTTTTTGCTTCCCTGAGCTCCTGTCTGAGCGGCGCGCTAATGAATTTGACTTGGGGACACTGATCATTTTCTAAGATTCTCCAGATAAGAGCTTTGTAAGAACAACAGGTGGTGGATGAGAGCTCACAGGTAGGGTGGCGGGGGGGTTCGGGAGGAGCACTGAGGTGTTGTGGGAACACAGATGCTTCTGCATGTAGGCAGGGAATCTCAACACTTTGAAATGTGGATTTGTCAGGAGGCTAGGCTGGTCAGGAGAAACTGGAGAGCAGACTAATAAACAGAGGGGGAATCTGGGTCCTATTCAGAGAGCCTGTATGGGGGCTGGGGGCAGGGGCCGAGGCCCATTCAACCTGCCCTGAGACACAGGGACAAGGGTCCCTTTACCCTCCTCCAGCCCCAAACTCCATGAACTTGATCCCAGAACAATGTGAAAAGGGGAAGAAAGGAGCGAAGGGAGGCTGGGGGGAGGAGGATAATATCTCTGGGAAATAGTGAGCTTTTCTCACTGACAATAACTGACAGGCAAGGTTTCATTTTTCAGCTCCGCTCCAAGGACTGGGGTTGCAGCCCTTATTCTGCAGATTTTAAATGGAACAAGGTGATCTGAAAATGCAATGCACACACTTGGTTGCACAGGTGTTGTTTCAAAGCTGTGCCCTGCTTCTTTTCCTCGGCACAAAGACTTTCAGCTTCAGCTGCCAGTCACTGTGCCAATTCAGGCCCAGTGCTGAAGGTCTGCTGCTCTTCAGACACAAACAGAATTTTTTTAACAGAGAGAAAGAATGAAAACAACAAACTGAAGTGGCTTTGACAGAAATTAGCCCAGAGAGGTGACATTAGAAGTTGGGACATTCACACTAAAAATCCTTGTTGCTGTAATACAAAAACTATTCAACACATAGAAAACTACTTCTGCTCTTGTAGTGGATTGTCTGCAAGAGATGCTTGAATTAAACTGAACCTGAAGACATATAAAAGATAAAAGTGACAACTCTTGAGTTTAAAACATCAGAGCTGCTCCAATAAAGACAAAAAACAATATAGCACAATAAAGACAAAGAATAAGGTCAGGGATCCAATCTAGAGAGCACAAAACTGACTCGGTCTGAACTGTGAGTTGGTAAAGATGGAAAACTGCAGCTCAGAGTGAGTGGTCACCTCGTACAGACTCTACATGCTGAGTAAAAACAGGTTCATCTGTGGAGCTCTGACGCTTGAACTAACTGCGGCTACCGGTAAATAAGAAGCTGAATCAGGGAGCAGGAAACGTGTCAGTAAGTTTAAAAGTTTAAGCTTGATGGGGACAGAACACTGAGGTCAGCTTGTACTACGGTAATGGTCGGGTTTTATTTTCATGTTGTACTTCAGCTTCTGCTTTTTATTGCAGTTTTGCACATTGAATGTACTTGAATGTAGCTGTGCACTATGTGAAACATGAGTGTATAAGCTGCAGCACTTGTGTTTTACCCCTTCAGAAGCTTTTACATATAAAATTAGGTATACCATTACCATCTACGCTTCAATTAGACCATGGCTACTGAAATAGACATTTAATGATCTGAATAAGTGATTTGTTTGAAAAGACATCTGAGTTGAAAACAGCTCACCTCAGCACAATCTACTTCAAATCTAAATCGAACGTTTTGACCACAAGCAGAACGGCGGCCTAAACATGTCCGGGAAGTCAATTTCTCTTTCTCTCTCCACATCTTCAGTTATTTTTTTCTTTTTTTTTCTTCAAACTTGTGTCTTCACCTCTGACCACATCAATTATAGAGCAGCACTTCCCACTTGCTAACACCTGAGAACAGACTCTGCCCACTTGCCCCATTTAACTGTATTTGCTCCTGTATTTTTTTTTTTTTTTTTTTTTGGGGGGGGGGACACTTTTCAGCCCTCCACTGTGGCTGTTAACACCTAAACCTATAACTGTTTCCTAGAGTGAAAGGAACAACAAGGATGTCCACGGCCATTTCTTCCTTATTCTTGTGATGTTTTAAGAACAGATTACATCCGGTTTATCGTTACACAATGACTTTCTCTTTCCCATTTCTTTCTTGCCAGATGTTAGGGGGGACATTGATGCTGAATGCATTTGTGATTTCACATATTTCTGATTACTTGTTGTAGCCTGTGGCTTTAGTATAAGGACACTGTTAACTACTGTGAAACATCATGCTCACACAAGAATTCAAACTTTTCCTCTGCATTATTTCATTTTGTCTGCCTGCTGTGCTTTCAATAATACCTGTGTTGACATACTGAGGTTTTAAAATTTGACATCACAATGGTCAACATAAATTCACAGTCAAAATGAGTGAGGGTGCTGGACTCCATGTAATAGTAGTTAACAAACAATGCTCCCAAAAGAGGCTTTTCTTTAAGAGTGAAAAAGAACCAAAATGCTGATTTACATTGTGTTCCTACCAAGATTCTTCCACACATGGAGCACTGAGTTATTCATTTAACATTTAAGCATCAATAAAAAATCAACAAAAGTTTTTATTTCATGTGATTAAGTAGCAAATTAAAGATTTAAAATGCTAAAAATAAAACCATATTTTCTAACAAGGACTGCCTCGGCTTTGTTTCTCTTCACAGCTTTCACACTACTTCGCTTTCTTCGCCACAGCCAGTCGAAGAGGAAACTAAAATCATTAATGAAGAATACTGCGAGCTGTTAAATGACATTATTGCTTTGATTATACTGGTGCTCGTCTGCTCTGCAAAGTGGAATTTCTCTCCTCGCTCACCGGCATTATGAGAAAGAAAAGCAGCAGGTTCTCACAGGGTGCTGTCAAAATGCCGGGAGCACTCCCTGCCATGTCCTGACATGACAAGCCAACCAGTGTTTGCTGCAGAGGTCAAAGGTCAAGGGGGAGTTACGAGAAGGGGGTGTTAAAGGCAACAGGAAGGGCAAACAGGGTCAAGCCAGTGCAGATTCGCGGCACTCTGTTCATGGTTATTGTCTCGACCTTACAACGAGTGGATGTTAGTGAGGACACAAAGACGCAGTGTCGACAATAGGCACAGGAAAGCACACAAACTGGCATTGTTAGTCTCATGGGTTTGTATACAAAGAGCCGGAACACAGACAAAATAAAACACACAAGGCTGCACGGGGCAGCGTGTACAAAAGGAGCCCAGGAGTGGTCCAGACGCACCAGTAAAATACAAAAATTCAACTATACTGGGGGAGAACAGGTGCTAATGTTCTTCAACCAACAATTAATCAATAACAATCTTGATATTTGGCCGATCATATGCTCAACATTAAATTGTGGTGTGAATTACTTTTGCTTTTCTGTAATTTATATACCTGAAAATTGAATCTCAATTCTGAAGGGCAATTTGACCATTTTTAATTTCACTATTTTCTAAGCGATTAACTCAGAGAGTGACAGAGAGACTGATTGGAAACTGAAGGTTTTATTTAGCTGCAGCGACCAGACTGATGAGTTAGTCTCTCCGTTCTGCCATAAATCTGACATGTTGCTCTCCATACTTTTCCTAAATAGACCTGAGTTTAGTTTCTATTGTTGGTTCTTTGTCTGACACTGATCACTGAGCAGAGGTCACAGCTTCCCTGCCTTTTTATTTACAACACTACATCCCTGCTGACACCTGGGTGTTTCTACCACCACCGTGGTGGGTCTAAATCCAGCGAGTGGAGATAAGCAGAGAGTCCCCCGTCCTTGCCACTGAAACTGTGCAGAGGTCAGCAGGAAGGAAGGGAAGTGCTGCGGGACGATGTGAATGCTATCACCGCCGAGCAGAAACCAGTAGGTAGGCTGCCCTTCTGTTTATGGAGCTGTCGTAACCGCTGTGATTGATGGCTCGCCACAGACAATCCACATCTCCCACATGACCAACATGGTGCGGTGGGAGACGAAATGTGTGTGAGAATGTTTGTGTGTGTGAGGAGGACTGGAAAGAAGGGAAAAAAAGCTGCAGTCATGGTGAACGGTGAATGTTAAGTCCATTTTCCTGAGCGCTCTAATATTCTGAGATGCTGCACAAGTCCTACACTGTATAATGTTGTCAATATAATTACATGAATTACTCTTCTACAATATACTGTAACTGAGTGAATTAGAGATAGTTTCCCGTTGCACTGAAGTTAAGATTAATTGTTTATTTTACACGACTTAAACAAATTCAACCAAGTCTAATACTGCAGTTCCTCTAATGACCACTAGAGTGTGAGTCTGACAGTGAGTCAGTACACTCTCAAGTTAAACTGTTCAATTTTACAGCCAGGTAAGTCAAGGTAAGTCAGCCAAGTAAGCATACTTACAGCCTGGTAAAAAAAAAACAAACACTTCGGTTCCATGGCTAAGTTCCTTCTTCATTGACTTGTTGACTGTATGAGGGATGAATTTTAATACAACTCACTTGTTTAAATTTCAGCATGGCTTAAAGTTACATAGTAACTTCAGGTAGATTGGTGTACAAATTGGCCTGCACTGAAGTTTCAGCTCCACACACGCCCCTCTTCTCTGCCCATTAGCCAGGGCTTTGGTGGAGTTGGGTACCAGCAAAATGGTGATGATGTAGCATATCACTGTGAGCTATAAAACCACTCTTCAGAAAGCTATGGGTGACATTACAGATGCTACATCCATCTTTATGTACCATCTATGGCGGACACTCAAATCTCTGATCTTTATTCTGTCTTTCCTCCTGATTTCTGAGCCCAGCTGCAGCAATTTGCTCCATTTCAGACACCGATGTGTGATAAGGTCGGTCTCATTGCAGTTCATCCATAGGGTTTTGGATGGGGTTGAGGCTGCAGCTTTGTACAAGTCTGTCAACGTCTTAAACACCAACCTCTAAAGTCATATCTGTGTGAAGCTGGCACTAGGCTTGGGGGCGTTGTCGTACTGAAACAGGAAGAAACAGGACCTTCCCCAAACTGTTGCCACAAAGCTGGAAGCAGACTATTGTCTAAAATATAATTGGACGCTGTAGCTGTAGGATTTCTCTTTATGGGAACTGATGTGAAGCAAGAGGAATGGCCCCAGAGCCAGTAACCAGACCTATGTGGAGATGCATCCAGAAGGGTAATCCTCGGCCTCTGTGATATTCTCTGTACCACGCCTCATGTGTTGGCTGCTTTCAGAGGATGTGAAGTGTGAAAAACTGAACTCCTTGAGCAGTCTGATTGAGCCTTTGCCGCCTTCTTTTTCCATTTCACTCGATCTTGAATCATTAATGTTTTCCTTCTTCTAAAAGTTGCAAGAAAACTCGCAGCAGAGCTCGGCCTTCTTTTCTCTCTATCAAAAACCTTTGAGCACTTAGCATCTCTAGTGTCGTGTCCAAGCTTGTTGTCATTGATGGTATTACTTATTCATCTGAGCTTTTTACATCTTACTGAATTCAGCTGCACCAGCACTTAAGTTAGTGACCTTTCACACCAAGCTCTACAGAAAATAATGGTCAGGACAGTGAGGTACACTCTGAGCTGAAGTCTATGTTTAGGTCCAGCTAATGCAGGGCTGGCACACCTCAGGCCACAGGAGCTGGGGACACAGGGCTTCCTCTGCTTTTCAAATATTTATCCCCTCAAAGCGTGAGACACAGCATGGGACGGAAAACAAGATGGAGTCCTGCTGAGCCCAGGATCTGCCAGTGTACACACATATACACCAGGACAAACACTGCAGAGAAAAAACAAACAGATGGGCAGATTCAGATGTCAAAGACGTACATGTGCTCCCCGCATCACCGCAGCGTTGATAATGATAGAGACTCACTGCTGCCCGGCTGCTGGATGGGGAAGCGCGGCCCGGAGGTTTAGCATCTCCTCTGTTGAATGATCGGGTAGCCTGAGGTCGGGTTCAGAGGGGGGAGGGCAGGGGAGCGTCTGCTGACAGGCTGCCTTTACTACCCGGCTGGTAGCTGTGCCATCTTGGGCTCCCTTCCAGGGAATTGTGATTGCATTTTATAGCCTGGAGCAGGCTCCTCATGTCATGTATCCCTCCTCGTGTAGCAGACATCTGGCTCGCTCTGGGCTCTCCTAGTCCCCCCTGTGCACCATGCTGCGCTGGATCGTTTGATTAAGCCTGCATCACTTGTAATCAGACTCACGGCTGCATCCCCCACTCCCATACCTGCAGACCGACTTCTTAACTGCACACAGTTCACATAATAACAACAACAACAACAACAGCAGCAGCAGCAGCAGCATCTTGAGTCTGGCTTCTGTAATTTGACAGATTTTCAGTTTGAAAATATGTTATGCAAAGTGAAACAATATTTTCAATGTTTTATTTCCCAAATAAAGAAACACTATCTCTGCTCCAGAAAACTGCAAGGAGTGAGGTTTAATAGACTGTCAAGATTTTAACCAATAAACATCATGAATTCGAAAAATTCAACTGACAGCTTACAACTGAGATTCATGAAAATTCCAGGATCACTGCACGTATTATAAAACGAAAAACAAAAAAGCCCCCGCCACAAAGATCCACTTTTAATCCAACAGATATTGAAAAATACTTTAATATTTTTCTAAGTCCTTTGTTTGATTTTACCTGGAATAAAATAAATAAATCAAATTCTGGTTTAAAACCTTTTGTCACCTCCCTGCAGGCTGAATCGCTCTTCTTTTGACATGCTGTGCATAAATTGATGACATGCCACCAAACAGCGTAGGATGAACTCTGCTATCCTTGTGCGCTCGCTAACCTGTTAAATTGTGAGCAGCATGGAACCTATTTATTACCCCTTGCTCACCTGCCCCATCACTAAGCTATTCATTATCAAGGTGACTAACCTGCACAGCCATTATCCGCGACGCTATTCATAACCCGTTAGTTAGCACAGGTACGCCGTTAATGGCCGACGTGCCATTAATTCTGCAGGTACAAAGAGAGACGTGACCCCGTTTCAGAAAGCCGGTGCACCGCCATCACACGGCCTCGGTGTGTTTAACAGGCCTCATAGGGAAAAGAGACTTACAGTGTGTTTACACAGTGGCATCTCTGAGCTGGTATTAATAATACAGCCACTTAGCATTCAGAGGCACTGGTCTCGGCCACGCTGTTTGTTTCACAGGTCATTAAATTTATGCCGCAGCCCTAATGTTCATTACAGCAGCAAGCTGGCCAGGGGTCTGTAACACTCGCTCACTGTCTTTAATCCCCCGCTGTATTCCTAACACCGGCTTTCTTTTCATCCCTCGCTCACTCTCCCTCTCTCACATCTCAGTCCATTTGCTTGACAACAATCTTTTCCTGCTTTAATTAAAAAGGACTGTGCCAGTGTTTCCAGGTTTCTTGTCTTTTTCTCTCCTCCACACGCCGGTGAAAAGCGTCACTTCAAACGAGTGCCTGGACAAACGTTTTATCATGGAAAAAATGTTTGTGCTTTAGTAAAACTACGCTCCTCAGATGTGTGATTCTTCCACTGCAGAAAGCTGCTGCTGATGCTGTGAGACCAGTTCCGCCAGTTTCGCCTTCACTGGTTAAGCTGGCGAGTAGAAGCTGATCCCTGCTCGGGCTCAAAGGTATACTCATTAGGTAGATTTACAGGAATTTTAGAGAAAAGACCAAACTGGAAAACAGTAGGAATATATAGACGCTAACGACAACAAAAGATTAGTCAAGGCTATCAGCAGAATCCTCTTTTTTCTCTTTAAAGTCATTTTCATTCTACATCTTTCAGCGCTTTGCTCCACTCTTGTATTTGTGCAGCTATTCTTTACCTTTCATCCAGTGTTTCCTAAACCATTGTAGACCTCAAAAACATGGAACACACTGCAATCAAAAGCACAGTGATGCTGACGAGATCTAATGGATGGAGTGAAGGTGTGTGTGTAGCACATGTAACATGTGTGCACACTGTAAATCAACAGTGTGGATTTCCGTTGCTACAAACAGCAGCCTGGTCCCACAGGTTCACAACCACCAACAAATCCCTTCATTATTCTTAATGCAAGTGATTATTCTCTTTAGAGAAAAAAAAAATACTGCCACACAGTCCAGCAGGAGAAAATGCAAACACTTTACGGATGGAGCAAACAGTCCTATTTAATCTAATTAATTCTCTTGGATGTGTAGCACAGTGTAGCTGCTGGAGGAAACCTACAGCGGCTACCATAGCACAGAGGGAAACAGAGAGGATTCCTTAGAGGAAGAAGTTTTTGGGTCAGATTCTGTTCCTGCTAACAGTACTCTCAACCACTCAGACACACAGGTTCAAGATACCCATACTAACCTCATATCCAGAATCGAAGGATGAAATAGATAAACAGTAAAGCTTAGGCTACAATCTGAAATAATGTTAATTAGGAAAAAAAAGAGTTCTCTGGCCTGTGTGGTATCAGTGTATACATATTTGTTGTGTGGTATCAATGTATACATATTTGTTTTACTATGTAACAAACGAATTCAGGACAACACTGCAACAAAAAAAGATCTGAAGCTTCTCCCTCTCTGAAGACAACAGTGGTCAGAGATGTTCAGACTCTGAGCCAATACCACCGTGTGAAGAAATTATGACAGATTTATATTACTATATCACAGACCCTGTATGGATGTGATGGTTGCTGTCATTGTTTTAGGGAATCAAGTCTTGCTAAAACAGTAGTTGCCATTTGCTGCACAACAGAACTCCAGAGTGGAAGAATAGGGCACTTCAATCCAGGTGCAAGAATATAAATGACCTGGTTTCAGATCACTGCCATTTACATCCACTGGGTTTCTAATGTCGTTAGAAACCTTAAACATGTGGCTCCCTGCAATCACACCTGTCCTCTCTCAAATGTATTTTCTCCTTGTTCATTATTTGATCTTAATAAATGTTAAAAATATCAACAAAATGAGAATAATATAGAAATGGTTTGTATAAATGCAACAGTTTATGGGAAATTATGCTACAAAGGGTTTCATGTGCAAAATATAGTGGTTTGCGTGCGTGTGTGTTGGTCATTACGTGCATCTGTCATCCCCTCTGCCTGCTGCAGAATAGGCCTGAACGTTTGCAGTGGAGGATCAGAGGCTCTGTAGAGCGTCCAGTCGTGTGGCTCTCTAATTAAAGCTGACGCTGCTACTGAAGCCCGCCAGCCCTGGGGTCGGGGTCACCACGCAATCACTGACATGAGCAGGTAGCCAGCTACTGTGAAAGAGGCTGAAAGGCGGGCCGCTCTCATCAGCAGTCCCCCTCCCTCTATCCTCCTCCACCTGCTCTCCTCCCTCACTTAGTCCCTGCACCTCCTCTCCTTCCTCCAGTTCTCCTCTCCTCTCCAACTTTTGTCCTCTCAAGCAGCCTCCACACATTTATCCTTTCAATGAGGAAGAAAGACAGAAAGGAACGAGGTACAAGAGAAAACGGAGGAAGGACGGAGGGGAGGAAGAGGGGAGGCTTTCCAACAGTGGCTACAGAACATCTATAGGAAATTCGCACTTCAGAGCCCTTTCAGTGTGATGAAAGAGTGGGGACGCCACTCTGAAGGCACAAGGCCGTCATCAGAGGGCCAAACATGTCACTGGAGAAAAAACAGAAATCGCACTATACCACACTCCTCAGTGCACCTCTCATATCTGTTCACCAGAAGAAAGGTAGTGCTGTTGACCTTTGCATGTCCGTTCTTTTCCTGCAAAGTGGAACCTGACCTTGGTATGATTTCTTGGAGACAGAATGAAGAAGAAAAAGGGTCTTCGAGGACACTGGTGGTTGAGTTAGAGGGAGCAACTTTGCTGAAAAGTCATTTATCATGCTTACAAAAAAAAGGAGAAAAAAAAAAAGGTCTCAACCACAGTGTACAGTAAAGGAGACCCTTCATGTCACTGGTCAAGTACAAGTGAACCAGAGCTTACAAACACAAGTCACATGGACACGAGGTCACTTGTTTACTGGCCAGAGTTGTAGCAGCGTGCTGACCCCGGGGGTAACAGCCAGCAGAGAGGGAGAGTCAGCAGTGTTGTCACTGTAGCTTCATCTGCACCGATTTCAGTCTTTACTTCCCAGCACAAGAAACTGCTGGTTGTCACATGTCAACATCCACCTCCTCCTCCTCTTCGTCCTTCTGTCCAGAGACCCTGGAGCTCTGGGGCTGTTTCCTGGAGTTGATTGCATTTACGTGCTCACCACTAACAAACTGCACCGCTGTTCTGTTTCATGTTGTTTATTTGATTCGGACACACGCAATGGAAACACAACAGAAAAGCTGAATACACAGCTTTAATGTGTTGTATTAGATGTGTTTATAGCTCGTATTAATTTGAAACACCCATCCTGAGCGGACCAGGACCCCCCACCACCACCACCACAACCCTCCCAAAACAACATTATGTTAAAGGTTATTCTTGTCCATTATGTGTTACCTGTATTGTAAAGCTCCTTTTTGCAAATGTAAACTGTCCTTGGCTGACTATATATAAAATATACTATTGTTATATAAGTCAGAATTTTGCAGAAGTCAAGATCAGACCATCAGGAAAATGACAAAAGCTCAAACAACAGCTCTGAACCAGAAACCAGAAGGCTGACCATATGAAAGCTCACAGAAATGCATCAGCGTCTCCATTAACACCGCAACCAGAATTAGAGAGGAGATGCAGCACCTTTTAGCCCACCGCCCGATGTCTCGCTGCTGCAGATGGACGTGTGTTTCTCACACTTATGAAAGAAATCAAGGCCCTCCAAATAAAAGATGGAAACCATATTAGGTGGCGAGAGCCAGGCGACTGGCACAGCTGCCAGCTCTGCACATTTATGTCACAACATTAAGACAAACACTAACAATTTACTGAGGAAAAAAACATCCTGTTATTTTAAGTTTCCAGAAGTGTGGTCACACAAGATAACAGTGTTCCACATCGGTCGTTGGTGACCCCATCAAAGGGACGAGGCCAGCGACGAGTCAGATGGGGTCGACTGAGCTCTCTCTCACACACCCACACACAAACACACAGGCACACACACAAGCACAGACATGCAAACCGACAGGAACAATTACCTTCCAGCTGGAGGCTCCGTGTGTGCTGTAACCACACGTCTGTCCACGCCGCCAGCGACAAACACCGACCTGACCTCAGAGCAGCGCTAACAGTCTGCTGCACAACTCCAGAGCAGAGACACACAGACGCAGTGGTCCCTCTCCATTATGTCACACTGTTACTTTAATTCACAGAGCACTCATTCAGCTTGTGGTTTATATTGCAGGGCAGATGAGAGGCTTCACAGATGACATATACAGTTTGAAAGACTTCATATTGTCATCTCCTGAAAACGGAGCAGGAGGTCAAACTACCTGCAAATGTAAAAATCAGAACAATGACTTCTTTTTACTCTATCAGCTTTAAAACTAAAACTCCAGTGCTAATGGAACAAGTTCCTGATCAAAAAAGACAAACGCTACCCCCTCCTGGGGGTACATTGCATCTCTTCAATCCAAAATAACGATCAATACAGTCCGGAATCCTGACAACTAGAGATGCTTTCAAATCGATACTGAACTAAATGACTAATCTGTCTTTTATTGGATCCAGGACACGAGTGTCAAGAAAATGTCAACATGATTCTCAATATGTCTTGATTTGCAATTGGAGAGAAAGCAAGTGAACATGAAATGAAAAAACAAACAATAAAAATAAAGTGCTTTTTTAGTTTTCCCCACTGGAAGATTTGCTTTTGTTTGTTTGTGTAAGAGATTTTCCTTTTCTAGTCTTAACCACTGCTCAAACCGCAGGTCACATTCACACAGCATTTTTCCCCACACATATACCACTTTCCTACCATACATCCAGACAGCACTGACACATCGGGGGTGATTTAAGGTTCAGTGTCCTGCCCACAGACACTTTAATATGAGGACAGGAGGAGCCAATCACTCTGTCTGCATCATGATCCCATCTTATTCTTAACTAACAAATAAGCTTAAGATATACAGACTAAAAAACTTTGGTAACTTTTCCTTTTTTTCTGTGGCCTGGACCCAGAGCAGCAGTTTGGCTGTGTCAGCCCTTTTCAAGGCCCAGCAGCGTTTGATGGAGCTGCGGGCCGTCGTATGGCTCCAGCCAGTGACTGATGCACATAAGGCCACGGAGGAGCGCTTTATTAAACGACGGCGAGGACCCATCATTCTCCTTCTGACATATTGGGGGCTCATCCTGGGGTGGGGGTGGGTGGTGAACACCGAGAGGAGTCAGGGAGATGTGAAACATTTAACGCACCTCTGCAAGAATGTACAGGCCTGTGATTATGTTTTTTTCTAGTACGTTGCACTTTTGAATTTGCCCATTTCATATTTATGTTGCATAACGGCCATTTGAGAAACATGGCTGTGTTTGTGCATATGCACCTGCGTGTGTGTATGCAGGGTGAGTCATTTAGCAGGGAACACTGTGAGCTGTCACACTGCAGAGAGTGAGGGCACGATGACAAATCCATCACTTAACCCTCTCATTCACCCCCTAACACACACTGGGAAACACTTTATACACAGACACAGACACAGACACAGACACACACACACACAGAGAAGAACAAACCACGAACAAACTCCTCCTCCTCCTCCTCCTCCTCACAAGCTTTCGCTCGCAGTTGCAGGAGGCTCCACACAGTCTAAACCTCCCCGCATCTGCAACCTGATGACCACCTGCAGCTGCACCAGCACTGATCAACAACCACATACACACACTGCGCAGTCTAGCACACACACACACACATACAGACAGAGTAGCGTCCACCACACTCTGGCCCCTTTAACAGATGCTTGACGATTTCTATTTTATGCTCCATTAAGTAAAGGTGTCACGTTTTAACATCAATAAATCATTATCTCATTAATTCTGAAATATTACTGGAATTACAGTGAAACTGTCAGACTGAAAACTCTTCATTTCAAAAGAGTTGTGTGGCAAAACTGAAAATAAAAAAGCTGCTTTGTTTACCTGATCACTTTTAAACATGTAAACCTTCTCCCCTGATAAACAAGTTACACTATAGTTTTTTAACTGGTACATTCTGGACAAACAATTCCTATTTTCATCACTTATACTCATTCTTATGGGAATTAACAATATAGATACAATTAAAAAAAACAAAAACAATTGACTGTAAAGCCGTGACACTATTTTCTACCTGAGAAAACTAAAGACAATGACTGAACTAGGGATGTAACAATATGGAAAACCTGATATCCCGATTACAGTGACCAAAGTATCACGGTTATTGATATAATGTGATATTCTTAAATGCAACAAAGCTTATTTATCAGGAAACGTTACGTCAGTATAATTTTAAATTAACACTTAAACTACCTTTAAAACTAATTGAAAACATCACAATAAAAGATTAAAAATACAATTTCTTGAGCTAAAGAGGCAGACAGCCGTTAATATGGACTCATGTTCTTAGCTCATCATTATAAATAACCATAATCACTGTACATTCTTTGAAGTGTTCATCTTGATCATTGATTATATTAAATGAACATGTTTACATTACGTCACGTAATGAATCGTGAATCAACCGGGCCTTATGGTGTTAGTGTAAGGAACTGTTAGTGTGTGTGAGCTCAGCTTTACAGTGGATGCAGCTTGAAATGGTCCCACACCTTCGACATGGTCTAGCTCTCCTTTTTTTCTGTCTTTCCTCGGCTTTGCTCCGTCTCTCCTCTGATCGTTCCACTGAATTCTGATGACGCTGCGCATGAGTAATAAAGGTCGACATGTGAAACACCAGCGGAGTATGTGCTGTATAATGCGGACAAAGGTAATTAAACAAAGCTTTGATTAAAAAAAAAAAAAAAAAAAGCTGGTAAGTTCCTTGAAATGAAGCTGAATATGCTGTTCTTCCTGCATGCTCTGCAGACAGGACAGGTGTTCCAAAATATGCCCATATACTAAGGATTTTTCTTTTTTTTTTTCGCCGTGCTTTTGATCTAGATTCCTATGTCACAAGCTACATACGCGCTGTGCCTGCATGGAGAGACTTGGGTGAGGCTGCTATTATACATCCCGATTATCCACCAAGATAATGCGATTAATTTACACACAGACGGTAAGTACTACTGCGTAAAACTTTTACCGGGATTAACCGTAATACCGGTAATCGTTCCATCACTAGACTGAACACTGCGCGTCATTTGATTAGTTAATTTGTCAGAGTTGACAAATTTAAACAGATTATATCCTAACGACTGTGACGCTGATCTCAGCAGGGATCGACTGAGAACAGACATTAAAACACTAACAACAATTAAATTGTCGTTGTTTATGCCTGTTTGATGTTTGAGGCTGCAAATACAGATCATTTATTCATGAACTGTTTTGATGTAATGTGCCAAAAAATAGTAAGATATCCATTATGACTTCCCAGAACTGTAGTCTCTGTTTTCAGACTATCTTACCTGACCATCAAAACATGCCCTGTTTATTATCCTGTGAAGCAAATTCTGGCTGGTTATCAAACAGCTGCATATTTATTTTCTATTAATCAACTGCTTGACTGATCATTCAGTCCAATCACAGTCTAATAACTTATTATTAGACCGTTATTAGTATTTTACACAACACTGTTGTGTCTTTACGATGAGAGAGAGAGAGTTGCAATTCTTTCTAAGAGTCATCCTGCCTGACATTATCCAGGTTAATACTACAAATGTTCATCCAAAACCTTTCACCCCTGCAGCGTTCAGTGTGTTCCTGTAATACTCGGATGGCAAAACCCTGATTAGAATCAAGAAATAAAACCATGTTTCCATTTGATACATGGTTTTGACCACAGCGTGACATTTCAGAGGTTCAGGAAGTTTCACCAAACGATCTGTCTGCAGAGTTACAGAGACGAGGGCAGAGCGAACATGAAGCCCTTGACTTTCTGGTGACGGACATTTGTCAGGGCCCATTGCCTCATTGGAGGCAGTGCTGCCATGTGCTCACACTCTGACTGACGGAGACTGGGTGGGTGTGTGTGTGTGTGTGTGTGTGGTGGGCAGGCAGCCAACACAAACTGACAGAGGCTGGCGCCGGCGAAGAGGTGACTTAGGGGTGATTAAGCTAAAAGCAGCCGACACAAATGTCAGACAGATGAAAACAACATGAAGTTAAAAATGTCTGGACTCGCTTTCACTCACGTGTCACAGAGCTGCACAGACACACTGAGCTCTTTAAAAGAAGTTCATAATAGTAGAGACAGCGTTACTGAGTCAAAGTGAAGATCACTCCACTGTGTCTCTCGGGAGCAAATAACATGTTAATGAATTTCAGAAGTGGGGTAAAAATGATCTCAAACGCAACACGAGTATACAGTGAGTTGACATTACAGGTCGCTGAGTGGAAGATAAGTATTTTACAGGTAGTGTTAAATCACCATTCAGTTTCTTTTCAGTGATTTGCAATGACAAAATATCTTGGTTCAGTTTTCAGTAAATAGATCATTAAAATCAGTTTGTTCTTTTTTGCCACAACTAAAAATCACAACCTGCACTGCATTGTGCACTGGGATAATATTGGTCTAAATATTGTTGTTAATTTTGTCTCCCTGTCAAGGTTTTGGTCTTAATCATTTACCGCATATTCAAAAGCTACAAGAAAAGTTAGAGTAGCAATCAGAGTAGATGAATGTTGACTACCACATTTAATCCACGTATTTGGTTTGCCATTAAGAATTTTCAATACCTTGTTTTGAAACCTCGATAAAATATTTGATGTAATTTCATGTAAAGTCTGACCTGCAGAGACCCTGTAGATGTTTTCTAACAGAAGAGGTCTACTCACATAAAAACTGAATCGTGGTTGAATCAAGTCTGTCCCAGCTCTGTGGATATATTTATGTTTAGTTACAGAAGAACGAGGCTTTACACAAACTCTCCTAAACGCTGTTGAAAAGACTCAACGCCTTTCATACAATAAAAGCTCCAAATTAACTTAACTTTGTCATCCCTCTCCTTATTTTTGTCTCCTTGTGGTTTCGGGTTGTTTTGTTTCTGTCAGATTTATTTAGCAGTTTTTATTATGTTGCGCATAATAAAAAGAATATTGCAACTATTTAACCTACTCTTTTCAAAGTGACATTTCCCAGAAGGAACGTAAGGCTGAGAGAAAGAATGTGTGTGTGTGTGTGTGTGTGTGTGTGTGTGTGTGTGTGTGTGTGTGTGTGTAAAGGGGTCAGGGGTGGTCCTTATTTTACAGCAAGAGGATATTCATTCAACACAAGGCCATTTCCTGAGAGAGAGAGAGAGAGAGGTGGAGGATGGTAACAGGTTTTTCCTGCCACATGCTGTATAGACATAAGTATGTGGACACCTGAACGTTACATCCATGTGAGATGGATAAAACTCTCATTTTGAAATGAATGAATCTGGTGCGACAGCCACCTCTGTGAAGTCTTTCCTCCAGTGGATCTTTTTTGCCACCATTCAGACCCAAGAGCACGAGTGAGTGAAGTCTGGCTCGTTCTACTTCACCTCATAGAGGCGCTGGATGTGGCCGAGGTCTGTAAATGTTCTTCCAAGCTAAACTGGGGAAACTGTTTCTTGATGGGCCTTGATTTGTGCACAGGGGCTTCGTCACGGTGAAACAAGGAAAATAAAACACAGCTGGAGATGCACCGATCCACTTTTTTTAATATATATTATGTACACATTTTTCAAATTATGAGCCTGATACGGATGATGGATTGGATCAGCCTGATTTCTAGATGACACATGATTTTCCTAAGATGGAGGAAAAGGAAATAAAATATTGCATACTTTTGGCTATGTTGTGCAGACAGTGAGAGCGCGAGAGAGACAGGGATATGGATGGATGGAGAGAGGAAAGACACACCTCACAGATCTCCCCCTCTTTATAACAACAACTGAGGCTAATTCATAACCACTGTGTATTGGTGCATCTCTCTGTCTTCCCCCTTCTCTCCTTATTTCCGCATTTCTCCCACACACACACAGACACACACACACCAGACACACACACACCAGACACACACACCTGACCTTTACAGTGAAAAATGAATACATGAATAAAACTAAAATCTGCAAATGACAAATCTGCATTTGGCCCTGCGGGTTTCCTCTGAGGTGAGCTTCAGAGAGTCAAATGAGGGCAGTTGGATTTAATCTGCCGCCTCTGGAAGGTGCACACAGACAAATAGACACACACACACACACACACACAGACTAAAGCAAGCCAGTAAACTGGATTGCTGTGGAATAAACCAACACACTGATTGCCATGACACTGGTTAACAGGAACCAATGTAAGGATCAGTGTTGCTCCTATCACTCGAGACCAAAAGACAATAAATACATAACAACTCAATTAAAAAAGTAAATATATTATCCCATCTATTAATTTATGTGCACTTGCTTCATCTCTGCAGATCTCCTGCTGTGACCCACCCTCCCTCCGAGCCCCACAAGCACAGTGGTACGGGCTTTGACCCAAATTGACTGCAAAAGAGAAAACACTCCTCCTGGCTGTATAAGACACTGATATTGTGCATTTAGAGTTAAACTGAAATGTACATTTTATTCAACCCAGACTGTGCTACAATTTGCCAAGGAAACATCCACACTGATCTAACATAAAAATGTGTAAGAATAAATATGTGGCACCTTCTCCAATCAGATTTGACAGCAGGTAAATATATTTCTGTTTTATTTAAATGATAATTGGATCAAGAATAGTCCGTGTAATGGTTCCTTGTGGATGTTTTCTTTCGTGGTCGTGGGTGGTCGACCTCTGCTTTTCAGATTTAGGCACTGCTGCCCTGGCTTCATTTGTCCTGGAGCACAGGGCTGTGGTCGGGGACATCCAAGTGCTTATAATGGCTCATTAAGCACAAACTAGCCGACTACACTAACTATCTGGAAAAATACCAAGAAAAAAATGCTGAGTGGATGGATGTGAGACAAAGCAAAATATCGTTAAGCCTTATACAGTATGACTCCTTCAACAGTTTGTTTGTCTAGGTCCAAATGTCAAAACCTTGTATGTGGCTGGACTGTGTCTGAGGCCTTTTGATTTCTGGCTTGTGTCAGTGAGTTTTAGCCTTTTATCCATTTGCTGCTGTAAGCACTTATAAAGGATTCAAATATGGTCGGGGGCTACGAGGCGGATGGCAGCTGTGGTGAATATTGCAACCTGATTTAGAAAGACAACAACACCAGATATAATCATTTCTAAACCTGAATCTTCACCTTTTACTGGAAAGGTCCAAATGGAAGAAAAATGAATCATCTCCTCACCCTCTTCTCTGTCAGAAACTATAGTCTGGCTATTGTATTCAAGTCCACGCACAACTTAACACAGCCATAAAGAATAACCTATGCTATACACCCCTCTTTTGAACTTTTCCAAGCTTATACCTCCTGCTGCTCTCTAAACAGCATGTGTGGTAGTAGAAGGTCTCTTGTTGTCAAACCACTGAGGAATTAGTCCAAAAGACTGCGACAATGTTATGAAAACAAAAACCAACAGCCTATTCATTGCAGTGCTTTTTCAATGTGGTGCAGTCACCAGCATCACTGAGCTCGCACTTCACTGAGCCAAAACAAAGGTTTTCATGCTTACTACAAGTTAAAAAGTTAAAAATACGCCTGCGATGTGGATATTGCACTCGACCATACTGTGATTTGATTAGATTATCACGAAGATTTTTCAATTTGACCAAAAAGGAAAACTACAAAAATATTATCATTAACAAACTTGACAGTGAGTGCTGTGAAGAGGGGGAAGAGTAAAAGGAAGAACATGAAATGGCAGGAGAGGACAACTAGAAAAAGGACCAGAAAAGAAAAGAACATGAACGAGCAAGAGGCAGTGGGAGAAGAAAGAAGAGGATGCCATGAAGAGAAAACAGAGAAGAAAGGAGGTGGATGAGAAGGAAAGGAAACCGGACAAGAGCAAAGAAAAGAGTGTCAATGGGACAGGAAAACAGCAGAAAGAAATGGAGGGGAATACAAATCAGAGTGTAGAGGAGATGAAGTGAGAGAGAGGGACGAGAGGATATTCTCCCCAGGTGGATAAAGGAGCAGGAGAGGATGAGGAGGCAGCAGGAGGAGCAGCAACAGTTTGAATTTACAGTCAAGTTGTGGTCAAGCCCAAAATCCCAAAACAGGTTAATCCCAACAGAGAGGGAGAAGAGGAGAGAGAGAAGGGGGGGGGGGGGGTCCTGTGTGTCTCTCTCTCTCTCTCTTACCTCCCTGCTCTGAATCAGTCAGCAGCTTATCAGAGTCGGTAAAAGCAGCAGGATTCCTCACATATCTGGGACCAGCCGGCCGTTGCTCCGTCTGTATTTGTGTCTGAGCCGAGTGTGTGAGAGTCTGTGCAGCAACTTATGATCCTTTATTATTTATTTCTGATTTATAACCCACCTGTCCCATAATCTAAAGTCACAGCGGATGCTGTGTACAATGACAAGAATCAAACACAGCAGCAAAGACTGACACTGGAAAAACTGGGAAAAGCAAATGATTGGGAATATTTATGATCGGCGTGAAGGGAAAAGAAAATCGATGCAGCACAGCATCAAGATATATTGTTTGGCAATATTGTAACGTTCACAGACAAATATCACTCTTTTATTATGTAAACTGCAAATCTGAACTTTTTAGCACTAGAATACTAAAGTACGAAGAATAAAAATAAAGTGAAATGATGACTGAACTAATTTAGGAGGGAAAATACTTGATCTGTTCAGGATTAATGTGGAATATAGTTTGTGACGGGCTGCAACTATCTGCATTGTTGATTAATCTGTGGATTGTTTTCCTGACTAAGTATTTGTTGACGGCCTTAAACCAATACGTACAGGTGATGTATTGCTTCACTGACAGGATCAACTGACCAAAATTCTTCTTGACAGTTCATTATTAACATCCCTAATTTTAACAGTATCTAATTGTGTTTGTAAGTGATTGACAGATGTGAAGTTCATGTTTAAGAAAGATTGTGCTCCTCTTCTCTTCAAAATAACGTCACACTGTTTGGTCTTTTTTTGTCTATCTACGTGCACAGTGACACCAGACAGAGAGGGAGAAGCTGTCACCTGAAAATATTTTACATTCATAGTTTATCAACTTGAGACTTAGTCAAAGTTTCCAGATTGGTTTTCTGTTGCTCCATCTTTAGGTTGTGTCATCTAAGATCCTGAGTGTTGGTGCGAGCGAAAGGTGCCACATTACTGATCGACTGGAGCGACTTTTTACCATTTACAAAGGGCAAAAAACTGAAATTCATATCCTGCATTAAAGCAGCAGATTAGAGACAGAAGATTAAAAAAGAAGATTAATTAATACATTAAATGGGTTTAAAGTTCAGACAAAGGGGCTGTGGAGTTTTACTTTGCCTAAAAATCATGTCCTGCACGTGGAGCAGAAGGAGTTAACGATGTGAATAAAATCCAAAGCTGTCAGGCTTCAACAGACCTTCAGCCCCTCTCACCGAGGGCTGATTGACAAGGTGCAGGAGCCTGCTCATCTTTCCACAGTGTGTGTGTGTGTGTGTGTGTGTGAGAGTGTGTAGGAGTGTGTGAATATTGCGGGGGGAGGTTTAGGTATTCGGTCTGTTAAGCATCTGTCATTAAACATTGTGTGTTGTGTGTCTTTCATGGTACACTGCTCTCACTCTGAGCAGCAGTGAACTGGGACAGAACTGAGACTCGACCGCAGCATCAGGAGCATTAGGAGGTTATCAAAAATATCATCTACAGAGTCATTGGTTCAAAATGACAAAATTAGCTTTAGATCCGGCAGAGACAAACATCTGGATAGGTCTCAGCAATAGACTGTCTCCAAGGTCATACATCCACATTTTAAATTCAATTTGTTCACTGACAAAAACAAGCAATAATTTTGGTGAGTGATTTAACATTTAGGAATTTTTAAACAAACAAAAAAAAAATCCAAAATTTTAATAGTTGATGGTTCTCAGCTGTGCAGAACTGCTGCTTCTGGATCTGTTTTGGATGTATAGAAAAAGCAACAAGACAAGTCACCTTGGACTTTCAATAGATAATCAATCAAATAATAAGCAGGTTAATTGTTTATGAAAATAACCTTGAGTTACAGCTCTAGAAAATTCACCCTGCTCCCTTGTTGTTCATATCACACATTTATCCTGATAATGAAAACACAGTTGCATTCTTTTTTTTTCACTCAAAGCAAAATAATTTAAGGAATCCTAATCCACATCACCATGATTAAATCGTATTTTTTTCCCATAAATCTGATCTCTCATCAAGCAGTGCTCAGTTTTGTCTGGGACAATTTTCCTTTCAACAGTTTCTCTCTTTTTTGTTTTGTTTTTCTAGATAAATGTTTCTTCAAATACTCTGGTGAGATTAATTATCTAAGGCAACCTGTTGGCACAATCTCAATGTGAACATATTTATGTAACCAAACAGCTAATGCCTGTGAGAAAGCCTGGCCTTGTTCAAATCCACCTCGATCCCTGAAGAGTGGAGTTCAGAGCAGACTCTAATTTCTGTTTTAAGAGATAAAATGTTGAAACTTCAGCCGAGGTAAAGTGCCGTATTTTAGTCAAATGATGTGAAAACAAGCTCGCCCACACTACAACCTAATGAGAGGCCATGAGACACAGATGTGTCAAAAATGCTTTAAGGAAAGACTCGTAGCACAGGCCCAGTGGCTGATTGATCTTCCTGCTGTAAAACGGCCCCATGCTGAACTGACAACCTGCTGCAGATAATTATGAAATGGATTGTGTTTGCAAAGTGCTGCGGCTGAATGTCATTTTTATCCACAAGACCTTTAAAAACAGACATTCAAATGATGGATTAATCAAAAAAAAATGGCAACGGTGGGAGCAGTGATGGAAATGAAGGGTGTAATGTTGCTAATCAGACGGTCGTGGCAAAACCTTTCCCTCCATCTTCCTCCGTCCTCCGATGATTTCCATAAGATTTCAAAACTTTGGACTGTGTTTGCTCCTGGATAGAAAATTGACTAACTGCTCGACAATTAATGTTTCTTCCACAAAAAACACACAATTAATTATTTCAGTTGACTTACTGAACAGCAGAGGAGATGTAAAGAGAATATTAAAGTTGTGTTTTACACTGTGCTGATGATTATCTAAGTGCTGTGTTTTATGTTGTGGTGTTGAGGGAGACAGTATGTGGCTAAGGGTTTTCATTAAAAAGAGGAACAATCAGTTATCATCTTAAGGAAGGGGCTGATTGACTCAAAAGTCCTTTTTTTTTGTTTTTTTTGGCAAACAGCTCTTTCAAACAAAAACTATCAAAGTTGATTTTTGACAAAAGAAACAGCCTTTTGATGGCATTTTGTTTTTGTTGTTGACATTTTGCAGTTTGAGCTAGACCCAGGGTGGGACGTGACATGTTCCGAAATGCTTACAAAGTTTTAAAATCTATGGCATTTGAGTTTGAAAATGATTTTTGGTTGGTATTTTCCTGTGCAAAGCAATGTCCAAAACACTCTGCACTCAAAAACAATGGCATATTTTCAAGACGAAAAAGACTCTAATGCTTGCTAAATAAGGAGATGGAGCATTGCGAAACACATTATAGCTCCATACAGTATAACGGTAGAGGTCCATGTGTAGTGTGATCATAAAGCAGGTCTAGGGTCTATATCAATACTCTGTACATATCAAAGCCTCAGTTCACGGAGAAGTTCACACAGACTGTATTCAGAAACTGAGCCTTAAAACCCACTCTTGAGACCTCTGCAACTTTGTGATGTCACAACAAAACAGCAATCACCAAGCCACGCCCACCTGGACAACCAGTGTTTTACCTGAAATCTGCTATAAATCTACTGGATTATTCAGGAAACAGCTATCAGAGAAGAGACTCAGAGCCTCCTCTCTCTGATTGGCTGACACTGACCTGTTGTTACTAGAGCTCCAGAGAGGAGCTGAGAGTGGAGATGGAAAACTACACTGAGATGGTTCTTTGAGCTGCAGATATAGCTTCTTAGGGATCAACACACTCCACTTCATAGACTTCACAGATATACATAAAACAAGATGCAATTATAGCTGAATCAAGAGACCAAACAGTGTGAACCAGGGATCAGTAATTAAAACACTAACAAAGGAATGATAATCGTCAGTTATTGTACAGATTCTTTGCTTCAAGCTTAGTTTTTCAGAAAGAGTATTTATGAACTGCATTTATACTTTGTAAATACATTTTTGCTCACGCTGGTAAGTTTTGAAAACAGGGCTTAACTGAGGATTTTAATACCATTTCCGCCCTTGAATACCAATTTAAATGTGGCAACAGCACAGACCGCTGCAGCTCCAGCAGCGTTTATCAGGTGGTAGTTACATGGCACATTTCCTGTGTGATGCTGTCGTGTGCTTGCAGCGGCAGACCACTGAGGGCTCGGAGGAGCTCGGCCACCCAGGCAGCAAGCTGGCGAGCTGTTGATGAAGTGAGGGGTCAATGCGGGGCTAAGTGAGACCTCACACTGGACAGGCAGGCCAGAGACCTCAGGCCACGATGGCATATGGGTGTGAAGGAGGTGAGGAAGCAGAGTAGAGGTTGGAGGGGGGGGGGCAGCCAAGCTGTCCACTCCGCCTCTCATGAGACCCCCAGCTGTCACAACAGACACTTACCAGCCCTCACACTAAACACCCACCAGGGAAAGGGGGGGGTAGCATCCTTCCTCTTTGAAACAGGAGGATGGAAAAGAGGAAGGATGGAGGGAAAAGAGAGCGTAATCTCTTCTTCCTGCTGCTGTGATGTCTGAGGAATGCTGGGATCTGCCCCGCCTCCTCCTGCTTGCCCCTGTCCTCTGCTACTTCTGAAGCCCGGCTGCAAACCTGTTAATTATAGTCGCTAAAGGATGAAGGTGTGACCTAAATAGTTATTTTAAGTCTGGAGCAGACTTGTGAGAACCACTGTGCAGAGAGAGCACAGAGGCAGTCGCAGCAGGACATGAGGGGGGTGGGGAGGTGTTCAGGCCTTGAATGTCCTACGACAAGACTCACAGCAGCAGTGCAGGCGAGGTCAGACTGTAACACTGTTCAATTACTATCAGATGACAACACTTCAGACTGAACTATAGCTCTTCTGTCTATTGGGCTATTTACCAAAGATCAATGGAGCAACAGAATAACTATATGAGCAATCTATAGTATATGCATCAGTCAGTCTACTGCAGACAGAAAATTTAGGTTTTAGGAGATTATTGGAAAATAATCCGCTCTGAACGTGATCAGTGATTGACAACTCTAGTTGTTCATATAAAGAAACTACTTGAGCTTCAGTGATATGAGGATTTGGTTTTGTGTCTTATCACTTATTTTAAGACAAAATGTGAAGGTCTGGAGATGTTTTTGACATTTTCAAAGACTAAATCAGCAAAACAAATCCAGAGTGATGATGTTTCAACCACTGCTGTTGCTCACTGAAAAGGATGTTAAGCTGCTGCTTCAGTGTTCACTGTGCTTTATGCGAGTTTGTGTGTCAAGTTCTAGCATATGATTGATATATTTATCTCTCTAGTTTTAGGTTTTCTTATTATGTTTATGTTTCATGTGTCTGCGAGAGCAGTTTCCCTTTAGTGAAAGTAAATTCAAGATTCAGCTGAAAGTTAATTAACAGTAAGATCCAAGCCGCCTTTATTAGATTTTCTGAAGTAAAATAGGCAACTGCAAAAACCTCAGATGGTTTTGTCTCTTCATTTTTTGCAAGATGCAAAAAAAAAAAAAATATATAATATATATATATATATATATATATATATATTGTAATTTGATGTGATGTATAAAATGTTGGATTTTGGTTTTGCTTTTAAGAACAAAAACAGTATCAAAGAGGTATTTAAACCACAGTGACACATCTATAAAATGACACCATCCAGACTTGTAGTATTTTCTCTGTACAAACACTGCTCTCCTTAACAACACTCCCATCGGCCTCTGACTGTTGAATACACGCTGTTCACACTGTTCATCGACCTAACACACTCTCCCCCTCCAGCGGTGTTTCCACACCTGAGAGCCCACTGACAGTGTCCCGGTACCACGCGTATCACTTAACCTCGTGTCAAAACACAGGTGTAATGTAAACCCAGGGAGCAGGCGAAGGTCCTGAGCTCATAAAAGAGTGTGCGATCAGGGAATAGCACCCTGCATGTAAGAGAGGCCCCTCGCTGAGAGTGTATGCAGAGTGCCGAGTTACTGCGGAGAGGGGAGCTGGAATACAGCCAGACACTGAGAGAGGGGAAGACACACCTTCACCTCAGGGATTCACAATACAACGAGGCAGAAATGTGACTCAGCGGTTATAAAAGACAGACAGTGATAAGAGAAGTTTAGGATGGAGGTGGAGGGGTGAGGTTGTAGGCGCTCTTACCATGGCGTCCCGTATATCCGGAATCCTTTTATGGTGACGTCCGAATCCTGCAGGTACACACAGTTTGTGAGGAGCGACTGGACATTGTCAAAGTCCTCTGGTTTGAGTTTGGAGACTGAGGGGAATCGGTAGTAATCCTGCTTGACCAGCTCAGCCATAAAGTCCTTATCAAAGGTCAGCTCGTGGTTCCCAGCGATCACAACTTTAAATTCATACGGAAGGCCGCCTAGAAGAGACGAGAGAGCAGGGAGAAAAGAGGGCCATGAGGTGAAGTTCACAATGTACACTGATTCACATGTTGAGCTTTGCCGCATTTCCTCCTCACACTGACAGGGTTTGTCAGACAAGGATTTTTTTTACAATGGCATATCTGGAAAATTCATATGGAGTCGCAGGAGAAAAGAAAGAAGAAAGACTAAATCTATCAAAGAGCAAAAAAAATGGGAATGTATTAAGGAATGGATCAAAGACTAAAAATCTAAATAAAAAGTGTATAAAGAAATAAATGAAACATTCAAATTAGCTTTCATCTACAGCTTTTGCTTTTACTATATTCAAAAAAAAAAAAAAAAACACACACAGGAGTGAAAACAACAGAATTATTCTTTTTTTTAAATTCCAATCCACTGACTCCATATATTCAGGACCAATATAACAGATATATAGGTGATTATTTCAGGCCTGTGCACAAGCTGATGAGACCTTAACTGAACTGAACCCCACACGTCTGCAGTGTCAAAGAACAACGCACAATAAGCTGTGTTTATGTCTTGCTTCAAACCTGTGGAGAAAGTTGTGAAGAGGTGGACAATGCTAACGAGCTTATTAAAATAATGAAGGGGCCAAAAAAACAAAAGGTCAACATTTGATCCACATATTATCAAACAGGTTTGTTCCAGTTTTGCACAGGTCCTGTTCAAAGGTTTTGAAATCCCGCGTCCTTGTGTTACAGCTCCATGTTACGACTGAATAATGTACTGTATTCTTACCATCAATGAAAGTAAGACATTTTAGGAAATAACTAATTTTTTTTTCAATCTACAATAAAACCAAATAATGAGAAACTTAAGATTTAAACCAACTCTTCACTCAGAAGTGACTCAGCATTCCTGAGAAATTCAGACTTAGTGAAGCCGTTGAAGTCTGACTTCTATTCTATGCGTTTCTGAATCTGGACTTTAATGTATGTTACTACATGATGTCAAACCAGTAAATTAGATTACTGAGAGTCTGTGTCTCAAATGTTAAAGTTAACAGATTTTTTACCACCACACTCACATGCTGTTCATACCATGCAGCTCTTCTGCCCTTGAAGGCAGAACAGTATTTTGTAGAACCATAAATGTGCTGTTCTTCCCACATTCAATGTCCATTTCTACAGTAACAGCATGTTATGTTGTCCTAATATTTTGTACACAGGGCACAGATCCCCTCAGACGCTCTTTATATTCCTAACCCTGAGCACAGATCAGGGCTGGAGAGAAAACTCCGATAAGTGGTGGGGAAAAATGCCCTCCATTCAGACAGTCAGAGAGGTTACAACCACTGCCGACGGCTCAGCTTGACCCCAGCGGACCACCGTCCATCTCTGCCAACACTGGGCTGCTGGAAGAGGCATGAACCTGAACTAAATAGAGAAGAACATCTATTACGAATCTCATCCCCTCATCTTTCAACTTCTGCTGTGCCCTTTTCTCTCCTTGGTTCCCTTTCGCCATCAAGAAACTGCCTTACTACTTTATTCCAGCTGATTGAGCACTTGACGAAAGGGTCTGGCCTTCATCACGCTTCTATTCTCACTCCATATATCACTTTTTCCATTTTTTAGACTTCCTGTTGATCTTATTCCACTTGTCCTTCGATCCTTCATGTCTCTTTTAAGTCTTTTCTGTAGATGCAGCACAGACTAATTTATGTGTAGAGTTAAAGTAATAATAGCTACAGGAATAATGGGTGTAAAGGTGCAGCTGCACCCGAAACCAAGACAATATGAAATACATCAAGGCTGCAACTCATTCTTGTTTCCATCATCAAATAACCAACTACTTATTTTCTCTGTTAATCTTTTTGTCCTCAAGATGTTGGAACACAGTCACATTTTCCAAGAGCCTTAGGGATCAATAACACCATTTAATTGCTTGTTTAGTCTGATCAACAGTCCAACAAAACAAATATTTTGTGTTGAGTTCTGAAAAGGAAATCGTCACGAGAAAGAGGCTGAACTTACGAGTTTGAACAAAATATTCAAGGTGAAATGTTTATTGTTTTGAACCAACAGCTGGGCCTCACGGTCGTGAGTCTGTCGGCTCGGTTCTATGCTAGTGACTCCATCCTGATTACTAAAGCACCTTTGTTAACATATGGTCATACTGTTTGGCTCACGTTACATGTGCTGTCAGAACATTATTTACAATATTGCAAGGACCCAGCTGTTTTTGAATGAACCGTGTGTTTTTGTTCTCATTTGATGAACCAACTGCAGCTTCACGTTCCAAAAGTTCTCGTGTATGGAGCAGTCAAACATGGTGCTAACTTTACGTAGCCTCTGAACATGAGTGACAAACTTGCCTAACGTTATTTTTAAGGACTCCCTGTCAAATATATATAAAATATATTTATTGACAGAAACTGCACAAAGCGCTGAATGGTGTGAAATCCTCACACATACACGGCAGGATTATTGCACCGGTTTACAACTGCGACGCCTACATCCACCTACAACACAGAGTGTGACTGACAGGATGGTATTCAGCTCACCAACATTAGCTGACACCCTTTGTTCACAAGGTGCCATTGTCCAATTGTTGCTCTTCTCCATGTTGCCGGTAATAGCAGAAGGTAGTGATATGAGCCATGACGGAAAACTGTCTAATAAGGAATCCAGTGAGATTTTAAAAATAAATATATACGTTTTCAGCTTGTGAAAGTGAAAGAAAATGTATGTAAGTCAAATTCACTGTAACGAATAAAAAGTGAATACGTGGGTCAAAATACACCAGCTCAATGCAGAGACATTTAAAATTTCACTGCATCCATTTCAGCTCTATGTGTGTGAGTGTGTGTGTGTGTGTGTTCTCTAATGCTGAAAATGAAAGAATCATGGTTGCCTGGTCTATAAGTTTCATTCCTGCTGCTCTAAATTAGCTCTTGTCGCGTCTCAGGATCATAAATTCCAGGCTAACCTTATATGCGAGTGCCGTGTCTCAGTCCCTCAGCACTCTAACTGGATCACGCATCCATTTACACACACACCATAGCAAATCATCGTCTCCACCACCAGGCTGGGAAAAGGTGGCGAAAACATAATTACCATCAAACAAACCCCATTTCCATTACTCCACTGGGAATTTTTACTGCTTTTTATTGCCGCCATGATACGTCCTACCGGGGCGTGGTGCAGTGATACACCTAGATTTATTTTGTATTCTTCAGCCACAAACAGGGATATGAAAGAGGGCAGGAGATTCAAAACCCAAGCTCTGAAAAAGAAGAACTGTGTGCCAACAGAAATGTTTTATCAGACCTGTGAAGAAGCAGCCTTAACTGTGTCATTGATTCGTCTGCATAATCAAAATATTTCAATTAGAGAAAAAGTTTTTCACATCGCACATCTAAATATATACTTGTTCCAACCACTGAGTTTAATAGAAAAATCTGACTCCACATGACATCCTGATAATTAAAAAGAGGTGAGTATCATACTAAATGAAGTTGCCCACCTCCTGTCTGCTTATATCAAACCTTGAGGAAAAATGATGGAAGAGAATTGGAAGAGAACACGATTGCTAATTAGTGCAGACAGAGACAATATGCATTAGTTCTATGTGGGAAGCCTTTCCTTATCAATCCATATTTAGATATTTGGATCCTGGGGGGGGGGTGCATGCACTGGAAAAACTGTCAACCTGACAAAAACAGAGCACAAAGAGCACAAAGACTTAACTCTCTAAAGTTTTCAATCTTGGTTTCATCAGAACAGAGAATCTTGGGTCCTTTGGGTGCTGTTTTTTTTTTTTTTTTGTCCAAATGTCTCTCATGTGTCCTTCACTGAGAAGAGGCCACTCTGCAATAAACTAACAGTGTTGGTCGTCCAACTGGATGTTTGTCCCATTAGCAGACAGAATCTCTGTAGTTGAGTCAGGGTGATTTTCAGGTTCTTGGCCTCTTCTCTTGTCCAGGTTGCCACTGCCTTGATTTCTCAGTTTACCGTCAACAGGACGAGTCAAGCCAAAGTTCTTCTGTGTACGAATCGAGGAGGACTCTCTTTGCCCCCTTCAATACAGCAGAACAGTTTTCATTTCCATCCTCAGATCTGAACCTCAACAGCATCGTGTCTCCAAGTTTCAAGCTACTTCCTCCTCATGTCTTGGTTTTTGCTCTGGTCTGCAATGTCAGCTGTGAGACCTCACACAGGCAGGTGTTTCCCTTTCCAAAACATTTCCAGTTAACCTAAAGTGGACTACAATCAATGTGTAAAAACAGATGATCAAGAGAAATGGGAGGAACCCGAGCTAAATTTTCAGGTGTTATAAAATATCAGAACTAAAATTTGTGTAAGGATCAGGGATCACTGGTTGTTTCTGGATGGTTGGATGTCTGTTTCCAATCATCTACTCTTAAAACAAACTGGGAAAAAAAAAGAGAGAAGAAAAACCCACACAAGTGCACACGCGCGCGCCTCTGGGAGCATCTTAAAGCAGGAGATCAGAGTCGGTGCTCTACCATCAGACAGGCTGGGTCAGGGAAAGCTCGTTCCTCGGCATCGATCTCCAATGATATCCTCCAGGAGACCAAACAGCAGTCAATGGCCCGGACAAACTGCTGCCTCCTCAAGAGTCTGAGAGGAGCAGACGGAGGAGGCCGAGGGGGAGGAGGGGCAGCGGAGAAGCACAAACACATAACTGTAAATCTTCCACACCCTTCTCCACCTGTCAAAACCACTTTAGATTTAGACTGATTCAATTTTTTTTTTTGCAATAACATTTTCTGCATGCTGCAAAGCAAGCTTTGTCCTGCTCAACATCCTGCATGAATGAGACTGCTTTTGTTGCACAGCGCTTTTATTTTGCTACGCATCTGTTGACAACATGATAATTATACAAGTGTTACTGACCTTGTTGTCTTTGCCAGCAGCTGCTGTGCAGTTAAATTCTGCATTTTAACACTGCAACATTTTTTTTGCAACTTGTCAACTGCAGACGAACTGCTTCCTGTTTACACCGACCCATCGCAAGAGATTGCTCAGTCATGTTTGCCTTTTCAAGAGACAACACGCTTGTCTGGACAGAGATCAGTTATAAGCTTTAAAATGAAAACGTACTACTGTGACTGTGATCTTTCATTTCCAAAATACTGTAAAACTCACTCAACCTTTATGTAAAGAAGAGCTTCTTTACATAAAGGTTGAGTGACCATTACCACCCAGAAATCAATGCGTTATTCAAGTTGGACCAGAGGACGATCAGAATAATGATCAAATGTGAATGAACCAATGATAACGCAGCTTCACAACTTCCACGAGGAGATGAATCTAACGAAACTACAACTGAAAAACAACTTTTGTTTCTCCTGAGATGCCTCGGTTGCATCCCGGTGTGTTTAAGTCTGCGCATGTTTGAGGGGTTGGTGCTGCAAAAAACTTCAAATCATTTAACTATTATGTCTTTAAAATGCCATTTTCCTGATGACTTTCATCAGGCTGTAGTTTCTCTAGCTGACTCGGTGACTCTCTCACTTCACCTTCTTCTGAGAGGACAAAAAACGGCCTTGGAGAGAATATCGAATCTTTCACACGCACTTGCGTTTTCTTTGACAGAGCCAATTTAGCATGTAAAGCTCAAAACAGCACTGCACAAGCCACAACATCTCACAATGAGCGGGAAAAGAAGATACAATAAGAATCACAATCTTTTCAGTGACAAAATCTTCTTGACTAACTCTTTGTGGAAAACCATGTGGAAAAGTGACAGGAAGATGGTGTAGAAATGATGGCATCTCTACTAGGATTTGATTATTTGAAGGGATGATGGAAGGTGAACAAGATTCTAAATCTGACCAACATCTTTTATTTATTCATTTTAAAGTTACTTTCAGTCTTTGCTTTACGAGGCCATATACAATTAGTGCTTTTATCCAGAGTGACAGGACTTTTGTATCTTACTGTTATCACTGAATGTATTTAAAAAAAAATGTAAAGCACTTGATTGGTTGATGACAGTTGAAGTTCATAGTCACCAATCACCTTAAATACAGTGGATTGCATTGCAGAGATAGTTTGAAAAGTTTCTATAGCCACTTGGATCATTTTTTAAAAATGTTACTTTATATATTTTTTTTTGGCTGTGAAAACTGGGTCAGTGTTGGAAGCCACTGTAACTGCTGTGAATCCAGACTGACTGTAGCTGGTGTCGTCTTTAGAGAGGGAAAACTCTGACAGCCACCTTTCAGCTTCACAGCAGGCGAGTGTTTGATACTCAAAACAGATTTTGAGAGGAGTGCCGCCTTGAGCCAAGAGGGTTTACAATTTTTTAAAGGTCGAACACATCCCCACAGTTTTCTGTTTGACACTCTGCTGTTGTGATTTAAGATTTAATCTGAGAAAGAGAACTTGTTTTTAATTGGGAATTATTTTCACCATGAATTAATGTATTCCTCCCGGCAGAGAAAGTGTGTCATGGGTTGGGAACTGAACCAGGAATTTTTTAAAGGTTCAGACCTCAGATCTTGTATTCCCTCTGCTTTGTCAACATCAAACCACTTCCCGTTTTCTTGTGGCGCCTTCCTCTTTCACACCCTCATTTCCACTTTTCATCTACTTTTTTGTGCAACCATGAAAAGGCATGGTGAATTTTTGGCCTGCAGAGCACTGCAGCCTATACTTATTCGCAGCCAGTGAGAGACATTAAGCACAACCAGCTAGCATCAGTGTACACAAATTTTCAGTATGTTTAGAAAATTACTAGATTTTCAGTGGTATGTGTTTACAACTGCTTGCACCTTTGTGTCGACAATGCAACGATTTGTTTTGTTTTTTCAACAATGGATTTTTCATGAATTTCTTTTGTTTCACCTGCTGAGGAATGACGACTATGTCAAAGACAAACAAGTAAAACATAAATGGGGAAAGTAAAATGTGCAAAGAAAAAAAAAGAAAGAACAGGTCAGTGTGGGTGGCACTTTTGAGTGTCAGATTGTGTGTCTGTGTGTTTGTGAGTGAAACATGACAACACTGGTGGGACAGAAATACTTCAGAGTTGCCATGAGCTCTCGCCTGAGGGGTCCACTCATGAAACACTGGCTGCTGGGACTGAAGCCATACACACACACAAACATGCACTCACACACAGCCTAGAGGCCCCCACCCCACCACATCCCACAGCATGAGGCCAGAAGGAGTGGTCAAAGGTTAACTCAACCAGGGTGTTAGGTCAGAAGGGGTTAAACTGGACACTTTAGCACAGCAGTTGGGGTCAACGGGGAAAGAGGAGAAGGAGGGTGGCTTCATTGTGTGGTCCAGTTACTGGTCTTGCATGCAACATGTCTCGTGTCTCGTCCCTTCCCCCTGAACATAACACACCATGAATGTTTGTGGCATGTGAGTGTGAAAACGATGCATGCGCTCAGCAGTGTGTGTTAATCAGCTTAGTACCTAGCCAGTCGTTGAACTTCTTAACCTCGGAGGGCAGGCCCAGCTCAGTGAAGTCGCCCATGTGCAGTAGCACATCGCCGTAGGGCATCTGGATGCCGTCTGTGCGTGAGTGTGTGTCCGAAACACACACGAACCTGGTGTGTCCCGCTGGTTTGGGAGTGTCATACGGAATGGGATCCACCCTGAAAAAATGGAGAGAGAAAGAGAGAGAGAGATGTTCAGAGTTAGGCAGTGTGATACGAGTCTGGACTGTGAGCTGACTGGATGGTTAAATGTCTGTTTACATGTCATTTGTTATTTTCCCTTATGTTACACAAGATTTGGACATTTCATTTCAAGTAGGGAAAGGACATGCAGCAAATCGTTTGGCTGAACAGGTTCCAAACCATGTGGGATGTGGTTTGGCCATTAGGTCACCCAGAGATGTAATCCATTAAAGTTGACGATTTGAACAATTCAGATTGGCTCTCATTTATTAAACGTGCGTACACCAAAAAAAATGGGTGTACACCAAATCTCCCGCAAGGATCGGCATTTATCAATCTGAATGTGAGCGTAGGGTACGCAAAAATGTCACGCCAGGTCTGAGCAGGCGTACGCACATTTGAACTATTGTAGGACATGCAGGAGTCAGGACAGAGGCTATGTGGGATCATTATTAATCGATCATACTGATGCAGCAATCCAGACTTCATGTTGTTGTTGTTCTTATTAGTAAAATAAATAAATAAATAAATAAATAGGAGTAGGCCTACACAGCCACATGTTCATCATGTCCACGTTGAATTCTTATTCATTCAAAGCCATGAGTAGACAGACAGATGTACAGTGTTACAGGACAGATGCTCATTATTCAGCTGTATAAACAGAAACAATCATGAACGGCCTAGTATTGTTAGAGCAGTATCACATCACAGACAGAAAGCTCCTCCAGGTAGAAGATCTCCTGCAGGACAGTGATGAACGGCTGCTTGGTCTCTTTATCTGCTGGAGCTCCCGGAGATCTACCTGTTCAGGTCTGATAGCTGTTCGGGTGCAGGTTCTCGCCACAGCTGAGTTTTTGGCCACCGGGACCTGTCAGCGGGAGATTGGGGATCGGGCTGGTGTTTCACAACCCTCCATCAGCCGACCCATGCCATCAGTGCTGACGGTTATAAAGCTGCGTTCGAGGCAGTAATTAGAATTCCTCTCAACACTGATGTTCAGCAAACTGTGATTAAGAGAGCATTTAATGAGAGCACTGGGTTTCCTCATGTGATCTGTGTGACTGATTGTACACGTGCATACGCCTTTAGCCTCCATCCATCAACGATTACACTTTCATCAATCAACAAAAACTACGACTCTACTAATGTCCAGTTATTTAATGGTGCTGCCCTCTCCCTGTTGAATGTGGTAATGTCAGTAAAGTCCCTCTTCTTGGCCGTCTTCCGTGTCTCCATGTCGTAAAGTGGGCAGGATGAGGCCTCTAAAGCAGGAATATATTGGGGCGTGCCATTTAAATGACAATTGTTTTCAGCCGCCAGATTTATCAACACCACGCCAGTTTTACACCGAAGATCACACGTGACACCTGGCGTACGCTGACATTTACACCAGAATCTACACCGGATCCTATGCAAGTTTGATAAATGAGGGCCACTGTGAGTATGTGTCTTGACAGAGTGTGAACGACTGCTTCCACACATCATACAACATAACCCCTGTTTGATTCCTTTTCTGGTGTACAGTGTATGCCCATCTTAAGTCACCTGTTCGACCCCCTGGATGCTCTGACCTGCTGCATGCCACTCTCCACTACGCCGTCCACGCAGTCCAGTTTCCTGTCTAGCTTTTTGTCCAAGCAATAAAATCCTTCATCCTTGTGGACAACACTCACTGCACAACTTCATGCAATCTGTTTAAACAGTGATTTCTGACCCATGAAATGACATCAGCCATCAGTCAAGTATATTTGATTCCATATTGTCACCAACAAAAAGACCAAACTCAACCAATCAATTGCAAGGTGCGAAATTGTTGTCTCATTTATGAAATGTCTGCCCTTGGTTTTAAAATTGTGAACACTGCTCTTTGTTAAATTAAAAAAGAGCTACAATTCAAAGAATGTGCCCTTTGTTATATTCTAAAAGGGATGTGCTCGATAAGAGCACATGGAGGCTTTTTTTTTTTTGAATTATATGCAAATTTCATAGCAGATAGCAGAAGGGGCACAGGCGAAAACAGGAACCTTAAAAAGATCATTTGTTGTTCAAAATAAATAACACAGAACACAAAATAATGCATGCAGCAGAGCAAAAAAAACGAATCTCAAAGAAAAGAGGGGACATCACAACAGTGAAAAATGTGTATTCTGGTCTGGAAAACAACCAGCACACGGGTTGATTTGTGCACACAAGGAGGGAAATGGCTGTTTTGTGGCATCAGATTGGCTAAAGAGACAGTGAATTAAGGCACGTCTTGCCCTCTCTATCCATTATCTAAAGAAAAAAACACTTAGACCCAAGTCTGGCTGGAAAAAGCCTTTTATTCAGTGTTTTTGTTCAATATGAGTGCGTAAAAAAAAAAGAAAACCTGTACTTTTTTTTGGACTGAAAGGCAAGAGGGGGGAAAAAATCATCTTGTCTATAATTGAAGTCTACAATGTGCAATCCTCCAGCACTCTGCCACTAGACCATTATTTCATTAGAAGGGATGTCACTCTGTCGACAACATCAGACACATAATCAACGCCGCAATCTTCAACCTGACAAGCACACACACAGAGTTAACTTCACATGCGTGCACAAACATGGCACAAAAACAGCCACAGAAGCAGATGAAATCAAAAGGTTTCAGACTGACGGAGACGCTATTAACAGGGATGGAGAAAATAGGCACCTTGGCACAAAAGAAAATCTTACTGGGAGAGAGGCAACATTGCATTTGAGAGGTTTCATTTGGGAAGCAATTTTCCTGTTTTCCCATTTGTGTCATGTTGACCAGAATATTAAACTTGGAAAGTCTTCACACAAAGACCCCAGGGCCTGTTATTGTTCTGTCTCTGAGATGAACAGTCATCTACAAGGTCAGGTTAATGGTGAGGATGGCGATCGAGCTGACTCCTGTCTGTAGCCACTGTGTGCAGGCTCAAGTCCACCCAGCGTCTTGTCACTGTCTATGATCAGAAGTCGGCAGTGGAGGTGGTCAATAATGATAAAATCTTCAATTATGGTACAGGACTGGGCGACAAATTTAAAGGAAAGACCGCCACAAAATCTTGATCCACCACACAACTCCAAGAGTGCCTCAGCTCTCCAGCTCTCTGAACTACACTGAAGGATGAACTCCCTCCTTCCTTGATGTTTTAATGATGGTGGTGGAGAGTGCTGTCTCAGTTCAAAATCTTCCACAGGTGTTCAGCTCAGTTGAAAGCTAGCGACTATGAAGGTCATGCCACGTTCATTTTCATAAAACCCAGGATATGTTGTATTTCTCCTCTCATTTATTCTGCTTTCACCTTTAATTTGCCTCCATCTGCAAGGTGTGTTAAAGGTCTCATACAGTATAAAGGTAGAGGTCCATGCATAGTGCGTTTATAAAGGAGGTCAAGCCTCTGTATTATTACTATATCCAAAGCCTCACTCCAAAGAAGATGCACACAGCCTGTATTCAGAAACCGAGTCTTAAAAATGAGCTGCCAGGACATTGTGATGTCACAGTAAAGCAGTCACCAAGACTGAGCATGCAAACCTTACAGGATTTGTTTTTTTTTTAAATGACCATGTATAGCACTCACTCAGAAAACAGTCAGCCGAACAGAAGAGATGGTTAGGGGGTCCTTCTTTCAATCAAACAACTAAATGATCTATTTTTCACAAACCCACTCTTTTAATCACACAGCAAAAATCATGTCAATGCGATTCTGCCACTCTCTCTGACTTCCAATACCAACCACAGAGGACTGAAAGAACCAGATATTAGAGGGATGAGAGCGTGTGTCAATAGAAACAGCAACATATTGCTGATAAATTAACGCTGTCCCACTGTACATGTCGCACAACTCTCGTCTGTTGCCACTGAAGTCTAACCAACATTTGTAGTCGCCATCTGTGTTCAGTAGCCACTGTCTGCAGCCGGTAAAGCAGCTGCACACATGCTGTATCTCCAGCTCCCTGGGGGTCTGTTGTTTCTGCCTCTGCAAGACTGGATGAATCTGAAGCTGCAAGTGAGAAGAGGCTGCACAAAAAAAAAAAAAAAAAAAATCTGACTGACATACTTGGCTTAGGCTGCGTTCACAGACAACAGCACTGTTTGAAAAAATGTAGCCCCCTCATTGAGTTGAAAGAGATGACTCTGTGCGGCCATTGGTTGCCTCTTAAATTTGCATAATTTCTAGTTTCTCTTGGTCCTCTATAATAGTAAACTGAAGAAGTCAGGGAAAGCCATTTTTATTTTTTTTTGGGGGGGGGGGACTGTGGCCCTCTGCTGCGCGTTAACCCCTCTGTCTCTGTCTACTGTCCTAATAGTACTACTAATAATACTAATACTGTTATAATAAAAAGGTAAAAATGCCTGCAAAAGTAACTAGATGCAGTGAAATATTAATTGAATCCTGAAAGACTGTAATCCAGATCAATCAATACTACACTAAATACAACACCCTCACCACCTCAGTCTGCTTTGTGTATTGTATTCAGGGCGGTTTTCAGTCTGAAAGATACACTGCAGACCTGTAAAACTTTAATGGAGCTCAAAATTAATGTTTTCTAAAGATGCGTCTGATTAGAAAAGTTAGTTTTACTGTATTTTTGACTATTTTTCTCAGCTGCCATCACCAATCAGCCGCAAAATAGTAGGACTACGGCTACCGACAGGATTTCTAATGTGTCTCTGGGCTGTAGTTTTTAGCTTTGTGTCTGTGGCTTTCATTCTTCATGCAAGAAGATAGTCTGCTGCCCGTGGCTAGTGTTTTCTCATTGGTTGCTTCGCTTTCAGTCAATCATCAGTGTTTGGTGGTTGTCAGTCGTGTCCCTCCTTCCAAGCTCATCCACAGCTTCAGCAGGGAGATCTCCGCTCTGCTCAGAGACGCTTGAGCAGAACTGAGCTCCTCAGCTGCCCCACAGTGGGCCTGGCCTCCATATTAAACACAATGGACAAAATGAAAAACTAGCCACAGAGATAATAACATTTACTATTGACTGTGTGCAGTAAATAAGTCTCTGTGCGCCCCCACACACGCACACGCTTGCACCCACACACACACACACACATTAACTTGAGCCAGCAGAGCAGCACATACATTGCAGCGTAGCTGCTGATTAGATCTGGTGCTCTGTGGTGCCTGGACGTCATGAAGCTTTACAGGATTCGACAGTTCTCGTCATGGAGGAAGGACGAATGCAGAACCACATGGGATGACAACATGCACGAAAATGCACACTCTCTCTCACACACACACACACACACACAAACACACACATATATATATATATATATATATATACACATTTGCACACATGCACAAAAGCATGAATATTAAAACAAAGCCAAGAGAAAAACAACCTCCATCTCCACTCCTTTGAGATTTAATCCACCAAGAGAACGTAAGTAAATACCAGCAGCCCCTATCAATTAGAGCAGGCCTGGGCCAAGAAACCTTCATGATAGTGCTGCATTGGTGTCACACACACACACGCACACACAAAGAGAGAGGGCCCCTGTCTTTCCTGTTAACATATGACTGTATAAGAATCCAGAGGTTCATTAGTAATGTATACAGGAGTTCAGGAGTTCAGCAGTGCAGCACAGGCCTCTGATCTATTGTAAACGGAGACAGTGAAAATGAAAAAGACTTCCTGCGCTCTGGCTGCAGGTAAAAGAATATTCTCCAGTGACAGACTGAACTGTGTTAGCATGAAGGTTCGTGTTAACATGTCTGAGCTTCGGCGTGACATCAGAGGGAAGACTGCGGAGGAGAAAGAGTGAGGGGGAAGGGGGAGTTGGGGTGGGGAGAGAGGAGAAATGCTAATGCGCTCGAGGAGGGCAGCAGCACACTCTCAAATCCGCCATGACATTGGAGCTGACACAAAACCGAGGTCTGTGGCTGCAGAAATATCTGCTCGATGAAGAAACGTCTGTGATCATTCGGCGGAGAAACCTCATAGCGTTGACTTCCCCTCACCTCCGGCTGCTGCATTCACGGCAAGAAATGAGCTTTAAGAATTTTGCTCAAAACCGTGATGGCTAAGTCGCCTTCATCTGTGTCCGTTTCAGAAAACAAAATTATACATCGCTGCACTTCTGCAACTGCGCATTCATTTTCACTTTGATTATGAAGTGGCGTATTTCTTGGGCTTGCACCAGCTACACGATCCTCTGTTCTTAATTACAGACGACAGAAGATGTTTCACGTTTGGCAACACAATGAAGAAAAAAATATCAAGCCAGTTTGTTCTCGTTTCCTCTGAGAATGTCAAGCCTCTTTGCTGCCTCACTGTCTGAAGTTGTCATTTATTCACCTCAGCATAATGTAGCACATTTAAATGTTACCGGGAAAAAACAAAAACTTTCAGGGGAAATGAACATGAAACAGTTCAGTATCATCACATGCTGTGATCATTAACATTAGATCCTGCAGCAATAACATAAAAACCAGTGATGCCCCAACTAAGATCAGTCAATCCAAAGCTGATACCAATCATTTGTTTATGTTTTACTGTAGCAGCAACAGGTATCCTACAATGAGGACACTTTGTAATAATTAATTACATGTGTTCATGTGAATTAACACAATTTTTATTAACAGAAATATTAAGCCAAGGTGACATGTCTCAGACATTAACATTAATGCAAAGAATAAAATCATTTCAGTTCAGACACAGGCTGCATTCAAATTGGAGGTTTTTAAATTTTTTAAATCTGCAGATATCACATGTTGAATCAGTCTCACGCAGTTTTGCAAAAGTTCCACTCTGCCAAAATATTGTTTCCTCAGATGCAGACAGCAGATTTTAAACTCAGGAGATCGGTTGAAAGCTGGTCGGTGACTAAAGGCATTGATTTCAATCACATTTTGTGACAATTGGGGTATCCCTAATGAAAACCCTGTGGCCTCCATAATTTAAAGAATTTGCACATTTACTTAAAGCAATGCTAAAATTAGGCCAAAAAGCTCGATTTGGCTCCCAGATTAAACCCACACACAGCGCATGTCATATGAAGCAGGAGCAGAAGTCAGCGTGGGAGAGGCCGGAGGAGGAAAGGTGGAGGGCTCTCTGATGTCTGTAGGAGGATATTTCATTTGACTGAGCACACTTGGCTCCGTGGCCTTTTGGAAAAACACACAAGCAAATGGGGTCAAAGTTCAGCCTGAGCTTGCTTCTTCAAACGTGACACTTAACTCACAGCAGATAAGAAGGTCGCCATCTCTGTCGCTCTCTGACTCCTCGTTGCTCTTTAAGGACGTCATATAATCACTGTGATTGATTGCAAGTTTTTTTTGTGTGTGTGTGT
Organism: Caranx ignobilis; assembly: GCA_021432705.1. Classification (NCBI taxonomy): domain Eukaryota; kingdom Metazoa; phylum Chordata; class Actinopteri; order Carangiformes; family Carangidae; genus Caranx; species Caranx ignobilis. The sequence continues at coordinate 30,718,114 of MU270012.1, forward strand.
GCTTTTCTCTCTCTCCTCATTGCTGAATATGGCTCCAATCCACAAACACACCGTGGCTGTTCACTACCTGGCCAAAAACCTGTCCAGCTAAAGAGCTGTTCATCAATCTTTCAAGCATTAGTTTCATTGCTACAAGAGATAATTTAATGTTTGCTGCCAATGTGTAAACAGAGATGATCATAGGATACGCCGCTGAACTGTAATGTCACAATGATTTTAACTGTGAAATCCATTTCATTAAAAAAGGGGATTAAGGCAGGTGAGGCTGCGAATCCCAAGGAGAGTGGGCGGGCAATGCTTTAATTGCTGAGGGTGCAACACTTTTAAAGAGAAACTATGCAAGTCTGGCTGCTTTTCCACTGTTTTGCTAACCCTCCTCCTGGCCACGTGCATTTGTTTTCAATGAAGCCAGCGAGAAAGCAATCAGTGGAGTGGATAACGTTATTTATCATATACTGTTGTACAACGTGTATATTTGTGTAGTCTTATCCGTCATAAACAACAGATTATGGGTGGCGGGGTGCGTTTGTGTTGCGCTGCTGCCGAGACGAGAGCTGGGACACTGTGTTGGAGGCACTGATGTTGCAAGGTTGGTTTTCAGCCAAGAGATGCTAGGCTGCAGGCAGAGAGCCTCTGTTCTCCCTGTAACAAGTTACAAGTTAAATATAACCATTACAATTACTCTGAATCTGTTTCATTAAGGTAAAAATGTAGCATAGTTAAGCTACAAATCCTGCATAGTTCCTCTTTAACTTTCCAGAACAATTAAGAAACAATTAACAATTTTAACCAGACAAACAAATATAATTTCTTGCTTTCTCATCGGAAAGAAAAACCTCATTAACCAACCTCAACAGTTAAGCCTTTCCAAGGTTTTTCAACAGTACAGACACAGTCCCAAAGTTTCCAAACTAAGCAGCATTTCCAAAAGCCTTACTTTCCGGTACTAGAAAACAGGAATTGTGTAAATGAGAGACAAAAACATAGGAAAAGAAAACATGGTTGTGTGGATGTAGCCTGAGAACAACCACGCTTCATGACTAGTAGCATGTGAGCCATCAAAGACAGCATATTAAACCCTGAACATGACAGCCAAGGCCGTTCCAAAACCACGGACACTCATTTACTGCTTCAACACGCTCCACTCACAAAGGACACACAAGAGATGCTGAACCTGGCTACAGGGATTTGCAGTCATTCACAGTGGTGAGGTCCAATTCTGATGGTGGCCGGTGAGAGCTGGCTTGGGTCTAGCACTCCAGTTCCAGACTCCCCATGACTCCTCAACGGGAGGGTTTGACACGAAGAAACAAGGAAAGTCCTTCCACTAGTTTTAAAAAACATCTCTGTTTGCTGCAGCATGGAGACAGTCTGTGTAACATTGTATATTAAGGCTAGATTGAATACGCTGGTGCCCTGCCCAAATCCTGGCAGGGTTAATAGGGTCAGTGACCTCTGAGCTGCCCACTTGTCTCAGACAGAAATGCATGTCAATCACTGTCCTCTCTCTGCTTCCATCCATTTCATACCTGCTGCCACCTGCTGCTGAGGGATTTGCCTCCTCCTCCTCCTCCTCCTCCTCCTCCTCCTCCTGCCTCTGTCCCTTCTTGTTAATGGAATTGCCCTGCTAATGATTTTTAATCAATGAGGCCACCAGTTGGGACACAGTCACCCAACCCCTACCATGCCTCCACCCCACAGGGGTCAAAGGGGAAATGTGAAAATAGACTTGTAATCAACTAAAGCTGACCTGCTCGTATGTGACAACCTGGGTTGAGACTCACTGGTTCACAAGCAAAGCTCAAATCAACAGCATGAAAATCAAAATCATGAGATTCTGTGACATCTCACTCTCTGAATCTGCATAAAAACGGGATCAGGATCTGAATTACCATCAGAAAATCTTCTGGTCCTGTTGGATGTTACCACGATGAATGTTACAATTTTGTCAAAAAGTTAGCAACTTTGATTGGTTAATCAGTTGTCAAGCAAAAAGGTTTAACCTTCTGTGGCTCCAGTTTCTCAAATTTGAAGACTTGAGTATTTCTGTTTGATTATTTCTTCTGCCGGTATGTGTGCCACAACAGGTCACTCAATCATTTTTCCAGGGGGTTAAAACTACACGAATTGTGTTATCAACTGGAAATATTATAGAATTTTATTTTATTTTTTCATTTATTTAGTAGTAGAGGTAAATACTGTGCAGACAATCTGTGACAGAAGTTTATCTTGCTGTGACTTAAATCTGAGCCGAGCAGGACGAGGACCAATTCTAGACGAGTAACACCTTTGGTGATCAAACTTAAAATCGCAGCAGTTGATTAAATGAGTGTCAACGGAGCTCTGTTCTTCAGTGCCTCCTTGTTGAAATCCACAACAAAGAGCATTAGAGAAAATCTGACGTTTGTGTGTCCACAAAAGTAAAAGAGAGGCAAATTTCAAACCTTATCACGGCTGAACTGGAGACAAAATACTGAGCTCACACTCTTTTTATCACCCCTTTCACAGGAAACATCAAAACACAATGATCCACGTTTCCTGTCTATAACCTCTGCATCAGTTCCCCTCCCCCTCCAATAGACTCTCACTCTCTCTCTCACACACACACACACACCGCTCACTCATCCACGGTGCAATACCATTTCTCCGAGAGGAGCAGAGAGAGCGCCTCTCTTATCTTCTGCGTTTCAGCTGTCTGCGCTAATTCAATAAACTTCAGAGGAACAAAATGAACACAGGAATAACGGAGAGGGGGTGGTGGTGGCAGAGGTGGGGAAGTCGATTGCACAAGGGAGTGGAGAATGAGGCAAAGGTGGGAGAAGAGAACAAGAAAACAAGAAAACCCAACAGGAACATGGGGGCAAAGCACAAACAAAATGTAGATGTGCAGTGATGGAAATTCTCCAGAAAGGAGGGGAAACATGAAACACGGGAACACCGTAGAAACATTCAAATGAGAATTGATTTTTTTTAAAATATAATGCCCCCCCCGCCACCCCCTCACCCCACACACACGCAGTGACTCCATTTGCTCAGGCAGGGTGCGTCCTCGTCATCCCTCCCTGTTACTCCCCTCACAATGGCACACAAAGCCTGTACTGGTATATCAGCGCTGGAGAAACCTTCCGGCACTGCGCTGGGAAATAAATTGCTTCTGCTAATGCCCCTTTCATTATGGCACAGCCCTTAATTGTGCTGCTGACAGTCTGCCTGGCTGCAGGCCTGATGGGAGGAAGACTGAGGAGATGGGCGCAAAGTGGCTCCTGGAGCCAAATGCCAACCAGCACAATGCTGGGAGAGATAGAAAAAAAAAACAGTAAAAGTGATGTTCACCTCAACAGATGATACGACTAGGACCAAACCGATTAATCTTGTTGGCAGATGTGAAGACATTTTTTTTGGTTCCTTCAAACTTTACAGGTGAACTGCGAGCTGTCTGGGTTTTATTTAAAAAGGATGTCCACAAGAAAAAAAAAACTATGTTAGTGTTGATTCAGTTTGCAGTTCTTTTGCTTCTACAGGATTGCGCCACAACACTGTAGGACTGACGGGGGCTTGTGAAAAGAATAAAAGTGGATAATTATTCATCAGAGGCTTTTGACCTTTTTCTGGAGTTTACTGCAGTGCTGCACTGAGGCCATTTTGAATAATAAAAGTTATTTATTGTTGAGCCTCCAATACAGCGTTTCAACTATATTTGAGGGATTGTTGCAGAAAATGTGTCTTTATATAAACATAAAGAATATTTATCATATATTTTTTACTGCCTTATACTACTATCGGCTCCACAAATCCCAAACCTGCAGCCCAACCTGACTAATAACAAAGCATAGGAAAAAAATGTATGTAAACTTCATTGTCATGAGAAGGCTATCACTTTAAGACCCTTTGACAGGACGGCTTTGTATAATGGTATTCAAACTGTTTTCTTGCATTCTGGTAAGAATGACGCTGTTCAAAGGTATTCTCACACAATTAGTATAATTAGGTACTGAACCTTAATGGTTTTCTGGTACGAAAAGAAATATGAAACGTGTGTTTAAATTTCTAAAGGTATAATTTATACTTGATGTGGAATTTACTTTTCTGATATTTGATGAATTGTAAATGAGGAAACGTGCATGTGTCTGTCCCTCTGCAGCAAACACAAATACCTGCATCACACAGCTTGATGGAGATTACCGGTAAATCAGGAATCCTGCTGGAATACATGCCCTCATTTCTTAATCATCAGGATCAATCAAACCCATGGAAAATGCCAGGAAACGATCAGGTTCACGGCAGAAATATACCTGACTGAAAAGTCAAGAGTCCAGGTTTCCATGAAGTGTTAAGTAAAGAGATTAAATGATTCAGGCGTGTTATAAACACAGACTGATTACCAGTAAAACCAAACTGAACAGACTTTAAGCTGCACAAACAACCGGACTTATCACACTGACAAGTTCCAGGCTCAGACCACTTCACTTCTATTTCATGTCAAAGAGGAAGTGACATCATCAGGCGATCGTACCCTGCGATGCCAGGCTCCAGGGACTCAAAACATCAAAAGGGCTTCAATCTCAAAAAAAAACAGAAGACCTGTCCAACGTCAACTGTCACTTAACCTACCACCACCAACTCCACCACCTCATCGCAGGTCAGGGGTGGAGAGGGGACTTAATCAAGGGTTCTCCTGTTACAAAAGCCCCTCCACTCCTGCTGGCCGGCGGCAACAGGCCGACAGAAACAAAAGGTCGCGTGATGGGGCCAGCTCTTTGTTCTCAGAGGAGCTGAAGCCAGACTGTTGCTGCTGTGGCTACTCCACAAACTGTTTGACAGGAAAATAACGCAAGGGATGTAGCCGTGAGAGGTAAAGATGAGGCTGCCGTATTAAATGGAATCTCTTTTTTTAACTTGCACCATTGATTAATAATCACAGATTTCCACTCTGATGTAGCGTTTTCAATCCCTGCCAAAAATCCTTTTGTGGCACATCAATGGTTGGACCACCACCATTCATTTTCATTTAATCATTTAGTCATTCGTTACCTTTCCTGTTTGGTAAAGGGGAATGGGGAGAGTGTTTAGCTCTCATGATGTCATTTTCAGTCAACATGATAGATCATGTTAATGTCCATTTGAGAGTAATTATTTCCAGAATTTCACCTACAATAACCTGTATAGCCCAATTCATCTCCTACACCCTTGGGCACCAGTTTTTGTCTGTGGCAGATTCAACCACTGGACCATACACACCTTAATCCTTCATGCAGGCAGATATTAAAAGGTCTGCAACAAGTGCCAATGGACCAATCAGAGCCATGTGATCCAATAAAGACGGAGAAGGAGCAAAGGCACTTCACACAAAGCTCGTCCAGAAAATCAGAGTGACATTCAACACAGGAAAGAAAATCCGACAAAGGTTATAGAGGAAAATCCTGAGCATGTTTTAGTTCCTAAAAGTGGATCATCATCTGTCATCTGGAGACACTTTGGTTTTAAATCAGGCGACCACAAACATGAGCAGATCCTGGTTGGAGTTTAGCTTCAGGTCGTAGCTGCACCACAAACTAATAATATAACTGCATTGTAACAATTACAGCAAAAACAGTAAAAGAGAGGAGCCCCTGCAACTGGAATACAGAAAGTAAAAACAAATGTCTGGGCTCAAATTCGAAATTCAATAGTTATATTTCTGAAAACCATGACAGATAAGTGTTATTTATAGACGTCCAACTACTACTCCAAAACAAGCAGAGTGTCGCTGGTTTCCCAACAACTGGTTCAAGAGCTCAGACGGCAAAAAGCAAATGATCCACTAGAAAAAGCAGAAAGTGCTGCTTTCCCTCGTTTTTGCATCCATCAGATCTATTAATGGCAACTAATGCTACAAGGAGAGGGTGCGAAGCTGACACTTCTGATGTGTTCAGTGGTAGATAAGGCAACACACGGAGTTTAAAACATTTGTTTGCGAGTCACACTTTGTGTTTTTCCACAATTAAATTGCCAATTATCCCAGCATTTTCATCTTCAAAGTGACCTCTGCTGCTGAGGGGCTTGCACAAACAAGGTTTAACTTGTTTTCTGCAATGAGATACAAGAAAATACACAGGGATCCCTCCTTGGAAATAGGAGCAGAAAAGCTACCATTATCAACACAGAGATGGAAATGTCCTTTTTAATTATCATCTGAGCACCTCGACTCGGTCCCTCTGTCCCGTGACGCTAAATGCCAAGTGTCTTCTCTCCCTCTGTTACACATGCTCTTCTATGAAAAAAATTGTTGATTTACTTGCAGAAATCCTTCGTGTGTGTGTATACGGCACTGTCAGCTGTGAAACTGATCCTGTTCTTCTCACTGTGAAGAAACAGATCTTATAAAAAATCATCACTTCAAATTACTTCCTTAACAACATTTACAGCCCGTTCCCCTGCACAACAAAGAGGAAATAAGACATTTAAAAAAAAATCCTCAAGGAGTTCATTAATAAAAACCAGGACATGTTAGGACCAATGTGTGAAGGCTGTGTTCTTCTTCTTCTTCTTCTTCTGCATTTTCCTCACCAGCGTGTGTGGATGCAGGCGGCGGCGTCATTAAATGATTCATACTTATGAGCTCCTCAATTATTCAGAGGGCGGGAATAATTAACAAGGCATCTGGAGGAGAAGGAGTTTGTTAAATGTGGAATTTTTATTTGTGTGTGTGTTTGGGTGTGTGTGTGGGGGGGGGTGAAGAAGTTTCATTTCCCAGTATTAAAATTAATGTATTAGAGCCCAGGTGTCTTAAGTGAATTATGTTTAAATGGTGAATAAATAACCACCTGAGAAGGAGAAAGGAAAAGAGCATTTAACACTGTGTGTTTTCTCTGTCGTGTTTACAGGCAGTGACTCTGTGTGAAGAATCACAGGCTCACTACTGAGTTGTTAGGAGGAGATATTATAGGACAACTACTGGAAATACTCCTGCCTGATTGGCTGCTTGCTCTGTGACTGCAAATTGGCAAGAGTACTGCTGTGGTTGAGCGTGACACAGTCTAACAGACAATAATGTGGCATTGGTGTTTAATAATAATTATATTCAAGTGCCTCTGTTTTGTCAAAGCAATTACACTAGGTCAGTGTATTTAGTGCTTCCATAGCAGTGAAGGTTGTAAAAGTTCTACTTTATTTACGCAAATCACTTTGTGTTAAGATTAAAAAAAAAGAAAAAAGTCTTTCTTAGAAAAACCTTGCTATGTTCCTGAAGCTAAGGAGTTATAATAACTTATTTTGGCACAGGAACCTAACCTGAGACACGATAATAACATGAACATTGACACTTTTCAAATGATTTCCCAGCTCTATGGGAAACATCACATTTAATCCCGCAGTGTCACTTTTACAAAGATGGATTTAGTGTTTTTCCAAGGGTTGAACTCTTGGTCGATTTAAAATGTGAAATATAAAATGAAAGCAGGAAGCAAAAAGAGGCCAACTGTGAAACTAAAATCGACAGATAAAGACGCTGAGGTTTATATTCACAAAATTTGTTTCCAAACTGCTTTGGCGGCTCTTAACTCAGCAGAGTCCCACTGTAGGTGCTTTTTAAGAAAAAAAGACAAGGAGGAACATGCAACAACTTGGTGGACCATGTGGTTCTCAAGCACACACACTCAGGAACACATAAATACTGACTGTGTCATAGAGAGAGTTCAGGAGTGTGATGTACGAGCTCCACAAATGACTACGATTTCCCTCCTGTGTGGACACATACCGTCCACCTCTAACGACTCAAACATGTCTGCCATCACCGACGCTGGCAGGACCGGAAAGAGTCAGCTTCATCCACTATCCCAGCCTCGCTGCTTTGCATGTTGCGTCCATCCGGTGGGAATTAAATAAATTAACACTCTAAAGGCGTTAATGGCTTAATGCAGTTAAGTCACCGGGTGAGAACTGCAAACACATCTGTGATCAGGATCAACCACAAACATCACCAACCCCTGCACGATCTTAACGAGGTGCCCTTGATTAGCTCCATGCATGGATCACTTTTTTCAGTCCAGTGGTTCACGCAGCCATTTTCTCTTGTTTTCATGGCTCAGATGCCAAATGAATCACTCTGATCCGTACTAAAATTTGTCCTGAAACGATTAGTCAATTAACAGTAATTTGTAGGTCATTTTGTTGATTGATTTATCATCAGTTGTCACTTTTCTCAGACAGTCTTAGGGATCAACACTAAAAAAAAAACAAAAAACAAAAGAAAACAGCCAAGCGTGCATCAGAATAATTGATAATGGAAATAATTATTAGCTGCAGCGCAGGAATGCCAATGTTGAATCAAACGGTTTTTAAATTAGTTAAGATCAACCCTCTTCTGAAGTCCAGTAAAAAGGATTTGAGGCATTTTAAGACTTGTTCAGTGCTAAGAGTCTCTGTCAGTTTGTCTGTCTGCATCTGTGTATTGGGCCTTCCCCGTGTCTGGCCCAGATCCTGCTCAAATTGGATTCGAAGCCATTAGTGTCCCAACTCGAAGCATATGTTCCAAGTTGCTGAGCATTTCATTTCACGAGACGATGATGAGGGGGCTGAAGAAAGAAGAAGGAAAAAAAAAAAAAAAAAAAAAAACACAGACGGCGCAGAAAAATAAACCAGACATAAACAGGGCTGGATTGAGTCTGTCGCTCACTTACAGACACGCAGAGACGTCCCAGGCCCAGAAGAAAGCCCACTTTGACTTAAGGGTCACGTTCCTGCGCATTAGCCTGCAACTACCACTGTGTGTGTGTCAGCAAGAGTGTGTACGTGCTCTACATGCATGTTTTCATATATGGTTCAGAGTGATACCTTCCACGCCGCACAAAAGGCGCTGCTGTACTCCATCACAGAAATCTAAATATTCTGTCTGAGAGAGAGAGAGAGAGGAGAGGGGGGGGGGCAACTATTAGAGCAGGGATTGTATTTCAAAAGACGGGCAACCCCCTCGCTTGATTTTTTTTCTCTCTCTTTGCTTCCAGAAAAGCAACAACTTTATTTATGTCCAAATACTGTGGATGCAGTGAGAGAGGAACGTAGAGCAAGTAGGATCATTATCTCCCAAATCTAAACAAGCCTTTACTTTCCCAGAACAGAGCTTGTATTCTATAAGCACTTAAACATAGAGGGGGGATGGGCTTATAGGAGCATGAGAGAGAGTGTGTGTGTGTGTGTGTGTGTGTGTGTCGGAGTTCCCAGTCTGAGTTTAAGAATGACAGAGTAAAACACTGCAGGCTCTGTGGAAGCCAGGAAACAGCCTAATGTATTTATCCAAACACATATCTGCTGAGAGGCCCCGCGGCTTCAACACATCCCCTTCCTACAGGCGCTTCACCTCTAAATACTGCCACGGTGAATGTGGGACATAAAAACTGCAGAGTATGGGCAAAAAAACATTTATTCCGATTATCTACAAACATTTGTATTTTTTGTTCCAAGATTCAGGGAATTTAATTGCCTTTCTGCACCTTAGACACACTTACAAAATGTTTGTGTTTCTCCGAGCAGCAGAAACTGGAAAATGTTTCCGCTCCTCCTGTCTGACTCATAATGTGTCCTTTTCACTAAATAAACTGAATAGACTGAACAGCTCCGTCTTTTACAGCCTCAATCTGTTCTTGTTTGTTCGTCGTCTGAAATAAAACGAATCTGTCTCCAGACGACAGCTGATGAGCCACATATAGAAACTTTGTTATCCAGGATTTCCCTTCACAAGCACCAGGTAGGTCTCACTTTGCTTGTTTTCCCCACAGAGAGTTTTTCTGTGATGTTACGTGTCTTTTATGCAACATAAATCTGCTTGTCAATTGCTTATGGTCAACTGGTGCAGTGCTGCAGAGTAAAGATGAACCAAATGTAGTCTTTCCGGGGAGCTGAAAACAAAACCTGTCTCTGTCGGTCTCTGCAGCATAAAATAATAATGAATCCAAAAATAAACAGTCAAATTTCAGCAAATCTGGAAGCCTGCAGATGTCATTCTGTCAAGTGCCAGAAAATACTGTTTTGTACCATCTATTATTTGCAATGTCAAAGAGAAAGATCAAACCAGGATTTCTTCGGCTGAAGCCCGTGCTGTCTGCCGTGTGTTTACCTTGATCCATATTGAAGCATTTGGCCTGATTTATTGCCGCCTTTGTCAACCATTAAAAAGGACTGACGTAACACAAACTGTGAGGTGACCTTGTCTCCTATTCCACATTCGAGGCACCGACGCTCACTGTGCTGGCGGCGCAGCTGAGGAATCCCAAAACAACACAGTGGCACAATAACGTGAATGCTGCCAACAACACGGGGAGGAAGGTAAGAGTCCTGTTTAGCTGTTTACATGATTCCATAATTTGACCATGTCCCCAAAATAATCCTGTTTACATGACGTGATTGTGCACACAGAATTATGGGAATCTGAGTGTCTGAGGTAAACAATACGTAAAAAGAAAAAACTCATCCACTTGTTTGCCAGATGTTGTTGTTGGTCCCCAGAGTGAAGCAGTGCGGCTGGTCGACTTTTTGCTTTGCAGCTCTGCAGTCTGCACAGATCCTGCACTGCTGCACGACTGGCTCTGATTTATCTGCTGCTGTATCTCTTTTACAATGTTCATGTATTCGTATTATCGCAGCCTCTTGAATACCATGTAACAAACTCCGATTCAGAGTGTGTCAACCTCGTTAACTCAAAACTCCCTACCGCCTAAACACAACACGGTGGAGCTGTGCCACACAGACATCCTGGCAGGCTGATGAGGACTTGAGTCAGTTCAACTACAAAACTTCAGTGGATCTTTCATTTCAATCTGATCACAAAATGCATTTTTAATTATCTCTGAGGGCACTGAAGCAAGTGTTAAAACTTGAAGGAACAGTTGTTTAACAGTCAGTCATCAAACTGTTTGCATCTTTTTTAAGCAAACCTTCCTCACCTGACAGACTGTGATATTATCATTGTACCTTTTCAAGAGGGACAACAGTGGATATAAGCTTGAAGCTTCACTGTGGTTTTACCAACAACAATGTAATTATATGTCAGGACTCGGGGATTTTAGAGTTTTGTTTACCTCAGTCTCAAATCCATCAATGACAAAGCCTACAATGCTGCTTAAAGCACAATGTTTGCAAAACTTGTTCTAGCATGCTACTCTGTACAAATTAAACCTACAGTTGAATACAATCAACTCCAACATGCTTCATGTTTCATTATTTTGGCTCAAATATTTTATTCCGTTGTTTGTTACATATGTAATTTAGAAAATGCCAAAGCAGCAGGAGTGTGTGATTGTGTTTCTCCAAAACATAATCACACATCTACAAGAAACCAATTCAAACCACAATTACTGACTAAGAATTAAGTTACATAAAAAGAAGCGACAAACTCATCCTCTACGGTGGCAATGAGCACAGCAGGCAGGCAGCACTCTGGTGCTCCTCTTCAATCACTTCCTGTCCCCGCGGCAGGTCAACTTTTCACACATCGCTCTCAGTCAGTGTAACATGTCTTAAGCTCAACTAACAATCACTCTCAAACCTTTTATGAAAGATCAAAACTGCAGTAACTGGGAGAGGACACACACCGTGCTGCAGCTCTGTGTTTCATCTGTCCATAGATAAAACACACAGCCCTCTGATGAGTGTGTGTGTGGCGGGGGCTGACCGGTCACAGCGTTCTGACCCACTAATGAGAGTCAGAGCGTAACCACATCAGACAAGAGCAACACTAAGCAACTGGTCTTATAAATAAATAAAGCACAGGCCCTAATGCAAAAAAAGTGTTCATGCACCGCAATGACAACATGGCACAAACGATAACAGTTTTACCGCACGACCACAACGGACAGAGGCGAGCCGTCCGACACAGGACAGGGAGGGAGAGGCAGCAAAGTCACTAAAGCTTCTGATCAAATCTATGCACCGTGGGAAGCATTTTGTTTTCAGTGACTCAGCTCGTGCAAACGCTACATGACCGTAAAAACCTGACTTTCAAGAAACGTGTGTCACCTGCCACACTCCCCTCGAACTTCTTCTTTCAAACAATTATATTTAATTTCCCCAGACGTTGCACAGCGCAGTTTACACTGTTTTTGGTCTCTGACGGTTCTCAAAATTTTGGACTGACTGGCCAGCAAACACTCTCTGAGCACCAGCCAATTAAATCAAAGTATAAACAAAGACTCTGCATCAAAGAAGCTCCTCATCGGCTTCCTTGTAGCTCAATGTCTGTATATCTGCTTTTCCTCTCAGTTCATGGAATGTGCATTACTCCAATATGAGGATAAAACTTCAGAAAAACCAGCATGAAGCCACCTTAACATTAAAAAATAAATAAAATGTTGATAAAAATAAATAAATAAAGGTAGGGAGTGTACTCGTAAAAGTTCCAACCCTTGCATGTATGGGATTGAAGATTTAAAACAGCCAGGGTGATCCATGACTTTGCTTATAAAGGTGACTCTGCAAAAGCACGATAGTTTACCAGCTTGTGGCAGATGATTCACAGTGTGTGTCAGTGTGAGCGTGTGTTTATGAAGCTGCAAACACTTACATGTGGACATGTGGAGGTTGGAAGCGGCTCTGGTTGATGTTGTAGTGTGTGAAGGCCTGTGTGGGGTTGGAGCTGTACTCGTCCACCGTGATGGTCACTTTGCCATGAGCCATCCTTCCGCCGTTTGGACATGAGATGCCGTTCGTTCACCAGGATTCAGCAGCGAGCCGTGCAGCAGTCATCCTTCAGAGCCGCTCAAGAAGCCCAGGAAGTCTCCCAGCAGCAGCAGCAGCAGCAGAGGCGGCAGTGGCGGTGGCAGCAGCAGCAGCAGCAGCAACCTGGCCGACCGACTCAAACACGACACGCTGCAGTCTGCACCAACAGGAGCACAGAGACACACACACACATCAGCTGCTTTAAACCAGCACCACAAGACAGACACCTAATTGTGAGGGTAGCCTCTCAGATATCCAGAAATTAAACACCTCCCAGAATACATTTCTACACATTCAAATTGGTCAAAAGATCAATTAACAATGATAAACTAACATCAGGTGGCTTGAAGAGCTACAGCTCTTCTGTGTTGAAGACACACGCATCAAGTGGAGGAAGTGAATCGTTCTCTGATCCCTACACACACTGTGTTGTACACATGTAGCTTCAGTTTCCCTGCAAAACCTCACAGAGCTCACACAGAATCAGATTTGCTTGATTTTACTTTGAAAGAAATGAATGCCTGAAACAGCACATCAAACCATTCTTTAGAAAATCCTAATTAGAAAAATGCAGTGAGGCAACTTAAACACAATTAGCAGATTTACTCTTCCTTTTCAACACAATATGGCATTTCATTACAAAAAGAAAAAAAAATTGCTTTGCTCAAAAGTTTGCCCGTAGCTTTTCAGACAGTTTACGATCTTGAAGACAGATTTTAACTGCTGGACACTGCTGCTGCAACCTGGTTGGTTTTTATGCAAACTAATACATTCAAATGTTAAAATGACTGCAGGCACTGGCCTCTAAGGCATCAGCCTGTTGAAATTAAATACACCAAGACAGAAAAAAAGGAAAGCTGCAGGTACAGCCTCTGCTGGTGTTGAAAAATGTTGCAAAGTAAAACAGTAAAACATGAATATCTTCACAACGCATGCATGAAAAAGAGGTCTGCTTCCCTGTTGACGATTACACTCTGAAACATGGACAAAAATAAATAGAACAAAGATCTGCTTTTGTTATTCCAGGCCTGGTGCTCCAAATATGAAATGAAACAGCAAATATTAATCTGCCAGGTGGACCGCTTTAGCACCTTTGCACAACCGTACAATAAATACTGAATTAGGTAAAATGAGAAATTAAAAAAAAAAAAAAAAATGCAGTCTTTCACTCCTCAAATCCAGGAAGGAAAAGCAGCTAAAATGCAAGTGCGGTGTTGCATATTCAGAGCTCACTCACCGGGCTTGGCTGTGCTGTATGTCCCCCTTGCACCCTGAGCTTCCCTCCTGTCTGACCTCCCTGACTGATAGTAAAGTGGCCACTGTGGGCTTGACAGGCTTTATATACCAGACCTCCTGATGCAGGCACGAGCACAAGAGCAAGAAAGAAAGAAAAAAAGGATTTTTTTTTTTGCCCTCAATACTACAAGTCTATCATCTCTTTTGGAGGGAAATCAGCAGCTCCGCAGTTCATTTGATGGTGAAATCCTGTGATGTAGTGGTTGAGTGCAAAAGAATAAGAAGCTGTAACCTCCAGTTGTTGAATATCTTAAAAGCAAACAAGCCTCAATTTTAAAGTGTAAAAAAAACACTGTCCCATTTTCACACAAAAAAACATTGATTCATATTTTCTGGGTCAACTGGATGCTGTTTCCTACAACGTGTGCAATGAATTTAAGTCTGAAAGATTTATGCCAGCCTGGAAAAAAGGGTGGCTAAACTCAATTCCTGCAACTGCAAAGTTTAAATAAATGACATTATTCCCGAGCTTCATTGAATCATTGCTGCTGGGCTGCACAGAAGACAACTTCAAGTTTGCAATAGCTTTCTAGAGCCTCACAAAAAAAAAAAAAAAAAAAAAAAAAAAATCATTTCACTCCTGTTTAAAAGCTGCCCGGTCCAATTCCTTGTACACACTTAACCTCAGAAGTCATTCCTCCTCAGGCTAAAGGAAAAAAAATTAAACCTGAACTATTAACTGCTGATGCTGCTGACCGGAAAATGTGCTCCTCTTTTTCTTTTTGCACATGTAGGCCGAAAAGCTGAGGACGGATTTGTGTGCAGCATGCTTCACAGTTTCCTCAGTGTGTATGTGTGTGTCTCTGTATGTGTGTGTGTGTGTCTGCGTGTGTGTGTCGGGCTGCTGAAACTCGCCTTGCTCGCCTGTCTGTCTCTACCTTATGGCTACAGTAGCAGCAACTAGCTCTCTAGCTTAGCCTGCTAAACCTGCCCTGGCTGTGGATTTTTATTATGCACGCTGTAGCTTCGCACTGAGCTGCTTGCCTACAACCGGCGGTGCACACGCACATTGTCAGTGTGTGTCGTTGGATATACACAGCGCCATACAGCTAACTTCACGAGTAGAAATCACTCCGTAGAGCGGAGGGGGGGTGAAGGCGAATAAATTGACCCTTTCTGATACCATGCATATACACGATGTGTGCTATGCGCCGCTTGCACAAATGTACACACACAAAAAAGAAAGGTCCGTGCAATCCTGAACTCTGCTCCGGGAACAATAATAATAATTTAGAAAAAAAAAAGAAGACACCGAAAGGTGGTCAGTGTCACCGCACCGCCGCGCTAACCTCCTGCTCTTCCTCGTAAATGACAAGCCACCTTTTAACCGACGGCTTTGTGTCAGGAATTTCTTTTTTCCTCCCCGTCTCCCCTCTCTCCCCTCCCTCCCTCTCTCCTCGGTTCTCAAAGCAAAGCGGAAAGGTTGCTCTACCTTCGTCGTGTGGGTTTTTTTGTGCGTTTTTTTAATCTGGCCGGAGAAAGAGTGTCGGGTCGGGGTCGCCCTCTACGCGGCGGCGACGGCGGCGGCAGCAGCAGCGGCGGCGGCGGAGGGACGCGGGTCCATGCGGCAGCAGCAGGGGAGCGGGCAGGTTCGTACGCGGCCGTCCAGGGGTTGCGGCAGTCTGGGCGGGAAGGGCAGAACCTTCGACCCGGCGGGACCTCGACTGGCTCCTGTGGACGAGAAACCAGACAAGAGAGCGAGGGGAGAGAGCCGGAGAGGAGGGCGAGAGACACTGACAGACAACAGGGAGGGAGAGAGAGCAGCCTCGGTCTGACGGAGGGGGAGCCGGAGTGCAGTGAGTCGGAGCTGCCACTGGGGTCAGAGAGCAGAGAGAGCAGGAGCGAGCACAACCCCCCGCCACCTCCCGTGCGCGCGCCTTCACCGGCGGGCACACGCGCAGTGAGGCGCGAGAGGGAGAGGAGAGGAGGGAGGGCGGGGGGGAGGAGTCCCGCTCTACCTCCGTGCAGCATTCACTTGCTGTCGGAAATAACATTTGCTGTTAACATTCACCCCACTCACAGAGAAGCACCTCTTTTCTTGTCTGTGGTTTTTTTTTTTGTTTGTTTGTTTGTTTTAATATCGTTTATAAATCTGACACTAACGCACAGGAAATAACCAAAACAGCAGACATGTATAAAATGAGCTCAAAAAAAGCAAGTAAATGCAACGTCCCCTTTAATTTACAGGTACTTTTCATATTGTAGCCCAATTCTTATTTAAGCAGTGTACACATGCTGTTGTTTTCACATTTTATTAATGATAGCTTTATACCTTTTTAA
This sequence comes from Caranx ignobilis, assembly GCA_021432705.1. NCBI lineage: Eukaryota > Metazoa > Chordata > Actinopteri > Carangiformes > Carangidae > Caranx > Caranx ignobilis. The sequence continues at coordinate 30,734,377 of MU270012.1, forward strand.
AAAAAATATATTATTATTGTACTCTCATTTCCATTCAGTGCCCATTTATTCTTGTTTCTTTTTTCTACTTTATATGCTCTGGCTTTTGTTATAAATTTTCCCATTAAGAGATGACTAAGATCTTATCCCAAATTAATCAAATTAGACCATTCTCACCTATCTGTTCACGTAATCTTCGTAGCCTATGTGTGTTTTCCGAGAGATTTATTTCAAAGTTAAAGTTAAGAGTTGTTGGTGTACCTGTGTGGATACCCACTGAATGAAATTGGATTTTTCAAGGAACACCAGCTTTGGAGACTTTTTCAAACCTGGCAACCTAAAGACATACTCATCACTGACATTCAAGTGAATTATTTATTTGACACTAATGAAGGCATTGGTTATAAATTACAACCCATTTATAAAGAATGCAATCCAATAAAGTGTTACCAAATCACTTGAAACATCTTTTACCTGCCTAATTTACACTTTCTCCTTTTTCAAAAACGAGGTGCACGCATGCATTCTCAAATTAGCTAACAACAACCAAGCCAGCCCACCAGCATCCATTTCTCCATGGTTAGACACTGAGAACAGAAGCATCCATCCTGTCTCTTGAATTGACTGATTTCTCTCTGTGCTGTCTGTCTGCATGTCTAGTGCTGAAACATGTTACCACTATAGGTTTCCTCAGGCTATGAGGCTTCATGACTTAATAATAAGCATAATAAGAAGGTTATTGATTTTATCCCATAAAATCTAATGCACTACTCAATATTTTTGGTTGCTGCACCTTGAATCTAGCACACACAGCTTTGTTTGTGTGCACTGAAATAAATTGATTGTGTTGATGATAATAGAGAGTGTATCGATTCATTTTCTATTAGTAAATTGGATAATTGGAGCACCTGAATTCCACATCCTCAGTATTTATTTGAGCGTTTGCTAATATGTATGTTCCTGTATGGAAACACTGTTGAGTGCAAATACTGGCCTGGAACATTTCCTCATAAGATCACAGATGTGTGGGGAAAATGATGCCAGAGTATAGAAGGTGTTGTAAAATCTATGATTAGAAGACAGCGCAGTCCCATTGGGTTCACAAGTAAACAATACTAATGAGCACCTGTGGGAGTCTTTCACACAACCTGAAATGGGGCAACACACAGTTTCCAAACTGGGAAAATCCTGCAACCTGGATGGCTGGATGTAAAGACGGCATCCTGATCTTTGCATTTAACTTGATGATTATGAGTTCACTAAATTAGAAATGAAGCCAGGGAGAAAGTTGATCTTCATCTCGTCTCATGTGTAGCCTGTTGAAACATACCATATTGATCCCAAGCATACACATGAACCCATCATTGTTGATATTGCAGTCTATCTTAGACTTATAATTTAATGATGTGCACACCTGTTGTTTATTACAGATCTTATCTACAGTACATCACAGGTTGACACACTTGCAACACCACAGCTAAAATGATTGCTTGCATGTTTACTGTCCTTCTTTTTAAAAATGAAGTAGAGTGACTTGAGAACCAACCCATAAATAAATTAAGCATTAAGTAAATCCAACCCTCGTAGTCGAACACACTGCATGTAAGAGCTGATTTTGTTGCATTCCTGTTGGCTTCATTGCTTCACACGAGTGAAAAACTGCAGGGAGCTCAGATTTGTTTTTTGTGATCACATCAGTGTGAAGGATTTGCATTTTCCAAAGTCAGCAAACAGCTTTGTGTTTGGGGGATGGTCATTTCAGTGGGACAGTCAACAACTGGATGGATTTCCAGAAAAACAAATCCTTGCGCAGGCATTCATGGTCCATAGGCCACCAAGTCAACTAGACTTTCTGTCCACATATTCACAGCAGCAGAGACATTAGCTGTAGCTGTTCAAATGATGTAAGCTTGCCAGCTGTAAGTTGTTGACCAGGTCGGTCTGAAAAATGGACGTGTCCCAATCCTTCCATCAGGGTTAATGAAGCATCACATCGACATCACATTCACAACTGTACTCCAACATGTGCATCACATATGCACACAATATATTATTATGTCATGTATAAGAATATGAGTACATTTTACTCAGTTCGCTGTTGTCTTGCAGTAGAATGAGCAATGTGTACATTTTATTGTGTCAACTGTTTCTCTATTTGTGAAGGAAGACAAGAATCAGACACCTCTAGTTGAGAGGAGGGACAACAGTAAATTGCCTGTATAAGAAACAGGGCAGGAGAGTCAAAATATATGAATAGTCAACTGTTGGTGAACTATTCATATATTAATTGCTGTAGAAATCAACCTAACCATGGGTTGAACTGCCTACAGACAAACTTTAAATAATGGATGGTGATTTAAATGCCGCCTCCTTTTTTCCCTTTGCTGAGTGACCATGGTTTTAGTGTGATACTGGATATTGAAGCTGTGCTGAAAATTACAGACTATTAGGGGGGAAAATGCACTCAGGTGTTCCTGCTCTCCCCCTTTGTCCAATCTTTTTTTGTGTGTTTCATATTTTGGAACTCTTCATTAGGGATTATCACTTTGATGAAAACTGATTCTGTTTATTAGTTCATACATACAGTGCTCATTTTGCTCGACTCTGCTGTAATCCTTTAATCCTGTAAAGCCTATTACTAAATATTACTGCATGTTTGGGGTGTTTTGTGGCTTTCTCTGAGTACAGTGTAAGGCAGGCCTAATGTACAAGAGCAACACAGGAATATGAGACATGCAAAGTAACTCTGGGAAATAATAAAGCCGATGTTTACAGCCTTGCACTGCATACTATATTAAGTAAAATAAATCGTGTGATTACAAATAGCCGTTGTTTCAACTCTTAATATATGAGACCTGTACATAGCACAACATTTACATAATGTCATTGATTTAGAAAATAATTTCCATCTCTTTCTTTGCAATATTTTCCTGCTGAATGGCGATGAATGATAATGTTGAATTGCTGCCCATCACTGAGTTCAGCAGTGATTCAAATCAGTTAAGGGAAAAGAAAAAAAATGAAAGAATTAATTTGTCTGTGCCAAGGCTATACCTTTTTAATACACTGATGGGATTTTTGATGAGAAAAGGCTGCGTCGGACGGTCCATAATGGACTCATCTGAGGGGCTGTGCCACATTTACATGTCTGCTAGTTGAGGCAGAACTGGCTTTTTCTAATTTTTACTGACATGCTTCAATTTCCCAGGCCCATCAGCAACCGCCCCACTGCCACAACAGCCCTACGAGTCATTTCCATTTGACTTTTCTCTTATCTGCGCAAAAAAAAAAGAAAAGGCATTTCCATCTACTAGCCGGCGGGTGTTAATGTGAAAGCAGGGTTTAAATTTTATGTGGAGAGGCCACATTTAAACATCTGACCAGCGTTTGTTCTCCTGGCTGCATATGGAAAACTGATGATAGATAGGGGACCAAATGTCACAGAAGAAATGGCTTTTGCCACAAATGTTTTATTCAGCCCCGTGTCGCCGTGATCACATTTATACAATAGAAAATGTAAATGTTATGCAGAGTATTAAAAAAACACTATATATTTTATGACCTTCTATAAAAGAGTAAAATGACTTTCCATCCAAATAAGGCAGAAATGAAACACATATTTAATAGGAGTGGGAAATAGGCGGTGGAGCTCTTTCAGGAGGCAGAGGGTGATATTCACTTAACCTGCTGGTCGAGGTGCTTTCAGAGGCTCTAACCTGCACAGATTTATGCCTGTCTGTGGCGATGCCTGTCTTCCCCTGCACGTCATGTGGATAAATAAAATGGAGGCCTGTCTGTCTGTCTGAGAGGGCTGTGCACAGACAGGCAGGAGTTGGGTTTTTTAAATGTTAATGTCATTCAGATTTATGGGAGGCAGATAGATGGTTGCTGAGGCTATGGCGGGCTAGATGCTGTTTATGTCATTGAAATGCACACAGACAAAAATGTTTGCCCCTGAGCCTCAGCAGCACTCTGAAGACTGAGCCGCTGCTAGCTCCAGGCTTGTGTTCAGAAATGAACACTTTTTTTTTTTTAATTTTTGTCTACTTTTTTTTTTTTTTTTTTTTTTTTTTGCTCAGCCTGGTTGTTATCAGCTAGAGGAAAAATCAAAGCTATATACAAGTTAATTTTATTTGCACATAAAGTGCTTTTGTCCAGTGGAGCTTGAAGAGAAAGAGGGAGCAGCAGTGTAGGGGAGAAGAAAGGCAACGAGAGAGCACACTGGCATGAAAGTGTATTAATTCTCCTCCCATTCTCCTGCTGTGTTGTGATAGACTGAGTAATATGCAGGCTCACTTTCTATGCCAAAGGCTAGAAGAAGACACACAGGAGAGGACTCTCTGACTCAGTCTCTCTCTGCCTCACTCTGCTTTCTGTCTCTTTTTCTTCTCCGCAGCCCTTTAAACTTTGGCAACGTTAAACTGTAAAAATAAAACAATCACTTCATTTCCCCTGGAGATGCAGCTTTGCCCATATCCATTCAACAGTCAAACTACCTCCACTTCCTCTCCACCCCCCTCCCTCCCTTTCTGTCTCTCTCTGCACATATGTGAAACGGTCGATACAGTATAAATTAGGAGAACGCTGAGCCACGCCGGCCTCCATGTGGAGTGCCTGTGTATTAAATCACATTAATTGATTAGCTGAAGTTCAGAGGAGGACAACACTGGACTGCACTCAGTCCTCGACCGCCCCGTTAAAGTGACTCCTGCTCATTTCAGGTGACGACCTGAACACCTACACTTGCAATTAATCCACTGTTGGCGCGTTTTATTGCCCTGGTAGCTCTCTCCATGTTCAGCTTGTGTTTGCCAAGAAACCTTACTGTGTGTGCAACACCACAACTCCACAGGCCAAATCTTAAAGAGGAACTATGCAACATTTTTACCTTAATTAAACAGCTTTGGAGTAATTATGATGGCTACATACCTGACTTATAACGTCTTACAGGGAGAATGGACGCTCTCTGCCTTCCACCTAGCATTTCTTGGCTGGAAACCAACCTTGGAACATCAGTGCAAGGTTGGTTCCTCTGCCCTGGTGTCCCAGCGCACCGTGACACAAACACACCTGTAATCTTTCCTTTATAATGGTTAGGACTACACATATACACGTCGTAACATTGCATATGTTATATAACGTTATCCACCGCCCCATGGATTGCTTTTTTCACCGGCTTTGTTGAAAAAAAATGCACATGGCCCGGAGGAGGGTTAGCAAAACAGAGGAAAAGCGACCAGACTTGCATAGTTCTTCTACTGTTTTTACTGCCCTGGTCCCACTATGCCACACTTTTAATCTATAAGGTTTTGTTGAGAGTGTATTTGTTGCAGAAGAAGTTTATTTCATTTTGAGTGTGTTTCTGATGCACACACACCAAAAAAAAAAAAAAATTCAAATACCTCAAAAAACAGAAAACAAAATCCAAGAACCAAAGCAAAAACATTTGAAGCTTGGTTGGTTGACCAGTTCCAGTTAGCCTCAGTTCTTTCCTGCTTGAATAACCATGACCTGGATGACTGAGAATCTTCATCTTCCCTAGCGTTTTGGGATGGATGACCTTAGTGGTATGGGTATATGAGAGGACAACCAGGAAATCAAACAGCCTATGTCTGGGTCAACCCAGGCCAGTTGCCCTCCATTCAACCCTTCTTGGAAAAAGCACTTGGCTTTATATTCATTACCTTGTCCAAAGTTGCACTTTGATTGATGGTTGTTGGCACACAGCTTGATAAATGTCCTTTGGCGCAAAATGGTAACTATTTTAATTTCTTACATACAACCTGCAAAAACACTGTGCTATGAAGGTATTTGTAAATGGCATACAAAGCATACAATATGGAATTGGGACATAGCTATGCATTTAATTTCTACACCAGAAAGTCCTGATTAGAGGAATTTGTTAAGCTGAAATGATGTAGCATGGACATCCAGCCCATGTGGCTGCAGGATGCAGGACAAATTCAGTCACTTACACACACTGAATTTATACATTTCCACAACATTTATACATTTGCTTTACATTCCATCAGTTATTCAGTACACCAACTAATTTTTCTGTCTTGTAAAATAAAAATGCAGCTCCTTTGGATTCCTGTTGCACACTTACAAATAGTGGAGCTGGATACTCCTGGACATGTTTGCCCCAAAAACGAACAAGAAATAAATGAATCTTAAGAATCCTCAGGGATTGGGTTCATGTTTTAGTGGAATATATCTGACTTAATATAGATGTTGAGACACAGCCTATTTATTATATTAAGTATATTCACTGCCTCAACATATTCAGATAATTGTATTGTTTTTATGTGTGGTATTTGACTGCAGACCAGTGACTGACTGCAGCGCATGTATGGATAAATACCTCTCAATAAAAACATCGTCTTAATGTAACACTGCCACACATATGTGTGAGTGTGTGTGTGTATGTGTGTGTGTGTGTGTGTGTGTGTGTGTGTGTGTGTGTGTGTGTGTGTTTATGTGTGTGTGCTTGCTTGGTTCATCATTACACTGGTTTCTGTGAGTCAAGCAGAGAGTGAGTGGACCTGGAGGGAATAACGACAGGATAAAAGCATGTCAGCAGGTCAGACAGTGAGGGCCGAACTTCCAGACACTGAAGCTCACCCAGAAAACAGAGTGACAGAAAGAGGGCAGAGATGCCGGCTAAAAGACAAGTCAACCCAACAAGGGCAGAGAGAGGCTAAAGAGTATGTATTACTGTAACAGGGTTAAAATCAGATAGTGCGCATGCCCTTTGCTTCTTGGTGCAAACAATCTGATGCTGATGTATTTTTCTCAGGCTGAAAGCTGTAACAGGAAACGTCAGATATTGCTATCAGATCTGTTTGTGCCAAATACAAGGCTTCCTTTTAGAACTGACATTTGATTGACCCTCATGGACTTCAGACCATGTAAGTCAGAGTCATGTTTGGAGCATGGGTATATTAAGAAAACTGTCCTGTGTCTGAAATCACTGTTCTTTATTGCTCTCAATGGTCCCACAACCAACAGCGCTGAGATTAGATTTAATTTACACCAACTTTAATTTATTACTCTTTTAAAGCTGAGGTATTGCGAAGTGAGACTGAGATAGAGAAACAAAAGCTATTTGCACATTGTGCACATGCATTTCCCTACCAAACAAAAATATGTTATGTAACATTTATGTCCCCTGTGGATTTATATTTATGTAACACATATACATACAGACATATTCATATGGGCTGGACATATCTGTCAATATCTGTCCATCCCAGAATGCCTTGGCAGTATCCCATTGAAACCACGGACGAATAACCCATATATTTTATATGTAGTAATTACATTTATGTACAATTACATTTGTGTATAGGTTGAAGTGCACAGCTATAACCAATATTTTGAACCCAACAGCGTGTAAAATGACAATGTTAAAGCAGTGTAACAGGAAAGAAAGGAAGACGCTCATGGTGATGAACCTACAGAGAATTATCACCCTGGTTTGCAGCTCAAATTGGCTGAATGGAGCTTTATAGTGAGTTTCAGCTCTTTTTCATCATCAGTCCAGTCTATAAATTTACTGTTTCGGTTCTTTCCCACTGCTCTCATAATGTGGCTTTGGCGGCAGCAGCAGGCTTCATCTTAAAAGCCACTGTTCACTTCCTGCTCAGCTAACAGACAAGACAAACACAGTTAGAGACATGAAGTGTCAAATATTTCCCTCAGGAGTCGGTGGAGACCAAACACAGAGCTAACTCATAGGGTTAGAAATGTAACAGGTGACACATTTCCTTAGAGCAAGAATGATGTTGCTATACAGCACAGGTCAACTATAAGGGTATATTATTGAAATAAAATACACATACAAACAGTATATTAACATACACTACATATTAATATGCGCCAGACATACAAATTTTATTTCAGTTTCAGCAGGAAACATGACTCCAGATCATCAGCTCCACTGGAGGATAGAAGAAGGAAAGTGTTTGTTAAGACTTCTACCTAGTTGCAGAAATGTTGATGTGTTTCAGTGAAGTTGACATATTTCATTAGTTTTTCAGCCAAATCTCCAACATTACAAACACAATATTCATTCAAAGTGAGCTATGCTGGTAATAAACCTTTTATTGGTTATATTTAGACATTCACAGCACTTTGAATGAAGCTGGGGAAGATTGTGGTCTGGTTTAAAACTGAAAATGTGACTTGAATCACAAAATCAATTTGAGCATTTAACAGAAACTATAGTTTTTTTGTAACCTGAGCAAAAAATTCTTTTGCTGCCTAAACCCAGCCACAGGATGATCTTTGTTCACCTGCCATCCACCAACAGAATGTATTATAAATATAACCTGAAAACACAAAAAATGTCCTTATGTCAATTTTACAAAACATTTCTATTTACACATTTGACACAGGGTTTAAAGTGACTTACAAGTGAGGAACATCATTAAAGCTCCAGGGCAGTAGGAAACCTTAGAACTAAGTGCTACATCTATTCACTAAGTGTAAGGAGATCAAGTAAAGAAGATAAGAAGTGCTCGTCAGGCATATTAGGGTTTAGAGGAGAGAGGAGCTTTCAGCACAGATGAGTCTTGAAGACAGAGACAGACAGATTCAGTAGCATCAAGAAACCATGGCCTGGACTGACATTATGGCAACATCAGACATCACTCCTTGAAAGAACACAGTGGCTGAGAAGGAGCATAAGACTGTATGATCCAGTTCATTTAGATGGGTGCAGACCCACAATGTTGATGGGTAGCGTGAGTGACATGTGCCCTTTTGGGTCGATCGAAGACCAGACAGGCTGCTGAGCTCTGGACCATCTGCAGGGGATCCAGGAGAAGGAGTCCTGCCAGACGGACACATTTGATGTCTTTCATTTGTTTCCCCCACGATCCTTGGTTAAAGATGCACCGAAAACAGGATGTGTGTACTTTCTCTTTATTTGACCAAAACCTGAGTCTGTTTTTTTTTTCTTCAAAAGCCAAAGCATTTATTAACTCAACTCTTCATTACAAGTTATTTTTCAGGCTTTTGCCTTCATTTTAGTCATGATAAGAAAGAGCCATAACCTTGTCCTCAAACACATCAGAGCAGAAAAGCTGGCATTATGCTTAAAATAAAGATAATTGCTCTCATTCATATTAGACCTGCACAAATAGAGACAGAGCTATTGTAATTATGGTTCCTGTCCTATAAGTTTCTGCTGACTTTCTTTCCTGTCCCATCACGTGATTAATAGTACAGCTGACACCCACAAGTATCCCATGACCCACAAGATTCACAAAGAAAAATGCCTTAATGAACAACTTAAGATAAGATAAGAATAGAAGAATAGTAACTTTATTAATCCTCAAAGGAAATTAGTGTTAGTCTTAGTCTAAGTGTAGCATACTATGTAATTTTTATGATACAAGTATCTCTTCTTGAACACAGCTGACCTGGTCACACACCTACAGTAATGTTTCAGAGACAGATCATGTTGCACTACACATAATTATGATGGACCTGCAGACTTTTTGCTAGCTACATGAGTGACCTGTGTATGATTTCACTCCTTGACTCCATGGGCAGACATATAGAAACATTAATCAGTGCTCTTCAAATAATAAAATAATGGAGGTTTTTACCCATCCATACTCGGGGAGGCTTCACGACAGAGGGAGGACAAACTTCTTAAACTGCTCTGAGGGTTTCGTTGGTGTTTGCAGCGTTACAGTTGTACTTTCTGACAGTGCTGAAAAATGGTGAATGTGATCATGAGCAGCAACTTTACAAGCTTTAGTGAAGAAGCAGAACAGTTAACTATATGGGACTTGATATGATTTGCTCACAGCAGATATGAACTTTTTTTTTTTTTTTTTTATCCAATATGAGCAAAGTAGTTTTCCTCCTAAAACAAGAAGCTGCTCTCAGACTCTAGTCATAGGGCAGGTCTTGGTGTCATTCATTTGAAAGCTGAACTGAACCATTTCATGTAAATCAAATACAGTTAGAACAAAAAAAGGAGGTCTCAGGTTGGAAACACAGCCTGGGTCTTTTTCTCTTGACACTACAACAGGCAGATCTTGACATTCACTCTGAACAAGCTCAGGGAGCTTTGGCTGAAAAACATTGACCACCGACTTACACTTTACGCTACATCCCTTCCACTTTGTCTGACGCCGATGCTCTGTAAAGGAAACCTATGCTCAGAAGCAGCGTTTCCTCAGGGAAGTAGTTCCAGTTAACACACTACATGTTCGTCTGTGGTTTATATGGGATACTGCCAAAGCATTCTGGGAAACAGACTACATCATGTTACATGTGAATTTGAAATGGTTAGTTACTTAAAGGGGAAAAAAAGTGTTACTCAGTAAACTGAGCGTCACATGAGGGAAGTTTCAAGTTTCATCTGTACAAGCATGTTGCGAGCACTGACATTTAGTATTTTACAGCACACTGAAGCCAAGTGTCCAATCAGTATCTTCTATCAGTGGCAATCAGTGTCAGCGCTACCTGAGCAAGCCATTTGGTATTCCTGCTTTCAGACCTTGGGAGAGCGCAGTGCTTAACCTCCTGCAGCAGGCTACTTCTCAGTGTGGCGGGCATGAATGTGACCACCATGTTGGGTGCTGATAACCCACTACTTCTCTGAGTAAATGTATCCGCAGCGTGTGTGTGTGACAGGTACGGCAGTCTGGGATGTGGCGCTTCATTGCTCTGTCCCCTGCTGTGAAAGTTGATGGGGTTTCCCACCGAGGACGTGCGAAATGATCCTGGCAAGTGATTGTGTGTGTGTGTGTGTGTGCGCAGGAGAGAAAAAGAGGCAGACTTTGGTGTGTAATGTGACATTATGTGTGTGTTACAATTATGTTTGAACAGGTAAGGCAGGAAGCGAGTCTGATTGAAAATCCAGGCTATGTGGTCTCACGCTGCGGCTCTCATTTTACCTCACAACTACTTCGAAACCCATTTGATTGCTGCTGTGTGACTCAATTCGAAGTCTGCCAATTTTCTTAGCTCTACTTGCTCCAGTCAAAAAGATCCCAGCACCCTGTCATGAGGTGTCAGCTCAACACACTGCAACTTAAATAAAAATATGCAAATGAAAAACACATGAATCACTGCAAACACACATTATGTCACATTTGGAAAAGAAAACAGATAATATCGTCATGGGGACACAAGTAGTCCTGGACCACTCATCAAGTGACGTTGGAAAATAAGTACACAATGTTAGATTTAATGTTAACAGGTTAATTACATGATCCCAGTATTACTGATAGTGAGGTACTATCAGCTGGCTGGACTTTTCTAAGAGGCCTGGGATCAGGGATGTGCAGTTATACAGTCATAAAATTTAACATAACACTGATTAAAATGTGGATGGACTGTGGGTGCGTGAAATAATATATCATATAACCAAATGTGCTGCAGTGAGCTCAGCGCCCTGCAAATTAAGAAAAGACATGCAAATTACAAATGTACTGCAATTTGTCAACACGTGCTGCAAAAGTTTGCAACAAATGAGGCTTCAGGATACAATATTATCACAATACTTAACTCATGATATGATATCATTGTGATTTTCAGCATTTTGCAATATCCAGAGTATTGCAAATACATAAAGGCAAACTTTGTTCAATCCAATATGGTAAAGTTCAAAAGATCAATAATTGGCACACAATATTAGCTCACAATATAGTGATACTATGCCACATCAATTCTTCCCCAACCCCTTGCATATACACAAACATTATGCAAATTCAGTCCTATAACACCATGAAAGTGTTTCCAACTGACACACACATAAGTGTGTGTGTCACCCATGACACACACATAAGTGCGTGTGCGTGTTCAGACGGTGGTGTGATGGAAGGCACAATTGGGTAATGAACGAGTTGCAGCCAGGTTCCTCACTTTTCAGTGCCCGCTGGAATCAAATTCATAAAGATAATTTCAGATTTTGCAGTATGTATCTGTATTTGCATGTGTGTTGAGCTCTTTGGGCCACCATACAACATATTTTGGTTTGTTTAGATTTTAGGTCTGGTCTGATGCAGGTCTTTGGTTGGATCTCCACATTGCATAGAGTCTCTTCTCCTTCATTTCATACAATCTACATAAACCTGCATTCCTCTGCTTTAAGACGTCTGTTTGAGATGATATATGTGTGAATGAAGTGACCGCTCCCTCTGCGCCTCCTGATGGAGTGGATGGTGTTTTCATTTGACTAAACACTGTCTGTTTTCTGGAGGACAGGGAGATCTGGTGGGGAGGTGTGGTGAGCCCAGAGTGGAGAGTCCGCCTGCTGCTGGATGTTTTATCTTCTGTCAGTGAGCTTTCAGTGCTGTGCTCCGCCTTCCAATGATTTACTGTCGCGCAGCAGCCTCGTCACTGCACCGAGGGAGTGTGCGGATGTGTGTGTGTATAACGGCACTGGCGGAAATTGATGGTGTGAGATATATGAGAACAGAATGATGTACGAAATGTCTGTTCAGGAAAAACTAATTATGTCCCGAAAAGTTAATTTAATTGACATCTATAAAACACACACTATCTTGTCCCACTCTTGGAATTTGATTTGATTTCATGCAATTAAAGAAGAAATCCTCCCTGACAGAGAATCCTCATCTCATTTCTATAATATAGTGCAACTCAGTTACTGTCTAATTAATGAATTTGAACTGATCTTTCATTAAACTGAAGGACAGAGAGAGACAGACTGTGGAGATGATGTCATCCAGAGGCAAAAATCCTGGAGCTCCTCCATGGACTGTGAATAATGGCACGGCAGCAAGGACACTGTGACAGCAGCCATAGTGGTTTTACTGGGATTACCCCTCCATTCAAATAAAACTCACTGGTATGGAATAGAGGGCAGAGTTATATCAGCCAGCCAAGTCTCAGGAGGAAATGGTTGATCTTAATTTCCCTGCTTCACAAAACTCTTAGATGAGTCTGAATCAACAGAACAAACTATTGGCAGCTACTGACAAAACTGATTAAAGAGTCATGACTCATTGTGATAATATACATAAAACGGTGCCACAGAAGATCAAGGTTTTATTCTTACAGTCATCATTTCCACCAGTTTCCTGACACATAATATCATTAAACTGTTGAACAGCCGAAATGGTAAACTACAGTGGCCTTGAGAGCTCAATTTAAGCAATTTAAGATCAATCTGCAACCAAAGCACATTCACATCACAAACGCTGTAGTGCTCATTCCAGATTTCTGTCCAGAGAGGAACTTCTAGTGTAGTACTGGCTTTTTGAGGAGCAAGTTTAAGATGTGGCCAAATACTTACTTGTGTCTTTATTAATGACCTCACACTTTGATTAAGGATAGGTAACCCACAGTAGATTCTGATCATTGTGCTTCCACTTCATTGAGCCAATCAGCCTGTTGTATTTCTATGTCTATATTTCTAAGAGCAAAAACTGCATTCCTACAACTCAAGAACTTCTCCAGGCTGCACTTCTCTCTCTCACACACTCACACCCTTATCCACACATTTGTAACACCTAGATTTGACTTTATGCTCGGCGCTAAGAATTTCTTTGCCACACTCCTGGATCCTAGAAGCACATCACACTTGCCTATTCAACAACCGCACTGGCTCTCAGTTAGTACCTGCTTAAGGGTTCTTCCTCTTGTCCTCTTGTCATCATTCACTCCCACCATCTTCTTTACATTCCTCCGTCCAGATTCTGCAGACTCTAGTGTATCTGGGCTCACACTCTCCCTCTGGAACTGTACAAGTGCACATTTGTTGGTACCTTTAAGTCACAAACCTGCCTCTCTAGACTTGCTATTCCTGATTCATGATGTAAATATCATGTTTGTGTGTTATCTATATCGTATATCTCTGATGTATGCTTTGTCTTTTATTTTATCCCAGTTGTAATGTCCTTGAGTGACCTGAAAGGTGCTTATAAATAAAATGCATTATTATTATTATTAATGTGTGTCTGACTACTGGAGCCCAGCAGTTGAAGAATGGAAATGTATTTAAAATGGGCCATTGTATTAGTTAGTTTGTTTTGCGATATTCCATTGTTCTTGCACAGTGTTTTTATCTTGTTATGGTGCTGTTCTGTAATGGTTGTTTGTTTGCTTTTATGTTTGTCAGCAGAATTTTGTTAAAAGTTATTTCCCCAAAACCCAGTGGGGGAAAGGAGCATGAGCCAGGGGAGAAGCTATTCAGCAGCTCCAAAAATGTCGGTGACAACTTTCCTAAACGCTGTGAGGCTGTCTCTCAGGAAACAATATAAGGACAAAAAGCTACTTTTCTTTCAAGACTACTTTCTTTTTTCTTTTATATTTATATTATAAGAGCCAGACAGATATGTAGGATTGGTTGGTCTTGGCAGAGATATTCACTCTACTGAGGGCCATTCTAGTTTTAATTGTGAAGCACTAAAATTTTGCAAAGTGATTTTTAGTTTTGATCAACTCAGGGACGACGGTGCAGTATTTCTTTCCCTGTAGTTTATAATTTCCTCTGCTCCATCCTGGACTCTCATTGTTTAAGGAGTAAATCACTATTTTGCAACTTTTTTAAGATGGATTCAATAAAGTGTTTGATTCTGGATGGAAACATGCTTAATACTGCATTTTAATGTTAGTATATAAATGTACTGGAATAGCGCGTGACTGGATTTCCTCGCAGGTTGCGTGTAAAGCATGTGATACTGTAACTAAGTGCATTCAGCTTTCCTCTCCACACATGCATGCTTGGCACACGCTGTCGACACGAACTCTTCCTCCCTAGTTTCCAGTGAATCCGATAGGCTGTCCAGCCCCCATGAAGGAGATTACACAAATTTATGCAAAGCCTGTAAATGATTTATACTGCAGAGCACAACAAAGGGCTTTTTTACAACGCTGCGGACAAGACAAGGAGAGAGGGAGCAAGAGACACTGAGACCTGCAGTAATCCTCTCATCCACTACCATATATATCTTACTGTGCCACTGCCAACAGGGAGCCATAATGAAAATGATGGCATTTGTAAATTTTTGAAAAATATTATCTAAACTAAAAATGCAAGGAAGTGCATAACGCCCTTTTTCCTGCACACAGAGCTGCTATTGTGACCAATGCCTGTGCCGTGCAGCGATGGTGGAGCCCCATTCAGGACCACAGCACTCACTGTTGGCCTTGGGTCTATGTTTAGACAGTGCTTTTAAGCACTCTCATGTCTTGTGCAAAATCAAACAGTGTATGTGTTCATGTGTGTATATTTGTTGTGTGTGTATCTGGCTGCTACACTTTGTGTTTATATTAAGTGGGAGTTTTTTTTATCAGTAGAGGATAAAAGGCAGAAATGTGTTTGAGCTCTTCCCACCTCCTATGGCAGTGTCACCCCCTCACCCCCCAAGGATCCAACGCGTGGCTGGGTTTATACACTATTCATAAAGACCACTGTGTGGGAGAAAAATGGGCCCATTATTTCCGAGCAAAAATGGGATGTATTTGTTTTGTGGCCCTGAGTGCAGTGCAGTGGTTGTGGGTTTGTACACATCTGCGTGTGCATGTGAGTGTATGCGACTCACATAGACAACATGTTTGCATGCTCAGACTGCTACAGTATGTGTCATGCAGTCAGCCGAAGGCCATGTGGAATCAGCGTATGGACTGTTCATTTAATATAAAGTGTTCATATGGACAGGAGGAGTTATTACACTCAGATATGCACATATGAATATAGACTGAACCTATCCTTTCAAGTAGCCTGATAGTCAGACCGTATTTTTTTCTTCTTCTAAGAAACACACTGAAAAGCATTAAATGAGCAGAACAGTATCAGCCTCACAGGAACACACAGACACACAGGCTACTGCTTAAAACACAAGAATCGTCATTCAGCGTTGTGACTTGTAATCATGATCCTCTGGTTGTTGTTCAACTTCAGACAGCTCATCACAAATGTATTTAAAACTCACCTGGTTTTGTCTAGTAATAAGAACTTGATCTCTGCGATGCTGCTTCAGTCACTGGGGTCAGCAGCTTGAAGTCAACAAGTGTGCAGTCCAGTGTTTCAAGCTTTCTCTTCATATTTTCAATGAACACACAATCTGTACATAGGATAACTTTAGTTGTTGAAAAGTTCCTTCGACAGAACATTGCAGCAATGTTAGGTACAGTCAAATCTGTTAGGATCCATTAGAAAATTGAGAGTTCCAGTGCATCTCTGAAGTTGAGGGATGGAAAGTCAATCTAATGTGTATTTACTTTTCATGCTTGATGTCCTTTCACATGTAAAAGCAAGCACCATTTGGAGACACCTGTGAAGTATTCATCCTTTTCTAAGCTTATTCAGTGTTGCACTGTCTTCTTTGCATGACACCAAACTGAAAAGAACCCATTACTGCCCCTTGTGCAAAAAGAGGTGTTAAATCACAAGTCTAACGCTCTGCTTCACCTGCACATCACCTGTGTGGTTAATGTCCATTAACCACACTCAGAAGTTATATAATCATGCACATCACTCTGCAGAGCCCTTTCACGCCAAACCAGAACAAAGAGCTGATCCATCTATCCACCTGTTAAACCAAACCATTTCCTGAACTGTGAAATAAACCCCTAAAACAGCTTTTGGATCCTTTGTTTAAAAATGCACTCCACCTTAGATGTTCTGTGGTCTAACACCGCCAACTTTGAATGTTGTTTTTTCAAGAAGAAAACAGCAACTGTGGTATACAGTGGGATTTTTTCTAGCTACACTCAAGAACGTAGCAGGAAAATACACACACACAAAAGTGTTTCAAATTCCAATGTTTCCTGTAGTTTTTATTTCCTATAAAGGGAGGGTGGTGGATTTTGTGATCCTTCCGACCATGGCTCAGTATCATCCCCCATTCCTCCCTGTCTCCCGTCTTTTTGTGTCTGCTCTGTAGTCCGGGTAACTCTGAGATCCGGACTCCCAAACATCAACTTGATTGTGGACTGAAGAGAACACGTGTGTGCATTTGTGTTGCTGATTTCTCTAAACCTAGCTACTGTGAATCTAACAACACCCTCTGTGAGCCCCCGCTGCCTCCCAGAACACAGCTTTGGGAAAGTCTGCCTCAGGTCAATGGTCCTGCCCAACATCAGGGTGCACGTTTGCCTGGAGCCCTGAACACCACCATTGCTGCCTGATGGACTGTGTCCACCCCCACCACTTCCAGCTCCAGTCCATACACTGTTACCAGGTGCTGAGCCCCCCACTGTCTCCTCCACTCCGTCACCCCTCCTCTCCCCTCCGCCCCTTTAACCCTGTCTTTCAGACAGCATTGTCTGGATGAACAATGGAGTCATTGTCACCTCAAGGTGGCGCATTGTAAGGGGTGTTCACAAGAGGCAGCAGAGGTGACCCTGACAGTATAACTCAGCACCCCCCCACCACCACCACCACCACCTCCATGCATACACACACATACGCTTGCTCACACACACAGTACACACGATTCCCAAACTTTGCCGCTCTATTAGGGCTTCAGGTCACAGGGGACATCCAAGGTGGGGAGCAGTGTGTGTGTTCACATTCACTGACTGATACTCGAGCACCCTGAATCAAACATCCACTTTGCAGGAAACTTCTAAATTAATATCTTTTACTGCATGCCTTGACCCTATAGAAAATGAGTCTTCTTAAAAATGATGCTCTCTGGAGGGAATATTCCAGAAATGCTGACATCGTCCTCTCCAAGTCTGTCAACACTCAGCATCACCTTGGAAAAGTTTTGAGTCACTTACTAATGCATCAAAACCTTTCAGACCCTGTCCTCATTCTTTACTTCTATGTAAAAGGTGGCGTTAACAAAGTGTACGTCCTTGAGGGACAAGGTCAGTGTGTGCAAAGCTAAACAAAGATGAGCTGATAGTAATAGCTAAGTCAATTAGCTTGCCTCAGCGTATGGAGCCTTTAACTCTGCGTCAGTATCTTAACAGTTGACATAGGCTACAGGCCATGATTAATGCGACTTCTTATGTGGCTAACAGAGCATTAGCTAAAAAATATCCTGTTAGCGTTAGCCTCTCTTGGAGAGATGTTTGCTAGAGCTAACCCTTTCACTTGTCCAACAGTAAATATAAACACTCAGATCTCAATCTTTCTTGAGAAGCAACTGCTTTTTATTGCCTGAAACACAGAGGTCAGACTATATGATAATTTTCAGAGGAGTCTATTAAACTGGCTGTTTGAGAGAGAAGGATGGTGACCATGGAGGAGCTGAGGTTAGTAAAGATATAGGGATGCTATAGTCACATTTTCAATGAAAGGTTTCATCTGGA
The DNA here is from genome assembly GCA_021432705.1 of Caranx ignobilis. Lineage (NCBI taxonomy): Eukaryota > Metazoa > Chordata > Actinopteri > Carangiformes > Carangidae > Caranx > Caranx ignobilis. The sequence goes on from MU270012.1 coordinate 30,752,611, forward strand.
ATTTAATCAGCATGTAAAAGCCCAACCAGAGATGAGAGCTGATAAACTCTGTGTGAAACATATGAGATTCGTTCTTTGTCTTGAAACTGTGTTAAATTGCATTGTCCCTATTAAACAAACAAGTAAGTGAATAAAGCTTCTAAATTCAGGGTCTGAGGTGTTAAATTAAAGGGACGTGGGGCAGGATTTGTGAAAAATTAAACATGCATTTTAAGTTTTTTTTTTTTAATGCTGATCGATAATGAAGTGTTCAAAACCAAAAAGAAGGAACCCACCCACGTATCTCTCCATTGCCTTCAACAGGCTGTGTGCTGCATAATGTACTGCAATTCTGGGTCTGGATTTCCAGCGCAGTTCTACTTCAGATGACGCTGAATGCGCGTTATCGATGGTTTTTGACTTGGATATGGAAAGAAGACAAGCACGGTTGTAATGGACTCTGCCATGGTAAACAAACGACCCACCACCACACAAAGTCCACTGAAAAGTCCCACAAAGAAGAAAACAAAAGTTTTATCAGCAGCATCTCACAATTACCTGCAGCGGCTGTCGTATCAGTATTGAATCTTATTTCTTGGTCCTGTCCAAAGTCCCTTTAATGTCTAAATAAGGTTTTCAAGATAACTTGTGTGGCAACTATTTTGATACTTACTATGATGTTTAAGCACTGTGAGTTTAAATGATCTCATCCACAGTTTTAAGGTTGATATTGTCACCCTCCCTCCACCACATCCATGGCCTTAAAAACCTCCGGAGAGCGAGACAAAGAACTTATATTTCATGAGAGTTAGTCTAATCCAATGTTTCCTCTCTGCTGGGGTCTCGGTCTGTAATGTCAGGGTGAAGACGGACAACTCATCTGCCCAACCCCTCTCACTGAATACCAGGCTATCATCTTACATACACACACAGCTCGCTGTCAGTCTGTCTCCATCTTTCTGTCTGATGGAGTATGAAGGGGAAACAGACTCGGCTTTGTCAAGTTATATTTTACAGGGTGTGTGTGTGTGTGTGTGTGTGTGTGGGAGGGGGGGCTTCCTGTGTCCACTCCATGAAAAAACAAATGTTCACCAGTCAGCAATGATAACTGGTGACGTGCTGGCATTTGGTTTGTAGTAATGTTATTTATCACATTTTGTTCAGCTGTGCAGTTTTGAGATTTTAATTGAAGTTTTTTTTTTCTCTAAGAGTGTCAGGTAATGCCATGAAAAAAAGAAATCACTTTTTTCCTATTAACATCATAAAATCTATGTTTTTCTCTTTCATGCCGGTAAAACTATTGGATTACTTTTAACTGGGGCACAAGACAATATCAGGTACAGTTTCTAAATTCTAAATGCTAATACTGGGAATTTTACATAAATTCACGGGAAAATCTTTGAAATACTTACAGCAGATAAGATTTCCAAACAATAAAACCCTCTTTGGACTCTTTTCAGGTGTAACTTCCTTTGAAAAGGATACTGCCTTGAAACAAATGTGTATACAAAAGAACAGTGAGGAAAATAAAATCAGTCAAATGGGTGACCCATAACCAATTAATAAATCTGCAAATCAAATGAAGTCATCTCATGTCTGCTCAGGATATGACGTGGATGGAAAAAGGCAGATTTATTGACTTTGCTGCAGTGGAAATAGATTCAATAATTGATCTTCTGTTGTGTTTCTGATAAAAGTGACTGTTCAAAGTTTTTTATTGCTGCAGTGTTAAACAACACCCTCCTTATATATTGAGGATTAAAAAAATTTCCAAAATCTGTCATCTGTCAAATTCTTAAATTGTAACTAACTGTCAAGAAGATCCATTGTCCTGCTGTCTTCCTGAAACAAATACAGAAGACAAGAGCGATGACTGCCCATGTCAACGGGCATGTGACCTCGTCACTGAGGTCAGCAGGGTCATGCTGGGTGTAAGGGGTGACGTGGGAGGAGACGAGGTCAACGGCTAATTAGAGCTCTAAAACACTGAGCGGGTCAGAGGGTCAGGTGACATCACCAGGAGACATCAGCATATTGTACAGAGCCAACTATTGAGTTGAAGTAAGCTCCACTAGGATCCCTTTGACCTTTGACCTGTGGTGAAACAGGTGATTAGCTGGTGTAGATCATGAAAAGGTGGTAGATTTTGGTTTCCATCTTTACAGAACCCCATGGTTGTGATGTTGTAATATTAGTTATTTTAGTATTTTTTTGATTGAAAACCTACTGTAATGTCCACCATAGATAGACAGAACTTTATTGTATTAGTTTGGTAGCATTTCACTTTTTATAGAGATCGTAAAGAAAATTATCATGATAAATAGACATATCCTGTGATTTTTATTTTTTCATTAGATTTACCTCTGAATTTCATATGTATCGTATGCATCCCCACTGTTTACCTTTGAGAGACTAGTGCACCCCTGATTAAGTCCTGGTCAAATACCAGTTTTAACCCAAATAAAGAGTGGCCCTAAGAGTGCACCGCAAACACATGCATAAGACATAAATATAATATCTTCATCAAACTAACAACAAATTCTCTTCAATAAAAAAACCCAAACACATGCAGGTAAACTAATTCAGTCCTACAACAACAGAAGTGTTTCCAGGGATACTTAAGAGTGAAGAACCTGCTGGGAGACACCTGTCATTTTAAGTTCTGTTTTGTATAAATTACACTGGAGAGAGGCACACACACAGAAAAATCAACGAGAGAGAGAGAGAGGATGATATTGCACAGAGGACCATCCACTGGACTCAAGCCTGGGACACTGAGATTAGGATCACACATTCATGGTAACATCTGGCTCCAAAAGGGAGTCAATCCTCATAGACTCCCATGTTAAAATGCCCAATGTCACAGGAGAAATAAACATGTTTACAGCCTGTCGCAAAAGTTTTGGTGTCTACGGCTAATTTCCTCCTTCATGACAGGTGTACAAGGATGGATTTATATATATAACTCAGTCATTTTAATTGTAAACTCAAGACTCAATGTTTTGCAGAACAAGGACAATCACTTTGAATGACAGGTGCTGTGTATGGTCCGACCTCTTCACATGTGTCCTTTAATGACTGACATAGTAACTGAGAAGCTGATTGCAATGATCTCACTAAACATTGTCTTTTGTTATGGCTTACAGTGATATAAAAAAAAAAATATATATTGTTTGTGTTATATACTGTTAAACTTTGCTCTGTCTCTGCGTCCCTCCACCCCGCTCTTCCTCCTCCTTTTTGTCTCCAGATGATGACCTCATGGCTGTAAGAGTCATTAAACAGCCTCTCACCTCTTTTACAAGACAAGCCAGACTTCAGCCTGGTCCATATGTTCCCAATCAGACTAAAAAGTAGAATCACCCTCCCCACTCCTCTCTCCTGCTCAAGTATATCCCAGTGTCCTTCGGATATAACAAGACAGAGAGAACTGATTATAAACTTAAATGACTGGTCGTCCAGTAGTAAATTATTTTAGACTCAAAACAAAACAAAACAAAAGTTGAGTATACACAAAATTAGTATAGAGCTTGGAGGGAAATATACAAGAAATCTCTTTCTATATTCATTTCCTTGCTCAATCAATCTCTGCTTCAGGGAAAGATTTGTGGGATCTGAGATCTAAGCAGCCCCAAGTCTCAAAAAGATGTCCTAGAAAAGAACCATCGAAATTGGCACCTCACTCAAAAACCCACCTGTCTCATGGAGAAATTGCATCCTCCTAGCTGGCAAGTCTCATTTTTTACTGATGAGACTCAGGTTTGGGTGGGTGTGTTGGCATCCCTCAGCTGTGAAGTGAAAATGTCACAAGACTGTCACACTATCAAAGAAATAAAAGGTCCACTGTAATCCGAGTTGCAGTGATAAAATGTCAATGTACTGCAGAGCTCTCTGCCTGGATGTGGCTGCTGAGCTCCTGACAGCACTGTCAGCAGAGGTGGAGATCACACCAGCCAGCTCCAGAGGAAGTGCTCGTCTTCATCATTTCCATCTGTGCTTTGGGATATGTATGGCAGGAGTTGCAACAACTGTGCAGCAGATGAAGTTCATTTTATATTGTTTCTGTTGGAGATGGTGTTGGACATGCTCAGGCCAGACCATTTTTTAATCCAATCAGCCTTTTTCACAACAGACAGTCATTTTTGTTTTTTGCATTATGCCTTTCCTGCTCAGAAATGTAAACATGTCTTCTGTGAAACAGGTCCAAGATATAGCTGTGTCAGTCAGAAAGAGCTCTTCTGCTGCTGCCACAGAGCTCAAGAAAAACTACACTGGGTTTGGTTTTATTTGATTCCTCTGTTTTATTCAGTATTCTTCAAGATGATGCTGAAGAAGCCAAGTGTTTTTAATATATCAATACATGATCTATTATCCAGAGTAGTCCAGACATCCCCCTCCCTGGCAATGCTTTCTAGCTGCTCCTGGGGAATCACAGGGCATTCCCAGGCCAAATGACATACATAATCTCTCCAGCATGTTATGGGTCTTTCTTGACATCTCCTACCAGTTGGATGCGCCTGGGAGACTTCAAGAGGAAGACAACTAAAAGGCCTCCAAACCACAAGCCTGAACCACCTCAACAGACTCCTTATGACCCAAAGGAGCAGCGGCTCTGCCCTGAGTTCCCTCTGGATATTAAAGCTCAACACCTCATCTCTAAGCCTGAACCCATGAGGAAACTCATTTCAGCTGCCTGTATCTGCTACACACAGCTCATGACCATGGGTGAGGGTGGGAAGGAGGATTGGCAAATAAATCAGAAGCTTTGCCTTCTGGCTCAGCTCTGGTCTCAAACAATTCTCAATTTCCTGTGATCGCCTCTCAGTTTCATCTCGGATGTTTTCCATTGTGGATTCAGTTTTACTGTTTTGGAAGTTTTGTGACAATGTTGATCAGCATCCCATGTCTTCAATTTAAAACCATAATAATGAGGTGGATGGGCTCAGACCACACAGAGGCTGTAGATGTCCCTCCTGTTTTTACAACTTCTCACAAAAGAGTGTTTTGTTGCCCCCAGAGGTGGATGTGCTTTGTGTCATTTTAAACACACTTGCTCACTTGGGACAGTGGTGACCTTAAGATAAGATCCCAGACAGTGGGATAAATCTGGGTGACAAAGAAGAAAGAGCACCTCTTGCCCTTCACTCATTACCAACACTGAGGTGTCCTTGATCAGAGTCTCAACCCCCCACCCCCCTCACACACACACACAACCTCTGCAGTGGACTTGCTCAGTGACCATCAGATCAGACTGTGGCAGCAGTGAAGCTATCTCCTGGATGAATGGATGAAAGGATTAAAGAAGAAGAACAAATAATTACCACACTTGTTGGCAACTTAACCTTGTTGGTTGGGATTATTAATTCAGAAAATGAAGTGTATGACACCATGTTTTCTCATCTGCATGAATCTCTTACACAGGAAAGAGAGACTGCACCGGTGCCACTGGAAAACTGAGGCAAATATTGGCTTTAGTCTTGTGTAATGGACATTTAAGGATCATAACTTTGTGTTTTAAAAGTGGTAAAAAAAAACAGTTTTATATGAAACCTTCGCAGATCAGAGCTGTGGTATACTTCGATTTCACTCATGTGTGATGGGTATTCACCCTCACAAACATGCATTGTCTTTGATGATGATATAAACCACAGGAATCCTCTGTTAACAGTAGATTTCACTGGCATCTTTCCCCTATGACACACACACACACACACACACACACACACACACAAACACATAAAAAACAAAGAGAGCTGCAGTGATTGGTGTTGCAGTAAATGGTATTTGAGCAGCGGGGCTGTTTGACATAGCAGCTATGTGTAGACTGTGGCCTTCGTACAATAGCCTGCCCCCCCCTGGGGAATCTGGATCCCATCTTTAGTTTGGAGCTCATTAAACCGATTATTCCCATAATCTCTCTGACGGCAGGCAGAATAAAGAAACACACTCTAATAATTGCCTGCTTACATTTTGCTCTGTTTGGCCCTGTTGATTGTGTAAGTGTGTGTGAATATCTTGTTATTTCTTGAATCTTGAACAGATAAATGCACATGGATGATTTGAGTGAGACAAAGGTTTATTTGGTTTGACACAGAAACAAAAGCACATATGATAAGTAGATTTCAATACTAAAATCACAGAGTAGGGAAATGTTTTTCTGCATATCATTAGTATCACTTGTATCTCTTTCATTTCATTGATTTGAATTTTTTCAATTCAAGTCTCCTGATAAGTTCATTTGTGTCACATAGCAGCTAGAATGTTTTCACTTCCAAGGTATAACAGTCATACACACACACGTGCAGTGATCAAAGCAGACAGGGATGACAGGTAAAGGCACAAACAGCCAATCAGATTGGAGTAACAGCAGGTGACCTTGCCAAGCTGCAGCAGATTGGCCGCATTAGGGCTGTCAGTTATGTCATGAGCAGACATACAAAAAATTGTGTGTGGTATGTGTGTAGTGTGTGTGGTGGGGGGGGGGATGCATGTGTACTCCTGTGTTTTCAAGTGAGAAACTTAAAGGGGTTAAGTTGGGAGGTAAGGAGGTGGGTGGTGTAAATTCAAACTGAGACAGGTTGTTACAGAAGGTAATTAAATCACAGCAAAGTCAATTAAAAGTGTGTGTGTGTGTGTGTGTGTGTGTGTGTCTGTAAGGCAGAACAGATTTGGTGAGGCTAAGTGGTTGAACTAGCAGCATCACTGGGAATCATTTTCTAGTTTTCACTGTTTATGTTTCCGTCAACTGATGCCTCCAAATGAAAATGTCAATTAATATTTCAGCAAATGTAATTACTTGTTTCCTTGTCAAGCAGTGTTGCACTACAACTTATAATTGCAACAAACTACAATCCTAATCCTGGGGAAGGAAATCAGTGGTGTGTTTCTTGACCAAAGAAATCCCTGTTTTTGTGACTACAGCGTCATCACCTGCAATAACACACATTTACACAGAGCAGGAAACTTACACATGTCACCAATAATAACGCCCCAATCAATTCTAATTCACACAAACCCTATAATCCCCACATAGTGTATCAAATGGTTACTCAACAGTGAGCAGTAAATCAGTCTGCATTTGACAGCTCAGCCCACACTAACAGTCAATGTGGTGTATAACATGCATAATATCAGAACATTGGAACTGAAGCAATAGTCTAATCTAATCTAATAATTTACACATGTACTTTTCCCTGAATTAATTGCACTTTTTATCTGTGAGAAAAGAGATTGAGAAGCAGCTGCAGTCAGCTAGAGATACTGAATCCCACTTTGCCCCTGATGCCTGCTCCATCAGTGTATGGGTGTGATGTGTGTGTGAAGGAGTAGATGTGCATCCCTGATCTCTAAGGAAAGCTCTGTATACGTACAGTCCATTTACACTCTTCACTTTTCTCACCACTCACTGACAGATGGAGGACAATTATTGTTATTGATGGCCATTATCAAAGGTAAACTCAGTGTGGAAAGACGCCCACTCGTTCCTGTGTGTTGTGTTATTGTTGGTCAAGTTAGCAGCAGGACAAAACGACCCTCAGGCCACAGCATGAGGAGCTTGAGTACAGAATGATGTACATCTTTGCCTACAATGAACCAATGGTACAAAAAAAAATGGGATAATGACAGTTTATTTGGGTCATCTAAACCTATGTGCAGACATCTTCAATCTCAAATCTCAGTGCTACACACACTGACTCATGACACTAGATCTCTTAGCTTTATATACACACAGTTGGTATGTGATGCAGAATATAACAAAAGCTTTTGAAATGTGTTTAAAATACTTTTTTTTCATACAGTGGAAAATAAGTTACAGTTCTGTTTACTGTTTCTCCAGTGAATTGCTTGTGAACACAATGGTTGTATTGGATATTTATTTTCAATTCAGCTTTATTTGTATAGCGCCAAATAATGACAAATATTATCTCAAGGTGGGTGGCACAGTGGTGCAGTGGTTAGTTCTATCGCCTCACAGCGAGAGGGGCCCTTCTGTGTGGCGTTTGCATGTTCTCTCTGTGCATGCGTGGGTTATCTTCAGGTACTCCTCCCACAAACCAAAGACATGCAGGTTAGGTTAATTTGGCAACTCTTGGTTAATTGGCCCATAGGTGTGAATGGGAGTGTGAATGGTTGTCTGTCTGAATATGTTAGCCGTGCGATAGACTGGAGAGCTGTCCAGGTTGTACCCCACCTTGCACCTGAAGTCAGCTGAAATAGGTTCCAGTTCACCCGCAACCCTAGTGAGGATAAGTGGTAAAGAAGATGAATGAATGAATGAATTATCTCAAGGCACATTGCAAAGTAAGGTCAAGACCTCAGAATAATTGTTGAGAGAAATATCACTTGGCAACAATGCAGAGGAAGAAATGCCAAAGCAACAGAACTGGTTGGTTCGGGAAGGAGAGATGTGGTGTGTGGGGGAGGGAAAGAGAGAGGAAGACAGAGAGGTGTGGGGGAGGGGATGTGTTAATATGATGACAATAATAATAGTGATACCCATAGGGAATGGGGTAATCAATGATAAAATGTCCATGGTTACTTCAGGAATCAGGAAAAACTCACTAAACTCTAATTTAATATACTCTCCATTAAATCTAATAATCATTATAATTTCTCACTCGAGTCAATTTGTGTATTCATTTATGGCTGAAAGCAAAAATAACTGCAGTAAAAAAAGAAAAAAAATTGATCATTACGTGAATTTAATTCATTATCTTTTTCATCAAATCATCAGTTGGGCTGCTTCATATGAAGTGATAATGACTGACCACTGTAATTATGTGATGCATTGTATCAATAACTATTGCACACATTGCATATTTCCTCACTGATTGATGTAATTAAATTGATTATGTTGTATTTGTAAATGAGAGGTGCATCTCCTCACGTTTCGACAGGTTATTTTCAATTACACTTGTGTACAACCACACACTGACATAAGCAACGTGTGCTGTATGTAACAGTCACACACAAGATTTTTCCCTTTAACAGTGATTCCTCTGACCCAGCAGATATTCCAGTGATCAGCTCTCTGACGACACTGTCGACACTAATCACATCTGGTTAGTAAGCAGGATCTGCTGCCAAATTCTCCCTGTGCCTTTCCACTGCCTTGACCTCTGTGACCCCTCTGGCTGCCCTTTGACCTCTTGCCACATGATAAGTGTTTGTGACCTCTGACCTGTTTGGATAATTAAAGAGGCATGACCTCGGGCAGATTGCATTGGAAATCTGTCGCTGATGATTAGTGAGGTACTATGAGGTAAGAAGGCACAGATGAAGGCGTCACGTATTTTTTTCAGGAATGTTGAGGATGTAGATGGTTCACCGAGTGACTGTGTGTGTAGGCGTATGTGTGTTTTCTGACAATGTATGTGGGTCATAACCTTTTGTTACACTATCTATTTGTTCAGTTCATGTTTTATATTGTCCCATAGGTCCAATATTTCCAAGGGATATTTAATCTTTGATATTAACATGGTTTAAATATAAAACAGTTTTGATAATGATCCCTTGAGAACTGTTGAAGACATGTAATGAGCAGGAATTATTACAGTTGACAGAAAGTCTTGTCAGTGCTCTCTGGTGGACAATGTTTGTTATCGCAACACTCGCTACATTACCTTTGTCATGTCCTTGATCATTCTTTACAGTGGTTAATTGAAAATGGCTTTTGTTTTTGGATGGATGGTTAGAATGGCATTGAGGCAATAATCTGCCAAGAAAATAATAAATATAGGTTTTCCCTCAACTTCTTCTGTCCCTTCCACCATTAATTCATGCCCCTTTCACACCCATAGAGCTATAATATAAACACCTGCAGCCCCATCCAATGGTCTCGTCTCATTAATTCATACCTTTAAAAAAAAAAAAGGTGGTATAAGAGATGGCGGCTAACCATGCAGGAGTGTCGGTATCTGCCTCACCGTATCTCCATCTCCTCAGCGCTGGGCCTAACTCTGGCTTTTGAACAAAGTCCGTGGTTGAGTCATGTTGAGTCGTGTCCTGTGGATTATAAAGCCTGGACTCATGTGGTATTATTGGAGCTACAACAGGATCGTAAAACACCTGAACAGCAACAAGCTAGCCGGCCAGCTTCAAGGTAACTATGACAACTCTCCGAGAGTGTTGTTAGCGGAGATATCCCTGTTTTCCTATCCCTGTTTCTAGGGGTTACCTGAGCCAAAGACTTTTTGTCAAGGGGAGGGGTCACATGGAGAGATTTTTTATGGACTATGTTTAACTGAACTTTCTGTTAACTGAATGAACTGCTTTTGTTGCTGCTACTGGTGACACTTTGAACATTTTGCTTTGTGGTTATGCCTGAATAGGACATGTTCTTTTGAGATTTGTGCATGAACTCTTCATGTCGGTAACTGTGCTATATTGTCAACTGTGTCCTGTTTGTCTTCTCTCATGCTGGGTCTTGGTGGTTTGACTGAAGGGTCACAAGTTGCTGAACTATATCTATGTGGGGGATTAACCTGTCTCTAAATCATTTCAAATTGTCGGAGCCTGGCACCCCAGAAATCAAAGGAAATGGACTCCAACATGTTTAAAGGTCCTTTGTTTGATAATGGTGGGTAGCATAGTGATTCAGTGATTAGCAGTGTTGCCTCAGCAAGAAGATTCTGGGTTCAAGGGTTCAGTTCCCCTACCTTGGGACCTGGAGTTATCTCCTTGTGCCAACGTAGGTTCTCTTCACATTCTGCAGCTACCTCCCACAGTCCAAAAACATGCACATTAGGTCGAATCTAAATTGCCCGTAAGTGTAAATGTGTGTGTGTATTTGTGTGTACTGTTCAGTTCGATATGTTGGCCCTGCCCTCACCCAATATCAGCTGAGATTGGCTCCAGCACCCCTGTGACCCCGCATGGAGAAGTGGTAGACAATGGACGGACATTGTTTAAAGGTCGATGTCCATATGTAGTGTGGTTTTAAAGCAGGTCTAGCGTCTATACTGATACTGTGAAAGTATTAATGCCTCAGTCCACAGAGAAATAAACACAGCCTGTATTCAGAGACTGAGCTGATGAACTTCTGCAACTTTGTGATGTCACAACAAAAAAGTTACTAAGCCCCACCTACCCGAACCCACCATCCAACACTTGCAGGACTTAGTTTCTCTGAGTGTTTTACCTGAAATCTTTTCTGAAGGCTCATAACCTCCTGTCTTTTGATTGGCTGACACTGACCGGTTGTTACTAGAGCCTCAGAGAGAGGCTGAGAGAAGAGATGTGAAAATATACTGAGATGGTTTTTGGATCTTAAACTCACAGATTTCTGTCCTTATGGATCAACACTTCAAACTAAAACACAGGAAAAGTGTAAAATTCTGGGACCATATAAATTTCAGTTAGACTTTCACACTGAAATCAGCACCAGCAATAGTCACTCTGCACGATGTGTGGGACTGAACAAAGGAAGCTGCTGCAAACCGAGAGTGAGTGGAGGTTTAATGTGAGCGGCCGGCTGAACAGCAGTTAGTCTTTCCCGGAGAATGAATTGGCATTCCACACTTCTCCACCTCTCTTGGTTACTGTTGCTAAGGCGGAAAAACTTTATCCAGCACTATATGCAGCAGAGGGACGCCTGTGTCCACATGAGCTTTCTTTCACATCTTTCATCTCCAGTGGCTGCGGAGCGTGTGGCTGTGAGGATGAGAGTGTAAACCTGAGATCTTTGGTTGAGTTTGGTCTCCCAAAAACAAGTCAGGACAAAATGCTTCTGCATCTGTCTCTTCATACTGAAATGTCTTGCCACTGACCTCTGTCTCTACCTGCAAGTAATTTGGATGTTTATTTGTCTTTTTCAGAAATGTGTGCCTCCACAGAAACCAAACTCACTGAATTTCAATATAGCAGCAGGAGTACAGGGGATAAACAGAAAGACAGAGTATAAAGTATAAATACAATCGTATTTGGTTGATGAATCACCTACATTAATCACACTGACATTATATGGAACATCTCAGCACCGAACTGCAACAAAAGTGTATGGTCGCAGTTTCAGGTTCTTTTAAACAACAGGAAAACAGGAGTTGGAGCAGCATCTTTATTTTGCTTCATGTCCCACAGGTTTATTCTGAATGTGTTTTGCCTTCAGTTTAAAGGATCTCAAACCATTTCACCCCAGTCTCTCATTCTTTGCACTCATTATTTAGTCCTTTAATTTTTTTCCTCTGTATCTCAACATCAATGCAAATCAGGTAAACCTCACTGATTCTCAATTTTTGGAGGCTAACCTGATAAATATTACATAATTAGGAATGAGCACAGTCTGCTCCTGTTGTTGAGGTGGAGGCTGCCATGCTTTTTACATCCTGACCAGCCTGAGGGCAAGAGGCCAGGGAGAGGAGAGGTGAGGGAGAAATGAAAGGAGAGAGATCAGTGGCGTGTGGTAACCCTCATTTTAAAATGTTTCTGTCCATTTCCTGTCTGGATGTTTAACCTTAATGAACTGATGTGTGTTACACAAGAGAAGGTCTGGAGCAGTGCTGAGCTGGGGCTGCTCCTGCAGTAGAGGGGATGAGCAAACAAGTCGCCAATGAACCTCTACTTACGTAGTTTTATTTCGCTCCGACCTCCGTTTGCCATGATCATGTTTAAAGAGGACCTATTATGCTTATGTCAGGGGCTTTTAATATGATATTGGACCCCAGTGGGGCATTACTAAAAGTTTCAATCAATAAAAAACTCCATGCTTATCACATACAAGCTGTCTGTGTACTCCTCCATTCTGGCTCTTTCCCGCTTTGCCCCTGGCATTTTAACATAACAGTCTATGGGGACTGAGTCTAGTGGTCAGCAGAGGAACTGCAGCTTGGGGCACTTCAGTTTTGACTTCACTTTTCTGTGTGAGAGGCTTCTGCTTGGTACTTACTGATGCATTTTACACTGTAGAATAAAACATAAAAATGTCTCAAAATAACCCATAGAGTTTAGGATGACAGAACCAGAAGTAATTTCCAGGTTTCAGGACTCATTCCTGCAGCACTTTGTGTGATTGCTTAATGCACCAGCTTACTTGGCGAAGCCAGATGAGCCTAGTTCTACTTTTTTGTCAGTGCCCTCTACGCAGCTGTGCCCACACACTGATAACTTTTAAATAAAAATGTGTCTGGTTTTCATATTCTAAAAGTTTATTCTGTACCTGAAACCTTCCCCTTGTCAGGTAGTTTAAACAGATAGAGATGAGGGGATGCTGTGGTTAGGTAAGGGAGGATCAAAGTGGGTGATGGTTGATGGTAATTCACCTGACATTTTCCTATGTGCTTAATTGCCATTCATTCTATAATAGAGCACATTGTGCTCATAATGGCAGGAAATGTCAAGTCAGCTTTTAAAGGGGAGGATCTCTGGAAATTGCTTTCCTTTTAGATGAAAATATACACCTCCGTTCACAGACGGGGCTTAGAGCGGTGTGATGGCACTGTTGACACATGTGATCTTCTCCCTGATTCATCAGACCAGAGGTTGAGCTACTGTAGCTTTATTCATGGCATTTAACTTGAACCCTGTCGGCTCAAAACACATAATTTCCCACACGCTCTTATTTAAAGGTGAGGGCTCCTGACACATCCAGTTAGATCAACTCAGTTTTATTATTTTTTTCTGATGGATTTTCATGTTATTTTGTGTTTTGTGCTCCAGCTTAGCTTCATGTCACCTTTGAGGTATTTTTCCAAACTTTCTGACACAGATTAATATGAGCAATGATGCTGAGGATGGAAAAGGACAAAGAAATTATGATAATTAACACCTGGAGAAGTTGAGTTGAAGTGCTGTGTAAGCTGTAATTAAAGACTGTTTTGAGTGACTCATGCCTGCAACAAAGGTTCAACTTGCTGCATTTTAATGTAATAATATAGTGTAGAGGGGAATTGAGTTTCTCTGCCATCCAGCCTCAGTGTAAAAGCTTTTCCTAGATCTTTAGATCCTGTGGCCAATGTCTTCTTTCTACTGCCACTCTTCCATTCAGAGTCAGAAATATGAAGAATACATTACAACAATACAGTTATACAAACCCTTTACGTCTGTGGATGCAATCTGTTCTATTTATCAAAATCCCTCACAAACAGCCGGGAAGTGTTCAGTCATTTTAAGATAACCTTGACAGTTGAGTAACCACAGAAAGTGTAAAACACAAAAGGCATCATGAGAAAGGTGAGAGGGGAAGGGGGAGGAAGAAGGACAGAAGAGTGAGAGGGTGAAGGAGGAGGAGGTGGGAGGGAGGGAGGGAGAATAAATGGCATTCAACTCCACGGTCCAGCCTGGCCACCTGATTGTTCCAAAATGAGAGCAATGCCCGACTCAAGAACGAAAAGAAAAGAGAGAGAAAAATCAATACAGTGCAATTAAACACAAAGCATGGGCTCCGTGGAGCTGAGGGGAATTTGTTATTTATTAAAGTCACTCCTCCACCTCCACTTCGCCTCCAAACCCCATAACTCGCCTCAGTCTTTAATGCTTGGGCTGCCCCTCTCTCTCCTGTCCTCTCTTCAGGTAATCTGACCTTTGTGGTTCGGAGAGAACTGAAACGATTGTGAGAGAGGACTGGGGGAAGTCAGGAGTGTTCTCGCGTATTGATCCAAGCCTCCGTCAGCTTCTGTAGCAGGAGAATGGCTTTAGTTTTGGAATATTTTTACACAATTGTGGTTGCACCGATTTTGCTTGGTTGCTTAAATGGCAACGCTAATAAATTTAACCAGATCAGTGTCTGTTTAGAAACACACACAAGCAGCTATAATGTTTGTTTGTTTGTTTGTTTTGCATTTGATGAGCTGAAGGGAGCCTGAATCTCAGAGACAAATATCTGGGTAAGTCTTATATTAGGATTCCATCTCATTTCATCCTACAGTGCAGTGGTTGAGTGTGACTGTCTGTTCGTACCATCCGGTGGTATGATACCCTGCTGTGATGGAAATTCTTAACTGGTACTCAAGGATGAGCTGATTGTATTTTAGTGGTCAAAGGTCAAGGTCAGGACGACCTCACAAAATGCAGTTTTGGCCTTGTAAACTGGCCTCGTAAACACAAGAAGATTTCCTTTAAATCTGGCACAAACATGCACAAACTTGAAGATGAACTGATTCGATTTTGATGCTCAAAGTTCACGTTTGCACAAAACACTTTTTAGCTATCACTCAAGACTTCACACAAATTGTTAATATCTTATCTGACTCGGAATGAACAGGGATGTAACCGGTCTGAGTGGCGGAGGAAGAGAAACACGAAGCAGCAATTTCAGCCCTTGAATGTACCTGGTAAACTTTATGTGGTGGTATGGTATTTTGAAAAGTACACAATGAAATCAGATCCCTTTAGAGCAACACTTACAGTGGGACAGCCTTTCACCCCAGATATGACACATTCAATCTTTAAATACAGCATTTGAAGGATACAGCATGAGAGCAGAGACTTTACTTACATTTATAATATCAAACTGTATGTTTGGCTTTGATGTGTGGGTGCAAGGTTGTGGCAGTTTTTTTTCTTTTTTGGCAGATGTTGAAATACATTGTAAGAGGAAATGAAAGTAGTGGTTGTACCGGAGCAGTCAATTTCAATGTCACACCATTCAGTCTTCAGCCTTTTGGCCAAGGTAGAGATCCTCAATGTTGTGGGAGCCTTCTGAGTTTGAGGGGTGTATCAAAGATGTGAGTGCATCGGTCCACCGACATTTAAATGTAGCATGAACCAGCCGATGGCCTGATTACAAAGTTATAAACTGGTTTAATGTTTCTGATGCAGCTGCTGAAACCTCTGGTTGTTTCCTGTCTGCAACTTCCTCCCATGAAACTCTCATGAGACTTGTCACGGTCCTGTCAGATGGCACTGTGTTTGCAAGGGAAAGATAAAAATGTCCAGCATTGACACTGTTCACAGCATTCCATCAAGCTTAAAGGTAAAGTCCGTAGGTTTGTTTGTTGCAGTTTGTAAACAAAACATTCAAACTGGGCCCTTCCTCTCGGGCTCAACTCTGCCCACCTCCTGCTCCTGACAGCAGCAGCAACAGCAGTTGTCAGGACTGCAAAGAAAAAGAAATACAGTCTGACCGGCAACAGGAGCCTCAAAGAATATGCTATCATGAGTCGGAGGGCTGTCATGGTGAGTACAGAAGCGGGTACTAGCAGTGCTGCAAGCGAATGCTAGTGCTAGCGGTGGTGGCTAGAGTCCACTGCCAGCTTGTTGCTAGTGTAACCCGGGTTTCCAGGTAAGTGTAACTGATTTAAATGGCTATGATTTAAAGCTGGGCTGATTTCAGAAGACATGACCACGCAGCCTGAAGTAATAACAGGTCAGGAGAGAACAGACAACACAAAACAGGTAAGTTTGAGATATATATTATACAAAATTATAGACAGTTTTTCACATTCGCCACCTACCTTAGCCGGCTTCCTGAGTGCACAGGTGCACAATAAAGCGCCCCAAAATAAAAATTTAAAAGAAAGTGTCCCTTTGTGAAATTCTTCAGCAGAGTTAAAGAGAATAAGGTTAGTTCCCTCGGAGTACTGGAAGTTCTGTGTGTGTGTGTGTGTGTGTGTGTTTCTTGAAGTATGTATGTTCTTTCACTACCGGGTAGGTTTACGTGTGATCTTATCTATATCTCAAATGAAGGAGTGGGATGATGATGGTTCCAAAGATGCCACGGCTGGCCACACCAGGCTCTTGCTCTGTTCACTGTCGACTTCTGCAGTTGGCTCGCCACTGACCCTCAGGGTCAGGTTCAGATGATCTTTCTCAAAAAACCAATCTATGCATAGAGTATTGAAGGCATTAGTCACTACTGGTTCTTTTCTGTTTAAATCCGACAAACTCATCTCCATAATTCAAATGTCAAATCAAATATAACCATTTGTAAAGGATATAAATACTCTAATCATTATGTAAATGAATAGATACACATCACACCACATAAGACAGGTCAGTTCCAATGGACAATCAATCAATCAATCATGTACTTCCATCTCACAGCATAGAAATAGATCATGAAATTTCGTGAGCTGGATATTTATGGTTTTTAACCTTTTAAATCTATTTATGCATCTTAATAACATTTTAAACAACATTTTAATATATTCATTTTCATATTCATATCAAACATGTATATTGGCAATTAAATGATCTAAATGACCATCATTTTACATATGATAAACAAGAGAGTAAATACTCCCTCGATTGAATGATTTCTAGGTCAACAAAACAGAGTATAAAGGCACTTCTGGTGGTGTGAATACTATCAAAGACCTGCTACAGTGGTGACTAACTTAGCTGAGCTGGTAGCAGAGCTAAAATCAAAACAAATTCACATTTAAACGCTAGCGATTAGCACGCTGCCAGCGTGATTAGCACACTGCTAGCAAGATTAGTGAACTTTTATAAACATTTTAAACAACATCTGTGTCTATGAGGTATAAAACAGCGTCCGCGAATTCTCGCGTCTCAACTCTCTCTCTCACAGGTTTCAACCTAATGGACAGACAATATTTCAATAGCAGGTACAAGATTTTATGAATTTCAGTCCCTCAGAGGATATCTCCCTACCAGTCCTTGATGCTCTCTGGCAATGTCTTCACCGGAGGAAGGGAAAAGTGAATCTTTCACAAGAGTTCCCTTGGGTGTATGCGCTGCCCTCTGACAGGGTAGAGAATTGCACTCCTCAGGCATAGCTCAATAACCCAGTGCAGGTTACACTAGCGTTTGTGGCGGCTAGCGGGGCTAGCAGGGCTATCATGGCCTACTAGTACTGCACGCCCAGCTTCACCTGCACTCTGTCGCCCATAGGTGATGATTAATTTTTAATAAGATTAATATTCTGTTTTTGTTTTTATTTAGGAAAATCCTGCAGACTCTACCTTTGAAGTCAAAGGTTTGGAAGACACTTTTATTTTATATGAAGAACATATCACTGGATAAAAGCATTGCGATATGCAAAGAGTGTAAAGCACAACGCTCACATGGGGAAACGGGTGATGGGGAGGCTGCAAAAAGGATTCCCAGGCTGGGAGTAACTCTATGCAGCCTTTCATGTGTCTAGCACTGAGGAGAGGCTTCATCGAGATTTCGTCGGGCCACTCTGCCATATTGCCCAGATTGGTGGAGGGCTGCAGCAGTGGTTGACCTTCTGAAACTTTCTCCCATCTCCACACAGGATCTCTGAAGTTTTTTTTGTTTGTTTTAAAATTTATTTAAGGAGCAGTGCTGTACATGAACACTTATATATTTTTTGTGGGTGCTGAACTGAATGAATCAGTTTACAAATGATGAATATGAGCAACAGTCAGTTTTATAGCACATTCACATTGAGGGATGTGAATGTGAACAAACAGGCAGAGAGATGAAGCATAAATAGTGTCGACTTGGGGATCCTTCGTAAATCCAAGTCCAGTGTTCACTTTCGTGTTAGTTCATGAGCTCCTGAGAAAAAACATCTGACTCTTTAGTGGCTCAACCCTCCACTATGTTCAGTCTCTGGTAGCTACTGTGTGGCATGAGGCTGGTTGTGTACACTGGGCTTATCAGTGGAGCGAAAGAAACAAGGTTGATGGAGCAGGGAGCCTGAACCACTGCTGTGACGGTGCAAGCTGAAAAAGCAAAGGAAAAATAAAACGACATTTAACAGCTTAACCTCCAACAGGTCTCTCACAAGCTCTCAGATTGTGCTGCTCGACGCCACACTGACCCACTCACACGGTTATAATCAATGCAGAGTGAAACACTGCTCTGGGAGCGTGGAGTAGAGCCGACAGTCTGGTTCAGTGGGTTTAAACTGAGGTGTGATTTCTGCAGAAAACAAGGCTGTTGTCGTGCTGCTGCAGAGCTCCATTCACCTCCTCAGACGACGTTTGAGAGTCCAGAGGAATTGGACTTACCTCCACAGGTAAGAAAGAAGAAATGAACAGCTAAAATTGCATTAAGAAAATTTACATGAGGTTGATTTAAAGGGATATTCCAGCATAAATGTAACCCATGGTCTATCGCACCATGAAACAGAATAAAACACCGCCTTGAGAGATGAAGTTTGCCAACTGCAAGCTTCTCTAGTTGTAGCGAATTCAGCAAAGACTGCATACTGCTGTCTGTGGGGCCATTAACCAACCGTGGTCAAAAAAAGCCACTCGTAGCCACAAATAATGCTCAGAACAGCACCAAACTTCATCAACAGTACAAACAGGGTCCCAGCACATAAAACGAGGCATGAATCATCTGCTAGCTCTGCCTGGTTTCCACAGAAAAGAGACAAAAACAGAACTCACCCACTTGCCTCCAGCTGCTTGCTAGTTGTGGGGAAAGCCCTGACAAGTCAATTACCAAATGCATCAGTGTTCCTGTCTGTCTTCCCTATCTGTTTCTAACAATAACTAGTGAGTGTTGACAAGGAAATAAACTGAGTTGAGTTGCTCAAACTACCACAGCAAAGCATGCGTGCATTTTTGAAACTAAACGTCACTGGACTCCTTACTTTTCTACTGCATTCAGTAATCAACTTGTTAGGGCTCCAGCATTAGTAGGAAGCAGCTGGAGGCGAGTGGGTGAGTTCTGATTGCATGTTTTTCCTATAGAAACCAGGCAAAGCTAGCAGATGATTGATGCCTCGTTTTATGTGCTGGGACCCCATTTGTACTGTTGACGAAGTTTGGTGCTGTTCTGAGCATTATTTGTGACTATGAGTGGCTTTTTTGATCATGGTTGGTTAGTGGCCCCTCAGACAGCAGTATTTGCTATTGTGCGGTCTTTGCTGAAGTCGCTACAACTAGAGAAGTTTGCAGTCGGCAAACATCATCTGTCGAGGGGGTCATGGTGCAATAGACCATGGGTTACATTTACGCTGGAATATACTGTTAAGATTTTAAATACTTTGATATAAGAGGGTCATTTAACCTTTTTAATTTCAATGCTCAATTAAATACAAACAGTGATTGCCTCAGACTGGAGCACAAGGACAAAAATATTGTGGAGTGGGTTTTTTAAGTGAAAGACAGTGAGCCTTCTCCCCCCATCCTTTCTTTCTTTTCTGATGATTGTGTGTGATTGACGACCTTGTGGGAGCATCTCTATACATTCACTCACACACACACACACACACACACACACACACCTGACCTCCACAGGCACCATCTCCAGAGCCTCTGCTTTCACTCCCTCCCTCCCCCTCCCAAAACCCAGAGGAAATTAGAGGCCTTGTGTCGTTGTTTTCAATGGACCTTGTTTCTTTTCTTTTCTTCTTCCCTCCTTCCTTCTCCTGTTCTTTCTCTTGCTCCCTCTCCCTCCATCCGCCTCTGTTGGTGAATTTGATCCAGGCCCAGGATGGTGAAGCAGGGTGAGTAAATGAAATATTGATCCGCTGCTCCGTGGCCTTGCCTTCACCTTGTCCTGTGCGCTGAGTTACCGACTCTTCCGTTCTGCTTGTAATAGGAATTATTACAGGAGGCCGGGGCGAGTAATTACTTGGCATGGCGGAGAGGGCGCGGAGGAGGGGCCGTCGTATATTTCCTCTAAAGAAGTTATTTACCGCACTTGCTACCTTCAACCAAGCACTGCCCCCTCCCTCCCCCCTGACCGCCCCTCCTGACACAGCCATGTCTTTCTCAACCTTAATTCAATTCTGTTAACCATCATTAATCATACGAGGCGTCAAGGGAAGTTTATCAAACAATGGCTCAGCCGAGCGGCCGTGAGGCTAAGTGAGAAAACACAAGGACTGTATCTGCAGAAATGTTGGGTATTTTTGACTCTGTGTGTGTGTGTGTGTGTGTTTGTGTGATTGTGTGTTTGTGTGATTGTGTGTGTGTCCCATGGTTGCTTTGCTAACTACACACAGTGACCCATGTATTGAAGTATGTGGTGAATGCATGCTGGAAAATGACAAAATGAAGTGCACTTAAAAAGGCGTGCATGCTGAAATCTCTTGATTTTCTGAGTGTGGCACACATGGAAGAGGTATGCACGCCTGGAGAACAAAGTGAGTAAACAGTGTGCAGTTTAGCTCAGAAACAAGCTCTCTGTTTTTACTGTACTCTCAGGTTTTTAAATCCTAACCCTTTTAGTCTGTCGAAACCTTGTGGAGGTTAACATTTAGTGATCCTTTAGCATTAGTTCAGGCAGCTGCTTCATTCATTTTAATTCATTCATTCATGCTGATGTTTGGCTACCAGCTGGTTATCTATCATCCAACAGAGCTGCACTGCACTGCCGTTACAATCACCATCCCTTGGCAGAGCTTTCATGCTATCCCCATTAATGCTTTTAGTTTTGCTGGTTTCACTTTTCTTGACAAAGATCACATCCCATTGTTTTAGAAATTAACCTCACTCAGCATTACATCACAAATTACTGATCATCATAATGTTTCAGTCTCTTGTCTAGACCTTTAATTGAAGCATGTGAAACAGATTTTACTGCCACAAGAGACACACCTGGGCACACGAGATGGAGGATTTAACTGTTATGGCTGTGATCTGACCTAGGCATAAAAACACAATAGTGTTAAGCAATAACATCTGTTTCCCTTGGACAAATGACTGAGGCACATCATAAACTGAAGAGAATAAAAAACAGCTATCATTGCTATCAAAGCTACTCATTACTCACACACATTGCAAATTAAACACATCGGTTTGGCATTTGTATTTGGCAGTAAAATAAACTAGAGGTTTTATGTGTCAATTTTACGATGCTGGGTTGAGAAAGACATGTTGTTGAATCCTCTCATAGACTACCACCACCACCTGTAGACAAACTTTAGGTTGCATTGTGGGTGATGCATTCATGGTCTGTACTACTGTAGGAATTTCTGAAGTGTGTTTTTCTCAGTTTTTCTCTTGTGTTTCTGTGGGCACCATGGGCTGGGCCTCTCTGAGATTGTTCCTGGGCTGCATGTGGCCTATCGGCCTCCATTTGAAGAGGCCTGCTGTGCAGTCAGACCTCATCTGCTGAACACCTTCCTAGTAATGAATCACTTGTTTTATGGATCAAGTGTGACATTTCCGCAAATTTCACAAAATTTCAGATTACTGGGCTTTTGTTCCTGAAAGAGTCATGGGCAGGACACCTGCAGCAGTGACCTGCTGTTGTGTCTAAGTTTGATGTATCCTTGCGTCGCTTCATGAGGATGTGGCCGTTTGTTTGGGTGATAGATCCACAGCGGTTGCGTCCTTGCCTTAGCGGTGGTCCGTCTAGTGCTGCCAAGCTGGGTGATATCCCACTGCATCAGAGCCCCGCTGAAGGTCACCATGGATGGGACAAAGGTAGTAGCAGTGATCCATCCTTGGACAGGGCACAGGCCTAACAAGGCTAGAGGCCTGTGGAGGGAGCAGGGAAGTAGGACAACAATTTCTTTTGACTGTTGAGCTTTCTACTTTAATCAAAAACAGCCTTGAAAACTTTTTCCTACATCA
Organism: Caranx ignobilis; assembly: GCA_021432705.1. Classification (NCBI taxonomy): domain Eukaryota; kingdom Metazoa; phylum Chordata; class Actinopteri; order Carangiformes; family Carangidae; genus Caranx; species Caranx ignobilis. The sequence goes on from MU270012.1 coordinate 30,774,990, forward strand.
CAGGAAACACTTTTAGGCACACAATGCCCTTTGATAAGATGTACTTTAAAAAACATCATTCTCCTTCCTTTACTGACTTTACACACTCTGTAATGGATTTCTGTTTGTTATAGTTAACCTTAATTTGACAGAGGAATGCACTGCAGAAAATAACAAAAGTAAAAACCATTTGTAACTGTGTCCTCTAAACCTACATCTTTCAAACCAATTACAGTGTCCTGCCAAAGGTCCCATGCCATTTATGTTTTGTAATTTTCACATTCAAATTGAGAAACAAATATTTTTCAGACCCAGGAGAATGGATTGATTCAACCAATAAAATACTTGGTGTTAAATGGTTTTTAATAAGGAAAACTTTAGTAGCTTGGTAGAAGATGTTAATTTTATTAATTCCATAATGATTTCAGCCATCATGCTGCACATGGAGGCAATTTGGGAACATTAATTTCTGCACAATATGAGGCAATGTGCTTTTATTGAAGCAAAAGAACTAAATTGGAAAGTTCTTATGGGAAATTACCTGTTTCCTGCAGCGTGCACAGTAAAACAGTGCAGAGACAGTACAGGTTAAACATGAAAAATGGCCACAACTAAGACTGTGAGACTCATGAGTGTAGCCAGAGGACAAATACCTGAGGGGAGGGGCTTATTAGAAGGAGCAAGGGACAGGTGAGCGGGCAGGTCCTTACAATGTGACTGAGGAAGAGCTCAGAGACAGAAGATCAATCCAAGGATCTGCAATGACCATCACAGGATGTGATATGTATTTTTGATCCGAACAAACTGAAAGCACATTCTCACATAGTCATCTCATCAAGTTAAAACAGAAAAAAATATTATTGTTCTATAGTATCATTATTTATTATGATTAGTGTGACTTTAATACTGAACATAATCTGCCCTTCAGTCTTGTGTGTGTATCCAATATGCTACATACTGCAGGGCAAAACTCAGACCTGCAGTGTGAACAAGAAAAAACAGCCCTGTGGATGAAAGAAATATTCAATCATTGAAAAGAAATCCAACAGACACTTGAGTGGCTGTGGCTCAGGAGGTAGAGTGGGTTGTCCACTAACCAGTTTCATTCCTGGCTCCTCCATCCTTGGGCATGATAATGAACCTAAAATTTGCCCCTGATGTATATAAGGTATGTGAATGGCTAGAGAGAAATATGCAAGTAGATATAGAGAATGATGTGAATGTAACTATTAGTGTAAAGTGCTCTGAGTGGTCATAGAGATTAGAAAAGCTGCATACAAATGCAAGTTCATTTAGTATTTCACTGAAGTTTCTTCTAAGAAATGTTTTTAAAACGTGGCCTTTCTTTGCCTATGCAGAGAAAATGGCCTCCCCAGTCATCCCTGAATACGATCTCCCTTTATGTCATTTGTTTCTTATGTCTGTTGATTCATTCAAACTCAGACTGGACAGGCTGAGGCTGTCATGTTTACTATTTGTGGAATAAGACTGAGATGATTGCTGTGTTTGTGGTTTCAAAGTCACAGAGATAAAAGACACTAACCGACAAAAGAAAAAATCAAGTTGTCTCTTTCAGTCTAGGGGTCATAGAGAGGAGGGAGCCCGTTTTCTCATAATCCATCCCTCCCTGGATTCTTTTGAGGACCAGCCAAACTGACCTGTTTGAAGCTGCTTATACTGCTGACTTAACAAGTACTGTCTGAGTGCACCATTAGCTTAAACCTGTGTGGACTTACCTGGAACAAAGTGCCAGGTCTTTGAATTTATGGGCTCAAACAAAAACCGTTCAGGCTAAATCTGCAGCTTTGATCAAATGAGAATAATTAAAGAACAATTTTACACCTAAAACGGTTTCCTCGTTCATCTCGGAGTGAAAGTCTCGAACAAAGCCTCCACTCCATCCACACCACTGAAGCCTCAGGATCCCGATGGAGCCTCTCCAACCCAGCCCTCTCTAACAAGATCAGACCCAACCCTCACAGATTCTATTACCCCACCACTCTATTACATTACATCTCCATTTACGAACCTTAAGCAGCTCCGAGCACGGCTGGGGCTTCGACCTTGTCAAAGAGGAGAAACTCTGACCAGAGAGCGAAAGACAGTGAGAGAAAGGAGAGAAGAGAAGAGATGGAATAAATAAAAAATAATAAAAAAAACTCAGAGACGAGCTGAACTGTAGGAAGTGTGTTTGAGATGATTGAGAGAGCTGGAGGACAGGGGGGAGGAGGAGAGGGGGGAGAAAAGGGAAAATAGAAAATCGATAAGCCGCAGGAGCAGGAGGACGAAGATTGAAAGATGGTGTGGATGGGATTTAAAGGCTGGGGAGGAGGTGGCATTTGAGAGAGATTGCGGAGTAGCTTAGGGTGCCGACGGCGAGGGGCCGCCCATGAGAACGCATCGATGGAGGCGATGTCAGATGGTGGGACGGGACAGCAGCTCCCAGAGGAGTCAGGCTTGTCTCCTGAGACATTTGGGGTCGTGGGTTTTCTGACTTCACCTGAGACACGCGCGCATCGAGTCATCTTCTGTTATTGAGACCTGTCTATTTTCTCTCTCTTCTCATCTGGAAACACGTCCCAGGAACTGGCAATTTTTGACACGCCATGTGCCTCACTGTCCACAAGAAAGAGGAGGACAATCACTTTGTCAATGAGTTATTTTTTCAAGGTGATAGTCTGCTACAATGAAAACAAGTTGATCTGTCAGTCCTCAATCAGAATGCAGTGTCCTTGGCTATTGTTGTCAAGTCACTTCGGGAACAGGCCGGGGGGGGGCATGATTGATTCATTTTATTCACCCACTCGTTCCTATTCAGGGTTACAAGGATATTGAATAGATCCCATCATGCAACAGAAAGCACTGGAAGGCAAGAAAACAATCTTTGTTTTACTGCAGGTCAGAGAGTCACAGAACTAAATACAGATAGAAAACACTCAGGAGCCTTCAGTTGAGCACAGTCCTCCCCTAATGCTGCACTTCCACTGTGAAAGCCACTGATTTTATGAGCTGGAGTGGAAGATTCTGGATCCAGTAACATGAACACAACATAATACACATCAGGAGAATCAAAGATCAATAATGACTGTAGAAAAACACTTCAAACTCTTATTCGATGTTCAGGCAACTTTTCTACATTTCTCATGTTCCCCAGTGTTGGCCGGACCGTAAGAGAGGAGTGAGGAGTCTGTCACACTGGCTTCCTGCTGCCACTTGCTTCCAGTTCAAAGCTCTGGTGCAGACAATGAAGGGAACTGCTCCTTCACACCCCCAAGCCACAACTCAACCCAGTTGGTCAGTTGTGTTCTGGCCCCCAGTGGATGGAAGAAGCTCCCAGGAGTCAACAACAAGAATCACTGCCCATCTCCCACCTCAGGCAGAAATCCTGAAAAACTGTTCATCTCAGACGTTGGAATTTGGAGCTGGGAATGACATCACGTCCGAGTTGACCATGTTCCAGTTACCAGTTGGTAACAACAGACTACGTGATAGTTTGTACATGATTGCAACATAACAACATGACTGTAGAAGTTGCACAACACTCATTGCATTTACATGGACACTTTTGCCTCTTTCCGGTTGAATTCATTCCAAATGAGTCTTTTGGTTTATCTGTTTACATGTGACATGATCGGGTGTTTACATGAGCCACTGCAGAATTCAGAATAAACCAAATAAACTGTGATGTTTGCAGTCAACTTTTGGTGGTCAAATTTGTTGAAATTTCTGGTTTTCCTACCATCAAGGCGATTGACGATGTTTAATTCATGAAGTATTTTAAAGAGGAACTATGCAAGTCTGTTATTTTTCCACTGTTTTGCTAACCCTCCTCCAGGCCATGTGCATTTGTTTTTAACGAAGCTGGGGAAAAAAGCAATCATTGGAGCGCTGGATAACATTACAGTGATCCAACATTTATATCTGTGTAGTCTTAACCATCATAAACAAAAGATTATGAGTTACGGAGCGCGTTTGTGTCGCGGTGCCACCGAGACGAGAGCTGGGACATCAGGCGGAGGCCAAGTGCTGTACTGAAGTTGCAAGGTTGGTTTTCAGCCCAGAGATGCCAGGTGGAGGACAGAGAGCCTCCATTCTCCCTGGTAACATGTTACAAGTCATGTATGTGACCATCACAATTACTCCAAAGCTGTTTAATTAAGGTAAAAATGTAGCATCCTGCACAGTTCCTCTTTATGTAAAAACAAACTTTCTGCCAAGGACCAGTTTTGCTTAGCAGCCGCCATCTTGCAGTGATTAAGTCATCATAGAGCATGCGCAGTAACAGCGTAGCCACACACAAACCGATTGACCGTTTACATGACACAACATTTACATTTCTTTTGGTTTTAGAAAAGGTTTATTCCACCTCTGTGAAACTGAACGCACTTTCATTCAGTTTGGGCATGTTTCTTCTGATTGAGGTGTTAATATGGAGTAGTATTATTCGGTTTGGGCTTTTAAACCGAGTAAAACTGGAATATTTGTGTCCATGTAAATGCACCAACTGTAGGTGCAGCTAATTCAATGACACGAAAGACAAAGTGGCTGATAAATAGTGTCATGTACAGCTTTTACTGTCTGTTGATGAAGCCATCTTGGTTACTGAAAGTCCTCTGAGTGTCTGAGTTGAAATTCTGACTTCTGCAGTCATTTTTGATGACGCAGGTGACTGGGAACAAATCTGAGTAATATTGCTATGTGTTGCAAATTCCAGCATAGGTATCGATTTTAAAGACATACAGTATTACAGACAACTCTTGGACAAAGGTGACAGAGGAATATAATATTTCCCAAATTCCCATTCAACAACAAAACTTTGCATGTGTGTTTTCAACTTTTCTCTCAGACTCTTATCTTCATTCTTCACACAACTGTTCTTGTCACTCATCTGTTCAGTTGTTACTTTGTTTATCTGTTCAGCATTGTGAATGCCGTCAAGGAGAAACCGTATGAGTGTGTCATCATTCCCATTATTCTCTATGATGCATGATTGATGACTTTTGCTTTGACCGTCAAATGTGACTATTCCAAACAGCTTTAAATATTTGAGCTGTCACTTGAAGTTTCAGTGCTCAGCTTTACACCAGCTCTGATCAGAGCTCTCTTCAGGTCTGATCTGCCCCTTGTTGCATTGGTACTCTACACTTGTGCATGCACACATTTGTAGTTAAAACATGTTGCAAATTGCAATTCACAATCATCCATGAATGAACCAGGATTAATTACGTACCTTTGAAGATTTTAGGTGGTGGGTGACCAAACCATCTCATCGGCATTCGTCGGTGTACAGCAGGCATGGGGAAACTATTCCACAAAGGGCCGTGTGGCTGCAGGTTTTTGTTCCAACCAACCAAGAGCACACAGTTTGACCAATCAGCTGTCTGAAGACTGAGATCAGTTGATTGAATGAGTCAAGTCTGATGTGCTGCTGCTTGGTTGTAAAGAAAACCTGCAGCCACACGGCCCTTTGTGGAATAGGCCCCCCATGCCTGGTGTACAAGCTGTAGTTCAGCATGAACAGGAACAATCCTGGACAATGTTAAGTCGCAACTACAGGTCTGTAAAGCTGAAAAGTATTCAGCTATTAACTATCTTTACAAACACGTGGGCGACTCTGGAAGGTGCTCAACCATCAGTAGCAGCTTAGGGATCAGCGTCGTACCCAAGGTGATTGTCACATGAAAAAAAAGCAGTGAGTGTTAGGGTGGGTATTGCACCTGAACCATTTTTGTCCACTGAGCCACCACTTCAACAGCTGCAATGGTTTGATTTCATTGGCAAATAATCTGCTTCCACTTCATCCGTTCTAAGGCACAATAAGTCACATGGATGCCTCTGAATGCACAATACCAGGGAGACTTATAAATTATTCTCCATTTGTCAGAATGAGTGATCGTAAATCGGAGGCATCCAGCGATGGTGATGGTGATGCATTTCTCCTCTCTTGGTCCACACAGTGATTATAACTCCCAATTGGTTCTTATATTACATCACTGGAAAGCTTGCCAGTGCTCAGGGCGTGCATTACTTACGAACTAATGTACCCTCCCAGCCCAGATATACTATCCCCGTGCCCTAATGTTGCCTGCTGCTTTATGGCTGTTCTTTGCCTGCATACTGATGTTCTCTCATCATGTTTGGTAAAGTGAGGAATGATAAACAAACACTCACACACGAAGACACACTAACTCATTTTCCTCTCCTCCTGTCTGTCCCTCCGCCTGCCTGTCTCTTCTATCTCCTCATCCCGTTCAGCCTCAGCGCTTCCAAGGAAGACCTAATGAATATTTCCCTTTGAGTGGGAGAGTGTAAAACAAACACGAGCCTGGATCTCCTTTCCCTTCGTGTGGCTCCTTGGAGGGAAAATGTGAGATGCATGAAAAGGCTGAGACAGAAGAGCACATACAGTATTTTGGCATCTGCGCTGCCTCCTCTCACCAAATTCTCTCCAGTCCTATGATCATCTCCAACAACATGGTGAACACTGCTGGCACCGAGCAGGGCCTGAAGCTGATGAGATGAAGACACCCATGTAAAGGTGCGTTCACACCAGACGCGGCGCAACTTTTCGCCTCGCTTTACTCATGCGAGTTTGACCACGGGAGCATATGTCTTTACTCATGCGAATAGGCCTACGCGAGTACAAACAACTCACGCCATCATGTCTGGGTTAATAATATCATCTGAGGTGCACACAGCTCAGTGAATTTCACCAACTTCTCCAGGACCTGTGTCCAGCGCTCACTAGGGCCCAGCTTATTACCTGTAGGATCGGTGTCTCCGCAGAACACCAACCTCCATTTCCGCTGCGGAGCGCTTGTCCATCTGCCCCCGGTGAGTGGCAGTTTTTGGTGTGCAAAAATCAATAAATATTTACTGTATCTGGCAAGTCACTGACGTCCTGGTGTCCTGCCTGCGGAGAATCTCAACGCTGATAGGCTGTCCTGACACAGCGTCACGTGAATATTTCGCTGAAGTTGAACTTTTTGAACTGGCACAAATACGCATGGTGGCAGCTGCATATTCACGTCGCCCTGAGCCCATTATTCGCACCACCGACACGTGTATTCGCATCTTTGCACTGAAGAATTTGCTTTGCGTCCAGTGTGAACGCACCGTAACAGCTTCTCTGCCTCTCAGACTGAGCTGTTGATAGGTCCGCATTTAGATGAAATGTAACACAGATGCCTTCATCTGGAAAAAGTGAGGAAATTACAGACCTTTTGGGGCAGAACTCTGTTTTGTGCTGTGACCACACTTTTGACCTTCGACCCCCCATAATCCAAATGCCAAATGAATAAGTTCTTTTGTGGTGTACTGAAATAACATGTCTTTAACGATGTATGGATGGACAACCTGAAACAATATGCATAAAACACTTGAAGCCTGTGGCCTTTTTCAGTAATTCTTTATGACCGAGAGGTTGGTTTGGTGCAACTTGCTCATCGTAGCTGGTGTCATGCCCAGAGCTTCAGTGTGTAACCTGGAATGCCCTCCCTCCATCATCCCCTGATCTCTAGCACCTGCTGAATGACCTTTAAAAACCTGCACTAAGCTCCACCCACTCTCTCTGTCACAAATTGCAGCCAGGATCACTTGCTTTGTTCCAGCCTCCACCTTTGTTTTCCTTTGTCACCTTTTGTCCATTTTATTATTAATGACCTTTGCTTTGTGAATCATTGATGCTGTTTCCCTTGAGACAGAGCTGTAACAATTGATATAAGGCCATTTAACAGGTTCCCTTTGAAACAAATCAGCTATTGAAACTCCACTTATGCTTCTTAAAGCTGATCAAATCTGCTGGTGACAGTCGTCATTTCAGACAGGAAAATCCAGGGCTGTGGCCTAGAAATGAGAGTCCTGCTTTCATTTACTGCTGTGTGAAACTGAAAACTTGTTTGAAAAACTACTGCAAATTTTGAGTAATAAATCTGTAAATAAATCTGGAACGCTTGACAGGTCTGACAACAGTAACTGTCTGAACAAACGGTCAATTGACCAACAATCATCTTCAGTGTTGTTATTTTTGGAAGGAATACCTCCTCCTCATATCCTCCACTCTGAGCCTTGTAAGCCTTGTAGCAACAAAATGATGTCAGAAAACTCATAAAGTGTGCTGGGTCAGAGACTGAAAGATAAACTCGCAGCTTGTAACAGCCTCTTTTGTGCCAGGAGAACACATTATGTCGGCTTGCACGTGCAGAAAGAGTTAAGATCTTTTAGAAAGAGAGAGTGAGAGGAGGAGGAGGAAGCATTTACATAATGGTTTTTATGCAGTGACTTGCACATAAAAGATCTATCTCACTCATAATGTGCAGCTGAATAATAAAGATCCATGTGAACTCAGCTTCTTCCAACCACATCGCTGGTTCTCCTGGGTGGCTATTCAGTGCAGCAGGCCTACCCGTGGCCACGCCTGGTGTATTGACTCTGATCAAAGAGGCTCCAGCAGGGGAGATTACCCAGAGAGTGAGCACTACAGCCTGGGTCTGTGCTGGGCACAGATGGCACACAGCGAGGCTGGAGGCCCAGGGCAGGAGCTGGTGAGGAGAATCAGAGGGATGTGGGCATGGTGCTGGGGCTGTCTGGGGATAAGAGCCCCCCGGCCACTGACAGTCCATCCAAATGGATGCAATCTTACATCCCCTCAAGGGAATGGCTTGCAAATGTACCCATTCCCTTCTTCCTGCAGCGTGCCTCCATCTCCTCCATCTGATGTATGAATGAAGCCGAACAGGAGAGGGGGGGTAGAGATGAGGAAGCAGGAGGGGGAAGGAGAGAAGGATGGTGTGGTGAAGGAGAGGCAGGCAATCTCTGTGTGTCCTTTGAAGCTTGTCTTATGGCTTTTCTCTGTCAGGTCTCTCTCCAGGGACGCTCAGGGAATCTGGCTCTGGAAGGCATCCGCACTCTCAGAATCTGAGGCTGAGTTCAAGCATCCAGCCTGGAAAGTCTGTGCATGTAGTAAACAGCTCACAACATAACCTGTGACATTCACACGTCCATTAGTACAGAGACAGTGACATGTAAACAAGCCATAACAGCATGGATACACACAATGCAGTAAAGTGTATAACTAAAGTAAAACTACTGCTGAAGTGTTTTTTTTCCATGGCAGGATGTGCAGAGTTATCACCTCCACCTGCAGTGGGAAACAGAGAGGCTGTCACACACTAAACACTGAATATATTCATGCTGCATTTCCACCTACAACCGCTTCATCAGGCAAAACTCAGTCTACATAATAACACGACAGCAGTTCACTCACCTGCTTTGCTGTGGACATTTTGGAACTCACTAACACATAGCTTTACACCAACAGGCATGAGAGCAGTGAACAAAAACCTTTAGCTGGCAGCACATGCAGTTTCTCATCCACTCACCTGTTCACATGATCACAGCAACCAAGAAATTACCAGCTGCTGCAAGTGTCCGAGTGCTTTATGACCCACACACCCACCTAAACATCCTGCATGTGTGTATTCTGTTGTTCTACAACGACGAGGACTGAAAGCTTCTCTTTGAGAGGATGAGACAGTGGCGTAGGTTCAACCAGAAACAGATCAGCAAAGCAACTATTGTCACAATCTTCAGTTTCATGGTTCATGGTTGGTTTTAAGACAAAACACTGATTGTTGAACAGAAAATAAACAACTCACTTAGTTGTTTAAATAATTTATCAAAAATATTAATTTATGAGAATTTGCTGCTTTTTTCTCTTTTATTTCACTTTGGAAAAAATCTTGTATATGTAATTGTGCCCCGGGAAGTGAACCCACTGAATATCAAAGAAAACACAAACAAATTCAGAAAACATACTGTAAATACACACACCACAATAAAATACACAAATACCCTGGAAGGAGCTCAGATGACAGGTGAAGTTTTAAAGTGGTAAAACTGGCTGATACATATAATGCACGGGCACTGGCAGATCAATGCTTTTAGCTTCAAAGGTCAAAACCACTGGACAGTGTGTCTCAACACATTTGTGTCTACAACACATGTAATAAATGGATGAACATTTTTATGAATACTGTGTGTCCACTAAGAAGACATCAATTGAAAATATGTTGAGTTGAGTTGAGCCAAATATGTGGTTTGAAGTTGATTATGTTTTACTAAAGTTCATGTTTGCTGCCTTCACACACATGTAGTTAAAGATGAAAACGTCCCCAGCTCTTTGTTGTGTGTCTTGCGTAACATATGATCACAGTCAACATGAATATGAAAAGGACCAATGGGGTTTTAAAACCTAAATTTTCCAGTGAGCAGAATTGCCTGTGTTTGTGCCTGAGCTCCAATCTTTTCTGCAGAGGTCTCCAGGCAAAAGCCTATCTTTAGCCTGCTGTGTGATTGTGACACAGCTCTGTAGGCCTTGTTTAGTCCCCTAGTGCAGAACTAATGTGCTTCAGATCAATAGTAGCTCAGAGGCAGGGCTGAGATGAAGTCCACACAGCAGCAGCAGAAACATGGTTGCTGCACCACCGTACTATCCCTCCTCATTCCTACCACAAACCTCACGCTGCCCCTGTTTAATCAAACTTTTAAAAGCTTACAACAAATGAAGTGAACCTCAGCTGCAGAGAGAAACACGCTGGGAACAGGTGAACTTTTTATTTGCTGTGATGGGTTTTCAGTGTGACATATTTTCTCCCAAACGTCCACACTGATTGTCTTTTCTTCTTTCAATTTCTGCGAGGCAATGCATGTATGGTATTCTTCAAGCTTGGTAGGGACTAAATAGCCTTATCTGAGTCTGCCTCGAGAATTGTGTACGGCGTGTCAGAGACGATTGTTTTCGCAGGACATCACAGGCAGATGGACAGATACTGCCGTATGCCGACTCCTTGTCAATTCTCAAAGCGGCGGCGTGTGCGTTCACTGTGTGTTATCAGGCAGGAGATTGATTTCTGTGTCCATCTTGTTTGCCCTTCCCTTTGTGTTTCAAAGCTCAATTTAGAGAGGCCTATGATGTATTGACGCGCGCACCGTGAATTACCCTGCTAAAAGATGCAAGCGCACAAAACATCTTGCAGAAACAGATAGGTTCTGTCCTTCCATTTGTGACGGCGGGTTGTTGCCGTTCAGGGCACGTCCTCAGTGTGTGATGTCTCGCAGAGATGAGCCTAATGTTTGGCAGCCAAACGTCTGACTGCAGCAGCACTAACTAGATCAAGCTGCACTAAAATAGGATGTCAATGGTGAATAATATGAAGAAACTATTTGCCTCATGGCGAAGGTTTTTTTTCCTCTTCTTTTTTTTCCAGCTCTATTCGCCTTGCTAACGCATTCATCACAGAGCAACACAATAAGCAACCAAACACCATCACTCTACAGCAGATGCCCCTACTTTCTCTCTCTCTCTCTCTCTCTCTCTCTCTCTCTCCCTCTCTGTCTCTCTCTATCTCTCTCTCTCTTTTTGTCTCTCTTTATCCACTCTCCCTCCATAAACCCGGGCCTTTACTTCATTACCTCGACAGGCCGTTTGTAGGCCTGAATGCTGCACATCTAATTAAGAAACTTGCTTAATTAAAAAAGAGGCAATAAGGCTTTAATGGTGACAGAAAATAATGACTATGTCGGAGAGGGACCCAGTAATGACCAAATGAAATACTTATGCAGTGGAGGGGGAAGTGTAAACATAGCTAGTCTTCCACATACTCCACTGCCATCTGCTACAGCCGCAGCCAGGACCTGCAAAAACCTCAGCCAGCCGCCATTGTTGTTTGGTCAGGAGGACAAATGAGATAGTTAGTGGCTGTAATAGATGTGGCTGTAAAAAAGCTACCATGGCCGTATTAGCTGTGCTCCCTCGCCCATCAAGAAGTGAGCAGAATATTAGCCAGCGAAGGCCTTGAGGAGCGGAGAGGCACGTCTGCAGCATACAGAGGAGCATCCAGCTAAATGCCAGCAGGCCAAAGTCATTTATCTCCCCATAATGTTTCGCGACTATTATTATGCTCATTCATTTTCTGTGATGTACAGAGAGGAGAGTTCAGCGGTGTCACGTGGTTCTAATATTGTGAAGTGTGCAGAGCTTTTTGATGCTAATTGTCAGACGTTTGACCCTGGTCCCCCGAAAGCTGGGATCAAACTGGAAGACATTTAAACCCTGTGTGAAGGACTCAACCTTGAATACCTGAGGTATGGGCATTACAGTTGTTAATATTCAGATTACAGACTCTAATAGTCTGAAACTAGAGAATTACACTCAGCTGTTCATTTGTAAAAATCTAAATCTCTAACAGAATCACAGCTGCAGCCGATGTGAGGCTGAAAGATACCACACACTCTCCAGATTCAGGCGTTAAGGCCAAATCAAGCCTATACTGGGTCCATGATTATCAATCAGTTGATAAAACATTGACAATCTAATTCTGACACAAACATCCAGTATACAAAGAAATGCAGAAGTGTGCAACACCCTGTGGACCTGACCCAAACTTACTCCACATGGTGGCTCCATGTGACTTTTTCAGGCTGTGCCCAGTCACCTGAAGCTTAGCAATGAGCTCTCCTCCCAGGCCTGACTGCAGGAGGTGGAGGCTGAACAGATTTATGCTCTGACCCACACCACAGTGGTCATGGGCTTGGCGTGGTGACAGAGAGACTGAGGTTTAGGTTAGCCGTAGAGATAGGGCAAGGAGCTGGAGGCAGCTCAGAGGGGCTGCGTCTTTGTGTCGATACAAGTCTGTTCAGGTGGCTCAGGCATCTGATCAGGATTCCTCCTGGGTACCCTCCTTTGGAGGTCTTAAGGGCACATCCAGCTGGTAGGAGATTATATATCTCATCTGGCCTGGAAACGCCTCAGGAGGAGCTGGGAAACATCACTGGAGGGAGGGACATCGGCCTTACTTAACCTGCTGCAACCACAACCCAGCCCTGGATAAGCAGCAGAGAACTGATGGAAATAAGGCACAGTTTAAACTTTTAAACTGCAAAAACCACAACAACAATTTTTTATTCATTGCTTCAATTTAGTTTTACTTACTTGTAAGCCCATGTAGACATGTGTGTTTGTATGTACAAAATGTTATGGAGCACTTCACTCAGTTTGTGCTGTGAAATTTATATTTCAATCTGACTTTTGGAAAATGTGTCATTCACTGACGACCATTCGTGGAAAGAAACTGCCCAGACTATTAAAGTGGTCATTGCTAAATGATGAAATCAAGACAGCACTCATATACCAACCCCCACATGTAAATCATCGGTGACACCAAACAGAATAAACCTAAAGATCCACAAAAGAAAAAGAAACTGTGCATTGACTACTGCTAGATAAAAGCAAGTATCATTTAGTCCAAAAATGAAACCTCACAGCATGTGGTTGAAAGTCCAGAAATGGATTCGGGGTAAGAGGAGAAGCTGAGTTGGCACAATAGATGATTGGATGAACAAAGTAATGACTGGGGGGCAGGTGTGCACACAGAGTAGCTGATTAGGCACCTGGGAGCAGGCTCGGGCTGGTGTCGACATGTTACAGTAGCAAAGTACAGGTGTAAATAATAGAGTTTATACAGGCTGCTTGAGGCAGCTCATTCACAGTTACACTGTCATGACCTACTGGGACACTTGAGTAGATCAAAGTCATTCTTAATGATGACGATGTTGGTAACTCCTGTACCTCATCTGCCATGACAAGCTGCCAGCTACCAGCTCAAGCTGCTCAAGCTGCTCAAGCTGCTCAAGCTGCTCAAGCTGCTTCCCAGCTACCAGCTTGGCAACTTGTGATTTATACATGATCAGCGATTCCTCCCCAAAACTGGGGTGAAATATATATTTTTTTTCCTTGATGATGCATCATAGTAAAAATTGAATATTCATACTGATGGCTTGGGTAATTTGAGATGGGGTTATGTGATGTACAGTCATCTACCAGTTTGGAGAAGATTTAGCACTGCTCAGAGAGTCATGTCCGAGCAAGAATCAGCACCACTGATGTGAAAATAACCCCTTTGAATTTATGGGCAATAAAACATACTCTTTGTCTACTGAATACATATCTCTGCTGTAAATGTGGTGAACAAAGGTTATCATGTGAGTGACGACTGTTCCAATCCAATATCCAATAACTGTTATTCTGCAAAACGTGGTCTCACTTTAAGGCAAGTGTAGAGTAGCGTTTAAATACGAGGCACCCCCTTATATTTGTTTATTGTTTATTTGTTTATATTTATACTTGTTCATTCATAGTTACATTTACAGTTACAGTGATTGGGTCAGCAGATAAACTATGTTTATGTTTTAAGGTTGTTGATTAGTAGCTATGTGTAAGCTTGCTGGTGATGAATCAGGACATCATCGTGTCCTTACCACTTCTCGACAGCAGAGGGAGTTTGTATGTTGCTGACACGGACTGAGAGCGGAAGAGGAGATAAATTGGTTCGGTTGTTGACATGCTCGAAAATAAACAGGCCAACCTGAAGCTACAGCCTCCGTGAAGTGTGTTACAAAAATTGGTGTCAGAAGTGGGATCAGCGGTGCTTCTGAAAAGGGTGAAACCACGTCGAAATGGAGCTGGAAAGACTGCAGGACGAGTTGAGTGAGTCCCTGGTGCAGCTACAGTGTGAGCAGCTACAAGAACTGTGTTTTCATGCTAAAGTCGCTACGGAAATAGGGTCAAAGAAGCACACGCTGATAAGATTAATTAGCCAGACGGCTGATACAGCCATAGACGATGAAGAAGAGGAGGTGGCATCTGCATTTTTGGTCCGGTTGATTGCAACCGCTAAAGAAATAAAAGAAAAAGATGAACGGACACATAGGACGGATGAAGACAGTGCTAGTGAGGACGTTGCTACATTGGCACGTCTCCAGGAGCAATATGCGGCACTCCAGCTGAGTTTTCAAGATGCTGCAAAGACATTGGAAAAGGAAATGACCAAGCTAACAAAGAAAGTAAGCACGCAGCAACCTAGCAATGTGCTGTTACATCAACAAGCTACCCCATTAGCCACCCAACCACCAGAAGTGATAATTAAGAGGGAATTTAAAATAAATGGGCAGATTGGAGAAAGGGGGCAGAAAGATAAGCTGTCATATTCTAACTTGGTCCATCAGATTGACATGGGGGTAAAGAAAAAACACAGTGAGGCAGAAATTATTGAAGCTGTGGTAAGGGCCATAAGCCCAGGGCTGAACTTGCGGGATATGTTGGAAATCAAGTCTGACCTCACTCTTGCCCAACTGCGCACCATTTTAAGGGGCCACTACAAAGAAGATAGCTCCACTGACCTATACCATCGCCTGATAAACATCACTCAGGACAACAATGAGTCACCCCAGAACTTCCTCTTCAGGGCCATAGAGCTGAAGGAGAGACTGTTAGTTGCATCCAGAGAACCCGGTGCCGATGAACAGTATGGCCGTGACTTAGTGCAAAAGAAGTTCCTTAGAGCTGTGGGGACGGGACTCATAAGTGACAATGTAAAATACCAGCTCAAAACTTACCTGGATGATGTAACCGTCACTGATGATGTGTTGATCGCAAAGACAAATGAGGCAGCCAGTCTTGAGTGGGAAAGACAACAGAAATTCAAAAAGAACAGCAAAGAACTAAAAGTGAGAGAAATCAAAGCTGACGCACAGGCAATTCCAGAGGCCACAGTGGGAGCAGTTGGTGGTCAAGAACGGGCATCCTCCACATTCACAAAAGGTAAAGCAGTCAAAACACAACCACCCGTGACTCATGCAGATTCTGAACTCCTTGCCATAATCAAACAGTTAAAAGGAGAAGTGGAAGAAATTAAAAAAGTCATGTTTGAGTCTCCTAGATCTTCGGTGCAGCAGCGAGCAAGCGGGAGACGTGCCTGCAGAACCTGCCAAGACAACAATAAAGGAGAACAATGCAACCATTGCTTCAAATGCGGACAAAGTGGTCATCTGTCTCGGGGTTGTCGGACCGGTAGGAGAAATCCTGAAAAACCAGGACACGTAGATATGTCGGCTAACACTGTGACAGCCATCCCAACACCACCTGCCGAAAAAGACAATCAGAATGAACAGTATAGAGACATGTACAAGTTAGTCACTGACAGAATTCAACAGTTAGAAGCAAAAATGGCAGTTGAAGCACACAACACTGCTTTACAAAAAAATGAAGTAGTTAGTGTCAATCTCATTTCCCCAAAACAAAGAGCACAGCTACTCAGCCTAGTTGGGAGAAAGTGCATCATCACTTGCCGGATAGAGGAGGTTGAAACCAAGGCTTTATGGGATACTGGGTCACAAGTTTGTCTCATGAATGAGAAATGGAGACAACAGCAAATTCCACATGCTGCAGTCAGGGATCTAGCTGAGATTGTAGACCCAGATCTCTTAAATGCACGAGCAGTGAATCAGACACCAATTCCTTTTTCTGGGTGGGTCGAAATCACGTTCAAGTTACCATCAGAGAACGGCAAACAGCTAGAACTCCTAGTGCCAGTTTTGGTATCAGAGGAAGATGGGGTGGCAGAGCAGCCAATCATTGGGTATAATGTGATTGAGTATGTGTTAGCAAGGGGCATAGAACCACCATGTGTTGTCACAGATGCAGTCAGTACAGCATTCTCCTTCGACTGTAAAAAAACAGAGGTATTTCTGAAAATAATGAGAGGCAGGGACGATGGGCTTGGTGAAGGCACTGTAAAAGTGGGTAGGGAGATTACATCTATTCCAGCAGGCCAGACAAGAACAGTGAAGTGTAGTGTTAGAGCAGGCACACTCCCGGAGCAACAAGATGTTTCATTTGAACCCTGTCCACCTGCTCTGTTGCCGGATGGGATAAAAATGGAAGAAGGGATAGTGCGTCTGCAGAGAGGGAGCTGGTCACGTGTCAATATTCCAGTCACAAACAGCACTACACATAACATCCTGTTACCCCCAAGAACCATATTGGGACAAACACAGTGGGTTAAAACCGTCTACCCTGCAGATACAAAGCCAGTTGAAGTTCATCAGACAGAGGCAGAGACGCTAAAGGCAGGACAGACACCAGCATTCAAAATAGGAAATGGGGAAAAGACACAAAGATGTGAAACAAAGGATGAGCTTGAACACAAGTGGGACCCACCTGTTCCCCTTAGTCACCTCCCCCTGCCACAACAGCAGCAGGTCAAACAGCTTCTGAGAGAGGAATGTGGAGCTTTTGCTCGGGATGAATATGATGTGGGCACCATCCCCTCGCTGCAGCTCAAGATCCGCCTCAGTGATCCTGCACCTGTAAGACGCACATACATTTCAGTCCCTAAGCCCCTTCACAAAGAAGTTAAAGAGTACTTGGAGGACTTGTTAAACAGAGGCTGGATAACAAAGTCCAAGTCACCATACTCCAGTCCTATCGTTTGTGTGCGGAAAAAGGATGGGAGTCTCCGTCTGTGCATCGACTATAGAGAGTTAAATAAAAAGTCCATCCCTGACCGCCATCCAATACCCCGCATACAAGATATGCTCAACAGCTTAAGAGGAAGTTCTTGGTTTTCAGTCCTGGACCAAGGAAAAGCCTATCACCAGGGCTTCCTTGAAGAGTCAAGCCGTCCTCCCACCGCATTTATTACACCCTGGGGTCTGTATGAGTGGGTGAGAATCCCTTTCGGGTTATCATCTGCTCCAGCAGAGTTTCAGAGATCAATGGAGGAATGCTTGACGGGCCTCAGGGATGAAATATGCTTGCCCTACCTGGATGACAATTTGTCCATTCTCAAACATTTGAAGATCACCTGAAAGATTTGAGGAGTGTGCTGCGCAGTTATCAACGCCATGGGGTCAAGCTAACCCCCAGAAAATGTGAAATATTTACAAATCAAGTGAGATTTCTGGGGAGGCTGGTCACCCAAGATGGTCACACCATGGACCCAGCAGACGTTGCTCCAGTGCAGGCCCTGAAGCAGCGGACACCGACCACAATAGGGGAGTTAAGAAAACTTCTGGGATTTATATCATATTATCGCAGTTACATCCCAAACTTTTCACGCATCGCAAAGCCTCTCTATGATCTTCTCTCCTCAGATAAATCAGCAAAGGGGAAGAACAGACAAACTCGACGAGACAGGAAGAGACAACCAGGTGGAGGCCAGTTGCCATCCTCTCATCCGATCGCATGGTCAGCAGAACATCAAGAGGTACTCTGCCAGCTCATAGACTTTCTCTCTCAGCCACCAGTGTTGGGGTATCCTGACTTTGAACAGCCATTCACCTTACATTGTGATGCCTCACAAGAGGGGCTGGGGGCGGTGCTTTACCAACGACAGCAGGGAAAATTAGTAGTGGTTGCGTATGGGTCCAGAACTTTGACAGCCCCAGAGAAAAATTACCATCTTCACTCTGGGAAGCTGGAATTCCTAGCCATGAAGTGGGCAATATGTGAGAGGTTCAGGGATTATCTCTTTTATTCGCCACCATTCACAGTCTATACAGATAACAATCCCCTCACGTATGTGCTCACTTCAGCCAAGCTAAATGCAACCACCCACAGATGGGTGGCTGAGCTCGCTGATTTCCAGTTCTCCATCAAGTACCGCCCTGGCAGAGTTAATGGGGATGCTGATGGTCTCTCGCGCATGCCTATGGATATGGAGCAGTACATGTCGACATGCACCCAAGTTGTACAGCCTGATGTGATGAACAGTGTTACTCAGGCTGTGATGGTTTCACAAGAGGGTGACCCGTGGCTCTGCCCGGTGACCATTGCTACAGCTTTAGAAGAAGAAAGCAATGAGGTGAAATCCGTGGGGGAGATCCCTAAAACAGTGCTGAGAGAGGCTCAAAAAGAGGACCCTGTGATTGGAGTGGTGTTCAAATATGTGACATCAAAGCAGTGGCCAAAGTGGGGAAAATGCCCCCAAAATCACAAAATAGCAGCTTTGGTAAGAGAGAGATATAAACTGCACCTCGCTGATGATGGATTGTTGTACAGAGAGACAGCCAGTCGTTCACAACTGCTCCTTCCTCAAAAGTACCATCAGTTGGTTTACAAAGAACTCCATGAAGAGATGGGCCATCTTGGAGTAGAGAGAGTAGTAAACCTCATCAGAGACCGCTTTCATTGGCCTCACATGCAAAAGGATGTTGAACATTACATCACAAGAGTCTGCAGCTGTCTGAAAAACAAGCGTCCAAGCCGACCAACCAGAGCCCCACTCACAAATATCATCACAACATATCCTTTCGAGTTGGTTTCTATTGATTTCTTGCACCTAGAAAAATCTAGGGGAGGATATGAATATATCCTGGTTGTGATGGATCATTTTACACGGTTTGCCCAGGCTTATCCCTGCCGCAATAAAGCAGCTAAGACAGCCGCAGAGAAGATATATGGAGATTTTGTGCTAAGATTTGGGTTCCCCACAAGACTCCATCATGACCAGGGCAAAGAATTTGAAAATAAGCTGTTTGCCAAGCTAGAAGAGTTCAGTGGAGTGAGGGGGTCCAGGACTACGCCATACCACCCGCAGGGGAATGGCCAGGTGGAAAGATTCAACAGGACACTTTTAGCCATGCTCAGGAACTTGCCCGAGGCTGCTAAGGCAGATTGGAAGTCCTCACTAGCAAAAGTGGTCCATGCCTTTAATTGCACGCGCAACGAAGCCACTGGCTATGCACCCTATTTCCTCCTGTTTGGTCGCAACCCCAGACTCCCTATTGACCTCATGTTTGGCCTCACAGCAAAAGATCAGAGCTCATCCCACGGAGACTATGCTGAGAAGTGGAGGACAAGAATGACTGAAGCCTACAAGTTGGCATCCAAATCAGCCTGTAAAGAGGGAATGAGAGGAAAAACACTTTATGACAGGAAGGTACATGGTGCTGAGTTGTCACCAGGATGCAGAGTGCTGGTCCGGAACCTGAATGAAAAAGGTGGTCCAGGGAAATTGAGATCATTCTGGGAGGACAGAGTATATGTTGTCACACAGAGGAAGCACCCAGACAGTCCAGTGTACGAACTCAAACCAGAAAATGGAAAGGGACGTGTGAGAGTCATGCACAGGAATCTGATGTTACCTTGTGACTTCCTCCCTGTTGAAGAAGTGGGCTCACCTCCTACACCTGGAAAAAAGAGGCAGATAAAAAACAAACAGAGGCATGAGGACAAAGGATGCAGCTCAGGAGATGATGATGAGGACAGCTGGCAAGCTATCATCGGACTGAAACAGGGGTCTAACAGACAAGTAGAAAGTACTCTGGGGGCAGAGGCGCACGAAGACATGGTGGATGAAGTATTAGAGTCGCCAGAACAGGATGTTGAGACATCACACACTCAGAGGGAAGAGCAGTCTCCTGGATCGGCGTCCGATGATGGGGAGGAGGATCCTGGTCGTCCTCCTGTCCCACAGAGAAAGTATCCTTTCAGAATGAGAAAACCAAAAATGGTGTTTACTTACCATAGGTTAGGACAGCCTACCACGTCACATGATTGAGTAGAGAACAGATTTATAAGAAAAGTTTGAATATGTTGTAACATGTTATTTAGTAGTTTATATGAATAGTGTTATACAGGTTATCTAACTAAACATAAGCACTTCTTATTTGAAATGTCAGACAGTGAGGTGACCTTAGAAACTGTGTCACATGTTGATTTAGACAGGAGGTTATTTCTATGTAAAGTACCTTACTCTCAGGAAAGATGCAGATACCCGCGCCCATGGCGGAGGTGGCAGTGGACTGTTATCGTGCACAATAACGTCTGCTGGAAACATGTGACATTAACAGGAGATGGATGTCATGTGATAGACTGTTTGCAGTTGTGCATCGTCATGGACATTGATGAACTCTTGACTCCTTCATAGACATGAACTTCCTTTATGCAATGCATTCACACTACATGTGCACTGTTGGATCACAATGTGAACTGAACATCTCATAATGTCGGGACGCCATTTCATTTTGGAGGGGAGAGTGTAGAGTAGCGTTTAAATACGAGGCACCCCCTTATATTTGTTTATTGTTTATTTGTTTATATTTATACTTGTTCATTCATAGTTACATTTACAGTTACAGTGATTGGGTCAGCAGATAAACTATGTTTATGTTTTAAGGTTGTTGATTAGTAGCTATGTGTAAGCTTGCTGGTGATGAATCAGGACATCATCGTGTCCTTACCACTTCTCGACAGCAGAGGGAGTTTGTATGTTGCTGACACGGACTGAGAGCGGAAGAGGAGATAAATTGGTTCGGTTGTTGACATGCTCGAAAATAAACAGGCCAACCTGAAGCTACAGCCTCCGTGAAGTGTGTTACACAAGGCAAAGCAATTTAATTTGTATAGCCCATTTTTACAAACAGTTTGTCTCAAAGGGCTTTACACAGCATCATGACAACATCCTCTGCCCTTAGACCCTCACATCGACTGAGGAAAAACTCCCAAGAAAACCCTTTCAACAGGGAAAAATAGAGAAACCTCAGGGTGAGAGACAGAGGAGGGATCCCTCACCCAGGACGGGCAGACGTGCAATAGATGTTGTATACAGACAAAAAAAACAGTTTACAACACAGAATATGGAAAAACATGGAAATGGTCAACAAGAGCTGATGAAGGCAGCTTCTGGTGGACAGGAAAGCTTAATGGGACTATTGGATGGCAGACTGGGTTGTGAGCAGGGAGTGCAGGCCGGTTTAACAGCAGGAAAGGATTTACTTCTTACGGGAACTTGATGTGACGGTGCTTTAATTTATCCACTTATTACACAGGTAGAAAATGAATCATCAGTTCATCACTTAGAGATCATAGAGCTAATCTTTTTGGGACGAGTTGTCCCTTTAAGGAGAGCCATCATAACTTAGAAGATTGCTGCGACTTTTCCTGTGTGCACCCTGCGATATAAATACCAGCAGCATGGCTTGTGAATGCATGTAAATACCTTCATGAATGCTAATAGCACATTTACAATACAAAGCAGTGCGCTGAAGAAGGTGAAGGAGCTCGAGCGTCATGCTACATAACAGATGGTTACATCGGGCTGTAAATTTCCCTACACAAGGCCGGCAACTCTGCCATGATGTGACCCAGCCGGCGAGGAGAATGAGGGGAGGGAAGATGGAGAGGGATGAAGTCAAGGATGAGTGTGCTCTTCGCTCGGTTTAGGCCGAGCTGTGATTGGAAGGCTTGAGTTCAACAGCTTTGTTTGTTGCTGTGGTTAAGCAATAACCAATGCCTGTCTATCAGTCTGTCGGAGAGTATTTTCTGAGGCCCAGTATGGGGTGAGAGTGTTCAGGGTTAGTGTGCTGTGGTGTGAAATGGCAGCAGAGGTCACAAGCTTTCATGCATGAGAACTAGGCCACAGTAGTTTCCCTTTTAACCCAGACCTGGAAGTTGGACATGAAAGTGAGTTTCTCACATCATGATTACACACATGAAAGAGAAGAAAAATCAAAGAATTCACCTTGTTATTCGCTGTGAAAAGAACACGCTCTTCAGTCGCACAACATGCTTTTTTATTTATATATATCTATTTCATCCAGAGCTGCCCGCCTCTGCAGCACAGCTACTTTATTGTGTTTCACTGTTTCTGCATTGATTCAATGAACTAAAATGAGATGAGACACATTCATTCCCACAGGACAGGACAAAAGCTCTCCAGAGTGGATTCACTGAGTGAAGCCTCGACAGAAAAAGAAATGAAAATACTCATGCATCAAGGTTGCTTTTCCCTGCTCATGTAAAGTGGTGTGTCACTCATTAAACAGATCAGATTTTGATTCTCTCTGGAGTTATAGTAGCTTTTATTGATAATCTGAAGTAGAGTTTTACTTGAGCCCTCTCAGACACACACTCAGTAGCAAAGGTTTGCCAACAACTGTACTTGTCATTTGAACAAGTTCCCTGATTGATTTAAAAAAGAAAAAAAATCTAAAACGATCCCACTCGGTCTGACCTAGGAAAGTTTCCCCAACACTTTCAAAGCAGCACAAATTTTAACCAAAAGCTCTCAGATTCATGTAAAAGATGCAACAGCACACGGTTAAATATGCACACAGAGATTAACTGTACATCGTGTTCTGCATTGTTGAGAACACTGTACATTCATAACTGATGCACAAAGAAAATAAAACAGATTTACAAAACACACGGCACTGAAATGAGATGATTCAGTTGTTCAGGAGATTATCAGATGAGTTTAGACAAAGGTTTTATTTTCCTCTCCTGTGTGAAGCTGTGGTGAGGGTCTACATGCTCAGACTGACAATACTAACATGCCAATGTTCAGCAAACATGATGCAAACCATGTGCAAAAAGCATGTAAGCCATCTAAGCCTAGCTTACCCTGCACAAAACAGAAAGTACAGCTGAAGGTGTCATGCTTCCTGTTAGTTTAGCAGGAATAATGTTATCAATAAGACATGGGACGAAATATTTGACTTGATGCCATGATATAAACAGCAGGAAGCAGACGAGGAACATGGCAGACAAATGCACTGGTCAATCTTGATATTTGTTAGTCTTTCAGACTGATGGAATGGAAATATCTTCTTACGTCTTTTTCACTCTAGCCAAACTTTTGGACATTTTATTGCTAAAACTTGGTTAAAAAAAAAAAAAAGATGTATTTCGAGTCTGTTTTTAAGCCACCATTGTCTGATTTACTGGAGTGTAAAGAGAGATTCTTTCCTCCCTTTCCTGCCCTGAAAACCTTGGCTTTTAAACCTGGCTTCATGAAGTGTTCTGGACATGTTTGCACATCAGAATGTATTTGATTGAATATCCCTTCATTTGCATTTGTAAAAGCACTATTTCAGAAAGATTGTAAGTATTGAAGAGGGATAAGTTTCATGGTCATATTTATCAGTTGATCCGTGGTAGCTGTCAAGACTTTTCACACTAATCCACAAACATCAGCCTGCAGATCACATCAGTCAGTGGCGTTCACTCTCTGGGAGTGATGAATGTCTGCACATTTATTAATTAATGACAATCCATCCAATAGTTGAGATATTTAAGTAATTGCTATAGCAAGAACCACGGTGCCGGTGTGGCCAAAAACCTGTTCCAGCTGCATGAACACATATGCGTCCACGCCAGCAGCATTTTTTAGGGGATTCGCTACAACAGGCAGGAACAAATGTGTCAAAAATAATTTTAACGTCCTTCAGTGGCAAAGTCTGAGAGAACAGAAAACATTTCCTTATGTCTTTACTTTTCAACTCACCAGCATTTTCCAGCAGTGCTCTGATAGGGCCAGAAAACACTGATTCAGCCAGTTCAGGACATTTACATAACAGACACTCACTGTACTGAATGAGGAAGAGCTCCTGCTTTAACAGGTGATGCTGCTCTTGTTCTCTCATTGTTTATTTCCACTCACACACTTGCCTCCTCTAATGGCTGGCCGGTGTTGTCTTCCTCCCTGATAAACTGGAGTTCCACACAGCGCCATCTCTCATGTTTTGGCATCTGATGAGCGCACGCACAATGTAGTGTTAATGGGTTTGTGAGTACTGTTTTAATTTCCCATGTGGAGGCCGGGGGAGCCCGTCCTTCTGACCCTGGCGTGTGTCGGACAGCCTTTCCAGAGCTCAGCGGAGAAAAACGGCCTTATTAGCCCAGTTCATTAAAATCATTAATAGTCATGAAATGAGAGGCACCAGAGTCCAAAAGGCTTAATGCTCCATCCATATTAATTAGACACCCACAAATCTGAAGTGAGGGAAACCGGGGCTGCTGCAGCTTCTGGCCCAAACACACTCTCACACACACACACACACACACACACAAAGATGCACATGCACACATTTAAGCAACCTGCCTACTGTGGCGTAACCTCCTCACACCCCTCATCCTCCCCTCCCTCCCCCAACTGTCACCACCGCTACCCTCCTGTTACAACTCCCGATTAAATTCCATTTTAATTAAAACTGATCACATTAAGAAACTGATGTGGTTAATTAACTGGACTCTGGTGGAAGCGCCTTCCTCTACATCTGACGGCTGCATTGTAAAACACTTCCCGTGGAGGGGAGTGTAATACCCCCACCACTGGCACCCCCACTGTCTTCCACCCCCCCACCCCCATTTCACACAGTCCAGTCCTCATTTCTCTTTATATTCACTCCAAAACCCATCTGTCCTAACGAGTCGTTTAGACTCATTTTCAGGCTTCAAGGCTCTTAATTCAAGAAGGAATCTCTAGCCGGGTGACACCATGCGCTGCAATTTCTCTTGCATAAAGATTTTCTTGGCCTTGTCAGTGTCTTTAAAGGCTCTATGAGGAGAATGTGGCTCTTTAGTCACACCTAGTGGCAGCTGCAGAAAACTACAACAAAAGTAATGTAAAATATATCGTGTGGCCCCCGAACAAATCTTTTTTTATGTTTTGTATTAAACTTATATATTCTACAAACTCAGACCAGAATTCAAGCGGATTACCACCACGGACCAGTACTGACCAGAACAAAAGAGGACCAAAGTGGTTGTTTCTCTGTCGTTAGTTAGAGTAGAACAAGTAGGAGGTTCAGGGAGCCTGAAAATGAAGACCTTTCTTGGCAAACCTATTGAGCTCATGTTAACCTGGATATTTGCCTCCGAATCACCAGAAAATACTCAGAGCACATGTGTAGTTTAAAGAGCCCAGGTAAAGTAGAGTTTTTTGCAGTAAATAGACAGAACCAGTGTTTAGGTTACACCACCTGGATAGTTGGAGTTTTCTCAATATGTACATGCAGCCTGTGGACAATTTACAAGATCTGGGGATGTAGGATTTCCCCAGAAAATACACAGGCCCTGTGTGCAGTTTACAGGCCTTTCAAAATATGGTCCCACAAAGGTCCCACAAAATTTACAGTGCCAGTGGATAGTTTTAGAGGTCTGGGAAAGCTGGAGCTTTCACAGTAAATGCACAGAATCATGCAACGTGGAAATGTAGAGTTGTTCCCAAGAAAACCCACAGAGCCTGCGGGAACAGTTAAAGCCTATAGTAATGTGGAATTTGGAGAAATCTGTCTGTGTGCTTGTCTGTTTGTTCAGGAAGTCTGATGATGACCTCAGTAAAATCTGTTTGATTCTTTCTGTGTAAATTCAGTGTTTTCATTAAAAAAAACAAAAACAAAAAAAACCGTCCCTTTCTCCGTGTCATGGATGTTCTCTCCTTGTTCTCTACTTTCTATCCTCCACCTGCTCACCTTCATCACACCTTTTCCTTTTTAAGGCCCTTCCCTTTCTTTCTCTCCCCTTCCTCTGTCTTGCCCCCCCCTCGTCACTGCCTCCCTGTCTTCCTTCCTTTGCTGGCCTGCCACCACACAGCGCTCTTGCTAGCAGTTAGAAGTTATGGTTTGTGGCTGGTGAGCTGACAGCGCTACAGCAGAGGGCGAGATAAGGCTGTGACCTCTCTGGCCGGAGAGGATGAGATGAATACATTTACTCCCTGTGTGACGGGAGGCTAGGGTGGGGGAAGAGGAGGCAGGGGGAGGGAGGGGCTGAGCTGATGTGTGCCGTCTCTGGGTGCCTGGCCCCCAACTAAATCTGCTGTATCTGTAACAAGGGCTTCAGACAGCAGGGGATGGGGAAGGGGAGGGGAGGGCGGGAGGAGCAGGATGAGAGGAAGGGGCTGGGTAGTTGGGGTGTGTATGGGTACATATATGTGTGTGCATGTCTATATATATTTATATATATATAGTGTATATAGTGTGTATTGTCCCTTGGGCCTGATATTGGATGATGTTCAAAAATCAAGGCCTCCTGCCATGAGGCAACGATTCATCACATTGAATAGATAGTGTGTGTGTGTGTGTGTGTGTGTGTGTGTGGGTGTGCGTGTGCGTGTGCATGTGTGTGTGCGTGTGTGCATGTGTGAAAGAGAGAGTGAGACAGGGTCTCTGTTTGCATAGTACAGCATACTGTGTGTGTGCCTGCAGACGTGTTTTACACTATGTCTACATCTAATTTACATTTTTCGAACATACGTAACTGGGGTTTTAGCAGCTTCTTTTGTAATTTTAACACATGCATTTAACTTGAAATTGACTCAAGCAACGCTCACAAGTAAAAAAAAATGCGATAATTACTCTTGTAAGGTGTCATGTTTTTAAGATTGAGTAAATGATGAGAAAATGTTTTAAATGCCGTGGAAGTGAATGAGAATGAAAAGTCTTCCTCTGAAGACAGAAAACAGTCTGACCTACAAAGAAACTTTTCTGCATTAAAGGACCATATTCATGGTTTTGAATTATATATTATGTTGCCTATTAATTGTAAATTGCATATTTTACATCCCTGCTGACCATCATCCAATGCATACCAGATGTGTTTGAGTTTATTCATCATACACCCTCAGTGACACCAGGTCCCTTCTTGATACAGGCTATACAGGCTCCATATGAAAAATCTCCTATATGGTGTATCCAAGGACGCTCTGATATCAAAACATTATAAGTAAAGTCAAGTCAATTTTTATTTTCAAAGATCCAATTCACAACAGTTTTGTCAAGGCACTTTTCAAATAGAGCAGGTCAAGGTCCACTGGGAGCACCACTCACCTTTGAGAGGCACAAATCACAAGCAGAACTGGACTCAGGGTGGGCGACCAGCTGCATCGACCAGTTGGGTTGGGAAAGAGAGAGGGAGAGAGCAGACAAAGTCAACAAGTAAATCTTTTGCACTGATAAAATCTATTTGTTGAACAGTTAAACCAGATAATAAATCAAAGTTGACTGTTCAGTTGTTTCAATGAATTGGTGAAATGGTGTATTCTCCTTGAACGCATCAATGGTTAGCCCTGTTAACCCTGTAGGCCGAGGTGATTCACATCAGCAGCTTGTCACCCCTATTTCTTTCTAATTTTTATTTCTTTTATCTTATTTTTTTGCACCTTTTGAATGCTGCAAAAGGTGCCTTTGCAGCATTTGAGTGCTATCTTGGCACTGGTAAACATTAATGCAGGTTCAATGCTAAGTATCACAAACTGCAGATCTGCAGCAAGTTTAAGAATCGGATTGTTGAGGATCCACCTGGAACAGCAGAGGAAATCTCTACAGCAGGGAAATGTTTATTCTACCAAATGTATGATTTTAGAGGTCACAGACAAAAACCCCTTATAAGGGCCAAATCAGCAGATGAAGTACAACCGCCTCTCACTATGTGTGAATTCTTCAAACACATGATTATTAAGGCTTACTTACCAGATATCTAGCATGCTGAATAATTGGCCGACTTGCCAACTTGCTACAGCTAACAAGAGCGCAGGATACTTGTATACAAACATTGCAGTGTTGCCATTCAGATTAAAAATCAAATCTCTTAGTTCCAGCTCTCTGTGTAGAGCCAGTCAGCAAGTTGTGTAGTGTGAACTTACAGCATCTGAGACCTTTTACCTTCTATATGTATAGTCTGAAGTGAGCTTTGTGATGATCAGTTTGTGGTAAAAGGACTAAAACATGCAAAGCCATCGGCTTGTTTTTCCAAGAATGTCTTTGTATGAATGTGTGGGTTTGTGTTTCTTATTTGGTCATGTGTGTGTCCACCAAGGGCATCATTTATCCACCAGCCTAGAGGCAAAAACAACTTGCTGCCAGTATTGATGGTTCCTCCTGCAGAACCTGTGTGGATTGGGTTCAGAGGTCACCAGTCACAGGCAATCAGGAGTAAATGGAGCCTGTGTAACACTAGACAAACGGCTAAGAGCTTTAGAACAAAGCCAAGGCCACTGTCCTGTGTGTGTTGCTGTACATGTTTGTGTTTGTGTATATTGCTGCAGTGTTCTTGACTCCCTTATGTCACTCAACCTTAGCCACCATAACAGGATTAATTCTTGTTTATTTCCAAGCGTCTGACCTTGCAGACGATCCCGTTATCCATACTTCCCGTCAAGACTGCAGAGCTCACCAAAAAGTCTTATATATTTGAAACAAAATAAAATGGCACTCAGCAGCCAAAACACATTCCCAATCCTTTTATCCCCTTAGTAAGGTTTAACACTGTCAGCTCCTGCAGTCAGCCTCGTCCCCTGTTCATCCACAGACTAATCCAGTACTCTTTTATTGTCTCATTGACTCTCCAAGCCTGAACTCCAGGAATCAAAACAGCTTGTGGGAGGCGTCACTAAGGCGTGCTGACGAATTTGGCGTTCTCGGAGAAAGCCAGTCAAGGAGGGGCTCGCTCCTGGGGAGGAAGACACATATCAAAGAGGTATTAAACGCACTGATCCGCCATGCCTTAACTCACTCTTACATCATCATAAAACATCATCCAATTTACCAGCACTGTCGGAGAGGAACCATAACACATTTGCATAATGCAGCGTCTTCACTATGTTAATTCTCTCTCAACTCAGCCATGTACAAGGGCTCTTTTTTTGTGGTGAGACTTATTCTATCTCTCTCAGTCTGTACATTGTGTGTGCATGAGTGCATTACACCATGCTAGCATGTCGATGACTGGTGAAGATTATGGAGGTAAATGAGGCTCTCCAAAGCCCTCCAAGCTCTCCATACAGCGGAGTGATAGTCAGTGATGCCGCGGGGCATCGCAGGAAGAGCAATAGAAACACATTACTGCTGAAATCACATTGCTCTCCCCCGCTGAGGGGTGTAAGTTACCACGGAAATGGATGGAACACACAAGGGAAGAGGTAGTGGGGCTGGGGGTGGGGGTGGTGCAGGTGTGGTTGAGCCTCTCTACAATCTGCATTGACTCGTGTGATCTCTTTTTAATTTTCTGCCTCTGTGAAATATTGAAGATGACTTGATTAAATTCTTCCTTGGCTGGATTCTGATGCGAAGCAGCGCACGCTGAGTGACTGCACATGCACCCTTTTGTAAGTTGAAATTATGTTAAAGGGAGGAATCTGACACTGCTTTATTACATCTGTTCATGGCTTTCAGTGAATTGCAGGAGCTACTGCGTGGCAGTGCCAAACTCTCAATCCTGTCAACTATTTCTATTGAGAAATAACCTTATAAGGCCAACATAATGTTAACCTAACCCTTAACCCTATACTGAACTAATACCTTTACTTTTCCTGGCTGACATAGATTTAAATATCTCAAAAACTACTGGATAGATTTTCTGTTATAGGTGTTAATGGTGCCCAGAGGACGAACTACTGCCCAGACAGCACACGTAGCCTATGTCCCACTGACGTCCACCTCAGAACGGCACGTTGTCCACCCATCGGCATCAGCTACATACACAGATGTCCCCAGATGTATAATCCTGTATTTTCCCAGCTCATCAAAAAACTCAAATAGGGTGTCTTTAGGTGGGCCAACTACCAGAAATTGCGTAACTTTAATTGTGTCTCTTCATTAATACATACGCACATACTGTACCTGAAATTAGGTAACTATTTTGGGATGTCAGTGGTATTTTTCACTTTGGACAGTAAAAGTTCAAGTCCAACCAAAGACAGTTATATTTATAAAGCCAACTGTGGAAGTGACCTTTGGTCATTGTTCAATGGGCATTTTGGATTTGGATTGGATTAAGGGCCATGCAGTGTCTCTGCAACATAGCCCACTGCAGATAAACAAACATTCTCCATGTTACATCTTGCTGATGTAACTTTATGTATCAGGTAGGTACTGGTGAGAGTGGCTGTCTGAGAGTAACATCATGACATATCTGCAAAAACCAATGACAGCTGTCTACTTTATGTTTTGTGCTAACTAGCAGTGGCTACTATATCATATATCACCTATACTTAATGAGCCCCTAATGAGCAACTGTAAGTGCTTACTGTATCTACAGTATGACTGTGACCACAGTTCAAATCATAGGTTTCCTATAGCATTTTAGGTCTATGTTCATATTGAATGATTACAGCTCACAAAAGCCAAGGTTTTGTTCTTTGATGTGTTTCACTCAACATGTTGACACAAGGCTTTGGGTACTGGGATGAAACACATCTCTGTCGAATGTTGGAACAGGGTTTGTTCACATCACATGACTTTGTAGAGACTGACCCCTGGTGGGTGAATTAGGCTGTACACCACCACTGAGTACACAAGAGAAACAACAGCAATAAATTATCAAAAATGTCTTTGAAGAAATAAATAATAACACACAATATGGAGAGTTTGCTCTCTGTTAAAGCTTTAAACATGTTTGTGATTTTTTCCCAGAGAGGAGACAGAACTGAGTACCATCTGCTGGACAAACAGGCTCCTCATCCTAACCCAACATAGTTTAATCATTAAATCAATCTGTATTAACATCCAGGCCACTCACATTTTTCTCAGTGAAAGATTATTCAGCGTCCATATGCATTCCATACTACAATAATATACTTTTGGTGGAAAGGTGGTAACAACAGTTACTTGGATCGATGTGTTTCAAGATCATGCAACTTGAATTTTGATATTGAAATTGACAAGACAGAATGCATCAATTACACAACAGTTTTGTGAGCCTAAGCCCAAACTCTACACGTGTCTCTAACATCCTATATAACCTTATGTCATCCCTAAACAAAACTGAAATGACAGTTACTTGTTGCCTGTGCATTTGGTGACACACTTGATGTCAGCTGTCCCTTACTGAACCCAACCTAAACCTAGCTAAAGCAACTCTACACAAGCCCTAAGACTATGGTTAGTGATAGCATGTTAACATACTACTGGTTTTAATCCAACATGTAGCCACAAAATAGGATCTCTGATGTCTTAAAAACAACAACACAACATGTGAATAATACTGTAGCCAAATTAAATAGATCCCTGCAAGACAATGTAAAATGAAAAGAGAAAAGGAAACAGATATACAAATACTACTAAGTCAGTAACTGCATTGATAATGTTTAATAATGGTTTTGATGGTAATGTGTTAGTGCTCCATTCAACCCCGCATTTGTTTTTTGGTCCCTGAAAGAGGGACATTCTTGGGTTATGTGGAAGAATTGGCAACATTAGCCAAAAGGCACTAAGGTGCATGTCACACCCTTCATTTGTTCCTTGTTAATGTGTTGTGTGATGAAATTCTCTAGGCTGACTTCCAATCCGGCCCCTTCCAGACTCACTGACTTAGAGGCGCATTCCCGAGAAGTCTGTGAGTGTGTGAGAGCTGTCCCACTGTCAGATCATCAAGTCAGTGAGTGAGACCTTTATGTCCGCTTGCCCTAAGTCAGCATCGATGCTGACTTTGTGTAAGGACATCACCCACAGTTCATAGCGTTGTAAAATCAAATACAGGGGATGCGTTTAAAAAAAACAACACACTAAATAAACAAACGTTGACAGAGAGAGCTCCCAGGTTTCTTTACAGAGCAGGAAAAATTATTGATTGATGTTTTTTTGGTCAGATCTGATCCAAGATCAGTTGTTATGAGTCTGTCCCTCACACACCTTGTGTGCTGCTGAAAGTTACCAGTAAATCATCAGTCCTAGACCGGAAAGAGTCAACGACATTTTGTTGTCAAGGTAACGTGAAAGGGGGTAAGTGCTGTTCCATTCCTGTTCGTAGCCTCTGGAGCCCTCACAGACTCTCACACTCAGTCAGTTATAGCTGATGTCAGTTAAGTCAGTCAGGGTTCAGGGCTTGAGCCCCTGTGTCTTGTCTTAGTGTCACATCCTGTGTGTTCCTTGATGTAGTTGAGTTGTTTCCTGTTTTACTTTGAAGTTCAGTGTCCAGTCTTCCTGTGTGTTCCCTGCTTGTGATTACCCTAGGTGTTTCACCTATGTTGATTGCACCACCAGTGTCTTGTTCCCTTGTTCAGTGTTCTCCTTGTCTTTGTCAGATCGTCTGCATTGAATGCCTTGTCCATGCCCTCGGTGCCAGTGTCTTCTCCTGTGTGTGTTTCCAAGGATTTTTGTAAGTTTAAATAAATATTTTTGTGCCACCAAACCTGTTCTTGTTCCCGTCTACATTTGGGTCCAGTCCTGTCTGCAGGTGATCAATCCCTTTGCCACAGTGTGAGACAGAAACAGAGCCTGGATCTCCTTTATCCCACCAACCATTACAAATAACCAGTGACATAAGGTGTCAGTGGTTATTTGCTGCCACCTAAGGGACACTAAGATACTGCACATGGTGTAAACACTGCTGTGCACACTACTGGCTCTTTCAGGTTAATTTGGTTTTTAATCCCATATGGCTGTGTTTATATTTCAGCTGATGCTGGTCTGAATACATGACTTGTTTTCAGTCTTTTAGGTTCCATGTTTTCTCAGTTTTTGTGTTTGATATTAGCTGTTAATTTGCAAAATAAAACTCCCTACTGCCCTGAGCAGCCATAATTGCTACATTTTAATTCCTGTCTCCAGATCAGTCAGTATAGCAATATCAGAGGGACATGAAAATATTGATCAGTGCAACGTGTATCTGTTCAATCAAGGCCTGACACTGACCGAAACAGTTTCATGTTTTATTGTAGACAATAAACACATTATACAGCGTGTCAGCTAAGAAGAGGTGAGGGAGGCTTCAGTTTGATCTTAGTCATCTTTAACTAGATAGCTGACCTCCTTCAAGGCCCTGTGTGTCTCCACTGTATACCAGATTACGACTAAGAGATCACAATCAGCATACAGCCACCCACAAGATGGAAATCTCAGGCACATCCTTAATTATTTATGTCATTAACTGCAGGAAAACAAAGTTTCATTTCGCAAGATCTTGAGAAAATTACCCTGTTGTCTCAGGAGGAAATAAAATGTATGGCTGCTTAGGGCTTCTGTGAAAAACACCCAATCCTAGAGGAATTCTTTTTCTTTATAACCAGTGTTATCAGGTCAGACATCAATAAATGTTGGATATATCTAAATATGAAGATGAATCCAACTACAAGATGCATGTTCAGGACATGGATGAGACTTTAGAGCATAAGACATGATGGGGTTATCTAACTGTTGTATTTCCTTATCTGTGGCTTTCTTGTGCTATCACCTGTACTGTAAATTAAGTCAATGTGTGCTTTTTAAATTGGATTAGTCAAATTACTTTGGAAGACAGTGATTCAAAATTACCTTATTACCTTAGGATAATATTAACCAAGTTCATTAGTGACTTTAAAATTGGCCCTTTTATTTTTCCTTCATGTTCAAAATCAAATGAGCTCTCAAATTATTACACTGTAACCTTTGCTTGGATTCACTGTATATTCACTGATATAAATAATAGAGGCCTTATCTCAGAATTATGGCTCAGCAAGTTCTGAATATAGACAGTACAGAATGAAATTTAATTTGATTAAAAAAAAAAAAAAAGCTTGTAGTTGCCCGTGGCCCTTCTGAGGTCACAGGTGACAGAAACCACCTGTTGACTTATGATGAGACAGTGAGGTCAGACGCCTTGGTGTCAGACATCAAATAGCAACACTGACTCTACATATTTTATACAAATGGCCCAAAACTTTGATACTCAAAGGAAAAAAAAAACTGCTCATGTGAACATGGCGCTCCATAGGGTGCATTATAGGAAATGTATAATTCTGCATTTGTTGATGCTACTAGCTGTTTTTGAAGCTGAAGACCTTATCTGAATTATGTTCCATTAGTTTTGATTTGTGACTGTAATTATTTCATTTATTTTACAGTTGCTGTTCTTTCATTTGAGTTTTTTATGTGATGTTAATATTTTTTAGTATGTTGTTGTTGCTTTTTTTTTAATGTTTGCATTTACTGATGAAACTTTGAGATGAACAGTACTACCGGGGTGAGTTTAGTTAGTAAAGAGCCCTCGACATCAGCACAGTGGGCCTGGTCCTCTCCTGTCAGCGGTGACGGTCAGATTGAAGGTCGTTGCTGCTTTAAATGTTGCTTTTTGTCGATGGTGCTCTGTCCAGAGCTGAGGGGAGGGGGAGGAGAGGGAGAGGAGAGGAGAGGACAGGAGAGGAGAGGAGAGGAGAGGAGAGGAGAGGGGAGGGGAGGAGAGGGGAGGGGAGGGTGCGATAACTCAGTATGACATACAGTCACAGGCAGGAGAAACCCACGCACCCACGCAACACACTCACGCCCTCATCATGTAGAAGCAGACAGACTGACTGATAGCTGACAGACCGACCGGCGGACTCAGACTCAAAGTTCACAGCAGCATATAGCCCGAGCTGCTGCGACTGGAAACAGTGACAGACGAAGCCGGATTCCTCCACTGATATAACATAAAACCCCGCAGGTAAGAGGCTTCTCCTCCAGGGTTGTTGGCTGCTAAAGCAGAGAGAGGTGGCGGATCGTCTTCCCTCTCCCCGCATCAATGTTTCATGCGTGACCCTGCGTCTCGGCGTTTCTGCAGAGAGGAACTTTGGTCTTGTTGTGTCGGATTACACTGACAGTTATGATGCCGGTGTCATAGCCGGGAGTCAATCCGCCAGTTCGCAGCTGCAGCAGCTGCAGCGGCAGCGGCGGCGGCAGCAGCGGCGGCAGCTGCTGCAGCGGATCGCACCGCTGTAAACAAACAGAGCAGACGTGCGGCTGCCTTTCAGCACCAAGGACAGAGCACCGGAGGCTGCTGCGTAGTTTGTCACCAGAGGCTTTTTCCGCTGACGACTCCACACAGCTCAGGCCTTTACCGTTTGGTCTCTGAACTAGACACAGACTAATGCCAGTCAAATAACAATCTTAAAAGAAGAGCGAAGATGAGATATGAATTATTGTTATTGCACCATTTTTCATGACGCCACTGGCTGAGACTCTGTTAAAAAAACAAAAAACTGTTAACTCACAGTATCTGACTCATCACCATTAACTGGCAGAGGAAAAGAATCAATTTGCAACTGAGAAAAGGGATAAATGTTAATTTGTCGATAGCAGAATGGCGTGAGTCTAATCTAGGCTATTAAAGCTCTGGTTAAAGTCAGCAGAAGCATCAGATGCATGTGTGCAAAATAGACCGAAATAGCATTTAGTTGCAGCATGGAGAATTAGGAGCAACTTCCTGATGCCAACACACAGGCACAAAGCATCTGTTCCTCTGTTTAATGTAGTAAACAGGAGCTTCTTATCCCACATGAAAACAGTCAAATGGACAAATGTTTGTGCAAACGATGTCCCTCTTTTGTGTTTTAGATTTGAGGCTATGATGATAATAATGAATCTTTATAGAGCAGAATTCATTATTTTTTACCTTGGTTTAAAATGGACGACAGATCTGACTTTCCTCATGTCTCTTAGTTGGTGAGATACAAAATTGGAAGCTTATTTGATTAAAACCCACATTCATCTTCCTTAGAACGTGGACAGATACAGAAAACTGGCAGAAGATGATGTAAATGGGCACGATGGGGGATTAAATGAGAGACAGTTTGTCATATTTGAATCCCGGGCCAATTGGAGCTTAATATGAAAGTATCAGAACATTAATATCAATTCAGATACAAACTGGAGGCCAGTGCAGACTGCCACTAGAACTGGCCTAATGTACTGTACTGTTTTTTTCTTGTTTTTAATCTTTTTTTTTTTCATGTTGGTGTAGAAGGCAATGGCAGAGTCTGATGGGCTCTAATTGCAGGCATACATCTTTTTTTCTGCACCATTTGTGGTCATGAAAGGTCAAACTTTGGCTGTGTTTCTCAAATGGAAGAATAATGTTTGAATCAAAAATATCCAACTCTGCTCCTGCTACATTACAGTTGAGGCAAATGGAGTTTTACTTCGTGGTGCTCCCAGACCTGAATAATTGAAATATTCATATCAATATTCAATGACCTCTAGATGGATTCCAGCAGCCTTTGGCTCCAAGAAAGTGAACTGAAGATTTGGAGTACCCTGACACTGCAAATGAGTTGCTAGGCTCACAGGTCAAGGTGTTGACCCTCAGAGAAGCACAGCAGTGTATTAGGTGTCAGGAGGAAAAGGTTAGTGATCTCTCCACCAGGCTGGAGACAAATACAACTCAGATCAAGTCTCAGTGAAATCAGACAGATTATCTTATCCCCAAGCTCCAGAGGAAGCTGAGTGAGAAGTTACAGCAAGGAAAAGTCAGCAGTCAGCAGTAACTCAAAGCTAAAAGACAGTCTCATGCTGAGAGAGTGAAAGAGGATCAGGATCTGATCCAGGGGCTGAGGAGTGAGCAGGATCCCCTCCATCAGGAACTGGAGGGTCTGGAAGCAAAAGTGAAGAAACTGACCTCAAATAACCAAAAAGTTTGTCACCAAGCTTAAAGTCTCAGGAGGAGGTCAGTCACTCAGTCAGTTTAATACTCTAACACTTGCTGGTAGACAGAAAAAAATCCCATTTGAAAAAAACAAAACAAAAACATATATATATATGGGTGGGTGGGTGGATGGATGGATGGATGGTTGGTTGGGTGGTTGGATGGATGGATGGATGGATGGATGCCTATACCGTTTGATTAAAATTGCTGTTCTTTTAGTCTTCTTCTATGATCATTCTGCATTAACTGTGATAGGTAAATACATTTTAATCAACTCTGATAGATCAACTGTGACCTTGTTTTACAGGAGCAGAAAATGGCAGTGGTAAAAATCCTTTTCTTCACTTTGTGGATCACCACAGTCTTCACCACGGCACTCGGCTGCCCTGAGCTCTGCACCTGCTCAGATAAATATGGCCGCCACTCTGCTGAATGCTCCTACAAAGAAATAACTGAAGTCCCAGAAGGTTTTCCCTCAAATGTAACAACTGTGAGTCTCTCTGCCAACAAGATCACTTTAATACCATTGGGGAGTTTTGACAATGTTACTCTGGTAACATCGTTGTGGATGGCCCACAATGAGATCATCTCCATCGAACAAGGGGCCCTCACACCTTTGGTTCATCTGCGTAACTTTGACATCAGCCATAATAAAATCGTAGACTTTCCTTGGGAGGATCTGCAGAACCTCACAGCCCTGCATCTGTTGAAGATGAACAACAATGAGATGTCCCATCTGCCAAGGAATGCCCTGTCCAACCTCAAACAGCTGAGGTCCCTGCGCCTCAACGAAAACAAATTTATAACTATCGTTGAGGGGACATTTGATGGTTTGGTGTCTTTATCCCATTTGCAAATTTATAGCAATCCTTTTGCATGCACGTGTTCCCTCAACTGGCTCAGAGACTGGATTTCAACAAACACCATATCCGTCACGGAGCAGCATTTGATTGTATGTGCAAGCCCGGAGAAATTTAAAGGGAAGGTGATTGGGAAATTGCCTGAATTGAAGTGCACAAGTCCAAATGTCACAATACGGAGTGAACCAGATATTGATGACTCAACTATCAATGAAGGCAGCACTTTGGTCCTAACTTGTGAATTCAAAGGAAACCCAAAACCACTGGTCATGTGGAATATTCGCAGCAAAAGCCGTAAGCAAGAGCTGGTGTTGTCGTTCATTGAGGATGACTCAGCAGAGTCAAACAAGAACTCCTTACTGTCTGACCATCTCGTCAAAGTCTTTAATAATGGGACTCTCATCATTTCTCAGCTTAGGAAAGCGGACAGTGGCAACTACAGCTGCTCAGCCACAAATGAGTTTGGTAGAGCTGAAGATTCAGTGTCAGTGAAGGTGATGGTTTTACCCAAACCAACATTCCCCACCCAAATGACCACAACATCCTCTCAAACTGAGACGCAATCATCTGTACACCGAGCAACAGACAAAATATCTGTTTTTGATTCTGTGCGTTTGCCTGATGTGAAGAGAAAAGACCTCATCAATGTTGCACCAACTGTCTTGCCCACTGCAGAGATTAGTTCTAAGTCTTACGAGAATGAAACCAGATATCCATCACGTTCTAGCAAGTGTGGTTTGACAGCTAACACAAGATACATTTCTAGTCATGTCTTTAACGGGAGCCTGGATGATATCAAACAATACACATTTGACTTTGGTGTCATTGCATTAGGGGTGTCAGAAACAGAGGCGACAGTGCGACTCAACCCTCTACTCATACCAAGGGAGAAGAGTGCAAACCGGGCTGCCACTGTTGCCATGTCTGAAAGTGAAGAGGACAGCAGCCCTTCAGATGCCTCAGAAGAAGTCCACTCCAGCGGCTTGTATCTATGCGTCACTGCTGATCGCAAACACTCAGCCGTACAGTGGTCAAGAATCAAGGAAGGTGTTAACACCTATCTGTTCAGCGGTTTACGCCCTGGTACAAACTACTCCCTGTGTCTGACCTACAGGGGGGAGGACTGTGAAGTCCAGGTGCTGTTCACCACCAGGAGGAGGGTGCCAAACCTGCTCATCATCATCTCAGTCAGCATCTGCCTCCTGACTGTGTCCACTGTGCCTCTCCTTGGCGCCACATGCTTCCACCTGGTGTACAAATATCGCAGCAAGACGTACAAGCTGATCCTGAAGGCCAAAGACCAGTATCACATGGAGAGGAATCTCACTGCCAACTTTAACATCCATGCACCTCACACTGACTCTCGGAAGAAAATCAATGTCAGCCAGCTGGACGAGGAGGAGGGAGAGACGGAGAGCAGGGACGATGATGGCGAGAAAGAGGCAGATACAGAAGAAAGTGTGGTGACTGAGTCATTTACCTTGTCTCAGTGCAGGGGGAATTTAGACGACTGTGAGGTAGGATCAGAGTACAGTGACAGGTTGCCTTTGGGAGCTGAAGCGGTGAATATTATAAGCAACTACAAATATCCAAATCAGTAAATGTTGAATGTTTCTAAAATAACATAATTTGTATTTAGTTTCAAGGTAAAATAGGTGTGTTTTATTTTCAGTCTGTGCCAATGGAAAGCTGATTAGAAACACTGCTTAACTCTACAGACATCTCAATACATTTCTTGGCTTCAAACCACACCCAAAGCCGAAACAATCAGTGGCTGCATGCAGCTGCCAGGCTCTATCAACTTTCAAGAGAGGTTTTCCAGACAAATGTCCCTTAACATTAGACCTGGTGTCAGCTATGTTAACCTTGTTATCCAGAATCTGTTGTAGCTAGAAACATCTGGGCTTGTTTCATCCTTCTAAGGCAAATGTCCATCCCTTCATTATTGCATAATCAGCAAGGACTGTGTGTGCAGCTTTGGTTTCCATTAAAATGCCACTGGTAACTGTGTTTCAAGCAGGTGGGAAAGGGTATTATTAGTTAGATAAGAACATTAATGTCCAGTAAATATGAAGCTCTGGGCAGCAGTTGGTTAGCTTAGCACAAAGGCTGGGGAAACAGCTATCCTACTGACCACTGTGATTAGAGAGCACATAGAAACTCTGCACTTTTATCATCACTGCACAATTCTCAGTGCTTTTACTCTCTAATCTGGATCAAGGCCCACACCAAAATACACATGGTGATAGACAATCAATGGATACCAAACATGTCCATTTTATTTATGTAGCCTAAGCACAGTAGTTTATTAAAAACAAATTGTTCAAAAATGCCTTATCTTTATA
Organism: Caranx ignobilis; assembly: GCA_021432705.1. Classification (NCBI taxonomy): domain Eukaryota; kingdom Metazoa; phylum Chordata; class Actinopteri; order Carangiformes; family Carangidae; genus Caranx; species Caranx ignobilis. The sequence continues at coordinate 30,815,165 of MU270012.1, forward strand.
CACTAAAGGAGCTATATCTGAGTTTTTGCCATTGCTACATAACTGACATTAGCATTAGCATCTCTTTCCTCACCAGTCTTCATAAATGTTGTGAGTTAGCATCAGACTTCGTCCCTTTGCTCACCAGTAACTTGCTGTCTCCTGCAGTGTGAAAGTAACACCAATCACTAACTCCTCTCTCTATCACATTGACTATGGTTAGCATGCTAACCAGCTAGGAACATGTTATAACCTCTTGTACTGTAAATAAGTTGGACCGTCACCACCACCCACTCCCGCATTTGGCAACAGAGAAGACTTGCTAACAGCGTCTAGAGACAATTTAATCAAGTCAACAATCTGATCATGTTTTTTGGTTAATGGAGAAACTTTGGACCAAATTTCAGTAACATCTGTTAAAAAAAAATGTAAGGGGTGCCGCAAAAACCAACAGACAAAACTGCAAAAATACAGAAGGCTATATAACTTTAAAACTAATATTACAGGCTTTTTGCAAAATGTCCATCATCCACCTGTAAACTGGTGGTGACAGTGTGAGAGTTTGTCCTTTAAGGACCACACCTGGTCCATACATTCCATAGTGAAACAACAGTGAATCCTCAAAGCCTCTCTTGTCCAGAAGTGTTCTCAATCACTCTGGATGATCAGACCACTTGTCAGATTGAAGGTGAGTTAAACTGTGGTGGCAATTATATCTACACCTACTGCAGACACTTTCTATGAAGTACAACTTCATTAATATCATAAACTGTCATAAAACGTTCCATCAAGAGATTTGGTAATGTATGTTACATTGTCTGTGTGGGTGGATTACAGTTTGGGTGCATTAGGGATTTCATTTTAATTAACTACATTTTTTTATTACATTTTTAAAATTTTATGCCCAACTTAATGTTTCCCTCAGCACACACACCCACAATGAGAAATGGCAATCTCTGTCATCAAATGATCGAACTTTGCCATTTTGCTATTCCCTCCACATCTCTTTGTTCCTCATATAAGGCTAGTGAGTGAAAGCAAGACATGACTACACAGTGAACTGACCTTATTTCTGTCATCCAGTGTCAGGATGAGAGGGAGCAGCAGTTAACTATAGAGCCAGGTGTAAGAACAAAAAGACAGCATGAAAACCGTCAACAAAGCTTGTGTCACATATGAAGCTCAACGCAACCTGATTAGGCACAATGTAAACTAGATGTAAGCAGTCGTAAATGGACTAACTGTAACTAAAATGTACTAATGTTCTGCTTTAAAGTAACCACAGTAAATTTGTGCTGTCGTCTCACTGTAGGAGTGAAGTAGCTTCAAAACGCAGACACTTTAAATGATTATAAACCCATTGTTTCAAAAAGAAAACTACAGCTGTGAGCTCTCTGTCCAGTTACTGTGAATGTTTCCTATGAACATAATTGTTGTCATGTTGAAGAAAACATTGCTAAAATGTCAACGAAGTTAGTTCAATATTATCCACTAAGCCTACTTTAGTGTAGTGGGATTAATCCTTAAACCCTAACTGTAACATTACAGCCAAGTGTGTATGTGAAGTTACTGCTCTGTTGTATCTGGGTCATGTGTCCATCCTACTGTTTTCTTCCCAGAGTAATTGCTGTGTTAGAAGATCTGCATGCTGCATTTGCCTGTTTTTGTGAGCCGCAGTATGCTGTGTCTTGTTTATGTTTTAGTATATAGAATATCAACTCTGGGTGAGTGTTTGTTGCTGTACTTTTCTGTTTTATACCTGTGTAATAAATGAAACTGTCTGTTTTACCAAAGTGTGTAAATCTCCTCACTGACTCCTAATCCTATGTGCCTCAATAAAGTTTGGACAAAACACTGGTTATTGTTCATTATTATTCGAAACACTAGTCATTCATTCAGTCAGTCAGTACGTTATTACAAGACTTCAACACATACCACATATCAAAATTATAAAAAGATGTTGTCCTGTAAAAAGCTATATTTTAAATTCTTGTATTTTAAAAAGGAATCTGTTTCATGAAAACAAAAGGAATATGACTGAAAAATGTTACAAAATACTTTCTGTTGGAGCCATTTATTTTTCTTTAGCAGTCACTAACCTCGCATTAGAAAATTGTATTTTTAATACCATTAAAACAGCATGTAGGAAATAAAAAGCATCATGTAACAGATCATTCTAATCTGCCATGTTCTGATTTGGTAATGTGCTATGACATCAGTATTTGTTATATTACAGGACATTATTATGTGATTAGATTTGCATTTGTATTACATTATATTTGTATCCTAGCAAACAAAGGTTACAAAGGAGAAACAATAAAGTTATCACTTTTATCACTTAATACAAGTCCATTAGATCCTACCATCCATCACCTTACAAAAATCCTTCTGAACATCAAAGCCAGGAGAGCAGAGAACACACCAACAACCAGCATGTGCTGACATTTCTGCATTAACCTGAGGCAACAATAGACTAATGTCCGACCTCTTATCGACCCCTCCCTCCAGCTCTGATGCTGACATTGATCAGCTCTGTCAGTCTGTACAGTGTTAGTGTAAGATGACTAAAAGGCCTCTAGACTACTGCACAAACGTGACACAATTTAAGTTAATTTTTCTTCAGTAGCTGTGACCTGATCTATGTTGCAACTGGAGCTGATAAGATCAGGTTAGCTGCTCTATTTTGTTTGCTTCTTGGTGAATGATCCTCTTTTTTTTAGGTTTTATTAATATTTATACTTATTTATCTGAGTTTTTATTCACATGTGAAACCACTGAGGCTAAGAAGCATCTCAGTACATCATTAACAGGTGGGAACAAACTCTAAAGCCAGAACCAGTCTGCAGCTGTTTATTGTAGATTTAGTGACACATTTTACCACTAAAATCACATCAGGAGCAAAAAACAAAACAAAAAAAAAATCTATGCTTTGATCTTCTGCAACAACAAATGTTCTGCTGGCTTTGAGTGTGTCACCATGTGCCTGACTGGACCAACATTAAAGACCCTGGGGGGCTGTACAGACAGTTTACTCCTCAATCCAAACTTTTTATTGTCTAACCATTATCACATCTCATCTGTAGTTTATGACTGTACAGTAGTTGCTATTTTTCTAATTTCATGTCAGTGGATATGTTTGAATCACTGGTGTCTGCAGATGGATCAGCCAAAGATAGTCAAATATAAAAAATAATAATAATCTGATTGACTCCAAAAATGTAAAGTCACCTGCAGCTGTAGAGCAAAATGTGGTGATGGTTGCAGACCATGTTTTTGATTTCTTGTGCAAAACCTTTGAGCATGATGTGAACGGACAGAACTGCACTCATGATGTGACTTTATCTGCAGTAAACCATGGGCTCTACTGTCTAAATTATGAACCTCAGTCAGTTTTATCTTGGCTTGCCGGGGTCTCGGTTGACTGGTCAGGATCAGCGGCGGCCTCCTTGCTGCCTTTCTTGGAGCTGTGTTTAGGAGTACCGTTCAGGACGCTCTCTGAGGTGTGTAATGCCTGAAAGTGCTTCCTGGAGCCCAGCAGGGACGGGTTGTTGACCAGCGTGTACAGCAACTGCCAACGAGAACGGATCCTCTGACTGCTAGTTGCTTTGTTGGGCCTGTTCTCCTGGATCCCTGCAAGCATGAAGGAGGAGCAGGCTGTCAGGGCAGAGGGAGACACCACACTGAAGGGTGGAGGGTCTACCTGCTTTCTTCAGATTTCCTGGTTTTGGTTAGATATTTGGATGCTAACTGAATGAATGATAACATGCTAACAAGCTAGGTGCTCCAAGGGTCTCTACCTTCCTCTGCGTCTCGCATTTTCTGTCCAGCTCTGCCGACGTCGATCATCATGTCCAGCAGCAGCCCACAGAAAGCCTTCATCACCGGGTGCGACTGGCTCACCTCCACCTTCAAAAACTGAGTGTAGTATCGGTAGGCTGGATGGGGTCAAAGGTCACAGAGTAAAAGTCAGACTGAGACCATTTATTGGTGAATGTGGTTTTGTCTTTTCATTGACAAATCACCTGGAGAAACTAGAACCAGATCATTTTTTCACAGTAACACATAACGTCTGGTGGCTGCAGCCTCACACCTGATGCTCTGTCACAGAACTGCAATATGTGCTTTAATACATTTCAGCCACACTGTTGTACCTGGGTCGTGGGACTCTGCTGTGCGGTGCAGCAGACTGACATCAATACGACCAAGATGGATGATGTTGTACAAAGCTGTTATCACCATTCTCCATATGGCAACGATTAGTCCCACCATAGTGTTGATGAGGAAGAGCAGGTAGGTCAGGAGGAAGAGGCTCTCTCTGCAAATCATCACAAAAAAAATCAAACTGGAGGCATGGAACAAACAGGTAGAGTCTTAGAACATATTTCAGGATGCATCATGGGAAATGTTTCTGGAATTTCATGCATTGATCTCCATCAAGTGAAGTTTCAATCATGATTATCCTTTATTTCTTTTTGAATATGTGGTGTAATTTCCCAAACGTAACAAAACTGCAGCACTAAACTGATGGAGCACTTCTCTGATGATTCAATTCTGTACAGTTTATTTCTAATACCCAGTTTCCCTTCATTTTAAAATGACACGCCACATATAGCCCTGGAATTAATCAGTACTAAAATGGTCATAATATTTCAGTCACAGAGTTATTTTTTTAATATTCTACTGAACTGTCAGTAAACAGCCTGTAAACAGTGCAAAACTTGCAGCACTGAGAATAAAGCAGTAATATAATATTTTTCACTTACTGAAGATAAAATGCCATAATTCACTGTGTAAAATTGCAACAGTTAAACTTACAAAAACACCCTGAACACCTTTAGAAAATCTGATCAGATTCATACATCTATAACCATCTTAAATCAATATCACCTAATCAACTTGCTACACTGTAACATAAGAGGCGGCCTCATGTACCTGTTTTTCAAGTCTCTTGTTCCAGCTTCCTTTTTGATGAAAGCAAACTTGGCAGTCACATGCTGAAGCGCTGTTACCAGTATCAGTGTGACCCAGGCAGGCCTGACACATCACAGACCACAGTGATGGAAATGAAAAAAGACAATTGTTACCTCTGTTTTGATCAGAAACTACAAAGAGAGGTTCATGACATGTTGCTGACACACCATGCTTTCCCTGCGATTTCAAAGACGATAATGTTACGGCCGTGAAAAATAGGGATGATGATCAAAAACACCAGGAACAGGAAGCAGATGAAAAACACGATGGTCTGGATCGCCATTCCTGCACAGAAACAGCACAGAAACCTTGTTCTTCGTGAGGTCAGACACGTTTCCAAAGAATGTATCACTAATTTCTGGCACATAGTCTCATTTAAATACAAAAGCAAAATGGTGCTAATGTTATTATGAGAGTAGTTCATAGAATGATGATCTGCAGCTTTACCGAAGCAGACGATTGCAGCCTGGTATCCAGTCAACCCCATCCAGCACACGACACCAGGCTTAGATGGAGAGATGGTTTTCTGGCTGTTATAAATGTTGTAAATGTCTCCTTTATACAGTCCTCTCAGGTTTGACCTGAAACAAAGGAAATATCAGTGTCAAGTTCAGACAAGATAGAATCTAAGATATGCCTAATGAGAAAAAAAACCCCAAAAAAACAGGTCGCCTGTTCTGCTTCAACAATAGGTTCCATTCAATTCTACATGAGACCTGAAACTCATGATTCAATCCTCAGTGCCAATAATGGCATTGATAAAAGATTAATTTCCTCCTCTTTCAGCTAAAAGCAGAGAAAAGTTAGAGGTTGAGCTCTCTGTTTAGATTAATTCAAATATTTGACTTAATTTCCTCTCAGATTTTTTTTTCTCTCTTTCTTCTCTGTGCTTGTTAAATCTCTGACTAGAAACCTCCTCAGAAAAACAGTCCCTGACGCTCGTAAGGTCTGAAACAAAGAAATATAACATATTCTGAGCTTCCAAGATAAAAAAAGATTAAAACTTAGACATATTGTCAATAATATTCAGATGATCACATTAGGATAATCCACTGTAACCACATACTACTCTCTGGAGCTTTAAACACATACCTGTGAAGAACCATCGACCTCAGGAGCATAACGAGACTGACCAGACAAGAGAGGGTCATTGCACACAGGTAGCACACTGACACAGTGAAAAAGAAAACACATAAGTCAGTGTTCTTCATACATGATTAACACGAAAAATACAAATAGGGAAATAAAAATATATATATAAAAAACAAGTGCTGCCACTTACCTTCCAGCAGCCAAGTGTAGAAGGTCACGATCTTGACGACCTCCATCCTGTCATCTGACAGCACGATCCCAAAGCCCAGCAACAGGAAGGCAATGTTTTCATCAATACCAGCGCGAACAATGTGGAGAGTTGGGACGACAGTCACAACCAACAACAAGGCCGTCTGCAACAAAGTGACATCACATACAAGGTGTTCGGTCTCCACAAAAACAATCGGCTTCACTTTATAAAAACTACACACAATTAACTGTTAGTTAGCATTATTAAATTCATCATGTATAGAGCCTTCTTCCAACACTGATACCAATTAGTATGTAATTTATCATTTAACACATTATAGATCAACTTATTAATTCAGAGTTAAACTTTTGTAAATAAATAAGTGTAGGGAGAGAGCTTTATAATAATAATGAATTAAGCACAATCACAACCAATGCTTAATAGTGTGTAGTTATTTCAAAGTGTCGCCAGACAAACAGTAGAAAATATATTTAGTCAGATTTCAGAGCTACTGTAACATGTGGTGATGAAGTTGATGGAGATCTTACATGATAAATGGCCACAAAAGCCACAAACACAGACACAGCCAGTTGGAGCGGAAAACGAAAAACTGAAAGACAAAGAGCGATGCAGATTTTCACAAAACTCCCTGTCATCACACACTTAAGTCTGTGTGTCATTTGAGTAGAACTGTGTAAAGCTGTATTAGTGGGAGGACTCTCACCTTGTTCTGGTAAATAAATATATCCCTTCATCACCTCCTGGATTCTCTCTGCCAGGGTCAGCTTGTCTGTAGTTGTGGAGCTACAATCATGAGCAGATCACATTGGCCAAATGCAGTATCAGTATCAGTTTTTTCCGTACACTCAAGTAATGACAGCTGTCTGGTGGACTTTCTAACAATAATATACCAGCTCTGAGGATTTATGTGAAGGTCCAAACCAATGTCTGTAAATAAGAGAAGTACTGGTAGGCCTATCTCAAAATAGCATTTAATTGGAGCTTTTACACACCAGACCTCCGACTTTAGGAAAGAACCACAGGTGAAACAGCATCTGAAACCAGGTGAGCTGGCTCCAGGTGCTGGTGTTGTGTTTGTAGCTTTGTGGGACAGTTTGTTTCACCTGTACTTCTCCTGCGATGATTTCATGACCTCCATCATACTGTACCATGTGTAATGAGCTGATACGCTGATCTATGGCACAGAATCACTCACCTGACAGTGGAGGGCTTCTTCTTGAGAAGAGACTTCACATAGTTGTTGTAGTATCTGCTGTCAAGGTCCTGTGAGCAGAAGACATTAAATCTAGAGGCCACGTATGACAAGTTGCTGTTACCAATGAGATCATGAGTTTGATCTAATTATTGATCTTCACTGGAAAACTTGATGCTAGAGCATCTCTCACATTACAGAGGGAGGTGGGTGAATATGATTTATTTCAAAACTGTCCAGCTGTGAAAACTGAGCAGGTCACTTTTATACAGCAAGTTGTTATTGTTGCTAGGCGACATCTAGTGATCGTAGGCCATATGACAGGAGCAGAGGGGAAAAGTGCAATGATACAGTACCATTAAGCGAGACAGTGCACATAAAAACCACCTGTATGGTTGTTTGGACTGATGTTGGGTGTTTCTTTAATTGTTATTATTGGTCATTATTGGTATTTATCAATGAGGGTTCAATAACAGAAACACCAAAGTTTTAGCTGGGCCTGCCTGCTGAAGGAGTTTGATGATCTCAGATCCTTCCATGCGGCCCTGCTGTTACCTCTGTTTTCCTACTGTTCACCTGCTCTCCTCCAGGTCAGCTCTTCAGCTCAGGCTCGGCTCTCTGCTCTTGTTCGTCTGCTCCTCTGCCTGCTGCTCTTTTGCTTTGCCTTTGTGATCTTAATTGAAGCTGAACTGAGTCCTGCCTGTTTTCTGACCATCCAGGCTGGATTCAAACCACTGACCAGGGCCTGTAATACTAAAATCATCCACCTCCTCTGTAAAAAAATAAACCCATCCCAAAGAGGGCTTTATAAAGTCCCAGCCTGTTATATTCTGGCTTTGAGGTCTTAATACACTTTAATCAATATTTGGTTAAAAACACAATAAGGAGGCTGTCGTCATCAGAGTGAAAATACAAGTTTAAGATGAATAACTGTTTTTTTCTGTTTGTTTGTTCACAACACAGGGATCTCTGAGTCTAAATCAGTGAAATGCCACACTGTGACTAAATCTGCTGTTGTAACAAACTCATTTGTTTGAAAGGGGGGTGAAATATCACCTCCCTTGTCATAATCTGCACAAGGACGCTGAGTTAAACCCACTCTGTCCTGAACAAGCTGCTTACAGTAATCATGGTTATGATTTACATAGTTGGAATTCATGTTTCCTGCTTCACAGACAGTTTAGACGTTGTATTTACATGTATAGATCACAAGGAATTAAAAATACTTGACCACATGTTTTGTCCTGACCTAATATTGTCTTTTCTCACCTCATCCGTCTTTGGTCCTTTAACGAACAGCAAAATAAACTTGACACAGAGGTAGGCGAGGCAGCCCAGCTGAGGCAGACTCGCAAACAGAGCATAGAACTTGTAGATCTGTGAAGAGGGGGGAGAGTTAAAGGTCAGTTCATGCTTTATTTACCCAGGTTGTGATTTATGTGGTTTTCTCTGTTTAATGGTTTCGTTGAGATCAATCGATTGTTTTTCAGTTTGTACTGTTTTGGCTGACTAACCCATTGTGTCCACCTTTAACACACATTTTTCATCTATTTATGCTAAATTTATTGCCCAACAAAGCCACATCACAAGTATTTGGATGAAGAGTTATAATCAAGATCCGACGTTTCAACATTAATTTTACCTTTTGTAAAGATTATTATGACAAAGAAGTTGGTCATTTTTGAAGGAACATGTGAAACCACACTGAGTGTCTCAGCTAAAGCTAAGTTATCAGGTTTTCTCCATTTACTGCAACTGAAAAATGAACATGAATGCTCAACATCTTAATAATTGTGTTTGTAATATAAACATATAAAACAGGTCTTTGATCATCAGCAGAAAAGTAACACAGAGCTAGAAACTTGTGCCGCTATTTCTAATTAACCTTATTTACACTGTCCACACACACAATAACTTACCTGACAGTGACAGTATATTTCATATACACCTCCCCTTTTAGCATCTTTCAGCCCAGTGCTGTTTTGGTTCCTCTGTGTCACTGCATATTTTACTACATCAGTAGAACATTTTATATACACGTATGTGAATACGTTGCAGGTGTCTTGCCTCTGGAGTCTTTGGACAGTCAAACTTCTGCCACACCAGGACCCCAAAGTGACTGAAGGAGAGGAGTGCACCAAATACATAGCCTGATTTACGCTGCAGGGTGCCACAGGCCAGCAAAGGATAATACAGGACTGGATAGTAGAAGATGGCAATTATCTTCATGTACTCTGACAAATGAGAGATAACAGAGACAAGTATATTAGTCTGTCGAGCATACAGAAGAAAATGTTGCCTCAGTCTCAGCAGCACGATAGAGGCTGATCTTGAGCATTTTCTCCTTTGTAGGAACTCAAGGTCCATTAACATCCCAGTGTGCTCTATATGCACAAGCTTAGAGCATAGTTCCCTTAAAAATACTCAAATGTACATTGTAAATATTTGGATTGGTACTGAATGTTTTCTAATCAATACTGTGCGGTTGTCTTATAAGTATTTAAAGCTTCGCTTCGGTCTGAGTGGAATATGGCTTTTCTTCCTTCCACTTACTACGTAAGTATAAAAACCTTAAAAGGCATATTACAGAAACAGTTACTCTGTGTGAGTGTATATTCTGAGACCGCACAAGATTTAGATGTTTTAATTATGAATGTAATACAATTAATTTTGATCAAAAAGATACAGTATAGCATAAACATAGGAATGTGCACCTTTAATCTCTTCTGGTGTGTCTTTGGAGAAAGGCAGTGGGTCTGGGGCGATGACCAGCATCGCCAGCTTGCTGAACACCAGTCCAAACACTGCCATGACCAGGCCTTTCTCCTGAGTCTGGTCCAGGAAGTTGGTTGGGCTGGGAAATAAAACAGGAACATTTGGTTCAGGTGAGACAACCCTGCAGGCTGATGTCATGTATATAGGTGCACTGAGCTCACCTGAAGATACTGGAGGATCCTCGTGCAAAGCCTTGGCAGAGTTTATTTTTCCTGGAGAGAGCTGCCAGGATCAACATGACCACCAGCTGCAGGGCAACATGACCTTCATTAGGACTTTGCCCAGAACAGGTTGTACTGGAGCATCAGCTAAATATGTGACTGTTTTCCTGTTATTGACAGACTCAAACATCTGCTCTTAGTCATAAAAAGGACAGATGTGGACAGGTGGTTGAAAGCTCTTGATCACAACCTGGAAACTGAATTAAAGGGCTTTATCTTTTTATTTTGCCTCCATACATCTGTGAACGTGACCTGAAACATATTTTACTCTCCAAGTTGTGCCTCCTGTGCTGCTAAGCTGGCCCTTGCATATCAACCTTGATCACCTTTGAATCAATATGTGATGCTGTTGAGAGTTAAATCAAAATGTTATCAGTGTGGGGTTATGGGGTGAATTGAGTACGTAACCGTAACTTTTATTTCTTTGTTTCCATCATGTCTATTCTCTTCAGTGATTCAGTTCCACAGTAAAATGAAGAGTCTCTGGGGAGTTTAACTACGGTGCATGCTGGGAAGTCCGCTTTTCTTTGTCCCGAGTCTATACTAGCCTAATCGAATGATTCTGCGGAACCATCGGCAGCTCCCTCCCCTTTAACTCATCATTTCAGAGTCAGAGTGATTCATTTTCACAGTGTCTCGGTTTCTCAGTGGTCTGAAAATAACAACCACACATTTTAAGTTAAACTAACATCAGTCAAAGTTACATATTTATTCTAATGATAAAACACTGTAAGATTCCTCTAAATGTCTATATGATGATTACTCTTGGCTACCTCATATAAAGAATCTTATTTTGTTGAGAGCAGTCCTCAGACCAGTGCCTTGTTATTTCTGCTCAGCTGCAGTGACCCAGCCGTCACTGTTTATTATCTACTGAACAAGGAAATTGGCCCATGTTCCCTCTGTGTACAGTATGAAGGGTCTCTCTGGACCGAGTTAAAGAGGCCCTCACTTGTAATTGGGTGAAGGTGAAACAAGGGTAAACATCGTTAAATTTGACATCAGTCTGAAACAAACACAGCTGACACTTCAGAAAAAAAAAAGACCCACAAATTTGATGGAAAACAGAAAAAACGTTTCCATGTATCTGAATCTGAAACTGTGGAGCTTGTTTCTCCTGCTGTTCATAAATTCAAGCTCTCAGTTGTTTCTAATTCTAAGTGTTGACTGACTGCTACCAACTGTGCAGCACACAAACTGGTTACACTTTACACTTTACCTTCACTAAATGGCAGGTGTAGTAGCTAATTCTTGCAATGCTGTCTGTTCTGTTAAGTTCTGTTAGCATGTTAATACAGCTACAGTAGAATACTCTACGGTACGGTGGCCCTGAGAGCTCAATTTAAAACACATAAAAAAAACAAAAAACAAAAACATAACACGATCAAATAAAAAGACATAATGAATAAGGATTTGTGTAATGTGACAAAGGTACAGTGGAAAAGTTTAGACATAAAAACCAAGCATTCCTCTCCACCCTCAAAGTGACTGTGGCCTTCAGATTGTCACCATGGTTACTACGATTACAGTTATGTCTGGGTTATATAAAGACGATTTAAAATGACTTGGTAAGCTCATTTGGGTTAAAATAAGTTCTTCCTTCACATTAAGATGAACTTTGTTGCCATGTTTACAGAAATAACAACATGTTTAACTTTGGTGAACGCTAATAGATGGAATAGAAACAACATAAACTTCTGATTCCACATGGGAATTGAACATCCATCCACCTCAGCCTACTCCTTACTTTATTGCTCTTTATACTGTGTCACCACACTTCTTCTTCTTTTCTTCTCTGCTCCTGTGATAGTTACTAGGACCACTAGAGGTCAGCTAACAACAAAATGTAACTATGGGTCTTAATAACCTGCAGCATTAATGGCCTACGTGATATTTTAGGAGAAAACACATGAGACATACAGTCACTTTTTGGAATCCAGTATACTTACAGATATTGACAGCATGCATATGTGAAACAGCTTGTCATCTGCCGTGGGGTCACATGGTAAAATCACCCTGTGACAGCAAAAAGAAATAAGATTCAGAACAACAAATCTGCAAACGTGTGAGAAACAACGGACATTTTGAATGTCGTGATCCAAAAAGCCCTCTGCTAATACATTATTTAATAGATGGTTTAATCAATCATACTTAATGTGTGAGCAGTGTCTGCTTTCACTGGAAATTAATCACAATCATAAGTCAAATCATATTTATTCTGCATCCTCTACTTAATGACTTCATGAATGGAAATAAGATGTTTAGACAGATTAACTATGACATTGTCAAACTTCACCCTGACAGGATTTTCATACTCACTCTTTGGGTGGTTTGGTTGGCTCTGCGTTGTTGGAGTACCAGTCTGAGTAGTCATAGTAGGAATATTGAAAAGGCTCAAATTCAGCTTTGCTGTTATTCATCGTGGCTGCTCGGTCGAGTCAAACAGGTGAAGCAGGAAACAGGTAAAGATCCAGATAGTCCAGGTCGGGATCCTCCTCCTCCTCCCAGTCAGACAAGTAACCTCAGCTCCGTGATCTGCTGGTGCTGTAACGTGTTGGGACAGTTTGGCCCAAACACCCCCGAGACATTCCAGTCCAACCAAGAGCCAAACACAGCAGATTAACAGCTGCTCAGAGGGGAGCGAGAGAAGGAGAGAGAGAGAGTTTCAACATCACAATGAGAGAGGGAAGAGGTGAAGGAAGAAAATGACCCAAAGTGACCTCACAGAGCATCATGGATTCAGTCTAGTAACACAAGAAGAGATGAGAGACACTGTTACTACTTGTAACGTCTCAAATATTTACATGTCTGTGTAGATACATAAGGCATGGTGGTACTAGGTAATGAATGTTGGTCGTTTTATGTTGTGTTTTCTATTGAAATGTAAGGGTTTTTCTTTTTTAGTATATTTTTGGGCTTTTTTGCCTTTATTTGATAGCACAGTATGAGAGAAACAGGAAATAGGGAGGCAGAGAGGGGGAATGACATGCAGCAAAGGGCCGCCCGATGCAGGATTCGAATGAGGGCCGACTGCAGCGAGGACTGCAGCCTCTGTATATGGGGCACCTGCTCTACCCACTATGCCATAAGGTGCCCCAGAAATGTAAAGGTTTTTCATATGACATGAGTTAACTGACAGTTAAATTTTGGGTTGGTGGTTCAGTCCATGAGCAACACACTGAAACCCAATTTTTGCCAAATGTATGGTGTAAAATGTCATTCACTTTGCACAAAGCATTCTCCAAATGAATGAAATAAAACTTTTCTGTTGTTACAGTGGCATAGAAGGGATTTTATTTTGCAGTACTTGACATTTCTGAGTACTTCAGTGAAAGCGTCACCAAAGCACCTCGTGTGTTTGATCATTTCAAAGTTCACAGTATATTTACTCTCCCTAGCAGGGAAACAGGTTTACAGCCAGGCTGCACAAAAACACACATACTGTAGCACATTACTGATGGACATCAACATGGCCTGATGGCCACACTGTCTGTGCAAGTGCAAAGGTCAAATACACAATGTGTGCAATGAGGGATCTCTATTTCTACAGTGTATTCATTTGGATTTTTCATTTAAAATGATTTGAAGTGTCTGATTTCACACAGGTGACTGGTGACTGATTTTAATGTGGTCAGTGATCTGTGCAGTTTTTTCCAAACCCTATAAAAAAATAAAATAAAATAAAATGAAATTCATTAATCAAATTAAGATTCTTGATAAAAACTACTATGAGCAAACTCTTAAAAGAGGCCACAAATATACACCAATCAACCAAACTACAAAACTACAGTGAGAAGATGTGTAATGTGCATGTCCATTTGGTATCTAACATGCTGAAGTGGTCTGACGCAGTTCATTGTGTGATTCTAACATGTGTTGAAATAAAAGCTCTCTGTGATCTCTGGTTAAGTAACATCATTTTTTTCTTCCTTTTTTTGCACAGAAACGTGGCGTTAACCTGTTTGCCTTCCTCTGCCTGTTACTCAACGGACTAATCTCATAATAAGATGAAAATCTCTCATTTAAACACAGGCGACCTTTGTGTGAACAGAGATTAGGAAAAGGCCAAAATGAGAATGTTGTTCATTTGACACGTGAGGTAAATCCTCAGTTCAATATCGCTCAGGACTCAGGACTCATGTTTTAATTCTACAACTTGATAAGACAGAAAACATAAGATGAGCTGCTGCATAGTAGCTAATCTGACCCCAAAACTCTCAACTTTAGCAGAAAGGTACACAGAGATGCTCTCAGTGATCCAGCTAGCTCTTTCAGGGCTCATCCTGCCATCCTGTATCACAGCAAGTGTTGGTTTCAGCCACTGGACTCATTACTCACAGCTGAAAGTGACACAGTTTGCTGCGAGATCAGATGAATCTGCTTTGGCAGTTCAAAGTTTTTAATCTGGATCTGTGAGCTTGCTCATATGATGGAGAGCATGGAGGGGCCAGTTGATCTGACCCCATGGATTTTCTAAAGGGGCCATGCACGGGACACATGACGCGCAACTGCTGCTATTTCAAAATAAAAGGCCACCACTGATGTGCTGGTTTCTGTTAAACTCAAGAATTACAGCTCAAGTGAAGTCAGTAGAAGAAGCATTTGATGTGTGTGACGGTTTTCATGTGTTCCGAATCAGAAGGTAAAGTAATGCTGAGTGACGTCTCTTATCACACTGACATTTGGTTTGGTTGAAGTGCATTGACTCTGACTTCAAACACAGCAATGTCTTGCTTTCACTTCTCATTTCAGAGTCACTTTAATTTGAAAGAGCTTCAACACAACCCCTGTTCAGGTTTCAGTGTAGAGATGCTGGGTTTGCTACAGACACTCTCCACTCATCCAATGAGTCAATGCATCTTATACATTAAGTGTCACAATAATTGCATTACACTGACCACAAACAAATGAAGCCACGAGCCTGAAGAGTTTCATCACATAAAAAAGCAGGTGAACCACACCGACTTCACCCCCTGTCAGGATGGGGTTCAACAGAAGGGGCTGACTGTCACTTTATTTTTCAAACCAGTTTTCTTAACATACATAATGTTATACTCAGATATGTGTAATTTAATGAATGTTTAAAAACTGAAGTGTGCCAGAATAACAGCAGCACTATTTAAAACCCCATCTTGTACTGTAACTATCCATCTCCTAACAAGACAACAAAGCTTCTCTGACCAAGTTTTTGTCTTTCTTTTTTTTTCCTTTACTTGGAAGTCATAACAGGCCTTTAACTTCATGTCTACACAGTAATTGGAATACAGACAGAAAACATAAGCATTGGTCTTCTCCAGACTGTGCCCATTATCCTGACAATGCAACTGGACAAGAGAGAAAAATTCTAACTCACATTGGGGACTTTAATCTAATCTATGTTCAGTGCTTAAGACTCTGCAGATCATACTTGCATCTGTACGTGTGTGTGTGTGTGTGTGTGTGTGTGTGTGCATGTGTGTGTGCGCGCACACACATGTCTTTCTGTTGTTGTGAGGACAGGTGACTAGTTTTTAATGTTGACTGGTCTCTGTATGTTTTTTTTATTTTCAATTATACTGGAAAAAATAATTTATATGACAAATGAAGTTTCAAATCAAATTATTAATGAATCAGAATGACCTCTTGGTAAAGGCCACAGACAGTGTCCTCGTAGTAAATGTCAAACAAAATCAAATGCGTGCGTGCCTGCGTGTGGTAAACCAGGCAGAGGAGGACACTGTCTGATCCTCTGCAGCTCACAAGCTTTTCCTTTCTTTACTTGTTTGTGTTTTTAATTTCTGCATAAAGAAGCTGTTCCATGTTTTATCAGTGAAAGCCTGAAGGCTGCATCACCTTTATGAGTCATAGTCATAAAAACAGAACAACTTTCAAGCATTTTTTCCTTTATGGAGGCATGACAACATGAACATAACATGAATGACAGCAGGGATACACAGTCCATCTATCACCAAACAAATAAAGATCTGCACAAAAAAACACAATCAAACACTACAGGAGGAATTGTGATGGTGAGTCACTTCAGACACAAAGTCTAAATATGATACAAATAAACAGCAAGCATGATGGTTGTAATTCTCACAAACCTGATGTTGAGACAACAAATAATAAAGTGGCTTCTGAAAAAATAACATCCCACAGAATCTCTGTTTTGTTACAAAGCAAGTATGTGTCGAACGGCATCCCTTCAGACTGTTCTTCAGTTCTTGAACATGTCACACAGCAGTTTCTCCATGGGAGTGTTTCCAATGGTCCTGTGGAAGAACAGCAGCTCGATCCGCTCTGAGTTCACGAAGCGCAGAGACGGAAGAAGAAGAAGCAGCTTCCCAAACCTAAACAAACACAAAAAAAAAAAAAAATTCAACTTCTGCAATCTTACAGGAAACAGCACTGCATGCATAAACAATTCGTTTGTATCTTATTACTTAAGGAAAACAGATAGTTAAGTCTTTGAGGGCAAGTCTGATCTTTAAACTGGTTTGTTGTTTAAAAATACATTTCACTGCAGAGGAATAATAACTGATTGATCTGTTAGGCCACACATGATTTGTCTATCACCATGTCATTCATTTTTAATTGTTTATTTTACTGATTTTAACATGAAAAACCTTGAACATTGAAAAAACTCTAAAAGTCTTTATTTTCAAATCTCCTCTAAACTGAAGACAGTGAACTCAAAGTAAATCCTCATTGTTTCAGTCTAATGTCCACAATTCTGCTGTCAAGGCCTACTCTGTTTTTGCTTTTGTAATTCATTCATTTATTTTATAAATCCTAATTGCCAATAAAAAACCTGAGAACATTAACAGTCTTCCATATTTAAAACATGAAGTTGATCTTTTTTAATCATTCAATTCGGCAATTAGTAAATCTGAAAAACAAGGTTCACTGAATGTTGTATTTTTCTTAAATCCCAGTGTAGAAATTCTTCATATTCAACACGGTGAAGCTGAGACAAAAATACACATTGATAATGAACAGGGCAATGGATTGTTATTTGTGTGTATTGGGCTCCCTCTTGTGGTTCAAATTATCTTTAAGCTCAAAGAGTAAGACCTCAGGAAAGGGAGAAATTAAAGATTTTGAAGTAAAGGAGGTTGAATTTGACTCAACACAGAGAAGGCGATAGTTAAAATAGTATAAAGGAGTGTTTTTTATTTTAACGTGACAGGACGTTACCTGGCTGGTTGACTGGGGTAGTGTGAGCGGATGTGTTGTCCCAGCATGACTTGAGACTGATCCTGCAGGTTCTCCACTTGTTCTGGATCTTTCAAACCACGAGTCTCTGTGGAGGAGAAAAAAAAAACACTGGAGTCACAAAAATACTGTTGTTCACTGAAACAACACCTGTGTCATCTGAGACAGTGACATTAAGATTTATTCATACTGACAGATTCATTATCCAAATATTATAAAGAGGACAAGATGCTGGGGACAAGATAGAGTCACTAAGTATAAACTCAACTACGGAAGCTCATTCCAGTCAGAAAAAAATCTGTTTTAAAAGATAAATTATAATATAATATATAATGTAATGTATAATTAAACATATCAAGTATCACATAATAATAAAGCAAAGCAGTTTCATGGCTTAGTTTTTAACAAAGTCTTTGTTAACTGAGGTTGAGATATGTTGTGTAAATCTGACAGTTCAGCCTCAGGGTGGCACCAGAGGAAAGCTCCCAGAGTAAAGGCTCATCCCCTGAGAACAGGGTGCTTGGCCTCCCCTGTGGGATTATAGTGTTCAGTGGGATCTTCTATGGAAATCTCCCTGACTGCATCTAGAGTTACTGATATGGCGTTTAAGACCTGGGCAGATAACAGGACTGAACTTGTTGTGTTCCTCACCTGGCTTGAAAAGAACAATGGCCTTGAGGCAGGCGAACTCTGTTGGATCGACAGCGATGGCCTTGAAGCGGGTGAAGACCTCCTGCAGGAGGCGCAGGTCAAGGCTGGTGTAGCTGGTCTTTCCCTGCATGCCGGGGCAAAGGTCAGGCAGAGAGAGCAGCGGGCAGCTGTCCAAGGGCAGAGACCACTGGATGGCACAGAGAAGGAAGAGCTCACTCCATGCCTCCTCCAACAGGATCACCTGGCGAATACAGAGACGGTGAGAATCTAACAAAAACAACTCAAGAACTGGAAAAAGCAGCTTTGTTTCCAGCTTCACCGAGGAGCAGAGAGAGAGAGTGAACATATGGAAGTCCAGTGCTGCCACAAAAATATCTAACCTGGGTAAATGAATATATAACACTTTTAAATTTAAACATAATTATATGACTAAGTCATTTTGATTTTCTCACTGAAATAAAACATATCTCAAAATTATAGTTTTCTTTTTTTTTCCTCACACAACTTTGTTTATTTTATTGCTCTGGTAAAAAAAATTCAAGGGTTATTATTCTGGCTTCTACAAAATAATCAGTGGTGTTGCTGTGTGTTTATAGAATTTTGAATATCTACACAAAATGAATTTTGCATTTGTTTGTTTGTTCACTTTTACTTAGAAAACCAACAAAAATCAGCAAGCGACTGAAAGTAAAACCTCCTCAGTTAATGTCTCACCTGGTCTCTGAACGGCAGGTTGGAAAACACGGGCAGGTTCTTGGCCCATTTCACTGACATGAAGAGCAGCCTCGCTGACGTCTCATACACATTTTCAGAGCTGGATGGGTACAGAGCCATGTGATACTCCGAGGACGCTCTCTCCGGCTCGTTGCTGGTTACATCGATGTTTTCATCAACTGAGTCAGAGAAGATGATTTTAGAACCAACAGTCACCCACTTACTGTAAGTTCATTTTATGTTCTTTTAACACAACAGTGAAAATTACCATAGGGATTGGACCATCAATTACATCATCCCTGGTTCTAATTTTCTCACTTGATCTCAATATCAATAACTGATTAACGGCCAAATATGTTTTCACAAAATAATAGGAGTCAAAGCTTATAGTTTCAGGTTAGTGTCAAATCTGTCAGTAGCAGGGTCCAATCACATCGAGTCCTTAAAAGGTCTCACTTTTTGGATTTTGGCAGAACTCTAGTTTATATACACATCCTAACATGTTTGTTTCCTTGCGTGTTCACATGCTAATATCCATTTGCTACATGCTAAATGTTAAATTCAGAGTGGAGCCTTGTTAATGTGAGGAGGGGGCTAATAAGTGAGGTATCCTCCAAGTGTGAACAAGTAATCTTAATTTTCACTGAGGTTGCATATAATGTTTACAGGAGATGTTTTCCTTGAGTCTGGTATGTATATATGTATGTATGTATATATGTATGTATGTATGTATGTATGTATGTATTTCATTCAGTCTTAGTGCTCACCGTCCTCTGGCTCCAGCTTGGCGCAGGTTTCAGCCGTCATGAGGCTGGCCATGAAGCGGTGGTTGTTCTGGGGACTGATGCAGCGCTGGGGGACGACAGAGGAGGTGATGGACATGGAGGAGGTGATGTGGGGCCACGTGATGACAGAGCCACTGGAGGAGGAAGACGAGGAAGAGGAAGAGGAAGAAGAGGAGGTGGGTTCCCGTGTGGTGGCCAGGTGCTCTTCTCTGGGTCCACATCGATAGAGTCCAGGCGGACCTGAGCTGTGCTGCGGGGCTGCCGCTCGTTCTGCACCGCTGCAGGAAGAGAAGACCCAGAAACATTATGATATACATCTGTAGTTTGGATTTTAACTTCACACAGTTTCACATGTCAAGCTCAACCAGAGATTATATTTCCTTGCTCACCGTCCTTATTCATGCCTGCCTGCAGGCACTTCTTCAGGCGACAAGCCTGACACTGGTTGCGATGAGCTTTGTCCACTGGACACATGCCTGTACCGGCCTGGCACCTGTCAACATACAGTCAAGTTATTAGTTATTAACAAAAAAATATTGTGTCTGGCTTCTGATTAAAGTGTTTTAAAATGTTGGGAAAGTGCTTTTTACTCAGGTTTGTACATAAATTACACAGACTTGTCTGTATTTAAATGAAAACAAAAGCTGAAATGAAGGACTGAATGCCAACATTTATCAAAATTTCTTACATCCACACTAATGACACATTCTGTGACCCAGATGAAAACAAACAGACAATCGATTCAAAAAAGGAAGAACTGGATCTTACTTTGAATCTCAATTTTAATCTGATTCCGAACAATAAAAAAGACAATAATAAGATTGTAAATTTACAGTTAAGATAAACCGAGAAACCTAAAACCTAAATTAAACTTCTATTTTTTTAAATGTAAGATTTACATAAACTCACATATCATCTTAAAGCATTTGTGAGCACAAACTAATCAAAACATTAAGTAATTTGAGATTTAGTTTGCATTTTGTTGATGTTTGTATCATGAATTGTGTCTTTGAACAAAAATACATTTGGCCATAATTTCTTTGTCGTACGATATCATATGAAGTTGTAACTAAAGTCAAAGGCTGGGAGAACTAGTTGGGTAAAAAGTTTCCCCTAATGCACCTCATATCCTGTGTAGGTTTATAGGATGGGAACATGACACAATGAATTTAGGAGTGTAAAGGTGTAGGCTAAAAGCTGAGACATGGTGGCCCAGCAGGAGAGTTGGAGCTTTCTCTTGCCTGTAAATGAGCCTCCTCCTCACGCTGCGTTTGAAGAAGCCGCTGCAGCCATTGCAGGCGTAGATGCCGTAGTGTTTCCCGCTGCTGGTGTCTCCGCACACTTTGCAGACCAGAGCTGGGCTCAGGGCTTTGCCCGGGGCTGGACTCTTGGCTGTGAGTCAGACACAGTCCACACACACACACACACACACAGACACACACACAGGGCAGGTCGGTTAGTTGGTGCCATTTATTTAGCCTGGTATTGTTTCATACATGTGCCTGCCATCTGCACCAGCAGCTCAGTCTGCATGGAGCGACATGTCTCCACAAAGCGCACGAGTCAATATTGCAACAGACGTTTAGGTCTGAAAATCTTATTTAGTGGATGATTATGAAATTTAAACAAGTAAATGGCTGGAGGCAGATTAACAACTACAACAAATGACTCAGGGATACTGAAATGAATCTTAATAAACCCATTAAATATAGATACATTCTGACATTCTGAATGTATGTATTTATACAACAACAGAGCAGTTTTGTGAGCTTGGAGCCATCGTGTCCTTGCTTGGATCTTATTAGAAATATGTTTATGTGTATATTTATGAGCCTTTACTTAATGGTTGTGTGGTGTTGAAGATTTCAATACCACACAGATGGTTTTCAGTCACTCATTAATTATCATTATCATTATTGTTTAGTTATTTATTTATAGAAAAAGCACAGAAGAGGTTGGTATTTCAAATAGAGAGTTATCATTAAAAAAAAATCAAAAATCTCCACAACTGATTTTTGTAACTGTTTTAAAGGCCAAATGTGTGTCCCATCTTTTAGGCTTCACCTGTTGCTGCTGCAGGTGCATGTGGAGCTCTTACCTCCTCTGCTGTCATCAGTCCCGGCGCTGGCTGACGACTCAGTGGGGGAAGCGGAGGCCATCATGGGGATCTTCGACAGGTGATCCTCCATCATTTTACCACTGAGAATGTATCCTTGATCAGCAACAAATGAAGAGGAGGAACTTTGAAAGTTTTTTGTCCTCTTGAATAAGATACAACGTCCGGGATCAGAAAGTTCAAGCTCCTTTTGAACCACGGTGAAAGGTTGAGCTGTGTAGCTGTCGGGGTCTCTGCTGGTCCCCAGTGGACAGATGGCAGGTTGAGCCTCTACTGTGTGGAGGTGCAGATGGGCTGGGGTCCTGCCATGAGCTCGGGGCTGACACTTGTTGCACGTCAACAGGTTGCGTGTTGTCCCTCTGGCCGTCGGGGTCGGTCACTGTCTGTGGGTGCTCCTCGGTGGCAGCTCCTCAAAAGGGAGTCCAGGGGGTGGAGGGGGAGGATTAGCCCCAAGCGCTGTGTAAGCAGCATGCCTATTTGTCATCCTCTTAATCTTTACTGTTCATCTACTGGATCAATCAGTCACATTGCCAGAACGTTGGTGCTGCTCAGACTGGGATCTTCATCAAGTCTGCAAACAAAAGCAGACGTGACAAAAGAAAAGAAATAACAGCGATGACTCCTAAAGCTCTCTACAGTAGAGAAGCTGTAACTTTAGACCAGTTCCCATCCTGCTGCATCTCCCTGTGTCTCCTCTGTCCACGAGGGCATCCATCAGTCAACAGTCCTCTTCGGTATCTGCATTTAAAGGAATGATTACATGAGGCGCACATTATTATATTTACCAGCCTCTTCGATTTGTATTTCCCCTCCTTTTCCATCCTTTTCCCTCCGAATTCCAGCTCCATTTCCCCCGGCCGTATATTTGATCTGTATGATTGCCTCCCATTCATAATGACTGCCAGTGTTTGCTGAGGAGCTGCTTATTAACTCCTACTTTGCTCTTTCTTTTTTTTTTTTTTTTTTGACAAACTAGAGATCAGCAGCCTCCCTCTCCTCCCACTGAGGAAACAGGTCACAGAGGGAATAATAGAGTTTTGAATGGCTGATATTTTGCCTGTCACTAATTTAGCTCGTTTATAACAATTTTTCATTCACTATAAAGAAGCACTGATCATCATACATGTGGCTGTTGCATTGTGAGCAGCTGCCAAGAACCAGAGGGAGAGTATGTAATCACATTTAAATGAAAATGACTTGTTGTTTACTAAAATGTCAGACAATCTTGGGCTAAATGAAAACGCACTACACATTATTGCTATGATTAAAAGAAGCACCAAAACAAAGGGAAACAAGCCATTAAAAAAAAAAAAAAAACTCTTTCTCTGCATGATTGTAAAAATCAATTTAGAGAAAAGTCACCGAGCGTCAACTGTAAAAATCAAGAAATATCTAGTTCTAAAAGTGGAAGCAGGCGTCAGACAGCACCTCTGTTTTTAGTGACAGCACCCATCATTTCCCCGATGGTCAAACACTCACACAATTTTCTGCCAGTTTTCCAATATTTGTTACTTCACACAGTTCAGTGGTTCAAGTGAATGAGTCTTAATCTGAAGGGGATGCAAGCTGCAGCGTCTCTGACATCTGTCCACTGGCATCTGCACCGACTCTTTGTTTGTTGTTACTGTTTGCTGTTTGTTGCGATTCATTAACAACACTAATGACTGATTTTAGATTGGACACATGAGCATGTTGTAATAATTGATGTTTTTATGCCTGTATGGGACAAATTACCAGCTGAAACCAACGTCTGACATGTTGTTGCACTAGATCATTTAGCTGACACTGTTTTGGCCACATGACAGATGTTATATTCACTTTATCTCCACTGACTCTTGTACAGTCTGTCTCTTCAACTTCTAAATGTCTTTATTAGCTTGTGTGTAGAGCTAATTTGCTGAAAACAGTATTTTTTGTCCACAAATCAACACAATGAGCTTGTAGAGATTTAAAAAAAATAGTTGGGATCTGCACAGTTGGTGATTGAGTTTGGACCAGATCAGAAACCACTGACCTGAAGTTTAAGTTTTAAATGAAAACAAATCATGTAAAAATCAGAGATGCCATATTTTACACTTCTAGTTTTGAGTCTCGGTTTGATCCAGGTGGGAGGGGCTTGAAGCATAGCTGTGATTGGTGACTGCTTTGTTGTGACTTCACAAAGTCACAAAAGTCACATTTCTCTGTGACCTGAGGCTTTGATACTTCCACAGCATTTATATAGAACGCAGACCTGATTTACAGTTACAGAAGATATTAAGATCTGTCTCTGTACTATATGGGACCTCTTGATTTGACAAAGTTTTGTTTTGGTCAGGTCTCACATCTGTATTTTGGGTTGTGAACACAACATGACACGTCATCACCTGTACAGGACACCACTTAGTATGCAGCTAAGATCCACCATCCATCTTTAAATTCTGTCTCTCAGCTCAGTGCTCCATGCTATATTCACCAGCTGGTCTCTAACATTGTGTTTCTGCTGTTAGGTGAAAACTCAAAAATCAGTTAGTTGCTTTAAATTGTGGCTACAACCTGGGTGAGCAAGGTTTAACACTTATTGTAGTCACTTGATCTATTATCAATATGAAAAATATTGATTCCTGCACTTTTAATCAACTCACGATTTCACTTATAAACAGAAACTAGAGCCAATTAATTTATGCTGAATAACTGGTTATTTTATTTATTTCATTTTATTATTTGTATAATCTGCAAAAAAAAAAAAAAAACTTCAAACAACTGTCTTTCTAAATGCTTTATCTCTGTTAAACTCTAAGCAGAAAATTTGCTTGAAGAGCAAAATTAAAGTTGATGTCAGCAAGTTTCGGATCCACAATAACAAGGCCTGGCCATAATTGGAAAAACAAAGTGGAAAGCAGTTAAGTAGATTAGAGTTTGACCACATTTTGTCTGCCTGGACACCAGCCGCAGTCACCACGAGACGGAGGGGGGGAAAGAAACACAATTAGCTCAAAAGATTAAAAGAGCAGTGAAGACACACTTCTTGTGGGCATCTTTAGCCATATGGTGGCTACTCTCTTCATCCTTGGCCAACACACTGTTGACCTTTGTAAGATTTACCAGTTAATTAGTCTTCTCAGGTCAGGCTCTCTGCACCAGTTCACCCAATTACACGCTGATTACTGACGGAGCCTTTTTTATTTTGTACAAGAGAAGCTGAGATCAAGGCTGACAGAAAATAATTCGACCCGTCTGATTGTTCTTCTGCTGAAAAACAATGAATGTGCTCTTTCTTCTCACTGTTACAGAGCTCCAAAGAAACCTACAAAATGAAGATAAATAGTGGATGTTCCCAAATGAACAGTGACTAATAAAAAGAAACACCACATGGTGCATCAGAATGAGAGGACAAAATGTTTACTGTTTTACTTTAACTTTTTTTTTTTTTTTTCTGATTGCTGAATTACTTTCTTGTTGGGAGTGGGTGGAGGCTTGACAAGAGCTTCAACCATTGCTGCTATTACAAGATGAGACCATTTTCAATTCTCCAATAACTACTGTATATAATAGCATATCTCATGACTGATCATTTTAAGAGACAAAAGGTTATTATACCTTCTGTCCAGCACAGACCGGTTAGCATGTTAACTTCAGTATAGAGGTAAAGATGTGACATGTGACATGAGTGAAGATTGGTCTGCTTTCCACCTCTGCAGACAGCTCTTGGTGATGGAGTGAAGTGTGATGCTGAGCTCCAAATGTTTTCATCTGGACTGTTAACAACTGTAAATGCTAATATTAGCTTTTAAAAAACTTTCAGATAACTCACTGCTTCAGAACAGTTTTCATTCATTCAGTCACATTTTCTTGAATGTATTAGCTCAAACGCAGTGGATGGAAACACACACCCCTTTTTTCACATTTTATTTCACTCAGATTTACGTCTTTTTGTTTGAGAATTTCAGAAATGTCCTCAAAACTTGCATAACATTTTTACATTTCTGTTACATTTGATAGTTGGGTGGATATAACATTTCAATTTAAATGTATTTTTTTTATACAAGGAATTAAGTTTTTGACTTTGACAGTGGTGAAATTTGCCCATGTCAATAAAGCTTTCGGAACATTTAACTAATGCATTTTATTTGACAGTTAAAGAGTCAAGTATTACAGGAGTTATATGAAAATGAAAGCAGTTGTGCTACCAGCACCAGGCCTATGATTCAGAACAAAACCAACTAACTGACTAGTATCTGACTCATATATTATGCAGGTGTAATTTACCTATGCTGATGCTTCAGTTTAATATCTTATGAGCAGAAGGACCTCATGAGTGATGGGATTATTGCTTTATTATTTATTGAAATCATGTGTATTATCCACTCAAATAATATGTGCTATGCATGAAGGGTTGTGTTTGGCAAAGCCTCAATTATTAACCTCTGTTATAATTACTATAAAGTAATTAAAGAAGGGCAAGGAGTGCTAACATTTTAAACAAAAGGCCCTCCTCTTAAACATCTGATCGATTTTTACCAGTATTTTTATCAGATTTTTAATGAGTATTAACTAACAGTCTTTCACTGGCAGAGACCATCTCACTGCTTTTATCACATCTTGGGAATTCATGAATTAGTCTAAATACTTAGATTTGTCTGAATGACCAATATGGAAAAACAAAGAGGATAAAAAATAGTATCAAAAAGTTAAAGAACCTTCCTGTACACTGTTTACTTTTTTACACTGAAAAGTATTTAAATAAGAAAAAAAAAAAGATTGTTGTCTGTTGACGTTTGCAGGACCTGAGCACACTATTCACCTTTACTACAGAAACCACAGAGAAAGACAAACATGTGCTCGGGTGTGCCTTGTATAAAAGTGACACCTGCTGCATGAGTGTGAAGCTGTTGAGCTGCGGATCAGATCTGCTCTCTATGTTTAGAAGATGACTCTGCCGTTGAGATGAGTGGCTGCAGCCTGCTGTCCCGGGCCAATCGCAGCCTTATAACAGTTTACATAATAATAATAAGCTGAAGTACACAGTGACACACTCTTGCTTACACGAGCAGACCATAGATTATGCCAAGACAAATAGATTAGCTTGGGAGCAGCCTAATATTAGGATTCAAAGAATGATTAGAGGAGCTGTGTTATGTAATGACATTAATGAGTCTCTGCTATGCTTCATATGAGGGTCTGAACACAGGTCTACTGAGATGGCACAACGCCATCAACAACTCTAAGTCTGATTCTAACCCAGGTTTCTACTATTTTTCAGTCAGTAGGAGGTTAGTGACCTTTAAGAGACAACTTTCAGACACAGCAGAATCAGATGAACTGGTCTTTAGACTGATCATCTACATCCTATTCACTAACCACAGAGGTCCGTGGAGGAACTATAGACTGAGCTCATCTGTAAAAATGAAAACACATTTCTCCACAACAGTTTTATGTCTTTCAGCAGAACTCATTGCATAAATCATGATGGTCTATAGCTTGGTTATTGACTACTGGTTGGACTACTACCTTTCTTGTTGCATTGTGGGATACTATGCTACTAGTCCACTAGCATGGAGTGTAATAGATCTTACTGTACCTCTTTTCGTCTGTATTTTCAAATCAATTTATCTGCTTCACCTATCCATATGCAAAAATATGTATTCATCTGCCGCTTCCTTGTATATACTGTATCTCATAATTTATTCTTACTTTGTAATGTACACACCAATATAGAAGGATAATATGTTCCTATATTAAGAGTGATGTTGCCATGTATATGTCTCTTATATTATATGGAGAGACATTTGTTTCTTTATTATTCAATCAATCAGAGTAGATTTTGCAATCAAATCAAAAATGATTTGTGAGCAAAACCAAAGGTTTGCAATCAAAAACAAGATTTGAGAGCAAAAGTATCAATTTTGCAATCAAAAAATGTTTTATTGCAAGTAAAATATGATTGATTAAAAAATGCAAATGACAGCAGGGCAAAGTATTCAGTGTTAAAGTTTGCAAATCCTATGCAGGAAACCAGAGGATTAAAGGCGTTTGCGCATTGTGTTGAGTCAGTGTTGTTAAATTTCTGATATTTTGTCGATGTGTGTGGAGGAGGGATCAATATCTGCGGGAACAGTTTCACAGTTATTTAACTTTAGTCAGTTTTCATTTCACCATGTTTATGACTTGTCCGACAGTGCTGACAGACTGGAGGAGCTGATATCACATTTCGGTAAGTAAATGTTTTTTTTTTCTGAATGTCTCTAAAATATTTTTTTAATCTGTGCTATATCCCCGAAGAGCACTGCATGCTCTTTGGTGTTAGCAGCCTGTACACTCGGCACAGCGATGAGCCTGGAGCTGTTGGTTTGCTGGTGTAGTTGACCAAACGTCCACAAATAGACATTTTAAATGGTTTTTCACTAAAGTGTCCATATTTTCTGTCAAAAGTCACAATAAAACATGCCCAGAGTCTTTACATGACATTTCCAATAGGCTACTTCGTAACATGTCTGATGATGGACACAGCTCTGGTAGTGTTGGCTGCTGCTAATGTTTACAATAAAGTTGCACATACGCATTACTGCTACACTGCAGGGCATCGACAGTAGCCTACTGACTGTTTCACCATCGAATCGTTCTGCCCTGGCTAAACAAAAACAGTCTACATGCACCAGTTCAAATACAACATTCATGCTATTATTAGTTATGATAAACATACTTGCCCATTGATTTTCCTACAGCTCCCACACTGAGTTCCCCATGAACTATACAACTATGGAGAGGCATTTGTCATTACTTATGGGAAACATTTCAATTTCAACTTATCTCCTGGTAGCATAACACAAGGGAGAAGTGGGTGTAACATGGAAGGTGGTCTCGCGCTGGAGCCAGGTCAAACCCACCAATAGAAACTCTTCTCTCATCCATCAGTGTAGGCCCCGCCCATTAAGTGCAGTTGAACTCGCAAGCAAAACTTTTGAACTTGCAAGCAAAGAGGACTGATTTATAAGCAAAATGATCATTACGTTTTTACTTAAAAACATTAGTTTTGATTGAAGTTGAGGAAATATGCTCTCAAAACTTTTTTTTTTTTTTTGCAGTTTCAATCTATTCTGTTTTGCTCTCAATTTTTTTTTGATTGCCACTTCTTGTCTTTTGCTCTCAAATCTCATTTTTGGTTGCAAATCTATTTTATTTGATTGAATAATAAAGAGACAAATGTCTCTCCATAATATTACACATATAGACATCCTCTGGATAAATGAAGTTATATGTTCATAAGATATATTAACTACCAATGGTAAAATATGCATATGGACATATGTATAAAAATACTTATATGGAACTTTTTCCATGCAAGATGCTGAAACCCTATGTTTTATGCAGGTTCATTAAACAGCATATACTGTACATGAAATTCTATTGGCTTTTATGTTTTTCTTATTAATAATGTTTATTTGCAACAGCTTAAAATACTAAACTTTAATGGTCTTTATCTATATATTAATTATGGAATCATTTTTATGATTTCCTGTGTTTTACATTGAATACATACAGATATTTGTCATCTATCAGAAAACTGACGGGTCGATCCTGCCTGAAAACTGTTTGTAAGTCTAAAGAAAAGTAAAAATGGTCTATATTTAACATTTTGTTCTTTGATTATAGATATTTTTCCGTTTATTTAGAGATTGATTGTGTATTTGAAATATTGATTTTGTGAATTGGTTTCTTCAGTTGACTATTATGTTGCACAGCTCCCATGTGTCCTCAGGTGTTGTGATGAATCTTTGTTTTACATCTGTTGCTCACACATTACAACACAACTGATTACATCACCACCTTAACCTTAACTGCCTGAGCAGGCCACGAATATGGAAGAGGATAAAAAAACATACGCACACACACACACAGAGGAGGAGTGTGTTACCATGGATCATGAGAGAAACTCAAGGAGGAGTGTGGAGATGAGGAGGAGGGGGGCTATTAAATCTGATCTGACCAGTGCTGACGATAGCAGTGTGGCTGCGTCCTCACATCAGCCTTGCATCAGTGTGTGTGTGTGTGTGTGTTTGTCTATGTTATATAACAGTGTGATAAAGCTGCCTTTGGGATCTGACTGTGGCTGCTGAGCCTCTTACCTGTGTGTCAGGTGGAAAGCTCTGGCAGCAGATCTTCATCTTCCACATCAGTCATCTCAGTCAACGTTGAGCTGAAAACACACGTTGCTCTGTGAACACAGGGAGATTTTCATTTTGACACACTTGTTTTTTATTTATCACATTATCTGAACTGTATTACATTTCTGATTCCTGTCGGTTTCACTCAACAAAAGCATTTGAAAAAATTGCTGTCTATCGATACAGAAGATAAATCTGATGGAGCTAATCACCAATTTTCCTCTACTGCACAAACAAACTAAAAAGGCAGTGACTGTGATATTAAATCTTTTTTTTTTTTTTTTTTTTTTTTTTACATTTCTCTGTAGGTTTGCTGCCATCAGTCAGAATGATGTATTTTCAATAATACCTACCAAGCCCCAAAACTTGTACCCCTGTAAACATCTTTGACCCTGACCACTACTCCACCGACAGCCTGAGAGATGATTTCAGCAGCAGTGCCTCAAAGGCCAAGAGGAAAAACAGCCTCAGCCTTCAGGTTTACTATGTAATCATCATGTTCACAGTTTGCCCCCCCCATCCAGCCCTAAACAATTCTGGGATGCTGATACAGATGCACTGGAGGCTGGTGTGTTTGTGTGTACATGTGTGCATAAACTGTTGGCAGGACTGTGGCTGGCTGTGTGTCCAGCTCTCTGTCCTGACCTAGATCTCTGACAGTAAACAGCTGCTTCCTAAAGCGACGTCGTGCTGCCATCAGCAGAACAGCCCGGAGAGATAAATGTCAGATTGGACCACGGCTGAGCCTCTTGACGCAGCTCAGGGCCCCACAGTTTGTTTAGGAGATCCACAGACACTTAGCAGCCAACTGCTGCTGCTGCGGATGATGATGATTATGATGATGATAGTGGCACACTGGCACTGTTTGTTTTTTTGAGTTTTAATTAACAGTTTGTATTTAAGACTTAAAAAAGCCACAAAAAACTTCACAGTGCCTAAAGGGGAGGCCTTGTGTCTGCTTCACTGAGCATCAAGCTTCAAACTCTGAAAATGAAAAGTGGACTGTGAAATCTGTGAAATTTTTTTCTGGTTAAATATAGTAGATTTGTGCAAAATCAAACATACCACTACTTCTACTACTAATAATAATCATCGTCATCATCATCATCATCATCATGACACGTGGTCATGATTTTTCCTAGAGACAATGTTGATTGTTGCTTGGCAAATATTAAACCGTTGTCTAGGGCCCCAAACTCTCAGAGGCCCCATATCATTTGGGGCCTACATCAACTGAATCATTTCAATTCTGCCAGACATGTTTTACCACTGAAGTTAGGGTACAAGATAAAACCTGACAGCAGCCACTGCAGCTCATCGTCTTGTCTTTGTCTTATCCTGTTTTACATGTTAAAGCTTTAGTTTCTGTTCTGATTGGCTGTAGTAACATTACCCTGACAACTAATTTTATACCACCATAGAAGAAGACAACTACTATTTTCATCATCAATCAAGTTTGGCAATTACCTTTATTAAGAAGTGATTGATTGAACTCATTGAATGTGAGTTCTACTGTGGTTTCATTCACATTGTGAATGTCACTTGTGACCCAGGGTCATACTTTTCCAAAACATGCTTATCTTAAATTTTCAGCCATTAAACAATGTTTTAGTGAATTAATACAAATAATAGTTTCTGTACAATGTATGTTCACTTGTTTGACTAGTTGAAGTCAATTAGGTTCAACAGTGAATCAACTTAAGAAGATTTGAGTAATCCTGTTGAATGTCAACTGTTATCAAAGAGTAGGATTGCAAATTCCAGGTATTGTGTTATATAGCAGGTATTACTGCACCAGGAGATTTAGCAGAGTGTAACAGCTCAGTCCTGTATGTCAACAGTTGAACACGGTCACTCTACTGCTACAGGTTATTACACTGACTCTTTTTATTCAGTGTCTGTTGTTAGGTGTCCAGCACAGAAAGTTAAGTTAAATCTAATGTCCATTCACCTCTTTATACCAAACTTTACTCAACAAAATTCAAAACTGGCCAGTAAAATGAACAGTTATTCAGCTGTAAATGTAGTCACTGATGCTGTTCCAATTACACTATCAGTGACTAATGTAATGATTCAATATACTACTCACAAAAGTTAGGGATATTTGACTTTCGGGTGAAATGTATGTAAAATGTAAAAAGTTCATGCTACAATGATCTTATATTGTGAAAGTTGGTCATTTGAGTAGAAGAATGTGGAATGGTCATTTCTTCATCTCAAACAATGTATTGAAACAAAAGCTAACAACAGTGGTAGGTATACCACAACAAAACATGTCAATGTGTCAATCAGTTGTCATGTGACTCTTCCAGTCTCTCGGTGTCTCTGTTCAACCTGCTGATGACACTTGGTGACACTCTAAACTCAGTGGACACTTCCCTCTGACAACATTGTCAGGCACTGTTGATGGACTGTTAGGTGTGGTCTTGGTCTCATGATGTCAGAATGTGAACAGCATGATGATGAGGACTGTTTCAAAACAAATTGTCACTGAACCAGAACATTTAGTGATCGATTCATGGATCAGCATGTTATGTATACACTGAACAGTTGGTTTAGAGAAGGTCAAATTAAGTTCACATGTAAAGGTTATAGTGCTTTTTAGGTGCGCTCTGAAATTTCATCCCAAAGCCTAACTTTTTGTGAGTAGTGCATGATTTTTGTGTCTACAAAGAGCTGTATGATCAACAACTTCAGCTCCATGCCCACCACTCACCTCCAGCTACATTTCATTCTTGCATAAGTAAGAGAGTAAAACAACTAATTAAACACATGTCTGGCAGATGGCTATCAGTCAAAGACCTAATTTACCTCGACCGCTGCTTCTGCTGCTGCTGAGGATTAGTTGAGATGACTTTAGCTTAGATTAGGGCCCCTGTGGAAACACAGAGGAAGCAAGAAGATTATAGCAAATGAGGTAACTGAAACAACCATTGTTACATTTCTGTAAGCTACATTACAGAGTCACTGCTTTGTTTTAACAGATGGAAGGATGTACTTGAGGAAGCGCTGTACTTTCTAAACAGCACATCAATTCATAACTTTGTACACAATTGAAATGATGCTGAAACATCAGACACAAGCATGTAGAAGTTTTCTCCTGCCTCTCATGGTCCTGTGCAGATGACATGGTATAGACATAACAAAAAACCTATTCAAACAAATTTTCCTGCATGTCACTGAATGTTTATATATATAACACTTAGTATAAGACTTATAACACTATTTGTGGGTGTCAGGAGTGTGAACAGTAGCTGCATGTCTTCATTAACAGTGCAGCCCACTTGGCTTTAATGGGGTCCTAAAACCACTCACTCCCTCCGCTCCTCACCCGTCCAAACCTCATCCCACCCAACACCCCGGCTCATTGCTGACTGCTGACACAGCCATTACTCACCAGTTTAAAGCAGCTCTTTGGCAGCGCGGCTCAGTGGGTTCGTTGAGGTTTCGGGGGGATGGGGTTGGTGGGGGGGTCCTGTGTTGGTTTGGGAGGAGGTGGGTCGAGTGCAAAGGGTCAGGCCAATAGGCAGCTGGGATTACTACCCGCTCACCATCTGCCATCCAAATAATAATCAGTGTGAGGGAGTCAGCTGCCTGAGTAAATATCATAGGCACCAGTTAACCCTGTGTGTTCAACCATAGGACAGTTCTAAGACTGTTTCACTGCTGACCAGAAGAAGCATGCTGTCTGTGAAGATGAGTCTTATCTTTGGGTTGCACAATGTATACCTTGAACTTAGTTTCTTCACACATGCCTGAAATGCTATATACAGTATACAGTGGGACAGACTGTCCTTCCTCATGTTGCCTAGTGCAGCAGCACAGACATACAAACCACTAGACTAAGATTATCACTGAGATTAATGACAGGTGGCAGTTATTCTACTCATCAGTGCATTCTATATGACAAGGGTCAGTTCATAATTTTCAGTGTGTGCTACTCTAAAAGCAGGCATTAAAACAGGTCAGGGGTGAAAAAGGTGAGACGGATATGACCCCTCTATGGGGTCTGGGGGTCTGGATGAAAATTTTGAATATTTCATATTTAAAAGCATCAATCTGATGCATTTTGAGAGAAAAATCAAGCAGAATTACAAGACAGTATGAATGTATAATAAAGTATCTATCTATACATGGTCACATTATGCTATATAAGAAATGAGACTGACAACTTCTCTCATGAAATACGCAACAGCACAAGTTCAATAGTGCAATCTGCCGAAAAAAAGCATGAAAAAAGCAAACCCTTAAAGAGTGTGTTTTGACAAGATGAATATGGGTTTTGAAAAAGCCTGTGTCCACAGAGCTCCTGGGTAATTTAGATATACCAGAAAATAGTGAAATTATTGAAACCATCACTCACCAAATTCAGTCAGTGCTTATACACTTCACAAACCAATCAGGTAGCAGTACTCCCCTGCCTCCACAGAGAAAAAACTGGTGATGCGAGGCCCTTCGCGCTAATATTTCCACGCTCTCGCGCTTGTAGAGTGAATGTTTTTATCAAATTCAAGCCCCCCCCCCCCCCCCAAAAAAATTCTCATCGGATCTACACGATTCACGTAGATCACCTATTTTGGTTTCAAAATGGCAAATTTTGCCGAAAGGTGAATGATTTTCATGCCTGTAAAGGTGTGTTGTGGGAGCCAGGAAGCGATTAGCTTAGCACTAAAAACAGGGTCAAACCACTAACCTCAATTTGTTCAAAAGTACAGAAGTGTCTTTGTGTTCAAGTTCCCCAAGAGGATCCCATGTCTTCCTCTCAGGTGTGTTGGTGACTGTCAAACCTAACCTGTTGTCAGCTTTTTATAATACACTGTTCCAGGATATTGACATTAAGAATCCCTCCTGCACTGGGAAGAAGTTGAATCATCCTACGGCCTACAAAATATTTTTTAATCAAATTTGGCTGCGTGACAAGTTACAGTTTTATTTTATAAACTTTGTAAAGTCAAAATACATCAGAGCTTTGCCACATCAAAGCTTTGATATCCAACTTCTCAAACTGAAGTCTCCAGATGCAGATAGATAATACAGCTCTACCTAAACCTGTGTTTAATTGACTGTATGAACAATTGGCACATATGAAATCTTCATTGCGTCATACATGGTAAGCTAAGCTTACCAATGTGACCAATAATGGTCAGATTTATTCCTGCAGAGCACAGATGCTGCTCCATATGAGTCATGCAAACAACATGCAAAGCTTACAGTCACTAATTCAAGCAGATGCCTCTCCTGGCGCACTTTTTCCCGCCTTTTACTAATGCATCATATTGTTATCTAATCGGCTCAGGCATAATTAAAATGATATCCACATCCTTTCTTTTGAACCATAGCTTCAATCATTCAAATCTCCAACTGCCCTAAGCCTGAGGAAAACAATTAATTTCCCTGCAGCAGCATAAAAATTATAAAGGAACCTCTGCCATGTTCCCCTGCTGTGTTACAAGACAATTAGAACATTTAGCAGATCCCGTGTATCAACAGGATAAAGTATATAAAAGTATTATGGCCCTCCACATAGAGAAAAGGGAAGATCTGGTCTGATGCAGTGAGAGCCGGTTGCCCTCCGAGGTCAGCACAGTGGTCATTCATTGTTCTGGTGTCGAGTGTGATGCTGCAGAGAGGCGTCAGTGGAGGATTAGCGAGTAGCGGCACATGTCAGGGAGTGAGAGTGTGGACCAGAGCGTGCTGGTCAGGCCGGGCGTCACAGGGCTCAGAGCTGCTGACACACGGCCGAGCACGCTTCACTGCAGCCCAGACACAGAGGAGGGGTCCACTTGTCTTTTAAGATGCCTGGTGATGCAGCACACACGCTGTAGCTTATATCCACGTGATGCTCACCTGCAGAGCTGTGATGTTTGTACTGATAGCAAAGGATGTGACAATGTTGATACCTCATTGGTTGTGTATCAACACGTGCTAAAAGGTATTAGTATTTAGATGGTGATGTGGGTTATAAAGCTTTTCATTTTTGACAATGTTCAAGTGGTACATATGTAACTAGGGGTGCAACTAGGAAATATTTAATCATTCAGTAATCAATATTATAATACATATATATTCTTAATTACTTGATAATTGATCTGGTCAGTATATCATCTTAACATACTGAAAGTATTATGCTTAAATTTAGAGAGTGTCATTTGTCAACTTGCTATCAACTCCAGTCTCCATGCCATAGCAACACTTCCCAGACCAACAGTTTGGATGCTAACAAGGAAAACCAATGATCCATTTTTCATATCATTTGATGTAGATTTTCATGTTTTTTTTGTTGTTTTTTGATGTTTTCATGTTCAAAAGGAAATGACCATTAAATCCACTGAGCTCCCCAGAGGATTGGATATTAAAGAGCTTCAGTGTAAAGTTAACATTGTTGGCCCTGCTGTACTATAGCTCCATCTTACAGTTTTCATTCAGTCTGACTGATATAGCATTTAGCTTCCAGCTGTGTTGATGCTATACAACTGCACCACTGAACTTCTCAATCATTTCATTTCTCCCTGAGTTAACTAACCAGACTCAACAAGTTGACGATCATGAACATGCTACATGCAGCTCTGTGCTACATTCAGTGTGAGACACGTTTTATGTCCAACTGAGCAAGCAGTGTCCTCAGTGGTTTTGCAGCCAGTCAGGCCTCTGCCATGTAATCAGGACGGGAACTCGAGCTGTCCCTCACCAGGTCGCTGTGGCCCCACTCATTATCTTATCTCCCATTGTAGCCTGCTGTAATTCCCCCTCTCATGATTGATGATGTCGCTGTCTGATTACACCAAGACAAAACCCCTCTAAGATCACCTTTCATTCCTGTGGCCAACTCCACGAGGTCCATTGGACTGAATGGGGGGTGGGGGGGGGTCACATGCTCCTCAGGTTTGTATTATTTTTGAGCAAGAATCATCTCTGTGTTCTAGTCTGTGGACCAGCAAAACAGGCTGAGATACAGTTGTTTTAAATATACATGCTCAAAACAAGGTGCTACCCTTTCTTGGGGAAGAGTAATTAAAGCTGACTCATGTTTGATTCATTTTGATAGCAGTTATCTAAATGCAGATAACAAGAGACTGAGCAAAGCGTTAAGGTGCTTTGTGTGCGGCAGCACAAGTAAGAAAACCACAGTATAAAACATTTAGACTGAAGGTTCCTCGGCTTCAGATCATGTCTCTGGCCTGCACTGGGCAAATCAGATAGGTAACCTGTGCTCTTTTTAAGTGAGACAGTGAGCCTCATCTCTCCATGCGGCAGGTGGAGACAGATGCCTCATTATCCATGCCACTGGGGACAAAACAAGGCCAGGACCTGACATCCTCCCCCCCGCCGGCGTTTAGTTTCCAATGTGCTGACACAAGGCAACCTTGGACCATCGCCGCGCCGCGCTCATCTCTGACCTCAGTGAGCGCAGGTCGCTCGCAGAGTCACATTAAACTTTCAGAGGACCCAAAGGTCCCCGTCAGGAGTGTTAACAACAGCATTGTCCCAGCTCCCCCTGACTCAAAGGGCCAAGTGTAACAAGGCACCCCCTCCTGTGGTCAGGGCCGCCCCCTGGGCTCACAGATACAGTGACACCCTTTAGATCCATCTACAGTTCCTCTGAGTCTCTGCGAGTCATATAGAGACAGAAAGAGATGATTCGAGAGCAAGTGGCTTTATTTTGTACAAAGAGTCAGTGCTGCACTGACATGGACGACTGTGCACAGAGTGTGTGTTTTGAAGACAACATTTACAGCGAGTAACGAGCGAGGTGTGGGATCAGGCTCAGATGATGGGATTGCCACTGAGACGGCTGATCACATTAAAGGTGGAGCCTGCCTAAACAGGTTGTCACACCGCGCCAGCTCAGAGTTACTTTTTGTCTCTCAGATAACATTTTGGAATTCATAAGGTGAATTTAAGCCAAGGCTACTCATTTTTAATAGTTATGTTTACTAAATTTAAATTTTTATTCGAGTGTAATGACAATGAAATTATATTTTATTTTGACAACAGCAAAACGTGATGCGCTCTATGAGTTATAGCCCAATGCTTTCAAATTTGAAGAAAATGTTGTTTCTGTGTTGTTTTTTAATTGTTAAAAGAAACACTGGTGGAAATCTAATTTTATATGTTATGACTTTTAAAGCCCCAGTGTGTGAGAATTACTCCCATCCAGTGGTGCGCTACTAGAATGCAAACAACTGCTAAACATCCGCTAAACGTGTTTTTACCACTACGGAAGCCGCGAAGAGTCAAGAATGTATCAATATGTCAACTTCTGTTTCGTTATTAAAGCCAATAAGTTATAAGCATGTCCTCCATAATTAACATGTATTTGGTACCATGCTACTGCTAATCGCTAATAGCTACGGCCATTTTTGCCAACAAATGTGATATAGTAAATTGTTAGTGCTAGTTCTAAACGAACAATGTAAGAAAATCAGAGAGCATATGATGATGTGACAGGGAGAGGGAGAGCTCAGCAAACAGGGGCAGTGGGACTGTCGGGACGCAACAGGACGTAAACGGGAGGATACAGTAGTTGCTGGACCACACTGCCCTGGTTCTAACATTACGTCAAAATGAACCTGTCAAGCAGAAAGCTTGCAACCTCTGCATCCATTCTCAAGTCCTTCTCGCACATGAGTTGTCTCCACCTGGTAAAAGCTACGCCAATGCAGACCCTCGTTTTATCCCGGTCATGTTTTCTTTTTCTTTTCTTGGGTGGTTTGCCGTCCCTCTCATGGGGCAAAGAGTATGCATGGTCCTCCATTTCAAAGGAAAATGGCAAGTAGAATGAACTGCAGGGCGCTTTCATCATCATAGTCATCTTTGCTTGCTTCTCCTCATTGCCCCCGACAACACATGGGAATTTACAGGTAAAATGCGAAAGGCGAACCAAGTTTGTCTCCTTCGGCCACTGTATTTAAAGATGGCAATGCAACATGGCAGCCTTCAGTTGGGTGCACCGCCACCTATGTATCTGTAAACAACTCATTCTAAGCTACGAGAAAGCTTTCATTTTTTTATGCGTGATCGGACTTCAGTAAATACGTATTTATGAAAGCAATATTTGATTTTTGTTAACAAAAAGCCACATTAGTTACACACTGTACCTTTAAAATACAATCTGTATCTCAGTCTGCTCTCCACAAACTGCCAGAGAGAGCACATGTGACATCTGTTGAAGGTGTAGCCTGGTCCATAATAGCAATAATAACACTGCTGACCCCCTGCTGCTAAAATAAGATCATATTTATCTGGGATTGCTGGATATAATATTGCAAAAACATTATTAGTGTTTTGTGGAAACAATGAAAACACCTGCTCCAGATTTTGTGACATCACTACGACATGCTGCGGCCTGGTGACCAACCTGACCAGAAAACTGTAAATAAATATGACCGAGAACGACTGTGATTAACACTAAACAATATGTTTATCCTCCTCACAGAACTTTACTT
Organism: Caranx ignobilis; assembly: GCA_021432705.1. Taxonomy (NCBI): domain Eukaryota; kingdom Metazoa; phylum Chordata; class Actinopteri; order Carangiformes; family Carangidae; genus Caranx; species Caranx ignobilis. Next base: position 30,854,656 of record MU270012.1, read on the forward strand.
GTTTTCTGCACAGTGTAGTTAGTATTTGCTCGCACATACAAGGTTTGTTGACTATACACAATGACCAGCGGTTAGAGAGGTATCCAGATTTGTTACTTCGGTATAACGAAATGCAACAATCTAAAAGTTGCATTACAAATAACAGTTGTGCACTAAGATTATCATTGAAGTACAATTGTATTATCAGCTAAATTCACTTCATGTATCATTAAATTTGATACTAGATCGTTGCAGATGGTTGAGCTGGAACTCATATTTACTATTTTATCTACGGTACAGTTGTGCAGCTATTGTAGGTAGTTAAAGGGACTTGGGGCAGGATCAAGAAATAAGACTAAATTCTGACACGACGGCCGTTGCGGGTAACTGCATTTTGATTGACAAGATGCTGCTGATAAAACTTTTGTTTTCTTCTTTGTGGGACTTTTCAGTGGACTTTGTGTGGTGGTGGGTTGTTTGTTTACTGTGGCAGAGTCCATTACTACCGCGCTTGTCTTCTTCCCGTATCCAAGTTGAAAGCCACCCACGCACATTCAGTGTCATCTGACGTCACGTCCGCAGAACTGCGCGGAAAATTCAGACTCCGAATTGCAGTACATTATGCAGCACACAGCCTGTTCAAGGCAATGGAGAGATATGTGGGTGGACTCATTTTTTTGGTTTTGAACACTTAACCATCCATTAGCATTAAAAAAAACTTAAAATACATGTTTAATTGTTCACAAATCCTGCCCCAAGTCCCTTTAAGTCAGGAAGTTATGCTCCGAACCCAGTTCTTCGGTGGTACTGGCCTTGTTGATTCTGCAGACTTTCACACTGTTTGTCTTGGAGATGATTAAACACTAAACTAAATTACTGCATTTAAATTAATTAGCATACACAAATGAATTCATTTCAAAGATTTAATGAAAAATATTGATATATGAAAAAATGTATTTTCATTACAAATTAAAAGCTGTTCTGATATAACAATTCTCATCAGAAATTACTGATTGGTTAATATTTTCTGAAGAATGTATAATAAAATCTTATATTGTTTCAACCAACTAACTGGAAACAGTGACTCAGTGAGTGGGACGTTCAATTCTCTCATCGAAAACTCTCATGTAGTTGGGAGACTTGCTGCCATCTAGTGGTTTGGTCCTGCCTGCCCCCAACCACAGACTGAAAGGTGAACAGTGCTGGGCTGTCAGCCTCATCATCACACCATGTAAACAGCTGCAGCAGAGAGTAGCTTTAAGTGCAGAAAACTGTAGAAGTAATTGTTCCTAAGATCAGTTGTTGATTTCCATCTCCCTTGTGAGGCATCAGACAAACTAGCTTTTCAAAAGCCACATGATTTCATTCCTTTTTCTCAGTTGGCTTAAGGGGCTGACGCAGCAGCAGATAAATGAATACTGATGAATTCACAACAAACTGGATTAAACCTATAGAGGAAACGCCATAGTTCACATACAGGAAGCCGCCAGCGGTTGGGCAAACCGTGCGAAGCAGAGACTGAACAGATGAACACAGTCCCAGCATTGTGCCTGTGTGAGAACAGAGTGGATTTAATGAATAATAAATTGTCTTTTAAAATTAAAATAATGTATTGATTTGTGTTTTTTTTAATGTTATTTTTTTTATGTTGTTTTGTCCTTATCTCACTATTTCCTAATTCTCACTATGAGTTTGACACAGTGTGTATTTTCCCTCCTTGAGCTATGATCTGATACTTTCTGTGATCTGATACTGACTGATGACTTAGTTGGTGTCTCCTTTAGTATCTAAAGTAAGGACGAGCTCACCTGTGTCAGAGGACGGTACGCTCTTGGTGAGCATGCTGTCTGTGATCACATTAAACACACTGAGAGAAAACATCATGGGGATGACAGTGATGCAGAAGTGGAACACGCTCTGCATGTAGGCCTGCAGGAAGAGAGACATTTCAGAATAAAAGTATCTAAGATTAGTTTGATTATAAGATAATTACAGAAATGAAAATTAGTAATTTACAAAAAAAATACATTTGTTATTCACATCACTGAAGGCCAGTCTTCACTATCTCACAGAGCAATCATGCTTCCCAGAGGACAAATCTGAAAACTAGACTTTTCTTTTCTTGACTTTTCTCCTTGCACCGTCATCTCGTTCATATTTGTGGCTTTAAAGCTGGGGTAGGCAGGATTTGTTTTGAAAACAAATCTACAGCTACCGGTATCCTTGACCAATCAAATCTATTCTGGTCTGGGGGTTCCTGATTGGTTGACTGCTTTTCAGGCTGCTGCATACAGAGACATAGAGAAACAATGTGATCGCCCCAAACACACAGACTTTTCCTTCCTGATAGCTGAATGGGAAAACACAATTTTCTTAAAGAAAAAAGTTACTACTTTTTTTCAAAACAAATCCTGCCTACCCCAGCTTTAAGTGAAATGTTTCATGGACGACTTCCCATGAAATTAAAACAGGCCTTTATGATTCCCAGAGGACGAACTGTAATCATCATCATGAGCAAATTTGATCTCTCTAAAACTTTGGTTCACTTCAGCCTCATCTGTACCTAACATATTGCCAATAAGCAAATTTCTTCATGATGATGAACAATGAAGGAATAAAGGAAGGAGGAAATCACCCTGGTCCTGCACTGTACATTTAACTTGAATGTGTTTCTGTGCGTACCTGAGCCAGTCCCACCAAAGAAGAAACTCCAATGGACAGAAGTAGCAGCGAGCGCTCAGAGTATCTTGCTGTGAGTGGACCAATCACTCCCCCCTGAACAACCTGTAGAGATATGTGGCTTTTACTGTCTGATAATGTCACGAGCTGCTGCATGTTTAACAAACTCATCACAGAGATTTTAATCAAAATATCTTGACATACCATTTGAACAATGCCAAAGTAGGCCATCAAGTATCCATTCTGCTCAGGTTTCAGCTTGAAGACATCCAATGCGATAACTGAAAACATCACTTGAAAAATACCTGTGAAAAGAAAAGAGCAATTCCTCTGTCCACGTCACACATTTGACACTTTTCAAGAGAGTTTTTATTCAAACATCATCTGTGTAAAAACAGAGGGCCTGAAAATGAAACAATAAAAGTTTGAAAAGTGACTCTCACCTGATGGCAAGCCTGCGACCACCTTCACCACAAAAGTCGCAGTCACACCTGGGAACTTCATCAGTCTTGTGATCTCTCCCACATTAAATATTGACTTTTTGCTTTCACCTGCAGCAGATTTAAAGACATTCAAGAGAATAAAACGGATGGGATGTACAATTGTACAAACTGTACTTGTCAATTTACATGATCTCCAGCAGGTCCAGTGAAACAACCACAGTTTCATGTCATCTCAAATAAATGATTTCACTACCACTCAGACACCATCGCAGAGATGCAGTTTGGCTTATGGAGGAGTTTGGTGAAAAAAACAAGTCCACTGAAAATGAAGCTAAAGAACAAAAACAAGAGTCCAGGATAGAACCAAACATAAAACTGTCACTTTAGTTTCTGGACAAGTTCAACAAGCAAGTCCCCAACATGTCAGTCACAGAGGTTTAGAGCTGCAGCTTTGTGGATTATTTTAATATCATTTACAGTTTCCTCCCTGATTCTTGTCTTTATTCTAACATTTGAAGACTAACTGTTGACACTAGGTCTATAGTTATGGACTGATATGATGACGTGGATATGGCAGCAATCTTCTCATCTGCGTCTAAGTAAGAAATGGGCAAGTAAGTTTATTTCACAAAAGTACTTCTTCAACCATGTCCTGAGAATTAAAGAGTCCTGCTAATAATACAGTATCAACATCAATCAATATTGGTTTTTGACTCTTCCAAAGATATGACAACAAAATAAATGCACCGCCACCCTCAAATCAAAACAACCTTGAGACATAAAGACATAAAAGCAGCACAATAAACCTTTTTTCTATCCCAGTATAAAAAAAGAGGTTGTAGGTGCAGGTTAATAAACACATAGACTAAGGACTTTTTGATTTCCTGACATGTGAAGGTTCATAATAAATGGTTGCAATCTTTTTTTGTTGAAGTCATACCATTCATTTTGTGCATATATTTAAATATTTAGAATATTACACACTGGCAAAATCACATCAAGTCAAGTGAATTTATTGTTTTGAGCACACACTATGAAGAGCTCCCTGGAGAGGTTAGTTAAATTTTAGTCCCTACAATCCTTAAGTTGGTCTGCTCTTGGACCTCCCTGGATACTGTGGAGAGATGTGGCAGCTTTAATTTGCCTCCAGATTTTTTGGGGACAGATGAGGGGTGGGAGATGCGGGAGGTGCGGGAGGTGCAGGAGGTGCAGGAGGTGCTTGTCTTGTCTCCAGAGGCCAGGTTGACTTTCTTCGGCCTCTTGGCCACACTCCTCTGCAGTTTTTCAGCATGTTGCACTTTCTTGATGTCGGCCAGTTGTTTGCTCAGTTTTTCAGCATGTTGCACTTTCTTGATGTCGGCCAGTTGTTTGCTCAGTTTTTCAGCATGTTGCACTTTCTTGATGTCGGCCAGTTGTTTGCTCAGTTTTTCAGCCTTGCTTCTGTACATGTTCCTCTCTCCTGTTAATGCCTTGAGCTTGTCTTTTTGGCCTCTGACCTTTGCCTGGCACTCACTCAGCTGCACTGACACCTGAGTCAGGTTTTGTTTCAGCTCTTCACACTGCTTCAGTGCTTTCCTCAGGTCTTCACTCTGGGCGAGCAGCTCTTTCTGTAAGGACTCGATCTTCTGGACATGCACATCTTTTGGGGGGTTTCTGAACATCTGATTTCTTTGCTTGAGGATGACTATTCTTTTCCCCATCTGGTTCTCAACAGCGCGACAAATCTCGCTCTCTTGGAGCTTCTGGTGCTGTGTGCGAAGTTCTTCCTCACACCTGCGGAGTCTCTGCCTCTGATCTTTTGCATCGCTCTCCATGAGGACCTTCTCCTTCTCCTGCTTCAGGTTCTCCTGCTTGAGAAGATAGATTTGCTTTATATGCTCTTTGCACTGATCACTCTTCATGCTCAGGCTCGACTCCTGTTCAGAAACTTTGTCACGCAGCACTGAGCATTGGTTTCGGCATTGCTGCCACTTGAGGCTCAGGCCGACTCTCTCTTTGACTGCCTGGTCCAGTTGTTCCTTGAGTTTCTGCTGCTCTGCCCTCTGTTTGACACTACCATGTTTCACTGAGTGCAGTGCCTTCTTCATTGACTCCATTTCCACGTTGAGGTCCTCATTCTGCTTGCAGCACCTCTTCAGCTCTGTCGTCTGAATCTTGATCTTCTTACCCATCACTGACAACTCATTCTTGCAGACCACCAGCTGGCTCCTCAGGGTGTCTCTGTTGTTGATCACCTGGTGGATCCTTTGCTGTTCTGCCTTGAGCTGTTTGGCATCAGTCATCAGATCGTCAACTTTTTTCTTGAGGATGGTGTTTTCCCTCTCAAGGGTCTGATTTTTCTTCTGCAGGAGGTTGTATTCCCGCTCGGTGTCAGGAAGGATTGAAGATAAGACATATTGATGATATGCTGACATGGGGCCAGTCTTCTGTGAATCCTTTTCATCTTCAAACGTCACTTTTTTAGAGCCCTCCATCTTTCCAGTTGATTTCTGCAGACAAACACTGGCAGATATGAAGCAGGTTTCTATCCTACTGTGACATCAGAACATTCCAATAGAATGTGGTGCAGTAAACAACTGAATTCTACTTCTGTGCCATTTATTCTGGTCTTCTCCCTGAATTTTTTGGTTGCCTCACAGATCCCATTCATTTTTTCATCAACACTGTCACATGGCCAATAGCTGAACTGTATTTGTAACTTGGATAGGCATGAGACTCTCCCTGATGAATCATCACAACCGAAGTTTAGGACTGAAACTAACAATCCATTTTGTCTGATCAAAAGTCCAAATAACGAATAATGTTCAGTTTGCAATGATATTTCCAAAAAAAAAAAAAAAATCAGGAATCTGAGAATACAAAACAAACAAAATTGTTCCAAGTTTTGCTTAAAAAAAATGATTATATTCAAAATAGTTCCTAATCATCTCATCACTGAAGCTTAAAGCTATGTGTGGGTAGATGTGTGAGAGGTTTAAAATTAACACAATCTTCATCATTGTTGATGTTTGCTCAGTAAATCACATGTTCTGCATTCTCTTTCAAATCAGGAACCAAAAGAAGAAATATAAAGCTGTGCTAAAAAGAAATATAATGTACTTTCAGTTGGAAACCCGGGAAACTAAGCGCTGCCTCTGCCCAGCTTCGTGACACCACAGGTCTCTGCTTGAGGATTTTATACAAATTCAGAGACAGCTGAGAACATGAGGTGAAGTAGACAGAGGTGGGTCTTACTTTCTGAGTTGGTTCTTGGAGTTTGAGCTTTAGTAGTTTTCGGGATAAACTTTAAAACCAACAGTAAACTGAAGGTGCTCCCCACAGCACCAAAACATGCAGTAAGTGACTCCCTAGGAAATACAAAGAAAAAGCCGTGTTAGATGGACAAAATATTTGCAGATATTTTTGGTATAAATTTAAAGATCATAGAAAAACCTACACTTTTCGTATCATTGTCATTTTCATAACATTTCTATTACATAGTTTAACCAGTATTAACATTTTTTCCAACTGGGCACCAAAAACACAAACACAGAGTGGGTCATAGATTTGCTTTTCAAAAGAACATAGTGACATTTTCCATATGTAAATATTAGTAGTTAGTGATTAGTAGTTATCCAGGAAAAAATACCTCTCACTTATGACTGACTCCTTGGAATATCTCAGTTATCTGTTGCATATTTACATCTCTGTTTCAGTTTCAGAAGTCTGGGTAACCTGTGTAAACCAGGATGCTGTGGCTGTGAACACTTAATCCTGTTTTTTGAACAGTCATGTACTCAGGGATATGATGACCCAGGTTTTTCATGTTCCATGTATATGCTATATCCCTATAAATGACCAAAAACACAAAAGAAAACAAAGGTACTCGAGCACATGTAAACACAATCCATTGTAGGCAGCAGGAAGTAACCCCGCACCTGAGAGTTGTTACCTTACTTTGAAGAGACAAACACTTGGACAACAGAGCTTCCAAACTGGTGAACCTGAAGCTCATGATACTTTCAGTCTCTCAGCCTCTCATTGTCTCTCAACTCTTATACAAAAGTGTTAACCTCTCTACATTACATGACTCACCCCAGATTCATTCATTCACCACCCAACACTGACAAACAAAACACACACACATACAGTGAGACTCACCCGAAACGTGTGTTGAGATGACCACCCAATGTAGAGCCGGCAATCATACCCACACCAAAACACAGACCTAGTTTGGATAAAGCATCTGCACGTTTGTCAGGTTCTGAGAGGTCTGTAACAACCATCTGAGATGCTGCAGACAGGGGGAAAAGAAAAACAAAGTGATGATGAAACTGTGCATGAAAGACCATCAGAGTCAGAGTCACAGCAGCAGAAACCTATAACTGTTCTTAACATGCACTACCTTATTTCTGCAAGCTCACAGTTCAGATCTATACAGATTAAATTAAATTGAATAAATTAAAAATAAATACAGTGAATGATATATTACATTACATGAAAAATGTGTTTTGTATCTTCTTTAGTAATGGTGGCATCACAAACTAGAAATACTTTGTAACATTTGGGAATAAAGCAATAATAACATTTTGAGAAAAGGTTGAATTCCCACATGAAAATAAATTATAATTTTATGAGAAAAAAGTCAGAATATCTCTATATTAGATATATTACAATTTCTCTACATAGTTTTCTTGTGAACATTAAAACATTTATGAATTTTTACAAGAATAAACAGGTAAATAGATAAAATAGTATGCAGGCCAAGGCAGGCAACATGTTAGTCTGGTCATGAATATTACATTACTTTAGCCACAACGTTAGCAAAACAAGTGGGGGTTAATAAATATCGATGATTAATCTATAGCAAATAGTAATCTAGATTTGATGTTTAAAACATTAAGATGAGAAAGGAGAGTTGCAGATGAGTGCTCCTCACCAGGCAGGACGTGCATGAAAATTGTGGGGATTTTGTGGATAAACAGCATTGCAGGATGATCTGCTATAGCCAACAGCAGGAAGAAGACAACAGTTGAAGAACAGGCCAGAGACAAGGCCAGTCGTGCACCAAAGAGATCTGCAAACCTGCCAACAAATGTGCAGGCCAGTGAGATGCATAGGGAACAATCTGCAGCACATCTGTCTGGTTTTATCTACAATGACTTGTACTTACCTTCCAAACATAGGACCTCCAAGCAGCTGAATGATGCCCACTGTGGTTTGTAAATAGCCAAACCACAAAGTGTCAAAACCAAGTTTCTTTGCCAAATACTAAACAGAGACATGAGGAAAATACTGTCAATGAAACGATGCACACATAAAACATGTCAACATAGTCACAGTGGGTGTGATGTAGAAATCAGCTGATTTTGACAGCACAGTTTGACAGGGTGTGTGGCAGTATAGCACAACTCCACGGTGTGTTCAAGACGCATCTCAGCACATTTCAACATCTCTTATTTTCATTTTATTTCATTATGTCACATCCTTAGGGGAAATAAATGATTGCCACAAGGGCAGGTGTCAGCAGCTCTCTGAAAATGACAACTGCAAATATTTGAGAAAGGCGGTGACAGGAATTAAGCTTTCTCACTTTTGTTTTAATCATGTATGTGAACTTTGAGTGCATAGATGTAAGACACTGATTATTATCTACCTCACATATGTCACACTGTAGCTAAACAGTATAGTGTATAAGTTCTGTCTTGTGTAATATTGTACTAACTAAAGGTGTGTTTCACCTTTCACCTGTCCTGTCCTGACCTGTCGTGTACATTTCTGCCACATGACACCACTCACTTTAACACACGTGAGAAAACGATATAATAACTGTGTGTAAATGTAAATGTTGTTGTCGTTGTTATCAGGAGTGACATCTGATTTGTAGTGTTCATAAGAGGCAGGAGTGGTTGATGTATGGTAAGTCTGCATTAGAGTTCGCACACTACATCCGTGTGAGTAGTTAAAGTGATCAGATCTGTTAGTAACACAACGTTGAAGCATACTTTACTACAGTGTGCAGTGGATATTGTATTTGCTCGAGCACTGATATAGGTGCATGTTTCACATTCACGGCGGTCATGGAAATGTCGGCTTCCTGCTCTGGCGTAGCAGATTATACTTACCGGGGTAACAGAAAACTGTAAAAACATCCACGTTATGTCCAGAGCAGCGATGAGGTAAACGATGTAAATGATTTTCGTCCTCTGTGACTGACCGGCTCCTCTGGTTGTCCCCTCAGTCGTTTCACTTTCGGACCCATATTGAAACAAACCTGTAGCCGCCAACGTTAACGTCAGTGTGGTTGGCACCGTACTAGCAGAAGAAGACAGTCTGTGAAAGTGAAACCGTTGCAAAAAGGAGATTTCTTGTCTGGCAAGGTAGCCCTTAACCCGGTGAACTTTTACATAAAGCTGCACACCTAACACCGGTTGTACTTTGGAGCAGACGGGCGACGAGGAGGCGTTGCCGATGTAAATTTAAACATTAGCTAGTGACAGTTGAATATCATCTACAATGTGAAATCTGACGTGTTTGGTTTGATCATCGTTTACCGGGACAGCTGGACCTGCCCGTGAGTCCAAATCCAGTTGTTAAGACGGTACAAACGACCTGAGCCGGGCATCAGTGTTACTGAAGAAAATCCCACAGAGAATGTGGAAGTTTTCGACAGCGGTGCGTTCAAGTGCCTCTGCTGAGGTCGTACCGTAGAACTGTCCAGATGCCTATCATTGTATGGCCATGTAATGTTTGCTGTAACAAGACCAATTCTAATGGATTTGTGCTTGTATTTGTTGACTTTTGTAATAAAAGTGTCTTCCAAAAGAATTTTTCTTGGCTCTTTGTCCATCTCTGTTCATTATTTGACATTTGGGGAAAATAACCTTTTATTTTGAAGCAGAACTTTAGTGTCTTACTTTGAAATCCATGAGCGACCTCCTCCCGGAAGTATGTTCCATCACCTAGTCAAATATCTACTGTGTTGTGTTGTGTGCGGGTTTACAGAGCTTCAGACGAGGGCTTCATTTATCGGAGTAAAGTGTCCCAGTGTTGTGGCATGTTGACATCAGAAAACACCGAGTGACGATGCCGAACCTGACTCCTCACGTCTACTGGGCCCAGCGACACGGAGACATTTATCTCCGGGTGGAACTGAGCGATGCCAAGGTAGGACAAGTCCACAGCATCCAGCTGGCTGCCCACTTACACAGTCTCAACTAACAGACCGGTCTCTCTAAGGCTCAGACGGCGCATTTATATGCCTGTTAATTGCTATTTTCTCAAGGCAGTGTGTGTAACATGTGCTAACGTCTTCCCCGCTGTGATGTACAGCAGATACAGTTAGCCTGTTAGCTAAGTAGTGATGTAGACACAGCTTAAGGTGGCTACATTAATCTAAGATGTTGCTTTGTGAAGTCTAAAAGATGAAATTAATATGCTACTTATTTGGAAATGTAGACTTTACTGACGGCACAAATAACACAATTAAACGTGGCGCTGACAGCCGTTTATTGTCTGTCACCTCGTGCGTTCAACGTTACCAACTGTAACGTTTCTCAAATTGTCATTATTGGAAATAATAACAATAATGATTTCCTCACAAAGTTACAAAGTGCCTGTACAGGTAAAATGTAAGTAAGTAAAGACAAAAAGGGACGACAACAAAACCATAGAAACAGTAAAACCCTAACCCTGACCCATGGTGTTCAAAACAATAAGACACAACATGATCAAGCCCAACAGAGGACAGTACAAAACAGGAGCACTGACTAGTTGTCTAACTGGTTAAAAAGAAGCCTTTCTGTAAAAGTTAGTTTTAAATAGAGATTCAGCAAAGGTCAGTGAGCTAGCCACCCTGAGCTCCACAGCTAGGCTGTGTCAGGGACTGGAGTATTGATGGCAAAGGCCCTGTCTCCCTTTGTCATTAGCCTGGACCTGGATACAACCAGAGGACCTCAGGTTACAAGATGGGCGGCTCATAGTTCAGATGATAGAGCTCAGAGAGGCAGCTCTGAGCCAAACCGTGCATTGTTTAAAAATTTATGATTAAAGTGTAGTTTTAGTGCAGCTAAAACTGGAGTAATGTGTTTCAGTCTCCTCCTAGTATCAGAAAAAACACGTATCATTAGGGAGTTTGCTGTCTAAATGAACAATACAAAACAATGACAACCGCCTTTATGATTTCTGAATTACTCCAGAATAACAGCCGTGAGTTACAGCTTAGTCTGACTGCATTGTCTTTTTGTTGCACTCCACAGTTTTTAGCATTGTATTGAAGTAACCAAGCCCAGCTTTGTACAGAAATATCACGAGTGCTCATCATCTGTGCCAATCAGTAACAATTCATATTGAGAGTAATGTGAGCTTTGGGCTGGTTTTGAGACTTAATTCATGGTACACCTGTGTTTGCACCAGTAACATGAAACACAAGTTGTCCTTCCTCTGTGTATTTGCAGGTTCAGACTTCATCCTCATCCTGCATCTGCTAGATGGCTGCTTTATAAAAGATGCATGACTTTTACTGGGAGTTCTGGATCTTGTTTAGTCTCTGATGAGTGAGATAACTGAAACAGGCCAGCAGAGGAACACCTGTCATGTTACACATATTGGGTCCATGTCTATCAATGAGAACTGACAAAATATCAGAATCCCCCAGAATTGTTTTTATGTGGAATTTATTGACAATGAGAAAAAACATCACTTGACTTACCCTTTAATTTCCACCTGCTTTATTTTGTGTGTGTCAGGTTTGTTTTGATCTTTAGTCTTTTGTGTTTTCAGAACCTTGACATCGGTCTTGAAGAAAACAACACACTTCAGTTCAGAGGTTTGTATCGAAGTTTTTTCAAATGAAAGGAACGACATACACACAATGAAAACTCTATTATCATAATGTAAAACTGTAATCGTAATATTGTTCCACAGCACAGGGCCACGGCGCTAAGGGAGACAATGAATACGAGTTCAGTTTGGAGTTTCTGCATCCTGTCAGACCTGAGGTATTGATCTTTTATGCATCTGTTTTGTATCAGTGGTTAAAAAGATTCAAACGGTATTTCCTGAGAAGTTGCTGACAATGTTGAAAAACTGCCCTACAAGCAATGTAAAGGGAAGTGATAAAAAAAAAAATGCTGGGTCCAGCCCTGTAACCTGATCTGCACCAAATGGGTTAATGGGTTCTTTGGCCCACCACACACCCCTCCACCACATGCGGTGCAAATTCATTCAATACTTACTGCGTGGTCCTGCTGAGAAGTGAACAGAGCAGCAGACACAGGTAAAAACAGAGCCTGTGCACAGGGTCCATCACTGACTCAGTGAATTCCACTGTATAGCCTGATTATTAATTATTAATGTCTTTATCTCTCATTGTCTTATCCGTCAAAGACCGATTTTAGTGGTGTTAGGGAGGTGGGTGCAGACGTAAGCATCTTCTGCCACAACCTCCAAATCTGTTAAAGATAACTGGAAATAAATATTTAAGATAATAATGAATGAGAATCTTCACCATATTCTGTCAGAACAAGCGTATATTTTTTCACAATAGCACATTTCATATTTCTTTTGCCACTTCTTATCACAAGTGCAATATGTGAATGACTGCATGATAATACAGCATGGCACTGATTGAGTAGGAGCACCTGCTAGAAACGGCTGCAGTCAAATCAAGGCCAGCGCTGATTGAAAAACGGCTCCCAACTCTAGTGAGGCTTGATTAGCTGCTCACACTGAGACTTTCTCCCATTTATTTGGGAGACAAAGAGCAGCAGGCTTTAACTCCACCCTCAACTAAAATAGACACAGACTAGATGCAATTTTGTGTCAGGTGATTTGTTGTGCATGTCACAAAGCTACATGTCCTTTCACCATCCCAGATTTCTGTCTGTAGCCATCTGTACTGTAACACATACCTTTAGAAACCTTATATGATTTCCTAACTCTATGCGTTCATCCGTCATGGTGGACTCCAGATCAATCATAAGTCCACGCAGCGCCAGGTCGACATCAAGATCAAGAAGCAGGAGGAGCGCTGGTGGGACCGGCTGACGCTGCAGGAGAAGAAGCCTCTGTTTCTGGCTCCTGACTTCGACCGCTGGCTGGATGAGTCTGATGCTGAGATGGAGCTGCAGGCTAAAGTAAGGACTCCAAAATCACACATATGAAGTTCCCACTTTTCCCAGCTCGTCATGTTTTAATCCATCATTTCAGAGTAATTAAAGCAACTGAAGCCGTATGAGCTTGATGCAGAATGTTTGGGTATTGCATAGTGAGATCTGACGGTGTGATTTCTTGCAGCAGGAGGAGAAGATAAACAGGATAAGTGTGGAGTCGAGAGTGCGCAAAGACCGTGAGTCACACTCAGCTCTCCATCTGAGAACAACCAAAAATCCCCCTCACAGATGCCTCTTATTTTCCTAATCAGATAAATTGACATCTTCTATCTTCAAGGAGGTTCAGTGCAGGTGTGTTATTTAAGATGCTTTGTTCTGTTTCCTCAGCCTTCCTTGGTCTGAAGAAAGGCTACTTGTTCATGTACAACCTCGTGCAGTTCCTGGGATTCTCCTGGATCTTTGTCAACATGACTGTTCGACTCTTCATTCTTGGTCAAGGTTTGTTTCCAAAAAAATCAAGTGAAGCTAAATTTAACAAAGTAACAAAGTATTCATCGCCTGCATGTTTCCACTAATAATGATTTGGTAGGATTCTGTTTTAGATTATATTTGGGAAAATTGTCCAAACCTGGGGAGACGGGATCTGTAGTAACGATTCGGTTCTCGTTTTGAATCTGAATTTATTTTTTCAGAGGAATATGAGTGTGGTTTTGTGTGTTTAATGTTGATTACAAATGGTCTGTACTTAAAATTACTGCCAGGCAAAACACATGCTGTACATTACAGGATCGACTTCCTGTCTTTTAAACAGCGGCTATTATAGCACAGAGTTCATTTCAGTGAGCTCTAAAAATGAGCTTGCAGACATGAAACAGGTAATCTGTCACAGTTTATATGTTGTCAGTTACATTGTTCTTGTGCTTTGTTCAGTGCATCACACAGATGAAAGTAAAAGTGAGAGCGAGGACACTCAGTGCAAAACGGCTGAGTAACAGCAGAGTGGGCCGACTGTAGTGCCACGCTCTAGTCAAAGAGAAAAAGTGAGATTAAAACTGAAGCAATTAGACTCTTTTAATTTCATGGACAAAAACTGGAGGATGTTTTTCACTTGAATGTTAACACAAATACAGAAAAGATGCAAATACAATTAGCCCCACTGTGCAATAATATAAAACAAACACGCGTGTGTGGTTTTTGTCTGTGAGGCGCTATTCACGAATGAGCTCCTTTGAATAGAAACAGGAACTCGACTGTACACCGCCGGGATTTGTTTTGCAAATGATGAGCTTTATGGATATTTGCTAATGCAATGTGCTGTTTGTGTCTCTCTTGTCTCCTCAGACTCATTCTACGATACCTTCCACACCACAGCTGATATGCTGTACTTCTGTCAGATGATGGCCATGCTCGAGGTCATTAATCCTCTGTTGGGACTGGTGAAGACTGGATTTTTCCCGGCTATGATACAGGTAAAACACATGAGATGATCACCTTGAACATTCTCCATCGTCATCTTCTACATCCAAAGCCAATGAAGTTGAGAACTCAAGCAACATCTAAGTACATTTGCTGTAAATCATAAAATAGAGTGTACGCTATAATTTACCCAGCGTTAACACTGTATGTCCAAACACATGTGGATAACTGAATGTGATCTTATTCCTACCATGAGTATGAATCTGCTGTTGCAGCAGCCCCCACTCTCCCCTCCAGGGACTTCTCATTAGATGATGAAGGCCTGGTTGGTGTTCCAGCTCATCCAGACGGTGATGGATGGGGTGGAGGTTGGGGTTCTGTGCAGATCAGTCAGGTTCCTTCACAGTTACAGGCTTATGGAGCTGGCTGTGCGTACATACTGGAACAGAAAAGAACGTAGAGTATCCAAAGTAAGGCAATCAGCATTAGAAAAAGAGTGTACCAAAACAGGTGTTTGACGGTTGGTGCTTGTGGTCCTATAGTATCAATGATATGTAGACATGGAGGAATATTTTAGGTGGTAATAGGGTGTTGGTTTATAGTCCGACATCTGACCTAGCTGGTGAGAAAGGGTGTCTCAGCATGAACAGTGATAAAAACGAGTTTGAAAAGTGCTGTGGAAATTTGAAGTCTTTTAGAATGGCCATTTCCTTTGTGTTGGGTTTATACTGAACAGAGGTGAATTTTAAGGCGAGAAACCTTTTCTGCTGCTGTGTGATGTCGCAGGTTGCAGGAAGGAACGTCATTCTGTTCGTCATCTTCGGCAGCCTGGAGGAGATGCAGAACAAACCGGTCGTCTTCTTCGTCTTCTACCTCTGGAGCACCATTGAGATCTTCAGGTCAGCTGAGGTCACCTCCCTCTTCTCTGTGTTGAACTCAGTTTGTTCCTGCTCTAACATCAGACCATCCATCTCCTCCACCAGGTACCCCTTCTACATGCTGGCCTGCATCGGCACAGAGTGGAAGCTGTTAACGTGGCTCAGATACAGTCTGTGGATCCCCCTGTACCCACTGGGGGTCATAGCTGAAGGTCAGTCATTGGGCTGTTAAGGCAACAGATAACATGGAGACATAAATGAGAGCTTGCGACAGTCATTAGTAGTGGTTGTTGACGGTGTGTTTTTCTTTCCATATGCACAGCGGTGGCTGTGATCCAGTCCCTGCCCATCTTTGATGAGACCCGTCTGTTCAGCCTCCCCCTCCCTGCGGTGCTGGGACACTCTCTGAGCTTTTCCTACACTCTGCAGCTCTACCTGGTCCTCATGTTTCTGGGTGAGGCATCCACTGACACACCATTATCCACTCCGACACACCCTCCATTGTCTTCTTAAAGAAACCCAACAAAAACTGAATGAAGAACATCAGGTTACGTATCAGCTTCTGAAGAAGACACATCTTAAGCAGGTATAGATGCTGATGTTCTAGTCAGGAGCGGACAGATAAGGAGGTAGGTGCAGGAAGAGCACTGGATAAAGAGGGAGTATGTCAGTTTATTTCTCCATTCAACCAACTTCACATCATCCTTAAAGACATACTCTACTGTGTGAAAATTTCTCTCATCTAGCAGTGAGGTTCCAGCTGAATAGTATTCTTTATGCTGCATTCACGTGGAATCGGGCAGACGGCAGACAGATGACGGACGCTGTGTGGAACTGGATAAACAAACAATTGGTCCGTTGGAATGGCATGACGCAAAACGATACACACGTGACAATATGTTGTTATGACGATATCATATTGTTTACCTCATCCACATTTTACCAGCCTTCTCTCTTCCACTATAATGGCATCCGTTTTGCTGTGTGCCTGATTCCACGTGAATGCAGCAAAAGTGTGACCCTCCATCCTTTCTCACACAACACCGTGGTGATGTTTTTCAAACAGACTCCACCTCGATCGTTTCTCCCAGAGCCAAACACTGCCGTGTCTGCCTCTCTGTGTTTCTGTGGCAAATTCAAAGCTTACCAGAGCACTTCAGTTTGTTGATGGGGGTAATGACTAATTACTGAAACACATACTTTGACTGAAATAATCGGTTTTTGTTAATATAGACAACTTGAAAAGTTACACAGTGGGGTTTTAACTTTCACAGTAAAGTTCTTTTCAAACATCTGTAAAAACATGAATTCAGTTTTTCTCATAGAAAAAGATGACTATCAAATATTTTACTATACTTTTTCCATGCTTCCCTCTTGTAAATTGCTGAAATTATTCATTGTAAAAATGGCTGCGTTATTTTCTTGATCAACGGGTTGATTCTTCGCCCTTCACTTCAGCTCTGCTGGTTTTTAGTTTGTCAAACAAATGACAGAGATAAATATCTTCCTGGAAAAGCAACGCTGATGGAGAAACAACTCCTGCCTTGTTACAGAATCAGCTTCTCTAGAAAAACATTACAACCAAGTGACAGATGTTTCCTTCCTCTCCTCTCCAGGACTCTTCATCAATTTCCGGCACCTGTACAAGCAGAGGAGGAGAAGATACCGCTCGAGGAAAAGGAAAGTTCACTAAGTGACCAGCACAGTCAGTTTGTACTCACCGTGAACTGCCGTCCACTCAGATCAAGCAGCTCTTCTCTTCTTCTTGCCTTTTCTCATCCTCCCTCACACACATCATCACACTCACCTGAAGGTGGGGCACTGGTCACCTTTTCCCTCCTCTGAGCGAACTGTTCACCATCTCCAGACCAGGCCCTGCAAATCCTACTGTACCAGCTCTAGTACTCCCTGTTGAATGGACAGTTGATCCAGCGCTGCTGTGAGTTTGAGTTGCTTTCATGGCTCTGCTCTGAAAATGTCCTTATTTATCAAGATTTCCATGTCGGAGGTGTCAACCTGCAGTCACTGTCCATGGAAGGATACACATTTCATTTTCATTTGTTGTTTTCTTTTTAGGGATACGAGAGGTGTTTTTGCCACTATTCTCAAAGGTGGAAATGAATGCATTATGTATTTATGAACATGTAGGAGGAAGGTGGTTAATTATTGGAAATATAAAAGTTACTGTTATTATGTGGGGTACAAAAACCATTTGGGAGCCACTCTGTAAACAGCTGCAACAGGTTTGTCATATTTACATCTTTCATAGTATTTACAAAATCACGACCTTGTTTCCTTCAAACCCGTGATTTCTTTTCTTTTACCTGTTTATTAGAAATCACAGATCTGTTACTGCCAATTTGTGTTACTGCATGTCCTTGCAAATGGAAGTCAACATAGTTTTGAAACTCTCTCTATTGTGGTGTGTTCAAACACGTTGCAATATTTGAGCATTTAGAATTTTCTGCTCCGTTTTGATAAGATTTGAGCAAATTCATATCACTGTCTCCAAATGGTCTCATCAGAAGACATTGGAACTGAGACATTATGAGCATTTAAAAAATTGTCCCTACACTGTTTTTTATGGTTTTTGTATTGGTAGGAAGATGAGTCCAGATGCTTTTGAATGAAACCTGTCACTCTGAAGTGTCATTTTAAAGCTTCCATGTTCATTGGTTTCAGCGGTGTATTCCTCACACTGAGCCTCAGATGGTGTCAATCATTCACTGTTTTGAATATTAACAAATCAATGCAAAATCATGTTGAGGGTCTTTTTTTGGACAGGATTCACACTGAAAAAGGCCAAAACAAGTTTTATGGGTAACAACAGTAACAGACACTTAAACATTAACTGCATGACCTAAAAATGTTGTGGTTTTTCCAGTAACACTCTGGTCGAGGTTTGAAGCTGCAGCAGGAAAACAACTGAACATGAGGAGATTGTTTTGTCTTTACTGAAGTTGCAGCTTTTAATTTATTTTCCCACTGATCCTTTGGAAGGACGAGTTTCCAGTCAGGTCAGTGCAGTGGAGACACTGTTCACAGGCACATGTACATTCCCATTCATTTCATTTTTCAAAAGTCTTTCTGTAGGCAAATTCAGACTAATGCTGCATTTAACTACTCAAACTTTTTTTCCTGACAAATAAAAATGTTTGGCATCAGAGTTTCTGTTTGGGGATGTGATGTGTGTTTTTGTCACTGGTGTTGTTGATCCCAGTTCCTATTGCGACATGAAAAATGTCACGGTGAAACATGATTGAGGTGCGGAAAAGTTGTGTTCATGTGCACGTGTGACTGTTGGTAATTTCGAAAACTTTCGTTCATCGTGTGCATTTTCAACTCAAATCATTGACTGATCGAAGCATTTCACGCACCAATGATCGAGGCTTCACCTGACCACACCCAGCGCACTGACCACACTCCTCCTGTCCGCCTCTCAACATGTGCTAATTGTTGTGCACGCACCGGGCGCCGCGCTCAGAGGCGCCTCCGAGGTTTCTTACCAAACCGGCTGCTGCGAGCAGCACAGCGCGGTGAATGTTGGTGTATTGATACAGAGTTATGTGTGAAAGGGAAGGTGAGAGGTGTTTGGTTCCTAATCCTCTTAGCAGCATTATGCTGAGCCTCGTTCAAGCCCTGACATGCGGTGCGCCCTTGTAGTTCCCCAAAAACCGGAGTCAGCATCTCTGCGTCCGTTACGCGCAGCTGGAGCGGCGGTCCGCGGCGGCGACGGGCCGAGCAGCCGGCGGTACAGGTAAGACCCGCAGCTCCTCTCACTGCACACCGCTGCTTTGCAGCTCTGACTGACTCTGTGTTATGGTTTTTATGTGGTGATAGAATATAGATTAGCGGTGTGCGTCGACCTTGCGTGATAATCCGCGCTGGACTCAGTTACTTCACAATTAAAGCTCAACGCAACATTGCCACGCACAGATGTGTTTGATGGTTTTTATTAAAACGGTTGTCTTATTGCACTAACGGTAGGATTACTTAGCCTAATGTTTCACCAAATTATCGTCTCGTGCACGCGCATTTCAGCATGTTCTTCCCGAGAGCGCGCTCACGCCGTGACACTAAATATAATCGGAGGGGAATTAAATGCTGCGTTTGATTTCTCATCGTTTGAACGTGTTTAACGCGCCTTCAATGGACTCCTGTTTTGTGAAAGCCAAAGCCTGTGTGATTATGTAGCCATAGTAACAGGTGGCTGTCTGCATCCCCATCAACCTCCCACACACACACACACACACACACACACACACACACACACACACACACTTCTGTTAGTAGATCTGCTTCTACCTCCGTGCATACAGAGTGGACATCCACATTTGCTCATGATGTGATCTTCATCTGTGTGTGTTTTCTGTTTTCAGTCCTTCCACAGGTTGAAGCTGCCGGCAGTAAATGATGAAACACACTGTGTGCACATGTGTGTGTCTCTCCTCTGGCAGTGGTGTCCTCTTGCCACACAACAGTGCTGCAACTGTCAAGGAATAGCAATGCATCTGACATAGCTTCCTGTTTGGAGTCGAGACCACGAGGGCAATGAACGTGCACTCGCCTCTGAGGAGGAGACTCAGGCGCAGCCGCGTCCTCTTCTTCATCTCAGGTGTGCTGCTGTGTTTCGTCTACACTCTGACTCTGAAAGCTAGGCTGTCAGAGCCGCAGACGGCTGACACTCTCAGATCAGGGGGGGTGAGGATGATGTTGTGGAGGTCAACATTAGGGAGGTGGTGGCGTCCAATGAGACGGCGAAGGAGGAGGAGGTCGTCCCACCTGAGAGCACCAAACCTCCTCTGGTGATAATCGTCAACAGGACAGATATCGAACAGTGTATCTACGTAGATCCTCAACCCCCAAAACCTCCTCAAACTCCACCTCCACCGACCACCACAGCTTCCCCACGTCCCCCACCTCAGCCCCCTCACAGGAAAGGTGAGTACCCAGAGGATATCTTCTCAGTGGAGCAGCGACAACAAGGCTGGGTGGTCCTTCACATCATAGGCATGATCTACATGTTTGTCGCCCTGGCCATCGTCTGTGATGAGTTCTTTGTTCCTGCGCTGGAGGTCATCACCGTCAAGATGGAGATCTCCGACGATGTGGCTGGGGCCACCTTCATGGCAGCTGGAGGCTCTGCCCCCGAGCTCTTCACCTCCCTCATCGGCGTCTTCATCTCCCACAGCAACGTGGGCATCGGCACCATCGTGGGCTCAGCTGTCTTCAACATCCTGTTTGTGATCGGCATGTGTGCCATTTTCTCCCGTGAGATGCTTCACCTGACCTGGTGGCCCCTTTTCAGAGACGTGACCTTCTACATCCTGGACCTCATCATGCTCATAATTTTCTTCCTGGACAGCATCATCCTGTGGTGGGAGAGCATCCTGCTGGTGGTCGGCTACATCTGCTACGTGACCTTCATGAAGTTCAACAGTCAGATCGAGCAGGTGGTCAAGACCCAGCTCAACAAGCACATGAGTATTGTCAAGGTGTGGACGGCAGAGGAGCCTGAGAAGGTTGGTTGGTTTCACACTCTGGTGCCTGAATGAGCGTTAAGTTAAGTTTAGGCAGGAAATGAAGTATGTCTGTAGTGTTTACTCTGAGGTTGTAGGGGACAGACACAAAGGCCAGTGTTTCTATCTGTACAACACTAAACTTCATTTGACGGTTAAATACAGCTGCCTTGACGCCTTGCCAGTGGTTGTGGCTTTTTTGGTTTTCAATGAATATTTATCTGAATATTTATGGGCTTTGTGTTGACAAGTTGAATTGATTATTCAAATAATCAGTGATGATGAAAGTATCATTTGTTGATAACCTTGTTAAATGATCTGTTCAGTTGCTGCTCAGTACAGGTGATTCATTTCCCATTGTCCTGTAACACACCAGGAAACAGAATTCAGCATCAAATTCCCCCACCAGGTATCATGTGTGTGTGGACTGTGGTTTATTTTGACTCAGCCTCACAAATATTGTCCTGATGCATGCCAGGGAAAATTGTCCCTAACAAATGCACTGATTTCACCTGTTTGAATAACAATGACTCTGTTTTAGGAAATTATTCATCCTTTCTAATGAGCTGATTTTAGACGTCTTCAGTAAGAACCAATTAGTTTGGACGATGACAATCAGGGACAATAGAAAAGCAGAACGAGCAGAGCCTTCTTCTCTGAAATGACCTGAAGTACGAATGAACTCCAGCAGGTGCTGATTTTAAACCCCCACTCTAATCAGGCAGTCAGGAAACCATGGATACACACAAAACAGATGTCTGTGCAGAGCCGTTGTTACGGGACCAACTTCCATCTATGTACAGTTCATTGTCTCTCCTTTCATCTGCTCACAGTTGTTGCTGCTCAGACGCTGTGAGAGAGGGACAGTGATTGGTGGGTCTGAGCAGGTGACAGCCTGTATTTGTGTGTACACTCCTTTGATGATGCTGAACAGAAAGGACTCCAGGTGTCACAGATAGCGTGTCACAGCGGTGAAGTGATGGAAATGTCACTGTTTCTGTGTCACAGCCCAGAAATCTCCACATGGAGACGTCATTTCGTTTACAAATGAAAAAGACTCAAACAAAGGCATGATGCATTTTTAGAAGACATCTTTTTTTAAGCCATGTGCAGACAGAGGGGCTTCAGCTTCCTGCAGCTGATGGAGCAGTAAAAGTCTGAGCCTGTAATTAACATGCAAGACTGTGTTTCAGTATTTCATGATCAACAGCACATCCTTCAATTAACCTGGGGCATGTGTGCAATCACCATGTGTCCTCCAGTCATCACACTGAGGATAATGAGACTCCATGGCACATGAATAGGTCAAAATTGCTAGAATTCAAATGACACTTTTCCAGGAATTCTTGGTGATTAATACATTCACACGGTTTTCCCACAATGAAATGCATCTTTGTCTTGAGTGTGTTCAGTCTTACCCGTGGACACCTGTTGAATATACATTCATGCGCTCTTACACTTACACTTAAAGCCGTTGGGCTTTAAGGTTCACGCTGCAGAGACAAGAGGCTCATGCAGGAAACACTCTCATCAACAGATTGGTTCTCAAGTGGCATCAAACAGGGATTCAAGAGAACGTGATGCATTAATCAGTTTTCTTGTTGATTGTTTTTCTCGGGTAGGAAGAGATGATCCAGACCTGTCATAGTGATGAAAGATTTCTGGCAATCATTTTTATTTTTGTTTCTATTTAATTGTTGAGTCAGAAAAAAATAGTGAAAAAGAATAATCAGAGTATCCACAGTGACATCTTCTAATGCTGTGACTTGTCTGAACGCTTTATAGCATGAAATCTTCACAAATTATTAACTAAAACCAGGAAATATTTTTCAATTTTTCCACAAAAATACTTAAATGATTAATAAGTCATCTTCCTCTCTCCACAGAGGAACAAGCACGTGTTTGACCTAACTGTAACAGCTTTGTCTGAATGAATGATGAAATCAATTGATCATATTTGGCATTAGTTTGGCATTATACTCTTCAGTAGCTTTGGGGTAAACCCATCTCCCTCAGGCTTTTGATGCAAGTCAATATAAAGAGGAAACATCTGGTTAATGCTCCTGAGAGGTTCACCTGTAATGTATCATGTCATCCATCTCCACAAAATCACTTCCGCTGGAGCAAACAAAACTCAGATACATGTGTGTTTGTGATGTATATTTTTGGCACGTGTGTGTCAGCAGAATCACTGAGGTGCTGTGAACTGATCAGGTTGTCACTGACTTTACAGGAGAGTGAAGCTCCACCACCACCAGCTCCTGCTCCTGCTCCAGCTCCTGCTCCAGCTCCAGCTCCAGCTCCTGCTCCTGCTCCTGCTCCTGCTCCTCCTCCTGCACCAAAGGCTGAGGAGAAATCCAAACCAGAGCCTGAGCCTCCTCCCAGCAGCCCCCAGCGCAGCAAACCTCCCTCAGACTCACAGGAGGACAAAACAAGACTCAGGGTATGAGAAATGGTTTTATGACCCACAGAGCAGGTACCAGCAGGTTGGTGTCAGCTCAGCTGTTCACTGCAGCTACTTGTGAACTTTTGAACTTCTGCAACTGATTTTGTGTATTTGTCTAGTTGGAGAAATATGTTGTTTAAAAGTCAATTTCTTGTGCAAAAGGCAGAAACGTTCTTCAGCTCTTTCATATCTGAACTGATAGAGCGGAGAGAGTTTTATCAACTCGTCTGCAAGTCATGAAGAAGTGCAGATGTCAACACAGTTCATGCAGCAAATTTTACAGTGCCTGCATAGTTTGTTCACAAAATCAGCTTCTTCTGTTACATTTAAGGGAAGCTAACTGAAGCTGTTCATGTGCTTAGGGCTAACCACAGTGGGAGTAAGGGTTGTTTTCCCTGTTCCTCTCACACTGTTGTTGTTATGAGGACGCAGCATGAACATCCCAGGCTCAATAAGACAGACAGTGGACAGTGTCCACTGGTGAGTCAAGGGGATGTTGGTAGATCACACAAGTCTGTAATAGCAGCAGGACAGAGGTTTTTTGTTCCTTCAAACTTTTGAGGTGAACGGCAAACTGTCCGGGGTTAGTTTAGAAATCATGTCCTTGCATTGGTTGGTCCAAAAAAATAATGTTAGTGTTGTGTTCATTCAGTTATTATACATTTGTCTCAAGTGTTTGAACCATATATGAGAGATCATTGCAGTAATGTGTGTTAATATCAGCTCATCAGTCAGTTATCAGAATGTTTTACTCTCTGATAGCCCCAGAAATCCCACATCAGTCTGGATCAATCCAACTCACAGTGACAAACCTACTCTTTTCTGTGCTCACCTGTGTGAAGTCGCCCACAGTCTGAATCTCTGCCTCTCTGCTCGTTCATTCTGCAGCTGCTGATTTGATTCTTAATCTGTTACACACAGTTAATCGTAATGTCATCATGTTACATTTGTTTCTGCTTTGTAACCAGTAGCTGAAGCTGAAAATGTCAGCTTTGTTCTTTAACAGTTGAATGTTTCCCAGGCGTTCTGTGCAGAAATTTAAATATCTGACCATCCGTCTGCTGACTTGCAGGTTCGTCCTGTCTTGCAGCGAGGCGGCAGCTCAGCCTCCCTCCACAACACATCACTGCGTAGCACCATCTTCCAGTTGATGATCCACACACTGGACCCACTGGGAGAAGGTAACAACCAGAGGCAGGCTGCAGAAAACCTACAGCCTGGTGCTGAAAGTGTTGGTAGCGAAACAATGTTTGAATGTATCAAATTTAAAAGGTCATCCATAGAAGGTAAAAATGTTCCCTTCAGACTCTTTGCTGGTTTTCAAAGTTTGTAATAAATCTTCAGTGCCTATGGGGCTGAGAAAGTGCACACTAAGCGCCTAACATTCAAAAGACAAAGCACACCTTCAAAACAGTGTGCTCTGAAAAGTGGACCTATGGGTCATAAATCATAAAACAACCAAAGACTGCATGTTGTTTGATGTTTACTCATGTTCATCAAATATACAGTTCAATAACACAACAAAATGCCACTAAAAAGTATAAATAAGGAAAACTATCTTTAAAGGAAATATCTTATAATCATTTTTTATTTGTCTGCGAATTGATATAACCTTTCACAGTGTTGGAGTTTTGAGACTTAATTTGATCACAACACTGTACACTACTTTAAAACCTCAACTTTAATCTTTGTGACCAGTCCTGAAAAAATTATATTGTTAAAAAATATGTCAAATTTGGACATTAAGGTGTTAATCAATGCGTTATAACATCCTTGACAGCTGTGAGATGATTTAAAGGTAATTGAGAAATTGTTTTTCAGTTGTATTGTTGTCAGTATTATTGCTGGTATTGGTTGCAGCTTCAAGTTATGAGTGTCAGTCTCTCTGGAGGAGTGACAGTTACATACAGATACATTAATAAACACTCAGATTATAAATGCTAAATAACTTATCTTACATCAAAGTGCTTGAAACATAACTGAAAGATTAATCGGTTATTTGTCTGTCAGCTGATCAATCACTGTTCAGCTCCAGTGACTCAGCTCAGTGCTGCTCTGTCCCTCCCATCCCTTCCTGTAAGTCAGGCTGGCGTGATGAACCATGGCGACCTTCAGCATGTCCTTGAACTCACCAGGTCGCTGTTCCTCGCTCCCACAGCGCTCGGCCATAGCTGATCCTTAATCAGCTTTTCAATATAGGCTAATAAAAGCTGGATAAGAGCCAGCGTGCTAGCACACCAAGCTCTTTATCTCCATGGAGCCGGTATAGCAGTGGGCCCCAGAGCCGAGGTTGAGACCGGCCCCATGCAGCTGGATTGACTGTCACTGCTGACGTGGCGCCTTTGTTTTATTTTCAGTTACGTGTTGTAAACTCAGGTGTCAATGTGCTGCAGTAGTATCTGAGCTGGGAGATGGAAGGGGCTGTGGTGAACACAGATATGTGATGAGTTTAAGTCTGTGGATCAGTTTTAGTTTCAATTTTCATTCTTTCTATTAGTTCACTGATTTAACCTCCCAGTCTGAAGTTACTGTCCAGTTAACCTGGTACCACTCTCTAATAAGGCGACCTTTAGAAGAAGTGGTATCTATTGGATTTGTCAGTGATCACCATGTTATCAAGTATGTCCCCTGAGCTGCAGGGCCTCTCCACTAGTGTTGATTACACCAGGGGTTCCCAAACATTTCCATGCCAAGGCCCCTGAATAGCATTAGCTTCTGTTCAGGGCCCCTTTTGCAACAAGTGTGCACAGACCGACAGTTTATGGCCTGATGGTTTCCATCAGTTTGAGTTGATCTTTCACTGACACTTGGTGCTCCGACTAAAAAGCTGGATGCAGCATTTACAGAACTAAAAGAACAATAACATAAGAGATAAAAATCAGAGGTTAAAGTGATTGCTGTTGGTTTCCACCCTAGAGGCTGCCCTTAGAGGGGCTCTCAAAACCCCCGGCCCGAGGAAAACCAGACAAGGTAAGAGCGGCCGACAACATGGCGCCTCATTGTTGTTTCCTGTCGTGTCTTGCTGTGGTTGTACGGTCTCGTGGTCATTTGATGTGTTCAAGTGCAACAATGAGCATGGTCACATCACTGATGTCAGGTGTTGTCACTCTAATGTGTCTCAACCAGAGACGTCCTTTAATGGTGATGTCAGAGGGGAGGGGTCAGTGAAGAGGAAAGGTAAGACATGTCTGTGTCATCACTGTCTTCAGTTTGTTGTCATGGTGATGGTGCACAGTCTGGTTTGTGTTTGTCTCTGGAACATCCCTAAACTGGTTTTAGATTCTTCATGTTTTATTTTAGATGCTGGTTTCACGTGTGTGTTTGGATTCACTTGTTTCCATGTTGTTGTGACCATCACTGACCTTCGTCACACACCAGCTGTCTGGAAAACTCTGGGTAGTGATGCCAGAGAGTCTCAGGTTGTGTCTGTTTCCATGTGGTTATTGATAAGTTTCCAAAATAAGTCTCCAAAATGGACATTCATTCATAAAAGCTTGTATTTACATGATTTTATTATTCAAGTTACACTTTTGAAACATAGTTACTGTATTTGCTGTTAATTGTTTGTAAAGTCCACAATAATGTAAGTCTGTTGGTCATTTGACACAGAAACATAAAAGTCAGGAAAAAGGTCAAACTAGAAACACTGAGCACAGAATGTGGAGCGACGCAGCTTTAGGTTTTATCTCAGGTTTGGATAATTAACAGAATGAAAGCACAGCTCTGTGTGGGTTTGTCTTGGGGGAGAGTTGCTCTGTCTCTTAAAGCCAAGTGGCCAGTGTGTGGGTGTGGTCAGGTCATGCTGTCTCAGCTGGAGACGTTCACTGTGTCTCGGGTCTCACATCTGATTTGTATCAGTCGTCCTTCTCTTGATTTCAGCAAAGAACAAAGTAAAACCTCTCAACCTCCCAGTCACGGGGAAATTACAGAGCAGGTCACAGCAAGGTCACACTGAAGGTGAGTTAAACGCCTGTGCTACTGATCCAATCTGACGTTTTAATAAAAGCCTGAAAGCAGCTGAAGTGACTGATTGGTGCCTTTGATTGATTATTGTTATATTTTAAGACATTTTATTGTCAATCTTCTGTGCTGGTTTTCTGTCTGTGGATGGTTGGAGATGGTTTGGGGTTGAAGGAGGTCGCTCTCCACAATCATCACAACCTCTCAGCCTGTGTGTCCTGCGTCACAGTGTGGAGTAATGAGGTGCTTCAGAGTCTGAGGTGCAGGGAGAGTGGAGAGGCCTCAACCAGCCCCAACCAATCAGCCCCAGGATTAACATGCAGATGGGACTGTGTGTGTGTGTGTATGTGTGTGACATTTCCTCCATGTCTACAGCATGTTTATCTCCAAACACTCCAATCACTCCCACCAGCTCTTCACAGCAGCCCACGCAGCATAATAACTCTGTCAGTTTATCACTACAGTTGTCTACGATGTTTTAAGTAACAAGTTTACAAGAAAAATCTCAGATATTTTCTGACAATATAAAGTCACATATTTGTTTTTTTTTTAGTCAAGGAAGGAAACATGTCTACACTTGGAAAAGCTCCATGTATGAGTGGCATCACAAATGAATGGCTTAATAATATTGTAAATACTAAACTGTACAAAATGATACAATGATTGTAAAAGTCAACAAGACACCACAGAAAGCATTAAAACAAACAATCATATGAATCAGTGAATCATCAGATGGAGCTGGTGTAGTTTATTGTGTTTGAACTCTGCTGAATGAGAAGTTGAACTTGACTGTTGTTCACACTCTCAGTCTCTCGTCACTGTGTCCTCACATGCTCTCTCCAGATGTTGATCAAAAGCCCAAGACTGAGCAGGTCACTTCTGCTGCTGCTGTTGCTGCTGCTGCTGGTCCAGCGGGGGGCGCCGCAGCTGAGCCGTCCACCTCACAGCCTTCAAAGACGGAGGAGAAGACGGAGGAGAAGGTGGAAGAGACGCCTGAGAAGACAGAGAAGACGCAGGATGAGTCCAAGGTACAGAGCTGATGTGCTGCAGTAAGTCACAACACAAATGCTTCTGGGCACACAAAAAACTGATGGATGACATAAATAAGTCATGAGTGATACAATTACTGTAAAAAAACAGGACTTCCTAAATGCAGTAGCATAAAGATGGACATAAATGCAAAATATTGCATGAAACACAAGCGCCGCTCACACACACACACACACACACACATCAGGCTGTTACAAACTTAATAGAGCAAGAAATGTTTCACAGATTTTTTAAATGACACATGAGAAAGTTTAATAATGTGGGGAGGAAGTGACAAAGGTTATTAATGTGATAGATATCGAGGATACCACGTTTATGAAACAAAGGTAGTGAGTGACTTCTTGGAGGAGAAAAGGCAACGATTCTCACTGCTTGTTTTTCCAACCTAAGAACTAGTTGCAGTCTTGTTCGGTGAGTACTGGCCCAAGCGATGTTGCAGTAACTGATGAAGGGATAAATCATCAAATAGTAAAGGTTGAGGGAAACTGCAGTGGTTAGGAGATACTGGATTTTCACAATTATCCCAATATTTTTTGCTATTTCGGATCAGATTAGTGAAAAATGAAGCTTCCGTGACAGTTTTCATCAATTAGCACAACAAGAAAATGAGTTGATTTAACATTAGCTGTTGAAACATGATCAATCAGTGCTGTTCTGTTCTCAGCGTGTTTCTTGTTGTCATCACTGAACAAAATGAAATTTGTTTTCTTCATGTTTAGTGACAGTTTATTGATTTTATACCACTTATGGACATTTTTTTCAATTCCTCACACTGACTGGTGAGCAAAGAAATGTCTCCTGTAACTTTATTCATGTTTTTAAGTGAACATTTTACATGAAGTTTGTGTCCTGGAAGGTTGACTTGTGTCAGTACAGACCAAAACTGTGGTAGTTATCTACAGCCGTTAAAGGAGCGAAGAAGATTGGAGACTCAGACAGCTGGGCTTTTACTTCTGATTTGATTCCAACTTTAATTTCTGTGTGTTTGTCCTTTCACTACACAACGTCCAGTCTTGAAGGATGGAGGATGAAGCTCAGCTGGATGAGGTTCCACTGTAGATGGTCCGGGTCGAGCTCTGGTCCTGATGTTGACAGTGTGACACTGTTAACTGTTTCCTCTCCTGCAGGCAGCAACAGCAGCGGCAGCGCCCGGTGGATCAGACGGCAGTGATGAAGACGAGAGCGATGGTGAGGAAAGCAGTGACTCCAGTGAGAGTGAAGACGATAAAGATGACGATGATGATGGAAACAAGGAAGAGGAGAAGGAGGAAGAGGAGGAGGAGAGTGAGCCGTTGTCGTTAGAGTGGCCTGAAACCAGACGCAAACAGGCCACATACCTGTTTCTGCTGCCCATCGTGTTCCCGCTGTGGCTCACGCTGCCCGACGTCCGCAACCTGGTGAGTAAACTCCTCCCTTCTCTCTGCTGCCATGGCAATAGCAGCGGTCACTAGACAAGTGCAGGATTTCAGCCGGATCCAGTTGGTACAGCTGGGTTTAACTTCACCTGATATGAAGCGGTTGTATGATCTCAGTCGCCAAAACCCGACCAGCCCAGCCTGACAGGCTCACTTCACTCAGAGTCATGAGTCAAACTCAGTTTATTCTGCAACTGATGATGATTTTAATGATTGATTTATCTTATGATTATTGTCACAACGAATCACTCACTGGCAGAAAACATCACTAAGAAATGTGAAAAAATGAAAACAACGAAAAACCTTTACACACAAACAGAGATTCAGTTTTACTGTAGATGAAGAAAATGTCACGTTGAGGACCACAAACAATCAAACATTTGACACTTTCACTTTAAAATGGCTCAAATTATTATCTGAAGAGGGTACTTGTGTGAGATTCCCATGTGTTTCTGGTTCATTGTTTGGGTCAGGACACTTTACAGGTGAATATGTCTGTATGACTGCTTATGTTTCTCACTTACATTGTCATATTTTGTTTTCACTCTTATGTCATTTTCTGCATCACATTGCTTTATTGCTCATTTATTTTCTAAAGTCCTCTGGAGTTATTGTCTGATGCTGAGCTGTTATCTGACAAAGGAAGTATTGAATCACCTGTGGTTGTCTATACAAGTTGATGCTTCATAATTACTAATAGTTCGTTCATGTGTTAATAGGTGTTTTTTAACGCACCTACAACAAGTAGTAACTACCTGAATAAATTATGCCCTTCAGTAATAATAAGCACTTTATAAAACAGCTATTAACACACGCACTAACCATTAGTTAGTGTCTAAATTATTGTATGTGTAAGTGCAGCATAAACATTCATCTAAATAGTTTGTTAATCATTTTCTGACACTTTATAAATGATCCTATAACATCTCATAAATAACTGGTTTGTAATTGATAGGATGTCAAATATAAATGCTGAATCCATCACTTAATGTGTATGAAAATGGAATCATTAAATAGATTATAGATGATCTTATTCCTCGATTAGTGTCAGTGTAGGAAGAGGGTAATTACAGATAAAAGAATAAATGAAGGAAAATGTAATGAACAACAGTCTCCTCTGTCTAAAACAGGTTGAATATGTTGCTCTCTTCATGTCTGGATCCAAGTCTGTGTTTCCAGATGTTTACCTGTCATTGTTCCTTCTCTCGTGTCCTCCAGGCGTCCAGGAGATACTTTGTTGGAACATTTCTAGGCTCCATCATGTGGATCGGAATTTTCTCCTACCTGATGGTGTGGTGGGCTCATCAGGTCTGTCCCTTTACAGGGATTTACAGCTACTGTGACTCACTGTTGGGTGCTGTGTTGTTTTGTTGAACATTCGGTGTGTTTCAGTAAGTGTATGAAGTTTTAACAAAGCACCAGTCACTTCGTACAGTTTAGTTAACTCTTTATGCCTCATTTGTGTGTAAAAAGGAACTTGAGACTCAGTAAAACTGAGGCTTTGTCCCTGTGCTGCTGGTGTCATGATGAACCAGTCCAGCTGACACATGTCTCTCCTGCTCCTGTGCACAGGTGGGTGAGACCGTTGGCATCTCAGAGGAGATCATGGGCCTGACCATCCTAGCAGCCGGGACATCCATCCCTGACCTGATCACCAGTGTGATCGTGGCCCGGAAAGGTCTGGGCGACATGGCCGTGTCCAGCTCAGTGGGCAGTAACATCTTTGACATCACTGTCGGGTGAGTGACTGTGAGACTCTCTGTGTACAAGCTGTAATGGAGAGAACAGTTTGATTCCCAGTTCATTAAACAAAAACAATGTTTTCACATATAAAACAAAATAAAAATTTTAACTGCAGTCTTAATTGTATGGAAGCCCAGGGTTGGAAACCATTTTTCACCAGCCAAGGCAGAAGAAGTCGTAACAGTCATGTTACATATGACAACATGTATGTGGCTTATGGAGAAACTAAATGAACATTATAAAACAAAAAAACAAGAAAAAACACTTCTTATTTGCATTTCAGAGCTTCTGTGTGATTAATGTGCTACAGTAAACAAAACCCAACATTCCTGATTCCTGTTTTTCTCACGTAACATCAGACTATTTATAAAGAGACTTCTGATGCAGGGATTTTAGTTGTAGCTGTAGTTTTCACCTGCACTGGATCTGATGAAGGTTTATCTTTGAAACATCTGTCCTCTGTGGTTGCAGTCTGCCAGTGCCCTGGCTTATCTACACTCTGTTGAACAACGGCAAGCCAGTGACCGTCAGCTCCAACGGCCTGTTCTGCGCCATCGTGTTGCTCTTCCTCATGCTCCTCTTCGTCATCATCTCCATCGCTGCCTGTCGCTGGAAGATGAGCCGGATGCTGGGCCTCACCATGTTCGCACTGTACTTTGTGTTCCTCATCCTCAGCGTCCTGCTGGAGGACCGCATCCTCATCTGCCCCGTTTCCATCTGAGCGGAGGGAGCTTGGCAGGGTGGAGGACGAACGGCGAACTGCGCCCGCTGTACATGAGCGAGTACATCCAGACAGGATCCATACTGTGTGTAGGATTTGTTAGATGTTAACAAGGCCAGTGTCAAAAGGCTGACAGGGCCCAGAGTAGACACATATAGAAACACATAACCAACCAAGCAGTGGTGTGAGAGGAAAAATCCACCTCAGCACAACTTCACATCAACTCATCTGTCATCATTTTCATTTTCCAGCAGCTATTTTGTCAAAGTCAGTCCACAGTGTCATGATTTCTGTTCAGGAGCACATACTGTACATGTGCAGAATGAACTGCACAGGGGGCACTGTGGGGTTTTAGCCTGAGCTGTGTTGTGTGTCAGGCGTGATTAGTTAACTGATGAGAAAACACATGTTTTGGATTCTCATTCACTTATTAAGAAACTCTAAATATGCAGATTTTGTTTTCTAAGATTTTTTTCCCCTGGCTGAAATCCCAGTCAAAAATACAGTTTGAAATTTCAAAGATACAATTTAACACTATGAAAATAAAGCTCTAATTCTACAAGAGGAAGTCAAAATATTACAAGAATAATTTGAGTAACAAAGTGGTTATTTCAGGTTCTGTGTTACAGAGGACATATTACAGGATCTAAAATGAGGAACATAGATCTTCTGGCTCATCATCAACATCATCATCAGGACAATGACAAGATGTGAGATGATGTGAGTCAGTGAGACAGACAAACAGCAGCTAACAAAATCAGGTTGATTGGTCACTGGAAGTATTCCTGATAAAACGTTTTTTTCTTCTTTTGAATTTTACATTTTTAATTCTCATGTATGGTGGCCCAAAGGGCTCAATTCATTGTAAGTCAAGAAGTCACATGCAAAGATGCAAATTCAGAAAACAACTGAAATTGGACAACACATACGCTGCAGAAACTCACAACACAACAGAAGTGTTTCAGGGGACACAAAAAAGTGAGAGACCTGGTGTGATGCTATGCTAACAGTATATATGAGTCAGATATACCTGAATAATGTCACAGTGATGTTACAATAAACAAACTCACCTTCTTTTCAAACACCAGTAACAGGCAGCCACCTTCACAGCTTTTAAAGTCAAGAAGCATTGAACGTAAGTGCCAGCCAGGCCAGGTCTCTGGAAACACCTCTGTTATGTTGCGAGTTTTTGCAGCACACGTGTTGCTGAACTGACAAAGCTGTTTGCAGTGTGTTGAGCATTAAAACTTATTTTTGTCTCCGTGTTGCCCCAAAACTCAGTGGCACAAATCTAAGCAGACGCATACAAACCAAGTCTACACATCAAATATGATCCATGTGTTGTATGCATGTGTATGTGTGTACGTATACATTCTTGACTTCATTGTAGCTGCTGGAAACATGTGGTAAACATAAAAATACACTAAAATGATAAAACAGCATATCACCACCGACTGTCTCAGCTGACAGACAGTGTGCATCTGCTGCTGGATTTTTCCTCTCTATTATTGTGAGCATACAGCTTCTGGAGCGCCCCTGAGGCGACTGCAATAGATGAAATAAACACACAGTGACGTCCACTCCCACAGTGACAGTTCACACTCACTGTGCAGCGAAATCGGAGGATGCAACTAAAGTTTTGTTTTGTTCAGTATTTTTTGAACTGGATCCCTGAAACTCTTGTTCTGTGTTCAGCCAGTCAACCTAGTGTTTGTTCATGTTCAGTGTGTTACAGAGAGTATTTGTGTGAAGCAGTGTTTCGTCGCGTTGACATAACTGTGGTGGAGAGAAGCAGTGATTTGTATGTGTCAGGTAAACAGGTGTCTCATCGTCAGCTGTTAGTGTCTCCTTAAATGCTGTTGTTGGATTGAAGTGGATGCAAATGTGTATTATTGATAGGAATCTGTCAATATTTCAGATTAAAATTCTTTGCTGCAATAAATTATTTTTTTAACAGTGACCTGGAGCCGTGTGCTGAAGAACAAGAGTGAATGTGACTGTGGTGGTGATTTACATCAGAGGACAAAGAGCTGCAGGGATGAAAAATGGCTCTTAGATCCATCCAACACATGTAGTTTGGTTTGAAAGTCACATCACATCTTTAATCACATGGGTTCATTAGTCCGTCACTGTGTCTACAAAGAGTCCATTTGAATGACCTATTGATGTGGACTTGAATATCACAAGCACAGGTGGATTACTGAACCAGAGGGCGCCTGGCTCAGAGCCACTGAGATATTTCTCATTTGAAAGTTTATAAAAAAAAAATCTCCCAAAAGAGAAAAACAAGATAAGAAATGACACTAAACAACCACAACATGAAGAAAAAAACATAAAGACACGTATGTAAACTGTGCTCATGTACAGTAGGCACGTGGCCCTCTACCTGTCTGTGCCTGAGGGCCCATCTTCATTGTCTAATACCTGGCTATGCATGCAGCAGGAAAAATGTAAAAAAAAAAAAAAAAAGGGTTAAAAAATAATAAATAACTATGACAGACTAGCATTTTACCGGACACTAAAGACGGTTAACATGAAGTGAGATTTGTTGCGAACAAAAGTTGAGTTGCCATTCATTACACACTGTGTGTATTCTTGATGTGAACATGTTGTCTTTTGGATAAACAATTTGAAAATGGTTCAAGTCCTCATCTGTTTACACCCATGTTTTCAATCTTTAGCTCCTCTTCGGCAGCATTTCTACAATTCCAATCAACTGTTGATCATCACAATAACAGCAGTAATTTGCTGAAAGCAAAAACAAAGGAACACAAAACTGCATCAGCGCTTCAAAAAACAACAAGAAGCCACAAAAGAGAGTGTAAGTGATTTTATTTACAGTTAATCCGTCCTGTAGATCTGGTCGCTGTACAGAACCTTCACCACATCTAAAAGGACCTCAGCACGTGTGAATATCTGTTATAAAATGTGATTTCTACAAAGGGCGAGTTCAAATTTACATGGCCCAGATTATGCAAAATCATTTTTCATGTGTACAACTTTTTTTTAAATTTTTAACACAACATGAATCCACAGATGGATGGCAGCTGCTCTGAGCTGCTGACATCTTAGTTGATGTGTTGTCTCCTGGACCTGACGAACTTTCACTTCCTCTGGGCAAAGTGCAGACTGCGGAGGTTTTTTTTTTTCCCAGTATATTTTTTCTCCTCGGCCTTGAATCACACATATGGTTGACATTCATGAGACCTTCATGAGCTTTGACTCACGGTCCTCCTCCAACCACTGTGCCAGTCTATCAGTTGGTTTGATTTACATACACATGAAAATAAGAAGAAATGTGTGGTGACAAGTTTCTATCCTGACAAAATCCAGTTCTATCCAGAAACTTGATCAGGGGTTTTTCCCACTGACAGAACCAAGTCTGTAAAACTTTCTATAAACAAATCTGACTTTTTTTTCCTTTAAAACTATGGAAATAAAACATAACGTTGGCTTTGAGATGCAGACGTACGTATATGATGTGAACAGAGATATTATGCATCCAAAACATTTCCCAACACATTTACAAATGTCAGACATGTAAACAAACTTTTTTTTACATAAAAGTCATGATTTACTCTCTGTTCGTCCATGATGTGGTCCGACCAACGTCCTTTACACTGCAACAACAACTATGGTGGGAAGCCCCTTTGCGCTGTGTGATTTTTGCTGTCTGAGACAAAACTTGACAACTGTGAGAGAAATGTGTTAAAATCTGGGTCTGATGTCACAATGAGAGACGCCCAGTGGCCTGTCAGTGTCAGAGATGTGTGTCAGTACTGAACATTTACATTTACAAACAACCAATTGATACATGGCACAAAGAACACACAGGGCAGGAGGAATTTAAAAATAAAACAAACTTTTCTCTCCAGACAGCGTCAATCACACAGAGTGAGGCCTCAGAGGACGTCTGAGGACAGTCTGACCTGACAGGGTTCCAGTTTTGCCATATCTGCATTTGTAATGATAAGAACATGTCTGTAGTAACAGTATTTTGTGTTGATAAAGTATTTCATGATTATGATGGTAAACTTACCTGGAAACATACATTTAGCTTTAGATTTGCCTCAGAGTCAGTGGCTATAACACATTGATATGAGCTGAGCCAAATGTCAGCAGAACGACTGTTTCTGCATCATTAGTGTTTCCGGCGGCGCGAGAATCCCTTTACGGCCTGACTCTGACATAAGCAGCTGTGTGACTTAAATACATTTTACCTAAGGGTTAAAACATCCTACTGCAACTGTGGCGTCTCTGCTGCACAGTGTATCTGCAGGTATTTCCTTGTAAAAACAACAAAAACAAACAAACAAATATCACCTCTGAAAATACTCTAAAATCTCAAAGATGCAACTACAAAATAAACAGACTGAAGTTTTTCAAACCACAGGTTCACAGGCGACAGGTGACCAACAGATGTGAGGCTGAGGAACTAGAGACTGGTTTAACAGTGTGTGCTGCAAAAGCACACAGGTGAGTAGTGAGAACTTTTATCTGAGATATGAGGTTTTGCATCTGTACTAAAAGGCCAAGGTGAGTCTGACTGTTCAGGACCACTGCTCCGTCACAGATCATCCAGATGTAGTAGTGAATAAAACACAGCTGCTGCACTGGAACAAGCACAGGTTCAGCTGTACTGCTGCTAAACTGGAGCCCTGACCTGCTGACGTGTGTCTGAACCTTCTCATCCTGTCTGATGTGCTGTTACGTCGTGTCCTGTTTGAGTTGCTGAAAAAGGTAAAACCTTGACTTGTAATTACTTGACAAACAGTAAAAGATTTGAAATCTCATAATTCCATGAAATGATCTGTAGAAATTCAAAGGTGAGGTCCTGTAGAGTAGAAACCAGGTCCTCAGTAGGAGCTCAGGTGATCTCCATGGGACACAGCGAGGAGCTGTAAGTGATCATGTGACTTTGACCCAGACAGGACAGATTTAAACCTCTGACGGGCTACACGTGAGATGATTATAAAAATCTAGTTTTAAAAACATGGGAGACCACAGACATAAGATTTTTAACATTATCGGCCTCCAAACACAGGCAATGGACAAATACGACCAGACCTCACAACACCTGGTTGGTGACACTTCCAGGTCTGCTCCTGAGAGAGCTGTTTCACGAGGTCTTCAAGTGCATCCACCAGATTTCACCTGTAAACCTGCAATGTGGCAGCTCAAACTTAAATCACCAGCACTGACAGTGATATCAGCACAAATGTGTCTGTGGTGCTGTTTGGTTTCATGTGTTCAGGACACACCGTTCATACTGTAGTGAATTCACTGAAACTCATCAGCTGAAATCACAGACATCAATGTAAACTACATGTTATGACAACAGGTGTGTGTGTGTGTTTGTCCCTTCAGCCCAACACTAATACTGACATCAGCTTTGTTTCCACTCGGCACAAACAAAAATATTGTTCATATGATGATGAAATTTTAAAAGCTAAAAAAAACATGACATTAAAATGAAGTGAGAAGTTGAGCACTGTTGTAGTGGTGGGGGCAGCACAGAGAACATTTAACTTCAGATACTGGACAAACGTTAAAGCAGCTTCAACAGTGGTTTCACACATTCAAATTAGAGATGCAACCAATGATCATATTCATTATTGATTCATCTGCAAGTATTTTTTAAGCAGTTATTTGATAGGACAGTGAAGAGAAATGGGAAAGCAGGAAGAGAGACTGGGGGAATGAACCAATCAACTGCTTTGGAGCAGGCTATGTCCATATGGGATATTGAGTATTTTGGTCTGCATATTTATTGATATGATTGATGATCAATCATTGCAGCTCTAATTTAAATGTTTTTTTTTTCTCTTATGCCCCAACTGAGTGATTATTTACACACAAACACCATATCCCTATGGTGTGTCTTGTTTTCCAGGGGACACTGGGTGTTAAGGTTCTGCTTTAAATTGCGAGACGACAAACGTTCAGTGAATACAGGACACAATAAAACACTACAATAAATAAAGCTGACTCTGTATAAATAGACTTTCAAGTTAAAATATTGCTAATATTCGTCTTCATATACTGTATGACTATACAATATAAATGCTGCATTTAAAAAAATCCTCTGTCGCTGTGCGTCAACAGCTTGAATTATTTTCACAGGATTTCCATAGAAAGCAGGTGAGTGTCAGTCAACAACACTAGCTGAAGTGGTGTTTATGTTGATGAAGGTGAGTGGTGTTTACATCGTCACTTGGTTGAGATAAAGTCTGTAAAGGTTGCTTCTGTTCAGGCTACATGACGCTGACCACAGTCGACTGTACCTTAAAGAGTTTTTTCCAAACGTTTACCTAGTGCACATTCACAGTCTTCCAACAGGTTTCCTGAGCTTGTCTTAAAGCCATGACATGGGTGTGAAGGTCAGGGTTTACAGGTAAGGCTCTCCGAATGTCCTACGACACTCCATGACCCCCGTGCTGGGAGGACGGTCACAGTTATGGGTCAGCTTCACCAGGCTCGGCACCAGGCGGTCGTACGCCAACTTGTACTCACGATCAAAGGCATCTGAGAGAAGAAAGGGATGCTTTTATTATTTACAACTTTTCTTATCAAGGTCGCAAAGTGCTTCACAGTAAGATGAAACAAACAAAACAACAATTAAACAGTAAAACACTCATAATAGTATAACAAGAATTAAATTCAAGCAGAAATAAAAGCTTTCCTAAAAGAAAGTCCTAAGCTGTGAATTAAAAACAATAACAGATATCAGCTGAGCGTTTTAGTGTCTTTAAGTTCATCACTTTGGGTTTCTGTTGTGGTTCACAGCAGTGACACATTTAGAGACTAGAGTTCACAAACAGATCTAAGAGAAAGTCAGGAAAATCACACCTGTGTAAAATATCAACCTGTAAATAATATGTCAGCATTTTGTTTACAAGCTTGTTTCTGCTGCTGCCACAAACAATCAGTTGTCACAGGCCTCTTCCTGTTGCATATTTTAAAAGCACCTTAAATATTTTTTAACTCCAAACCAAACCAAAGAAAATGTGCAGTGACACTGGTTTATAATAACAATGTATAGTGTGTGTGGATATGTGACAGTGACTGTATGGATTGTAAAACATAGAGTGAAGACTCACCAATATCAATGTTATCTTTGCCCAGAGCCACGAGGGAGAGGAAGAGGATGTCTCTGTACAAACTCCTGGAAAGAAAAGAGTAGAAATCAGCAACGGAGGTTCAGTAACTGTGAGGCTGAATGAAGGAGGGTTCTACTTTGTTCACACTGTCTTCACTCTTACAACACCAAAACATGGTGAAATTTACTGAACCTTAAAAACAGCTTAATATCATACATGTTGTGATCAGTCATAGAGCGAGCTGCATTGTGTTCAGTGCAGCGCTTCAACATCATGATCACATATAGATGGACTCTGCTGGAGACACAACCTTCACGCCTGGTCCTCAAACACCACAATCAATTTGTGTTTCATAAAGAATCTGACTGTGTTGTATACTCAACTGTCTCCTCACAGCTCCCATCTAACTGTGCTGTAGGTGAATGTCATAAATTGGCTGTTTCATTTCAACCAGAAATGTGTGTGTCCATCGATGTCACACTTTTGACAAGATAACTAGAATATTTTTTTATTGCAGCTGCCTTTCAACAACTTGGGTGTTTGATAACTGCTCTAGATGTAATAGTTATCACACCCATTTTCACATGGAAGAATCTCCTCATGTGATGACTTTAGGTTTTGGACATCATGTAGAGCCATACATGACACGTCCCCACTGACCTTTGCCTCTTGACCCCAAGCGTCTGACCCAGCAGCTGCAGCAGCTGAGCCATTGGGCGGGTGACATCGTTCCTCTGGATGCTCTTCACCACACTCTGCAGCAGCTCTTC
Source organism: Caranx ignobilis (assembly GCA_021432705.1). NCBI lineage: Eukaryota > Metazoa > Chordata > Actinopteri > Carangiformes > Carangidae > Caranx > Caranx ignobilis. The sequence goes on from MU270012.1 coordinate 30,894,866, forward strand.
ACTGAACGGCTTCTCCTCTTCAGGGACCGGCCGGGACAGAGGGTAACCCACATCTACCAAAACACACACACACTCATACTGGAGCTTAAGACATACAGAGGAGCATGACAATCAAACACAGTGGGGATGGGTTGATCATCACAGTACTTGGGGCTGGGTATCTGTACCTGTATGAAGCAGAACTTCTTGTACCAGTTTTACTGATACAGTAAAAAAAAAATCTATGTAATCTAAAAACTAATATTTTCATTATTAGAAAAAAAAAGTTAACTAGAGCATGTTGTGATTTAAAGGTTGTGCCAGCTGCACCCTTCATGTTTAAGATTAAGTTCAGTACATATGACTAATATACGGTCTAGGAACAGATTAGATCAATTAGACATTTATAATTCTAGGGTCACAAACCAACATGATGCACTCAAAGTATCTACATGTTAAGGACTGAAACAATTAGTAAATTAATCTACAAACTGCATAACAAAAGCAAACCAGTGACACATGAGAGAATTTCCTGCTCATTCTTTGCTCTTTCTTTCGATTGGAAACTAAATGTTTGGGTGGATTTTTTTTTTTTTTTTTTTTTTTTACAGTTTCTGACACTTCTGATTTTATTGCACAACAATAATGCCAGTTAGTTGGGTTTAATTAGATCTGTCCCACTCATTTTAATGTGTGAATACAACTACTGAAACAGGTTTTACCACATGCAGATGAAACAAAAGTCACTTCATTTCTATCTCTATTTTCATTTAATACATCGTTCGCCTCTGAAAACTCATTAGTGTCACAGCTCAGACTTCCTGTTGTCGATTGTACTTCAGATGTTTGCTGCTGCTGCAGCTGGATGAAAGATTAAAATATAAAGAGTTCAGGACTGGCAGCGTGAAGTGGATGATGTTCAGTACCCAGCCCGTTAAGCACTACAGCAACATTCCTGTTTTAAAGTTGCAATGTAACAAACTGTAATGCCCATGTCAACGAGAGGAAAACAGTTGGACATTCAGCAGAGATGCAAACCAACATTCAAATACAGATCAGCATTGTATTTGAGACAGACAGCAAAGACTGAGCCAATATCATCACAATACTTCACTGCACAGACACTGAAACCACCACAACTAGAGGCCGAGTTTCCACAGACGACACCGTGATGCATCAGGCAAAAAACACACAGCACATAGAGAGAGGCCAGGTCTCAGACAGGACAGTGAGAGCAACAGACAACAGGACTCATCTGAGGGAGTCTGCAGCAGAGGTGAACACTCACTCTCTAACAACAGAGTACAATTAAGCCCTGGAAGACAGAGAGCAGACAGAGGCTGTTAGCACAGAGATCAGCCGGCTGCCTCCCACCACCTCCATCAAACAGTCAATGACGACACACTGTGCAAAGCACACACACACACACACACACATCAGCACAAGTCAACTCATTCACAGTGGCCGCAGATCCAGCTGCTGTGCAGTGGTTCCCATGATTACCCAGTTTCCCTTCAGGGATGAATAAAGTAATCTATCTATCTATCTATCTATCTATGATTAACTCAGATTCTGATTACGCACTGAAATGATCACTGATGTTTTTCACTGTTCTGACTCAGTGATCAGGGTTTTTCAGACTTAAACTGACGACATAGAAACTTTTTCTTTCAACCTATCATCATGAAGTCAGTGTTGATTGCACAATGTAATGGCAACAGAATAATGACATCATTGGTGTTGGGTTTGACTCTACAAGTCTTTCTGCCACCAAGTGCCCAAAACACAAAAGTTGGCACAGTGGTTTAAGCAGGCGCCCCATATGCAGAGGTTACAGTCCTCGCTGCAGTCAGCCCCGGTTCAAATCCTGCATCAGGCACCCTTTACTGCATGTCATTGCAAAAAATAGCACACAGGAAGTGCACCTGTCACTGTGCAAGCAAAACAGGGAGAGGAGGGCAGAGGGCTCCATACAGTAGGTAGTAGAAATGGTGCATGGTGGAATATGTGATAAACTGTGGAAACTTTACCCGGCAAAAGATAAAGATTCTCATCAGAGGAGGAGGTAAAGAAGGTGACAAGGGAGAGGACTGGAGAGCATGGTACAGCAAGTCTCAGACAGACTTTCACTTCATGGAGAGTAGGACTGCACTAATATTCTCATTGTAACTGAAGTCACAACATGGCCAAGTGCAATTCTGAATCACAGAAGCCACATTTTTTCAAAGGTAAAATGTGTCACAACATTGTTGTGCATTGTCAGCACCCTAAGTGTTGTGTTGCTACAGAAACGCCCTGGCCAACAAATCATATTCTCAGAGACGTAAAGGGACGTGTTTGTTTACAATATCCAACAAACATCACATCATCAATTTTGTTTTTTTTTGTGAAAATGAAAAGTAAATATGATTATTTACACCGTAATTACAATATCTGCCCATATAATCACAACATCCTAATGGAGATGGAGCTCCATTCTCAGGAGGCAGAGTTGCTACTTGATACTACTAGTAGTAGTCGTGCCGGCTGGTAGCTGGTAACTAACTTGAACTAGTAGCTGGTAACCTCCGAACTATCCCTTTGATCTGTTCACTGAAGTCCACTCTCTCCAAGCTCACTGTCAGAAGGAACAAGTCTAATCATGTTCTTTCCACACATAAAATGTTCCTGCATCCATCTCCTGTGAAGATTAGTATATAGTACAGCAAAAGCTTTGATTGCAGTGCTCAGCTGAAGCTGGTAGCTGGTAACCAACTTGAGCTGTTCCTGCCGTTGGCCCAGTGCATGCTGAAAGAGGCTCCGACTCTTGCACAACAACAGAACAAACACAAAACTCAATTGTATATTTTCATTTCACATATTTTGCATTTTTTTCTTAGTCTCACTCAACTTCTGCCTTATTTACCTCCAACTATTCGCTCCAGTGTTCAAAGTATTTTTCAGTTCTTCTCTTGTTTGTCTTTGCTGCTTTGAGGATCATTAAACTTTAAATCCACTGCTTCTTAAGACAACTCAAAAACCTTCCCACCAACTGCATCATGTTTCAGCAGCAGTCGGTTGTACAGAGATACTGAGACTTACTGTATGTGTTCCAGAGGATGTAGAGAGGCTGGATGGGGTCCTGGTGCAGTTTCAGGTTGTCCCACAAGATCTGAATCAGTACATGTTTGCTGTCCTCCGACATCCAGTGACGAGGAATCTGACAAAGGCCAAGAGGAAGGGACACACTGTGAGGCAGTCTGACAGTCCTGCTGTGTTTAAACTACACAGCCAGCTAAACGTAACCCTTCTGATTCACTTAATGTAACCTGGATCCTAATGAGCTACTAAACAGCTTTTAATCTTGTATCTGTGTCTCTCAGTGGTTTAACTTTCAAATCTGCTGTAGTGATGTAGAAAATGAACACAATCAGTGTCCAACATAAGATTTTTTTCCCTACTGGCCCACTTGGCAAGTAAATCAGTTTTACAGTGTCACAGAGCTGACATTGTTGCTGGGTGCTGTAACAGGTGCAACAGGCTTTAAACCTATCCTGTTTGTTAAATTCAGAAATATCATTGTCATGAGCAGTGCCCTATGTGCCTGTCATATTGAAAATGTGATGGAAGCGTAGGAAGTACGTACAGCAAGGTATGTGTAAATTTATCATGGACAATATTGTTGCACCTCTGTTGTAAAATTATTTTTGGTTTCTCAACACAAACTATAAAAAGGAATATTTTCTAATCAAACTCATCATAGTTCTTGCAAAGTTTTACATTCATTATCACTGTGTGCTCTGTCAGACCTGTGAGTCCCTGTTGCAGTGCTCGGAGGTGAGGATGAGACCGGGCAGGTTGCTGGGCAGGTCCAGCCGCCTGAAGTACCAGACCAAGTTCCAGTAGATGATGGGATGATGGTCCACCATGTCGGCCTCTGTGATCACTGGGTCGCCCTCATTCTCCAGCAGACTCTCCAGCTCCTTCCACAACACCAGCGGACTCAGGTAGGGAACCGTCACTGGCTCAGGATTGTGGAGCCGCCACTCCATGCTCAGTGGATCCTGAGGGGACAAAAGTGATAGAAGTTAGATTTCTTACTGCCATGAGTGAAGTGAATGAGAAAGGAAGGTGAATGATCTATTATTCTCTCTCTGCTCTGCAGAATTATAGCTGAGAATGAGAAAGTGAACCCAGCAGTGGGTTTTTTAGGGTTTTAGCAGCTGCGTGTTGCTACTGAAATGAGTCTGTTGAGAGCAGCGACTGAACCAAAACAATGACCTGAGAGCTGATGAGACACTGTAAAGCACAGCCAGACTCTCTGTGAGTACATTAATAAGTGTGATACCTCTAAAACGCAGTCCTATGATTCATTTTAAATATGGCAGGGAGGGAAGGTCCAACAGCAGGTTACACTGTGGTTTGAACTTTCTGTTACAGATGGATTTCTAACCATCTCTTCCCTAAACGTCTGCATTCACATCAAAATCCCCACAGTTTTGTAACTTTATGTTGTAGATTTAGATTGAATTGTTGTATCAAACTGTGTGTTGTCAGGCTTCAGATGAAACCTGTCAAGATTTTGACAAGAACTAGAACAAAAGAGTGAAATACTCTAACATCAGTGATGTGTATTGAGACGGACCGTGGCTTCGTTGAGACGGCTGGGGAGGCTGCCTGATGTTGGCACACAGCGGTTGGGTCGGGGAGCTTCATCTAGAGGACCGAAGGCGCTGACACTGCGGGCCATGGGCACTCCGGGGGACAGCGCCCCCTGGCGGCGCTCTGGGGGGATGTTGATACCTTGAGCTCTGGTTGATCGCGTCCTGAGAGACAGTAAGGACAGTGAGTTTAAAGCAACACGCACAGCTCAGCTCAGTCACAACTTTTAGAAATCACCAGAAGCAGTGACTTCAATTTTGACCAAAAAAAAAAAAAATGTTTTCACTCTGGAAAGTGAGTGAAACCGTCGTGTCGCTTGCACATAAGCAGGGCGTTTATTTGGTCATACTCCAAAACCTAGCTGCTGCTTGAAATATAGAAATCTCAATCATTGTAAAACTCTGTGCACATGAATAAACCTCATTAACACTTCCATAGTTCACCATAAACTGATGCAGACGTTTGCATTGTATATCACACATCTAATCATACCAGCTTGTTAGAGCTATCAGTGTGAAAGACAGCAAAGAGGAGGTGCTGATGGTGTTGCATTGGTGGGGCTTTTTCAGCAGCACAAATGAAGAACAGCTGTCACTGTCACACAACCCAACCATTACTCTCAGCTCTTATTGATATATCACCAGCTTATCACATCTACCATTGAAACCTCAATCATCATCAAACATCAGCAAGATGATCCATGAGTAACTTGATGAAACAGACTTAACAAACTTGGCTACTTCATAGTTGATTAAGTTATAATTAAAAAATGAAGTTTAAGTTAAAATAAAAAAATGACAGACAGGGATATAATGTCTGAGATGTAAATAATAAGTTGTTTGATTGATAAATGAAGAATCAGTTCATGTGGTTAAATAAGTAGTACAAAGGACAAAGTGCAGCAAATCAGCTGATGTCTTGGCTTTAGGGATTTATACCCTGTTGCTCACACATTTCATAACCTCATGAGGCTTTTTACACACACATATGCACACGTGCATGCACACACACAGCTTTGATACAGCCAGGTGCTGCAGATCATCACACATCTTTTACAATGCAGATGCGCAGTACGTAGCTGCACAACAGTAGGTTCCACTTCAAAAGCTCTGCATGTGTGTGTGTTCAGACAAATTCAAAGCTGCATGAAAATGAGCTGTGAAAAACAAAATCCTTCAGAATAAACCACAAGAAAGTTTTTTAAAATCGGAGGTAGATGTGTGTGTGTGTGTGTGTGTGTGTGTGTGTGTGTGTATGAATAGTTTCTGTGTAAAGCTCAGAAGCTGTGATGGTCAGTAAATACTGTGTTTCACTGCGTTTCAAGTGTTCCTTCCATTTCCTGCATCAGTGCAATATAACGACCAAGATTAAACTGAATTTATTTTAGATACACACAGTGGGTGTGTGAGAATTGAGAGGAAAAAAGACATTTGGTTTTTCAACAAAACTCTCTTTTGAGATGTTGGCTGGTGGCGGTATGGTCAAAGTTTTAATGATATTGTTGCTTAATTATTAATAAGTTAGTAACTGTGCTGCATGAACAGCATATAAATGTAACATGTAAGAATGTGGTGTAATGCTGACGGACAGTCAGTACCTTCCATTTCCTGAGCACTCCTGGACAGCAATCACAGGGAAGGGAGGATGGACAGCTGTTGTGGGACAGGGTGTGGATAAGGTGGACGTCCCCGTGTCCAAACCTGTTGAGGCAGAGTATGATGAGGTCATCGCCTCGTCCACAGATGGACTGCCCTTCAGGAAAAGCCTGTGAGAGAATGAAAGAAGCAGAGATCACACTCACATGCTGGACAAGTCAGATCAGTATGGTTTTTGTCAGTTATTTTGTTACATGGACTGGTTCTATCAGAGGCATGTTTATGTTTATAATACATTCAAAATCCAGCAGCATTACACACGTTAACAATATCACTTTGTCTATTTGGTAATTATCAACACATCCATGTGATTACTAACCACTGTTGAACACAGGAGATGATTTATTAAAGTCTGTGACTGGATATTTTCAAGTTGTGCTGTAAATAAAAAAACTGTCATTTGTCAGAGCTTTATTGCTAAAACAGGACTTGATCCTGAAAAAGACCACAATAAATACATTGAAGTTTATAAAATATTTTAAAATAATTAAGGGAAAAAAGCTTAATATTTTTTTTATTCTATTGTTTACAGTACCTGCTGGGTCCTCGCATGTCCCTGATCTCCACATTGAGGAAGGGCAGGAAGGGGTTCCCACAGAAGGGGCAGGTGGTGTTCAGGTTGGAGTCGTCTGCTGTCCAGCCGGCCATGATCTCCTCGTCGTACACCAGACAGTCACATGTCTTACAGCGGGAACAGCTGGAAATCAGCAGCTGGGAACACACACACACAGGCAGAGCTCCGTTTTATACATTTCTTGACGGACAATAACATCTAATAATAAGCAATTTATTATTCAGATTTCTGCACAGTTAGCATTACGGTGATACCAAGGTGAACAACATGTTATATTTAGGGAGAATCCTAATGGGTAGCTTTCAAAGTAGTTTTCATTCCTAAAATTTCTGAATTTTAAACACAGTGAGTGAGAGTGAAAAGAATCAAACCCTGTCGACATGCTTCACTTCTGTTACATGCACAACACATATAAAATAAAAATTGCTTCTTCAACTCCTGTGAGCTGATCACTAAGGTCTGCTCTGCTCATCTTGCTGTGTGACTAACCTCCATGGCGTAGTTGTTGAAGATGCTAGTGTTGCTGGTGTAGCGTGATGAGCCGAGGTCTGACTTATCTGGCAGAGGGAAGCCAGGAGGAGACAGAGCGCATCCTGCAGGAACATCATCATTGATCATTACATGTGAGCTGAGAAAAATGGCCAAGAAGTTTAACACAACAGACTGTGATGGCATTTTTTATCTTTCCATCTCTCTCATTGTCAGAAAACATATGAAAAATATGCCAATAACGAATTATACACTGCGCTGACATCATCGGAATAATAACCAAACTCTTCTAAATCTTCTTCAGAGAAAAACTGAAAAAATGTGGACATCAAACAAAACTCAGAATGGTGACTGGATTAGGGCTGCAAATAAATCCTTCAACAAGAATGAAGGAGAGGATTAAACAACATTTTTTCCTTTTTGTCACTGTTAAATGTTACAATTTGAAACTTAAGAGGTCCAGATTTCAGTAAAAATTGGAAAATGTGTGAGAAAGGAAATGTTTTTTTGGAATTTAATCAGAAACTGTTGATGCAATGTTTTTCTAGCTATTGTCATCCTCCTCCATCCTCCATCCTCCTCCTCGTGATTTGAGACCTTCACACCATTGCTCTCACTGAGATGGGTCTGTCTTACCAGGGAGCAGAGATGTGGTTCTCCCATGGCTGGAGCCTGCGCTGGGGCTTTCAAGTCTGCTTCGGAGGGGGCTGCGTCTTGGGCTCCTGCGAGGCCCGGTGGGGCCAATGGGGCCGTTCCTGGGTGGTGAGACCACAGAGCTCTCCAACACCCCACAGTCCTCCTCATCCAGCAGGGAGGTGCAGTCTGGATCTCCAATCCCCAGAGAGGAGACACTCATACGGTCACTGTGACCATCCTGGATGAACAGGGGGAGAATCAGACAGGTTAATGTTGTCACAGACAATAGCAAATTCCTTTGCATTTGTGAAACAGTAACACCCAGACAGCAAATATGACCAATGAAGTTAATCAATGGATGTCTGCTGGAAAAATACTGTCACGCACTCAGAAGGCCTAAAGATGGCAGCAGTACTCCAACTTCAGTCTCTCGGACTACAGACTGTGTGAGAGCTTGATACTGTAGTCACTTGATATGAACTGCTAGAGTGAAAACAATCATGCCTGTGTTATGCAGGTTTTAGCCTGTTACTACTTACTGTGTTGCCTTAGCACAACTACACACCAACGATGCATTTCTAAAGTTACATGATCATGTCTATACAATGTATTCGGAGATGGAGATTCATGAAAATTTTGTGAGAATGAGATTTTTATTTTGCATGTCTCTTAGTCTAAATAGCCACTGGATTGCAAATATTTCCATGTGCTATTAAATCAGATTGAACACCATATAATCCTGCATTTGTTAGGTAAACAATCATTTGCACATCATGTTCTTTTTTTAAATTATTGCTAATGCAGTGCACATATTACATATTGATATCTCCTTTCACCTGCTCTACCAAACAACAGTAAATTAAGTTTCATGACAGGACCTTGTACCTTGGTAGGAGTGGTGTATGTGGCAAGGCGGGAATACCAGCGGCTTGCCTTCTCTGCCACACCCTTCCCAGCAGAGAACACACTGGTCTTGAACACATCCAGTGTTGGAGTGAGCAGTGTGTCCAGAGCAAAAGAGGAGGAGGAGGGCGAAGGTGAAGCAAGGCTCATCCTGTCTGTCCTCTCTCTGTATGGGCTGGGTCGGGGGCTGGGGCTGGGGGTGGTGCTGGAGCTGCGACAGGGGGGTGAGGACCATAGACGCTGACGTGAGATAGGTTGGGAGGGTGAGGGCGGGTGGTATGTGCGGGAGCGTGGCACTCCAGCAGTCCTCAAGGGGGAGCTGTGGGGCAGGCTGGCTCTGCGAGGGGCAGATAGCGAGGATGGGTGAAGGAGAAGGGGGCTGGCCGGGTCCTGAAGGTCCAGGCTGGGTGTGCGGCTGCTCAGCGGGCTGCCCATGTGGTTCATGTAGAGCTCTATCTCCCTGGCCAGGTGCCTCCGGGCGCTTGGGGTGCTGGCCTCGTCCCCCTCTGGGTACTGATCTTCATTTTGCTGCTTGGACTGAGACTCTGCTGCCAGCAGTGACAGGGGGTCGTAGCCCATCTCGATGTCTGTGCGCTTCACAGCTCCTCTGGACGTCACCGTGCTCATAGCGCCGTAGCTGGCACTGCGTTCAACAAGTTTCTTATGAGATTTGTTGCTTTTCTGAGAGCTGACCCCAGGTCCTGTGGCAGGTTTGTCTAAATCCAGATCCTCCAAATCAAAAATGGCCTCCGTGTTACTTCTATCCTCGTCACTGGAGTCCTGTCCCTCCATGTCCTCTTCCTCCTCCCTGTGATCCAGACTTCTGGCAGCCCCTGTCTTGGCCACAGCCCCCTCTAACATGCCCAAAGCCAACGAACGAGGCCTCTTGCTTTTACCAAGGTTGACACTGGAGAGAATTTTGGCATCTGCACCCAGGTGACCTGCAATCTTATCTGGGTCAGTTTCACCCTGGCTCATACCCAGGCCAAGGACAGTGGTGCCACTGCCGCTGCTGCCCACTGTGTCTCCACTCAGACGGCGGCCCCTCACCCCCTGCCAGTCGAGGGCAGGGCCACTGCTGGCACTGCCCACCACCTCCTCCAGAGCACTCTTATGTCTCTTGAGTAAACTGTTGGTGTGGACCTCGCCAATCTCATCCAAGGAGGAAGTGAAGAGGAGACCTGCCACATGGCCTGAGTGAGAGGGAGGAAGAGTTTTTATGATAACATAATCAGACTGACGTTCACAACCACTGATACTGTTTTCCTACAATATCAGACTTTCCTGCCATTTTAGATAATTGAATAGTCTAGTGTATCCTCTGGATTCATCACCATGGCAACAGCAGCTGAGGCTCATGGGTACTGAAATAATTAAAGCTGAGGTTCATTACATAACCCTACAGTATTGTTTAGCTATCTAGGAATCTCTTGAGTGTCTATGTGGAAACATCTCCTCCCACTACTACCTCCCCATAGCTTGTACCCTGTACCTGTGCTGACGGAGGTCTTCGGTTTACAGGATGAATCGTCAAATGCACAGCTGCTGCGGACGATGCCACGGGGTTTGAAGGAGGAATGGGCCTCCATGTCCAGCTGAGGAAGGCAGTCTTTACTTCCTTTGGAGCTCTCTGTCTCTGACACTAACAAACACATAAATTACAATTTTAAATGTTTTTAACTATGTGCACGGCTTGAAACTACCATACTGTTGTTAAAAATCCACTGAAGGATAACACACGACTGAAATGCTTTGATGTGCATGAGAAACCAAAAAGAATGAATCATCTCTGGAGGAGACGGGAAGATCAAGGCAGAGGAAAGGGAAATCCCATGTGGCTACGAGGCTGCCAAGTTATCATTTTTTAGAGGGTGCAGCAGAGAGAAATATCAGATCAGATCAGACAGACTACTGACAGGAGCTGCAGTCGCTCTCCTTCTTGTCGTCCTTGTCAGGGGCAGTGTCCTGGGCACTGGGGTCTCCTCTCCGAACTTCCTCTTTGGACAGCGAGTTATAGCCCAAATCCGACTGATCCCCTGGAGAACGAGAGCGACAGAGAAAGAACCAGATTAAAGAGAAGAAGTGGGACAGAACGGACACTTACGCCTCTGACATTAATCCACAAAGCCACAGAAATGTAAAACACAGTGAATGACAAATCTATACAGGGGAGGGATTCAAAGAGGCACCTCTCTATATATTTGCACTTCAGCTTCAATGCATGTGACAGGTCCTTTATTTTGGCAGTATCTACTGAGCAGCACTAAAAAAAATAAAACGTGAATCTGTTGTAGCTTCACACTGCGGTAAGAGAGGCAAATGAAACATAAGAGGAGAAACTAGTGAGGCATTTCTTCACTTTCATCTCCTCCATCCTGGGAGGCACCACTGTTACAGACAGTGGAGGAAAAAGCAGCCAAGCTGTGCTGGATGAAAGAGTCGTCCTCAGGGCATTCAGCTCTACAGTTACTATAGGGAAACAAACTGCACTTTCACACCTGTTAATGAATTTAGCTGTTGAGACTTGACATTAGAATTTAAAAAAACAACCTGCCATCACTACACGCTGACTTTTCCAGCTGTCTCTTAAAGTTCTTGGTCTCCAGGCAACCAGCTGTCTGATGATTTGTTCTCCTCTTTCATCTTTCCCATGAACCTCCCTGGCCGTCAGCTCTAAATAAAGCATGAGGCAGCATGGCACGGCTGTAATACAGTATGGAACGAGTCGCAACTGATGGCAAGAGACAAAACTCATTCCAGAAGTGTAATAATCAATGAGCTGCACATCGAGGTCCTTCCCTCCTGCTGTGCTGAGAGCTGTGGTTCTCTCTCGCTCTTTCTGCACACGAGGCGGGGTCTCCTGCAGAGGTGCCATCTCCGTGATTAAAATTATTTCCGTAATCAAAAAGAATGTGCCAGTGAGTAATTATGCGCTATAATTGACAATGATAAATCACTTGGTGGAGAAGCGAAGAGGGAGAAAAAGAGATAAACGCAACAGAGAGATGAGCGAGAGAGAAGCAGCAGACTGTGATGTGGTGGATCAAGAGATGACACGGTGGAGGGGAGAAAGAGAGATCATAGAAATGGAGAGAGTCAGAGAGTAGAAGAGTGGCAATGAGAGGGCTGAGGAGCTCAGAGAATAAAAACACTGCAGAGACAGAAATGCTACCAGAGAGAGACAGACAGGTGGATTGACAGAGAGGTTTACCTGGGTGGAGGGTGGCTTCTCTGAGCTCAGAGCCCCCCCAGTGTGAGTGGGTCACCAGGGCCCTGGCGCCCACGCTGCTGCCCCCACGGCCGACTGCATGCAAGGGCAACACAGGCAGGGCCAGAGTGAAGGGCAGGGTTAGGGACAGAGCAGAGCAGAAACCACAGCCGCAAAACCAGGGAGAGATGTGGATGGACGACAGGGACAAAAGGACGGTGGAAGAACAGGCAGCGGAGGGAAGGAGGTGTGAGAGGGAAACAAGGAGGAGGAGGAGGAAGAGGATGAGGAGGAGGCCGGTTGGTGAGCGAGACAGATGAGGGAGGAGGATAAAACAAATGTCATTGAGAGAAAAAAAAGAAGATGTAGAACAAAATGGCTGCCTGTGAGAGATGGAGTTATGCAGCAGCCATTTGAAGTGTACCTGTGCTAGATCTATCGTCAGTGGGGTCTACTTTGACGGAGTCAGTGGCGTAGGGGCCCTGCTCGGCCAGGTTAGTGTCAGCAGAGCTATCCAGGCTGCCGTGACTCACAGCGTCCAGGTCGCTGCCATCTGCCCAAAGACAACAGCGAGTTAAAGGAAGCCCAGCGCTACTTCTGCTCCACCACGGGTCAACTCTTCTTTTGAATGTTTTTATTTTAAACCTTCAAGTGCTGATAAGCAGGTGGCATACACTGTTTCAGTGAGTCTATATTCTACATCACAACCTAACAGCGTCTTGCTTCTGTACTTTGTTATAAACAATAATAAATATGTTATACATAAATGATATGTAACAAAGTAAGTGAATTAAATATTTTTTTAAAAACGTACACATTTGTTTGTGGTTCCCATAGATCCCTAATGATTCCTGGGGGGAACTGATGTAACACTGTAAATACTTTGACAGATTCTTACATAAATTACTGCAGACTGGTTCTGTGATTTAGAGTCTTTTAGCCGGTGCACAGCAGACCAGAGCTGAACATGCAAGGATGTGACATGTGTCTTCAAGAAAGCACTACATACTACGGAAGTCCGTTCACAAACTCTCTGGATATCAACAAGTGTAAATAATACCAACACAACTCTAACAGCAGTTACAAAGTCTATATGGGGTTAGGGTAAGGTAAAAATTACAATGTCAGTATCATTGTGAACAATAGTGTAAAATCCCACTCTGACCCTTGGTGCCGTGTTCAAACGTGTGTGTGACGCTAACCACTGATAACACAGTATCTTAAAAAAGCAGGGATTAGCAGGATGGGGATTAGCATGCTCTGGGTGTGCAGGTGTTCACTGGCATGCAGGTGAGTTAAATCACACATGTTGAGATACTGGTCATTTCTTACATCTGACACATTTCATTCCAGGAATTGTCAGTGCTTTAATTTTCTTTTCTGAATTTAGATGTACGTGAGACTGTAGTTAGATCATGTGTTGTTTATAATGTTATTTGAGGTCTGTATCCTTTCCTTTGATCTACTTAGTATAGTGGTAGTTTTATTTTTAATAAGCTAGTTTAGTCTAAATGGAGTCTAAGAAACGTGAGTGTGTTTCTCAGTTTCAGTTCATTATGAAAAAGAGGGATGAATGCTATTGAGGAAATATCCGCGATCCTCTGTGTGCTTGATTGACAGAAGTGGACAGGCTGGCAGAGTGCCGGTGTCCCATGGGGAACAGGAGATAATCTAAACAAATATGTACTGTTGCGTAAGAACAACCAGTTAATACAGACCAGCGTCTAGCTGGAAGTGACATTTGCAAGTTTACATGCTGTTTAATGTCCTGCAGCTGAGCAGCTTATTAGCTTCTCACCTGAACTTTTCTCCAGTGAATGTTTGTTTAGTTGTTCATTCAACAGGCTACAGCTCAGGACAAGACATGTTCATGTTTGTGAGGTGATATGATGGAGTCTTCAGCAGCTAATAGCCATCTGAGCTTATATCACTGCTTTACACAACATTAAATCAGCTGTATCCACATACAGTATCCATCCACATAAATGGATCACTGCGCTCCATCATATTAATGTTTAATGTAAAATTCTCCTTTAGGTTTTTTTTTCTAACTTTTGCTGAGCAGAAATGCAGTGTGTCAAAATTACCTACTTCATTTCAGTTGGTCAGTGTGTTAAAGTTGAACCTTAAAATACGTCGACTGTAACAAAACAAACCTAAGCCAGTGATTTGTAAATTTGTTGTCAGGATCATCTCATGCATCAGATTCTCTGGACTTACATAGACCAACAGAGACAACAATTTTCCTTTCCTCAGACATGCAGTGTTATTGATCACAGTTACCTGACAGAGGGCTCTGGGTGTGGGGGGCATGCCGTCGTAGAGCCCGTTTGAACTGTGCCACGCCCAGAATGACATTTCTCAGCTTCATCCACAAGAAGTATCCCCCTCTGGTGCTGGAGGGCCAAGTACTTTCCAACACTGCCTGGATGACAGAAGAAACGGAGGAGGAATATCAGACAGAGAGAGGACAGCCAGATAAAGATGACAGAAGGAAAAGTTAGGCTGCCAAATTACTTTGAGAAGTCATTTTCTCATAGCAGAATTGAAGCCAACTCCTTTTTAATTCAAATTATTGACTTTATGAGGTTTTTTTGATTTCAGACCATGAAATGTTCTTATATTCATATACGAGACAAATCACTGAACACAAAACATCTGAGCATTGTCTGAACTGCAGCCCCAACTCAAGTGAGTGAACTAAAACTGACCCAATCCCTGTTCCATATAAAACCATCTTGAATGAATTTTTCATCAAAAGCAATAACTGCAGTGGTATTAAGATCCACAGTCACATTGAGCACCTGAAAAAGAAAAGGAAAGGCACTGCAGCTGTTGGTGGCCAAGTCACGTTCAACAGTCCCTGTCTGCTCCAAAAATACACTTCACAGAGCCCCCAGGAGAAACATGATTGGTATGCCACTGAACAGGGTTGGGTTTATTACACTGGCTGCTACTGAGTAGAGGCTCTGAGGATCTGGGTCAGGTGAAATGAGTCTGCCCTCCTGGAGATGCTGTCAGTGATCCTGTTGAGACAACCTGAACCTTTAGTTAAAGCTTAACATTTAGTGTCTGAGATGTCCCCAAGGATGGACACTCCTGGCTACATGTGCTGATTAAGGGTGATATCGACACATCTTCATACTTAAGGGGAACTCCAGTAGGAGCTGCGCTACATCTGATAAATGACCCCAGCTATCATCACAGTCAGTTGGGGCTGAAGAATATTAAACTGAAAATACAAAAAATATGGAGATCATGACTTCCAAAGAAGTTTTTCAGAAGAGGTTTTTTTTTTTTTTTGGTGCTACATAAGCAGCTACTAGGATGACACACTGATATAGCAATGTTAATGATGCATTGTAATGTAGGCAATATGTTGAGGTTTGTCATGGATGGAGATTATTTCTTTAATGAATCTGACAGTGGTAAAATAATGTTAAGCCAATGTTAAATCAAATGATTTCCCTATTAAATGACCAACAGCTGATATTCAATGTTTGTAAAGTAATAACTCGATCTTTTACTGTGGGGAAAATAAGTATTTGCCCCCCCCCCACAAAGAAATAAATGGTCTCAAATGTTTATAGTAGGGTTATTGAACAGTGAGAGACAGAATAGCAATAGCACATTATATAAAAGTTATAAATTAATTTTCATTTGATCAAGTGAAATAAGTATTTGATCCCCAAGCAAAACATGACTTTGTGCTTGCCAACAAGGGTTTCTCCCCCAAGAACTGAGGGCAGACATGTCTTGTAGTTGGTCACCAGGTTTGTTCACCTCTCAGGAGTGATTCACTTTATTACAGATCCTCTCCAAATCCCGAAGGTTACGAGGCTGTTGCCTGGCAACTTGAAGTTTCAGCTCCCTCCACAGATTTTCTATGGGAGTAAGGTCTGGAGACTGGCTCGGCCACCCCATGACCTTAAAGTGCTTCTTCATGAGCCACTCCTTTGTTACTTTGGCCGTACGGTTTGGGTCATGGGTCATTCTGGAAGACCCATCGACGACCTATCTGCAGTGTTCTGACTAAGGGAAGCAGGTTCTCGTCCAAGATTTTATGGTACATGGCCCCGTCCATCGGCCCCTCAATGTGGTGAAGTCTTCCTGTCCCCTCAGCAGTGAAACAGCCCCAAAGCATAATGTTTCCCCGTCCATGCTTGACAGTGGGGGCGGTGTTCTTGAGGTCATATTCAGCATCTCTCTTCGTCCAAACATGGTGAGTCAAGCTGATGCCAAAGAGCTCAATTTTGGTGTCATCTGACCACATCACGTTCTCCCAAGCCATCTCTGACTCATTCAGGTGTACAGTGGCAAACTTCAGACAGGCCTGTACATTTGCCTTCTTGAGCAGGGGGACCTTGCAGGCACTGCATGATCTCAGTCAATTACGGTGAAGTGTGTTACCAAGTGTTTTCTTGTTGACTGTGGTCCCAACAGCCCTAAGATCATTAACAAGCTCCTTCCGTGCAGATCTGGACTGCTAACTCACCTTTCTCATGATTTTCTTTACCCCACGAAGTAAGATCTTGCATGGAGCTCCACAGTGAGGGCGATTTCTATTTCTTCCACTTCAGAATAATGCACCAATTGTGGTCTCTGTCTCACCAACCTTCTTGCTGATTCTTGCTAATGGTCTTGTAGCCCATTCCAGCCTTGTGCAGGTCTACAATCCTTTCCCTAACATCCTTTGATAGCTTTTTTTTTAATTGATAGGATAGTTGAGAGAGACAGGAAATGGGGAGGCAGCAAAGGGCTGCAAGGGGATTCGAACCGCAGCGAGGACTGTAGCCTCTGCATAGGTGTACCTTATAAAATGACAGGACTAATTTGAGGCACATAACCTGTGTGTGGGGGCCAGAATTCTTGATGGTTGGTATGGGGGTAGGGGATCAAATACTTATTTCACTTGATCAAATGAAAATGAATTTATAACCTTTATATAATGAAGTGTTTTTTGGGGGGATTTTTTTGTTGCTATTCTGTCTCTCACTGTTCAATTAACTTACTATAAAAATTTGGGACCATTCATTTCTTTGTGGGGGGGCAAAACTATAAAATCAGCAGGGGATCAAATACTTATTTTCCCCACTGTATCTTTTATGTCTTTCCATTTAATACAGACCTGCCACCAGGATATGGTAACCTTAGCTTGCATCAAGCCTTGGAGTGCGGGAAACAGTCAGACTAGCTGCTTCCCCTGGAGGCATGAAAAGTTATGAAGCTCATACATTTGCACATTGGCAACCACATGATGAAAAGACTGCAGGAAGGAAATAGTCTGACATGTGACTTCCATTAAATTACAATGTGTGAGTTTTACACTTTGGCTCTTGAACGGAGGAAACAAATGAGACATAAAGTATTCATTAATGACGTGTTCAGGTGTTGCCATTGACAGAGGCAGCTCAGCTGTTTTCACATTCTCACATCTGTTTCCTGGCTGTAGCTTCATATATAACTGACAGATATGACTCTCGTTGACTGTTAATTTACAATTTGAAGGGAATGAAAGCCTAAAAAATGTTATTGTGTTACAGTCACTGACACAGCTCCTTCAGGATTGTCAGGCAATCAAATCATGCAAATGTACAAATATGTACAAAGGGTCGCTGATGGCGGTGGATGGTTCTTGTGGTTTGTCCAAAGCACAGTGTCTAAACCACTGAGACTGAAACCCAGGATGGGTGAAAACAGTTTCCTGCTGTGGTGCCTCTCTGACCAAGCTAAGTCTGACTTTGCTTCATGATGCCGCTACAGTACTTCCTGGTTTGTTTGTTATTTTCTGCAGAAATGAACCATCTGGATTTAAATTGTTGTTGCTAAAATATAATGCAAGAAATTGCTCTACGAACTATGAAATAAATTGTGTGTAAAATTCCTCAGCATAACAACGCTAGATTGCTCCTCTGGAAACAATTTACTGTTTTCTTTTGAGCAGACATACCCTCAGCAGCTTTATATTCTCTTGCACTGTCTGTTGTTTACCTTTTTTATGTTGAGTAAAAATGTTGTCAGTTACTCACCCACATAAATCATAAATTGCTCCATCTCTGAATGTTACTCTTTTTTCTGTACTTCTTTTCTGTGATTCTCAAGGATAGAGTGATGAGCCTTAGCTGCGCTACTGTGAGAGAGAAGTGAACAGTGCTCTTACATAATGTTTCATCTGAGCTGTTCTCCAGGTACAACAGTGCTCAGTTTGGTGTGGAGATACCTTTACTTGGGAACATCAAGGTTGTCTTAGGTCCATTTTCCGTGTAAGTCATTATGTCAGGAAGAATCTTCTTTTCATTTAAGCTCCAGGTTTGTTTCCTGGAGCTGCTTAATTAAACAGTTGACTTTTAGTGGTTGGAGGTTGCATTTAAGAAACATGCGTTAACCTGAGGGAACAAGTGTTGAGTCCTTTTTTGTCTGCAAATGAATCTCTATTGAATGAAAGGATAAGTATGTATGTGTACACACACAATTCTCCATCTTATCCCTGTGCTTCAGAGATTTAAACAAGCGTGGAAGGAAAAAGAAACACCTGCTACATCCAGTGCAACAGCTGCAGCGAAGACACTCTGTGTCTGTGGAGGAACGTCTTCTGTTTCCAAGATGAATTAAGATCCATCAGAACACATTGGAGTAACCTTTACTGTGGCCTTGTCTTCTGACAGCCTACTCCCACATCATCCAATTTACTTTTATGTTCCCTGGGTTGCCAGATCAGGGACAGGTTGCGCTGATAACAGAGCCACGACTCATTTTGACACCTGGCTGCGATGATCATCACACGAGTCACGGCAGTGTGCAACCTTGAGGGGGAAACTGCAAATGTCACTGATGTTTCTTTTCATCTGAAAGCCGAGGACTGCAGAGGCATTACGGTGATGAAGTGGCTGTGCCTCGTGAGGATCAACCAGAGAAGAGTGAATTCCAGCAATGAAGCAACCAAGTACAGTGGTGCAATAATTTGTTTGAAATTATTTATGCATCCACTGTGAATTATGAATAAACAATAAGCATCCAGGCTGCAATCAGTCTGTTGTATAATGCATCAAACACTTCCCTTAGTCAGATTTATCACAGGCATTTGATCTGTAATTTATATTATTAATAACATAACAACACTAATGCAGGACATTAAAGTAACCCATGATGTTCACATTGGATGTGACAGCTATGGTGACGCTCAGTTGTATTGGATGGGGAGTTTAAGCTATTTCCTTATATGTCACTATAACACGAGCGTGAGGACAGTTTGATTTGTAAAGCAGCCAATTCTCCAGACTTTTATTGTATTTTATTGCTCCAGCTCAAGCCTGTGTCCTCATCCATCACAGATGATGGAGACGGGAGTATCCCACTGGACTGTCTTCCCACAGATTTGTTAGGCATTTGGCTGTTGTGGGTGTGTTTGGGCATTCAGTCAAACTTGTAGCAGAATCAGCAGAATATCCATAACAGTCCCAAATCAGGAACACCATGTCCCAGGGTGACGTTTACTTAGCCTCCCAGTGCTAATATATTTCATTAGTGTGTGTGTAAGTCATTCCAGTGGGTAATTAACAGCCTGTTGCATCCATTTCTTAAACTTCAACCCAAGATCTCTATTTTTTCAAGTATAAATAAACGCATAACCGATGCCATAGTAAATTATGTTTCACCTTTGATCTTGTAATTATCACACATGATGACTAGAGATCTGTACCTTGTTGTAGTAGCCATAAGTGATGGCATTGGGGTGGACTCCAGCCTTCTTCATCTCAAAGAGGACTCTGACTGCCAAGACAGGCTGACCATACTGTCCACACAGCTGCATCAGTACCCGGTAGCAGACCTGTATTTGTACAACCATGACAGTTTTAACAGAACCATGGCAACCGAGAAAAAGTAACCTCAGACAATGGGGGGGGATGCTTAGTTCAAACTTAAGCTAATGACGAAAATGAAAACATCCAGGTATCACTTGGCAGAATTTAGGTTCTACTATTGTCAATGTCATTTCAGAAATAACAATGTGCTTCTGGTTGAATAAACATGAAGCAGCTATGTTTGAAAGCAGTTAATTTACCTCATCGGGGGGCTGCAATTTCTTTGCCTGCATCTTCCTGAGGACGTCATAGGCGGTGCGAAGCGCCCTCACCTTGGAGTGGCACACCTTCACATATGCTGGCAGACAGATGAACCACAGACCGTAGCAGTGACGGAGCAGGCACTTGGACCACAGCTGAGGGATGGATGAGTACTTCTTCGCTATCTTCTGCGCCAATTTGATCTCCTGTGGGCAAAAAGAAGGGCAAAAGAAAATGTGTTTTTTTAATGCACCATTCATTCTCAAGGATACGTGCATATCAAATCAAAGTCATCAAAGCAGTCATAACTGTAAATCTAGAGTGAAATCAATTCTTTTCTGTAGCCCCTATTCCCCAGGGAATAACATCAATTTCTTTCAACTACTACAAAGGGAATGAAACTTCTTTTTCTTAGCTATTTTGAAGGTGTGGATCGCTTATGGCAGTTCTGAATGTAGACTGAATTGTCAGTTGAAACATTGATTCTTGGCTTTGGAATTATTTACTTATTTTGGCACTTTCAGAAAAAAAATCTCTAATTTAGCAGCTGGATGAATCTACCAATAGCTGAATGTGTGACAGCAGTGTGGTACTGATGTGCTGACCTGCTTGGTGCGTCTAAACATGGGGGCGGGGCTGGTGGGACAGCTATGCCTGGCAGTCATGCGAGAGGAGGGGGTCCGCAGGCCCTCCACAGGGTCAAACAGGTCAAGACTTAACACTGGGAAACCGTCGTACCTGATAAACAACATACACACAAACCTACAGTTTTACTCCCTGTCCTCAGACAAAGACTACTACAGCTCCCTTAATATTGACATTCGATCTGCATGTTCATTTAAACTCATGAAGAATCAACCAGCACTTTAAGAAGAACACGTATATTTGCCTTTCACTGATCAGAATGAGTATACATATGATTTTGCTTCTGAGTACCAATGCAGAGAGCTGATGAAAAATTCTGAAAAGCTGTTGGTCATTATTGATTATTGACGGACCTTAACTTAAGTGCATTCTGAAAATTCTCCTGGTTTGAGTCATTTAGTGCACAACCTGACAGCAGAATACAAATGGCACATTTTCAGATCAGCACAGTCCAGCAGTAGCGTTCAGCCTTCGGTCCTGGTGAGGAAGCTGGACTCCTGCTGCTCCTCAATCAGCTATTCCAAGTATGAATTCACAGAATTTCAACTCATGTTATTCATGAAATTTTTCAATTTTCTTCCTGCTGTTAGATGTGTGGTGTGTCTCAAGATAGCTGTGGTGCATCTTTCACATTTACAAATATTATTTGTTTACATATTCCACATTCTGATTCAAAAGCTTCAGGGCCTCAGAGCAAACATGTGAGAGGAAATATTATTGTGCTTTATGTACCTGTAGCAGAGTGGATATTCCTCCCCCTCAGGTAGGGGAGGCAGCTCTGGGGGCGTGATGAAGACTGTGTGCTCGCTACGCTGGGATTCATCAATCTCTATGAGCCTGGACTCCTCCGGCCTGTCACTGTCCACCTGCAGAACACACAAACAGGAACAGAGATGTTTGGGAGATGGTGCCGTGACCTTTCATCTATCACAGCTGACAGAGGGAGGGAGTACCCCATTGGACAAGTGAGAAGTTCAACACGTCTTGAAATTATGCCTTGTAATAAATAGTTCAGCATTCGTCCAAACACAGGCAGAAAAGAAAAAAACCTGTTTTTTTTTTTTTGGTTTACTGAAGCTTCATTTTCAAACAGTTTTGTAGCCACCACTCTGACAAGATGATTTTTACAAAACAAACATGCAAGTTGAGGGAGGATGACAGCAGGTGACCCAGATTTCCCATGTGAACATGCATTCTTTTTTCTATTCTCTTTTTATTTTTTTCATCTCACACAGACAGGCACACAAACCCGAAACTAGCCAGTATGACTCAGTTCTCCATTTGTCTCCAACAGAGAGATTTCTTCTTTTTTCTGTAATCGGCAAATCAATAAAAAATTGCTGGCTGTTAGATGATAGAACACAATAAATAAATACAGTATCAGCATAATCAAAATCAAAAATGAAAATAAGTACAAGCCATAATGGAGCAGTAGGCACACTCTAGGTCTTCTGCTCCACTCAAACAGAAATCAGGCAAGGAAAGAAAAAAACACTGCAAACCCATCATTGTTCAAAGGTTCACCCTCTCTTAGGCACCAAACAAAAACGTAACATTGCAGAAAATACCAGACACAACAGCTTCTTAAATATACAGCACATTTACATCAGTGCGCCAGAACATCACCACCAGTCCCAGATGAAGCAAATAACAAGTAAAATCTTCAAACAACAGCGTAGGTCAAGATCTGAGACCTAGCAAACAGGAGCTGAACACTTGGTTCTCATAGACATCATATTGGATGCAGGATAAATATGCAGATGCCTCTTCGAGGTTTTTTTGTGAGAGTTAAAGAAAAGGAGAAATGTCAAAACATCAAAGACTCAAACAATCAGAAACAGAGCAGTTGAGATTTACATTATGAAAAGATTAATCAATAGAATTACTTGTCTAGCAAGTGTGTGTCGACTCTGTAAATCTGCATCTGCACCAGAGTGGAACCAGGTCAGCATGAAAGCAGTTAACGTCATTCTGCTGAGATCTGCTGCTGTAAAGTGCATATATTAAACCCAGACCAGTGGGGATAGTCTGTGGATTTTGATTTTCAGCTATATATTTAATATAAAAAGTAGCCAGTGATCATACCACAATATTACCTCTTTGTGATTTAGGTGTATAAAGATTCTGCAGCACTATTGAACCATTGTCATGGCTGTGATGATAATTCAGGTCCCCTGCAGTCAGTCGTGTGTGTTTGACACACAGCAGGTTCAAGCCTGCAATCAACTCTGCAGGACCTTAACTGCACAGCAGAGTTCCTGCAACCATAACCATTCATCCAGAGGATAACTGGCCTCAGCTGCTCAGTGGAGGGAAAGGTGCTCTGATTTTTATTAAAAGAGCCAGAAAAGAAAAAAAAAAACATGTAGGTGCCCAAAATGAAATTCAGCGAGTGCAATGGACGTCACATCCATCATTCATCAGCAACATTTGGAGTCACTGCACATGTTTTATTGCAGCCATGTTGATGGAGCAGACAGATGAGACTTCCGGTTTTCAAAGTGAATCTCAAAACAGGACATGCTTTATGGAGGACATAAAAAATGAAGGGTCACGGAGGGAAACTTCATAAATTGAGAAGTGCTTAATGACAGGCTTTAGCGCTACAAGCAATGATTTTATTAATGGCTGATGGAAAGGAAGTGAAGCACTTGCTGAAAGTTCATAATTTAGTCTAGTTGTTCTGAGCATAATTAAAGTTTAACCTCACTCACAGCAGTAAAGTGTGAGGAATCGACAGTGTCTGATCTTTGCTGCAGTTTAAAGACGTCTTCTTCAGGAAAAAAGAAAAAGTCTTTTTCTCTTGGACATAGTATGTGATTAAATCATATTACTCAAAGTACAAAAGTGTGCAAGCAGCATTGTGTAAATCAGCCAAGTGGTGGTGTGAATAGCTCAAATACCTACAGGGAGAGTATGGGCAGAAAAACAATGTGAAACACTTCTTAATGAGTCTAAATGATCCCATTAACTAATAGCTGGGAGAATGGACATCTTCAGCCCCACACACCAACAGACATGATGTAATTTAAAGCTGTAGATAGTCAAACAAGGAGTGTTTATTTGTTGTTAATGTGAGACAGCCTAGACTGGTCCACAGAGAGTGCACACAGCTGTAATGATGAAGAGGCAGCCAGATCTTCAGTAATTCAGACATCATTAAAAAACCCAGACAGGTGAGATGAGAATGTCTGTGTCTCCGAAAGAACACTCAGCTCATTTGGATCAGACAGGGAGATTTCCAAAGGACTCAGTGCACGAGAGAACGAGAGACACCCAGTCTGCTGGCTGACTTGGCAGTTACACACAGTTCTTCCAAAACATTCACTTTTCTGTCGTAACATCATATAATGGCCCCTGATCCTGAGATGTTAACATTTAATAGTTTGTGTTGAAGGTGTCAAAACAACAGTGAAGTGGGAGGAAATGTATGGTTTTGGAGATGCTATCAGGAACTATGGCAAGATATGGAGTAGCTACAAACCTCAATCAATTTACGGTAAGTGGCAACAGAGGACAAAAGCTTTTTTAAAAGGTTTCTCTTATTTGTAAAATGGATCCATGTTTCCCAGAGACCACACTGTACATAAAGATGGATGTAGCTTCTGTGATGTTAGCTTTAGTTTTCTCAGGAGTGAATATGCTTACCCACCTGTCACTCAAAGTGGCTACACCCTAGCTTATCCATAACTCTGAGCCTTAGTAAAAAGAAAATTGCTGTAGAGACCATAACTGTTTTTGCAGCAGATTGTAAACATGTTTACTTCTGCTGTAAAGAACATCTTAACATGGGAGTCTATGTGGACCATAGACCATCTTGATGTGTTTAAGAATTCCCATGTTTTTACATTCAATTTTTCCATTCAATGTTCATCATTTTACAGCTCTTACTGTAATTATAACACATTTTATGATTAATTTCTCTTCAGTCTTGTTCCCTGGGATTCAATTAGTTTTGTTGCTGCTCTGAACTACTTTCCCTCAGGGATCAATACATAACCTTATCTGTCAGTATGCGATTGCTTTAGTGTGTGTGTTTTTGTGCCTAGCACAATTTCATTGTGTGGCTGAGTGGTGCAGTGGGCTTTCTCTCCTAGCAGATAATGTAATCCAGTGCAGAGAGACTTAACTCAAGATTTAATCGCCTATGAAGCTGACACACAAAGAGGACTAGGAGCCCCAGGCCCCACTGTGGGTCTGGGAACACTGGAAAAGGAGGCAGTGGATGTTGGCCTCAGGATTCACATCCACAATGTCTCAATTACATCCAGACTACACATACATACACACACCGCCAAGTCTATTTCAGAGTCTGTTACAAATGTCACCAGCAGAAACCGGTGACCCAGAGACGTGACTGGGGAGGTGAGTGGCTGCGTGGACTTTCAGACTGCAAACACACACAGTTTAACCTTCAACAAACACATCTGATCAAGGAACACTGCCCCATGAGCACACTCTGTCAAATGCTGAAAATACTCCCGGTGGAGCAAAGAAGATCCATTGAGCCTCTCTAAGGCTCTTCATACTGTCACACTGAAGGATAAGAGCCCAGGGGACGAACACAAAATCTAACCTCTAGCTCTGTTAGTGCTTGAGAAATCAGTGAAGCGCTAAAAGCCTTTACTCACTTGACTCAAAAAACTCTTGCAGAAATGTGTGAATATGGACTTTCAGTGTACTTTCACTATCTCTCTACAAATTGCTGTCGCTGCAAATTTGCTGTGGACATTTCATATTCAAATAATAATTAAAAATGGCTATCAGAAGGAACTCGATTCAATTAGCCACTGATAAGTGGGTGGGAAAACTGACATGACATCTCAGACTAAAGCCGCAGGGGTGGAGACTGCAGCAGACTACTCACTTCTCAGAGTCCTGACGTGCCAGGATCAAGCACCAAGCACAATGTACCCCGAGCAGGTGAGAATCGACCAAGTAATAATAGGCTTACCTTTCCTCCTTTGTCCGCACTCCGCTCTGAATTGTAGAGCTGCTCGCAGACGGAGGCAGAGAGGGAAAGAGAAAGAGAAACTCAAGGAATCAGAGAAGGAGAGAAGCAGTGTGACTGAAGACAGGTGAAGTGGAAACTACTAATGCTGCTATAATTGGAAAAAGAGAATCCAGCTGAGAGAAACAGAACCTCTCCGAAAGAATGGCGCTTTGGATCACCACAAAATTAAGAGAAAAAAAAATGGGTACAGAGGAAAAGAAAGTTTTTTGTAGATATTTCTGAGTATGTTGGTTCCACTGCATCAAAAAGAAAATATAAACATAGCGTACTTTACAAGTAACAAACTCACTTTGTCCACACAGTCGTCAAAGAAGGCCAGGCTAGCATCCTTGTCACTGACAAAAGAGCACTCCTCGATAAAGCGGATGAACATCTGGGTCTTGGTCATGAGTGAGTAAAACTTCTGATGTGAGCGGTCCCGGCTCTTCAAGAATCCTGAGGACACACATGTTTTACGTTAGTCTTTAAAAGACAAATGAGACCAATGATTCAATTTAAAATATTTTCCCATCTCATTTATTTCACTGGCTGAAAAGTGATTGACAGGTTCACATTCATGGTGCGTGATTTTGTGGTTAAAGAATCCATTATCCCATAAAAGACTCCATACACTGAATGTGTAACTTCCATTTGTCTTGGTTTGGATAATGCAACCCGACACAATGTCATTAGTGTAATGGCCAATCTGGGATGCACAAGAAAATATTGAATTGCTTCCTTGATAGATGCTGAAAGCAGCTTAACTGACTAATAAGCCACTGCTGTTGCGAGCCTGAAAGCAGGATGAATGACCACTGGCTCTCAGCACAGAGGTGGAAGCCAAACACCAGCCCTGCGGAGAAGCACTTCCTGCAGCTGATGAATATTTTAATCCTGACACTGGCTGCCTGCAACCTGTATCATCAATGCATTCTGACCAAACTTTCTAAATGCAGCCTGAAAAGGCCTAACTACTGATTCAATGACTCAGGACTCAGGAAGTTATAAGCAAAATCCGGTTAGAGGAGCTTTTGATTACTGTGTCTGAAGATGTGATCTTCCTCAGCAGAGGGGTTCTGCAATTTTGTGTGAAATGTTCAATCAACAGTTTTTTTCTACAGCCTGGATTGAGTTATGAAACTGAGCTTTTGAGCAAAAAGCAGCTACGATTCAATGACAAGGTTAAAAACATCAACAATGGACACATTAAGATACTTACATTTTCATTAAGGTATCAAATTCTCTGTGTTATATAACAGCTCATAGTCCCTGACAGTGGTGACAAAACAGGTCCTCAAAGACCTGCAACCATTTGATGATTTGCAAATAATTTTGAAAATTAATTAATTGTCATGTCATTTTTAAAGGAAAAAAGAAACAAATGTTAAAAATCTCTAATTCCAGCTTCTGAAGTGTGAATGTTTTCTGGTTTTCTACATCATGTAATCTCAACCTGAACATATTTGGGTTTTGGTCTGTTGATCAGATGTGTGGCAATGTCACCTTGGGTCTTCTGAAACTGTGATGGGTAGTTTTAACTAACTATAATTATTTGACTAATCAAAGAAAATAGTTTATTAATTGGTCAATAATGAAAATAATCACAAGTTGCAACCCTTGCTGTGACACTGACAATATATATTAGAAGGCACTTCCATGGACAAAGCTCACTGAACAATAAGCTTTAATATGGACTGTTTATGATTTGTCCATGGGGGTGACTCAAAGGAGAGATACCATGATCTGCGTGTAATACTGTAAAAGTCACAGATGTTGGACTAATTGCATTATCATGATACAGAAGAGGAAACTTATTTTGGTGGGCAGCAGGACAAAAAAAGGTTATAATGAAACATTCTTTATTGTTGTGAATATTAGGTCTGGAAATGGTCACTGGGTTTTCAAACACAAGCGGCACAAGCTGTTACATCTCTCCTCAAGTCATTATGTAATGCACTGTGTTTGCTATATCATGTAACTCACACTGGACACGACCTTGGCTCTAGCTCTCCTCTGGCAGAGCAGCCATGATTTCACCACAACTCATTTCAGCTGTGTTGTGAACTAGCCTCCACAGGCTTCTGAGCCAGACTCCAGACTCAGGCCTCTGGAGCTTTTTGCAGCTGCGGCATTAACAGACTCACCTTCAGGCTGCAAACAGCCTTGAACTTCCAGGACCTCAGGCCTACCTCCACAAACAGTTTCTGTGTGTATGAACTCAGAGGTGGAAATGGACACTAATGATAGCTCATGTATTAAACAGCACCATCTGTTTCTGAGGCTGTCCAGCTGTAGAAAGGAAGGTACTACAGATGACGCAGAATCAGTTTATATATTCATAGACTCATTAGTGCTAATCATGCTCTCTAACTGTACAACTGTGACTCGCACTGGCCTCACAGCTTCGACTGAATAATGCCTAAAAAGTGGAGGAAACTAAACTTTTCAATGACTTTCTGACACCTGAACACTATACCTAGGCCCCCAAAAACTGAGAATATCATTGATTCTCTCTACTTGATTGATTTACCTTTTAAATCAGTCCCTCAGATCAGATATCAGATGATTTAAATAAGAATCAGCACAGCTCTAGGTCAGAAGAACCTTGACTGAGAGCTGATCTGAGACTGTTACTCATCTAAGAAAATTGATTGCGGATAGAAAGTGGCAATAGTGTCTTTAGCTGAGGCTCAGATGGAAGCCATCTGAGACATTATACGTCATGTCCTCCTGTGAACTTGAGGGACTGACTGAGCCATTTGATGCAACCAAAAATCAGAAAAATAGTTCAGTCAAGCAAGAAATGAATTGTGAAAAAAAAAAAAAAAACACGAGCAGAGGATCATCACTAGAGTAAACAGGTTCTCTCCTAAAAGAAATTCTCCTGCTCCTCACTGAGCAGTTCACAAGGACACCTGTCAAACCATGCCGAAGTTCCCTCTGTGTTCTGTTCAAATGACAATACTCAAGGGTTTCTGACTTATCCGCCCACCAAAGCAGGGACCAGCTGGCCTTGCAGATATGAGATTATTGGTATTAAAGCAGCGAAGCTTAAACCATCTGCAATCAGTAAACAGTTTGGTGGGAGTTGTCATGCACATGAATTTCTGTCAGACAAAAAAAAAAGTTGGCTTGTATCACTGTAGTCAACTAGACTTGTTTTGGTTCTCATGCGAAGAGCTTGTGGAGGACAGCTGGGTTCATCCTTCAGCCCTGTTTCCTGTCCGTGACTTGGCTGTTCAGCTCCACAATACAAAACAGGGTCTCAGTGTTTTGAGCTGCATGTGGTCAGACTGAGGTTATTCCACATACCTTGTAAGTCAAAGAGGGAGCTGGCATCCGTGGCCTTCTCAGACGGTGCTTGGGTGATGGGTCGTAAGAATGAACGGTAACCCTTCAAAATGGCTGCCATGAAGCGGAGGAAGGCCTCCTGGATCTCCAGCTCTAGAGCGTGCAGACTCTTCCCACAGCTCAGCTCCGATGAGTCGCTCATGCTCAGCTCCAGCAGCCCGTCAGGTCTGTACTGACCTGAAGACAGAGCACAAATAAATTCAGCAATAGTCACTAAGTATTAGAATCTAAAAGTTCATGTAACATAGAGATTGAGTCATCACTTCAAACTGAGGTTGGTGCCACCTTTGCTCTTTGATGAAGTCATGCTGATCAAAGAATATGGACTAAAAAGTCTTTAGGAGTTTAAGAGTTTTAGAACTGAAGTACTATTGTGGCAAACAAGGATCAGGATTACGCAACTCGAATAAATAAACTTGAGTTGATACCTCGGTTTCTTCTGGTCCATGAGGCTTAAATGTCTCAACCAAAACCTCTGACAAGCACATCAATATTCAGCGCCTCTGGCAGAAACTGGGTGGATTTTCAACTTCACTGATTTAGAAAATTGATTCATTCAATTCTTACAAGCAGCTGGTTTCATGGTCTCTCAGTGAGCATGCTCCATGAAAAGAGGCAGGAAAAGTTGATGATAATACAATGAGCAGCACATCTGAGGGAAGTCGGCTAATTAGGAAATGATGCCTTGATGGGATTATCGCTGGCTTTCAATTTTCTGATCAGATTGGATGGACAACAAGTTGTGAAGACAACAGAATCCAAACCTAGTGATAATGAAGGAGGCAGAACAAGACCCTCTGTGAGGACCTCAATCAGCCAGTGATTTTCTTCAGGCTTTTTTTTTCTTATCGATTACGCTGAAGCCAGAGATGGAGGTTAACATAGTGGTCCTACCCAGATGAAACAGACTGGAAGAGGAGATTATTCGGCCTCATCACCTCGTATTCATCGGAACACCCAATACAATGTTTGCTGAAAATGTATTTTACCACAGATTTTTGCAAGAGTGACCATGACATTAATACAATAAAATCAAACAACTTTCACATCTGTACAATCATTTGTTCCACCACTTAATATATCAGCTTGATACTCACCATCAACAAGCTGCTGGTAGAGATTGCTCAGCACATTCATTAGGTTTTTACAGGCTTTCTTTGGCAGGATCTTCCATGTGAGGGCTCGCTTATCTTCGTTGCTGGAAAAGCAGAGGCACACACTGAGCTCTGGAGAGGCAGAGAGGCCAAAACCAACATGGACAGTGGTTGAGCCAGGGGAGTTCAGACCACCCTAACGTTGTCTGGCTGCTAATGAGGCCCAAAGTGATGTGAACCATTACTGGTCTTACCTGACGTACCAGAAAATTGCATTCTCTTCATATTAAAACAGGTTTGACACTACAAAAATAACCATTTCCAACACAGGACCTGGTCTCTAAACTTAGAACTCATGACCTGGCAGTAATGTGGTCTGGAAAAAATATGCAGCAAAGGAAACACTGTTGAGCTTTTAGCTGGAAGTGCATAACATTTTATATGCAGCTCTTTGCCCTGTAGTTGCCCTTCCCACAGTACATACAATATTCATCACGAGTAGTGAAAACAGATTCAGCTCTGCAAAAACAGGAAATTTCACATTTCAAGAAAATAGCTCGCATACGTATCTACGGTTATCTTAGGGTTTTGTGATGTGCTCACTGGAAGATGGTGTTTGTGTCCAGGTCCACACAGCTCACGTCTGGTGGGGGGTCATATAGATCAAAGTATCGAGAATCCACCCCTACGATAAATGGACAAGGGCGCTCAGCACATCAGCCAATGCCAGGGGGCACAGAGGAATATACGGGCAAGGCCAGTGGAACGGGAAGATCATCTGAGGAAGAAGAGGAGGAGGATGAATGTGTGAAATGGAAAATGACAGAGACTTTGAAACTAAGTTGTCATTTCAAAGATTTCAACACAGTAACATTATATTGAGGACAAACTGGACCACTGAGTTTAATTAAGGAGAAAAACATCCATGAAACGGGGAAAAGCTCCCCTCACTTTCTGTTATTTGGTTAAATATTTTGATTTTGATTTATCCATATCTGTTTATATTGCTTGTATCTTCATGTTCTATTTTCTGTGTGTTTCTATTGCTCTGAATATCTCTTTGAACTGACTTTTGTCTTCTCGGTGCTGTACAAATAAACTTGCCTTGCCTTGGAATAAAACATCCACCACCCTGGAACAAAATCTTATCAAATAGGTTCTGTGGTCCGATTTGTGTCAGTTTAGGGGTCCTTGATGTGAAAAGTTTGACAACCACTGACTTACAGACACCAGAGCTTCAGTGACACTGGTCAGTACAGCTGGTCGTAACGAGTGGACGAGGATCTTGTGCTCAGTGACGGCAAACACCAGCAGGGTGACGGCGTTCTCAGGTCCAAGGTTTTGGAGCAGAGTGGAAAATCGACCACCACTACACCAAACACAAATGTGCAAAGTTAAGACGCAATAAAAAGTGCATTACAGTAGGATATGAGCATTTTTCTGGTCTTTTTTCTGAGTTACAAATTTGATGTTGATATTTTTAGGTTCTGTCTAAAATATGTTGTTTGGCACAGATCCTGCATCCGTGGTTCTGTCAGAATAACAAAACATATCTTCCTTTTAAATCTGAGAATGAGTGCCGTTAGATATTAGCAAGAAAACTTTCATCAAGAGTTCTCTCACCTGAGCGGTAAAGGAGAAGACACCGGCTGGCTCAACATCAGGCTGTCGTGAGGAGAAAGCTGTAGAAAAGCTGAAACGTGAGAAAAAACCAGCCAAGCAAAAAAACACCTGCACTGAATAATTTACATTTGCATTCATAATGAAGGACCTAAACCACTGCAGCCCACAGGCAATCCACCAAAAACTGAAAGAAAATAACACTGTTATCTATATGAAGTATTACACAGATGCAAAACATGCAACAAAGAGCACAGGAAACTACTGAAGATAAAACTCACCTGCACCAGGATGCGAGGCCTCTGAGAGGAAGGGAAGGGAACTTTGTGCATGAAATGAGAGATGTGCCTGGGAGGAAGAAGAATTAGGATGACGTGAGGCCGAAAATAACAGCAGTGGGCGGCTGAGTAATCCGTCAACGCACCCTCTCAGAGGGGCACAAATTATGAGCAGCAGTAAAACATAAAAAGCACAAATCTCCTGGCATGCATCACCTGACCAAGATAATATCAAAGCAAACATCAAAACTTAAACAACCTGACACTGGTGGAAAGAACAGCTGCTGATGACATATTTCCCTTTTTTTGGGACTGAGGGTTTTCTTATTTTTCCTTAACCTACTGTAAACATGAGGTTTAGCTCTCAATTCCACATTTGATTTGATGAGTCTGACATCATATATTAAATGCCTGTATAACAATGAATACAAACTGATGGTCTGAGGGTCCACAAGACTATTTTAAATCATTGTTGTATTTTCATCAATCAATTCCTTACATAAGGCCAAACTTACCTGCCCTGTTTGAAAATGTTGCACTTTTGTCAAATGAATCTACTGATTGTCTGAATTTTCAGGTAATGAAGCATGATGATGGAGCCTGTAACTGATTATGAATTGCCATAAATGTAAAATAGCAATGTTTAAGACTAATAATACAATCAGGGTGTGAAGCATGTACATCAAAAAAAAAAAAAAAAAAAAACCTTCATAGGTGCTGGATCAACAATCAAACTTAATGCAAGAGAGAGATCTGCAGACCGTACTGACAGCTCCCAGCATCTTAGACAAACCAAACATTTAATTTATGTTGCTGGGAGCTATAAGCACAGTGTCTGACTCTGTCTGACTCTTGCCTCAGGACTGACAATTAGCAAGGACATTGCAGAAAAGCAGAGAGGACTCACTTCTCGATGGGCAGGGCGTGAGGGCCAGAGATGGAGTAGCGATAGAGGAATGTAAGGAACTTGCGGAAAGCGTCAAAGAAGGGCCAGTGGGAGAGCAGACAGATACACTTGTTGGTGTAGACTGAGCGTGGGTTGGCGGCTGTGCTGGTGGTGCTGTCCATGGCTGCAGCAGCTGTAGTGTTGGAGGGGGGTGACTTGTGTGGATCCAGATTCAGGAGGCCGAGCTGGGAGAGCTGCTGATCACTCAGACACTCTTGCGGGAAGGGCTCGTAGAACTGAATGGCAGCACCGTACACCTGAAGCAGGAGACATGTTGGTCACATAGCAGTCAGTGCAGTCTCAGTGTGCACACAAACTACCACAAAGCCAAACTGCATCACATTGTTATAGTGTGGGATAATCATTCAAACAAATGTGCAGGTCAGAGGTCACCATGTGAGCTTTTTTGAGCACACCCCTGACTACATCCATTTTATTTCTGCGCTCATTAGTCTTCATGCTGCAAATATTAGGTAGTTTCATTGTCTGTTAGTCTGCTATCTTTTATTATTAGATCATTGTTTTGATTATAAAATGGCAAAGCATAGTGGAAAAATACAAAAGAATTTCTTAAATGTGGCATCTAAAACGGATAGATATTCAATATAAAGTGATATAAGAAAAAGAAAAGCAGCAAATATGCCTCTGTAAGTTGTTCTGACCAGGAAATGGTTAGAGTTAAAGTATTTCTGCTTTAAATAATGACTGAACAGGATCTGCTTCCGCCCCTTAGCTGAAACTACTTCTAACCTTAAACCAAACTCCAGGTCTACAGCAGCTCTAATTTCACAGCAGTTTAAAAGAAGAGGCAGCTTCATGCTCAAAAGAAGACCTCGTCAAATAACGATGAAAAGGAGCAGACAGTTTAGAAGCTATGCAGTTCTCTGAGATCATCCCTGCGCTCCTACATAAACGCAAACATCAATAAGAAGAGAAATGAAATGAGTATAGAGCATCATTGTTTCACTTTTACTGAATGTCAATACCATGATGGCTGTGGCCAAATAAACAGCAGTGAGCTGAGCCAGTATCAACATTAGACCAAATAATCCCCTCTGCTTCCTGGAAATATGAGACTTTCCCAATTCACACACAGATCAAAGCTAACAGGATTATCTGCCGGCCAGACGACCGGGCCCCTCGTGTGGCTCAGTTTTAAATAGTTCCCCCCAAAAAGGCACCAACGCACCCCAGCGCCTTTGTTTCCTGCTGTGTCCGGACACTAGCTTTATTAGCTGAACAGAATCATGTTTCTGCTTCTTTGAATTTCAATGAATGACCATCAGACCTGGTCATGGTGTAAAACAAACAACACAAGACAATCAATGGTGACTTATTCAAGGGACTCATTTGGTGTTTGGTTTTACAACCTGCAACCTGCAACCTACGCACACACAAACACAGACTCACCAATCGAACATGGAAAAAAAATAACATGTTAGTTTAGGCAATGGTGGAAAGAAATGGTATATTTACTCAAAATAGAGCTTTGAGGCACTTGTCCTTCATGCCTCAGCTATCTTTCACATTTCCACTGCACTACATTTAGCTACTGTAACAGCTACTGTATAGGTACTGGTCACTTTGCAGATGAAGATTTTTGACAGTTTGTTGTAAAGCAGGATGAAAGGTTTTAGATCTCACTCTCACTTGCTCCACCCTGATCATCTGCAACAGTAAAGTACTGCTTATGTGTTAATGCATCATTAATCATGATCCAAAATCTAAATGTGTAATTATTATGTAACATAGTGGAGGGTTGTCCTGCACACATGCTTACTAAAAGATGAAGGTGAATAAAACTGTAATGACTGAAGGTTGCCTTGCATGCACAGGTCAAAGTTATGGTGAAGTGAATTACAGAGCTCTCATCAGGATATAAAGAAATACTGTGTGTGTGTGTGTGTGTGTGTGTGTGTGTGTGTGTGTGTGCTCAACAGGTGACACCTCACTTAAACATGGAGTCTGCAGACTGCCAGAGTCCTGCTGAGTCTCTCTCTGACCTTGGCCAGTAAAACACGAATCAGCACATTCAAACTAACAAGCACACGCACACAGTCCTCACCAAATATCCTCGTGCATGTGCTGCAGCGGGCCCTCCACACTCACACAAATGAACAAGCGAGCACCTGTATACACACAAACTTGACTCAGCAGCAGTGGAGTGCGGAGGGTTTGGCACCAGCGATTGCCTCTGACCCCTGACTGGCCTTGTTCAGCAGAGCAGCTGCTATCTAAACATCAGCAGGCTTTGGATGTTACTTGTTTTCAATCTCGATTGTGTTTCGTCATATAATACACTAATATGTGTCAACAACAGCCTCATTCCTAACTGAGCCAGAGCCACCTTCCAAACCCAGACCAGACCAGAACAATGAGAAGGGGCTTGTGTTTGGATTTGGAAACCAAAATGCATGCGTGTGTTTGTATGTGTGTGGGGGGTCTTGAACTGGATGTATGCTTCTCTGTGCTACAAATTTGAAGCAGTGCCTCACTGCAGTCTGGGACAATGTAAACAAACCAAACCACCACACCAGTGAAACAAACAAACTGATTTTACATAAATGGACATGACGATGAAGATAACGTGAAGTATCTTGAAGAGGAATTTTGTTTCCTGATTGGATGCTGGATCAGTCAGCTTCCTATTTATCTGCCTAGGCTGTTATCTTATCTTATCAACTGATCTGACAGTTATTATTACTGTTTGGGCAAGAATGTGATGCCTTTAGTTTGCATCAAAATCTGCAGTACTTTTGCCAATAATGTAAAATGAGAGTGATCAATCTCCATGGTCACTGGTGTTAAGACTTGTACTTGGCTCACCAAAAAGAAACTGTCTGTGAAGTATTTATATTGTCATAATATCACAGTTTCTTTTCAAAGTAAACCAGGCAGGTTTCTTTATCGACACCACTGAAACTGGGACACAGTGTTTCCATGAGAAAATACATGACCAGGATACTACATGTATGCATGGTGTTCATATGTGTCCCCTTGTCAGTACAAACACACAAGCCATTGTCTGATGAAAAACCTAACATCATCTCTCTCCAGACAAAAACCACAGCCTTGTCATTATTGTGGTTTTAATACAACCACTACCTTATTCCCTTGAATTATTTCATCCCTTTTCCTTTTGAGCCCCTCCCAAGACGAGAAGAGAGACTAGATTTGGAGATACGAGGTTTTCAACAGACAATGGTAGCATGCATGCCTGACCCACTTTCCCTCCTGGCATCCAGAGCATTGTGGTTTTCTCGCTCCCCGTTGTGGTTGTGTCAGCTGTGTGGATGGCAGTTACAGTCTGTTGATGAGGTCTAACGGTCACCGACAGCCACTCTTATCTGATGCTGCCACTGAGATGTCTGTTAGTCATCTGGATGAAAGAGAAAGAAATAGAGTAAGATAGAGAAGTGAATGCAGCCACTCGCCCATCTTACCTTCTCTCCGGAGGCTCCTGTGAGGACAAACGTGGAGAAAACAGGGAGGGAATATTTGGTGTTTGCTGGCCAACACTCGATTGTGGCCCCCATGGGGAGGCAGAAGAGGGGGACAGACTCTGGAAGTGGGAATGACTCATAGTCCTCCTCTGGATATCTACTGAACAGACCTAACAGGAAGAAAAAAACAAAACAAACAAGCTGAGGACTCAATTTAAAGAGCTGCTAAGTGCAGCCTCCCCCCTGTGACTCCCAATTAAGAGCTAATGTAGATGCAAAGCCGCCTTTCCACGACACTAAAAATGAAACTATTTACCATAATCACAGCAATGCTGTACAACTTTACTCAGGCACTCGCTTTGTAATGAGAAATCAGTGCTTGCTAATCAGGCCTTTGGGTAATTAGTCACTGTCAGTGGACACCAACAAGAAACTGATAAAGCTGTGACTTTATTTTGTGTACTTTTTAAACTTTCTGCTACATCTAACTAACTCTAACTTTGCACAGACTGTGCAAACAGCAGAAAACAGTTTGTGTAGTTTAAAAACTTGATGCCAGCCAACTGACAAACTACTGACCTGTTTCACTGAAAGTTCAAAAAAACTGCAATTGAACATTTTAAAATGCACATACACAGGTTTTATACAAGTGTAATTTACAAATACCCTTAATAAATGCTGCGTCATTTATTATTATTATTTATTATATCATCATCATGTAAATGCCTTTAGAACACCACTGAGGAAATACATGTATGTGAATTATTCCTGACACTAATGCAGATTATTTGCTGTTTTCCACTGCCCTGCCATCAGTGAGTAGCAATGAGTTGCACTATTAACAGTAATAAGTCAAATGCGAGTAATGGAAAACTTTGACAAAAACTTCAACAACAGCATCGGTGAGCTCATCGTTTTCCTCCACCCTTGAATTAGAGATAGTTCAAGTAATTTTCAACAAATCTGACCCTTGATTTCAAAATGGAATCTGAGAGCACAACACAGACACAGAGTGAGAATGACTCTGAGAGGAGGGGGCGACTTCACCTCAGAGACTGAATTTTATAGCACAACACATTTCTTCCAAAGCTATCAGGGAAAATGAATAGTCATGTAGTCTGTCAGAGGAACACGATGAGAGCAACAAGATTCAAAAGCTCTCTCGAGGTGCAGAGATTTCATAAACAGTTCAGTGTCATTGCAAGAAGTGTCACTTTCTACAACATAACAGGGCTTAACATAACCTCCAAACAGACTCTGACACCTGTGAAGCAGTTCCAAAAAAATATTATACACTTCATGAGGAGGGATTTATTGTAGAGCTGTTTGTACCTAATAAGCTGCCAGCTGAGTGAAAATGTATGTCTTGTTCTTTTCAGTAGGTACCTACAAGCTGTTCATCCCTAAAATTAGGCAACTGTGTTCTGCACAGTGGGGACATGTCCTGTGTGGTGTGCACTGCTCTACAGCTGCATGTGCACATGTGTATTTGTCATTTTCTAAAAAATGAAAACCATGTTTCCACCAGCAAAACAAACTGAGCTTGTTCTGGTTTGGATTTGTCTAGAAAAAAAGTCATATGTGACAAAACACGTCTGTTTCCAAAGCGCAAAAGCCTGATGTATGCTGGATTTTTGTTCTTTGCCTGAAAACGCTGGAAATAAACTTCATTTTTTTCAGCTGACTCATCCGATGCATTAGTGAAGAACCAGATAGGATCGCTGTGTTCACAGTCTGCTGCATATTCAAGACATGTACAACAAAACATCAGCCAGCAAATCTGGGGGCGTGCCAAACACAGCCACGCTGAGCTAACAGCGTTATCAGAAAATGACAATCTTCTGTCAGTGTTTTTGGCTCTGAAAAGTCAGATGGATTTAATATAAAATGAGCCTCATATTG
This sequence comes from Caranx ignobilis, assembly GCA_021432705.1. Classification (NCBI taxonomy): domain Eukaryota; kingdom Metazoa; phylum Chordata; class Actinopteri; order Carangiformes; family Carangidae; genus Caranx; species Caranx ignobilis. The sequence goes on from MU270012.1 coordinate 30,933,286, forward strand.
CCATTTTATACTGCACATGGCAACCATGTCAACCTTTTGAAGAAGGAGAATACTGGCGCACAGAGGTTGATTGCATTACTCCAAATCTGAGGCATCAACATGCTTCAACAAGCCTGAACATGCAAGTGCAGCTGTAGCAGAATTTCCTCATGGAGACAAGTTCACCCTGCAGCAGACCCTCCTCTCCAGAGAAGCTCATCCTAAGCTGCAGAAGCTCATCCTAACACATACAGTGTTTAATGCCACAAATATTGCTCATAACAAAATTAACTCTGAATCATCTTCAGTGCAACCTCTCCAATTTATTGTTCATATAACTGCAGGCAACTCTGCACACACATCTGAAATTAGCGTCATTCTCACACATGAGAAACTGGCGATTAGGGAAAAAACAGAGGAAGAGAGAGCAAAGTGTTTACACAAAACACATTATTTGATATCATGTTTCACCAGGAACAGGAGGTACACATCAGTATTGTAGTGTCGACTCTGGTGGTTATGGGCTTACCTGCTTTGTAGGCTATTGTGTTGGTCTTGGCCACAGACTTCTTGTAGCACAGGTATACAGAGGAGCCCCACTGAAAACAAGTAGAGTGGGAAGAGTCAACATGTTGTCCATTTGGGATAATGAGGGACAAAACGCATAAAAACTAGTTCCATCAAATCTTCACCTATAGTTCAGTTACTCCTTTGCACAGCTGAAGTAACAATGATAACTTCGAATTACAAACCCAATCAAACGAGTTAGAGCAGTATTATTTTTAAGACAAACATCTATCAAATCTTAAGCCCGTTAACTCATAACTCATCAAACTCATAATTCAGCATGAGCTGAAAATCCTTGTCAGTTTCCAGTCACTGCAATTTAGTTTAGTTTGAACTACAAATCATGAATACTAATACAATACTGGGCATTTTGACCAAAGCCAGTTCACACACCTATTCTCCCACTTCCACAAAACAAATGTATTTCAATTATGTCAGAACAAAACAAAAACACAGAGTATCAAAACTCTAAACATAAAGTGAATCTAACATTATCAGTATGTGTAAACGTGGTCGCCTCCATGATGCGTTCAAGGGTGCACCAAAATGTAGGAGAGGGTTAACTGCAGAATATTAAAACCTTTCAAATACAATTAACAGTCTAATTAACATCACATACACGATGTTTGTTTATTGTTTGTCACCCTAACTTTGATTTCTGATTACATTTATTTGGATGCTTTGCTTTAGCAGCCACCTATGAAAAGTTTATCAGACACAACCAAGGATAAATTTAAAAGACGGCATGTCTTTCAACACCACTGTCAACATCATATTTTCAAATCTTTTGGTGGGTAGGTGTTTATTGAACTGACACAGTATGAAACTGGCAGAAAATAAACACAGAGGTCAAAGAGACAGATTCACATATGAACCTGAACCAGTGATGCTGCGACTACATGGCCAATGTGTTTCAAACTTCAGAGCCACAAGGATTTTGATGATAAAATTCTGAACGTGCTGTTTTGACGTTTTTTACACAACACTAAACTTAACGGAAATGCTTTGTGTTAAGGTCAAGCTGTCTGAGCAGCACCACATCATCAGATTGTAGGCAAATGTGTCAAAAAGTAAAATGGCCTGGGGCTAGCTGGTTAGCACGTGAACTTTAGTTGAGGAGAAAGACATGATAGAGATAAGAGTTAAGTTTGGTCACTCTTTCCACTGCTCTTAGTGAGTAAACGGATGAATGGATGGTGAATTCAGCGACCAGCTGTTAATGTCGGCATTATCTATGTAGCAAAACCAAACCTTACAACGCAATGCGATAAAGTTAAGTATGAATACATGTTCCATCATGTCATAGTTACTGCAATTCTTAACTGTGGAGGGGAAATATATCTTTGTCCTGCGTTTTCCACTCTGTTAAGACATACTCATCCCAACCTTTAGTCCAACTCCACTCAGGAATGTGCAGCTAGTCACTTAACATATATTTCTTATTAGCATCTGCAGAGAAGCAGTGATACATACTTCTGATAAACACACATTTGTGATAATTAGTCAGTGTGAGAGGAAGTAGGTCTTTGGCGACTAAAAGTCACATTAAATCTTTAACAATGTGAAGTATGGTCCCAGAGCGCCGCTGAAATATTAAAATGGTCTTCATAGCTCCTGCATTAGTCAGATTGAAAAATTAGTTTAGCTAAATCCCAATTTTAGTGTAGAATCCCCATCCTCTCCTTCATGCACCACGGGTCTCTGCAGAAAAGATAAAAACTCAAAACATTTCCTGACATATTTCCTCTCTAAGCAAGTGTGCAAAGATTTAAAGACCCATGTGCAGCCACTCAAAGTTTCTCAGGGGAGTCATCTGGGGTATGAAACACAAAATGTAGACGTGTGTGTGTGTGTGTGTGTGTGTGTGTGTGTGTGTGTGTGTCATTGGGAGAGATAAAAAAAGAAACAATAAAACAGAGAAGTGGAAACTGAGAGAAATAATCTTAAACAGCACAAGTACTCAGTACAGAAGAAACCAAGAAGATAAACCTCAAGAGACTCCACTTTCCTCTTCAAAAAGAAACAAGACTGAAACACCATAAACACACAAAGTACTAAAAAAAAAACTTCCTGAGGCAATGCAGGATAGTTTTACACAGTTTTCCATAAGTAACCAGTTCAAGCAGCTCACCTAGGGGCTGAAACCTCTCTGCTAACTACTGCAAAAAACACAATCAACTCAGAAGAAGAAGAATGAGCAGGTGAGATACAGACACTGAGAAGACCCACTTAGCTCTAGGCCCTGATTTTCCCAACACAACTGAGTCATTTTGAAACAGAAGAATGTGTGGTGGCTAAATCTGTCAGTGCTTGATCAGGCATGCTCATTGTCATTGCAAAAATGCTCAATGTCATTTTGTATTCCTGAATAGATCCCGAAGCTCATTTCACCAATTTAAGAGTCTCCTTTAAAACTCATGAAGGAGAATTCAGGAGTAGTGAGGCGGAGGAGCTGAGGATTCAAGACTTCTGACTAAGGAATATCTTGACATTTTGAATTTCAGACAAGGCTCAGATAAGACGAGATTAAGTCTGCAGAATTCAAAATGCCATGAAGTAGTTTTAAAGAAGAAAGTGTATGTGATTACAGTGTGGGGGTGGAGGCTCTCAGCTACCCATTTTCTTTGCTGTCAAGAACTCCCTTTCACAGCCACAGAACTGTGCAAAGGTTTTAGGTGTTTTAGATGGTCAGATTGTCCACCACAGAATTTCATCAGGGAGGCATCCACGAGCTGCAAACTGGCAGCATGTCCAGCAGTGAAGACAACAACAACAGCATCACAGCTCTGTACTTTTAGTACATGCTGTGCACTTGTTGCCACTATTTTCTTCTGTTAGACCAAGGCTGATTTGAGTCTGAGTGAGTTAAACAAATTATATAACCCCAGACCACATCACACTAAGATCTTGGAAGAACCTAACTGCCAAATACAAAACTGAGAAACTTCTGCTGGTTTAAAGTGTTGACACAAAATACTGAATTGTTTTATGGTCTTTGTTCTGGTTACTGGATTTATTATATTAAGTAAAGTGCAGTCAGCATCATGATGCTCCATCTCCCATGCATGATTGCATCGTGTAGGTGAGTACGAATGAGCACCCCGGGGATGTGATGGTCGGACAATATGGATTCTCGGATTACCAGGAGAAGATCACTGCAAGATCATGTGAAGTTTTGAAGGATTGATTAGGAGCATAATGGTGGTTGTTTCATGCCTTGGACTAAACCACTAGAAAATGCATGCAGCACATTCTTATGCACACCCTGAATGACAGGCACACAGAGAGGGTTGTAAAATTTTCATGGACTTTTTTGACAGTCTATTGGGTCTTGGCGTTCTTGGCGGTCTTGGCGGCCAGGCCATCTACATGAGACTCAACATAACTGACTGGTACCATGTTGACAATGACATAAATGAAGGTAAACTGTTGAGAGATAGATCAGATACCACAGAAGAGAATTTTAAGTTTTCTGTATGTCAGCGTCTCTCTCACCATGCTGCTGTTGAGATTCTTCTCCACCTTGCAGAAGGTGTGAGGAGGCGTCTCTCCCTTGCTCGGGATGATGATGCAGATGTCAGTGACAGCCAGAGCAGCGTGTGGCTGACTCTCTGGCGCCCGACGGTAGGTGACATAGATGTGCTGGGAAGAATTGCCGCTGATGTTGGCTGGACGACCGCAGGGCGTGGTCTGGATGAGGTGACAGCCCTGCTTTAGTCGTTCCTTCCACTCGTACAGCACACTGGGGAAGAACAAGCAGAATGAGGCGGTCAGCCAGAACAAGAAAAGAAAACTCCACAGTATGCTGTAGTTATGAGCGCGATTCCCATGTAGAATTAATCAAAACAATATGCAGTTATGATCTCACTGGGCCAATTAGGCGGAGTTCAAAATTTCATTGTAACATTGGGCATTTATCCCAGTTTTCCAGTCGCTAACAAATGGAGATGATTAAGCCAAATGTCTGTTTTGTTAGTCATGACATCCAATGCAACATTTGATGCAATGTTGTATTTAGATGCAGCACAAATATATTTATTCATATGCATTCTCACTGCTCCCTTCTTATCAGTGGACCAGCCTTGAAACTGCAGCAGTTTGACCAAAGTGCACTTTAGGTTTGCTGGGCATTTACACTTCACAAGTTTTTTTTTTTTTTTTTTAAGAATTCACCTTTTTTGAATTGATTTGTAATTTGTGATTTGCTGTATCTGACAGTCTTCATACAGTATATTACTGCAGATTTATAAAAATACACTGTCAGTCAAAACATAGGCTTACAATCAGGCACAAGAGGACACTCACATGAAGCACTTAGAGGACGAGTGCTCAGAACCATAGCAGTGATTCTAAACATCCCTCTTTGTGCTTCCATTATGCACTTATCATCCATTACTGTGGAGCTCGGCAAGCATTTTGTGGCACTATCTGAAAGCTGAAAAAACAGAATTCAAAGCGGTCAAGTACATTTTTTTTGTTGGCTGTTGGTCCATTTCAGTGCAGTGTGATGATTTGAGGCCAAACACTGTGTTTTTCTTTTTCCTCTGTTACCCTGTTTACAGCAAGGTTCTTTTTGTTTTTTTTTATCTATTCAGTCTCCACCATCAGACCAGTGCGGCTGACATTATTTCTTTATGGTGACCAAGCTAACTCTGCAGGATTTTAAACTGGGCTTCTGTGTTTGCTAAAGTAGATCTTCAAACTGTAGCTGTAGTTGTGAAAGCAGGTCAGGGTTTTGTCAAGTATTTTCTAAATGAGCTGGTCTTTATTTTTGCAGAGATGACCCAACTTCACAAGAAAAGAAATATCATAAAACATTAAAGGTCAACATTTATGAGTATGGCTATTTTTTACAGTGATCACACAAGACACAATGTGTATATTGTCTCTGATTAACAGTATACTGGCAGAAAGCCCGGAGGTGCAACTGCTCCTTATCGTCCATGCTACTGTAGCTGTCAATAATGAATGAAGACACACTGAAACGATATTCATTATTCTATCTGTAGTCTGAGCAACAACTGTCAGTTACGTCATATAGATCCTTCACACACATCTTTTACTGCACTCAGTTCATCTTTGAGTTGAAGTGAATATTATTTAAGACCTTAAGGGAATTGGAATTGTCTTAAGGTCTTAATAAGCTATCATGAGAATGGGACAGACCTGCAACCTAAAAAGATAAAGCTTCTGACCCCAAGCTGTCACTGATATTCAGTCAAAATGGACATAAATGATGGTTACACCTGTGCACACAAACACACACACGTGGATCAGCTTCCCATTAGTCCGACCAGTGTCTGGGAGGCTCAGCCCCTCTGGGCTATCAGCACACAGAAGCTGCTGATACTTTCTGAGAGTGTCTGTGTCAGTGCCTGATAAGCACTGCACTCTGTAGAGTCAGAGGCCAGAGTTAACCACCTTAAGATTGTCACCACCAGCTTCCTTCAGACAGAGGTGTGAGTGGACTGAACAAAGAGTGCTGAATTCACACAGAAGATGCTGCTGAGGATGACAGATTGAACAGCTTTTCACAGCGTTCTGTAAAATCACAACAGGGAGGAGCTGCAAGGCAGGTCACTTTTTTGTGCTTCTTTCGCCAAGATCCAGCAACAGCAGGGCAGAGATTCACAGCAGGTGGAAAAGAAGCAGACAGAAACAACTGTAAACACAAAGCTTGCTGATTACAACTGCTGATAACTGTTCAGAATTTAAATAAATGGTTATAGTAACATGCTGCAATGCATTTACAAATGAATGATGAGGGTTTACTGTGCATTTATATGGCTGAAACAGTTGATGTAATAGTTTGTTGGTTGCTAAAGCGCAAAGTCGCTTTACAGCAATATTAGAAAAACAACAATATTAGAAACACTTAGATAAGTACAATGCAGAGATTTATCAAACATAAGATGTCCAAAACAATCAGAACGGAGAAAAACACATGGACCAGACGGATCATAACAGTGCAGGTAGAGTTAGAATGTTAGATGTTAAAAGCAGAGTAGGTGCGTTTTGAGAAGTGACTTGAAAGTCTTGAGGTCTGTGGTTTCTCGGATGTGTTTGGGAAGGGAGTTGTAGCTCTATCTAGGTTGTGCTTGGTTGGGGACAGTGAGGAGAATGGCATCAGAAGAACGGAGGGTGCGGGAAGGGATGTATGGGTGGAGAAGGTCTGCGAGGTATTATGGAGTGTTTTATGGGTGAGGAGGAGGATTTTGAATTCGATTCACAGAACCTGGGGGACGCCTTGGGACAGGGGGGCAGTTGAGGAGGAGCAGTTGTTGATGGAGATGAATTGTTGTCTGCTAGAGAGATATGAGTGTAACCAAGTGAGGGCAGCGTCAGTGATGTTGAGGAGGGAGTTCAGCTTGATGGTGTCAAAGGCAGCGGTGAGGTCCAGGAGGATGAGGATGGAGATTTGTCCAGAGTCTGAGGAGAGGAGGAGGTCATTTGTAATTTTGAGGAGGGCGGTTTCAGTACTGTGTTGTGCGCCCGGATTGAAATTCTTCGAAGAGGTCATGGTTGTTGAGGTGGGATTTTATTTGTGAGGCGACAACACGTTCCAGGATTTTCGACAGAATGATCAACTATTTGGATAATTGCATCACGTTTCTTAACATATGTGAGGAAACTGCTGATTTTCTTGCTCTCACATCAAAGTTTACTGGAAATCCTCAGGGTTTTGGCAGCTGGCTTGTCAGCAGTGTCAGCTGCATCTTTGGAAACATTTTAAACATATTTTATACAACTAATCATTTAAATAGACAAATAATCAACAGCTTGATCAGTTCTGAAAATAACTAGCTGAAGAGCTTGTTTGTTGTTGTTTTAGTTTGGGGTGTAGGTGGCCGGTGGTCCTCTTTTCGGTTTTGGTTCTCCTGTCTTTAGGGTTGTTCCTTGGTTAGGCAGTTTTAGTTGGCGGGGGAGAGGGTCCTACGGTCCACTGCTGGGCCGGTCCCTGTCCTCTGTCTCCCTTTTGTTTCGTTTAGCCAGCACCTACATTTCCTTTAAATATTTCTTTTGTTTGAGTTAGTTTCAGTAAAGCTTGGATCTTTGTTTTTCAACATTTAAACCTTTGTTGGCGTCCTTTTATTTGTGTTATTGATCGCCTGGTGTTGAGCCATTGTTTCCTCTTCTCCGAGGCTGTGACAGACAACATCAGAACAGTTTCCACTAAAACCAGACTTCTTGCTAATGTGCCTTTTCTGTCATACCATCATCATTGTGGCCAAAATAGCCAGTAACATTAAGTGCATCTGTAATTATGAACTCAAATGGCTCTTCCAGTCCACAGTAGATTTTGTTGACATAAAACAACTAGATGGGAACTGGTTTTTCACTGGTGTTTTTTTAAGTGTGATGAAAGACTCAACATTATCTAAGAATAAGCAACTTCCCTCCAAGTAGCTGTCAACAGAGTATAAACTAGAGCTCGAGACAGATATAATAAAATGATATAAATAAAATGTTTGCTTCACCAAAGCACGATGTGGACACTTGGTAGGATGTGATACAGTTTCACATTGATCAGTGAAACATGTAACTGAGCAGATGGAGGCTCTTTTAGTTCTTACCCCAGGTCAGTGAGAGGCGGCTTGTCGCGCCCTCGCCTGTAGCACAGGAAGATCTGAGGCGCCATGAGGCCTCCATTGTTGAGATCAGCTGAATGGCCAGTTGGTGTTGTCTCTATGCAAGTGAACCCCGGTGGCACCTCCTCCCCTATCGAGCGGATCACCAGAGCCACATCGGTGATGGGCGCTTTGGGCTTGGCCGTCTTGTGACAGACGTCATCAAAGTGGATCTCCTGGTCCAACGGCTTGGACGGGTCCGTCAGACCGGCCACCACAAAGTAGTCGGCTACACGAGGGCCTTTGTCCTCCATCATCTCCCATCCCCGCCAACTGCCTGCACGGTTGCAGGAAAAAGAGAGGAGAGAGAGAGAGAGAGAGAAAAGGGAGATTAATTTTCATTGTGGTAGCAGGTACAGACGGTTCTGGCGTCCTTGCTATGACAGTAAAATAAAAATTCTGACAGTCATAAATCTCCCTGGGGGTGGGGGGGGGGGTGGGGGGGGGGGTGGGGGTTGTAAAAGGGCATATGAAAAGAGAGGGTGAAAATGTGAGGATAAGAGGGGCAATGATTAGGTACCAGGCAGCCATTTCCAGTTTGGGCAGTTAGCTGACTGCTATTCACCTGACTGACTTTAGTTCACAGCACCAGCTAAGGTTCAGCGTCCTGGCTCAAGGACGCCTTGACCTTGACTTGGGGGCTTTTGAACCTTTCTCTAATTCTGCACAGAAAAATGGAGCAGTTAAGCCTTGATGGCCTGACAGGCCTGAGTGTGCATTTTAAAAGGGAGCAGTGAGGTGTTTCGTTACAGGCCAGTCCCACATACAAACCCTGCTGATTAGATGCCTTGTGTTATCATGGAGCCTTTCATGCACAGTGATAAAAGAAAAACAACAGTTTCCTTAATATGTCTCAAGGAGGCCAGCACCTGACTGGACAACATCGTCTGCACATTTCTGAAGAAGCGCAGGATGACACATCTACTGATACTGTATATGCAGGAAACAAGTTAGCACTGAAGAAAACTGTGATCTTCAAGTAGAAAAGTTATGACATAGGGACATTTATAAAGCTGTACAATCCTGGTTTACTGGCAGGACATCACCACAAGAGTTCATTTAATTATTGCAGTTATGCTCAGAAATCCCCTAAAAAGAGCACAGAGGAGAGTTACAGCCGTGATCATCTGAGCCAAACAACGGTTCACAGGGTGATAAGGTCTGTTTCAGAAACACAGGAGGGAGACTCAACAAACACACTCAGCACCCCCTGAGGAAAACCAGTGAATCTTAACCACTGATTGTTTGCTGTGTCATGAGCATGGCAAACAACGCACTGCCTTTCCAGCAAGAGCATTTTGAGTTGGAGTAAAAGAGCATTTGGGCCTAAAACACAGACAGTGAACAGTCAATGATGTGAGGACAAACACTGGCATCTCCAAAAAGATCTGCTGCTGCCAGTTTTTCCAAAAATGTTTACAATGTTGTTTACCTCTTGAGTTGATTTTTAGGGTTTATCGTGAGAAAGCGTGATTGAAGTTGCACTGCATACCTAACTCATTTTGGACACCTTATCCAAAGTACTTTACACTTGAGGCAACAAGGGGTTCAATGTCTTGACCAAGGGCACTCAAACAGGAGGATCTTGAACTGCAAATTCTGTGATTGGTTAAAAGCCCGCCCTATCACCTGAGAGCTCTGGCTCAGAGCCACAGCTGACCACTAAAACCTTTGTCAAGTTGTTAGGTAGAAGCCACATAAAGAGAGTAACACCAGACTTCTCTGTCCTGCCTCAAGCACCGTGTATTGAGTTGATCACCGATCAAAGAAATGATCAGTTTTTTCCTCCAAGAACACAAAGAAGACAGACAATAAATCAGGTCCTGACATCACCTAAGGAGACCCACAAGGACACACAACTCAACGAAAAGCTGGAATGTAAACCTGCTTTTTATTACCTTAACAATTTTACCCCATTATTTTTCAGTCTCTTGACATTATAGCCTCGAGCCTTGTGGCTAAAGCAAAGTTACATAATATTCCTTTTATCTCCTCTTGAAGGAAGTCCACATTTTGCATATAAGCTGTACAAAATGCTAAAGAACAAAGAAATACAGTACGTCTGCTTGTTTTACAGTGCACCTTTCTTTTCATTGGGTGCGGTGATGTAAAGTCTCCCTGAATTCGAGCCTCACGAGTGCATCTCTGTGGGTTAAGATGAAACTGAAGACCCCGTCTGTACCCCGGCTTTTCCCCTGGTGAGTCATGCAAAAACACACTAGTGCAGTGGGTTCGTGACGGCTGAAATCAGGAAGTCTGCGAAATGTGTACCTGCACAGCAAGCACAGAGCCTGGGGCTAAGATACAGAAGACGATGTATCAGAAAACAAGTTTTCATATGACAGCAGAATTTTGCATCGATAGCAAATATTGGATGTGAAATCCACTTTCTTTCTTTAGAAACATTTCCAAGAGTTTTCAGAGTTTCCCAGCATAATGCCGGATAATTCAACTGGACACGGCCTCTGATTCCAACCATATGTAGTAAGAGGGTGTGGGAGGAGAGGTTTAATTAGCAGGGCGTGTTAGCTCGTCTAAGAGTGTTGGCTCAGAGGAAAAGGTGAAAAAGCTGCCAGCTCCAGTCTGTGTGATGTTATTCGAACAAGACTCCAGCCGCCACCACAGCTACATGAACCACTGTTACTGCCTCCTTCCTTCCACCTCACCATCAGAGACCAGTATAAGTTGAGAAGAGATTAAAGTGACACAATATTTGACCTTTGTGTTTGATCGGCTGGCCTGTTGAAAGCATTTCACATCAACATTTCTCTGACACATGTTGCAGTAAAACGGACTGTCAAGAAACACAAACCAGCAAAGTTATCTTTAAAATCAAATGACGCAGACGCAACTCATCCAGAGTGAAGGCAGCAGCGAATGGACCAGAATCCCACTTGTTTGTCTTTTTCAATCTAATGAGTTTTTGTCTTCATTATTATCTGTTTGAGACATTATTTGTTGAAGAAAAGGGTTTGCTTACACAAATCCACCAAAAGCTGGGTGTTTATTGGTATGATGAAATGATTTTTGCAGGGTCAATGGGCCAAGCTTATAAGCAAAACAGAGCGATTTGTGTTTCTTTCTTTGGCTGTCACATCCGGCTTTTGACAGATGGTGAGAAAATGCTGGTTCACCGTGTTCTGGCTCTTACACTCGGATTACAAATGCATCTCACCTCATCACTTCCTCGCTGTGACAAACTGATGAGAAGACAGTCACAGCACACTGAGCTGATCCTCTGGGCCAAGTGATGTCTGGTCAGCTGTGATAAGCCAGAGGGAGTGAATGGAGCTCAGGCCACTGGTCTATTCACTCCTCATCTGGCATCAAGACCTTGAATCCAGTTTTTCAAATCTACCTTGATGTTGTGGTTATCAGCTGGTCAGACTGAGAGCGACCACATAAACACTGAGGGCCACACATCTGCGCAGCATCCTGAGTCCGAGACCACAGTCTGTGTCGAGCTTCCTGTCCAACACACACAGCAGGCTCATAAAGGTCCCTGAGACATTTGCTTTACTACACACTGGTGCAACACCCAGAAGACAGGATGTGGGACACGTGTTCACTTCTCTTTCTGACACGTTTACTCTGGAATGGAGCTTAATAAAAACACACGAAACACAAAAGAAACTTGTCTCTGATTTCAAAATGAAAACAGTTTCACTGCAGCACTGACGCAAGAGGAGCCTCAGCTGGTTCAAACAGTCACACTTCACATCACAGTCACATGATCCAGGTTATTGATTTTTACTTTAACACTGGATTCAAGCTTTCATCAGCTTCTCTACCCTTGGTGGGATGGCAGAACAGCTGAGGCTCCATGAAACAACAAACAAACAAACAACAGCATTAATGAAATGAGGACTGAGAAGTCAGGGAAGCTCACCAGCGTGGACACACACACACACACACACACACACACACACACACATTCCCATTACACCTTCATGTCTGCTCTCAGCACCACCATAAAAAGCCTGCATGTGAGCCTGAATTTGGAGAGGCTGAAAGTATGACAGCCAGAAGATGAGGTGAAATGTCTGAAGTTGTGAAGTGTGTGTGTGTGTGTGTGTGTGTGTGTGTGTGTGTGTGTGACCACAAGGTCCAGGGTCACATTCTTGTATTTTACAGCAAGTAATCTCTTCAACATGTGAGGTTTTGTCAACAAAAAGACAATCAAACTGTTCCTCATTTTAAAACAGATTCACAGTCTCTGCTGACTAGATTAAAAAAAAAACTAAGTATAGCATCTTATGCTTTTTGTAATGAGATGAATTAGACAGGGTGTCTCCCACTGTGGTTTTCTCATTTCTTGCAAATGACTGCTGCTTCATAGATCCAGCGGGGTCCTTGCATGAGGCTCGACAACAAAACCAGACTATTTATTGTGTTTTTTTGTTTTTTAAGTATATTTTTGGGCATTTTTTGCCTTTATTTGATAGTATAGTGGAGAGAGACAGGAAATGGGGAGGCAGAGAGAGGCGGTATGACATGCAGCAGAGGGCTGCCCAATGCGGGATTCAAACTGGGACCGACTGCAGCAAGAACTGTAGCCTCTGCATATGGGGCACATGCTCTACCCACTGCGCCACACGGTGCCCCTACTTAGGTATTGTTTAATGGAGAACACAATGAGTGCAATTAACTCACTTAGTACAAAACTGAAAAAAAAACCACTGACCTAATTTATTACAGTCCAATTCAAAGGCAGCAGAGAGCTTTGCAGTGTCACCTCCTGTTACACCAACTACGAAGCCACATGACGAGCCAAAGAATGACACTCATCCGTGCCATGTTGTCAGCCTGCTAAAAATACAATGCAAACCAAAGCAGCAGCACTGGGGCACACATTACACAAGGATTACATAAATGTATATAAATATTTATATAAATATACACTGTATATGTGGGACAGTCTTGGACTCCCACTGAAATCAAACCTCCTCTGTTGTCCTCAATCCGCTCGCTCTGCCTGCCCAATATTTCCAGAATAGAAGAAATAAGTGTTGCTGAGTTCACGACAGAGACACAGGTGACAGGACAAAAAATGAATTGTGGGTTTCACCGTGCCTGCTTCCACTGAGCCATCAGTGAAGCTTTTTGTAAAGGTGATTGGAAGGTTTTATGGGTTACACAACAAATCAAGCTGATCCAGACTGTTCTGCATTGACATGATGATGAAACCTGTAAAAACCAATCTTTTAAAATTTCAGCCTACAGAGAGACAGTTACCTTACAGATTACACACTAGACTAGAGAGCAGCGTTAGCCTCTCATGAGCTCTCTGCCTCTGCCACTTAGACTAGTTTCAGATTACACTCCTGTGGATCCAGAGTGATATTAAATTTTAACCATTTGATTGAAATGTTGTCATATTTGCTTCTCCGAGTGCTTGTGTTCACAAGGCCAAACCTGGTTTGTGATGTCATAAGGACCCTGACCTTTGGCAAATATGTGCCGAATTTGAAGAAGCTCCATCAATTCATTTCTGAACTATCATGTCCTGGACAATGTGGACAGACACACATAGGCCATATGGACAACCCAAAAACAATATGCCCCCAGCTATTCAAAGCTTTCAATAGGACTTTAGGTGCATTAAGTGCTGAGAAGGCAGAACAGCACATAACACTCATGTGTTGCAGATTTAGTCCATGGAATTACATGAACAGAGCATCACTGGGTTCCCTCCCAGGAACTGCATCCAAAAGTGTCAGAGCTGTGACTCCCTGACACGTAAGAGTAAAAAATCTGCCCCACAGCTTACATGGTCTAATCCAAATATCTTGATTTGCTGGCTGCCCTACTTCTCCCCTGGCAGACTGACCTGGAAGGGAAAGCTTGACTTGGTCTTGAGGTTAACGCCCAGAGAGAAGTGATGGCTAGAAAGCTCTGAGCTTTTAAGAAAGGATGTGCTCAGGTCTGAAGCTTCTTTAAAGGTTACCAGAGCCCAACACAATGGTCCTGAAGCACTGCAGATTATATTCATGTGTTTCTAAATCATGTCTGACACGAGGACATTTATTACCAAGCCCTTAAGACGTGGTTTTCCCCAAGATATTGCAGACTATTTGTCTTTGTAAAGAGTGAAATCAGCATTTGACTACAGAGTACCTTAAACGATGTGGTTCACTTGCTTTAAAGGTGCTTTATTCAGTGGCTCAGCTGAATGCACAGATTATCTGGGTTCCGGCTGATTCTCTACAGTAATCACACAGGATAGAGAGCAGTGTGGGAGCCAGAGAAACAAGAGAAACAAGACTTTGGTGGAAAAGCACCACAGGCCCAGAAACTTTAAACTCGGGCCACATCAAGGGGCCGGTGCCAGAGCCGTAGACAAAGCTTCCCAGACCAAACTCGCTGACTTATAACCACACCAGGAGTTCAGGGAGGAGTTCGATAAGATGTCCAGACCCAACAGGCCTTCAGTGGCTTCCACAAGGTTTTTGTTTAAGCCAACGTGACAGGGGAACGATTTCCAGCTGTCTCGAGCTCACGAGAACCGGGGCCAATGAAACTCACCAAAGGGACTCTCGTTTTAAGGCTCCACAAGCCAAGTCGCTGCTCTCAGGCCCAGCTGTGTAGACACCGAGCGTGGAGACAGCCACAGCAGGGCAAACACGTGGAGGAGGTGAAAAGGAATGTGCACAAGAACATAAACACAAGCCAGTAGGAAGCCACATTAGCCAAGCATCTGCTTCCAGTTAGCCCAGAGGGGTGGGTGTTTGGCTCTGTACCTTTTCACGGCATCAGGTCATGTAACATCTTGGAGGAAAGATGACCTCTGTGAGAAAGAAGAAAAACTGTAATCGCTACACAGGCCCTGCTATTTAACCCAATCAACCAAATAAACACTAATGAGCACAGAGGTTTAATTTCTCCTGGCAGAACTGCGTCCTGATCCCAAAACAACAATCAAAAGACACAAAAAGGAAGCTGCAGTACAGGATACATCCACAGAGCCAACTTAGCATAGTTACTGTTGGTACTGCGGAAAATGTATCTGGTACCAGCCTGTTTGGCAAACAACGGTTTTCTTCCTGGTATCACTGTCAACTTAATAACAAAACAGCTGGCACTGCATGTGTACTTTAATAAATGTGTGTGTATGAACTCTGAGATATTATGCAAAAGAGAAGGCATTAACCTTTGTCAACAGATATTTCATGTTTTAATTAGATATGTCACTATCTTGTATTTGTCAGCTTGTGTGTGTGTGTGTGTGTGTGTGTGTGTTGTGTATTCTTGAACACCAGCCTGAATCTAATTTTCCCTGAGAGACTAATGAAGTCAATCTCATCTTATTTAGGTGGCGTTTCATTTGCTAACAAGGTAAGAATAAACACACAGGTGATGTATTCCTCTTCTCTGCCAGTCAAACATTCACTGTGTTTTTTGCAGCTGCCAAAAACTGGGCAGATGGTGGCCCACAGACTCATCAGTTTAGTTAAAGGAGTCATGACTCCCCAGACTGGCAGGGAGTCAGACGAATTACAGCAACAAGTTTACTTTAAATCACTGTAGGACGTGAGTTTTAGCCAAGTTTGGTATTTAATTGATGTTGTAAGATGAAGGTTTTACCTCAGACTTTCAAAACAGTAATACCAACAACGCGTCAGTGGGTGTTGACACTCACTACATTTATAGCTGTATCAAGTGGAGAAAAAGCCTTTGGGAAGTAACTATGTTAAACCACTGGGGCTGTAAATTCTACTGTTTCTCTTGTTATTTTTTATTTTTCCCTCATAATTTCCACCCTCGCCTCCTGCATAACCAATGAGAGGGACTTTCTGTCTTATTAAAAACAGAAACCCTCTGAAGTGTCTCAGCTTTGTGAAATGCACAACAAAAATACTTTCAAGCAAGCATTAAGATTAGAGGATGAGCAAGCTGCTGCAGCTTTATTCAGTGAGGGTAGCTGCCGCTGCGGCACCACTACACCTACGGAACAACTCACCTTGACTTTAACTGACATCTCCAATGTTAGACAATTGTCAAAGCAGGAGGAGGATGCTCAGGGTCACACACTCACAGAGCTTATATCCATTACCACTGACTGCTTGCCTTTACATAAGCAGTGGAGATCATGATGCAGAGGAGGATCAGTGGGTAAAAAAAGGAAACAACGATGTCAGTGTTAGCAATTAGCACCCTGTTGGGACCGACCTATACAAAGTATAAATATGCTAATGGTACTTTAGGGCGCTTCAGTGTTAAAGCATTGATGAGCATACAAAGTATCTTTAAAAACTCTGTGCAAGGTCTTGACCTAAATTTAAACAAAAGTTTAAGGCAACCTTCACCTCCTTAGTATGAGACTGTGATGTGTTTGTTACGGATAATTAGGCAGAAACTATGATGGATGTGGAAGCAGCGGGAGCATGAGACGCAGCAGTGACAGACTTTACTCATCCCATTAACATCAGTAATATCTGATTATATCAAAAAAAATACATAAACAAAACACTCACAGGTAATCAAAAAGCTGCAGTGCAAACCATCATCCCAACCATCATCACCACAAGAAGTTAAATTCACATCTCTATAGTGTAAGACATGTGTCTGACACAGAGCAGACTCCCCTCTGTTTCTACAAGTGTATCAATCCACACAAGCTACATGTAATCAATACCATGCCAGTGGAGACACAGTGAAAACATAACAACCAGACTCCCTTCAAGTGACTGTTTGTGTCTGTGTCAAAGCTCCAGAGCAGTATGGACATGGGTGGGTATGACTGATTGATAATCAATAACTGATTGTTAAGATTTTGTCAATCACATGAAAACTGGTCAATCCAACGTGCATATTGATTACTGGGTTGTATCGTGTAGTGTGTCTTGACACAATGCAATCGATTTCAGTTTGCAGCAGCAACCAACTGGGGGCACTATTTAAATATCCAATAAAGAAAACTGAGTACCCAGCTGAGGTAGACATGGCAGGTGAACATGAAGTGAAGAGAAGTTTGGTGTGTGGTCATTGTGAGCTAAGAACTAATGAAGTTCATCGTGAGCATTGTTGTGTATAACACAACAACCCCAGTGGTCCCTTTTGACAAAGTACACCCAACCCTGGTCAATGAATCCCCCTCCCCTGGCTTCACTAGAACTTTTAAGTTTCTTTAGTATTTTATGCCACAGGCACTTTTTTAATGGATCAATAATTGGTTGTTTATATTACCAATAACTGAGTAAGGTCAAACGGCCATCCACAGTGGCCACCAGGAGTTACCTTTTTGATGTGAACTCAGTTTCTTGTGACTTATCAGCTGACATGTACTCTGACAATAAGTCTGTCCCGGAATCAGTTCAGAGTAACACCTTCTGATGTATGAAGTGTGACAGTGTAAACATTATTACTGATGTGCTCATTTAGTTAGTTCTGTGGTTAAATCATTGTCAGACAAGCTTGCAACCTGTTGCTCCTGTATTATTATGTAACACGACGCAATGTAATTTCAGTTGAGTTGGCACAAGGTCTTATTACCTGATGACATGAATCATTGTCTTTAGGTGGCAGACTTGGCTGCTACCAATATATCTGCAATGAGATAATCCTGGCTGTAATCAGGAGCTGTGCTGGCAGAGGAGCCACTGGTGATGGCAGTAATGGAGGTCGGTGTCAGTGACTGAGTGGAAAAGTGATGCTGAAAACGCCTCTGGCATTTCATCTGCTGAGTCTGGGACAGGATTCGGGGCAGGTATCAAGGTAAATTTGGGGATCACAGTTCCCAGGCTTCAACCATACACAGAATGTTGCCACACAGTATTAGCGGAGAGAAGTGCTAATGCAGAGCCCTGTGGGAATTAATACCATGTCTCCAGGAAACCCGATCTCACCGACCTGCCGACTCTCCCAGCCTGATCTCTTAATTCCCCGGTTGGCACAAAACCATTCTTAAGGCTGGTGTTTTGCCTTTGAGAAAGACAAAGTGATTTGTATAAACATGAACATTTGTTTTCCTGTGTGACCTCGTTTAATTTGCAGTTTGTTAACTTTGCAGTCTGTCAGTTTTTATTCTCTGATACCTTAAGACTTTAATGATAAGAACCAATTTCTGTATGACTGATTAGAAGAAAAAAGACAGCAGGGAATAATCCTTGTACCCTTGTGAACCCCGTAGACCACACAACAGCAGCAGCAGTAGAATAACATAAGAATCAGACAATTACATTTTCAGCAGTGAAGCCGTGGCTGTTGCAGGGAGGTTTTAGCCAATCCTGCTGCACTACAAGTTTCCTCCAAGTGGAAAATCTGAGTTTTAATGTAAATTAGCAAAGGAAAAAATGTGCATACTTTTGTGCATGTGAATGTCGCTCTATCCATATTAGTCAAAGACTCTCTTTGTTATATCTTAAATGGCAGGCACTGGTTACTGGATCACTGAGTAGGGATGTGTCCAACAGCTTTCTTCCCTGGTGTCACTGTCTATTTTAACTGAATATTTCAGATCATATATTGCTCTGATTTCCATGTTCCTTTGACAGCAGCAGGTGCAAAAGTATTGTTCATTGGTCTTAATCAAATTACACACTTCTGTTAAACCCTTGAATGTAAACACAATGTTACTTATGCCAATTCATGAAGTGCTTCAGTGATCAGTACTCATTGTCTGAACAGCACTAGGCATTACTTAGAGGAATGTCATTTTTCAGTAACACATGTGTGGATTAACACTTTTCAGTAATTCAAATGAAGAGGGGAAATGCGACTTTAAAATTTTAAATTCAAGTCGTCTTATTTAAATTTGGTGTGTTCTTGCCAGAGAATATGGATACGGATACGAATTACTCTATTAACATTATTAAGATGCAACAATGCAATGACAATGACGAATTGATTACAGTTTGCAAGATGAAACTGAAACATTAATGTCAGTGCAGTAGAACTTGAACCTTCTCAGTGTACTCCTTCAGTCTAAGCACCAATCCAGCTTTTCGAGGGGTCAATCAATTTTTAAAGTTATTTTTTGAACTGAATTTCATTGACGCAATTCCCACAAACTGCATTGTTTGTCTAACACCAGATGCCACCCACCAAACTGAAGACACATCCTGCCTTTCTCCATGCAGACAATACTCTGAGCTTAGAGCTAATTAGTGTTTGTGGATGGTATTCCCTGGGAACATGTAATCCTGTTCTGCGTGCAAATCAATAGCAGCTTTTCTTTTCTAATACAGTGTCTCCTTTTGGCTACATTTTGCATAAAACTCAGTGCTGTGACCGTAGGCTGACACTAAATCCCCCCCTTATCACCAATTAAACAACAGTTCTGTTTCCAACAAGTATTATTATTATCAAGTCTGAGTAATATTTGAATACAATCATAAATGTCTCTGTAGCTGTGAGTCACAAAAACTCAAGGCCTGGCACCAGATCCTCATCAGATTCTTAATGTTGAGCATTTCTTGAATATATCAGCTCACACACTTTATCTTGCATCAGTGTTTCCGTCACATGCATTGGAATCCAAATTGATCCCAAAACCCATGCATGATAAATTGATCATTTTGATCAGCAGTGGCCATCTCACTGTAAAATTACTTATACCGCTACAATGTCATGAAAGTTTCAATTGTTACTCTGCAGGGGGATTTTGATTTAAAGTGGTGACACATGGCAACATTAGGGCTGAGGTAGGAGGGAGGTAGAAAAGAAAAAGAGAAAAGAGGAGAGAGAAAGGTAGATTTAACTCACTAACATTGTATAAGCTTTACAATCCACATAAACATTCACCATGTGCTCTCTTTGGATGATTATAGCCACTAATTATTATGATTAATTAAAATTCATTTGTTGTTTAATTCAATCATCCTGTCGGTGTTAAGACTACTTCAAAGGGAAGTATTTGAGAGGTTTGTTTTTATAGAAAAGAGTGTTTAATTGATGGATCTCCCAATACATTTTTGGCCATATGATATTGGCATCTGTAAACAGAGTTGGAGCCAACACTTTTATTCAGGCTTCATTTTGATTAAATAGCCTGTGTAACTGACTCAATGAAGCAGATCAGCCAGAAACTACTTCATCTGCTGATCCAAACACTGAAGGCTGAAGGTCATGGTTCAAAACATGAAGTTTATAAAATTCAATTGATATGATATTAAGGGTACTTCAGTTTGGGAGTCAGTTCACTCAAGGTTTGCAGTGGTGTAGTGCTGTTACAGAGGGAAGGATTTTCCCTCTCTAACTACCTCCAACGAGTTAGCACAGAATTAACATTCATTAGTGATAGCAGATATGACCTGCCGCCAGTGACATTTGTCCTTTTAACTGGCAAAAGTAACGCTCCGCACCAGCGAAGAATGAGAACCTGTTAACTGAAGGTCTTCAACTTCTGATTAGCTAAAGGTCTTTAGCATCAGAGCGACGTGAACCTGTGTATTTTACCTCCTCAGTGTCAGAGTTACACACTGATTTTCACTGGCTTATGCAGCAGGATGCTGAACTGTCAAGGCCAGCTGTCTGGAAGCGGAGAAGCTGCAACAACAGCAGAGACAACACAGCAGAGTAGTGTGATCACAAAATGTCCCAGTACCAATCCCTGAGAACTCCAGAGCAGAGTACAGACAAGCTATTGTTAGTTTATTTACTTGTGCTGAGACAGAGTCATTCAGGTATGACAAAGGATAAAAGGAGAGGAAAATTTAGAGCATTGTTAATGACTCCTCTAATTTGACACGAGGAAGAAATGAGTCAAACATCAGTGTAAAATTGTTCCATTAAATATCTAAGGAGGTAGCATCCCTTATCATCAGTTTCACTCAATGTAACACCCTGTAGCCTCAAGTCTCCTCATCAACCTGTGCATCAGTGCTGGTGAGGGCCGAGGGGTAGGAAATACTTCATCATGTCTTCACATCTCCTCCACTGCTTCATTACAGAACAACTACTGGAGGGCATCCTGGAAGTGAAGGCTGGCCTACAGTGAATCTCCACAAAACGTAAATTTATAAAGGAAATTTTAAAAATGAAGGAATAATTCCTCAGAGTGTCAGGGGAATGGTGTCAATACAGATTTCACTTCAGACATTAAGCATATGTTGTTATGTAGAACAACTTTAAGTGCATGCTTAAGTGAAGTACACGGACATCCCTCCAGCATGACTCTGGTGAGCAGCCACAGTCTCTCACTGACAGCTCTATGAAGTGAGACTCCTTTTCCCCACCTTGTTTATGTTCACTGAATTACACAAGACAGTGGGAATCCAATGCTCCCCAGGCCTCAGGTATTGAAGCCATCACTGCCACAGGAGGGCACACTGTGTGTCAGTTATAGGTGGACAGCAGGCATTAACCCTGAGGGTAGGGTCACAGTAAGAAGAGCCAGGGTTACTGAGTGTGTACCTGGAGTCTTCAATCAACTAAGCAGACACAGTCTAGCTGTCTGTCTCTTTGATCTTTTACTCGTGGCCGTAAAGCCTGTGCACACTACTACACAGCACCAGTCAAGCACCAGATTCAGCCAACTCAATGCCATTAGGCTCACGTGTGCCAGATGACAGTGCCTTCATTTAAAATACGACTTTTCCCCCCGTGACATTCCATCAGGGCGCCCTCCTGCCCTCTGAACATGAACAGACAAGGTAGTAAGACAGAGCACAGACATCCCGTCCATCATTTGCACAACAACAAAATCTGGCCATGAAAATTTCCATATGTGGAGAAAGTAAGACTTGAATGAAAAGGGGAAAAAATGCAGAGCAGGCAGAGGATTTACAGGGTTACAGTGTAGGTTACCTTTCTGGTATGTGGAGCTGAGGTTTTCAAATGACAGGTTTCAGAGTATTTCTGTCCCATGTATGATTTGACCAGACTTGCCTGTCCCGTGTGACACCACTAAACGATGCAGGAGGAATTTTTGAGGGAAGTAAACCTCCCGAATGTTAAGCCCTGATGTCAGCCGTCACCACTGGTCCTGTCTGATCTCTTATGTCAGAGAGGAGAAGTGGTGAGGGCTGTGATGGGGGCTGGTCCTGCACTGACAGAATTTCTCAGACTGCAGAAGTTTAAAGCTCTTTGGATGCACAGGTTCTTATTTGTGCACTATCATCAAAGAAAAAATCTCAATCCCCATGAAAATGAGCCAAGGAGTGTCTTCACAGATAAGACATTGTGCAACTGATGGTCTGGTCCCCACAAAGCGCCAATCTCAACATCATGGAGACAATCTGGGATCACACAAAGACAGGAGAAACCGAGACAGACTGAGTCCAGAGAACTGTGGCAACTTCCTCTAGATGCTTAATATCCTCCCTGCCAAGCACCTTGAAAACTCCACGAATAAAGAAAAACTATGCATGGCATGATTACCACATGAATCCTCGGATTAGTTTTACTGCCTACAGGTTTTTCGCAACACTGTATTTGCAGTTTTGGCACACAATCAGCAAATGCATTCCCCAGACATGCACACTGGATTTGTAGGATGCATTAGCATACAAACTATAAGAAAACAGAGAAAAACATCCAAGATCACGTCTTCAAATGTGTTATTTTGTGCGACTGGCAGTCAAAATCCCAAAAGCTATTCAGCTGACTATGACACAACCCAGAACCCAGAGGCAAGCAGGGAATCTTAATATCTGAGCGGCTGAAAACAACATTTTCAACAACCTTTCAATCAAAAAAATACTTGAATCATTGATCCATCATCCAACCTGTTCACTTACAACTGATGTGCGCTGACTAATCGATTAAGCTGTACATCAGTCAGCTCATAACAAACCATAAGAAAACACCAACAGGCTTCACAGCACACATGCAACAACTCCCCGTGCACCTTCTGTGCCGTTGCATGAAACGAAGGTTAAATAAGACGTGTATTCTGAGGGCAAACTGAGCAACCTAAAATATCCCGAGGCAAAGGGATGTGCACGGAGAGGGCAGTGTTTTGGGTTATTTTTAGCACGAGACGCCCGCATGCTCGTGGTTAAAACAGACGTATCTCACCGCACGACCCGAGGTTTTAATGTGGTGGGACTGTCTGGTGTTTGGCTTGTGCAGGTGACTAGGTATATTCACGAACTGACGATGGTTGGAAACAACCTGTGGCACGTACTTAGCGTCGGAACCGTGCAGGGGTCGGGGAAAGCGTGCGAGTCGTTGGGGTCGGATGCCTCGGAGGCAGAATTGTCATTTAGCGACAGTTTATTCACTATACAACATGAAACAAATGTAAATAAATTACACAACGCAGGCGAGGTGACAACGCTAGCATAAGGGATTTGTAGCCGGGTGTAGCAGCAGTTAGCAGCTGTTCGCTAAATCCCTCAGCAGTCATTCACTGTAACGGTTCATCATCTACTTACCCCGTTTGTGAACGTCAAATTAGTCCCCACACACAACTTCAGCCGGTGTCGTCTACCGGTGCTGCTTCATTATAGTGCTGTCGGTGCCGAAGAGGTGAGGTGACCGCCGAGGAGGCTGTTTGTAGTTGTTTTTTTATCTGTGTATGTAGACAGATATGTCCCCTCCGTGCCAGACTTTAACCGTTAGCTGTCCAACCGAACGAGGCTTCTTCTGTCAGTCACCGTGCCGAGCCGGCTGTCCGCTCCGCCGCCATCTTGGTTGTGATGGGGAATCCGCCGTCCCTCTCTCTCTCTCTCTCTCTCTCTCTCTCTCTCTCTCACTCTCACACACACACACACACACACACACACACACACACACACACACACACACACACACGCCTTATCCTCATCTCATATTCAGCACGATACAGTATCTTTCATATGATCTACCTCTTGGTGACCAGTGTTTGCAACATTACCTCATTCTTATCTCTTATTTTATACTTTTTTATTTGCTTTTCATACAATTTATCATTGAAACTGGCCAAATTGTCTAATGAAAAACATGCATAATTGCACAGTACAATTACAAAGTACAAGTACAAATAAACAATATATACACTTTTGATGATATATATATATATATATATATATATATATATATATATATATATAAAGTACTATTTGTACTGATTGCTATGCAAGCAAACTGGGTACAGGCCAAAGGGGCCAGGAGAGTGGACAGTGAGCATTAACATTATTTGATGAGAGGTCAATAAAATAAGTGCAAAGAGACTCAAAATGGTCATAAAGCGGCTCAAAACAGCCACAAACGGTCACATTAAGACCACAGATTGACACACAATGATGACAGAGAGACACAAAATGACCACAGAGATGCAAATTGACACAAAAAGACCAGGAAGAGTCACAAAACAATTTCGGAGAGATGCAAAACAACTAAAAGACAGACAAAATCACAAGGATTCAATATAGCCCCAAAACAGGACAATGACATTAGGTCTGTCAGTCATATACTGAATGGGTGGGGGCTTTTTACCTGCCCTCGGGGACACATTTTCTTCTGATCCATCTATTATAGATGGAAGTTGAAACTGATGTTAATTGGTGTGAAGTGTACAGAGGACTCAGAGCAAAGATTAAACACTCTACAACACTGTGACCTGGGTTGCCCTCTGTAAGAGGATGGATTATATGGGGACTGAAAAAAAGGAAAATATGTATGAAATATTTTTATACCTGACCTGGAGGGTCATGAATGAATGTCAAAGAGATCTTTACTGAGGAGAGAATTGCATTTTCATCCCCACGAAGCAGAAGTGTGGTTTTGGGCTGCATCCAAAAACTCCCACTCAAAAAAATGAGCTTTGTCACTTTTGAAGCCGTGTCACGAATCGAGATGCATTAATGCACTTTTTCTTGTCGGTTCTTTTATTCCTGCAAGATGGGTGTTTAATATATGAGGCCAGTGTTGCAATATCTTAAATAAGCTATATTGTTTCCATCAGTAGAGCAGATGAAACACATGCATTATGCAGAAAACTTGAGTGTTTATGGGTTCCCCAGAAATTGATTTTAATTTGTGATGTGACTTGATAATAGTTTATTTGTTCTTATTTGAATAATGACTTTTTAATCAGTGAGGTGATTTGATTATATCAAATTATACACCAAATAAATATCCATTATTCTTCCCAAGATACCACGCTAATTTTGCAAAGAATTGGGTGAAAAAAAACATTTGAAACATAAAAAGCGAGAAGATGAAATCCCATTTGAGAACCCAAACTCTGCGCTTGAAGACAGGAAAACATGAAAATGATGAAATGGCAAAGAAATATTGGACCCAACAGGGGCAAGGAGCAGAACATAAAATAAAAGTGGGCTATAAATCACAAGAAGCAATAGAAATTCCACTAATCATGATGGTGGTAATGATAATATCATACCGTAGGCAGAGTGGATGTGTTATCAGGGAGTTATTAAAGATGTTGTCTCAAACGTTTTCTCCAACAGATTTGAAACTGCTCACACTCATTCCTATCAAAGTCTAAAAGAATCAGGATCAGAATTTGCGCAGGTGTGTAACTGGGAGAAATAGACTCACCTACACATCTATGGTGCTGCATTGCAATAAAATGTTCAACCCAAGGTCAGAAGGGTTTATATGTTTATTATTGAATATTTATTATTCTGCTGTGCTCCTAATATTTGGTCCTTTAGCTCTACTTTGGTTCCTCATCAACACCTGAGGAAAACATGACATCCTTTAACTTTTGAATGCATTCACCAGCTACAGTCTAACTGTGATTGAGTTGGTGCTCATTCTCCCTCAGGATGACAGAATGTGTATGAATCAGTAAATCAGTAAATGGTCTGTGCATTAAGTAATGCCTGAACAATTCAGGCTACAGCAAAATGCTACCCACCCAAAGTAAATTAAGTTATATAAAATTAAAATAAAATGATTTATTTCATCACTGTGGAGCTTTAAATGTTCAGGCATAGAAACAAACCAGAAACTAAAGGCCTCTTTGTCCTCCAAAACATTCTGTGTTAGTGATGCCTTAGTTTTACTGATGTCATTTCAGTACAGACCAGAAAGTAAAACCACGAAGGTCTCTGTGCCCTCTGGCTGCTGTGTTTGTGGACTGAAAGGGAAATACCCAAGCAATCTGGAAAAGCACCTGAACTGCCCCCATGATGAATATTTTCAAAGAGCCTGAGGAGCCTGAATTACTGTGCTCTAATACAGCTGCTGCAGTAGAGTCAACACTTTTAGCATTGTGCATGGAATCAGGGAAGATGGACACAAGATGTGGTCAAAATGCAGTGTGCGCCCTGTCATGAGCTGGTCACAGAGGTCTCCTGGCTCAGCCCTGGTGCATGCATTGATTGTCAAATGAACAAGTGTGAATGGAAAATGCAAGCTGACACATCCTCCTGAACCTTCCAAGTCCTGATCAGCACTGAGTTACTTGGTTGATTGTAAGAGACACCTCACTCATTTTCAGGCTGAATAAGTCCACTTTCAATTTCACTTTGTGTTGGAGGGAGGAATATATGATGAAACAGGTTGAAACTGTTTGGCTGTGAGTAGGTGTGAGGTTTGTTCAGTGTCGGTGCGGGTGGAAAGCTGGTAAAGTATTCCTACACAGTCATGCAGACTCATAAATCCTTTGAATGTACATTTCCCCCTTTGTTCTCAGAAGGTAGATGTACCAAAATTTGGCAGATGGCTCCTCTGAACATTGGAAGTGTAAGTATTTTTCCCACTGATTATGCACATGCATAAAAAAGGAGCACAGCAGTTAAACTGGACAAAAAGTGTATGTGTGGAGTTTAGTTGGAGGCTGTTTTTGGAGGCGGATTGCCTACACAACATCTGATTCCTCCCTCCAGACTCTCACTGGCTGAAATACACATTTGAAGTTGTTTTGCTTTGTTTTGCACAGACAGAAAAAAAAAAAAATCTTGGTGACTTCAAAGCAGCTGGCTGCAGTTTTAGGCAGTTAAGACAGCATAATGATAATGTTTCTAGACTGACTCACAAACATGTCTGACTTATTGAATCATGTAGAAATTTGAAGCTTTTCTTGATGTGTGTACTTAACTAAATCTGTGCATGTTGTTTCAACCTTCCAGACTCCAGATTGAGAAAAGTGAAAGTTTAAAATGTCAGAGCTTTCGAGGCTACATTTTTATAAAAGATTCATTAGTCATTACATATTAAAAATATCTTTTTTATCATCACTAACTGGTTTTAGTTTGAGAAGTTGGTGGTTTTAATACGTTTTGAATAAGGTGACTTAATACTTAAACTATGAGCATGATATACATACCTCTAATATGAAAAATGCATGTGTCAGATTTAATATCAAAACCTCTGTTCCCTCGGAAACATAAATCAAAATGACCTTTTATCCCATTAATAATATCACACATTACATGAGTGAATGTTTGACAGTAATTTCTTTCTGTGCTGCTGCTGCTGCTGCTGCTGCTGCACTAGTAATTTAATACATGAACACATTTTATCTTCCAACTATATATTGTATTAACATTAGATGACACATTTAAGCAGATCTCATCAAATGTCTTAACTCTGTCAGCATGTATTAACATTGTCTCTCAGCCAGATTCACCATCACCACCTTGGTCATGTCTCACTGCTGTCACCTGCTGTCTGTTGGTGCCAAACACAGTCCCTCCATTAAACTGCATATGCTCAGCACTGACCGGCTGATGTGAAGTAAGTGCAGTCCATTGTTGATAACTTTGAAGAGACAAAAGTTGCTTTTGTCAAACTTCCACATGTATACGTCTCAGAAAATGTTCCTGCTTCCCAGAATGCACCAGCAGCTGTTTTCTGAGCAGACTGTAGCAATTTCACTGAGGAATAAGACAACTTACAATATCAATAAAAAGTTACCATTATGGGCAGTTCCTCCTTAGTTTAGATTTCTAAAATTTAGATTGTAAGTTTAAAAGCATCCACCTGCAGGGGACAGTAATCATCATGTCTGCTCCGGTAGCTTTATAGTTTAAACCTGCTGATGATAGCTGGTGTGCAGATAACAGATGGGAGACAACTGCCTACTGCTGCAATACAACATAGATAATGGTTTTAGTGGTGATTAGCAGCATGTGGCCTCTGCTTATGGACATGCTGATGGCTGCTCACTGGCACAGCAGTGTGTCAGGTGTCCATCCTCATGGACCTGGAAAAAGTATCACAGTCAGAGTGTATGCAGGTCTTTATTATATGCAAATACCACAATATAGCCTACTACACCTTTCAAATAAGTCTGCAAAAGCATTCAACACATCCATCATTCAGAAGAAATCATGTAATATGATGAATAATTGATGCTGGAGAAAACTCCAGTCATTTTGCTGGTGTACACTTTGTCAGATCATTAGGATGCATTCACAGGTTTTTATAGTTTGATGCAGGTTTAAGCCACCCTTTTAGTTTTCACTATGAGATCAGTCAGTGATTAATAAATAATTTAAAGTTCTTTGTTGGCCACAAAACACAGCTTCTGCACTGTCTGGTTGAGATAAATCACTTTCTCTTGTCTTTATCCTCCTCATGTCGCACACTTTTTTTTCATCAAACCAAGAAAGAACCTGTAATCATTGTGGAGACTTTTTTTTCCATCTCTTATTACCATTGATGGCTGCAGAGGAAATTGTACTATAATGGCATGATTACTTTCCAAACACCAAAGAGGAGGATTGTTCATCTATCTATCTATCTATCTATCTATCTATCTATCTATCTATCTATCTATCTATCTACATGAATCTATAATGTGTATGGATATTTGTATTTTCACACATAATAAATGATGGATTCAGTGTTTATGAATCAAGTCAATTAAAAAGCACAGAAGAGGTCAGGGGTTCATAAAATCATTCCTAAAGTGTCAGTAAATGATCAACCAACTAGATACAGATGTAGATTTGTACTAATTTACTGACATGTGTGAGTGTGTTAGTGTGTGTCAAAGCTGTCAACTGGTCAAACCCAGTCAACATCCATACTGTGTTTCGTGGCTCTTTATGTTAATGTGTTTGTGTCACTGGGGCCTATGCTTCCGCTGTAAGACAAGCTGTGAGCACAAATACAGAGTTACTGGAATTTCTCCTCTCTGCTATTGATTTTCAGTGGAGTTTGCAAATGTTTACATGACAGTGAGAGAGAGAGGCATACAAGCTTTTTTTTTTTTTTTTCAAATGATCCCCTCCCCTTCTCCCCCCTCCATGCATTAGAGGTCAGCAGACAGGCAGGATGTGAGCCGGCCGATAAGCTGCAGGGAGACAGAGAGGTTGTCTGTGATTCTGCGGTGGTCGGTCTGTCACCGTCTAATAACCTGCGTGGAGGAAAAACTGCTGGACCTGTTGTCGGACACTTTTTCAGCAGTTGTCAAGTTCACAGCGGTGCAACCCTAATCACTTTGTATTCTATCATTAATGGGTGTAGAAGGAAGTGATGTCATGCTTTAAGTATAGGAGCTCCCAAAAGCAAACAACTAAATCCACAGTTAATCAATACTCAGCCTGTGGTTTACAACATGACAGCAAAGCACACGGCAGCTCTTTTGTTTTGTATCTTCTAATGGTAGCTGGATGATGTATGATCATGGAAGATCTGATCATTCAAGTCTAACAGAACTGATGGTCAGCGTGACGGCTGCTGAATCTTGTATCAGGTATGTGTGTTTGTGCAGTGTGTTAATTGCACTTATTTATAGTTCACAATGGCTGTAGCAATTAAGACAGGTGCAGGTGATCTGTTGGAGAAAGATGCTGGCCGGCATCATCTGTTGTTTATGACCGTATGTGACTAAATTTAACTGTAACAATGATAGTCTCCCCCTCTCCCCCGTCTAACCCTTACCAAAACACTTTTCTCTAATCCAAGTTATAGTGTCTGAACATAACCAAACTGTGCTCCACCTCATTTACCTCATGTTTATCATTGTAACCACAGCAACAGAGGTCTGAACTGAAGGATTGGTTGAGAGATATCAGAAGCAATACCGTCATCCTAAAATGTGCAATGAAACAGGTCATGTTTTATTAAGCTTTTCAGGCTGTTAGCCTGTTAGCCTCATAACTATATGCAACTATGTGACTGCATTCATTATTCATCACTGCTGTATTTATTCATTTATTACTCATCTGCTGTATATATATCTATTATTTACTGATACATGATCTTGAATGGATTTGTCATTGTCTGACTCATCTTGACTGTACCTGAATTCATATTTTTAGTATACTTCACTGCCTTCTGACTGATGTCGTCTTTGCAGTTGGTTGCTTCTTTCTGTCTTGACGTGCTCTGTCTGCCTAGGAATTATCCTGCAGGAGCAAATTAAGTTTTTTGAATTGAAATGAAATGCATTTAATTCATATATTTGCATAGATGTTCAAAGCAAGGACACAGAGCACTTTTATCTTGAGTGCCTTACATGAGGCCATCACGAACTGTACTTCAGAGTGTTAGACGATAATGTGCTGTAGCAGGAAATACTGGGATGAAGCTGTCTATATTACAATTCTTGTTGCAGGAGAGGAAGGAAGTAAAAACATAAGCTCATTCCGATCTAAGTGCACTCAGCTACTTGGAAGTACAGAAGTACAGCCATCATCTGTTGCATCTAATTCAGACTTATTCAACTTTGAGGGCCAAAATAGGAAAAATCTGTTTCAGTATCTGAAATCACAACCAACACCACTGTAGCCTGAACAGCTGCATTATGTTTCCTAACTACCCTTTACCTCTGACCTTTAACCCTCCTTGGAGGGATGACAGGAAAACATACTTCCTTCCTAGGATCAATAGAGTCAAATTATTACTGTTCTTGAAAACACCATAACCGTACTGCACACATCCAAATTAAAGGACTCACACAGAAGAAGGTGGCAGATCCTTTCTGTTCTACTTGTTTTCTCTACATCATCTGCCCAGGATCTGCTCATTTCAACAGAGACATGTTCTGATGTTTCTGGCTGCATATCAGATGTTATGTCAGTATCCAAATCTGTCATCCAGCTATGGTTAGAGCAGGCCAATTTCAGTGGATCCCATCTAGTATAAATTATTTAGGGCTCAAATTGTTACCGCTATTGTACATATAATACACACTAATGGGACTCCCCCTTCACAGAAACAAAGCACAATCCACAGAACTGCACAGCATTCAGTGCAGATTGGATTAACACCATTAAATTGGTGCTTGCCCCACAGTTTAACCACCCTGAGACAACAATAAAACTATATTATAAATGGGAACGAGCCAAGGACTAATTTAAAACAACTTTACACAACAAGGTTTTTTCCAGCACATGCAGAGCTGTTAGGTCTGTTGACATCAGCTTTCTCTCAAAATAAGGTTTTTGTTTTCCCCTTTTTGTTTAATCTTCTGTTTTTCCAAAGTTTCCAAAGAAAATTTGAATTGAAGTAAAATACTGTTATACACATGATAGTCACTGAGGAAAGAGCTGGAACAACTTTATAGAAAATAAAGATTTTGTAATAGTGATGTTTTTTCGAAGCTTCTGGTATAAAGAGACTAAACCTGAATGTAATAAAGACAGATAGACACTAAGGACCATTTCTCTCAACATTCAGGAAATGAAATAATATATATGCGCATATAAGAAATATGAAGTGAGAGTGGTGCTAATGAGTTACAAGCAGATTCCTGCTTCCTTGTGTGCTTGTGATTCAGTGACATCCAGCACTAATAAGAGGTAATTATGTTATCTTGTTGTTGTCTCATCCTCTTCATCCTCTTAATATTGATTCAGATGCACTGCTGTGATGTCCTGTCATCTACATGATGAGCAGATGGACCGTGAGGCAGTGTTGACTCACTTCCTGCTGTCTCACCCAAAGAAACAAACAACAAAAAAAAGCGAGTGATAGAAAAAAGAAGATGCTGTTGCTTCCATTCTCAGTTTATCATGTTGCTGTGAGAAATAGCACAACAAGGCCAGGATGATACAGCGCTATGATCTGTGTGCTTCCTTCCATCTGTGGGTGCAGAAACAGTTTTCACAAGAAAAATACATGTGGACAACATATGTTTTTGGTCCAAATAGGAATTGATAGCGCTGGCGTGTCAAAATTCCCCGTTTGTTTGTTATGATACCTACATTTGTGCTTTTTGAAACGTAAACAACAACGAAAAAAATGGCACTGTGAACACTGTCAGATATGCACAAACAAGCAGAGGGTGGTGGCACACTGCTGCAGATGGATGATTGCATGGAATAATATGGAGAAAGAAATGTAGCAATGTACGTGCAAAAGTTGAGGAAGAAGAAGATGATGTAAATGTGGATGCAAATATTGCAAGAATAGAGAATATATTGAGAACAGAATGATCTTCTAACACAAACAGTGGTCCAGTGAAAATCTGATTGAACTGGGACCAGTTAGACTGGCATTTCCCAGTCTAAGGTGTCCAGATGTGGCGTTTCCTCATAAACAAAGATTCTTTTTACTTTCAACTATGTGTAAAGAACTGACAAACTGAATTATATCAACTTGTGTTGTTTACATCCATGGTCAACAGCTTGCAGTTTTCTCTCTTGTCTTGGCCTGTGCATTGCTCTGTTTCTTTGTGAATTCTCTCACTGCTGCTTTTAAGGCTCAGTCTCTGAATGCAGGCTGATGTGTTTATTTCTCTGTGGACTGACGCTTTGATACTTTCACAGTATTATAGAACTCAGAGCTGATTCATAATCAACCTCAATTCATACAATATTTACAATTTACAAACTAATTGGGCAGATCATTCATGTCTCAGACATGTTTGTGGCTTTGATGTTTCAGAAAACCTCTTTGTATTAAAAACATATCTCAGAAACTTTCCACTAGACTGTGTTTGAGAAAGACTCAGCATGAGCAATCCGTTTCTATTTTTGCACACAACACCTTTGACGCACCTGTCTGAATAACTAAAGCAAAGCTCAAAACATAGCCAGCACCAGTGCATCTCTCCTCTCTGCCACTTTAGGAAAAAGTAAACTGGGATGCACTTAAAAATATCCATATACCAGCGTGAGTGTGTATGTGTGTGTGTGTATGTGTGTCTATGTGCTGAATCCAGTGACCAGCCTGGCTTGGGTTACGCTCTCTCTAACATGACAAAGAGGAGAAGCTGCTCTGGATGCACCTTGGTTGCGGGAAGCAGAGCGGCTGCAGGCATAAATAAATCTCCCCTGAGGAAAGTTGATACAGAAGCTCACATGTCTGTTGCAGATGAATATCCAGCATCTTAATGGCTACAAAACACTGCATATATGATACACACAAACAAGTCTCCTTTCCATATGTGGGAGATGCTCCTCAAGAAGTAAAAGCTGGACCACAGTAGATGTACAAGGAGTAATGACGTGTGTTCATTTCAAAAGATTCACATGTCATGTGGCGCCTGCTCTACCCACTGCGCCACACGGCACCCGGCAGATGCAGAGGCTACAGTCCTTCTGCAGTAGGCCCTGGTCCGAATCCCGCATTGGCAGCCCTTTACTGCATGTCATTCCCCCTCTCTCTGCCTCCCATTTCCTGTCTCTCTCAACTATACTGTCAAATAAAGACAAAAAGCCCAAAATATAAAAAGACTCACAGATCAACTTTCACTGAAAAGAGAAAATCCAAGTCAAAGTATTGGTGGAGAAGAAGCCTGGAGTTTTGAATGTAGCATTTCATTCATGAAAAAGGTAAAGATGAATGAATCATTTCAAAAAAAAAAAAAAAAAAAAAAAAACTCACAGGAGAAAATGATTTACAGTTGTGGAAAACTACCTTCAATTGATGATAATAACATGTATTTATTAAGATTAAAAAATGACATTTTTAAGTCAACGTCCACTTTGCTTTGAGACAAATGACTGTGGCTGCTGTGCGGACATCACATTTCAAGTGAGATGTAATGAGAGCCGGTCGGTGTCTGAGGAGAGAGGGGCAGCGCTGCTGTTGGTCAGAGGAGTCTTCTGATACAGATCAATGAAAACTACTGAGACCAGTGGAGCCAGAGACTCCCTGCTGATTCAATTTACCATCTCTGTAATTCACATGATCGTTCTGCCTCTCAGCCGACACACATGCACACATGCATACACGTCACAGCAGTGGTGGGATGTGTCAAGGACAAATGCATGAAATGGTTAAGAGAGGTGATGTTTATACACCACATTAAGGTCTAAACAGAGAAGAAATACAAGTCAAACTGACACATTAATAAATGGAACAGCTGTGTGTTTCTGTTCTGTGTTTGCTCCATCACCCCCAGTGAAGTGGTCAGCATCCTGTCTGAAGATGAGATGTGTGATCTGTTCAAACGTCTCCTTCATTTCCTGTGTGTGATGCTTTGTAAATGTCTGTGACTGGCTGATGGACATAAACCTGTGTTATTGATAGTTTCTGGTGACAAGTGCAACAGGCTGTAAACAAAACACTGACATGTTTCACCTTATCAGTATGACATGGTGTTGGAAAACAGGTTGTTATTATCACACAAAGCAGACGTGGGACATTATTACAATGGCGGCTTTCAGTAGCACCCCCTTGGAATTTTCAAAACCCCCTCCCCATGAGGGTTTTTTTTTTTTTTTTTAGGAGCAGGCGGATGAAAAATGGTATAGGCATACAGAACATGTCCAGACGCACAAATAAGTTTGTGGCAGCCATGGTCTAAACTTAGCAAACAGGAACTTGGCCATTTTGATTTGATGGGTCGATTTTGGTGTTGTTTTTCTGTATTGCCTTACAGAGAATTCAGCTTGTAATGATACAGCAAACTGAACAGAACTGAAAAACTCATCCTAATCTCAAGGAAAGACAAAAAAAACCAAATGATATTGGAGGGGACTGTACTGGTGTGGGGCAAACTAAAGAAGTTCTCTGTACACCTTAAACTTTGAGTGTGTCACTTGCTGTCATAAATATATATATATATATTTAATCACCCACTCTCTCTTTCTGTGTTAGTGTTTTTTCCCCTCAATATTCTGTCAGAAGTATACAGAAACATACTTCCTGCAGTACAGTACAGCCTTGGTACAGACAGAGAGTTTGTCAGTCACTGCATTAAATTTCAAGGCTTCATTCACTTACATCGCAGCAGGGAATTTGGAAAGTAAAAGTTTTCTATGATTTTCAGTTTCTCACGTGCCATTGTACCATCTGAGGATATTCACAGGGCCTATAAACTCTAAACTACTACTACAACAATAAGGATGTGCCAAAACTTTGTACCATGTCACAGATTTCAGTCCATATGAGCATCTGAAGCTGAGTGCAAAGGAACTTCCTCTGAGGCTGTAACACACACATTTTGTAGTTTGACTCCTCCAGCCTACATAAAAGTCAATGAAAACTGTAATAGCCTTCATATAAAAATACAAGCAGAGGAGAGTCTCCGTTCATTCAGAGCAGCATCAATTATTCATAAACGCTCCTGTCGGCTGCTCTGCTCCGGGGATCGATGCCTCTGTAATGTGGACTGATATGAGCCCCTGGTCGGGTCCTGGTTGCAGCAGGTTAATGGGCCGACTGGATTTCACCCACTGCAAGAGGCACTTCCTGCACAAAAACTCTGCACCACACCCTGTCGACACACTGGTACTGCAGATATGGGCAAAACCTCAAACGTGTTGAGACAGCAGAGAAATATGGACATAACACCTTTACGGTCCACAGGACCCAGAAGGAAAGTGAGAGGAACTCTCACTGCTCCTCATCATCTGAGTCCATCACAGCCAGACAGTGGAAACTTTTAGTGGGAGGTGGGACATGCAACCAGCAGCCAGAACAGCTCAAAGACCGAAACTATATCCTGTCAAATGTGCACAAGCATTTAAAGTGTACTGAATTAACTCACAAATGTGAAATATTTGTATTTTAGTTTATTAGCCATCAAGACAAACCCCAGAACATTTGGTGAGTGTAATAGTGTCTGACACATTTTCCTGACAGAGATCATCCTCAGTTCAAACCAGTCTCCAGCCAGATTCATCACTTTAGCATCTCCTGGAAATCCTCCCTCTGTCGTCTATGCAACTCGTACTTGTTTATGTTGTGAAATTGATGAGGACGTTCTTGGAATTTGTTCATGTGTCCTCTTAAGTTGCAGTAGATTGAGCTCTCTTGGCCACCATAGTTTTCACTCTCATTGCCAAAGGAGGCAAGTCTTTCCATGCTCATGTTAAATCTGAGTTTATGGTGTGGAGAGAGGAGCAGCATGTTGTGACATGACTCACAACATACAGACTTCACTTCACAGTGAGCTGGGAGACATCTTTTGTCCACCAGTGAAATATCTAAATTTTAAGAAGCATTTTAAAGAGCCTCTGGAATTTGAACTAAAAATCCCTGGAATTGGAGTTTGACTGAGTTTTGTATCCATGTAAGAAAACACAGTGCTGGTTTAACTCTGTGTACCCCAACACTGATCACAAGCAGAACAGCAATATAGATTATATGGCATTTTACCCATGTGTAATGTGAAACACTAAGACTCACCCATTTACTCTGCAAGTACGACGAGTACTTTTCTGAGTAAAGTTTGTAGTTGTTCTTTTTTCTCTGAATCAGTGTGATAAAGTTACAAAAGTGCTGAAAACAAAGAAGCAGTTTTATAAGTCAAATCACTGCTTTTCATGTGACATTTTGACAAAACTCTGATAAAGCTATAGTGGTTAATTAAATCCTTCAGCCAAACTTCAGTCAGTTTCGTTTCAGTTTCTTCTACTTTGTCGATTTTGCAGTTTGCAGTCAGATAAATTGATTTGGTTGTTTGCCAGAACATGTGGCATTACCATCCTGCTGGGCTGCGTGATAATGTGGAGGCATTAAATATTCAGTTAAGAGGAAGTTGAGTGTCACTACATTATCTGAGATGTCAGACACATATTGATGACTATGCGTTATCTGCTGCACACACACACACACACACACACACACATTAAAACCACTGGGAGTAATATTATTTGTCTGATAGATGCAGTCTATTTGTTTCATGAATTATAGATTTTCCAAAATGTCATCCAGAGCGAGTAGCTCGTCCCGACCCACACACTGTGTATGACATCACCTTGACAGATGAGTCCTTTTAACAGCACTTGCTGGAAGTTTTAACTGGGAAACTCAAAGGTTCCTCAATCAATACGTGAAGCTTTTTAAGTTTGTGCAGTTGTTTCCTCTACTGGGCTGAATATGTAATTAGGCAGAGTTGTCGGCACTGGAGCAGGCAACATTCAAGTCTTCACAGGCTACTTGTACACACGAGAAATAATCTGTTTGCAGTTTGGCATCCTCCACAGACAGACTTAAACTGATTTAAAGCTCTGCGTAAAATGTGTTTTGATGCTTTAAGTTAAGCTATGGGACAGTAATGAAATTAAATGAACGCAGAAATAAAATTACATTCAGAAATAATTCACTTTGTGAATGAAAAAGCACTCTCCGGCTGCTCTGCTTATCTGTTATCTTCTTCTTTTTCCAGGAGATTTGATTCGTCAATGAATGTGTAAAGGAGATGTGGGAGAGAGAAGAGGAGGACGTCTCGCTTTCATTAACCTGAGACCACCCTCCCCTTACACCCCACCCACCCCACACAATATTCTCCCGGCTCGACCCCTCTCCACCTCCTCTCATTCATTCAGACCCGGCCCTGGTGGAGAGGAAGCTGCTGCCCCCTCGGGGATTTGGCACCATAATTATATAGGAAGCAGAATAGTCTGCTGTCTGTTAGAACTGAAGAGGCTGCAGGGCTGCTCACACGTGTCGGCTATTGTGCAGTGAACGGCTGCTCATAACGCGGATGTGGAGTCTTTCTGATACTGTTTGTAAGGTAAGATAATCTTTTGTGTTAATCTTCAGAGAGTTGATAGCAACAGAGTGATCATAGCAGCCTGTGATGTTAAACCTCCTGCTGCTCACAATCTGTCCACTTAGATTAGATTGTTATTGTCGAGGAGATTTTCTGGGGAGATTTGCAAACTGCCTCCAAGTGCAAATATGACAGTAACAGAGCTGAGAGATTTGGGAGCAGCTGAACAGAACTTTTCCCTTTAACCATCTTTGAACAGTGGAGCACTAAACATCCATTGCCTGCGTAGGTTTTGATTCAGTTTCTGTGGTTACATGGAAATGGATCCATTTTTGCCTGCAGGCTGTTTCTGAACTCTCCAGTCTTAATCTGATTTAT
This sequence comes from Caranx ignobilis, assembly GCA_021432705.1. Taxonomy (NCBI): domain Eukaryota; kingdom Metazoa; phylum Chordata; class Actinopteri; order Carangiformes; family Carangidae; genus Caranx; species Caranx ignobilis. Next base: position 30,971,515 of record MU270012.1, read on the forward strand.
TGCCTCTGGAGACAATCAGAAAAAAGTCTGTAGGACTCCACATCCGCCTTTTATTCTTGTACCAAATGATCAGATAGCAGCCTCATATGCACGCATTAAAGAAAGTTCCAGCAAGGTCGTGGTGTCATGAGCTATATGAGCCATGAAAACCACGATAAAGAATCCAGTGTTACTATAAAAGAAACACCTCAAACAGGATCTTTTATGGCATAATTATGGTCCACGCAAAAAGGAAAAAAGTTCATCCAATCTCGTATTCATACTGTGCCATGAATGTGTCACTGATATGGGCTTGGTGCTATAATTTACTGTGGCATCTGTTTTCACAGAGCAAGAAGAGGAAGCAGCTATGTCAGAGAAGAAGCCACGAGCCTCAGACACACGTCCCAAATGTGGCTTCCGCAGTTGGAGTGCAGACAGTTACATTTGGCGGGGGAAGAAACGCTCCCGAAGCTCTCGCAGTGGGTTGAGTCCTGGAGGTTTGGAGGCGGAGGGGACAGAGGAGCTTGGTGTGCGGTCAACATCCTGTCCGAGGCGGCGCAGAGAGAGAAAGTGTAGCTGCAGCGCTCTCGGGGATACACTGACGTCTGCAGACATTGATGGAGTGTGTCGGAAGGCCTTGTCCCGGCGCTCTCTGAGGCAGAAGTTTCAGGATGCTGTGGGCCAGTGTTTTCCTCTGCGCTCTCATCACCACCACCACCACCATCATCATCATCACCATCCACCGGGCTCCTCTCGACCCTTCTCAGTACTCTTCTGGTCCAAACGCAAGATCCATGTCTCAGAGCTCATGCAGGACAAGTGTCCCTTCTCACCCAAATCTGAACTGGCCCGATGTTGGCACCTTATAAAAAGTCACGCCACACAGCCAGGTGCTCTCAAGGACATGGAGGCTCCTCTTAAACCCAATGCCTCATCTTCCTCTACCTCCCCACCACAGACTCCCCTCTCCTGGGAGGACATCTGCTGCTCTCCTGGGCCTGGAAGCACCAGTCTGGAGGACTGGGACCCTTCTTGTCCACATGGAGGAGCAGAGGGCAGCTGTGGCAACACTGACTACATCCTGGTCCCAGATCTCCTCCAGATCAACAACAGCCCCTGTTACTGGGGTGTGCTGAACCGCTTTGAGGCTGAGGAGCTACTGGAGGGCCAGCCAGAGGGAACCTTCCTGCTGCGAGACTCTGCCCAGGACGAGTTCCTCTTCTCAGTCAGCTTTCGTCGCTACAGCCGCTCCCTGCATGCACGCATTGAGCAGAATGGCAAACGTTTCAGCTTTGATGTGCGTGACCCGTGTATGTACCGGGATCCCAGTGTGACAGGACTACTGAGACACTACAGCGATCCAGCCACCTGCCTATTCTTTGAGCCCCTCCTTTCCCGGCCACTACTAAGGACCTTCCCTTTCTCTCTCCAGCACTTGTGCAGGGCTGTGATTTGCAGCAGCACTACATACCAGGGCATCAGCAGCCTACCACTGCCACCTCAGCTCAGGGACTACCTCCGACAGTACCACATTAAGTGTGAGGGGGCCTGTGCTGTGTGACAGACAAAGCAGTCAGGACAAGCGAAGGCTAAGAGACAAGACTACTGATGTTGAAGACTTGTGGTTGCAAATCTTTGAGGACTAAAAGGTGCAGAGCTTTTTAAAGGGTGTTTCCTAATCACTGCATCAAGAGTTAGAGAGTTAAAGAGTTAGTTACAGTAAAACCTGCAAAGGGTCATCAGCCTTCTCCGGTGGTCTGAATCCATCGTGTAGCAACATGTGAAGATACATCTCATCTTCTACAACAGCCCTCAGCACCATGGATGGTTTGAACCTTGGATATAGTTTTTTTTTTTTTTTATGCAAACACACCACAGAACATTTGCCTTAATGCCCTACATGGAGTAGGGATGCTCAAATACCATCTAGACATTAAACTTTTTGTGGACTATTGACTCTAATGTCTGAGCACTTTCGCTTTGACTAGTATCCTTAGTGGATGAACTGCACCTTGTACGACAACCTGGCTGAGACCAAACTGTCTTTCACATACCTTAGTATCAGACAATGTGATGTATTGCTATGGCCATATCCTCTACACAACCAGTGCTACAGAGGTGCAGAGACTCAAGCTGTATCTAGTAATATCCAGACATTATCCTCTTCATTATCGTTCCAAATAAACAAACTAGCTCACACTAGCTCAGCCTTCCTAACATGACTGTATAGGTGAAAGTCTGTTGTTGTCTAACTAATCCATCCATCCATCCATCCATCCATCCATCCATCCAAGTCTACAAAATTACAAACCATAGCTCTCTAAAGAGACTTTGTGTTGATACAGGTGAGAAAAGAAAGATGAAAGAAAAAGAGACATTGTCCCAAATGTCCCCTCTTTGCACTTTCCTGTGCACAGGCTCCTCGAAACAAATGTGTCTCACGAGAAGGACTTGAGCTGCTTTCTTCTCTGCAGCCACAAGATGGCACCCCAACTGCACCAATAAAAGGTTTATTTCACTCACCTGTCTGACACACAGCTTAGCTGTTTGTTTTACAGCTCAATCTTGGCTGAAACTTTCTCTGTAAACCGTTATTGTAAGAGCAGCTGTGCCTCTGTGCTTTCATAAGTATAGTTATTGAAAGACTTTTAACATGGTGAGGTGGAGAAGAGTACTTTAAAGGACCAAAGCACTATCCTCTAAGTGTCTGAATCACTGTGACGCCCCTATGAAGCATATATTGTATTCAACTCAACCAATAAATACCATTTACACTGCCTGTGTAGTGCGGCTGTTTCTCAGGTGTTTTGTCATCTTTGGGTCGATTTAATGACACATGTCATGCTTGTCCGCGCCTGTTCGTGCTGCAGCCGTGGGCTGTGTCACAGCCAGACAGGCTAATGGTATGGAAAATCCTGCTTTTGAAGAATATAACAGAAAACAATTCAATGCGCTCTGTGCAAAGGACACCTCTAAATGCCAGCGCTTCAGCCAAGCAAATTGAGAGATAAGGACATGAAAAAGACCATTTTCCCTCGTAAGTGGAGTGGAAGATTCAGATTTTTCAGTTGATTCATGTGCCACTCAGTCTCTCTCTCTCTCTCTCTCTCTCTCTCTCTCTCACTCTCTCACTCTCCCTCTTTCTCTCTCTCTCTCTCTCTCTCTCTCTCTCTCTCTCCAACTAGCTGTGTGAAAAAAATATCTGCCCTGATGTGCATGTACAAAACCAAAACACTGCATGAAATATTCATCAGAAGGCCATTAAAATATCGGTGTTTTATATGCTGTGGAGTAAACTGCCTGATCTGTCGAGTTCTTTGCTCCATTTTATTTCGTTATTTTTCTTCCATTTTGGGAAGTTAGTTTGGTTTTACAGAGAGAAACACAATGATAGTTCTGTACTCTTAGCCTAATGTAAAGATAGACAGGTGAACAGCTTGAGACTAGGCCCTAATATTCCAGCACCCAACCCTCACAACTAAGAGCTGTCCACTTAATGGCTCAATAGATGGAAGACATTTTCACATGTCGCAGGAAAAGCAGGAAACAGCAATAATAACGGCTGGATACCATTTAGCTGCTTCAGGTTCAGGGTCCTGGAGTTGTGGATTATGTGGTCACTAGAACAAAGCTGTTATTAATGTTAGAAACAACTCTGCAGTTGTGACAGGTCAGATGAGAAGACACTCAATTTGTGTTTCTTTAAAAATGCTGTGAGAAGTACTTTAACTATTAAATATAACCATTAGTTATAGATTATTGATTATTGATTATACATATCACATGATATTCTGCAGCAGGGGGCAGAATATCAGATCAGTGACCAGGGATTTCACCCAAAATTATACAATTTACCACAAATACAGTAACTTTGACCCAGAGGGAACTCGTTTTACAAGTGTTACATCCCCGGTAATTAGCCCTTACCAAGGCTTATTACTGGACCAGCTCTCCATTTAAAGGGTAAATTCTCTAGTTCTAACAGGTATCAACCTGAGTAGAAATTCTAAAGTGTTTAAGCTGGTGATGAGGAAACTCGCCTAGCTCCTCACTGCCTTCATCTGGACATCTATCCCGCTTCCCCAAGCTGCTGCTCCTGGTAGAGCAGCCCCGCCACCCAGGAACAGTCACTCGACACGCCCATTAACGGCAGCTTTCCTCTTATGATCTGGGCTCTTGTTATTGGCTAGGTTAAATTTAAGGGTTTGGAAAAGTAACCCTAGGGACCTGTTTATATCTCTCTTAAGTGGACACAAAACTAGATCAACCTTTAAGAACCTTAAGAATGTTGTGCACACCAATGCTTAACTTTTTACTATCATGGACAGCTTCTCAGTGTGAACTCCTCTGATCGTTTTCAAATTTTACTTTAACCCTTAGTAATCTAGTAGGTACCTATAAACTGCAGACTCGATTACAAGGAATGAGGATAATACCACTTCTTGTCTTTTGATTGAACTTTTATTGCAGGAATTTAGCAATGGCAAAGCAGCATCAGAGCATACGAATTCAATTAAATCACATCAGTCCCACAGCCTATCAATTTAACCATGACTCTAATGAATAATAACCTTATTTACTATTTTGGGTAGGATACAGGCTTTGGCTGGCCAGGCACAAACATCCTGAGCTCCTTCTGCCGGGGGTTGATCGTGCTGCGTGGCTTTGTGACCCTTGAACCTGGGCTTATAAGTGCAGCCTTCACCAGGCTGGAAAAACTCAATGAGGAGTGATTGGCTCTGGACTTAGGGTTGCCTCAGGGTTGCCTTAGGGTTCTCTCTTCACCAGGCTGGGAACCTCAAAGAGGGATAACCAGCCCTGGACTTAGAAACCCAATCTTCACCAGGCTGAATCACCCAGGACCCCTTATATGGTCAATGGTTCCTCCTCAAGTAGGGAGTTGGGTACTTTCCTCTTCACCTCTCCGCGACCTAACCCCCCCCAGAGGGCTGGATGCAGTCGCCATCAGCTCCTGAAGCCTCCTCCCATCCTGCCTCAGCCTGTTCCCCATCTCAGTGTACATTTACCATTATACACCTCGACCTTTGCCCTACCACTCTCTTTATCAGTTCAAAAGGTTACAGACATCATTTTCACCATATCCCGGGTTTCAACACAAACTTCACAATAGCCAAAATCACCTATGACTATCTCACCCTAACTTTACCATTAGTTATAATTGTAAATCACACACGACTATCTTTCCCTACAGCATAAATCACACATTTAAGCACATATTCATTATATCCCCCCAAGCTGCACCTTCTCCTCCTGGAGGCCAAGCCCCAGAACCTCAACCATACTTGACACAAGTAAATATCATTTAAGGCACTTTGTGTGAAAAGTACAATTTTCAAAAACATTTGATATCAAATAATATGGGTTCAAAGCTTTTGTCACACTTCATTACTGAGCTATACTGAGCACTGACGGTGCTTTGAAGCTAGTGCGAGCTGTATAATGTTGTAAGAGCCTAACTGTTGCATCATGAGAAATGTGTGGCCCTATGTTTTTTTTACCATCACACAATAAAAGTCAGGATGTTTCAGCTTATTGATCAGAAAAAAAGTTGTTTCTCCTGAGCGCTTCACTTTAATGGAGTGTAACAACTCTTGCAGGTGACAGACTTTGTGCAGCTAATAAAGTGACACCTCAGTTTTTACACCCACTTGCCACTGTCTTTGTCTGCTACATGTCAATACTCAGTCAGTGGGCAGAGTCAGGAGCCACATCTATTGATCGTCCTGAACCACATACATGAAATATTAATGTAACCTTGTATTATCTGGTTGTCGAGCATCATTTTTCTGCAGCTGATATATAGTATTAGATTCATGTTACATTTGATATCAAATGTAATGAGTTGATTGGAAGCAGTGTGTCTGTCCTGCTCTCGCTGGACAACAGGAAGAACATTGAACCTTGTGTGTGGTGTTTCACCAGATGTCTTGGTTTTTTCTCTTAATCACTTTAACTGTTTCAAAGCATGATTTCCAAATAAGAGAAACTAAATATCTGTTGTTATGTTACACAGAACTACTGGCTGCCTACAAAGCCTCCTACACGTCTAATTTTCACTTGTACACTTTTCATTGATGTAATGATTAGACACACACCTGTCTGCCAGCAGAATACTTCCTGTTGCATTAATCAAATCCTCCCCTGAGGCGTCCCTGAAACAGGCAAGTGCAGGGCCAACAACTGGCAAGTTTTGTTTGCCAGCCAGGAAAGAGCCAAGAAGTACGGCTAGCTATATATACTGTATATTACTAGCAGCTCCAATTACTAAATAGTTAAAGAAAAAGCATTAGTGTTTTTATTTGACGTCTCATTCTCACATCTGATACCTTTTGCTGAGGTAGGAGTGATGACACTTGATATTCTACTTCAGTGCTTTTGAACTGTGATTAAATTACATTATGTACGCTATGATTATTATAATATTAGGCTATAAATATTATTATTATAATTATGTAAGTGTGTAACTTTGGGTCCCTGATGATCCAGTCTTGCATCCTGTTTTTCTATTTCGTCGTCAAGTCAGTGTTTAAACAATAAATATACATTTCACATCTTGTCATCTTCGACAGTAGGCGACTTGTTTCCCAACTACAGAACCTGGACCTGGCTCGTGCTGCGTGCTTCAAACGAAGGCGGGGTTTCGACATTTGCGTCATGACGTAGGTGGCGGGAGTTGTGACGCAGCGTTTCCTTGTTTTCAACGCAGCGCGGGAGATTGAGGAGAAGGGCACCGAGTGTGTGGAGTGGAAAGTTGTACGTAGTCTTATTGTTTCTCTTTTAAATCGCTACCTGTCCGGTACCCCCTCTATGTGAGCCGAGTAACATGTGTCACGCTCGAAACACCGTGTGGGAATCAGACCGTTGAGTCTGAGTTAGCGCTTTGTTGTTAGCTTTAGCCTGACTCTGCGGTGAGCAGGCTGCTGAACTAATGTGTCACAAGTGTCTACTGTTCGTATGTTACAGCTGATGCCAGGTGTTGGTTACTGAGTGTTTGTGTCTGTCAGGCTGCTGCAGGTCTGTGAAAATGCCTTGTGAGAGGAAGCCGATGCGCTACGGTCACTCGGAGGGTCACACCGACGTCTGCTTCGATGACCGGGGGAAGTAAGTCTCGCAGTTTGCCCTTTATGCAGCATTCATGGCCGTCACTTCAGTAAATACAGCAAATACAACAACAGCCAGAACTGGTGCAGTACTGCTGTAGGAAGAGCACTGAAATACATAACGTGTCTTTTTCCTAATTCTGCATTATTGCTCTTTATTTGCACTGTCAAGAGTTACAATCCAGTCCTGCTGCACAGCAAAGGCATTCATGTTCAGATTTAAGGGTTTTTTTTTTGTTTGTGGTTTAACAAAATGTCGTTAAGATTAGCCTTTTGACCATTAAGACATTATATGCACTCAGCCTCCAGTTCCTTAGATTTATATGAAGTTTTTAACACATAAAACCACTCGCTCAAACTGAGCTTTACCTGTATTAATGAAGTGCTGTCAGAAACGATCAATAAGGGGAAACTAACAGAGGTTCAACTCTGTCCCTGACAGTGACAGCGCTTTTTGGTGTCAGGGTGAGCAGTATGTTGTTATATGTCCCACCTCTCACTGTGCAGTGTCACTGAGGAAAGACACAGTGCCCCTCAGTGCACTTAACCTACACTACATTTCATTTACCCTTATTCTATGTATTACTACATTTATTTCTACTCTACTCTGCCCAAATATGATCCCGATCAAAATTTCCTTAGATTCATCGTAACTTGTGGAAATGATGGAGATGTTCGGATATGGGAGGGTCTCGACGATGACGATCCAAAGTTCATCACTGTTGGTGAAAAGGCGTACTCCCTGGCGCTCAAGGTTGGTCACCAGATTCATGTTAGAGATCAGCGGTACAGGACTCATGATGTATGACTGGTAGTGGCATCTGTGGCGGATTGAACCTTCTTGTTCTTTTTGACAGAACAACAAGCTGGTGACGGCGAGCTCCAACAACACGGTGCAGATCCACACGTTTCCTGATGGTGATCCTGATGGCATCCTGACCCGGTTCACCACCAATGCCACACATGTCGCCTTCAACAGCAGCGGCTCGAGAGTGGCTGCCGGATCCAGGTACTGTGGTACTGATGGTAGACAGACCTGACAAACAGAACATGTGTCCAGTTAAACAATACCTGGAAGAAAGCACTGGAAAACACATCATAGATTCAAGATTCAAGATGTTAATTGTCATATGCACAGCAGTTTAAACCTTACAGTGAAACTCTACCATCCTTTACATAAACAATGATAGAAATTGGACTAAAATTAAGATCCAGAGAAAAAGAAGTTAAGTTAAAAAAAATCTCCAGAGTTTAGTTTAGAGAAAAGTGTGTTTTTATGTGCAGCCATGTGCTGTAACACTTGGAGAAAAGAGCGTCAGCATTTAACACTGCACAAAGCACAAAATGTTTTTTCCATTTACATGTCTGCTCACCTGTGGACAGAGCCAGCTGTTTTCAGTCTTCATGTTAGGCCAAGATGAGCTAACAAGTTGCTGCCTTAACACAGCTTGATGATTCAAAATTCAGACATGACTGGTATCACTGTGCTCATTCAACAGACAGCGTTTGTTTCCTCCCTGGTGTGTGATGGATAAGGACGTAAACATCTAAAATGCCTCCACAGTGAAGTAAATTGATATATCTACTGTTTATCTTCCCAAAAACTAAAAAAAAAAGAGCAATTCTGTCAAAACCTGCCTGCGGCCCAGGAAGTGTGTCCACTTCCAAACTGAAGAGCTGTTGGTGTTTGGTTTGAATTCACATGCAGTTATGGAGACGTCCGGCTGACTGGACAGATCCATCACTTCCTCCTGAGATGTGATCTCAGTGCAGAGAGTTGGGTGGGTGTCATGTCTACTTTGTCAAAACATGCATGTTCACTCTACCCCAGCGTTTCCCGTGGCGTCTGGTGAAGCCATGGTGGGTAAAGTGTCTGTTGTGTTCAGTGTCGTGTGCGCTATGGTGAACCCAGACTATGATCTTATTATGGTCCATTGTTGTTGTTCCAGCACAGACTGACGTGCGCGCAGACAGAAGGTGATGTTTCCCCCTCACAGACAGAGCAGCACTCTCTATTGGTTTATGATTAGTCCTGATTGGAGATGATCGTCTGCTTGCTGCCAGGACTGATTTACCCTGAACAGGTTTATGACAGCAATAGAAGCACAGGCATGGCGCCGTATTGATGCTGCTATTTTCACACTTGTAATTTTTGCCGTGGTATTGATTGTGAAAATTCAAGCATCTGAGGCTGTTAGGCTTGATTTGGCATCGGCATTCTGGTAGACGCTGCTGGAAATAATGAATATTATGCTTCTCAAGGTTGATCAATTTGATAATTTGCACTTGTGCGGGTCGATGCTGACGTGTCCTTCCCCTCAATCCTGGAACCTCTCACCGCCAGTCGCTCACGTGTGGCCACAGCCTGGCTGCATATTAACCCCCAGCTTCTCTCTGCTCCTCAGTGACTTCATGGTGAAGGTGGTGGAGGTGTCCGACAGCAGCCAACAGAAAACACTCCGTGGTCACGAAGCACCAGTCCTCAGTGTCACCTTTGACCCCAAAGATGACTTCCTGGTGGGTTTAGCTCCTCTCTGATGACAGACATGCATCACTTGAATAAAAATGTCAGTAGTGTTGTAAACACGTGTCTTGGAGAGAGAGGTCCTGGAAACACAAGCTTAGCATCAGTTCCGCTTGTGGTTCCAGTCAGACACGGACCAACTGATCCTCCCGACTTTCGGAGAACATCACCGTCAAATGTCACTTTGCCGACACTCAACACGTGACTCTCAATCAACACACTTAATCGTAAATTATGAGTTAAAACAAATTTGTTTTGTCAAATGTAAATGGTTGTTGTGGTGCACCGAACACCAACTGAGCTGTAGCCACAAAATATGCTGCTTTTTTGTCTGTTTTACGTCTGGTTCAAATGTCTGATCAGAAAAGCCCAGAATGTGTTTTGAGCTGTGGAGAAACATGGCTGTTGAAGACGTGAGGCACATTTTCAGTGTGTTAACCTTCAGGTGCTGTTATCAGGCTCCTGACATCACAGCACTGTATCACCACGGCATGATTGCACTCAAACACTTAAAGATGATGAATTAGTCAAGCTCCGTTTTAAAGATAGAGCTTCAGATGCATTGTGTTTACGAGGAAACATTTGACCTGAGCTGATTTGATTTTAACTTGAATGTCAAACTGTGTCTTCTTGTCAGGCGTCTTCCAGCTGCGATGGCTCTGTGGTGGTGTGGAACATCGAGGAGCAGGTACATAAGTGTTTAATCAACTCATACTCAGACATTTTAAGGCAACAACCTTATTTTTCTTTCTTTCTTTCACATGCTGCTCTGCTCTGTTTCCACTCAGACTCAGGTGATCAGTTGGCCTCTGCTGCAGAAAACCAACGACGTCAGTAATGCAAAGTCCCTGTGTCGGCTGGCCTGGCAGCCCGGGACAGGAAAGGTCAGTGTCTGTGGTTTCTACCATGATGCCTTCATGTGTCCAGCACCACATTAGTGATTAATCAATTAATTAATCCATGTAAAAACTGATAATGATCTGAAAGACGGAGCAGAACACTGAAATAACACAAGCACGTCTCTGTGTACGCTCAGTTTTTAGCGGTTCCTGTCGACACTAAGGTGCAGCTCTACGAACGAGGCTCCTGGGATCATGTGAGCACTCTGTCTGACGACCTGCTCACACAGGTGAGACCCGGTCACACACACACACACACACACACACACACACACACACACACACACACACACACACACTCCTGTTTGTGTCTGTCTCATCGTCAAAACATCTTTCTTACATCACACTGAGAGACATGTCCACTGACTTTCCACTCCAGTGCATGTCAGATGTTTGATCCCCTGATGTGACTGATGCAACAAAGCAACCTCTCAGAATACAACATGAACTGATGCAGAACACACTGATGAGATGCTCCGCTACGATTCTCTTTTTCCCACCCTGTTTTTTTTTTCCTGCAGCCCATCAATGTAGTGTCCTGGTCTCCGTGTGGACAGTTCCTGGCAGCTGGCAGCGTGGGGGGTTCACTGACAGTGTGGAACGTTAACAGCAAGCTGTGTGTGGAAAGGTGTGTGACAAGGACATGTGCAGAGGTCCAGAGGCGGTGTATGTGTTGAACACACTTAAATGAGAGTGCTGACTTCTAGTTTTTGTTTGAGCTGGTTTGTGATATTTGAGAAACAAGGCTTGTTGAGGTTTAAAAAAAGATGAGGTTTCACTTGCAGCCACCTCATTGCTGGTATGATGTTAATAAACTACAGCAGAGTTTCCTTTCTGTGCTGCAGGCAGAAGCATGAGAAAGGCTTCACCGTGTGCGGCCTGGCCTGGCACCCGTCAGGAGAGCAGATCGCCTACACAGACACCGAGGGCTGCGTCGGCCTGCTGGACGGTCTCAGCACCTCCACACCAGACTCCACTGCCAACAAGGTAGAGACACACCTTCAGGAGAGGCACATCTTGGCCCCACATGACAAAGAGGCCATGAAAGCCATAAACTCCCTGACCCTTCCTGAGTGGGACCCCTGGTGATGCCTGCTGTAGCTGTTTTAACAGATCATTGCATTTTAGCATCTACCATCAGTTTGCATGTGTGTGTTAGGGATCATTTGTAAACCGTAGCACCTGCAGGATGGCGATGAGCTAAAACATGGCTGTCATTTGTTTTTCATCATCGCTTTGATCTGTGGACTTTCAGCAGGCACCAGCAACTAAAGCAACCAAGGACTACGACGACCTGTTCGACGATGATGACGACAGACTCATGGATGAAGGATTGAGCGACACCAACTCGCCAGTGAAGAAACCTGTTGCCGGGGACGACGATGATGACGATGATTTCCTCATGCCTGCTACCGGCCGGGTGAGGAACAGAGGGGCGATCCTGGATGATGAGAACTCAGTGGGTGAGTGAAGGAAGTGGGTGAGGGGGGAGGAAGGGGAAGCGGTTGGATACATGTGGGGGACGCCTTCCATCTTTGTGTCTGTTCAGCCTCAGGATCCCTGAAGCTCGGTCAGGACAAATACGGGGACGATGACGAAGCGGGCAGTGCTGTTGTACCTCCATCTGTCCCTCTGGTGCCCTTACGACCCGTCTATGAGGGGCCCATGCCAACGCCCCCCCAGAAGGCCTTTCAGTCAGGCTCCACCCCTGCACACCTCACACACCGCTTCATGGTAGGACACACTGACAGAGGCAGCTAATGTTATGCATGAGAGGTGTGTGTGTGGAGTGTCCAGTGAAAAATCTACTTTGCATATAAAACTGTAGATAAAATGTGAATTTTAATGGATCTGTTGTGCTTTTATTTTGTTGAATGCAACTATTAAAGCCTCGTTTTAAAGTGCAGTGATTATGGTAAACACTAAATTGTGCCTCAGATGTGGAACTCAGTGGGAATAGTGCGAGGTTACAACGACGAGCAGGACAACGCCATCGACGTGGAGTTTCACGACACGGCCGTGCACCACGCCATGCACCTCACCAACTCACTGGGCCACACCATGGCTGATATCTCCCAAGAGGCCGTGCTGCTGGCCTGCCCCAGCACAGACGAGCTCGCCAGGTAAACCTCCTTCTATCCTCCGTTTCGTGTTGTACTTGAATTATTCCTGCAGATCTTTGAACCTGCTGTTCCCTCCTCCCAGTAAGCTGCAGTGCCTCCACTTCTCCTCCTGGGACACCAACAAGGAGTGGATGGTGGACCTGCCCAAGGACGAGGACGTGAAGGCGCTGTGTCTGGGTCAGGGCTGGGCAGCAGTCGCCACCAGCACGCTGATGCTCCGCCTCTTCTCCATCGGAGGCCTTCAGAGAGAAATGTTCAGCCTGCCAGGACCTGTGGTCTGCATGTCAGGACACGGAGAGCAGCTGCTCATTGTCTACCATCGAGGTTAGACACACACACACACACACACACACACACACCACTGAGATATGTGCTCTGTATAACAGCTACGTTGAGGTGGATTTGATTGACCTCCAGCTTCCTGAAGTCCACTCATTAAAGATAAATAGACTAGTAGATCATCTACAGCAGTGGTCACCAACCTGTTTCATCTAAAGCTCTTTGTGCTCTGCGTGAACCTCAAGATCTCCCTGTTGCTCATAGTATGTTAGTTTTTCAGAGTTGAGTGAGAGTCCTTTTTTTTAAATCACCCTTTTCCAGCTCTTAGAAAAATGAAATACTTCCACTTCTCTTTCTTTACTTTAAACAATATCCATCACTTTTTAACTCTTGTTTCTGGAAACGATCAGTTCAATGAAACACTCACTGTATTTCAAATTTATTTCATATTGCATGTGGTTGTTTGTGGTGGTTTAAGGCCTGAGTGGAGTAATCCATCACAGTGAACATTAAAGCCACATGTTGCTTTAGTTTTGTTCATATAATTTTATCATAATCAGTTCATCTGCAGTAAATGTCAGAGCTGTTCTTCTAAGAGCAGCAAGATGAGCTGAAACCAGCAGAACAAAATAAAAAAACAGCTGGTTCTGGAAAATTCCTCCCAACTGAGTTGACAGAGACATAGTGAAGCATCACTCTCTTGTTGAAGCATGTGTTTGATTTCCCGTCCTCAGCCACAGGCTTTGATGGCGAGCAGGCTCTGGGCGTCCAGTTGCTGCAGCTCGGCCGAAGAAAGAGGCAAATTATCAACGGAGAACCGCTCCCACTCTCTCACAAGTCCCACCTGTCGTGGCTGGGGTTCACCGCCGAGGGTGAGTCCTCATTTACTTCACCTCATACATTACATCAGCTGTTTTAACACAAGTGGCAGTCTCTGGCCAGTTCCACCCAAGACTTGTATGATGATGGTTTAGCCGTGTTGTGGTTTTTCAGGAACACCTTGCTACGTGGATTCGGACGGGATGGTTCGGATGCTGAATCGATCCCTGGGAAACACGTGGACACCGGTGTGCAACACCAGAGAGACCTGCAAAAGCAAATCAGATCACTACTGGGTGGTCGGAGTTCACGAGAACCCTCAGCAGCTCAGGTCAGCCTCCTGTTGTGTTTTGTGTTCACTAGAGTTTTTCAGGTGTTTGTAAAGTTCAGTGCGGAAGTGATTAACTGTTGTCGTCCTCACAGGTGTATCCCTTGTAAAGGCTCCAGGTACCCCCCCACCCTGCCCAGACCTGCTGTGGCCATCCTGCCATTCAAGCTGCTGCTGTGTCAGACCAGCACAGAGAAGGGACAGATGGAGGTAACACACCTGACACACGTGCTGTTTGATAAAACATTTATTATCGATTTCAGACATTAAAGAGGAACTATGTAGGATTTTCCTGTGGCTCTGCTACATTTTTACCTTAATTAAACAGCTTCAGTAATGGTGATGGTTACATAGATGACTTGTAACATGTTAAGAGGGAGAATGGAGGCTCTCCTCCACCTGGCGTCCCTGGGCTGAAAACCAACCTCGCAACATCAGTGCAGCACGGACTTGCAGAGTTCCTCTTTTACACAGAGGGAAGGACTTACTGATTGATTTGAATTGAGAGTTCTCTGCATGAGGTGGTGGGTTTTTAGTGTCTGATCTGAATCGAACCACTGTCACTGTAAAAGTGTGTAGAGACAGCAGCAGCAGCTGAGCTGTGAGCTGACAGTGACAGCTCTAAAACTAGAGCTAAAGAGCAGCCCACATTAACACAGCCATTCTCACGTAGTGTCCCGTATGAGAAGAAGGGCCCTGGTGGGAGGACGTTACAGATCAGCTTGTGTTTCACATCACCAAAGATGTGACACCTGCTCATGCAGATGAAAAGCCTGTCTGTTGTAGTTTATTTTTATGTGTAAATTTTGATTAAATTTGTAAATAATTGTGTATTATTTATATTCAGTCCATGTTGTCTGTTAAGATTGACTTGTTGTTCAGCCTGTCGTCCTGTGTCGTCCTCCAGGAGCAGTTCTGGCGTTCCATTCTCTTCCACAACCACTACAGCTTCCTGTCATCCAGTGGCTATGAGATAGATGAGGACGGGCAGAGCAATTCCCAGAAAGAGCAACAGGAGCTGCTCTTGAAGATGTTTGCAGTGAGTGGGCATCACACTGTGATATTATAACCCCTGACTTTAGAAGTGGACCTTATTCCCTGTTCCTGACTGATTCATCCGTGTTGTTGTCCTCCAGTTGTCCTGTAAGATGGAGAGGGAGTTTCGCTCCGTGGAGCTGGCGGAGCTGATGACTCACAATGTGGTCACTCTGGCCCTTCGATACGCGTCCCGATCTAGACGCATGGCCGTCGCCCAGCGGCTCAGTGAGATCGCCCTGGAAAAGGCCAACCAGGTCCAGGAAGAAGAGCCAGAGGAGCAGGAGGAGGAGCCGGGGTACTCCAGCGTCAGGCGCACCTCTGGGTAATGTAAAACCACATCTGTCGCTTTCACTGTTGACGTCAAAGTCACATCAAATCATCAAGTTCAGGGAATTCAAACACAACTGAACCTCTATAATCTTTTTACAGTCTTTTGTTGAAAGTGTCCTGTATTATTTGGACAGGTACGGTCAGAGTGAGGTCACAGGAGGGCGTTACAGCAGCAGACAACTTCAGGAGGAGGAGGAGCGGGACGAAGAGCTCGCAGAGGAGGACGGAGAGGGGATGGAGGCAGAGGAGATGACAGAAACCAGAAAATGTCAGTTCTGAATTTTTTGCATATTTGCATGAGGAATGTTTTTAAAAATGAAGCAGTGAATAGTTTGAATCCTTTAATTAACTTCATGCAAAGTGCAGCAACAGTTTTTCAGGAGGTTTCCATTGTCATGGAGAACCTCCCACAGCTGCTCACTGGGTTCAGCCTCAGGGTCTTCATGTGATCCCACACTGACCCCTTGTTCATCTTTCCTCTGAAGACGATTGTTTTTTTGATGTTGTGGAAATTTTTGGGTCTGCTTGTTAGCAGTCAAAAAATAAGACCAATGAAATATCATACGCAATGATGTCATTCTCTGTAGAGAGGGACACAACACAGAACCAGATACAATGCATGTTTCTCAGATGTTACCCTACAGGCATTATGATACCATCATAAGACACAGGGTAAACTTGTTCATCCTGTCATCTTCACCTCAGGCAGAAGGTTCAACATACCAGGGTACAATAGGTTATCAGTTGGTCACTCCTTTAAGTTCAGGATGTAGATGGCATTTGGGGCAAAGGACGTTTTGGAAGCACCTTTGGCCAAAGGGACACAGTTCTGGACTTGTGGACTGGTCAGAGAGCAGGTGTGTGCTTTCCTGCCTTTCCTCCTCACTCTGCCAGTATAGTGCTGGTTCAGAGGCTTTTGGGGTGAATTTTACTAGCCATAGGTACAATTCTGTTCAGTTTGCATTTGCACTTGCAGCTTAAGTGACTGAACCAGGCAGGAAAATGAAAAGGCAGGACACTCGATGTGTGGAATGCACACAAGGTCCTGAATCTGGGAGTTAACACCAAGACACCTCCCTCTTCTAAGAAAATGGAGTTGCTGTGAACATCTCTTAAAAACATATTGTGTGTTTTCTGAGAAGTTCATCTGTCAGTCAGAAACTGTACTTAGATATGTAAAATTCCCCACAGTTTCAACCAGCTGGTCTTTATCAGTGAATCAGTGCAAGCTGCTTAATTCAACACATAATTAAGAATAGGTTACACTTGATCATACATCACTTTCCTCACTACTAGCAGTACAACTGTATTAAACCTATATGTGGTCTGGAGAACAAATCTCAAAAGGAACATTTTGCCACTGCTTTATACATCCCCCCTTTGATACATGTGCCAGTTTGGTATCTTGGGAATGATGTGGAAACTATGATTTGGGCTTGTCTTATCTGCCGTTTCCATGGTCTGTAGTCTGACTGAAGTGTTTTGGCTGGTCGACATCATTTATTTGTTGCCCACTTCTTTGCAGAGATTTGATGCATTTGCACTTTTTCAATACACAAAGAAATACATAGGTTAGTTCACTACTAGACACAAATGTTATGCTGCGTCTGATGTTACCCAGCAGGGATTTATGATACCAAAAGGCACAGGGTTAACTTGTTCATCCTGTCATGTTCACCTCAGGCAGAACGGTTAACATACCAGGGTGCAGTAGGTTATCATTAATCATTCAAACAGACTTCCACAGGATAATGCTACATCAAAATTTCCACCACAGTGTCCTGCTGCAGATTCAGACGTCTTCCTGTGATTGATACTCAGGATAAAAGTGTCTTTGCACATTGCTGCATGTTCTCTGTAAAAAGCACCAGAGACCTCAGATACCGGCTCACATGTCTTGTGTCCTTCATGTCCTGTAGGTGTGAACCCATTCGCTAAAGAAGCTACGTCACCTGTGAAACCGTCTCTGACTCCAAGTGAGTAAACAGCATCCGTTAGAAATGCATGTGAACAAAGTTTCTATTTAAGGATAAGAGTTATTACATTTAACCTGGCAAAGTTCACATGACAACACTTTTTAAGGCCACAATTGACCCGACCTGTAGTTCAGGTCCGGTGCTGGTGTCAGATTTTGTGCATATTCAGCTTTTGTTTAGACCAGAAGAGCATGTATGTAAACATCATAAAACCCCATGCAGCAGGCAGACATGTGGATGAAAACTGAGCGTTCGTGTAGAATAAAGGTACATTTCCATGAAGCAGCATATTTGTCCTTTACTTAACTCTTGAAAAAAGGATTTTGAACAAATAAAAGATGTGAGTAAGTATTTTGATGGACTGATCACCTTAGTTGACGAGGGAGCGTAGTTTTGAGTTTGTCTTCACTGTGTGATAATATTAGTTTACCGTATTTTCCGCACTATAAGGCGCACTTAAAAGCCTTTAATTTTCTCAAAAAACGACGGTGCGCCTTATAATCCGGAGCGCTTTATATATGGATCAATTGGTTAATTGGTTGATCCATACTGGTTGTACACGGCGCTCAAGGCGCTCTGTCAAAATGTTTCAGTATGAAAACCAATAAAAACAATTTAATAATCCAAAACACCGATCCCTTTATTTTTCTAAACCTTTTGCTAGACTATCCGCCGGATTAGCTATAAAAGGCTAACGATCCTCATATTCCTGTTTAAGACATGAAGTCTTATCATTCACACTTGGTGAATCTCTAATCTCACCAACAAGTACGACTGGTAAACTACAAGGCCGCACCGCCTGCAGCATTACGGCTACCGTAGTCAGTAAACACCGGTGCTGTGCTTACTCACAGTCCAGTCAAACGTTTGACTGCAGTATCTTCTATTCTATGCGCCTTATAATCCGGTGCACCCTATATATGAAAAAAGTTGTAAAATAGGCCATTCATTGAAGGTGCGCTTTATAGTGCGGAAAATACGGTAATATTTTCTAACCTGATTCCTCTGATTTGTTTTTCAGTTGGTAAAGTGGGACGTGCTAATCCCTTCAAGGTAATGACTCCTGATGTTTCACCAGCTGCCTTGTCTGATTTTATGATACAACTGTTGACTAGAACAGTGTTAAAGGCTTTAATGGGACATTTTCAGGTGTCTGGGAAACCGGCGTCCTCGTCCAGTCAACCTCGAGTCACAAACATCCTGGACAACATGACGTCCAGCAGGAAGGTGACTCCACTCACTGGATCTGCAGGGAAATCAAATAAAACCCCTGTCCTCAAACCTCTGGCCCCCAGACCCAAGGCAAAGGTATCCACATTGACGAACCTCCCCAAACCAAAACTACACAACACAGACATAAATAAAATATCATCATCGTGAGGTCACCACATAGTTACATGTGATCTGTACATGATAGGATAGTTACAACCTGTTGAATACTGTTTATGGCAGCATGCAGGTCATAAAACTGGAGATATTTACTGATCAGGGGTCCTTGCTGATGGTCCCCCTTTGTCCTCCTCAGACTCAGTGCACTCTGCTGCAGATGAACGCCACAAAAGCAGCCAGCAAGAAAACTCCTGAGAGCGTGGAGCCGGCAGCAGATCAGCAGAAACAAGCTGACGTCCCACGTCCAGCCTCACCAGCTGACAACACTGAGAACAAGAGGTAAAAGGTGGAAGTTACCTGAGCCTTGGAAACTGCTGAGACTCCCCCTGTGGAGAAGGTTTTAGTTAAAAAAAAAAAAAAAGGAGGATTTTATGAGTCTGTTTTTTTTTGTAATTTTATTTTGTTTTTGTGTCTGTTCAGGCCAAAGACAGGCTTCCAGCTGTGGCTGGAGGAGAACAGGAAGAGCATCCTGGCCGAGCAGCCTGACCTGGAGGAGACTGACGTCATCAAGGAGGCGATGGGACGGTTCAGGACACTGTCAGCCGAGGAGAGACTGGTACGAAACACAGAGGGGTGTGAGGTTCAGACATCAGGGTTTGGGTGATACAAGAGAGAAAGAGAGAGTGTCCAATCCCAGCCTGAAACTCAATTTCCTGCAGGTTCATTGGTACATGATGCCCAGTCAGTGAGCATAGGGAATCACATTTTCAGACCAGTAACAGCTGTTCAGTATCATTGTCATCATTTGACCACTGTGATCATTTGTGTGAGTCTTGGTAAAGAACAGGTGGATTGTTATTCTGTTGTTATGACTTCATTTAAGTCTTCATATTGAACCTAAAGAAAAAACTTCTGCTAGTAGCTCTGTTTTTCTTTACATGCGTCATTCATCCGTTCAAAACCTCTTTTCACTTTCTGACTGATTCTTTAGCAAATCTGACGGGACAAAAGTTTTTGGGGTTTTTTTTCCCTTCAAAATTCACAGTTTACTCAACAGTGACATAAACTGACGTCATGTGATATTTTTATATCCAGACACCAGTTTACCAAAGATTCCTCCAGCGACCTGACGTCACAGCGTCGTTGTGAGATTTCATTTCACAGAGCGCGTCTCTGAAAGCGAGCTTTTTTCACTTCCTGCCTTGATCTCATTTGTCCTGAAGAGCAAATTGACCAGTGAAACCCTTCAATTGACTTTTGTGAGTCAGCAGTGATTATCAGCTGCTGATCCATTAACCCTGTCCTCACCGCGCCGATCACATCGTTGTGTCGTCAGTCAGCCTCAGCTGTTTCAGAAATGATTGAACAGCCACTAAATTCACTCCTCTGCACTTGAGAGGAACTGGAAAGATCAGAAAAATATCCACAGAAGTTTGAACATCTGTTCAGTGAATTGTTTGAAAAAAAAAAAAACAGTTTTCAGTCAGATGTCAGGTCGTCAGCTGTGGTCGCCAGGTGACTTAACGAGGGCGGTCGAGTCACTATGACACACCTCATCCTTTCATCCACCCGAGTGCTGCCAGATGTGTGTGTGTGTGTGTGTGTGTGTGCGTGTGTGCGTACAATTGGCAGGTCCTGACCCTGCATTCATCAAGACTCTCAGCAGAAGCTGGATGACACTCGACAGACAGAAAGAAAAGAGGAAGTGGATGTCAGAGGGGAGGAGGGGGAGAGGGAGGGGGGACGCCTGTTGCCTGGGAACACTGTGGAGTGTGTTTTAGCCATGAGGGCACAAAGCATTGATCTTATGATAATCCTGTGTGAGAGACGTGGAGTGGAGCCTTCACAAAGACACAGAGTCACGTCGAGCACTCGCTCACTGTTTCTCACTGTTGTTTGTTTGAACCTGAACTGTGATGCGTGTCCGCTGAATGCAAACAAACCAGAGGCACAACGGGGGTTACTCAGTGTTTGCACTCAGTCGCTGTCCTATCCAGCTCTTTCTTCCCACCATCATCATCATATCTATCATCACCATGATCCTGCCAGTCACCTTCATGAGTGTCTGTGTGTGGTTGTGTTGATGAGTCTGCGTCTCTCCTCTATTACCATAACTGCTACCTTGGGCTCACTCATTTCTGATCTCACTCTTCCAGCCTTACTTTGTTTCACCTCCACCCAACTTGTCAGTGAGGCCGGCAGGTGTAGGTGAAGGTGGTGGAGAGTCCCCCACAGCAGAGAGCAGCTACCAACAATCCCTCTGTGGTACATTCAGCGCTATTGGCCACTGTAGACGCCAGTTAATACCTGTGACAGCTCCCTCAGTGGGTTTTGATTTTCCTGGGAAACAAGTCATCGCGTGGAACTGACCAGCTCTGACCTCTGCATAAGGATGGTGCTTCAACTTGTGTTGAGCTTGTGTGTGTGTGTGTGTGTGTGTGTGTTGCTGTTAATAACATTATTCAGTCCAAATACAATAAAATAACAGTAGAGTTGTTTGAAACATCAACCAGCTCTGTAATGATAGTGTGTGTGTTTGCTTGTTTGGATATGCATGGGGTTAATGGTGATGCTTCATCAGGTGCTGGAGGTGAAGTGCGTGTGTGTCTGTCCTGTACTGCTGCCAGGCCACTCACCAGGCCCGATGATTCATCCCAGCTCCATTACGCTCAGGAAAGCGATTCCTTTTGTCTCGACTGGAGAGAGAGAGGGAAAATAAAAGCTTGAGGAGGAGAAGAGCAGCAGCCAGAGAGATGCAGTCTGTCAATAGTGATTATAGATGACAGGATGCAATTTCAGATGCACGCCTGTGTCCGCGTGTGCATTTAGTCATCATCATGTAGGTGTTGGGAGCCTGGCTGGAGAACAGTATGATTTAGTCTTTGTCATGTTCGATAATTAACATGTGTGTTTCATGTCTTGTCTTTGTGGTTCAGTCGTGGACAGAAAGAGCAAAAGGGCAGAGTGGAGAGGCAGCAGATCTGAAGAAGAGGAAAAGAGGAGGAGGAGGGGAGGAGGAAAATGGACAAAATGAAGATGAAAATAACACCAAGAAGAAGAAATCTGTGGATCCCTCCTCTAAGCTGTCAGCTTTTGCATTTAACAAAAACTAAACATTTTAAGTTTTTTTTTTTTTCATTTTGATTTATTAAAATCAGTTCATCCTCATGTTGCAAGTGGATCCATGAGATGATAGATCTACTTCCTGTGTTGATGAAAATCCTCAGTGTGACGCATTTGGTTTTGTTTCCTTGTTATTTACACATAACGTTTCTAAAAAAAAAAAAAAACAAAACAACAAAAAACTCTTTACTGTATTTTACTGTTTGAATAAATGTAAATGTTTTTGTCATTTCATGTTTTAGACTTTGATTTTCTTTGTCTTGGATTTACTGCCTGTTAACACTTTATGCTGAGGTAATTCTCACTCTAAGTGTTCATCAGTGACAATGCCAGTAAAGTTTATTCAAAGTGGACAATGTTAAACCCAACAATGCTAGTGAAAAGAGAAAAGCTTCTCTAATTCAATTCAGAAACATTAAGAAACAACATGTCAGTGACAGAAACAGACTCCACAACATTTAAAATACAAACTCAAAACATCTCAGCACATGTCACAGTGTTTGTCATGTTAAATTCTTTTTGTGGTCCCATTATAACATGGGACATTTCTACAGTATAATCACTGCATTGATATAATGTGATACATTGTATGTTTATAATAACATCAAAGAAAGACAGTGACACATGTCCATGTCAAAAACACATGGTTATCTCCTGACAGCAGCCATGTTGGAAATCTCACCATGGAAACAGCAAGAGTGAGACCAGAATTTCTGACATGACAAATTCACCCAGTGATCTGAAAGTCAGATTAGTGATTGTTAAGATGATGAATCATGGCTCTCCATGAAATGACACCTGATCAGTGGCTCTACGCTGGTCCACATCTCCTGCCCTGCCTCTGAGCTGATACACACTGTCGCCCGTAAGGTTGGAATAATTGTGTTTTCAGACACATTCCTCTTTTTATACACATCAACGTGTGTGTGTGTGTGTGTGCGTGCGTGCGTGCGTGCGTGCGTGCGTGCGTGCGTGCATGCTTGTTTTTGTGTAACATGAAAATGAACTAGTGTGTTGATGTCACTGAAGGAACATGTCACTCACAGCGACAGTGTGGGTTACTGTTTTACTGTTTTTTGGCTCAGAGGAATCAGACTGGGACACACACACACACACAGAGTCACTGTAGCAGGAGGGATCATGTTGATGGAATATATATATATATATATATATATATATATATATATATATATATATATATATATATATATATATACATACGTACATAATATAGAAGTTGACACTGTTGTGTCTTAAAGATGAGTGGAAACAGCTGAGTTGAGTGATATGTGATCGTTGTGCTGCTGTCTGATGCTGCTCCTCTGATATCTGAATGATGTCAGATGGAAAATGTGTTGAAACAAGAACATTACTGGACTGTGCCCAGCTTCAAGCCCCAAGTATGTTTTTCACATCAGACAATTAGACCTCTAGAAGGAAACGTGTGAAATCACTGACACTGCATCTGTTTGATCGATGATTTATGAAACTTCAATCAGTACTGCAGATCCTGAATAATTCAGGTAGTTAATACTTGTCAGTTACAACTAAGTGCTTTATAAAACATTTCTTAACACACTAACCACCAGTACATGTTCATCTTTTGTTAATCATTTACTGGCACTTTATAAATGATCTTGTGAACCACTGACATCTTCTAAATGACTGGGTTGTAATTGAACGAATACTTAATTTAAAAATGCTGAAGCCAACATTTATTAAGTCTGAGAGTGTGATCATGAAACATGAGCTCATTCATTCAACATTGATATAGCTGTGTTTTTAAATACCAGTGTAGAAAGCATGTTGTTTAAATGATGAAATAAGTTTATAATAATGTTTAATGCTCAGTGCATGTGGTCATAAAGTCTGACTGGTCTCTCAGTTCAGGTTGAAGGACATGTGAAACAGATTTCAATAGAATTAAATCTCTAAACTGTGTCTAACCTTAGAAAACCTGAATCCTGGTTTGTGTGAAAGTTTGTTTTGACTTCAGAGACACTTCAGTCACACTGAGGCTGAAAAGCTTCCGACAACATAATCAGACATGTTATTTTCTTAAAACAAAGAGAGACACGAGTTTCAGCAAAACAACCACCGGAAAGTTCAAGGAGGCCGAGCATTAACCTGTGTGTGTGTGTGTGTGTGTGTGTGAAGTACAGGGCTGCATTTACTTCAGCAGATGTTGACACTGTGATAGCAGTTGTATTTCATGATGACTTTTGTTGTCCACATTGTCTCTGTGGCACAACATGATGGTGCTGCTGAGAGCGCATGACAATCTACCAACACAGCTCCACACCGTGTTTGTGATGAACAGAGAAGTCTGAAAGTAACTGTTGCTCTTTGCAAAAGAGTTTCAGAACAGCAATAGTTGAATAAATAAAGAAAATACTGTTTATCAGCTGTTGATCAAAGTTCAGTTGGCTCATTGATCAGTGTAAAATAAACTTTGCACCAGACATGAGGTTTTCCTCTGACAGTTTGTCTGCTGACAGGATCCAGACTGGAAGAAGTGGTGGTTGGGATTCCCTGCAGATCTTCATCTTCATCTTCATCTTCACGGTCCATGTGTGAGTCAGAGGGGGGTGAGCCCTCCCTACGGGACGGGGCAGCCAATAGGAGCCCTTCCTGGATTATCCCTGCTCTTATAAAGCCGGAGGATGCTGAGGCTGCGGGAGGAGCGCCCACTTCAACTGGAGCCACCGGTGACCAACAAGTGTTCAGCAGACAGGGACGAGACGGGACCAAGCGATGGATCACTCCAAACAGACACCGTTCGCCTCAAACGACAAGAAGGACACCGGGGACAGCGGCTCCGTGCTCAACGGACACTTTGACGGGATGGTGAAGCGGCCGGCCGGCGGCACCGGGCGCACCGGCGCTCCCCAGGCTCGGGCGCGGAGTCCGGCTCGCACCGAGCGACCAGCTCGGTGATGGAGAGCTGGAAGGAGGAGCGCACCAGGAGCGTGGAGGACAACGAGATGAGCCTGCCGTCCCTGGCCGCAGCCTACACCACCATCCTGCGGGGGCTCGGGGAGGACCCCCAAAGACAGGGGCTCCTCAAAACCCCCTGGAGGGCCGCGACCGCCATGCAGTTCTTCACCAAGGGCTACCAGGAGAAAATTACCGGTGAGTTTTAAATCCGCAAAGCCGCTCAGAGGCGGCGGGGATTTGTCCAGTGGTCAACAGGTGTCAGCAGGTGTGACAGAGAGGGGACAGTGGACTCAGGAAACAGGTGATCCTGGGTCTGGAAGTGTGGGGCAGCAGGAAACAGTGAAGTCAGACTTTACTGATCACAGGTCAGTGGAAGGAGGAACCAAAGTAACATTACTACAGTCACTCAGACACCACATAGACACTCACACTTTGTTTGTTGACACAGTCAAATCAGTCACAACTTTATAAAGTTGGTCAAACTAATCAATAACCATCACCTCCTTAGATTAGTTCAGTCGTCAGCAGCTGTTCAGGGCAGTTTGACCCAGCAGTTAAAATGCTAAAGGCTAAAAGAGGTCAAAGTGAAGTCTTCCTTTACAACTGTGAGGCATATTTCACCTCTATCTATCTATCTATCTGTCTGTCTGTCTATCTGTCTGTATCTTTCTCCCTGTCACACCACCAGTGGATAATAATCTAATAATGGCAAAAATGCCCCCAAAATAACTTCTATCACTTCTATAAAATGAATAGAACATTTTTTACAAAAAATCCTGGTGATGTAGAACTATTTTATTTTATACGTAGGTCTTTCCATGCACATAAAAAATGTTTTAATGTGTAATTTTGCAGGGTTGAGTTAAACTGTGTCACTGACTAAACGATCAGGACGCATCTGTCAGTCGAACAGGTGGAAAGCGACCAGGCTGTCAGTCAGACATTAAACATAACCCTCGTCCTTCCAAACGTATCTGTCGTCTTTTGTGCCAAAAGCAAGGTTCCTCTAGAACACACAGATTTCAGGTATTTGTACTTGAGAGACTTTTTCTTTTTAGTTTTATATCTCTACGTTTAAGAAGTGCTGAGAGAAATATACTCCAGACACAAGCGCCGCTCACAGTCTGATATCATAACTGACTGAAGCAGGTTTTAAACTGGCCACTGGTTGTAAGGCTGCAGCGCTGTGGAGTAAAGACAGGTTCAGTAGGTTACTCTGACATGTGCTGCAGTACAAGTGAAAAGTAAATGTAGGTCTGCTCTGAGGCGGTGGTTCTTACTCTCCTCTTTGACGCTGACACCAGTAAAACAGATGAAATGCAAAACACACATCTTTTATTTTGGAGTGTTTTCTGTCAAATTCGGCTCAGGAGTGTAAGAGCATCTGAGTGGATTCATCCTGGTGAGCCTCTTGCACTTGGAGACAGGAGGTGTTCAAACATTTCTCTTTTTATCTCCACTGCCCAATCAAATGCAGATGTTCTAGTTGACTTGTGTGGAGCAGCTGAATACTGATAACTGATCAATTGTTGAGGTCATTTTTTAAGACAAATACCAAGCATTTCTCACTTCCTGTTTTGTTACAGTGATGATTTTCTGCTTTTTCTTTGTTTTGTCTGTTATCTGTGGGATTGTGGTTTTCAGGGTTTGGACATATCGAGTCATTTGAAGTTGTTACTCAGATATTTTATATAAGTGAGTA
The DNA here is from genome assembly GCA_021432705.1 of Caranx ignobilis. Lineage (NCBI taxonomy): Eukaryota > Metazoa > Chordata > Actinopteri > Carangiformes > Carangidae > Caranx > Caranx ignobilis. The sequence goes on from MU270012.1 coordinate 30,998,025, forward strand.
ATCAAAGAGGTGATCACCAGATGAGTCAATAGTTGCAATAAAATACAGACAGAAATTTTCCTCCTGTTTAGAAACTTTAGGAATCTGATTCGTGTCATGGGTGAAATGATGCAACAGGAATGAAGGGGTTAACATGTTGTTCTGATGGACCGTCATATAGCACACTGGGTTGAGCAGGCTCCCCATAGTCTATGGTCTTCACTGCAGTGGCCCTGGTTCGATTCCCCCTGCGGCCATTTGCTGCATGTCATCCCCCCTCTCTGTCTCCCAATTACCAGTCTCTCTCTGACTGTCCTGTCAATTAAAGGCGTAAAAGTCCCTCCCCCCCAGTGTCACTGCATCTTCAGCTCTGCTCCTGTTCTCGTGAGTTTCACTGTTTGGTTGTGTGAGATTGGACCGTACAGCTCTGACCCACAGAGCCAGGTTCTACAGGTGGAAGTCAAAGAAAACAAGATTGAGCCGGTTGTTATGAAACCTCACAGCTGGTAAAACCAGATCTCCAGCTCTTCAAAGCCACTGATTTACCTGCTCTGGTCTCATGGTCTCATGTTTGATCCAGACAAACTGGCCGACCTGGCGCTCCAGAATCACTCCTAGAGCAGATTTTGCTGAATCACGTACAATAAAAGGATTTGGGTTTTATTTGCAGACTCATGTCCACACAGTGCAGGCCTTACCACGCTGGGAGTGGCTGATCTGCATTTGAAGGATCTGCCTCCTCCAGAAGTCCATCTGGAGGTAGTTTGGCTGTTGTTGGGGTGAGGGTGGGGGGGGCGTTGTGTGTTATGAAGCTCTAATGCTAAAGGAAGGAATGCAGTGAAGTGAGAGAAGAATGTGGGGGTACCCGGGGCAAAGATGGTGGTCCATGTGTGTTTTTGGGTTCTGAGAAGAGTCCTCTGGTTTGAGGACACGTTAGGTGTAGTCAGGTTTCATCTACCTGAGGTTCCTGTGGAGAGTGGGACAGGGTGGCGGAGCAGTGGATGATACAGATAATGATGGTTTATGTGTGTGTTGTTCTTTAGACAGTGGCGGAGCTCAGTCTGCCTGCTGATTGGCTGCCACAGGAGCCTCCCCTTCAGCTTGTTGGAAAGCAGAAAAACATGTAGGTTCGGACTGAGGCTGGAATTCTGGAGAGTAATAAAGTGTTTGATCAGTGTGCTCACGTGTGTGTGTGAGTGTGTGTGTGTCAGGTCATGGGTTCAGCTTTCATCACAACATGAGCCTAAAATCCTCTTGTTGTCCAGCACATGACCAACAAAACAGTAACGAGGAAAAGTTATTCGGAGATTAAACAGGAATCTTGAGCTTTTACATGAGGCCAATTTAAGAAAGGAGAATGTCATTCAGTAGATTTATTTAAATAAGAGCTGCTGTAGATGATGTCCCCTATCAGCAGGTCTGTCAATCATCTGTAAAATACCAGGGATAATTTCACTGGGTCGCAGTTCAAACCACCATCATCTCATCATTTTGAGAAGGTACCACAACATTTTTTATCAAAGGATCTGGTGGTTTGGTTGATTTGTATTTAAGTGGTTAGAGTTTAGAGTTTAACACATGTTGAACATGCTGTTTGGGAGATCGTGAGTTTGTGGTCTCACAACTAAAAACTCTGGGGGAATTAACCTCTGAGGCTGAAAAATGAAGCCAACACAGAAGAACCAAAAACTGCAGCTACTTTGTTGGCCACTAGTGCATGTGCGTCCAACACTATAGCAGTCACAGTCAGTCCCCATAGTAAAAAAAAAAAAAAAATGAAATTTTATGTAAATCTTTTGTTTGAATTAGATTTAAAGTCTCAGCTCCTCCTCTTTGCTCATGTGTGGATTGGGGGCGGAGTCAGGTACTGCTGAGATGGTGACAGCAGACCAGCTCACTCAGAGCTTCACAACCACATCACTGAGAACATCTTTGAGAACTGAACCACATCAGACTGTTGGATTGAAAAAGTTGGAGCTGGGAATGGTTCGATCTGTGTTCGATTCCCTGACCCAGGGCCTTTGTGGTTGGAGCTTTCATCTTCTCCCTGTGCCTGTGTGCGTTCTCTCCAGGTTCTCCTGCTTCCTCCCACAGTCCAAAGGCATTTGGACACTAAATTGCCCATAGTGTGTGTGTTGTGATGTGTGTCTCTGTATGTCGGTCCTGTGATAGACTGGAGACCTGTCTGGGATTGGCTCCAGCCATGGCCTGCACATATACACAGTATAGACAATGGATGGGTGGACAATTATTAACTGATACTGGAAAGTAATGGCAGTAATGCTGTCTATGCTGATGTCTATGTCAGTGTTGACTTCACTCAGAGGAATGACTCAAAACTGTCAGAGTGAGACACAAGTTGTCATTTTATATATATATACTTATATACTTTCACAATCAGAAATGGAAATAATTCAAATACAATAGTTTTACTTATATATGCGTTCACACAAAAACATCCAATCACATTCATTTACAGTGGCTTTAGCAACAACATTAACGTGACATTACCTAAAACAATGGCCAACACCTGTTTGAAGAACTGACAGCTGATCACCAGATGATTGTGTGGTTGCCTGGCAACAGCAACATCAACAACAAAAAAGCCCTTTGTAGCCTCCAACCAAAAGGCAGCACAGAGGGTCCTCAGATTCAAGTCACTCAACGTCCTTTTATATCAACTCAGACATAATTTCCTGAGACTCAGCAGGTCTGAAAACATCATGAAGACTGAATATTATGAGATGTGAAGTAGGGAAACAAACGTGTGTGTGTATTTAGAGGCAGGGGTGACTCATGATTACATGCCCAGGGTTAAGACTATGTATAGGATGTGTGTGTGTGTGTGTGTGTGTGTGTGTGTGTGTGTGTGTGTGTGTGTGTACCATCACCTTGTTTACTTGGTCATCCACTGCACCGTTTCCTGTTTTATTCAGAGCGTTTCAATGTGTGACCTCTTCATTATGTGTGTGTGTTTTATTCTTCATTCACTCACACACACCCCCACACACACACATAGAAAAGGAGGCACAATTGAATGTAGAGCTGGTGATGAGTGACACTGTCATTACCCAACACACAGTGTTCCGTTCTCACCAGCTGCCCTTTATTTAGTTAAGGTTGATTCAACGTTATTTTCCTGCAGGGTGTGTGTGTGCCTGTGTGTGTGTGTGTGTGTGTGTGTAGGAAACATTGCTACAACACAGGACGACAAACATGACAAGCTCAGGTGATCAGGCAGGTTTTAATGCCTCGGTCACTGACTGCTGCAGTTTGGACCAGAACTTCTCTATCTTTCTTGGAGACTTAATTCACTCACGTACACAGTCATGATATACATATTTCATATTCAGTGTGACTCACTCTTGCCGTGGATATCATTACCTCTGAAGTCCATCACGAATAAAGATCCATAAATCTGCACTGAAATCATAGATAAAAGGCACTCCTTCTTCCTGCAGTGCAGAGTCATCACAGTTTTTCAGTTTTTATCAGTATTAAAATAATCCAGTGGGAGCCGTCTGCATCTCAGATGTTGACCCAAGTGATGTTGCTCTGTTTTCACATCATGACCTTGGTGCAAACATTTAAACTTTGCTTCTGATTACAAAACTTTCAGAACAGGATTACTGCTTTATTACAGCGTCGACCTGAAGGCAGACTACATCCAAGATCGGATCTATTCTTCCTGTTAACAAGGTCTAGAAACAAAGTGTGTCCAGGAGCTGTGGTGAAGATCCAACGAGTAGACCTCAGACAGATCTGCAGAGGTGGAAATGCCCTGACTGTAGTGCCCCTGATATGAAGAGTCATTAACACAACAAACAACCTTTCACCTCTAATATTGATCCAGACTGAAATATCTCATCATCTATCTGTTGGAGGGGTTGTTATGAAAGTTTGTTCAGACATTCATGGTCCCCAGACGATAAATCCTGCTGACTCTGGTGATGCTCTGACTTGTCCTGTAGCGCCACCATCAAGTCAAAGTGTTCAATTGTCAAGAGAATTACCTCAACATCTTTGGCACAACAGTTAAGTGAGAGACCAACATGGTGATTTGATGTGATTACATGTGATGTTCATATCAGATGTGGTTTTAGCACTGTCACTGTAAATGTCACGGCTGCTGTGACTGTGGACTCTTGATCGCCACGTTCTGAACGACACTAAAACTACGACAGAAACAAGTTTGTGCTTCTGTGTCCTGAGGGAATAAAATCCTGGCGTTGTGTCGTACGTTGTTGCTCCCACATGTCAGAGCATATCTGCGTAAATCTTTCTTCTCCGCCTCGTGTCATGCTCGCTGTTTGTCCTCTGCACCTCAGAGGATCAGTTGGTGGCAACCAGAACATGTTCTGGATGAGTTTCATCCTTTAGCTGCTCTAGATGTTTATCAGTTCAGTAACATCCCATATGAGGAATCAGGCTGATCATGAAAGAAATCTAGAGTTTGTTACATGTTGGATGACGGCAGGGTTTGACTGGGACGATCATTCAGACCACCAGACCTTTAATTCTGTAGGCTAAAACCATATTTGTTGAGACAAAGACTTGGTATAGATTGGGTCACTATATTAAGTGAGGTGGGATCTTATCCAAATTGCAAAATACATAAATCAGGACATAGTTATAATTTTAACTCTATTCAGTGTCACTAACATCACTTGTATATGACAAAATCAACAGGATTGATCTGATCTGATCTGATGTGACTGTGGTGTGGTCTGTTGCTGTCAGTCTACACACTTTCCCTCTGTGGTTATGTGTCAGGACCGAGCGTCGGCAGAGTCCAGTTTTACTAGTTTTAACCTTGACTGACCTGTCCTCCTGGAGAACATGACTCTGATTTTGCAGTACATGTATTTGGCTGCAACTGGGCTTTTTGTTTTCTCTCCCTCTCTGCTCCACTTTTCCTTTTTGTCTGATTTCCCATGTGTTTTGACTTGCATGTAAACACACAGCTGCAGAGCTGTAACATCTCTGCTATTGTTGGTTAACAGATCAGTGAATTCGATTGAGCCATCAATTCATCTCATTCTTTCTTTGCTGTATTTTCAGTTGAGTTCAACTGTTCAAGGCCAGACTCAGGTCACTGTGAAATGTCCTCTGTGATGCAATCTGCTGATGGATGACAGCCGTCATGCCAGTTGTTTACTGGTTGTGCTGCATCCACACAGACACTGGACTGGTCTGTGTGGTGCTGGTCCAGTCTTCATCATGCTCACAGACAAGTCTGATGTTAGAACTTTAAGCCAACGACGTTGGACACCTCACCCCCAGGGCTACCTCAGGACCAAGACCAACACTACCATGGTCACATGGTAATTGGTGACAAAGAGGCAACAAAATTCAGGGAAACATGGCTCTTAATCACTGTAATGAAGAGAGTGGTGAGAGGAATATTTTTGAATATTTACTACATCAACATTTTCTGTTGGGGTAAACAGAGCTGAGAAGTGAGATGCTGTTCCTAGGTTGTTGTAGTTTGAAAAAAGTCCTGATTTACCCAGAATTCATTGTACCACAGTCTGCCTTTGTGTAGCACATGAATTTAGCCTCAGTCTTTGTGAAATCTGACTGTTAGTTATAGCGAAAACCAAATCAGACAAAATGGTTGCGGCATTACAATATGACTATAAATCATCATGACAACAGACGCCATGACGGTTGCTCTAATTGCATCATAATCAGACAAACAAAAAGAGACTTAAAGAGCATCTGAATGTTTTCAAACTGCTGCTGCACACACACACACACACAGTCATACAATAAACAGCAAAGACTGAAGCAACAAGTCGGGCTGTTCTCTGTTGTCTCTGTGACCTCGCCCACCCCCCTCCCTCCCCCACCTTTCCATCCTAACAGATAGCGAGTCAGGAAATTAAAAAGTGTGGCAGTGAGAGCGAGAGGCGTCTGCATCGTCACAAACAGATAAAGCAGTTTATTGAACCCCCGGCAACTGCAAAATGCAATAAGGCAACAACAGGAAGCAGCGTATGGAGGCAGAGCTATAATTAGACATTGGTGTTTGCTGGAGAGAAACAGTGGGGTCCACGACAAAGAGACCAGGCCAGTGAACCTGTGACACTGCAGTGGGTGTGGAGAGGAAGTGATGGTTTTAATACACATGACAAAAATCCAGAGATAAACACTGGAAAAGGACATGAAAGAACAATATACAGCACATAAACAAATACTGTTGATATCTATTTTTCACCTTTTTGTAGTAAATAAACAACTTCCTACATTATCTAGTAAAGTAAAGAGACAAACTTCAGAAATACACATTGCAGCTGGTCAATAAGTTCATATAATAAATAAACCTACAAAATTCTCACAAAAGCTAATTCTCAGTAGATGAAATCAATAGATATACATTAAAAATACATGTATAATACAAAAACATTTTCTTCCTGTTGTTTGTTTTTTTTAATTTCATCTCCTCGTTTCCTCCTGCAGACGTGCTGAACGATGCCATCTTTGACGAAGACCACGACGAGATGGTGATCGTCAAAGACATCGACATGTTCTCCATGTGTGAGCATCATCTGGTGCCCATCTTCGGCAGGGTGAGAGGACACACACACACACACACAGTGCAGCTACCCTCAGGTGAAACTAGTCATCACGAGAAAGGACTTAAAAATAAATGTAATATAATAATTGTTTCAAAATTGAAATAGTTTTCTCAGTTTTCTGTCATGACCTGTTATGAACTGAACTCCTGTGGGTTTTGGGTTAATGAGTGTGATTAATGTAAAAACAAATGATGAATTTGCACAATTGTATGGTGGCCCTGAAGGTCAGCACACCACAACTTGGTATTAATGCTGCCCTTTAAACTAAATACAAAATAAACCGACTCACCTGGCAGGAGCAGAGCTTCCTACAGCGGAGCTGCCTGCGTTGTCATGGTCTTTTCTATGGGAGATGGTGGGAGACATAAGACGTTACTGTGATGTGCTTTTCTGACTCTGAGCTGATGTGAGATTGATAAACCATCTATCAGCTTTTTCCTGCTCCAAACTATCATTATTCCATCAGCCTTTAAATTCCACCATGTGTCGACCTCTCGTCCACACAGTGTCACACTCCTCTCCATCCAGGATCACAACCAGTCTGCACAACCAGCACAAATGTTGCTGCACATTAACAGAACTCGACAGAAGCAGAGCTCAGTGTCTTTATTTCAGTCTTTCACCTGGCCTTCTGTGATTTCACACTTCTCCAGACTTAAACTTTCAGTGGCGTCTCATGTCTCCTCTGATCTAAACATTACTTATGTTTTATGTTCTCATGCAACATTTATGTTTGCTGAAACACAGATGATCAGCTTCCTGTCGACTGTCAGGAACTAGAAACTCTGTGACAGTCTGCGGAATCGGTCTTGCTTGACTTCGGGTTTAGTCCCGAGCTGCAGAGGAAACTGCAGCTTCATAATTGAATAGGAGAAATGGTAAAAACATGGTAAGAGATGTGTATCTGTCTCTGTCGTTTATCTGGAGGCTGCGGGTCTGAACAGCAGAGACAGAGAACATGAGAAACAATCAGATTAGCTGAGATCTGTTTATCCCACGTTTGCTTCAACCTCCTCCTCCCCCTCCTCCTGCTGCTGCTGCTGCTGCTGCTGCTTTGACATCATTACTCTCCACTGAAGCCAGATTGGCCTCTTCCCTCTTTCTGTCCTCTCTCTCTCTCTGTCTGCCTCCCTTTATCCCTCCGTCTTCGCCTGCAGGTGCATGTCATTTAAGACAATCAGAACTGGCAGCTGATTCTTTTCCACCAGTGTAAATGGGCTCTGATGACAGCAGCAACTCACACAAACACTCACCGCACCTCCTCTGTGTGTGTGTGGTGTCCATCAGGTGGCTATTCATGCTCATGAACCTCTTCCTCCCTCCCCTCATGTTGCCTCTTATCCAGCCTCTCTCATCTGTCTGTTGCGTCTCTCAGTGACTCACCACACTCACACACCCCTCCTCCTCCCCCTCCTCCACCTCCTCTTCTTCCTCGACCCGCTGCTTGATAAACTCCTTCAATGTCAGCTGACAGGAGCAGTTTATTGCAGGGTGTCATATCACTGGAGAGAAAACATGTTTCAAAACACTCAAAACACTGTCCATCACCTGCTTTCACACTCAGTCATGAAATGTCTCCTCGGCCCCTCAGTGACGTCTCACCTGTTGAAGCAGCTCAGTGAAACCACAGCGTTACAAGTTACAGAGAGAAGACCGGCTTGTTTTGATGATTTAGACCTTTGTTTCAATTGTTTGTTTGAATTTTAGATATATAATAATCATGACCTGAAGTCTCCAGCTGCACAGGAAATCCCTTGTGTGGTTCAAACTGATGATCAATAAATTAAAACTCTCTCAGCCGTTAGATGAAGACAAAGTCTCTGTGTGTCTCCAGGAGCTCAGACGCATACTGTCGTCATTTCATGAATGTGGACTTATACACAAAAGTGGCAGGAAAGAAAAACACAAAAAAATGTCAAGAGATGGAACAACAATAAAAAAAAACACACACACACAAACATTAAGAATGAATGAAAGTGAAAGTGAGATGTAATTAAAGATAACAGTGTGGACTGTGGCTGTGAATGTACTGTAGGTGCTGCAGGCTGAGTTTGAAATCATTCACAAACATGTTTTCTCACATATTTCTATCAAACATGAATCAGAGCTGATGAAACAGGGAGTTAGACTTTCTGTTGTTTTTCATTTATCTGGTCTTGTCTTGACGTTTCTCAAGTGAGTCAGTACACTGTGTGTTTTATTAACAGGCAAACACAAGGATCAGGAGTAAATTTCTTACATTTACATTCACTGTAAAAATTGTTCCCCCGGCTAATCCAAAAATGGGCAAAGAGGGAGGCCTGTGTGGAGACAAGACTTTGGTGCATGTTGGTTTGTTTTCCCACCTGTCACTTATGTAAACCGTCGTTAATGAAGTGTAAATGGGTGAGTTCTGTCATGAGTCGTCATGAAGGAGAGAATTAGCTGCAGAGACCAAAACTGTTTTGAGTGTATTGGGATTGACTCACTGTTGGAGACACACTCTGGTGGTCTGTAGAGGAACTGCAGCTTTCAGTTCTTCAGTGTTGAATATTCTTAACGCTGGAAAATACAGAACCTGTATAATGAAGCAACACTTTATATACACACTATTATTACAGCTGAGAACAACAAACAATGTTCTGCTGGGCGACATGACCTCAAATCACTTTGATGATTAATTTAACATTTTACCTCAGTTACAATCAATGACGATTTTTGTTTTGATTTGTTTCCCTCATAGTTCGCTTACAGGTTTATACTAAAAATATGCTCACACACTAAAGCTGGAATATTGTTTGTAATGAAAAGACAGCATATCCTTTTTTAATTATCAAAGGAAACACGGAGAGATGAACTATGAACAAGGCCACATTAGATTTATGTAAAGCAAAAGGTAGAAAACTAATTCACTGGGTAATGTCTGACTTCTTTTTGCTGAGCGTTGTCTTCATTAAAGCTAAAATGTGTCCAGACAATGGACACAGTGTTTTTATTTGGTGCAGGTTGCTGAGGTGGCTCTGTGATGTTGTGATTCATGTTTGATTAACTGCCCAGCCCTTCTTCCAGGTGAAGTGGTGTTTGTGTCCCCTCTCCTTTTAGCTCTGGTTTGGTCTCCACCAGCTCCTGACAACAATCTGTGACTGTTTGTTCATCAGTGACTTTCTAACTGATGAGCCAAACAGTGACTGTGTTTAAGTTCTCACCTTGATGATCCACTTATCCTTCTCCTCCGTCTTTTTCTTCTCCTTATTTTTTGGTCTGGCACCATCGTCACTGGCAGCATGTGCCAGTAAATGTGAATTACACGAGCAGATAAGTGAAGAAGCAACTGTCACACTCACTCTGTTTGATGTCGATATATCAGGCTGCTGCAGCAGAGATGGAGGAAAAGAAAAGAACTGGAGGAAAAGGAGATATTTGCACGGTTGTTGCTGCTGCCCTTTCTCTCGTCTTGTCAACAAATTGCATTTGACATTTGAGTGGAGCGTACATAGATGTGTATGTGTGTATGTGTGTGTAAGAGAATTAGAGCCACAGTGATTCTCCAACTGACTCTGTCGTATCCTCCTCTCGTCTGCTGCTCATCCACCTGCTCTGTTCTTGTCTTTTGGGTTCCTATTGTATATGTTGTACTAAAACAGGTGGTGCCTTTGACTCGTCCTCAGCCATGAGGATTTTGTATCTTGTATAGGTTTGTACACTATGTCCTCAACCTTTCAGCCTTTCAACCCTCCACCAGCCTTAATATGACCAGATGACTTTTACATAAACAAGAGTTCACATGAAATTCTTCAACTTTTTACTCCACTACTTATTACTTACTTGACATCTAAAAATTGCAACATACAGTATAAAGGTAGATGTCCATGTGTAGTGTGTTTAAAGATCAGGTCTGGTTATATATTCATCCTGTGAAAGTATCAAACTCTCAAAGTCTCTGTCCACAGAGAAATGTACACAGCCTTGAAACCAGCTTTCAGGACTTCTGTAACTTTGTGATGTCACAACAAAGTGATCATCACCCCGCCCACCTGGGCCCACCATCCTTCACTTGCAGGATTTGGTTTCTCTGAGTGTTTTACCTGAAATCTGCTCTTTTTTATTGGAGGAAACTGTGAGCCAATCAGAGTAGAATCTAAGAGCCTCCTCTCTCCTGATTGGCTGATAGTGACCTGAGGAGGACAGAGTAGGGCCAGTCCCTCAACCAATCAGGAGCCCCCAGATCAAAATAGATTTGACTGGTCAAAGATACTGGGAGCTGTATGCTTTTCAGGCTGCTGCATACAGAGACATAGAGAAACACTGTGATCGCCCCAAACACACACACCTTTCCTTACTGATAGCTGAATGAGAAAACACAATTTTCTTAAAAAAATAAATAATAATAATAATAATATTTTGTTTTTAAAACAAATCCTGCCTACCCCAGCTTTAATTGGCTCACATCACTACAGATAACACTGACGTGTTTCAGCACAAGGCCTTCTTCAGAGTGTTTGAAACTCACAGGTTAACCACAACAATGTGTAAATAAATACATATTTATTTATTTTATCAATTTCCAAATATTTCATCTTGAGTTTTTCTCTGTGCAGGTTCACATTGGTTACCTCCCCAACAAGAGAGTTCTGGGCCTCAGTAAGCTGGCCAGGTGAGTAAATTTACTTTAATATGGTGTGCGTATGTATGTGTGTGTGTGTGTGTGTTTAAGCTGATTATTAAAACATGTGTTTGTGTGTGTACTAGTGTAGAATCTGATCCCACTGACCCCAATACCTTCAGGCTTAACGCACTAACACCCCTTACTAACTGGACACACACTGTGACACGGGAAGATGAGACCGGATGTACCATTCACATCATTTCAGTCAGACAAGTCACGATTAAAATGTTTATTGCAGCTTCATCATCAGCTTCATCATGCATTTGAGTTTGGTGTCAAGGCTCTGACCTCATCGGGAGGTGGATGCTGGGGTGGTGGTGGGGCAGAAATGGAGTAGGCTGTGCAATGCTGCTGTGTCATAGACAGGCAAAGAGGACGATGGGTAAGTCGCCCATCTTAAATAGACCGCCAAACTGGGAGGGTGTATATGTTTGTGTGAGATATGTCATGTGAATGATGCAGCGCAGCTCGAGTTGGCTGCCTGGGGTACGCACAGAGATGAAGCAGAGACCACAGACTGGAACAGATCTTTAAAAAGAAAGACCGGTGTCACACAGTTGTATCCTAGCTCATTCGTCTGTTCTCTTTACAACATAAAGGGACTAGAACACAGGCCTTGCTGCTGTTGTATCCCTCCGCCAGTACTTTGAGACATTTGTTAAACAGTGTCAGAGTTTATGCCTGAATGTGTGAGTTATGGTCAAAAACACATATTTGACACCTTGACCTTTGACCTTAGACAACGAAACTGTACTTAGCTCACCTTTGAGTACAAATGAATATTTGTGCCAACTCAAGGTGTTACTGAGATTCATGATCATGAGAGTGGGACAGTTGGATGGATGCACAAGACTCTGGTCCCAGCTATCACCATAGAAACGGCTTCAGTGACATTTTCTTCCAGGTGAACAGGTCAAATTTGTCCAAAGTGGTTTTACTCACAGAGAAGAGCAACAGGTGGAAGGTTGAAGACCAGATGCCTCCTGAAGATCTGTCGGTTTTCCCTCTGTTGCCTCAGTCAAATGACCTCAGGCACATGAGCTGACATTTAAGAAATCGTAGAGGTCAAAGAGGTCATGGAGGTCAGTCACAGATGTCATCACCTCCTTGTTCCTCAGTAATTTGCTACACAATGCAATAGTACAATAACATTTACATTTACGTAGTCATTTGTCAAATGCTTTTATCCACCTTGACTGAAAGACTGAAGCTTATTTATAATCAACTTAATCAACTATTATCAATCTATCAGTTCTACAGTGGCTCTAGTGACACATGCAAAGATACAAAGTTACAAATTCAGAAAACATCATCATCAAAAACACACACACACACACACACACATACTGTAAAAACTCACTGCACAACATAGGTAAGTAAGTAACATTTATTTGTATAGCACTTCTCACAGAGAGAACTCACAAAGTGCTCTACAGGATTGAAATACAGAACAATGGAAAAATATACAATCACACAAAAATAAAACATACAACAGCAGCAGCCGTTGTAGAACAATTACAGGAGTCGGTCAGGGAATGCCTGCCTATACAGGTAGGCTTTAAGGTGCTTCTTAAAACGCTCGATAGATGTTGCATCTCTCAAATTCTGTGGGAGAGCTTTGAAAGAGGTGCAGCAGACTCGAAGGCTCCGTCTCCTCTAGTTCTGAGTCTAGTGTGGGGAACTGCGAGCAGATCATGATCAGCAGACCTGAGTGTCCTACGAGGAGCATACACGTGCAGGAGCTCAGACAGGCACTCAGGTGCCTGACCGTAAAGGGGTCTATAAGTCAGAGTGAGAATTTTGAACTGGATCCTGAAGCTGACAGGAAGCCAGTGTAGGGAGGCCAGGACAGGAGTGATGTGACAGTTTTTGGTTGAATTGGTTAACATCCTGAGAGCGGCACTCTGTACTAGCTAAAGACCATCTACAGAGGTTTTACTAAGACACAGAAAAAGAGGAGTACAGTAGTCAAGGTGTGATGACACAAAGGCGTGGATGATCATTTCTAGTTCGGCATGTGACACAACAGATCTGAGTTTTGTGATGTTCCTAAGGTGGAAAAAGCATGTGTGCCTGGATGTGTTTATCAAAGTTCATGGCCTGGTTTCAGAAGTGTTTCCAGGGACCCAAAAAGTGACAGAGTAAAGGCTAATGCCACTATATAAGTACATGTGTGCAATAAGATCTCAATCATGTGTCATGTTGCCACTAACAGGTACTGTAGCCATCTTCACAATTTCCAAAGTCAAGAAGCAGTGCACAAAAGCACCCCTGCTGAGCCCGTCACTTTTTTGTGTCCCCAAAAACTGTTTTTTTGTTTGTTTTTTTGTGGTGTGTGTGTGTGTGTGTGTGTGTATGTATGTGTGTGTGTGTGAGAGAGAGAGAGAGAGTTTTTTGAGTTTTTGCAGTTCCTTGTTATGTGTTGTCAGTTGTATGAGGTTGTCTCAGTTGCAGTGTGTGCAGCTTTCACTGTTCATTTCTCTACACTGACAACTTTTACTTTTCACTGTTGAAACTCATTTTGCTGTTTGCACTCGCAGGTCTTTAAGTGTAGTGTTTTTTAACAGTGTGATTTCTGTGTTGTCTGAGGCGTCTCCTCTCCTCTCTCCTTCCTCCTCAGGATTGTTGAAATCTACAGCCGTCGACTACAAGGTATTGAGGACTCCTCCACTTCTTCTTCAGTGTTTTCATCTTCCTGTTGTTTGTTGTGTGTGAAGCGGCTTCATGTTTGTGTCTCTTTGTCCACAGTTCAGGAGCGGTTGACCAAACAGATCGCCGTGGCGATCACTGAGGCCCTGCAGCCCACGGGGGTCGGCGTTGTCATTGAAGCGACGTATGTAATCTCATGATCTCTCCTCATCTCCTTTACTTTCACTTTCTTTACTTTCATTCTTCATTTTATTTTATTCACCACTGAGCTCTGATCACATCATTTCCTTTCTGTTTTCTGTTCTCTCTTCTTTACTTTCTCTTCCACACACTTCCTTCCTTCATTCTTTCCCTTGTCATTACTTTCATTAACATCTCTTTTTCTTTATTCCACTTTGCTTTTTATTCTCATTCCTTTGTTCACTCTTCAATTTCTTTCACTTATTTAACTTCATTTTATTTTCTTTCATTTAGTTTTACCTCATTTCCATTATCTATGTCTTCCTATTTTCTCTCACCTCATCTTCCCATTTTCTTTCATTTACACACTGTTGCTTCTCTGCTTTTCCTTCACAACTTTCTTTTTCAATTCTGATTTGTTTTTCCATTTCATTATAAATCACTTCATCTCCTCTCTTTCTTCGCCTCATCTTTCATTTGTTCTTTACATTCCCTTCTCTTGTTTATTCTTTTATTTTTCCATGTTTTATCACTTTCAACTCCATCAGTTGATCTCATTTCTTCATTTCTGTTAGATCTCTCCCTTTTCTGCACTTTTTTCTTTACGTCCGGTCCATTACTTTCATTTTATCCCTTCATTTCCTTTTATTGGCTTCCAATTTCCTGTTATCACCTCCTTTCATCTCTCTTTCTTTGTTTCTTCTCCTTAAATTTTCTTTACATTTCCTTTCTCTTTCCTGCTGCTTTTCCTTCACTTCACCTCGTTGTCGATCACTCTCCTCCCTCTCTTTTCCCTCCACAGTCACATGTGCATGGTGATGCGCGGCGTTCAGAAGATGAACAGTAAAACCGTCACCAGCACCATGCTTGGAGTTTTCAGGGAAGATCCAAAAACCCGCGACGAGTTTCTGACGCTGATAAGGAGTTGAGGATGAAGCTCTGGCTCCTTTTTCTTGACCTCCTCTTCCTCCTCCTGTTGCCTGGGGTGACCTCCACCTGCACAGACCAACCGTTGTGCTAAATGTGTGTGAGTGTGTGTGTATGTGACTGTGTCCATATCAGCAGATCCAATGACAGAGTGTTTTCTGTGTCTCCATCATTTTAAAGGTCAGCTCAGGTGAAGCGTTTGTCCTGTAGGGGCTGAGTTCATCGAAGGCCACTGACTGACACGTTGTTTACTTTCAGGCTGGGCAGACTTTAGCCCTTTCATCCAGCCCTTTGTTTGTGCTTGTAAATCAGATATCAGTCACTGGCCTCGAAACACACGGGAAGAATTTAAAGAGAAAATTCCCGGCTTAACCACTCAGGAAGGGTGTCACAGACATCATTTCTATGCAGCAGGATGCCAACAACCCATCCTGCTACCAAAATACAGATTTTTAAAGTGAGAAGTAGAAACATTTGAAGTAACATTGCTGAGCAGGAGCTGCATTCACTGTTTTTCACTTAAACAAGTTCTTTCAATTGAAAGTGGCTAAAACCCACTGGAAAATGTCACTAGATGCTGTAACATGCGAATTAGCACAGTCATGAGTCATGACATCAGCTCTTTATCTGCTTCTCACCTCCTCTCTGTTCTCATTTACATGTTTATTCTGTTTCTGTCGTCCGTCAACGGAACAACAGGAAAAACAAAGTTACTTTCAAACCACGTGCCAGGCGACACCAGTGACTGGACACACAAAGGTGACAAAGGTTCACATTATTTGAAAACAGAATAAATAGCTTCTCAAGAAAGTTTTTTTTCTCATTTACATGCTTTTCTCTTTCATATGTCAGACAATGAAACTCTGACTGAAACACAACCAAATAAAGTCACTTTCAAGCCATTTGTAGGGAAAATGTCATCAAAGTGAAAGTGAAAGTTTGTCTACTGGCCAACTGGGAAACTCCACCACTCAGCCAACTGACCAGTGGGGTGACCGGGTGACTGTGAAATATGTACTTTTATCAGCTAATCGTGGTCTCTGCAGTAATTTGAGTGGCCAGTGGCCAATGGATAATTTACATGTAGTAGTTATTAAAACACACATTAGAGTTCTGGTGTTTTGCCAGCAGGAGATCAGATCCACAACAGACCTGGACGAACACCCAGTGTGACGCTGCTGGAACAGTTTCAGACCTCAGCTTCTGAACTATGAGAATGTTGTGTTTTCAGTATTATCTTAAAATGACACGTTGGGCTGTAACTGATGAGCCTCATTCCCCAAATTCTGACATTTTCTCAAATAAACTAACTAACTTGGTTAATTGGGGATAAAAAAACAAACAAACAAAACAAACATTGCAGCCCCAGATCATTTGTTTATGTCTTTCTTTTTCTGCAAAGAAAAAGAAGCAGGTTTACAACCTGTTCACACATCTGATCATGTTCTTGTGATGGATGACACAGAAACACTCTGTCACAGCTCACTAACTTCAGTTTGGAAACTGGAGACATCGGCTGATTTAAAACCTGACCTGAAAATTAAGTTTGAGTTTCCACAACAAAAAAAGGTAAAAGCATTCAAATGTCCAGCTACGGTTAAAAGTGCTGCATCTGAAAATGATAGCAGTGTTTTTACATGAAATGTTTCTTATCATTATTATGACCTTATCACTATTATTATTATGATTATCATGGTTATTATCGTCCTGTGCAAGGCTCTGCCTGTATGTGCCAACCTGCCTCTCCATTCAAACCAAAATCATGACTCCACAGTGAGGAGACAATGTGACTCAAAACAACACGTACTGAGTTTCCTGAGAGGCAAATTAAGTGTGTGTGTGTGTGTGTGTGTGTATGTGTGTGTGTGTGTGTTCTTTGCAGTTATCATCCCAGCAAATGAACACTGTGAAGATAGGTGTGTGTGTTTGTGTTTACTATTGTGGCTTTTTTTTTTCTTTTTCTTTGTAGTGCGTCATAATGTCCCCAGACAGATTCTGGGAGGTTTTAACTAGTGTAATGTGGTGGGTGGAGTTGTGTATGTGTGTGTGTGTGTGAGTGTGTGACTGTGTAAATGTGTGTGTGTGTGAGTGTGTGACTGTGTAAATGTGTGTGTGTGTATGTGTGTGTGTGTGTGTGTGTGTGTGTTTGTGTTGGAGGGAAATGGAGCGCTAACAAACAGCTCTGATGTTGTTTCCGTGGCCTTGTTGAGAAGTGTGGCCTGTTCTCTGGCCCCTTCACCATCATTGTCACTTTCTGTACTGTGTTCACTTCAAAGACTTTTTAATCAAAGACAATAAATCTCTGCTGTATGTGACAGCGACGACCGCGTCATTCTTTACCACCACACTTTTACTTTTAGATGTAATAACTTAAGACAATCTGTCCTACAGAGCTACAGAGCTGACTGTGATAAGCTTGAATGGAGAAAATGGAGAAAACCTTCACTTTAAGTGGAAGCAGACAAAACCGGGGCCTGGGCCCCTTTGAGGGTTTGGTCTGACCCTGAGCCCAGAGTGAGGTGGAGCTGCTCGTGAGCTGGACGTGTGACAGAGGCATGACTCAGCAGCTTTACGCCTCAGTTTTGTAACATCATATGCATACATTTCCTTTCCACCAGGGTTTAAAGCTGCACAGAGGGAGTTCAGGTCTTCACTGTCAAGAGGCAGTTCACACAAAAACTCTACATGTGCTTTTGTCTGCAGTGTTTCTCCAACATCGTCACTTTAGTACCTGGATCAGAATCAATTTCAGTCCGATCATATCAGGCAAACACATATATTTGTGTTAAGAGAATGAATTAATTCAAGTAGAGATGGAGTCACTCTTTTAAGTTTGTAACAGTCACTTTCATGACTTTGTAAAACAGTCACCTGACTCCATGGGGTGATGGAGACTTGGGGCAGAACCCCTCTGAGTCAAACGTCTGTACTTGTGCTACCTGGTCAGGTGATGACACTCAAACACCACACTGTGTCGTCTTCACTGCAGTCTGAACCAGTCACAAGGAAAAATAAGTCAATCGTGTGAAAACTGGCAACATTTAAAATCTTAATCTCAATAGTTTTCACATCAGCAAAGAATCCAAAGTGTTTAGACTTTGCTGCCCTCCAGTGGTGACACCAGCAAAGACTCTGATCCTCTCAGGTTCTTTCATTCAGCATCAGGTAAACAGTGTTTCCGCTCACATTCCTGCTCAGGCTGTTTGCACTCGAATTAGGGTGGAAAAGATTTTGAGCTTGTGTGATGATGCTCAGGGTTAAACCTTAACTGTGCAGAAGAGACAGGAAAACCTGTTGCTGAATTTTTGCACGATATTGAGAAGGGAATTTGGTTTTGTGAGCAGATTCAGAGCAGAAAATCATAAAACTAAACACGAGCTTTAAGATGAACCCTGTGCACCAGGTCACCTGCGACTAAATGATTCATATTTCTTCTGTGTGTATCCACAGAACACCCTGCACCGCTGTCACTGATCACTGCACATCTATATGACACTGATAGATGTATTAAGAAAACACATCAGTCTAGAAGCAGATGACATGTCACAGCTACTGTGGCTCATGCTCCAAACACTGATCCTACACTTCCCATGATGCACCTAGCGTGCTTCTTCTCTCCTCTTCACACCTCCGGAGTGCAGCACAGCAATGTAACTGTGACCTGTGCACGCTGCACCTCAGCAAATCATAAGCAGATCAACGATAGATCCTCTCAAGTGAGAAAATAAAACCACTTGACACTGAATCTCAAAACACACACACTAACAAACAGACTGGACGTGTCAGAAATTTGTTTTTGTTTTGTTTTTATGTATAACGGGGGCATGCCAAGTCACAGCATTCTGGTTTGTAGCGACAAAATTACAGCAAGACACATTGAAAAACACTTGAAAGTATTCCCACATGCACACATACGCACACACACAAACACACACATATCCTCTCTGTCACAGTCATTCACGCATTTTTTGTACAGACCAGAATAATTCATAACTTCATATCAGCATTAAGAAGTACCTACAGAGTACAGGAACAACATAGACCGAGTCCGTCACCTCCGACCACGTTCACACTGCAACACTTGAACGTTCAAGTCAGATTTCACTTTGTCTTTTAATTTCCACATTTAGCAGCACAGACAGTGTCAGACATGCAGCTGCTTCAGAGATGCATCAAAATACATTCAAGTCTCTTTTTACAATGACAAATTTGACACATGGGGAGATGATGTAAGCTCTGATCTCATATCAGTTCTCCTTTGTCCCATTTCAAAATCTGTGTCTCACTGGTTCAAACTGACAGAGATTTGATTTCTAAGAGTCAAGTAGATAGAATTTGGTGTGAATGTAAAGTTAGTATGAACCACACTAGTTCATTCTCCTGCCAACACCTAAGAATTCAGAGAACTGATGCATCTCATTGCTATAGGGTTAAAATCACTCCCACATTACACATTACAAATCTTTTGTTAGTTGAAATGTGACGATATGCTTTCCTTGACTTACATTTAAGTTTAAGCTGTGGTCCAAAAAATGATCATCAGAATGATAAAGAAAAGAATCAGGATATCAATCAGAAGTAATAATAATAAAAAGAACCAGATCATTCCAGACGGGTAGATTCAAGGAATCGCCTCAACAACACAGCTGTGTGACGATGAAACATGACTGAATGAAAATCCAGAGCTCACACAGGAGTTAGAGGAACACTCTGAGTGTGGAACATCCAGCTGCAGTGTGAACGTGACCAGTCGCTAATTTCATCCTGTTACATTACAGCTCTTAAAGTCCATATAAAACCATTTACATTTGGGGTAAATGTCTCGAGTACAAAAAAGGCACTGCCATTTGTTATTCTAAATATGACTTTCCCAGCCTTGTGCATGCAGTTTTAAAATATAAATTACACTTTCTTTTTTCCCCCAAATTTCCTCCTTTTCTTTTTTCTGCATTTTCTTCAGTTTTTTGTCTTTTTTGTGTTTTTTTATTATTAAACATACAATATTCTTTTGTCAAATATATACGTAAGCCTGCAGTCAATACAGGACACCGGCTCTTTGATAAAATAAAACTAAATGAAGTAAAGGAGCACAGTCAAGCGGTAACACTTTGTTACACAATGGATGCTGCTGAATGAAAAAAAAAAAAAAAAAAAAAAAAAAAAAAAAAATCTTGGCATCCCATATTGACATAAACTGAATAAACTGCAGAATCTATGACAAAAATACAAGATAAAAACAGCATATATGTCTCGACTTAAAGTACATTAAAAGTTTTTTTTTTGGAATATCAAGGCGTTATCTAACTGTTAATACCGCAGTGTGCACAGCGTTAGAAGCATTCCTGGACACCCACAGAGCTGATATGCGTTTAGAAAACAATAAAACAAAAACATTTGGTTTTGAAGAGATGTGTAATGATCCAGACCTCAGAGCTGAAACCCTCCATTGTCCCGTCACAGGCTCCACATTCTGCACTAGCACGCACGTCTTTGACCCTGTGACGGTGCAGAAAACCACGTCCGAGCAGAAACTGGAGGCTGGTGGTGCTGATTTGTTCTCTACACTCAAAGCATGCAAAGTTACTCTGTTACTTTAAACTCAGATGATGTAAATACTGTCAGTCAGAATTTCTACAAAATGTGGAATAGATGAGAATCAGTAAGAAAAAAAATCTCCTGAACGTTGCACCAACACGGTTTTAACTCAAATACTGACAGAGTGATATGAAAGAAATAAAATAATAATCCCTTTGATCTGGTTTGATCTTTTTATACAAGTGATGCAAATTTTCTCCATTTCTGTTCATACAGACAAATCCCATGAAAAGATCATAACCAATAATCAATCGGTGACACTGGCAGATGCTGATGGACTGATCGATCTTATCCCTCTGTTCCACGGTTGTGCAAAACTGTTTTGTCTCACATACCAGCCTGCTGTGTCCAATAAGCACCAGATCACTAAATGTTTATTTATCCACCACAAATGTACTGGTTCCTCCCGTTGGCTTGACTTTTTTTTTTTTTTTTTTATCAAAGTAAATATATGTTTTCTATTTTTTAAAGGTTTGAATTTGACTTCTTCATGGAATTTGTTCACAATAAGAAAAATATAGAATATTACCAGTCTTACTCTTTACTGTAACATGCATAGAGACTTATGAGCTTCTCCCATTCACACCCATAAAGTTAGGTGGTAAAACACACACACACACACACACAGCACCAAGTTCAGACTCCAGACCTCAAACCTTAACCTGATCTACTGTCGGAAAGGCCCTACTGTCTAAAGCCTCCTGTCTGGAGGGGACAAGTCTACTTCCTGGCCTGCCAAAGACAACGACTACAACAACAATGCACCACTGTTTTGTTTTCTGACAGCTTGTCTGACGTGACTTCTGTAACTGAACATGAATCAGTGTGTCTGTGACGGGCCGACTCTGGCTTTCAGCTGTGCTCCAACCCCCAAACTTCACATGAAAAATCTCAACATTACACTGATAGATACAAACAAGATTATAGTTCAACAGCAACAACAACAACAAAAAAAAGAAAACAGTCTAAGTCAACAATAACTATGTTAATATTTGAGATGTACGTATGGTCACCAGCCATAACATGTTAATACATATGGTACTTTAAATAATAATACACCTAAATGAGTAAAAGTATCACCTCTGCAAAAATTATGAAAAAAAAAAGAATAAATAATTGTATCTACTTTAAGTACTGATTCATATGGCAGTGACACTCAGAGAGTCTGAATATGATCCTGATGCTGCCTCTCACGGCGGAGCATCAGGAGAAGCAGTTTCCCCCCCGCTCAGGATTCAAATGGGTTCATGTCACATTTGTGCTTTGGTGGCATCTTCATCCTTGTTCACAAACGTACAGACGGCCATTGTCTGTTCTGCTTGTACACACTCCTACAGAGTATACGAGCAGGAAACACCTCAAATACTGAGATACAAATCTGAAGAGTGTGCATGCAATGCCACGGCTGAGAAACTAACAACACAGTGTTTCCCTGTGGTGTGTGTTTGTGTGTGTGGACTGTTTGAGTGTGCCCACATGTGGACTGTGCTTTAAAGCCACTATCACTGGGTCTGACACCACATTCAACCAGTCAAGGCTCAAGAAAGGACCATAACAGGGTTTCTGCATGATTTAACCCATTAAACACAGGTCACACACAAGAGGCATGGTTACTAAAGTGTACTGTGGTGTTTTACATTTCTAGGTCACGTGTCATGACTACATATAGGTAGTCTGTTGTTTCTTTTATGATATGGGACTGACACTGTATTGATCTGAAATTTGATTCAGAGGATTATTGTTGTTCAAACTGAGTCAGCTTGTAATAGAGCCATAATGATTACTGAATTAACTGATGTGTTGATCAAAAGAAAACTGATCTTTTCAGATCCTTGTTATGTAAAACAGTAAACTGAAAGTTCAATATTATGCAGGTGGTTGGACTGAACAAACAGTGGGAGACTGTAAGTATACTGAGCTCAGAGAAACTGTGAAATAACATTTTACACTATTTATGTACAAAAGCATTAACTGAGGGATTAATCTGCAGATTAATCAATGACAAAAAGAATCACTAGCTGCAGCCCTGCACTTCAAACCAGACCTTGTAAAAAAGCAATTGCAAAAACACACAGGACTAACTGTGATGTAGTAACTTTATCAAGACTGTGCAATTCATTTCAATACCATGGTTAAAAATAATGGAAACTTTGATTCATTAAAAAAATGCTTGTTATTACTGTCATGTAATGTAAAAACACTGGTATGGCCCTTTAACTGTGTGGGTAAATTCAGCCCAGGAGTATTTCATCTCTAACATCCACCACTAGATGAGCAGAAATCATTTAAGGTTAACGATAGGCGTCAGGAGCTTTTAGCCTCTGCTACGGGGTTTAACATCGCCGTGTGATGCGGTTCTACCACTTGACTTTCTGACCTCTGAGACTTCAGCTCTATCAAGAATTAGTGTCAATCTCTTCAATCTGCTCTGATTCATCCGACTCCAAAGCACAAAACTGTCATTTGAGCCTTGAACATTTGGAGTTTAGTGTATCACATTATCATATCAAGTGCAGGATACAAAAGAAGTACTACAGAATTGCAACATACTAATGAAGAAACTAAAACAATAATCATCAATAACCATCAATGACGATCATTCAGGGTCAGGACTCTCAGCACACGTGCTCAGTTTTAAGTGGCAGAGAGGGGAGTTTCCTAACCAGCTTATTTCAATATAAATCTATTCTTATAAAGTCTGTTTTCCATACACAATACACTGAGGATAAACATTAAGACACAGAATAACCATGAAATTCTGAATAAAAAAGATAAAACGTATTCCATGTAGGCCTGCACAGACACAACAGACAGAGAACCATGTTCCACAGGCAGTCTCCAAAACAGGACTGGAGGTTCCCCAGATGCTGTTATGTTCTCGGTGCCTGTGTGTCCATGGACTTCGGTGTCTGTGCCGCCATGACTGTGTTTGGCCAGCAGGTGGAGGTAAGCACTAGTGAGACAATCTCTGGGAACGCTACCCTTCATGGATTGACAGTGTGTGATTTCTCCGATGTTGCAATCGCCTCAGCAACACGGTCTGCGTGGAAACCAAATCAACCTCCTGTTTTGTTCTGCTTCACACATTTCACAGTCTTCCTTTTCCACTGAGAATTAGTTGTACTTTAGTTGTAACATGCAGCTTAAGCATCTCGCCCTGCTTTAGAAAAATAACTGAGCCCTGTATCTGAACATGCAGACGGATCCCACTGACGACAGCTGCATTCATCTCCCATTTACATGTACGAAAACCTGCGCTTTCACATATTGCGCCTACAGAGGCTCTGAATTCAAAGAGTTCATACAGTACGTGCTGTGGATAAACAATATGTGACTGACCGGTGCCTAATTCACCTCCTCCTACGTTCATTCACTCACATGAACAGACTACAACATGATTGGACATGACATCATCTTCCTCAGTCATTCTCCGCCGATCAAAGGTCCTGCCTCTGATGTCTTTCTCCTTGAAACATCCGCTTCCCTTTCCTGCATCACTTCAGCTTTATTCTTTTTCCCCCTACTTTCTTTGTCTTTCTCCACCTTACCTTCTGTCTCTTATCCCTCTTCACACATCTGCTCTCACTCCCTCTCTCTTATCCTCTTCTCTTGCTCTCTCTTTGTAAATATTCGAGCCAACACTTGCGTCTTTGTGGTTGGCTGATGAAATAAAGAATAAGCAGGTCGGTTGTAAACTAGCGTGACAGCTACTCATGGGACGTAAAGGTGGTACGCAGCCAAGGCTTTACAGAATATTCCACAATTCATACCTGAAGGTCATACATGCTTCTGTACCCTTTGAAAGTAGCATCATTATGTAAACAATAAATACATACAACACAAATAAATGATTTTTTGCCACCCAATACTGAGCAAGAGGCCTTCCCAAGCTCTAAAAGCATCCTGGACACACTGTCCTCACTGAAAACAGTCCAGGAAATCCCAAACTTCCTTCTGTGTCCTTGTAGCTCTGCTTGTCTCGTCTTGTTTTTGGGTATGAGGTACTGTTATGCATTTGAAAGATGCCACGAGCTGTGGTCGATGTGCAGGGACCAGAAGGTCTTGGAGAGGGAAGGGGCCTCAGTCTCACTGGGCCCTGATCCAGAGGGCCAGTGTCTCCCTTCTGCTGGGGATGACTGGACTGCAGTACTGCTTCTGGACTCCCCAGTGGGGCGGCGCTGTTCACACACTGTCCAGGTCGTGTTCATTGCTTTCCTCTCCCCTCACCCAGATGCAGGTGACTGTGAGCATGCTGGCGGAGCAGAAAGTGTGTTTTTCCGACCTAATGGACGGTGCCAATGTGATAGCTTGTGTTAGCCGTTTGATGATCGGCGCGCTTGTGTTTCTTGGATCCCGCCCGGTCCTTTGGTTGAGCTCTACCATTGGCTGCAGGGAGAGGGAACGGGAGGGCTGGTGACCTCGAGGTGACTTATCGTGAGAGAGCCTTGTGAACCTGTGCTGTCCTGCTGCTCTCACTCAAGTCCTCAGTTCATATTGTTGATGTGCGGTCAGCACCGTCTGAAGAGGAGAAGAGAGAGAAGAGAGGACATTAGTGTCTAAAACCATTAAGTTCCTGAGACAGATGACACTGTGGACAGTGAAGAGTTAGAAAGCTGCCACAAGTCCTCATTCCGCAAACACTCACCCTCCCTGTTTCCCTGTCTCTCTCCTGGTGCATACCGGGACAGGCTTTAGATTTCCGTTGACCCTGAACAAGAATAGCAGTTCACCACTAATTTGAATTTCCATTTCTCTTGTTCTGTGTAAGATAGATGCTTCAGATGAACCTATGCTGGCCACAGAACTACACTGTCCACTGTTTCATAACAACAACAGTTCTACATTCTTCCAAACCATCTTTACAATATCCACTGGACAACAGTATTTACAATCAACTGTATGTTATTGTTATTATTATTATAATAAAGAGACCTGGCCAAGAATGGCAGCACATATAGTTAGAAAACAAACAGTTTTTGCAAAGCCTCATCTGAAGTGTAGTTGTGATCGTACTGTGGTATGAGCTGTTTGTAATGAAGGCCTGAAGCATTTCTGACTTGGTGAACAGTGAGGGGCCAAGGCCCACACTGTCATGGTGAGAGAACAACACATCTGTCAAAATACTGATAGAGACTTTCAGAGAAAAACAACGGTATGACAGCTGTTGCCTCTGGTGTGGCCGAAGAGGAAAATGTTATCAGGCTACGCACTAGTGGACATTTTTATTTCACAGAAATAAACCTTCCATTATGATACCGAAAAGGCAGGTTGGTGTCAATGTGTGGTGCTGTTGAATAGCAATGCAGAGTACACTGTATAACACAAGATTGTGACACAAACTAAAGCTGGGGGAGTACCAAGATTTGACGAACTTTGACCAATCAAATGCCCTAGTTCATTAGTTTATGGTCTGAACTTGGTCTGATGATAACACCTGCAGCCTTTCCTGATTAATTCACACTTTGACTTACCCCAAGTTCATTTCTGTCTAATAAGCAAAAATATCTGTCCAATAAACAAAAATAAACTGATGCACTGTGCATTCAGTGGAGGAAATCCACTAATCCAATTTTTCCCCTTGACAACAATCCTCAATTCAGAATTTCAGAAACTATATTCAGCGTGGATCCATTACAAGTTCTTGAGGTTTCATCTCAGCAGGCCGTACATCTAGAAAAATCAAAACAAATCTAACTGACTAATGGTCTCTGCTCTTACAGTTGTCACACTCACTGTTAGTTTAGTAATATACACTGGCTTGATATGAGCATCAGTCCAGTTCATTTTATAACACTAGGGTTTTCAAAATCTATCACTGCCAACTAAATGTCAACATCTTTTTGCTCACACACTCATGAAACATTGAGTTTGGGGTGATGTCCTGTTGCTGGTTTGGATTCAGTTACAAAGTTGTGTTTCTGAAGCTCACCACAGCTGGCCTGATGTTCAGGTGCAAAGGACTAGAAGAACCCAAAGCCCCTGACAACGAAGGAGTTTCATAAGTTTAACACACTGTCGTTCTGCTGCCCAGCTTTGCTCTCCACCTAACAAACATGCACAAAGCAGCACTTGTCCACCGTTCTGTGCCGAGCACTGAGGCCCACTGTCTTCAACTTGGTCGAGTTTTGGTGGGGGTGAAGCTGGCACTGACTTTAACTCAGACTAAAATTCAATGTATATGAGAATGCTCTGTACAATAAGGTCACAAAATGACTGACTTGACTTGACTTATATAGTCACACTGGTTAACTTAAAAGTGCTCCTTCAATGTTCAAGGTTTCCATTCACATTAGCACGTCCATTGTCATCTTTGCTGCCCACATTAAATATCGAACCAGTGCCTAGACTAGTCAGTCTTATAGACAAGTCTGTATGAAGTGATTATAACAGATTCTGAGATCCCTCCACAACTAACTGTCTACACTGTGATGGGCCTCACAGACACATTGGTGTAATATCACACTCAACCTTTTCTGTATTTTTTCTTCCATTTCTTACTCTACAGTTCAATGTGAAACAACAAACAGCCATTATGACGGTCTGTGCTACAACGTAGTTTAACTTTATGTTACATCATTAGAAAATAACACGGAAGAAAAACTTTGTATGAGATTTATTTAACTCAATTTACAACTGTCTGTGTTTTAAATATGATGTAATCCTCCAAATAAAGTTGCACAGCAGGTCATATCTGATGATGCAAATCACAGTTGTGAATGAAAGTCATTGTTTAACCCAACTTTTCTCCTCTGACTCTTCTCATTTTATTTCCCCCCTGAGCTTGAACCGACCTCAGCTGTTGCCAGAATTGCTGTCAAATCTCAAACTTGGCCAGTTTTGGGGCTGTTTGGCCAGACTGGGCCAACCAAATCAAACACATCTGAAAAACTGTTGCTGGGCTCCAACAAGTCTGGAGTTATCGATGGGCCTGGATCTCCAGACTTGATTCTGCTCACACAGCAGTATAATTAACTGGGGGTTTGAATGGGCCAGTCAGCCTTAAGATCGGTGTTACGATCAACCAAAGAGACATAACCTGAACATGACTCACTAACTGATGGACTGATAGGACTTTTGGACACTTCAGAGTTTACTTTTGGCTTTGAACATGACACAGAAGTCATGGTGAGTCAGACCTTACTCCTGGCCTGTACTGGAGCTCTGATGACTGAAGCCTGAGAGACTGGAATCAAGTCCTGCTCATATGTTTATGTTAAACATGATGTTGAACATGACAAAACTGTATATGTGTTGAGGGCAGGAGGGAGACTGAGTACAGGGACCTGGTCGACCGCTTTGTGAAGTGGTGCGAGGACAACCACTTGCATCTGAACGTGAAGAAGACGAAGGAGATGGTGGTGGACTTCAGGAGGAATAAACCCTTGCCCGCCCCTGTCAGCATCAATGGAACCAATGTGGATCAGGTAGAATCATACAAGTACCTGGGTGTGACACTGGACAATAAACTGGACTGGCGCACCAACACAGAGGCCGTGTACAAGAAGGGCCTGAGCCGGCTCTACTTCCTGAGGCGGCTCAGGTCCTTCCACGTCTGCAACAAAATGCTACAGATGTTCTACCAGTCTGTTGTGGCGAGCACCATCTTCTTTGCTGTGGTGTCCTGGGGTGCAGGCATCAAGGCAAAGGATGCCAATAGACTGAAAAAAGCAGAGTCTGTTGTTGGCTCCAAACTTGCAACCCTGGAGGAGGTGGTGGAGGACAGGATGCTGGCGAAACTGCTAGCAATCACTGACAATCCCTCTCACCCCCTCCAAAACACACTGGACAAGCTTAAGAGCAGCTTCAGCAACAGACTCATTCAACCCCGCTGCTCTAAGGAACGATACAGGAAATCGTTCCTACCTACGGCAATAAGACTCTACAACTCATCTACCTCTGTCAGAGCCACAGTCACACACTAACTGTATTGATATTACATACCATATCATACAATATTTGTAAAGGCACATTCCATTCTAGTACTTTATTCTTTTATACTGTAGTTCTATTGTTTTTTTGTATCTTATTGTATCCAATACACCGGTCTACTACGACAACCTAATTTCCCTACGGGGATGAATAAAGTAATCTATCTATCTATCTATCTATATAAACACTACACAGGTTTCTGGTGGCTGTTAGCCACCACCACCAAAAACGAGAATGTTTCATCAACATGAATTCTCATATTCATTTTCAAAAACATCAAAATGCAAGAATCAACGGCGGATGGATCGCTCACATGTTTTTGGCTTCAACTCCATAACAAATGGAACTTATCTATTATGGTTTAGTATTTAGGGTCAATTAAAAACTGTGTCTTACCTCCCAAGGCGTGCTCTGTCATACTCAGACACAGAGACTCAAGGCGATTGTTGATGTCTGGCTCTGTCACTGGTAACTGATGATCTGTAACAAAAACACATTTGAAGCAAAATTATTATTAGTGATTAAAAATATTCAGTACAAACAAATGATGTCCTGACGATTTCCTACAGTTGATCCTCTCCACGGTACAACTTATCACTGAGCACTAGTCTAGTTCCTTATTAAGTGATTATTTTTCTTGACCTGACAAACTCTTCATTCTTTGACCTTAGTTTAACAGAATCATGATTGGTCTTTTTCCTTTTATTAAATCTGATTAGCTGGAGGACAAATAAAAATGAATTCACATCAGCTGCAAATCCACTGAGACAATGTTGTCCACTCAACCAGAGTGTCGCCTGGATAATCAGATCATATCACACTGTGAACTCCAGCACTGAGACACATGCTACCCCAAAACAAGGGGTACACTGCTGCAACATCTTTTGTGTGTAATGAACTGAGTCTGGACTGGCAAAATATTTTAAAATACATTAATCAAAAAAAACACGACACAAGATATAACTTGTGCTTTTTGTGACATCAAGAAGCCTGATTTGGAATTCATGAGTCCACAGATCCAATCATAACGAATCTCTGCCTGCCTCCGTCTCTTTTCCAACCCAAACTAAACATATAGTAGCTTTCTTATATTGCTCATAATATGTGGAAATGACTTTGCTCAATGTCAAGCAAAACCTATTTTGCTACAAAAGCAAATGTAAAAGAAGAGGAAGCGCATATACATCTGGGAATGATAAGACCAAAAGTCAAAAGAAAACTTAAAATACCTGAATGAGCACCACTGAATGATTTGGTGTGTGTTGTCTAGGTTTAAACTGTGAGCAGGGTGGAGATCGTTTTGTAAACGGCTGGGTTGAGGCTAGAGCGGAGGAGTGTTTGTGTGTGTCTGTGTATACTGGGGGGGGGGGGGGCTATATTTGGGCCACAGTACAGCCTAGCAACCCCTTGCAGCCATTTAGTCCTGATCTGAGTCTCCAGCACAGGCTGGGCAGTGAAAATCCCTTGTGGCCAGAGAGAAAAGCTGAGTTAGGCCCAGTAGTCCACACTGGGCTATTTATAGGCTCCAAATCCCCCCCTACCCGCCACCCCCCTTCACCGCCAGTACACACATGCTTAGAATGATACAAACACACACTGAAAGAACTTGTGACACACACTTGTTCCTTCATCCCCTCATTTTCTATGTTGTGTCTTACTTAATAAGAGAGAATGAGAAAAAGGAAAGAGAGAAAGAGACAGAGGGGTGGGGTGGGGGGGTGGAAGATATCTAACCTTTTAGATCAGTAACTCTGGCAAAGACCCAGGACTAACCACCTTTGAGGGGGACTGTTATGTGTGCATGACTCTGCAGTTGCCAAAGACAGAGATGGACAGATAGGAGAGAAAGGGGGAGAGATGGAGGGAGAGAGCAAGGGATGGGAAAGTTAAGAAAGAGAGTGAGTCAGGGAGAGGAGGAAGGGAAGAAAAGTGGGCCAGGGAGCCCCGTCCTCCCTGCACAAAGAGCCTCATTGTGAGACTCCTCTGACTCTTTCCTCCCTCTCTGCCTGCCTCCGTCTCTTCCTCTCTCACATACAGTCTCCACTCTCCCTCCACTAAACGTCCCTCCTCTCTTGCTTTTCTAAATTTATTTTTCCTCTCATTCTAAAAAGAGACACTTGTGATGTGTGTTTGTGTGTGTGACAGAGTAGAGGAAGTCCTAACTTGTCCTATAACCGTCCACTGTTCCTGTGGGACAAAGTCCAGTCAGCAGAGGCTACTACAGGTCACTCTACCATGTGCTGATGGCTACCATGACCTGGGCCTGTGTGGACACTGAGAAGTGTTGCCAGAGGCAACACCACACAAAGGGGGAGCTCAGGGCTGACACAAAGGTATCTTAAAACAGAAATCCTCTTCCAGTTGTAGAGGCACCAATAATAACTTCAAATGCATTTCTGTCCATCTACTTGTGTGTCTGTGTGTGTGTATTTGTATTTTCTCACCAGCTTGTTGGAACATGACCATGGTTTGTGGCGTGGTGTGAACCGGCAGAGAGCGAGTCCTCTGCACGGAGCTGTGGGTCCGGCTGGGCATGCTGTTGCTTCCTCCAGGGTTGGCAAACCATAGACCCTGAGGAGAATATTTTAACCAAAACATTGAATTGCCTTCTTGAAAATACAAACTCCTATCCTAGTTATGAGTAAAAGACATTTGGATTGTACTGAAAACAGAAACCACTGTTATGATTATTAAAAAGATCAAGCAAAATGAAAATGTAATGACTTTTTGGGACATACAGTGAGTGATGAACAACATTACAATACATTACAAAAGTACTCTAATCCCATTACAAAAATACTATTTTGATGTATTTTTCTAATACAGTGACAATAAAAGGCTGTCTATGTTGTTTGGCAATAGCTTCTGTATGGATTATGTATAAAACCTCTCAACATTTTTTTATTAAAAACTATTAAACTATTCCACCAGGATGTCCCAACCTATATGCTCAAATGGCCTCCTCTTAAGTCATGTTAATTTACTCATCACACACACTAGTAAAACTTCACTGTTCAAAAAGGATTATGAAATGAAATGGGCAAACTTGAAAGAAGTTGGGTTTAAGATTGAGGCCATAGCCTCTTCAACATGTTCATTCCCCCATGCTCCTGTCTAGATGTCTGGCCCACACCTAATGACAGTCTCAGACACTCACCACACAAATTCCTCACTGTAACCTGCCTATTATACCCCCAACACCACCACCACACACCCCTCCCCTCCCTTCTCCCCCTCTGTGCCCCCCCCCCTCATGGCTCTCCAGTGCCGTGGGCCAGGGAAAAACAGGAAATGCCTGTGCACTGTTCTCACTGCCTCTGACTGGCTCTCTCACTCCCTCTCTCATACATACTCATATCAACTCTTGCTCTCTCTCTGTTCGCTCCTCCTCCTCCAACACCACAACTACCTCTCCCAAAGTATGACTCACATATTTCCCTCCCACCCTCCTTCTCTTTTTCTCTCTACACATCTACACTACAGTCCCACACAAGGAGATCCAGCGTGACGAGGAGGAACTGAGGTATTTCCTCCCATTGTAAAGGATCAGAGATTGAGAGAGAGAGAGAGAGAGAGAGAGAGAGGGAGAGAGAAACAGAAGGCAAGAGAGAGAAAGAAAGAGAGAGAGAGGTTCACTATGAACTGGGTCAGCTCAGACCAAGTGTGCCAGGATGGGCCTGAAACAGCTCCACAGCTCCTCCTGTTTCAGTGTTCGGCACTGACGCAGGGCCTCTGGTATGTGGGGTGACCTGCCTACAAGTTCCATCCACCTCACTTCATTCGCCAAACACCACCACTACTCCTCTTCCTCACCCCACATTTTTTCAGAATGGAATAAAAAGACTATTTCAGGAAGAATACGTGCTCAAGAAGGAATTCTGCTGCCCAGGTTATTGTAGACATCCTGGAATGTATTATTTCACAATGTTCAAAATGTTCCTTTGTACAGTCACGAACACCACTTCCCTTCAGCAATCCATTCAATGCATTAATATATGACAATAACATGAATCCAATTACTACATAAACACATGACAATACCACAAATCACCATGAATGTAGTCAAAATCAAAAGCTTTTTGGAAATAATCTAAACTATCCTTCCTCATCTGACTTCTCTGAGCACCTAAGCAGATACTATATCAAAATTTACAACAAACTGAGAATAAAAACATTGAAGCATATAAAGAAAATCTGTTGAAGAGGTGGCTACTCGAGCAAAAGTGAATTGAACCATACAAATGTAATAGTTTTGGATGAGATAACTAAACAACTATTTGATCCACCTTATGGTGTAGGCTCTGATAAAAACAGATATTTTTCAATTAAATACTATTTACACTATTTTCTAACTCATAATATAAACAATGAGTTCATAGTATAAATTACATAATAATCAATAATGAAGATAAACACACTACAATACTCAATAACTCAATATATTTTTCTGATGCAGTTTTGGTATCACAAAATCAGTGTAGTTAGTAACACATGCTTTCATCTGCCAGCTGGTTTGACTCACCTGTCTCCCCTGCTTGGGACCAGTGGGTGTGCTGCTGGAGCTGCGTGGTGTGGGTCCCAGCAGCCCCCCGCTTCCCAACAGGCCCAGCCTGGCACCCGGCAAGCTTCTGGAGGGCATCTGGAACTGGCGAAGGCTCCTCCTGGTTGACACACTGCCCCCAACACAGCCAGCGGTGGGGAGAGAGTTGGACTGGCCAAAGCGGCTGCAGCAGGGCGAGACAAAAAGTGAAAAGAAAATATTTTTATCGTTATCACCATGGTAATCAAAAGATCAGAAGTAATCAAAAGTAATTTGTATTTGTAAAAGACATCTTTATTCCATAACAGAGGTGATCATTTGTCTAAAATCTAATGAATAAATCCTACTTTTTCTCACTGCTGTTTATTTCCACACTGGGATACAATCGTCTGTTGTATTTTATACTTTCAGCAACATAATCTTTTCTCTGTGTGTATGGAAAATATGCTGTGCCTTTCCAGGTGTTCATTTATATATTTCATTAATCCTTATTTGTACTGGGGGAATATATAGTATAAACCACAACATGACATTGGAGTTTTAGTTCAACAATTTTCAATGCTCATCCCTCAATCTTAAAAACATATACTGTACATACAGAACAGGCAGAATCATGCACTGCTGACACTAACTGATCCCTCTTTACACACTGTTTCAGCTCATCATTATCTGTCTCTCCTTACAGTCTGGATTTTGCTGTTGTTTTGTTTAAGTTAAAGCCAATGAGATAGGAAGATGAAGGTTATTATATGTCTGTATGCGTACCTCCTCTGCGGTCTGTACCCTGCTATGTCAAGGAGGGTTTTCCTAGGAATGGACCGGAACAGCCTCTGGACCTGTTGTTTCCATGACAACAGCCTCTTCTTCTGTGTCTCAGTGAAGGACTGACAGGGAGGGGAAAACAGGAAGCAGCAATCAGAGATGAAATAAGGTATGACTGGTGGACAGCACAGCAGCAAGAAAAAATCTAGGTACTGCACTAGACTGTAATGACAGTGAGACTTTCAGTACCTCCAGCTGAAGAGCTTCACTGACACAGAGACTGATATAAATCTGAGTAGAACTCATCTATGATCCATGGTATGTAACACACTATACGTTTTTTCTTTTGATTTGTACCAAGTGGATGAATAAGGATGCAATGCCAGTACATTTCATCAAATACAAGCCAAGCAGAATTCGAAAAGGTGAAGAATTAACTATTACTCAAACTCACAAACTTAGACAACATGCTATCATTCCGACCAAAATTTCCCAAAGAATTATTATTATAACAGACCCCTTAACATCTTGTACGGTATCATTTGTTCTTAGTATATATGTACAGTATATCTATGCACTGTGGTAACTGTTTCTTCCCTTCTTTTGACATGAGCATATACCTCATGGATAAGGCACTTATCGATGAGTTGTAGGTAGGAGCTAATGTTGTCCTCATCCGACCTTGACACCAGTAGCTGAGTACAAACTGAGGACAGGGGAGATGGAAAACACAACATTAAGACAAAATAAAAACGTTTCTTAATCCACAAAAACATTTTCAACTGAGTATTGGTACACGCAGCACACCTTTGCCCATAACACGAGTGAACTGGCC
The DNA here is from genome assembly GCA_021432705.1 of Caranx ignobilis. NCBI lineage: Eukaryota > Metazoa > Chordata > Actinopteri > Carangiformes > Carangidae > Caranx > Caranx ignobilis. The sequence goes on from MU270012.1 coordinate 31,032,647, forward strand.
AGGTAGGTCCCCCTCTGCGATGACACTCGCACCTGACTCAGGCTCCCCACCCCCGCTCAGGTGAGAGCCAGGTGCAGCATTTTTACCCTCAGGGCTCAGGAGGGAGCGCTGCAGGGAGGCCTCCTCACCACCACTGAAAGCCTTGATAGGCGTCATGATCATCTGGTGGAGCTCCTGCAGTGGGGCTCGCAGATTACTGCCCTCCAACACATCCTGGTGGTGGCAAATGATAGAAGGAAAAAGAAAGGGGGGGGGCAGATGAGAAGCATTAGAAAGAATGAAGAGGTTTTATTTCACACAGGCTCATTCTGTCATTCTGACAACTATTGAACACAGACAAGAATGAGAATGCAGCTCTTGGTGAAAACCACCTGTCACAATAATTTAGATGTACTTACTTATAATATCAAGAGAGAGAGGCCACCACAAACAGATGGCAAGGGATCTCTCAGCAAAGAGCCACGTGATACAGCACAGAATAAAGTAATGCCAAAAATACATACGTCTAATTTTCCTTTACTACTTGAGTCCATGTTTATCCTATCAGCCGTCCTCCCGCCCATCATAGAGCAGCGTCATACATGAGTCTGTGTAAACCCAAAATACCAAGCAACAGGTGTCTTGTTTCCCAAGCCCTACAAATGCAGCGGTAACAAATTTTAAAGTGAAGCACTGGTGAAAAGGTTAAGCCTGAATTTAGCTGGCCCAAGAAGTCCCTCCTGTGGTGTGCCCTTGAGCGCCATTGTCTTGCTTCGAAGGCTGAATTGGGGGGGGGGGGGGGGGGGGGGGGGGGGGGGGGGCAGGGGAAAGCGGATGGGTTTAAATTTGGAGCCCAAAACTCTCCTTCCTGGATTAGATGTTCCTCTAGCTGCCATCTCAGATAGGTAACACCAACTGAGAATGGCCACTCCTCTAACTCTCTGTCACACACTAGAGAAGAGGTGGTGTCCTGTGGTGTCCAGTAAGGTTACAAGCTCAATCACCATTTCAAACAGAACTCCATAGAAAAAAGAATTTCAAATGTGTGTGATTTCAGGTATGACTATAAAACGAATAAGAACATTTCTGTGTGGAGACAAGCAGGAAGACATATGAGAGACAGCCACTCTGACCTTTTCCAGGCTGCGCAATAGGTTCTGCCTCTCTTTGAGCTTCTGAATGCTGATGACAATCTTGTGTCTTGCTCCTTTAGTGACTTTCTGTTGAAAGAAAGAATTTTGTGTCAGACATTCATGTGGTGACTGGTCTCTCAGTCTGTAGACTACTACCTATAAGTTCATTTTTGATTTGATGGACACAGAGGCCTGAAACTGATTCTAGCAAATTAATTTCAGTTGAGGCTAATTTTCCCTCTCATATGTCCTATGAAGAATTGATACTGACAATCCAGATGTTTACAGATCAGACCAACAGCTGTATTCTAAATTCTCTGTCACACAAGGAACCCTCTTTGTCTTTTAGCTGGAATTCAGCATGTCTCAGTGCAGTTACGTGTTATGTTGGGTCAGACAGAGAAAATGTTAGCAGCACCTGGAGGAAGTTTAGGATTTCCCGGTAAGCTGTGTTAATATTAGCTGCATCCTCTGTGTCAGAATAGACTCTTCAGTATCTTTATCTAATACATAATGATAGTATCATTTATTCCACTATTATCAATCCACTAACCTTATGAAACCTAGTTATATGATAACTTCCATATAAAAGGTAGTTGTTTTTATTCAATACTAATAGAGAGTATTGTTTCAGCTATTAATTATCTTCATTGCTCCTCATGTATCAAAAGTATATGCTGCCCTTGTCCCTTTTCTTGCCTCGCAAACAAATGTCAACTGGTGTCTACAGTGTCAACAAAGCTAAATTGGTGCATTGGTATAAGATCCATAAAGTATTTGATGATATTGACTGAATCTGTTGAAATCAGTGAATGGAGAGAAAACATCCTTGAACAACTTAGTCCATGTAAAGTTCTTATTGTCTTGTTGTTGAAAACCAACACTATCTCTGTCAGTGTGAGTGTACTGTATATAAACCTGTGCCTCTAGTTGCTCTTCAGTCAGTGACATCATCTCATCGTAGGTCATAGTGGAAAAGAGAGCGGCGTATTTATGGAGACGGAGACTCTTTAGCCACGCAGGAACATCTGTGGTGGAAGAAAACATGTGCGTGCACACATGCAAACACACATACATGCACGCACACACACACACACACACACACACACACACACACACAAGTGCACATCCACAGTTTTACTTGTCAATACAAATACTATATAACACTTAAACACAGTTTGTAATAATATTGTTAACCATGAATTGGGTAAGCAGCAGAGAATAGATAGATACAATTGACATCCACATGTTAATTTTATATAACAAGAGATTTGAAACTATGGTACTTTGTAGACTCTTTTTTCCTGAACCCACATATAGAAATATTTCCTAAGTACCAGGCATTTCATAATCAAATATGGTAAAGACCTTTGAAACATTTGAAGCATTTCCCATGTGTACAGATAGTAGCAGATATAGTAGTAGATCTGTGGTAATACTCTGGTAGCACATGAAAAAAAGTTATGTGTAAGACATGCAGTTGGCAAATTGACCGATAAATGAAATGCTCACTGATCACATGTTTAGTCAGACATCGCTTACTGGAAATGCTAAATTGCTTACTAATGCTCAACTTGTCTGTACTCAACATTCAAACTGCTGAGTGTGTCGGCTAGTTGTTCAGACAGCTTAGGATTCTTTTGGAGTTCAGAGTGAAGCCCAGTGTTTTAGTTAACTTGTTGCTTACTCAGTTATAACAGCATCCCCAACAGCAGAAAAATCTACTGAGAATCTTGAGAAGTCAATGCTGTGTAACACCATGGAAATTAAGGACCTTATTACTGCATCTGATATTTCACACTCAGGCCACTGTCTTGTGGCAGTAACACAAAACTGAAAAAAGATCTTAACATTCTTCTCTAAAATGAAATAAACAAATGGCAGCTTGTTCAGTGAGGACTGTGCATTTAGTTTCCTACGGGTTTAGCTGGATGACAACATGACAAGTCTTTGTAAAAGAAAAGACAGGAACTACATTAAAGGTTTAACACTGTGTAGACAGTTACAGCCTCAGAGTAAGGTCACTGGGGTCAGCCATTCTGGCCCCTGCTTTCCCTGACAAACCACTCTGACTGGATCAACAACTTGTCACAGTCTCCAGACAAATGTTTGTGAGCCACACATAGAAGACGGTCCGTTCTCTAATGAACTGGCTATGTCCGTTTCCTTGTTATCACTCCTACGCCTACTGATTAACTAATTTGACTATTCCTCATGAATTCTACCAGGATGTCTTCAAACACTTTACATCAAATAATACGAGTTTCATGTGAAAGTAAAAATTGAAATCCATTAACAATAAATTGCAGACATTATCATTATTTACATTGTTCAATGTGTTGTTCAATGTCTTGTTCTAATGTCATTACACAACTAAATTTGCAATTATCATTAAAATAGACCACAAAGACAGCATTTTTGTATTCACTGAAAAAACGAGCAGGGGGTAATCTACTAAAACAGTCCCTGGAGTTGGCGCTCCAGAAAGCTCCAAGAAATCAAGTCACCCGAAGCTGTATCACAAAACAGTAGTGACACTGTCACTAAGGTGGCAGTGGGTGGTTCTGAAAGTCCCTCATACAGGCATCTTGCGATTCATTTCAGTCAGTTGTTCTCTGACAGATGTTAGGATGTTAAGTTAATCACACTACCACAACATTGTAAACAACCTGATAGTGCTGATATTTACACTTCTGCCTGGTCTGTCTTACTCACCTCTCATGCCACTGCCCTCCTCATGGAAGGAACTACGATGCAGACCTGAGCCACCTCCTAAACCAGCCTCCTCCAGATGCTCACTGCCTCCACTGCCAGAGGAAGCAATGCTACTCTGGGGTGAGAGAGGTGCATGGTCCGGGGCTGGGCCTCGAGTGGTCCGTAGGTCCTCCTGGGATAGCCAGACGTGACCCAGAGGCTGGTTGCTTGGGCCACTCATGGGAGGAGTTAGGGACACTGAGCGCTTCAGAGGACTGTGCTGCTGACTGCTTCCTCCACTCGTCAGGACTGCAAGATGACAGCAAGAATAGTTAGGCAGTGGCAGGATGTTACACACAGCTTACACAAGATCAATCCTACATCAATGTAAAATAATGCAGAAATATTGCAGTATTTAACTGTTAATTCCAATATCAATAAAGTTAATATTAATATGATGAACCTGATTGTGATGTAATTATTAAACCTGCCGGTCAATTGTTTAAGCACCATTTTTAATACACACATGAAGTTGTCACAAAGTAATGAGAATAATGCACATTGTGTACTTTATATATCAAGATTTCAAATTACATATTATATGTTAATAGAGTTCTCAATGTCACCTACAACCAGGCACTAACTAATCTCAGGCACTAACTAATCTCAGGGTTTCTGCTATATACATTTAGCTGTGGCAGCCCAACACTACTTAATTATCGCAACCACCACTTCAAAATTGGGTCGGAGCAGACACACAATAATAATCTACCGGTTACCGTTACTTTGTAAACTTCCTCAAGTGTCTCGATCTGCTGGACGGCGCTCAGTTTATCAATAAACAACGTCAACGAGGTTATTATAGCTCATAAATTTAACACCACATGTCTGTTTCTGTTTATAATCTCCTCTCGTCAGTGCTGACATTCTCACTACTCGCTGGTCTGTTGACAATCTCACAATGTTAACATTAAGTTATCTGACGTTTCATTAGGGTGCTTTCTTATTGCTCGGGGGGGGGGGTAAGGGTCCTGCCGCAACATCTTGAAAAAGTCCTAGAGGAAACACCGAATCTGATGTTGATATATCAAGCAATGCAAAAAAACTCTTGATGTCTCTGTTGGCTTTGTAAATTTAGTTAAGATTAATGATATACACTTAAACTCATCACCTAAATTCACTTGCCATTTAACTCTGATGCTTTACTCCGTGTGTTTGAAGGCCACATTTGCAAGAGAGGGAATACGCAGAGCTTTCATTTACTTGCTTATTGGTTGAAATATTCTGCCTTAAAGCCAAGAACAAAAACAAAACTTACTGATGAAATTCTATAAATCCATTGCCTAGAGATCTGGGTGAAAAATCTTTCTTTTCTCTTACCTCGTTTCTCAATTAATAATGAATCACTGATGAATTTATTATGAATGCCTAATGGAAACCTACTGGGGTCAAATCAGTGTTACTGTTACTACTGAAATCCCCTTAGTTTAAACCAAAGACAAGCAGCCCCAGCATCAGATGTTTTTCCTCTTGAAGGAAGTAAACAGAATGCAAAGGTGGAGAGCAAAAGAGCTGTTTGTGTCGCCGCTCTGACGGGATAGGCAGCCACCAACACTCCAGTCTCTCTCCTCCTCCTCCTCCTCCTCCTATATGTGGTCCTCTTACTGTTGGCGCTATGTATAGGACTTCATGGGCCCAGTTTAAAATAGGTGCCCAGCTAACATTACAAGTTCCAGTCCCTAAATATTAGCCATTTTCCCTAAATACAGTCTCCCACAAAGGCTGCCTTACAAGGGAAAGGATGGGTGCTATGTCCTGCTGTGGCTTGGACTATAGTTGAGAGCATTGGTGGAGAGGTGTCATCAGGATGTTCTATCAGTGGCAGGTTGATGTGGTTGGACAATTATATTCCTGTAGTCCTGATCACCATCATGGCACTGATGAACACAGCATGTACGGAGGGGGACATGAAGAGTTGGTGATTGACTCTGACTGACAGGAATTACATCGTGGATATTTAGTGATCACTGTACGCAGGCTTGTTGAAGAAAGAAACGTTAAGACCAATTAATTATCCTCCTCTGACATTTGCACATCAGTAAATATCCACACATCAGCTCCAGTTGGCTCACTGGATATTCAACACTTCCTCTCACTTGCATCATTTAGGGAAAGCATCTGCTCACTGTGTCCATCACTGTCGTGGCCGGGGTAACTCTAGTTTATCAGTTGTGAAATCCTGAGGTCTTTTGTGTGGGACTGAAGCTGTTAGCAGTCAAAAATATAAGAGGATCTTTCTTGGAGCAGTGAGCAGAGCTTTAAATGTGTCTTTATTTATAAACCCTCAGCTGTTTCTTTCATCTCCCAGAGAAAAAAAACACAGAGCCCTTGCATTCTTGTCTGGAAATATCCTGCTCTGACCATAGTTATGTTCAATTTCAACAGCCCCGCCCTCTCTGTGTGTTGTCTTCCGCCTCACACAGCCTCTGTAGTTGGTGTGTTGTTCAGACCAGAGTAAATTTGCTGTGTTAAGTCTATTTAGTGTATTCAGGGTGTACATACTGTTTTGGTAAATGTGGAATGTACTTTGTGTCTTAATGGCATTATAATTAATGCAGAATTTGACCTGAATTTAAATGTGCATTGTTTGCTGAGCTGCCAAATGTTATACAGATGCTTCTGTGACTGTGACAGTCATTATTTTCTAATCAGGCACAGCTGACACCAAAATGAATCCCTACAATTTAATTGCAGCAGAGAGCAACCTTTATCATACAGCTGCTTAGCCAGCACCTGATAACTGACAGATAAAGCAGCTTAGTTTGAGTTGTTGTTGTTGCCAGATTGGTCATGGCTTGCAGACCCTGACGTGAAGTTGTGCCTGAGGACGGGCGATCAGGTGGGCACTCCAGACAGAGAGGCTATCATCAGGCCAGCCCAGAGTATGTGGATCTAATCAAACAGGTGTTCTCAGATGGTGCAGCGATTTTAGGAGTATACAAGAGCAGTCTAATTTGAAATACAGCCCATCTCATGTCTAAAAAACATACAATCATCCAAAGAAATTAAGTGTTAAAGGTTTTGTACTCTTGAATCTATACTTTTAAAAAGAACTGCATGAGGTGTGTATACGATGAACATTTATGCTCTAACAAAAAAAAAAAAAAGCAGAGGCACAAAACATAAAAATAAATAAATAAGACCATTTTTTCATGTGCAAGATGTTGCACAATCTGAACTACTGTGAGATTTTGGCATTTTTCAGTGGAGTGGGGTTATCTAAGGAAATAAACCTGCCTTCTGTTGCTAACTGTTTGAAAGAAGATATTAATGAGATTAGTTTATTCCTATAATAAAATATATAATAATATAATATAAAATAATCTGAACTGTGAGCAGGGCTGAGAGTACAGCCATCCATCTTTACTAATATGAGACATTCTGTGTTGGATCTATGTCAATATGAGCAGTAAAACTGTACCACACACAATCCTGTTGAAATTGTACTCATTCCTTTTATGTCACTTGAAATTGACAGATCCATTGAATTAAAGATGATATAATAAAAGCAGAAGAAGACTGTAACAGAGGGAACCTCATCAGAATGCACGCCTGTGTGTGAAGCGTATGATCTTTTTTGTTTTAGTTAAAATTTAGTAGTTTAAATTCCTATACACAGTTTCACATAATTTTCGGGCAGTTTATCTCAACCTCAGGATCATAACTTAAAGTAGGTACAGTATAAAGTGTCACATTGATTGAGAGGATAATTATACATGTCAGCCAGATGATAAATAGCAAACTGGTGAAAACCCATTGGGAAACCTCAATGAATCAATTAAGCCCATCTATCACTCTGCAGTGATGTTGGTGGTCTGAACTATGTAAAATCACTGCCTACTGTCAACTATAATGTCTGTTAACCTTTCTCTATGCACACAACACCTGTCCTATGGATGAGGGACACAAATTTATTGCTTTCATTAACAAGTGCTGTGATAGACAGAAGGCAGCAACAAAATGACTGAGTATCATGACTGTCATGAGTTTTATTATATTCTGAAATCTCACTGCAGCAGTTTACTCATACCTGACTCATAACATCATCAGCTGTTACACTGTATGACCCATGCATGCTGAATGTGTGCTACAAAAGCACAAATATGATTAGAAAAGAACACACAGTACAAGGGACAGAGGACAGATGGGATTCCACTTACTAGTGTTACTGCCTCCACCAGTTCCAACTGTGTTTATGGTTGTTGGCACAGAAGATGATGGGTAGAGAAGCAGGTGCCCATTCTCACAGCCCTGCTGCTGCTGATGCCAGCCTCCACCCAGGCCTGAATCCCTGGAGCTCTGCCACCCGTTGAGGCGGTCATCTGAGCCATAGCGCTGGTGGTGATGTAAGGAGTATAGGTTGCCTGATGAAGAGGTGTTGGTGGAGGAGGAGGACCCTGATGATGTGAGGGTGGATGGAGGCGTGGACTGGTGATGATGGTGGTGGTGAGGCCCCGCAGGAGGGGGCCTTTCCAGCGAGTCTCCCCGAGCTGCGGCCCTTTCCTCCAGGTGGTTGAGCCAGAGCGCCAGGGCAGCACGATCTTCCAAGGTGGCGGGGTGGATGAGGGCATAGGACAGGAGCTGTCGAGACTCCTCCAGGTGGTGGCCATGCTCAATGGTATGGGCCAGGATGCGTGGGAGCAGGCGCATATACTCACCCTTGGCTTCAACATTGCCAGGTTTGAGCAGCGGGAGATGGGTGAGGACAAGCGAGATGACACGTTCCTTGGGCTCACCTTGCCACTGGCTGATAACTCCTGTGAGAGGAAACAGAACACATGAAGCATTATAATCCACTAACCCACCATTTATCTCTACACTTTTATCAAAATCACGCATTGGATGTCTGACTTTGATATTTGCATCTCATTACGCTGCCAGCCAATCATGACCTTGGCTGACCTGACTGGACCACAGTGATGAACAGAATATCGCTGGTTACAGTCTAAAATTACAACAAAACAGATTTCTGCTGCACAATGTCCAACGTGGTAGCAAAGGCAACTGTAATTAAGAGATGGGAAGATGGATTAGTGAACACATGTAAAGTTATAAATAGAAGACTCCAAGATGATGTCAGGCCCACTGCACTGTCATCCTTCTATTTTGCCATTTCTCTAAACACCCAGCTCTGTAGGCTTCTAATGGTGACTGTACAGCTCTATACATAACCTGGGGGTCATGGAGCTCTATTGTTGTACAAGTCAGTGGGCCATTAGGAGCCCATTCCTATCATCTTGGACCAGGGCTATAGATACCAACAGGTCAGGGCAACAGCTTTGGACAACCATACAAATAGAGACAGGATGCAACAAGACGCAGGCTGTCTTCACCTCCAGCTGTGGAGATGTGTCTGTGGGAATCTGACCACTGCAGCTATTCTTAATGTATGGATCTTGTCTATAAATCTGACATTTGAAACATGTGGAACCAAGAAAAAAGTAAAACATCTGTTAACCCTTCTGTCCAAAGATATCACAACGTACTTCAGTGATGTACAGATCTGCCCTGTCAAGTGGACAGCAGCTACTCTGATTGGGCAGATGGAGGACCACAGACTCCAAAGCTTTCCAAACAAGGTTCACATTTATTTCATCTCAAGAGGTATGAGGCAAATTCATTTAATCCCTCGGTCCTGGTCAAGTCTTCTCACAGCATGGAGCTGACAACTTAACACACGCATATACATATAATCCTATGCCTGTCTACTCACAGGGAGATCAATAGTGTGCACTGGTAAATTAGTTGTTACTTCAATAAGATTTCAAACCTGACTGTGAGACTGTGATAGCAATTACATTATATAAATTGCCAGCAACCATGAAAACAGGGAGAATGTATGTTCTCAGTAACTTTATTTGAAATGGCATGCATCCCACCATGTGTCCTATGTACTATATGTATATACTGTTGATATTAAGTTAAAGACAAATCCATTGATTCATACCATTTGATAAATCAATTTATAAATCGTTGTAAATTGTATTTTAATTGTATTGTATCTCATCAAGAACATTTTCATAAAATAAACAAAAACCTTCAGCTTCAGTCTTGTTTTCAGGCTAAAGTCAACCCTTTTTCTCACAGAACACAGAATACAATACACACAATGAACCTACTCAGTATTTTATAAATAGAATCAAAAGCAGTCTAAATACTCCTGACTAAAAATGTTCATAGGAACTCTTTTTTTTTTTTTTGAAGAAAGATTCTTCAAATCCATGTCAGTGAATAGGTGACATGAAAGGACATGGCAGAGTGAACTAGGCCAGGCTGTCCCAGAGCTCAGCACACTGCCTACACTAAGGGAGAGGAGGTGGGGAAAGACTGAGGTATAAAGGGGTTTGAAAGGGAGGAGGAAAAAAAATAAATGTAGGGAGGGAGCACTGTGTGTGAGGGGAGCCAGGGAGTTACTCTACTCTGCTCCAGGGATGATGTAATCCTTCATTCCTCTGAATGAGGCAAGTCTCGGTCCATCCGAGAACAGGAATTGTTCCATGATTAAAACTCATTTATTTCCAAATGACTGGAAAACATTAAGATGTAACACAGAGACCATCATAAATACTCAAGAAAGTTTTCAGAAGCAGTGGTGTACTGCCAACTTTTATACGTCACCATTACACTGACAATTTTGTCCTTTTTATCTCAGACTCAATTACTGATGGCAACTACAATGTCTTCAGCAAAAAAAGTTGACTGTGTTAATTGACCTGTAAAAGTTTTCATTCCTTATACTTATTTTAATAATCGACAAAAACCACTATTTTGGTTCACATAAGTTCTGAACCAGTATTCAAATATCATTTGGTAATAACTGATATGAAACCATCATCTGAGGTTTGGCCTGGTGGTTGAATAAAACAAGCCACCTGAATATCTTCTGATAACTTATGGACAAAACAATAAATCTATTAAATAAGAACATAATCAGTTGATTAATCAAATATGACAATAACTGTTCATTACAGCTATAAAGCAACAGCAAGCTTATCAATCACAAGATACTGTCGGATACTGACTGTCGGATTTCATTTGCAGTTAGCTCACAACAAACCGGTGCTTCTTTTTTAATGTCTGAAAATAGGTCAGACTGGTCGAAAGTCTGCTACCTTCCTAAAATATTTACTGCTGAAGTCGACTGCAACTTGACTGATGAGGCTGTCCAGACGTGTCACATCATATCAAGGACAATTAGCATGTTCATTTTACGCAGAGTGGTTATTAGCACAGTGACCTTAAATGCTCTCTGTATGGAAGGGTTGTGCGTGTCTTATTGTTCAGCAGGATTTAAAAGTATGTGGCAGGGAGACAGTCCTTTTATCTCAGAAGTTGTCACTTCCAGAAGAAGCCAGAAGAAGATATGTAAAAGCCTAGTGCACTCAATGAACTCCTCTCCACGGCCACAGACTGAGATATCAACAGAGATCTGTATTAACAGAAAATTGTGATAAATTTAAAAGGATGTGGGATGAACTGTGTTAACAGACAATTATGACTTTGGAAAATTCTTCATGTGCATCCACAGAGTTCAACTTTAACATATTTTGTTGTATATCTATTAACCAGCAATACTGATTACTGAACATCATTGTACTGCCAGGATCTCATTTGCCTCGACATTCACTTTGAACAGGTGGTCAGTTTCAATCACTCTGTGGATCACAGCAATGATGGGACAGAAACATATCACTTACCAGGTCCAAACACAAAAATACTTAAAACTACAAATTAATGTATTAATACCACATGCCTGCAAAGAAAGAAAAACTAGTACTTGTGAAATATGGCATTATTCCCTTTAGAGCGGAGGAAGGAAATGTAGCAAAAGTGAAGGCTACATGTTAGAAAAGATATGCCTTATATCATAATCATTCAGGTAAGTTACAATTTGCCAGAAACTCCCTGGATGGGGGGCAGAGACCTTTCCACTGCAGATGTTATACTTAGTGGCCATTTGTACCGCATACAAGCCCACTTCAAAAAAATGAACTATCCCTTTAAAGACGGATCAGAGAGTTCTCAGCCAACACAGGCCAAAGGTCAACTGTTAGGAGAAACAGTCTGGTCTACCTATCACAGATATGGAACAGATTTTGCCCAACAAGACTGAGAGAGTAACTGTCCATGTGCAAAACCAACCAATGCTGCTCAGAAATTCAGAAGTTGAATAATTTATATAACAAGTCAAATTAAATTCAAAGCAAACAGGAAGAGAAGGTTTTCCCATACACGCCAGACTCCTAGCATGGTCGCATCCACCCCAAGCCTTGAGAGGAGAAGTGCTAATCTCATCCAACTGGAGTAAAAAAGGAGGGGAGAAGGAGAGCGATTAAACTGGGGTTACGACACTGACAAAGGAGAGAAACACTGGAAATACTGAGTTGTCATTCCTCCTTACACAGTGATACTAACAGCTCATTTTCCACTTTTTTCTTTTGTAGTTTCTGACTGAGAGTTTCACCTTGGACTTCAGTCTATTGAACTCATCAACCTACAGCATCCCAGCCAACAGTGAGGATGCAGAGGCAGGGCTGGTTATAGAATTGCGTGGCCTGTGAATATCAGATTTTCAAAAAGTGAAAAAATATGTCAGGTTAAATTGAATGTCCCACTTGTTGAAAAGCAGTCAAAGAAATGAATAAAAACACACAGAATGCAGAATGTGAGGTATTGAATGAGACAAAGGTTAAATCTGTTCATTCATGTAAGATAGAGAGACAGCGGCATGCTGGGAACTGATGAATCACATCAGCATCACTGAGTAGAATGACCGAAAAAGAAAGTCAGACATACACAAACAGTGAAACCTCAGACAGAGAGAGTCATTTGTTCGGGGGCTGACACAGCGTTTCCCTACAGTGGACAATGTCTGCTGGTGAACTCTGTGTGCTATCCTGCCCTGGCACTGCCCTCTGACACCCTCTCTGGCACCAACACAATGGTGCTGCTTTCAGCACACCCCTGCCTCTCTGAGTACAGCTCTTCAAACTGTATGCCTTTCTTCCACAACCTGGCCACTTTATCATCATTGAGAAATGCACAACAGAAACAGAAAGCAGACAGACAGACAGACAGGAAAGTCAGTAAGTTACTGCACATTCACCCTAAAAAAGATCTTCCTATACTAAACCTGACAGCAGACTGGGTACTGGGGAAGATGCTCTAATCAAATCTATGCAGTGATCTACTGCTGCTCAGTTCTGAAGCTATTTAACTAGTTTATTCAAGTTGGTCTATTCCAATAGTCATGCACCGGATAGATCTGAATGGTTATTGCTGTTTATTGGAAATGAAAATCTGCTCAAATATGCAGCTGCTGTACAATAACTGACCTATCTGCTCAAAGAAAGAAAATCACCAGTTGAAAAGTGTGTGATCATGATTTAAGACAGGGCGTTGTTATAGTTTTCAAGTGAAGGACGTGAGTCAGTTCTTCCTAAAATGTAAAGCACCTTACTCAGGAATACTAATCAATAGGATACTACCCACCGACGTGTACAAGTCACAACTGAATGCAACAAGTTCACTCTTGTTCTCTGAGGGCTGTTCAGCCCCATTCTGGGAAGCACTGACGTAAAACTGAGGTACAAGTAGGCAAGTCAGTTCAAGGGAATGTGGGTACTTAAGAGAAGAAAATTAATGTCCTTCTACACAAAATAAGATAATTTGTCCTAACACTAACATGTTACTGAACATGGTCAGATCCCTGGAAAATCCCAGAGTAATGTGACTGGGTCAACAAAATCAGTCATCTGGGTGGAAAAGCAGAGCTTTGCCTTGCTGACATTTAAAACAACTCTTGACTTTTGGAGAACCTGTGAAGTCTTCACTCAAATACAACATGACTTATATATTGTGTTGGGTCAAAGAACACAAAACAGTGTAAGCAATTAAATAAATCAATAAACTGAAATAATAGCCTTAGCCTAAGGTTAAAGCTAAGGCTATAATAACCTAACAGCCTCATCCTTAGCACACTAGTTAACTGATTAGATTTGGAACATATTTCTATATAGTACTGATTAGGTCCTTTGGATGTGTGAAGTATGCTACCTTATTTTGAATTCTTGATATATCTTCAATATGTATGTTACAAATTTGCAGATGTTTTTACAAACTAGCCTGAGGTTCGTGTTATGGCCACGTGTTCTACAAAATATTAAATAATTAACACTGATGATAAGCTTTGAAATGAAGATGTCTGCGCTGTTTTGTGTCACATGATTCCTGTACCACTGTAACACAGTGTCCTTTGTAACTGTGGTAGATCAAGACAGGATTCAAATCAGAGGTGTAACAGTGGCTCAGTGACTCCAAGGTTTTAATCCCAACACTCCAAAAATGCTGGTAATTGATATAAAGCACATTTCATTTCTGAGTATTATGAGTTCTCTGTCAATGTGGAGCCAGTGTTCATCGGGGTTTAACTTTGACCCTGAGCCTGATACACAGTGTCCCCTTCACATCCGACTCTGATCACAAGACACAAGTGACAGTGGTGGAAACAATGTGATTGTTTTAGCTCATTTGTTACACATTGGTTATGTGCAATCACAAACACACCCCGGTGGAGACGCGCAGTCACACACAGACACACACACAGACACACACTTGTGGAGACTGTTGGTTGGACACATGATTCCTCTCGTTCTAAATATAGATAGGTCAACAGCGCACAAAGCCACAACAAGGCAGCAAGCACAACAGATAAGACCATATTAGAGGTTACCAAAGGGACACATTAACTCTCAATTGCTCTGACAATGACACACCAATGTTTTATGTATGTGACAGACAATGAGATGAGAAGAGAACTCAGCTCACACCTAAAATAAACTCCATCAGCCACTGTGAAGTTGTATAAACAGACACGTGTGAGTGGGAGTGGACTGGAATATATTCATAAAAAAAAAAAACATTAGTAGTGTTTTTTTAAGGGTAAAAGTGAAGATAGCTGAGGTTGAACGAAGAAGGGTTAGAGTTAGGGGCTGAATCTAGACCATGGAAAATCCTGACAAGTGTGTGTGTGTGACTGTGTGGCCTGTAAACCTCTGTCTTGTGCTTCTCCTGTTAGCAAAACAAACATGAGAGTGCCTCATTTTGCGCCACTACCGGCAACTCGCTGTAGCTGTTGTTGATTCAACACTACGTCCGACACAGCGTGTTCCCTTTACCAAGCAAAGGACAGCAAAGCAAGCGGAAGCAAAAGAGCTGACCAACAATTACTAAGGCAGGGGGGCTTCATTTGGTAAAGGACCAGGCAAGGAGGCTAGTAGGAGCTAGCTGAAAAATGCCAAGTGGGGGAGAGAGACATGGAGGGAAGAAAAGAGATAAAAAGGTGAATTGAATGTCTGTATGAAGAGATCCTGGAATAGACTTTTTAATCAGACACGTTACAACACAGTCACACAATTTAGACTCGCATACTACATAACAAGACTTCATGGTTCAGACAAAGGCCCACACTGTATGAGGGGGGAATTTGGAAAACAGTTTAGACAACTTGGAAGAAGCTCTGGAAGGAGAAAGAGGAGATAGTGTGGTGGAGGTTACTTGAGGAGAACAAAGTCATGAAAGCCAGAATAGTAGATGGGTGGAGTGAGAGATGGGAGGGGGTAGAAAGGAAAAGTTCCCGCTCCTGCTTTCCGAGCTGGATTCTCCAGCTCAGCAGTGGGGAATGTGCTGGCATACCACAGAGCCTGCTGCTGAAAAATGCAGTGATTCCTAACGGATCCACAGCCAGGGTCACACACACACACGCAGATACACACAGACACACCAAGCCCTAACCATATCTGTACAGCGACTCTATCAAACAACAACTAAAACAGATCTTTTTCACACCACATATAACAAGCCACAATATCACAATTTACATAACACTAACCTGAGATGCTGATCAGGCAATATGTCACATGAAAGAGTGGTTGTCTACAGTACACTTAGGAAAGGAAGCAAAATTAGTCTTTGAACTAACTTTGGATCGGAAGTGACTGAAACAGCAATAAAAACAAAGCAACAAAACAGGCTTAAAGGTTTGTGCTGTTTACTGTCAGATATTCAACTCCAAAAAGAGGTAGTAACCACAGTGATTGTGACTACCCATATGGCTGGTACGCCATAGGACTAAACATCCTGAGGCATTTTTAATCATGTTTCCCTATTGGGCTCACTAGGGAGGTGGTGGAGAGATGCACACTCAAGTTGGTAGAGGCCATTCTGAACAACTCAGATCATCCACTTCAAAACAACGGTGGTGGGTGGCTCCACTCTCTTCGCTGCAGGACGGAGAGATATAGAAGATCCTTTGTACTTATATCCATCTGGCTTTTTAATTCTTCTGCAAATGGTATTGGAGTTGCCAGACAAATGAACTTCCCTTTGGGGATTAATAAATTAATTCTTATCTTACATGTGCATTTTCCAAAAATAACAGGGCTGATTTGTAAACCTATTATATTATGGTTGTATCATTGAAATGTTAACACTTGACACTGATTTTTTCTAAACTGTTACAATGAATGTTGTGAAATGAGTAGATATGTCTGATGTGTGAACTGGCTGTAAAGCAAAAAAATACTCAACAGTATACAAGCTAATATTTTGTTTAGATAATCTAATCATTATTTTGGTCATTTTCAGGCTAAAGTATGTACTGCTTCCAGCTTCTCAAGGTGAAGATTTTCAGCTTTTCATTGTCAAAGACGATAGTAGACAAAGAAAACAAGACATCTAAAGACTAATCTGTCTGTCTTCTGGAAAATCATAAGAACATTTTAGACAAACGGTGATCAAGACAATAAAACAGATAACAAGAAAAACTCTGAACAATTAACCAATGATTTAAAAACAAATCTCTCTAATTTCATTGTGCAATTGAGCTATACCAGAAAGAGATACGTCAGTATCAACATTTGGCTGAGGTAATAAGAAGGTGAAAATAAGAGGGTGAAAAACAGAGACCAAAATAAAAGATGTGTGAATAAGGAGGAAAAAGAAAAAAAACAATGGAGAGGTGGAGAATGCTGAGAAGGTGGGGAGTAAGAAAACATAAAGCAAAAGATCAACAAAGACAAGACCAAAGGAAGCTAAACAGTTACAGGTATCAAGAAAGAATGAGTCAAAAATAAATATTGTGCGAGATGAATATAGAAAATGAACACTGAAAAAGAAACAAAACAAGTAAAGGGAGAAAAAACAGCAAGAGCAAGACAGTAAGAAGTAAAGCAAAGAAAGAGAAAGTGAGGGGCTGGATGGACAGTGTGTGTAGTGGAAGAGGTGTGGTACACAAAATGTATGATGTAATTGATCTAATGCTATTGCTATATGCTGCAACACCGCACCCAGAGAGACAGCGGGAGAGAGAGAGGGAGAGAGAAAGAGAGAAACACCATGTCCCAACAAGAAGTGCAGGCAGGCTCCCACAGGTCCCAACATAAGCTTAGGGGCCCTGCACATGGGGGATAAGAGAGGAGAAAAGGAAGAGGGTGGATACAAGATATAGAGAGATGGACTGGAAAGTTCAGTAGTGTCAACAGGTTTCAACTGACAAGATGACACAGTCATACATGTAATCAGCAAGAGGGAAGAAAATGAACCCAAGAACCATGGGGTGAAAGCAGATGGAAAGGGCCTCCCCTTTGGTGTCAGTGCTGCGTGATCAGCTGGACCTTGGCCTCAGCCTGACCTACTGACACATAACTGACTGGAGAGAGGGAGAGAAGGAGGAGCACTGTTTACTTCTGTCTAGTCTAGGTTGAAAAAATCCCCAAAGTATATCAATCTCCCAGTGTGCCTTTCACAACAATAACATGAGACAGAAGTTAGAAAAGTATCATTATTACGGCCGGGCGGTATGACCAAGTTTTCAAATCACGTTTTTTTAAAAATCATATCGGTTTCACGGTATTTGATGTTTTTTTTTCCATGCAAGTGTGGTGTTACCCATATTCTCCTAATGAGAAAATAAATCCTATAAAAAATACTTCAGTAGATCAGCTTTAAATAGCTCATTCTACTGTCATAAGGAGAGTATAGTTTTGTTTTCATGTCCACACACAGCAAATGCATCTATGTGTCTATCTATCTATCTATCTTATGTAATCCATCCTGCCCATATTGATTATTTTGGTGTCCCGCCTTTACGTCTCTCCCTATATGCATCACCCCCTGAAAAACACACTGTTGGCTGTGCAGTCACATGACATCAGCGCATCCAGTCCACTACATGGAAGCAACAGGGAGGAAAACTCAAACACCGGGCCGACTGTGCAAAGTGAGCAGCTTGTACAAAAAAAAAGAAAGAAAGGAAAGATAATGAAGGGTTTCTGCCATGTACATTAAGCAGCAGCTCACCGCCGCTACGTGATTATTGCTACCGCTGCTTCAGACAGAGTAGACGCACACAAGCTAGAATTTCCTCTCCTTTTGCCTCATGTTCTCACTACACGCTGAGAACTTTTTCTCTTGGCTCTTGTTCTAGCACTGTCTAGCACGCATGGATCTATGCTAACACGCCTGTTTAGTGAGCAGCAGTTAAATGGGTCCCCACTGAAACACTTGACCGCTGCGCACGTTCCGGCCCCCGTTTGGGCTCTTCACCAGTATTGTGGTACATGAAAAATTCATATCATAACAAAAATAAACACCGGTATTCGGTATGAACCGGTATACCGCACAGCCCTAATCATTTTCATATATAATATTACAATTTGATCATGAACTGTCAGTTATCTGTAAGTATCTATTCAGTGCAGCTGCAACAAAGAGACAAAATGGCAAAAATGACATTTTATCGTTTCTTTTAATATATTTTTGTATGATGATGTCCTATGATGTCCTTAACAGAGCAAACCTATGCAAGGACAGACACAACTACCTGGACAGGTAATCAGTTGGTGCATGTGTGAGTTTTAGAATAAGATCTATTGGGCAGATACATACACTCGCATACAGTACATTCAACATTCAAAACTCACATTTCGGGGCCTCTACTCATGATGTGGGATGTGATAACATTACAATAGCTCACTGTTAAATGAATTTCCAGTGTTCATCCTGCTGCGTCACACTGCCCGTCATCAACCTCCATCACAGTGAAGTTTACAGATGGTGACTATGAGTCAATACAGTACGTTTACAGCATCCAATGATTCAACTACTGCCTTGGAATCTGGGGGACTTTTTAACTAGTGTTTCTAATCAACATTTGGGGAGCTGCCTCCTTGCTGTAACAACTCTCATCCTTCTTCCACGTTTTCCTGGTACATCACTGTTTTCTGAAAAATGGAAACCAGGAGACATTAGAAAATAATACACAGGCTATAAACTCTTCCTTTAGGAACTAAAGGAAATTATAAGGATACACCAATACATCAGCTGAACATCAGTACCGGCTGATATTTGCCTCATTGACTGACAATGGCCATCGGAAAATACTGATGGCAGTAGCCAGTGTTTATCTATGTGGCATATTGTGCTGACTCAGGGGAGAAGGCTGTTTTTTTCTCTTTTTTGGGGGGACATGACTCTGCCGAGAACCCAGAGGGCGCATGCACGTTAAATTTGTTAAAGTTTAGTGACCAAAAATGTTGATGATTAATGAAGAGCTCTTGGTTTCCTTCACACAAAAGCAGAATAAAGAGAGAAAAAACATTGGTACCAGCACCGGCCATTGGCCGAATTGTTTCAAACATCGATATCAGCCCAGAATTTCACAATTATTACATTGAGAGAGAGATTCCTATGAGCCATAATAGAACGGGAAGAGGAACACCTTTTCATAGCCGCCTTGATCATCATTGCCAAGACACCTGGTCAAATTATAGAATATTTATATAAAGCCCAGCTCTCATCTGGTTTTCACATTGTGTGTGTGTCGGTGTGTCTGCAGGGGTGTTGGTGTACAGTATGCAAAGTAGGTCTTTTCCTCCTAAGTGCTTATTTATTTATACAGTGTAATGTTTTAAACAGTGCAAAAAGAATGTGTATGTGCATGTGTGTGCGTACGCTTACACTTGTAAAGTGGGAAGCACCTGTTTGACGATGAGCTGGACACGTTTTTGTCGGTGTGTGTGTGTGTGTGTTTCTCCAGAGGAAACGGAAAAGAATCATCACAGCTACTGTGCAAGCATCCTGCCTCACTGGCTTCATCAGAAGACAGTGCTGAAAATCATACATATTCCAAATCATCAACTGAACTTGTATAAGCGTCTATACCACTGTGTCAAATCAACAACTTTCCAAAGGTTCTCAAGGTCCATAAAAACCCTGTACACCTCATAATTTCACCTTGACATCTCTGAAATGGATGGCTGCCATTTAGCCCTAACAGAACTGACAGGTATCAGCCAATATTTCCTGTATAACAGAGAGAGGAAGAGATGATCATCCGTGTTCATGGTTTAAATTCCTATTGACTATAATAGATGAATTGATGATATATTTTTTTACTTTTATTGTGTTTAAAGTCAAACAACTTAACTTCAATTTGGCTTTAATTTTGACAAGTAAAACCACATCACTACATCTGCAAGACTACTTGTAATGGTCTATTCAGCATGTCCTCACACATGTCCTGTGTGTGTGATTTTTTTTTATTGTCTCATCTCTTTCCCAGCAGTGGGGGAGGTTTCCTAGTGAAGGGGAATGGCTGCTGTATGAATGGAGAACAATTCTCCGCTATCCTTTACTCCAACCCCCCTCCCTTCCCACTTCCTCTCGAGTCTTTCAACATCCTCTTTTCTCCCCTGCTGCAGTAGTAACTGGTGGTTGAAGGCCTGGAGGAAGCAGGGTGGGGGGGCTGAAAGCAGGGAAACAACTTGCAGTCTACCTGTGGAAGCGTACATATTGCTCCGGTGTGGAGGAGGCTCTCAATGTGGCAGTCACAGCTATGCTGGGAATGTGAGCCTCCGCTCTGCCAGGGCTGGACTGTAGAAGCCCACAACTCTATTTAAGGAAATGGCAGTCAGGGGCCCATCGGCCGCTCGCTGCGTCTCTCTGTTTCTCTGTCTCTCTCTCACTGTGCTCAAACCCCCCCTTCCTTCTTTGTACAATAATGATAATTATTTTCCTTTATGAAAGGTTTATTTCCATACCTGCTAGGAAGAGGGAGAAAACACACACACATACACACACAAAGTGTATTGGTGGTGCAGCTTGGGTCATTGTTTCGAGCATGTTTGTGAACCTAATGAGGATATGTCTCTGTAAACTGCTACAGTGTTGTGGTGTGCAAAACAACAACAAAAACAACAACAATGCAGGCAAGAGAGATGTTTGAAAGAAGGTAAAAGTAGAGGGCACCAAGTGCCAACAGGTATCTACTGTACTACTGAAGCTCAAGTTCAATATTTGCACAAACAAAGAGTACAAAATGCAGCATTTTCCAAATCTCAATCCTGGTGTCAACATCATCTGCCTCTGATGTGATCAATGTTGCTGTCTATCATGACAATTATTTCATTTTTTTTTTATTCATACTGCTGCACAACTGAATGGCTATTTGAGGTGGGGTGTGGTGGGGGGCACCTTCTATTTAGCTGAAAATAGGATATTTTCATGAGGCAAGATTTTGGTTTTCTGACCACTGATGGTTTTCAGTGTTTCCAACCTGATGTTTTTCCAACATGATAACTTAAGGACTGACCTAAACATTTGATTGGTTTTGGTGTCGCACAAATTTGATTCTGGAGAACAAAAACTGTTGCTCACTTGCTAAGTGCTAAGAACATATATAACAATCAGACCAATCAGAGTCTTTCAACCTACACTGTATGAGTGTGCTTGTGTTTCAGGACAAAGTGACAAAATAAAGCATGCGCACCTGCAGCCTGTGATGCAAATTCATGTGAAATGTGGAGTGAGGGTCTATGAATGGCAGATGGGTTCATCAAGTCACCTTAGCTTACGTATAGCTCCAGCATCCAGCTACAACACATGAGTTCATTCAACACAAACACACACAGAGACCCATTCAGAAAAACATGACAGCACAAAAGCCCAAAGCCATGAGAGTTCTACTCCAGTCAATCAGCACAGAGAGGTGGCCATAGCTGGTTGTAGATTGCATTATTACTGCACTGATTATAGATGTGCCAACATACTCATTATCACTCAATATAGAGATGTAAATTGTTCATTCATATTGTGTAACATTATGGTAGGCGGGGATACAATATTCTCTGTGGTCTGCAGTAATTTAACTCATCATTTCCAGCAGGATTTTAAAGTTTGTGAACTAAATGATGGGGTTAACAAAAATCATGTGACTCTCGGAGTGCTTGAGCACATCTCATGTTGGCAAGGCCTGAAGCGATGATCACCAGTTCAACTGCTGACCAAGACCAAGATGATCCAACTATATGACATTCCCCTGCTCTCTCTCTCTCTCTCTCTCTCAGTTGAAGTACTGGTTAAAATCTATTTACTTTAGGGTTTGTTAACTTTCCACAGCAATCCAGTCAACGTCATCTTAAACTTCTTTCCTCCATAAAATGCATAGTATTGAAGGAAAATACTGAGATATCCAATTGAAATCATACCTGGTGATGGGTCAGTTGGGTTTACAGTATTTTTCATGACATGTGATTTACCCTGACACCAGGTCGGGCTGTGAGCACCTAGGTGAATGTGGCTGCAGACAGTGAGCACAGCCTCTTAGGAGTCTGGTTTGGATGAGGTCATTTCCACCCACCAGGGACTCCAAGTCTCCTGTTGTATGGCAGTCACAGCAACCGTTGCCATAGGGCTCTCTTGCTGGACTGGTTGTGCTGATGTCACTCGGTTTGTCATGGCCAACGCTGTGTCAACCAATCAGAAGTTAACCAGAGTGGTCGGCGGCGCCTTGCTGTGTCTCAAGTGTCACCGTCCATTCATGTGAGGACAGAAGGGACAGTCAGAGACACAGCTGAGACTGGAGGACAGCCCAACATTAAGGTTTTGGCTCAGCTGCTGTGGACTAGCAAACTAAAAACCTGCCAAGAATACTTTTTTTCTAACAGCAAACCCTCTCATGTTAAGACGACTTCAGCCTTTTTCAACATTCTGGCAGGAAGAAGACGTGTTATAGTATTCAAAGACATAAGTAACACTGAGCTCTTATGCTTATTCTGTAAATACAGTACTTAGCCTCTCAGCTCTGTTGGAATTGTTTGAACTCCAGAAAGACTCAGTCAACTGTGATGAACTGCAGCGTTACAGTTCATGCTCTTCCCTCACATAAAAACATTGGGTACATACACCAACTTGCTGACTGGACTTAAACATAAATTTGTGAAATGAAGTGACATGACCAAAAGTTTCATTTTGACCTGTATCACAGAAAGTTCTCACAGATCTAACCTTCACTGGCCACAGCTGACATGATCTACCCTGGTGTCATTTGCCATTTAAAACAGTGAAAGTGAGAATCAGCAGCAGCTTTAGAAGCTTCTACCTGAATGCTGGATTCCTGTCACTTAACTCCAATATCTTGTGGTGTATTTTACCCATTACTCTGTCACATTTATACACTCAGGTTTTCATTTATCTAGAAATATCATAGTCTCTCACAGTAAAATACAGAACAGAAAGTATCAGAAGTTTATACAGATTTTCAAATTATGCCAATATCCACCCTGATGCTGACTGGAATTGGAACCACAAGATGAAATCTGTGACTGGCTTGTGTTTTCACCTTCAGTTTTTGACAGCAGTAGAGATAAACTAACGGTCAAGACAATGCAAAAGGGCTCAGTAACCTTCCCGTTGTCAGTAACACATAGTATAAAGCTATCTTTCTCCTCATCAGAGTAAATGAAAGAATCTGACAAGTACACACCAGCTCACTGTTGCTCTATATCTCAAAATGATTCAAGTAATGTAAACACCATTACTGTTGGGAAAATAGCAACAGCAGGAGACATGTACAACACACACTCAACTGTTACTATTACTATGAGTATCAGTTGTTCTATCGCTCAATTACCAAGTAATCATAACATACACCCAAGATATCTACAGCAGGGCTGCTGTTAACTCTTTGCATCATATAAATACAGGCACACAGTCTGCTCAATATTTTCTTCATTTACCAAAGTTGTTAGCTGCAGGTGTACACTTTTGCTCTGTTGATCACCAAGTACAGCTTTATATTAGGTAAATTATGGGGTGACAGTGTACAGTCTACAGGCCAGCATCTTCCTTGTTCCAAGTCAAACTTAGGTTTTTTCATGGGCTGCCTTGTCTGCTAAGATCTGCTTGTCTGCAGTTGGGACTGGATGGCTCCCAAGCTTACACAGCCTTCTTACACAGAGGTGTACTGTATAGCACAGCCAGCTGCCTGAGAGCGGGGTGGGGTTGAGGAAGGGCTGGGCTGGGTCTGTGGGGGCTATATGAGGAAACATTATACGCCTGTATGTCTGGTCTGGTCAGGGCGAGACTGACTGGTCATCTGTGAGACAGGCTGGTATCCCTCACCTGTTCTCACCCTCTCTCATTCTCTATTACATTCTCTCTCTCTCTCTCTCTCTCTCCCTCTCTCCCCCTCACTCTCACTCTGCTCGCTCTCTCTCTCTCTCACTCTGTCTCTCTCTCAAACTAGATTTTGGTTGGCTTACAAAATGGGCGATAAACAGCTATGGAGACATAGCATTAATTATTTTGATGATCTTACAACCACTACAACTAAAAGAAAAATAGTCACAGGGTATTTCCTCCTGCTTCTTCTTCTAACAGTTTCTGTCATTGGCTTGGTTTGACCATGGCATGGCCCCCTTCTCAAGCAACAAAATTTGGCTACTGTAACAAGCACTTCATCATTAGTAATGTAGGCCCATTTTGGCAAAGGTCTACACTGTTGTCTCATCCAATTGTCTCATCTTTCAAAACAAATCCAAAAGCCACATTATAGTTATGACATTATTAGCCTGGCTAATATTATCTTAATATTGAGAAAATGCAAGTGTTGGGGGCTTCGCAGAATGTGTTTAAACAGACTGAGGGAGCACCAACCCACAAACACAACAAGAGTGTTTATTGCTGCAGATATATCTCCATACTCCACTCAGAGTGGTTGATCCTGTAATAACTATAATGTGTACATAGTTTCTTTTGATGGGTCAGCAAAATAATGACAAATTGTTTTTTCCTGTTTTAGTACCTTATGACTTTTTGCAAATGTTTGATAATTATGGCAAGAATTATGTCTGTACAAAAAACATACAAGACCCCCTTCATCCCCAAAAGTCACAGCACGCAATAAAACTATTCATTTTTTGAATCATTATAATAATTATGATTTTTCAGTAATCCTCTGATTGAAACACTTGTTAGTAGACTGGGTGCTCAGTCATAACTGGTGATTGTGTGCCCTTTAGTTTGTGACTTGATGCAAACATACACAGACACACACATGACAGAGTAATCCAACTTGCTGGGGAAAGCAAAGCTGGGATCAAAGTTATAAAGACGCACAGAAGGGTTCACTGAGAAACTAAACCTCCAGGATTTGTGAAGTGCTTGATTGCATAATCCAGCTATCAGTGACACGTCGTCTCTCAGAGATAATATCAAGAGCCTGACATGTCTGAGGCTTCGAGTAGCTTCCATCAGCACGGAGGCCTTTTGGCAGCTCATCCTAAGCCCCAGTTTTGGTCCATCCTCTTGTTTTCACACACGTGTAAAACAAACAATAACACATACAAACGCACACACACACTTGGAAGCAAGAGCTGGCAAAAAAAGGTATTTGCAGTAGAAGCTGAGGGGAAAAGACAAGCTTTATTTCGTTTTCCCCTCTGGTCGTTTTGGCAGGTTGTCTGTCCCCATTCCTGAGGTTCAGTACGAGTTCACAGAACACACCGTCAACTTCCAGAAATAAACTGTTTGCTCATGCGTGGGTGCGATGAAATAGTTTGGCGCCTCATCCAGAGAGAAGAGTTTTCTCTCTGTCTCCCTCACTGTTTGACAGAATAGCCAATGAGACGTTTAGAAACACAGAAAGGATGGAGCTTGTAT
Source organism: Caranx ignobilis (assembly GCA_021432705.1). Taxonomy (NCBI): domain Eukaryota; kingdom Metazoa; phylum Chordata; class Actinopteri; order Carangiformes; family Carangidae; genus Caranx; species Caranx ignobilis. The sequence goes on from MU270012.1 coordinate 31,058,512, forward strand.
GAGTGTGTGAAAAATCAGATCAGATGACTTCCACTTTTAACTTTTATCTCTATGAGAGCCAGTATTTATAGATACTCCCTTGGCAGAGCAGGCCAATAACATCAGATTCAAGTTAGAGGGTGATCGCTGTGTTTTTGTAGGTGAATGTTGTAACTCCACCTTGCTCTACTCTTCCAAACTGTCAGTATGGATACTAATACTAAGCCAGAACCTGCTTTTAGAGAAAACATTTACAGATAAATCACGAGGCCCTCATTGGTTTGGTGAAAGGCTTTGTTGTATGATTTCATGGAGTTGTTAAGTGTTGTATCAGAGCTGATTAAGTTAGACTCTGACCCCTCACAGGAAGAAATGGAAGTCTCTTACAGGAGAAACTTTACAAACATTGCTTTCTTTTCATTTGGTGTTGACAAGGACAGCAGATCATTTCAAATCAAGTTTGAGAGTAAATATTTAAAACAAAAACACTGGGGAATGTTAAGACTAGCTCGAGAAAGGGGTGAATGAAGTACAGCTGTAAATGATACCAGTATTCTGTGAGTCTTCATCTTTTCCCTTCTTCATCCCACCCCTCCCTTCTCCTCCTCCCCTCACCCTCCCCTCTTCCATACCGCGGTGTACTCAGGAGACCTTAGCACCACTGAAGGTGGAATCAGTTTTCCTTTTCCACTGTGTCTTTTTCCCCCCTCACTGGAAAAGCCCCCATTCAACTCTCTCTGAGCGCCTGACTCAAGTGTGCTCCGACGTGCCCACATTCCTAGACAGTATCCCCAACACCGGAACCGTTTACCGCCTCAGCCAGGAATGCTGATTTCCAGCCCAGGTTTTCATCAGGCCTAGTTTAGGCAGAGAGTGCAACAGGAATTCACTGAGTAATACTAGCCATTATACAACGCAGACTTTCCCTTCGTGTCAGTCACTTACACACAGACAAATGCACAAGTATGCTTTCTCTCCCTCTCTCACTCTCTCTCTACAGTGTCAGACAAAAAGCTACTGTCGGCAGTTTTTCAAGTTCAAGTCTCCACCCCACACCCCTTTACATAATCCTGGCATTTCTCAAAACCTGGTTCTTGTGGGTGTAAATAAGGATGCTTTTACATTTGCATGCATTTGCAATTCATTTCCAATATGTGAAATAAAACGGCCTCCACAGAACAGAAATTTCAGACTCCATGGCCAACAGGACAGGACAAAAATCACATTTCATTATCATTTGATGAATTGGGTATTACCCACCGAAACTTCGAGACTGTAAAAAGAATCAATTAATTGATCTATCAATTGACGGAAAAAGAGCAGCAACTATTGGTAATTGGTTAAGCCTTTCAAAATTTACATCACGGTACAGTTTGAACTGGGGTTAGGTGATATGACGATATTAGATCATGAAAGATTAGAACGTGTTGACGATCTGCCAAAGTAGAGAGATCGTAGTATCGTCTATAGAGCACATTCTGTTGGCTGCTCAGCCAAATCACACTATTTGCGTGTCTGCTTCTACGGATTTCTCAGGGCATTGCGAGATGTTTTCTCAAGAACGAAATGGCAATAGGAAAAAAATCTCAATTCGTATCCTTGAAGCAGTAGCTCTATATCGCGCACTGGGCTGGTTGATTTTACACATCTACCTTTGATCACTGATGTGGTAACTTGTCCAATCACACTTGAGCATGGAGTTCAGAGTTTAGCGGAGTGAGGAGTGACCAAGCCTGAGGTGAGATCAGCTGTTGCGGCCTGGAAGTACACGTACTCCACTTCACACAGAAAGGCCACAGGCTTTCTTGCTGTCAGATGACAGTGCTAACCACTGGACCATCATGCCGCTCTCTGTTGATTAACTAGCATGTAAAATTTTACCTGCTGCGCTCATAATCAGCGGTAGAACACCACTACTACTCCCGAATTGCTGCCCTCCACTGATGTGGTTGCTCCTTTAGAGCTGCTCTACCAGGCCACTTTCTCGAGTCTTCCCTTGTGGTAAACTGAATATCTCGTTTGGACTATTGGAGCAATATAACAAGCAGCTTGGAAACATTTTACATTTTACAGACCAAACAACTGAGTGATTAATGCAAGAACTAATGGGCATATTAATCACTAATGAAAGAATTGTTAAGTGCTACCCTAGACTATACAGTGTCTGTTTTACTGCTGTTTTTCTCCAATTACTTGACTGAGTGATTGAACTCCATGACAACATCAACACTGGTGCCCTAAGGATGTCTTGTAGATCTTTCTTGGGAGAGCAATGGTGCTTTTCTGGCACACATCTATTTTAATCCATTAACTAAAGTCTAGGTAGTACAAAGACAACCACAGCAAAAATCAGAGCATTGAGACCCATATTTAAGGAATATTGTGATAGCCACTCCAAAATCACAGTAACATTGACTGCTGCCACTCATCTCAGATACAGAGCTCTAACTCTGTCCCGTTCAGTTGTACAACACAGCTGCCTGTACATCTCAAATCACTGCCTGCCTCCTTCCTCAAACAGCCGTGCAGGCCAGGTCAGCAGTACACCACACAAAAATGAAGTTAGTCATTCAGAACACCAGGCCTACTGTCCACTACTAACCCCACCCCTTACACTAACCCTACACCCTCTGTGTGTGTGTCGTTCTTCAGACGGTGCTCTGCTCTCTATTCATGTCCTCTCCACTTGATATGATATTGTCCCTCTTGGGATTGTCTCAAAAGAAGTTTTGTTCTCCTTAAGGGGGGGCGGCAGGAAGTTACATTCCTTAATAATCACAACTAAAATGCTGCAGGCTACATATTACTCCTGTCAAACATAACTGAAGAAAACCTGGACCGCATTTAATGTCCATCAGAAACAGCCAAATGTAAAGTGATTTGATGGACTGATGGGAGTCAGTGCAAAAACAACAAATTAAACAAATCCTGTGTGATGCAACTCTGCCTGTCTTTCAGACGCCTTTGACTACGACTGCATCTCAAGTCGCAAGTAAAGCCGCATCACTCGCGGGGTCCCAAAACAAGGCAGCCTCTCAGCCACTCAAAGAAGTAGGTCACTGAGGATTCCATTCATTTGTACACCGCTTTCCAAATAGTTGCGCTTTTCCACTCAGCCCAAGACTTCCAGCTGCATGTTAACCATTTAACAGCCTGCAAGTCTTATTTCAGCACCAGTGTTCATTGCATATCTGTTTGTAAACTAGAAGTTGTGCTTGAGAGGTTCATGGTCTTGTGTACTATTTGTGTTTTATTCCTAAACTGCAATAGCTTTAAATTGATCATTTTCATTCAAAAGTACTTTATTGTTTTATTGATATTCAATAAGCAAGCCAAGCAAGCAATTACAGCACTAATCCACTGTTAATTGGCTCCACCTGACAAGGTTTATATCATGATGAACTTCTTTTTTTTTTTTTTTTACCTCTTTGTTATTCTTAATTTCACCTCCAACTTTCACACTGTGCATAATCTTTTTGCAGAACAGTATGACAACAACTGTTGCTGTGTTGGGGGAGAGACAGAGAGACAGACTTGTAGTAAAATGTATTTCTTGAATACTGTCATTGTGAGAAAGGCCTTTTTTACCTTGAAACCAAGTTGCCACCACATAACATGTTATAATTCCCCAAAAGAGCCTGACCTGGGTCCAGCTGTGTAGCTGTGTAGTTTGGTACTGAGCTGCTGATGTGCTGACATCCCAGAAATCTTCAATTTGTCACTATCTTATAACATGAGAATCAGACTGCTATCCATTTTACTGCATCTTGGACATTCAGAAGATTTAGTCTTTTAAAAGGAACAGAAATTGTACAGTGTTAAAACTTGTGAGCCTTCCCATTTCCATGGTGGTTATGGCAAGAGCAATACATTTTGGAAACTATGTTTTTTGGAAACATGGTCTGGAGTACCATAGAGCTGTGTGTTTGGGATTTTAGATTCCAAGTCTTTCATTTGTTTCTCAAAAAGACCCATTCTTAAAGATACCCAGCAGTGTGGATTAAGGGTGTGTATTGGCAAGAATCTATGATACAATGTGTATCACAATACAGGAGCAACAATAAGATATATAGCAATATATTGCAATACTATAAGCAAGACGATATATTACGATTTTTTTTTTCCTTTTTTGACCGTTAGCTAACGCTTGAGCACACGATGACCTACAGAGCTGTACTTTCGGAAGATCTCATTGTTCTGTTGGAGCGGAGGAGTCAATGGCTGAATGACTGCTGCCAAAAAGCAGACAGTTTTAAATGCAATACAAAAATGAACCACTACCACGTGAATGTTTGCAAATAAATTGTTAATAAAAAATCGATAAAGTGCTTTTGAATATTGACGCAGTATTGCAAAAATGAAATAACGCCATATTTGAGCATATTGATATTGTCTTAGACCTCTAGTGTGGATGTCAGCTTCTTTCAAAAGAAATGCATATAACAGGGTAACATGCATGGAGCATGTTACCCTGTTATATGCATTTTTTTGCTATGGTAAGAAATAGTTACAACTGGTCAATTAATTAATTAATTAATACAAGACCAGCATTGACCCAGTAAAACACTAAACCAATACATCAGACTTAACCTAGCACAAAAGCACTCAAACAAGCTACCACAACATGCCAGAGGGATCACATAACCAGACAACCCTCTCAATATCCCTCTTTTCAGCTGCATGTTGCCCCAGCCTCTACAGTGCTCTAACAGGCCCACTGATTTCACTTTATTTAGCTGAATCAGTGGATGGGAACAGACCAAGACCAAATTTCAGTCTTGAGGTAGCAGTTCATTAAAATCTTCTCAGATTGAGGTTCAACAGGTACCTACACTTTCACCACTACCATGTGTTCCATTTACTACATCAGAGCAGTTTTGTTGACCTGTGTATTTATCTTTTTAATTCTGAAAGCCATACAAGTGTAACCTATGATTATTGACGTAAGACTATGTCACTGTGTAAATTCCCAACCTGATGACATACTGAGTTCAGGCTGTCATCAGTCTGTTCATAGGCACAAAGACATGGCACTGAGTTTTTTCAAGGATCTCATTATTTAAGTTCATGTGAAATCCAAGTCCAATGCTGAGCCACATTCAAATAAAGAACCTGTCTCACCCGGAAAATGGAGGAAAAAATCAAAACCTTTCCACTTTTGACTTGGAAACACAATTCATAGGAAAGAGCATTAATGCTAGGGGATTTGGTTAATCATTCAATCATTTGAATTAACCTTATCTTTAGAGAATGTGACGAGAGCACAGCAACAAGAATGAAGCACTGGCATCTTCTAAGCCTAAATGTTTGCTAATGTGGTGCCATCTCTTTGAACTGTCTGCAATAGATGTCACTTTCCGATATCCACAATCAGGGTTGCATAGAGTACTACAAGCTGGCCTCCAGCCCGCGCCAAAACTCTGACAGGTGCATTTATGACGAATACTCTCTCCTGAAGCATCTGTCATTTGTAACTGCAATTGCAATATTACACCGATGTTGTGGTGCTACTGTGTTGTACTCAGCACAGTGCTCCTGGAAAGGTGCTGTCAAAGCGGCACAAAGAGGAAAAGCTGTAATTTTCATCAAGGATTTTTCAATTAAAGCAAAAATATTGTTATAATCGAGGGCAATACAACAGACTCAGATCATATATATCTTATTGTCCACGTGATGCCATTTGTCTAAATAGCAATCACAGCTTCAAGTTAATCTGTAACTCATTGACCTTTTGATTGATTATGTTAATTTACAAATCAAACATCAACTCACAGTCGATTTAACTGATGTCTCATTCCCACCTAGACCATAAATAACAATCTTGTTGGGAGGGAAAAGGGGATTTGTACAGTATCTCTTTGACTCACTCACACATGATGAAAAAAAGATAAAAAAGAGGGAGACCTAAAACGCCTATTTCTTCAATCTGTTTTAATCTGACAGTATGAACCAGCCAAACTTTAGGTGGAGTCCATGAAGGGATCTTCATGGAATTTCATATCTCAATATTTATGCCAGATATCTCGATATCGATACGATATGACTATGGTTTCAAGGAAAACTAAGCATTCTTCAAAAAAAATAAATCTATCTATCACTGTCAATGATTGATCTGCTGCAGCTCTGCTTTGACTTATAGTATCACAGTCTTCTTCAAAAGACAACATAATAACAAATGTATACAAATTCTCATCAGACCGCCAAACTTCTCAACGCCACCAGCTCACGAGTCAGTGTTTTTTTCGGGCTTTTTGTGCATTTATTTTCAAAGGACAGCTGGAGAGAGACAGGGAGGGGGAGAGAGAGTGAAGCGAGAGAGAATGACACGCAGCAAAGGGGCCACCGGGTGGAGTTCGAAACCAGGGTCACTGCAGCTGGCGTGCTCTACCACGCGCGCAGCTCAGTGTATTTATTCTGAGATTCCATTGAGCGTTTCAGTGATGGAGAGCTACCTGCCACTGCTTCAGAGTTGGGGCAGACGCACAGTAACAGTCACCTGTTGCCATTACCATACCGACGAGTTAGGTGTCCTTTTTGTTGATAATTTTCTCTCTTTCTCTCCCTCACTACATGCTGTTCTGGCCGAGCTGGGGAAACCCTATATCGTCAATATCGTTGCCTTTGCGATATTAATATCTCGCATGTTCACATCGTAGATACAATAACGATATATCGTTCAGCCCTACTTAGTATGTGTGAGTATCACTGTAGGGCAGGGCTACTATGTCACCCCAGTAATGTCTGCTGCCACTGGAAGCACAGTGTCAGCCAACAGATGTGTTCCTGCATGCAGATGTTGCCTTAGGTACACACAGACGCCCGCTCTCCGTCGCAGCAGCAGCAGCAACAGCAACAGCAACACTTAATTCTATTTTTCATGAGCCCATTCAGTTGCCAGGGTTTTTGTTTCCATGGCCACGCTGCAGTCTGATGCAACAAACCCCAGCCAGAGCCCCCCTTGGGTGCCTTGGCACAATACCAACCCAGGGAGCGCTACAGCTCTATAGGCTGGCACACTGACTGACTGACGTTCCAGCCAGCCACGGTGCCAGCTGAGCTAACAGTATTCACACCCCAAACTTCTTCCACAATCATTTACTGACTGCCGACAGTACAGGTCAAAAACTTGCACAGTTTCATGCCATCAATGATTCAGCTATTTGCTACTCTTGATACAGGAATGTCTTGGATAGGGAATGTCTTCTAATGTAATGCTTGCATGAAGCCTATACTTATGTGTTTTCCTGTGTGTTTGCTCTAGGGTCAGAGACAACAGTGGCTTTTTTGAAAACTTGGCGCTGACAACTCAAAATAAAAAACAAATTGAAAAAGAAGTGTTAAAAATGGAAAAAAAGTCCCATTTCCCAGCAGTGGGAAATATGGTAAATTTAATCTTAGTGATAGCAATACCAATGATGTGTCTCTCGTCATCATCATTTATTTTATAAATGACTATCCTAATAGACAGAGGGCACAGTGTGGCTGTTGTTTACGAAAAATAAAATCTGAGAATAATGACTGAAAAACCCCAAATGCCTTTTCATCATGTCCTAATGGATGATTTACTGTGGCAGGTGACACTGTCTGAGCAGCTGGCTTTCTTACCTGGGTTGTTGGCCTCTCCCTCCAAGACCTGCAGTTCGGTGCACTCAGCAAGGGAGTGTTCCAGACACAGCTGCAGGAAGCGGGCCTGGGTCCGGCTTACTCTCTTCAGCAGGGACAGCAGAGCTACCGTCTGCTCACACTCATTCCACCCCTTGAACCAGCTGGCTAGTACGCCCACCTGATCACGAAACATCATGGTCTGCAAGGTGGGGTGAAGGTGGACTGACGGTGGTGGTACCAGGCTGGGCTGAGAGGTGCAGGGAAGGACTCAGAGAGAAAACTCCCCCAAACTTCACACTGATGGCTTAGGTAAAACTGAAGCTGAAGGTCTTATCAACTAGTTGTTGTTGTTGTTTCTGTGGGATTAGTCAGTCAGTGAAGTTCAGCTAAAGTGCTGGGTTGCCTTTCTCAGCTTTGTCATTATTAGCTGGGACAACACGACACCAGTCTCCAAAAGGCCTTCAGAGGGCAGAAATTGTTTTGCCTACCGCCAGTGTTGGATATATTCCTGCTGGAGGGGGTTTTCTGCACTGTCTGATAATCTCCGTTGGTGGAGGGGGTGTGAGGTGCTCTTCTAGCTAGGCATTAGGAGATATGAGCTGCTCTCGGCTGCTTAGTCGCCCCAGAGGGATTGATATTTGATGAGTCAGCTTTCTTCCAGCACACGCTGTGTCACATCAGCTTCAGCCTCACTGGCATTTTTCTTCAGGGAATCCCTCTCACGCCTGTAAGAGGATGTTAGATGTTAGGGAGAAGGGGAGAAATCAACAATACTCTCTGTGGCTCTTAATGCACAGCTCGCAGCTCACAGCTTTTTTCATATATATGCAACGACTTTTACAGTGCACACGAAAAAAGCAGCCTCGCAAGAAATGCGACGGCACGGCGTCCCTGTTGCTTCAGCTCTGCAGACTTTGCTGCTGCTGCTGCTGCATAGAGCCGCTTTGAAGAAACCAGCCTCCAATAACTCATACATGCATTTATAGGTTGCCTCCTCGCCGTCGCCTATGCGCATAGGCTTGTGGCATTCACCGCCGAGACAAAAATAAATAATTTTCGTTTTTGGTATCCACCCATTCCTAAAAATACAGCTGTCTGTACTACTGGCGCTGCATCCCGGAATTTTCCAAAGAAAGGAAGCCGGGTCACCGACGGCGGTTCGTTGGCAGGGGCTGTGTGCTCCAGAGACGTTAGCAGCGACTTCCCTCCGTTATTTTAATGACAGGTTAGACTCATAAAGCTATATTTTAAACCGAGTTAAGGCTGGAGTGGCGAGTTAAAGACGAAGAAACGCCGAGTAAGAGTTAGCTAAGAGCAGACTCCAGGTTTCAGGGCTGAGCGTTAGCCGCTGTCTAAAACTGTCACTTTGCTTCATCAGCACACAGGGAATGACCGTTGGCGGATATATGTGTGTGTGTGTGTATGTGAGAGCAGTTTGTGAAAGAAGGAAAGAAAAAACGAATAACTAAAACATGTATGTAAGTGTATCTGTAGCTTTTCTCAAATCTAGAATATGTAACAACTGTGACTTCAACGTAGTTAACAAAGTTAACCAAGATGACCAAGACTAACCGTTACAAATATCCAATAACGGCTGAAATGAAAAAACGTTGCCTTAGCGCCAAAACAGTGTAATTTTAATATCAAGGCTGCCTCGGAGAGTAGCAAGGTTGCGTTTGTCCCTTTTCTTGGATAAATATTCAAGTAGAAGGAACAAAACAACGTCAAAAGGCTTCAGAAACTTAACTTTGAATGTCTGAATTGTCGAAGACACGGTTAGAAGTGCCGGGCCGGCGGCTCTTACCTCCTGGCGCAGTTTGCATCGTTGGGTTTGTCTCAGGACGGGCAACAGGCTCAGCTTTTTTGGGGAGCGGTGCCCCTTCACTCCCGGTCTGAGGGATTTGCCATCTTGACTAACTTTTCCTCTGTCTCTCCCCAGCAGACGGTGCTCAGGTCTAAAAGACGCGGTCAAACCACACGGAGCCCGGTAAACAACTTCCGCGTGGCGCTTTCAAAATAAACTGCAACAACATAAAAAAAACGTTCGAAATAATGAGAAAAGCAGTTTTATTTATTTTACAGTTTTATCCGAGAAAGTTTTTAAAGAATGAACAGTGTCAACTTATAATATGATCTACTTTGTCCATAATAAGTTGATAAAACAATGTGCAAATGTTTTAGGTGCTAATGTAAAGAGAAAATGGTTTATTTGTATTCACACCAGTTTCATTTAACTGAACTTCATTAAAAGTGCAATAAATACATTTAACTAGATCAGAGTATACTATGATAACCCCATGTCTATAAAACAGCACGACTTCTACTGTGTACACTTCCACCCGGTTTGTCAAGGTACTCGGTAACAGATCATTGGAGATTTATGACTTCTGTCTCTTCACGTAATTGCGGATTGACTCTTTGATGTTGAGATCAATGCTCTGTATTGTAGGCTACTTGGTCAAACTGGAGATATAATGTTACTTTGCAATAATGTAAGTTTGCCTAGTGCCATGTCCTGTGTTCACCTGAGGTGACCCAGGTATATTCACAAGATTAAACTGCAGTTGTGAGATGATTCAAAAGGAAATAATAATAATAATAATAAAGTGATCTGATGCTTACTGGTGTTAATGTGTGCGCCACCATTTCTATATTCAAGATATTGTTGACTTCATTTCAATGATTTTATTTTGGAAAGTTTGCAAATTCCATCTGATGGACCAGTAAAGTCCCATCTTTTCTTGATATACATACATGATTGTATATTTGTTGTGTTTATTTTGTGTCATTAATCTGATCAAAGTAACAACAGTTCTCAATTAATAAAGTTGAGTAAAGCACTCTGTAATCTAGTGGAGAATAAAATAAAATGATAATGCAATAAAGTACAAATGGGCCTACCTGTGTTTATTTTCTATCACTGGAATTCCATCAGCTATCAATAAAAAGTGTTGTTTTGGTGTTTATTGTGTTTACAACCCTTTCACAAATGATAGCGCTATTATTTTGAAGGCAGTACCAGTCAACTTCCGCCTGCGTTTATGCCACCTTGACAGAAAGAGGCTCGCGCTGCTCGTTTCCACATGCTAATCATTAACAGCGGAGCATTACGTCAGGGGCTTGGCAGCGCGAGGAAGCACCAAAATAGAGGGACAGAGGAGGGGAGGGGGCAGAGGGGGAGGGGGAGCTGGGGAGAGGCAGAGGTGGGGGCGTGGGGGGGCTAACAAATCACAGCTCCAGTGACTGCAAATACTTTGATTAGGCTACAATAAATTTTAAATTCAGATTTAAAAGCAACTTTTCTTTTAACTGAAACTCAAAGTGTCAACAATCAAAACCAGTAAATAACATTGAAGAAGCAGCTAGCATTCTAGCATGATAACAGCCAACTGTCACCTGCCAACTGCCATGAAATCAGTGAAACTGCTATCTAGGACAAATATGAAAAAATGTAACAACAAATATTCAGAATAAGGGTACATGTGGGACATTCCTTGACCAAGGAATTTAAAAAAAAAAAAAGAAAGAAAGAAAGAAAAAAGGTTTAGATCCAGGGGCACACTTTCAGTCAGTGCTTCTTGACTGAAGAAGCTGTGAAGCTGGCTACCTGTTGGTGGTGTTTGAAAATAGGTGAGTTTGTTTGGTTTGTTATACACAATTTACATAATTCAGGAATCATTGCTACTGTTAGCTTAGCATTGGCCTCAACTAAGACTTGTTTGTGTTCTTGGAAACATTTATGAGATTTTGCAGTTTCAAACTGATCAAGTTTTTTTCTAAATTTGGGGCATGTTTGTCTCGTCGCATGTTTTCTCTTAAGCCCCAGTGTGGTAAGCTCTGGGGTCAGTGTACGTTTGTCTTTTAATTAATACAACGTTAGTACAAAAGGAAATCATCTCAGATGGACTGCAACCAGGTGGACAGAGTGTAGAGAGTCTGGTGATCCACTGCCCAGAGGACCAGACCACTGAAGCATTGAGGAGGAACCACATCAGTGAGCTGCTTGGAGAGAAACCACCCTGAGACACCCAGAGCAGACTTTAAAAGGCAAGGTGACAGAGCAGCAATAACAGACCTGCTGTTATCTACAGAGCAACCGAGAAGCTTGGTATTCCACTCTCAGTGAGTATTATGACCTTAATATGATGAGCAACATATCTCGTCATATTAACACAGCTCTGTAAGGATCAATTTTCACAGCAAAGTCACACTGATGGTTCAAGGGCCTCAGACAAAACTGAGTTTGAAAGAGACTTCAGCAGAGTGGAAACTTTCCCCCACAGGCCATCTTCAGCAGCCTAAGCTATGAGAGTCAGACACAGCTCAGCAGCTGAAAGATGAAATGAAATGGTTTAGGGAAAAAAAAGAATATTGCTGATGGACAGTTGAGAAAAAATATGGATGAGCTTCACAGATACATATATATGTGCACTGTATAACTGTATCAGATGAGAGAGGAGGTGGCTGAAGCACAGAGACATCATGCTTCCTGTCAGACTGAAGGAGAAACTGCTTAGGATGTCAGACAGTGGGCCACAGGTCTCTTGCCTTGCTACCTTAGAGCCAATCACAGAGGACCAGGGACCACTCCACCAGCATATTAAAACCACTGTCTAATTAGTTTAATGGCAAATTTCTGTAGCACAGAATGGGATGTTTCTCCTCTAAACCTCTCTTCATTGACCATGTTGCAGATAGTGAATGAGGAGTTCATTCTCTTGACGATATACTGTTGGTTTCCCCCTGGGGATCAACAAAGTCACTGTAACACATTAACATGTATTTGTTGTTTCTATGTTGTTGATGCACTGACTATGTGATGGAGTAGAGTAAAAGAATCAAACAGCAGAAGACTGAACTGTTTTAATTTCAGAAAAAGTTATGTCAAACTGTGCAGAAAGTACAAATGTACTGAGTTACTTTGTCCCACTGTGATAAGTACATTCTTCTGCTCAACGACTTCTGCACTTCTTTAAAATAAAGTATAATACAGGGCAAATTTGATCATCTTATCTACAGTCTGAGTATCAGCTCTACTTTTCCTGGAGTCCTGAGTGCAGATATCAAAACCAAACAACTTAAATAAAGGCCTTATTGTGGTGAAACTGTATTTTTACAATGATCTGAATTCTCACTCTACTACCTACTGGTGTAGTGTCATTTCACTGATTTTCCAAAAAGGAACAGTGGATTCGTTCTTAGGCCATAGTATACTGTGAGAAAAGAGAAGCTGAATTATTGGTCACAAACGAACAAACAAGAAAAGAACATTAATTAGGCTATTTTTTCAGTAAAGACTTTGTTGGATTAGATCAAACACATCATCATCGGTCACTTTTCTATTATATATATTTATTATCTATGTTATATGTGGACATGATGGCACTGACACATTACATGGCAGGTTGTTATTACACCCGTCGAAGTCGCACTTAATTGATGAAACGCAGTCCTACAGAAAACTTTGACTCGAGTTCATTTGATCGGTTTGTCCCTTTAACTGAACGGAAGAAAGAAACCTAACCCAGAGTCCTCTAACGCCACCGCGTGGTTACCCTTTGATATTACATTACACACATTCTATACGTAAAGATGTATATATCGTATCAAACAGACACGAAATAGTATTTAATTTGATTGTCAGCACTTTTATAGATTTTCTTTCCTAATGTTTGCTTCAATGACCCACATTACCCTGCTACAACATCTATTTGCATGTCAGTGTGGATGATATTTGATTTTATCACTGCTTTAAAAGTAAATTAAAATATTTAAACACGTGTGGATATTCTTTCTGATGATTTAAGTGTATTACAGTGCAGTAGTATGTGGAAGGTATTCTCTCATAGTTAGGCCGTGCAGGTTTCTGTCGGATTGTTTTGTGCGCGAACAGGAAGAAAAAGCGCTTTCCAGATTAAAAGCCTGAATTACACATGTGTGTGGGTGACACTTATTCACACGCTGTAATCAGGATGAGGAGGCTGATGTGTGTCAGAGATTCTGATCTCACGAAGGCTTCTGATCAATTCGTCACGTATCGCACGTCGTAGAGTGGAAATGAGGAAATACGAGGAAGTAAAACTTCATATCCGATCACCGCCCCACATCGCCGCTGCCGCTGCTCAGCGTCTCCCGTCGCCGCACAAGTGGAGCTGTCGTCGGACACACGAGCCCATAGTGTGGTGGTCGTGGTTCCGGTCTATGATCAACCGTTTTCTGTCGGAGGTGTCTATCTGGTGTGACGGCAGCTCGCGATGAAGCTGGTGGTCTTCCTGCTGCTCCTCCTCCAGGTGTGCGGATCTGCAGACAGCAGGTGTTTCTGTGAGGTGAGCCACGAAGACATCCGTGTTTTTATCCCACACATGTTCAGTGACCTGTCTGTTAGTTTCTGTCAGAAGGAGTTCAAATGTGTCAAAGTAAGTGATTGTGGTTTTATAAAGGTGTAATATCTAAGAGGAAGCCAGATGGCGCAGAGTGATGATGGGTTCTCACGTAGTAGTTGTCTAATAATTATCAGTATCGCAACTCATAAAGAGAAATACACTGTTACAGTCTGAAGCAGCGTTCAGGGTCAGGACTGAGGCTGTGATCACAGCCCAGCTACAGTGTGTGTCAGCAAACAAACTGATCGTGATTCACCAATACACACCAACACGATCAGCTCTTCAGGAGTCATGTTTCTGGTTTATTTTGTCTAAGACATTTTAGATTTCTGTTTACCTTTGTTAATACCCTGTAGAGGACACTCAAATTAGACAGCAGCACAAGTAACACAATGTGATAAGAAACAAGATAAAAGTCAATACATTTTAGATTCTGTTTTTATTTTTATTCTGTAATTAATAAAGGTACCGCTTATCTTATCCTTAAACTTTAAAAAGGATACAGAAAACTGAGTGTGTACTGACGAGCGCAGATGCAAGAGCCACAGAGGGAACAAGAGTGTTAGATGCACATCTGAATCTGCACCTGAATATTCAATACATCTCTTGAGATTTTACTTTATTGTGCATATATTTTACTATGCTGCTGTTCACCAGGTGTGCACAAGATTTACTGCTGCTCTATCAGAGAGTCCCTCAGGTTGTTCCATGTCTTACTTTTTAATGTGCTCTTTAAAGGTGCACAACAGAATAACCAGATGTCTTTGTGTCATCACATCACTCAGGTCACAGGTGACCTGGACGACTGCACTTGTGACGTAGAGACCATCGACAGCTTCAACAATGAGCAGCTTTTCCCTAAACTCCAAAATTTACTTGAGTCTGACTATTTCAGGTTCTACAAGGTAAAGTGAGCCGGTAGACAACACACACAAAATATACACACAGAAACATTACTGTTGTTTTGCTGAGGACATGTGTCGGGGACTCTGCAGGTGAATCTGAATAAGCCATGTCCATTCTGGACGGACAGCAGTCACTGCAGCCTGAGGGACTGTGCTGTGCAGCCCTGCTCTGCTGTGAGTATCACTTCATCTGATTCACATAGAGGCTGTGTTACTGTACAGAGAGACCACACACCTGAGTCACAGCTGCCTTTTATTCATCAGCCTTATTTTGAACAATGAATTCATGCAGCTGACCAATGACATTATATCTAACTCAATTCACTGCTGTCAGGATCTTCTTATTGGATGGTCACGTGGTGTATGAAAACTTAATATTGACACTGGAAAACATAAACAATTCCTAATAAACGGATTTTCCTGAGGAAATCTTGTCAGTGGTCAAAACATCTGTGAGCTGTGACTCCTCTGTGTGCATTTTTTGTATCGTTCATCTCTGATTGACCTGCTGGAAACAAACAGGGAGATCATCAGACTGACTAAGACTGTGTCTGCTCACAGAATGAGGTGCCAGAGGGGATCAGGTCATCGTCCCACAACAAGGTGTGTCACATAAAAATATACACAATTCTTCTTCATGTATGTTGATATTTCTTTATATGTTGTTAAACTAGGACCCGGTGCCCTCTGCCTTAAATATGGAATACATTTGCGGGTTATAACAAATCGACTGTATCTGTGCATGTCTGTGTTCAGTATTCAGCAGACGCAAACGAGCAGCTGGCTGAGTGTGAGAAGATGCAGCATCTCGGAGCTGTGGACGTCTCTCTGAGGTGAGATGATACCAGTTCATGATGCAAACATTAACAGATTGGTGGATTTTATTATCTGGATTACATTTGTTTGTATTAAATTTTACCCTTTAACTAAGAAAACCAAATATTAAATCAAAGAGTTCTGGTTCCACAGAATCCCACAAAGGAGAAACTGAGCCAACACACTGTTTTCTCTGTTCTCACTCTCCAGCGACAAGACCAGAGAGGCTCTGCTCGACTGGACCAAGCATGACAACGAGGCCGAGCAATTCTGTGTGTTGACGGTACTGACTGTCCAGTCATCTCTGAAAGAAATTGATTTATTTTAAAACATATCAGGTAACAAGAATTGGAGCTACTTTCAGCTGACTGAAGTTTTTCTGCTTCCCAGATGAGGAGTCACCAGACTCCCAGTATGTCGACCTGCTGCTGAACCCAGAACGCTACACCGGCTACAGGGGAGCTGAGGACTGGAGGATCTGGAACAGCATCTACGAGGAAAACTGTTTCAAGTAAACACCCAGACAAGCCAGGATATAAAACAATATAGTGCAGTTAGTAGTGTCTTACATGAGGTGCTATACTAATATTTTTACATTTGTAAAACTTTGAAACTGCAGATGATTGAATTTTTTATCCAGGAGTCTGTGCTGGTTCATGACTCTTTGTTTCACAGGCCTTACACCGTGAAGCGGCCGCCAACTCCCAGCTCCTTCCACAGCAAGTCAGGAGCCGAAGGTGAGACTTGTTTACCCACCTACACCGTGACTCACTATGTCTGTTTCTTCCCTTTGAGTCAGACAATGACCTTTCTGTTTGTTTGTTTTTACAGCTAGGACCTTCTACAGCTGGCTGGAGGGTGAGCAGATATTTTAACCTGGAGATGGTTGACAGATGGAAAAGTTGTAGTGAAGTACTGCCTGTTTTGTTTACATTTTATTCATCGTCACCTTCTCTCTCAGGTCAGTGTGTGGAGAAGAGAGCTTTCTACCGTCTCATCTCAGGCCTCCATGCCAGCATCAACATACACCTGAGCGCCAGATACCTCCTGGAAGGTGAGACACAAATACCTGCACAAACCTGCACCAACTCATTCAGGCATTTATTCTCTGCCCTGTTACTTTAATTTACCAGATTTCAGAATGTGAATTTGCTGGGCATAAGGTGTAAAATCAACTTCATAAGACAATCTTGAAGACGCTTAGTAGCTGCTCTCGTTTGATTTATTTGACATGACACCAAAGACATTCACTGGCTGTTCAAAATACATGACTGAAAAAGCAATATTAAAAAAAGAACAACTTTTTCTATTGTGTACAAAATTATGAGGAAAACAATGGCAGTGATGAAAACAAAACTGATGTAAATTAGTTAAATAATGGTGAAAATAATGAAAAAACAAGTGTGTACCATTCTGGCTCACACACACATTTCAACAAATTCATAATGTACTTAAGTCCTCAGCTGCCATACACTCATACAGTTTATTTCCTCTCTTTTTGCAAGATAGTTGACTTGAGATGTTGAGATAACAAAACAACAGACTATCCAGGCTGCTCACTGAAGAAAACATCATTCAGTGAAGCAATATGAGAGGAGCAGGAAACTATTGATCATTGCATCATATCTCTTCAATCAAGGCCTGCCACAGACAGAAACAGCTTCATGCTTGTTACAAACAATCTTCACATTATTGTGTGTCAGCTAAGAAGAGGTTAAGGAGGCTTAACAACGTAGTTGATCAGCTTCAGGCCCTCTGCATTTCCATGGATACAGGATGATGATAGAGAGATGCTGATCAGCATCCAACCACCTACTGTTGTTAACCATTTTTAGTTTTTCTTGATCTTGAGGAAATGTATCTTTGGATGGAGGAAGTGAAATGTGTGGGCTGTGTAGGGCTTCTGTAATAATGGTCTTATTAGCACTTGACTCTTGTTTTGAGTCTGATTTGACTAGTCCTTAAACACAAAGAAATAAAAAAGTGTTGTTATTGTATTTAGTAAAAATATAATCAGCTGTGACTCTATTGTGTCCTCTGGTTCCTGTAGTAACAGCCCCACCCCTTCTCTCTGTCTTATCTTCAGATAGCTGGTTTCAGAAGAAGTGGGGTCACAATGTGTCAGAGTTCAGGAAGCGTTTCGACTCAGAGCTGACGGCTGGTGAGGGGCCCAAGAGGCTCCGCAACCTCTACTTCCTGTACCTGATAGAGCTGCGAGCGCTGGCCAAAGCCCTACCCTTCTTCCAGCAGCCGTCGTTCCGGCTGTACACTGGCAGACCGGAGGAAGACCGGAAACACAAAGAGCTGCTGCTGGAGATCCTGCAGCTGGCCCGGTCAGTCTGAGGCCTTATTCTCAACACAGATACATACTGTATCCATACGTTTTATTTTTCTATTTTTGTCTTGTGTTTTTTTTTTTTTTTTTTTTTTTCTTGATAAACAGGAAACATGTTTTTGATTTCTCTTCAGCAGTGTTTTCTGTAAAGCTGCTATATTCATGACCTTCATCTCCACCTCCACTCTCCCAGGTCTTTCCCTCTGCACTTTGATGAGACATCGCTGTTCACTGGTGATGAAAAGGAAGCAGCCAAACTGAAGGTCAGCAGCCATGTAAAACCATGTTTTCATCATTTCCTCAGAACAAAGACATTACAGGCAGCAGATATCAGGACATGTTGTGTCTGTTGACACTTATTTAAGCTTCGTCTTCAACGTCAACATTAATGCTTTCTTAGTCATTTTATCTTTTTTTTTTTAAATCAATTTCACAGATAATCTCATAATCTATGGAAAGATGTGTGATGTCCTCAGTGTTGTTATGCTTTTTGTATTGTAATACATTTAAGAAGAAGTGTTTCAAGTGAGTTCAAAATTTTGTGCAAACTATATCAAAACAGTTGGAGACTGTGATGTGTTAATCACTGAATTTGAGGTCAAACTGTAACATGGAGAAGTGAATATTGATTGTGAAATAGGTGGAGTGGCACAATCCTGCTCCCGTCCTGTTTTTTTTTTT
Source organism: Caranx ignobilis (assembly GCA_021432705.1). Classification (NCBI taxonomy): domain Eukaryota; kingdom Metazoa; phylum Chordata; class Actinopteri; order Carangiformes; family Carangidae; genus Caranx; species Caranx ignobilis. The sequence goes on from MU270012.1 coordinate 31,077,216, forward strand.
TTTTACTGTTTTATTAACCACTTTCAACAGATATCTTAGTGCATTTGAGTGAAATGGGTGTGTTTTCCTGTGCTGTGTCTCCATCAGGATGATGTCAGACTAGCCTTTCTCAACATCTCCAGGATCATGGACTGTGTCGGCTGCTTCAAATGTCGACTGTGGGGGAAACTGCAGGTGAGTCTGGTGATGCCATTTATAACGGATCAAAACAAATTCAACATAAAACTAACTACCAAAGAGAAGTGAGAACATTTCCATTTTTATGGAACTTGATTTCTTTTTTTTTTATTTATTTGATGGTTAGGGTGATGTCTAATAAACTTTAGGTAAAGAAGTATAATTTTAATTATAATCTAATCTTAAAAGATTCTTTAATTGATATTACTTATGTATGTGTTGTAAAGTATGTTTCCTTTGTGATTTGCTCTTTGTTTTGATCTCTCTCTCTCTTGTCATCAGACTCAGGGATTAGGCACTGCGCTTAGGATTTTGTTTTCTGAGCGGCAGATTGAAGCTCTGCCCACTTCAAGTGACCAGCGACCCAGTTTCCAGATCAGCCGGCAGGAGATCGTCTCTCTGTTCAATGCCTTTGGAAGGTGAGAGCTTGATTTGATTTGTACCATTTGAAAAGTGGTCTAAGTCAGTGGCAGTGAGAGCATGTTGAAGACAGAAATACATGTCTGTTACTGTATTCTTTGTGTGTCATGCGTGTTCTGCAGGATTTCCACGAGCGTCAGAGAGCTGAAGAACTTCAGAACACTGCTGGCAGAAGAGCGGTGAGGTGTCCAGACAGGTCCAGCTCTACCCGCTGAACAAGCCGCTGACTGCCATCACAACTGCCTTAGTCCTGCTGAAATGTCCCTTAGACAAATGTCAGAGCATAACGTGAAGGAAAATACCAGTTATATTTAGCTGCTAAGTAAAATTTTTCAATACAATTATAATAATCACAAAAAGCTCACAAATGATGTATCAAAGCTCCTTTGACTTAAAAATGTCAAAGCTGCAGCTGATCCATATTTTTGCATTTGGTCAGGGTCTACTTATTGACTTTTTTTTATGTTTTTTTCCTCACTGCAAACAAAGAGCATGAGTAAGGCTGACATTGTCTTTATTTACTGTCATAACATTTCTTACTCTGGAACTTATTTCTCCGTATCATGTGATTTCTCTCTGAAGTACCTTGCTGACCACAAGTATAAGGTATAGCAGCCTAACAGCCAAATGTTATTCTCATTTCAGCCAATTTCATTCTTATTTATATATTTGCATTATTATAAATATGTTAGGATTGTTGGTCATTTCCAAGAGCTTTAAATGTTTCAGGCAGATAAACTTTGTTTTTATGTGTTCTTGCAGAATAACAAACCACTTAATAATTGGGCCAGTTTATATATCTGATTGCCTTATCTTTCATGCAGTTACTTGCTCCTGAATGTGATTTTTATACACACTGTAACTACACACTGTAAGTAGGGGGAAGTTGCATTATAAATGTGTGTCACTGCTCAAATGCAGCCATCAACAAGTTTTGTACAACTTTGATAAATACTTTGTTTTTCTGTAATCAAATTGAAATGCATATTTCTGGCACAGCTTTGTTGTGTTGAACTAGTAATGAACCACTTCAATTAATATGAGACTGAAGAGTGTATATTAAAAACAACCAAACAAGACTTTAGCCCTGTTTCTGAGTGAAAACCTTTTTGAAGTTCCCGTATAAAGTATGCTTTACCCAGTGTGGTTCGGTGTTATGTTGCTGTCCTCCTGAAGATGGCACTGTTACAGAACACTGAACATTGTACTGATAAGGCCAATGGGGGAGGAGGGAGGAGGCAACACCTGAGGGATGCACTGGGAGCTTACACCGGGCCAGTGTGAAATCATTTCATGATGATCCAAGATCGACAGACACTGGGATATGAAGAAAGGTTTATTTAAACATAAAAAGAACTTGATTTCTCATTGTATCTGAAAAGTTTGATGGAGTGAATGAGTAGTGCAAAAAAAAATAACCCAACTATTGGCTGTGCCACACCCATTCTTCCAGATATAATCTTACATTTAAATGATGGGACCGTTTTAATCGGTATCGGTAAACATGGCTGATGAATAAATCAGGATCTCGCCTCAAAAATAGCAAATTTTAGGCTAACTAACAGCTAGAGGAGCGACAAGCTAGCTGCTGAGGGAAGCGGTTGGTTAGCTTGTATCCATCCAGCCCGGCGTCGGGCCAGCCAACTAACCTCTGGGGGATAGTTAGAAGAAGGGAGGCGGCTATCTTGATATCACAGGGCCCCACATCCGACCAGCAAGCTAACTGCCAAAGGATACTTAAGAAAAAGGCGGCTAGCTTGACACCAGACGGCCCTATACCGAGCTAGCAGGCTAACAGCAGAGGGAGGCGCCCTAGTTACCTTCAGTAGGGCTAAAAAGCTTATTTTTATATATGTAATAATATATACTCCTTAAACCTAGGTAATCCGTCAGGAACGTTTCTCGCTTCTTTCACACCACAGACTTATTAATTTAGACTTTATAGGAATACTCCAGTTGTGTGTGTGTTTTTTTCCAGTTTGTAGTGTTAGCTTTTCCTACGGTCCCTAAAGGCACCATAAAGCCGCACAACAGACAGTGAAGGGTTAAACTGTGTAATAGGATGAATGGATATTGTGGTGAGCAGCATCTGATTACACAGAGACGGACGGCAGTAGGCATCGGAGGAGGGGGAAGACACCGTGTATCTGCTGGCTGAAGACTACTTTTCAGTCCCCTCGGAGGAGGACGACGCGTTTTATTGTTTCATTTCTAAATTTCACCCAAAGAAAGTTTAACTTTTAATCGAGTGGAGCGGGAGAGACAACGAAACCGACGGTTAACTACCGTTGCGTTCACCGACGGAGCTGCAGGCTTCTCCTGGTATAAATGGCCGAGGGGGGCCAGCGGATGACGGCGGAGTAAACACGCAGCATGTCGCAGTTTGTGGAGGTTTAAACCGAGGACTTCAACTACTGAGTGTGTGTGTGTGTGTTTGAAAAGAAGATCCACACTTGTGTGTGAGCGTGTCTGCAGCTCCAGCTCTTTTTTGTGGACCCGGGTTGCTCCTCCATCTCGGAGAGAAACAGGTAAGCGACCTCACCTGTCTGTGACCAGCACATGTTGACACCTGTACGTGTGTGTTGACACTGGCTCATCATGAACCATGTCTTCATTACCGAGCAATAGCAAAAAAGACATAATAGAATAAAGTTAAATGGAAAATTAAGGGAAATCAAAGTGTCGACACCTCTTCTCCAGTCACAGTTGGGAGGGGGTTTAAGGTGCCAGTTAAAGCCCCGCCATTGCTTAAAACAGTTTCAGATTTGTCCAACTCTTTGTACAGGATCTAACAAATAAAAATCGATTTAACTGTTTCTCCCACATCAAACCAGGAATAGATCGAACCCGCTGCTAGACCTTGTATAGCCCTTAAACATGTAAACATGTATGTCCACACTCAACAAATGGAATAAAGTGAAACAGTCTTAAGCTTCTTGGTTAATGTAGTCCTACAGCCATGACAAGTTTATGTGTAGTGATTGTTGTCCTACTGTAGTATTTATGGGAAAATTACTGTAAAATAACCATTCTCACCTTAAAATTGTTTTCACCTTTAAACTTTAGGTTCCAAATGGAAAACAGTTTCAAACTGTGTTAAACCTTGAATGACTCAAATTTGCCTTGAACTGTGGAACAGAAACTACCTTCAGAGTTGTGTTTATACTTTTCTCAAACACATCTTGGTATAAGTACTTGAAGATTAATCTGGCAGGTGTGGCCGTCATCGCAATAACTTCTTAAATATTATGATTAATTATAACCATCAATGCTGCAATATTTAACTTACTATTACTTATAGTAAGGTTGACTTTGTGTGTGAAAGTCTCCACATCCATGTCATGCTCTTGACTAAACTAAATAAAACATTACGGGTCCAACAGTTTTGGCTAACATTTTAAAGCTGCATCAAGTGATTAGTGACCAGTAGGGGTCAGAAAAACTCAAGTATTATTAAATGCATTGTACACCAATTGGCAGCCATGTTGGGCTTGTTCTCAAAGAGGAACTACGCAGGATTTCCACCTTAACTATGCTTCATTTTTTACCTTAATGAAACAGCTTTCTCCTCCTATATTAGTGTTCACCAGCTGATCGCTAAAGCTAAGGTGATCTTAGCTTGTTAATTGCTTTGATGCAAGTCAACAGACAAGTCAGCTGTCTGAAAATGGAAAATGAAACGAGAGCTGAGCAGAGATCCAAAAGACTTATCATGTGGCTTGAACCTCAGGATTTCAGAACTGGGTGACGATTATCAGCATGTTAGACACTGCAAATGTCCTATCACCAAGTGTCATTAGATTAAGTGTAATCTATTGTGTAAGGCAAGTTTAAAGTCACTAAAAAGGAATACTGCTGTAGAGAGAGAGAGAGAGAGAGAACAATATCATCTGTTTGGTTTTATATACATTTTATGATGGTTAATTTAGAGCACCAGCAGATCTGTTGGCTTTGAAACTGTATAATATTAGAGAAAGATCCATTTGCCATTGCAATACCTACCTAGTACACTTTTTCATGCTCTCAGTGAGTGTGAACAGACACAATCCACATAAAGTAATTTCTAAAGCACAAAATGTTTCATTAGGTGAGTTGAAGTCTGAACAGTTAGTCATCTGTTGGCTGAGAGAAATCCATGTGGGGGAGTGTGGGCAGTGTTATAGCAGGATCCACTGGGAGGTGCCCCCTCCTCCCCCCTCCTACAGCTTCAGATCCTGCCAGGCGAGTGGAATTTCGTGGAAACATGAAATATGTCAGTGCAGAACGTGAACTCCCTCTGAGCCTGTCAGCTCTGTTCTGGTTGGTCCACATGTCTGCTGGTGCTTTTCTAAATCGAGAATTACACCAGAAGTTAAAAATTGAAGAGTGAAGGTCGTCGTGGAATCGTCACTAGGATTATTCCTCTACGTACCTGTTTGTACAGAGCAAAATAAAAACAGACAGGTAGTTGCGTTTTTATTTTTATCACTTTCTCCAATACAAGCCAGCTTACTGTGTCTTTGAAAAGGTTCCACAACAGTATTTTCACCAAAACTACGTTATTATTCACAATTAGTAAGGTGATGTTACTGAAGCTCTTTGTGGCATTTCACATTTGAATTGACCTAAGTAGCTGATGTGTAGCACTACTCTAAATGTCATTTACACAACTCGTGTAGGGGTACATGAGAGAACGAGTGAAGTAATACAGGGTTACACTAGAATCAAAAGGATAATGAATCAAACCTGGAAATGAATTCACTTTGTTTGCATAAAGAGAAATGAAATACAGGAGTTCACTTTCCTTCCACCTTCTTCTTCGTTGGTTTGTTTATACGTGCGAAACTTGTGGAACGCGCTAACTGGATTTTCCGTTCAGGCTGTTGTACAAACATGGCGGTGCAAGATGGTGACACTCTCAAAGCAAGACCCTTGCTATATGTAATATAAAAGAATAAATATAAGGCTACGAAAACCAACCAATTTTATTTTATAGCAATTATACACTTATACAAGCAATTAATACACACTGGACCTTTAACAGTTCAAATATATTGAGGAACATATCCTCACACCTGAGAAGCTGTAACCATCAACTGTTTAGTGTTTTCCTTGACAAAGAAAAATAAAAAAGAATAAATAAGATAAAACATTTATAATTTATCAAAATCTTTGCTGTTTAATCAATTGTGCATCAATCAATCAAGTTGATCATCTGATTGTTTCATCTGTGTTTTGAGGGGTCTGCATCAGGCTGCATTGGATGTTTTCTGTGTAGCAGTCTAGACTGAAGTCAGGTGTGATCAGCAGGAGAAGCAGGTTCTAGTTAATCTTCAGCAGTATTGTCTGTAGTGTGCAACAGGTTGTGCCAAGCTGGTCCAGGCCTGCAGACTGTAGGCTTCTGTGCAGCGCTGGGGGAGCGGGCATGGAGGCGGGCTGGGCCCAGCGTGGCCTCACTGATGTGGTTCTGGTTTAGAAATGAGCTGAAGGAACAGCTGCGTGTGTGGGAACAAGGCTGAGTTGTCCCTTTCTTTGACTCTGCTGGACTCCGCCTCTCTGCTATCTGCTTTCGGTTTGTTTGCTCCCTGAGCCTTGTGTCGACAGGAGGATCATCACATGGTCTCCTGTCAGTCAGACGCAGAGCGAGGCGGTGGCTGTCAGACGTTACAGCAATGAGATCACCTCAGGAGTGGGAGTGTGAAATGTTGAGTTAATTGCATTTGATGCACACCATAGAGAGATGGGCAACATAACAACATATTGTCTTAAATTTTAAAAACTTGGCAATGATGTTCCACATCACCTGTTACCACACACACACACACACACTATATACGGATATATATACTATATAGATATATATATATATATATATATATATATATGTATACATTACCAAAACATAACAGACCACTAGTCTTCATGCCCTTAGATCACAGCCAGAGCCTGGTCTTTGAAAGTGACTTTTTATATCACACAGACGATTGTGTGATATAAATTCAATGAGTTAAAGAGACTTTGAAGTGAAGTCACAGATGTGTAGGCATGGTGGAGTAAATGAGTGTGTTTTTGCCTTTTACATATGTTTTTTTTTATTTTTTTTGCATAAAAGTGGGAATATAAAAGCTGTGGTAGGAGCTAGGGCTGGGCATTTCTGGTAATTGAAATATTTGAGTACTCAAAGTACTATATGAATGAGTACTTGATCACTCGCAAGTCATATGGCCAAAGCCAACAGGCCTAGGTCAGAAACCACTGCAAGGTGTTACTTGAATAATGACGTCAACAACGAGTACTTGAGTACTTTACTTTCTAGTTGGTAATCCAGACATCAAGACCATTGTTTCCTCTCTATTCATCTTTGCCACCCACCTTTTAACCAAAGTAAACACTCAATATATAAACAGGTAAGGTGCATTATCCTATTATGTGTGAGTTCTTAAAATCAGGATGTTATAATAAAAATGTGATTCAGATATGTAAAACTAAACAAACGAGTGGGCCTTTGTTTTTATCAGGTTGATGTTTTTGTACCTTGCTTCCTCTGCCCTCCTGCTGCCCTCTCACATCTGACCTCCGTGTCATGACGCAGCTTCTGTGTGGCTTTGCTTGATGTGATGTTTATTACTAACCACCCGTGTTCATTGTCTGTGATCTCAGTGAAGAGGGACTGGATTTATTACAGATGAAACAGACTTAAACTGTAGCTGATTTTTTCTGTCCATTCACGCATTTAACTGCAGTGTTAAAATTATTTCAAAATGTCCACATGACTTTTAGGTGTTGGAAATAGGTGAGTCGTCAGAGTTAACAGAACATTGGTACTTTGACTCATCTCTGGATGTTGTAAATGGCAAAATAGAAAAAAAATCAAACAAAGACGGATGTAATTGACAGTTTGTAGTTTGAAGGCACAAATGAGTCTTCACATTGGTTCTTATTGAACTGTACTCAGTACTCCGATACTGATATGTCTGAGAAAGAGTCAAGTCAACCCTAAAAATAAAGTTCACTGTGATAGATGACCCGACCTCAGGGTGGGAACGCCATTTCCAAAATCACCACGATGTGTCTTTGAACATGATCAGTACTGCCAAGTGATTTGTAGTGAATTGGTGAATGCAGAATCACTGACACGCCCATCCCTGCTTATTGCCCAGGCAGGTAATTTTAGAGGTGTGAGTTCACTGCTCTGACCTCCTGGTTGGGCTCATTAGCCTCCACCACAGGCTCCATGTGTGACATTTCACCACCACTCCCAGAATGTGCCACCTTCAGCAGCATGGAGCCTTATAACAGGTTGCTGGTGGGGGAGCCCTGTGTGAACGCTGCTGCTCTAACCACTCACTGCTGGTGGCTGCTCTGCTGTCTAACAAACCTCTCTGTGTTTTTCCCCCTTTGCTGTTGCATCCGCTCCTGAGGGACCTTCCTCTCTCCATCTGTCCCCTCGTGTTTGTCAGGTCTGCGGAGACAAAGGCTGTCTCCTGTTGGGACGTCTATCCGTCTCTCTTTCTGCCTCTGATCAGGTGAGTCCTGCTGTTCCACTGACACGTGCTGTGAACCTGCTTCTGTCTGTAATAACACAACTGTGCATGTGCATTAACATGTGAGTCAGTATCGCTTCCTGCCATTTTCACTCTGACATCCATGCAGAGGCAAATGCCAATTATTTTTCCAAATTACTCTGATAGTTGTCTACAAACAGTGATGTTAGTTTGATTTGCTTGTGTGGTCAGTATTTTGTCTGCAGTTCAAAATTGAAATGAATTGTTTTAGTTTTAGTTCACTACATATGAGCGAGAAAAAACACAAATCCTCACATTTCAGAATCTGACACTGAAGAGCATTTGGCATTTTGGTTCAAAAAGTGGAATGAAAGATGGTCTATTGATTATCAAACTGTAGATCAGCTCTGTGTTGGCCAACCTGCTTTAGCAGCTCTACTCTAAAAAGCTCAGATCAGTCAGTGAGGTAAGATGATTTGATGAAGCTGATGATGTGACTCCTAACATCTCACAACATAAAGTGATGTCTTTGTATTATTTTTGTTAAATTTGTTCATAAAGATGTTTTTGTGCATTGGGAGGTCAGAGGTTAAGGAGCAAACTGAACGTGTTACTTGCTTGAGCTTTGAAAGTCAAAGTAGCGTCAGTCCGACAGCATGTTGTTGAAAATGGTTTTGGTAAGCTGTTGGCCATCACTGCATATTTGGCCAGTGCTGTGGTAGCTGTTTGTGCTAAGTTTTGTTAAGCTAACCAAACCAGTTGTTGGTGGTAGATGTGTGACAAAAGATATTTTTATAGTCTGAAGAGCTGATACCTCTGAAATTGTGTTTGTGTCATTATCAGTTAACTGGGTATTATTATTATTTTTTGATCAATAAATGAATTGTCTGTAAAATAACAGTAAGTGAAGAAAAATGTCCACCATAATGTCAATGTTTGGTTTACACAGACTTGCCAAAAAATATCAAATCACATTAGAATGACTGAAAGAAAACAACACAAAATGTAATATTGCCTGAGAACGAGCCAGATGTAACTTCAGTCGGATCTCTTGGCACTGCTGGGTGTGTTGACAGGGACTTTTTCCTCTTTGCATTCTTCTAGTGTTTTCCCTCAGCCTGTGTGTGCGTGTGTTTCCTAGCACTGACTGTGTGTGTGGTGAGGAGGAGGAGGAGGAGGAGGAGCAAGCATCAGGTCCGGTTGCAGTTTTAGTGAGGCTGCACTCTGCAGCAGCAGGTTGTGACATAAAAATGAGGCTTGTGGACAAAGTTAACCAAGAAGGGATTCAATTTAAAACTCCACATGTTCTTTTTCAACAAATAATATTCTTTAGAAGTCAAACAGCTGGTTGGATGGTCCGTGAGTCATCTTGGAGATGACGTATTGTATAATGTTATCATTAGGTCAATAGATAAGACAAGAAGAAAAATCTAGGTGACAGATTTTGAATTCATATTTCTTGGGGCTGGACTGATACAGGAGTTTTGGTGCCAATACTTACATTATGGAGGAAAAATTTACATTTAAAATTTTGAATGATCCCTCAATTATGGATCAAAGAATTATTTGTTAAAAGTGCAAGATTTCAAGATTTCAGCAGAATGGCCTCAGTGTATCAAATGAAATGAATGGAAATAAACAGAAATAGATAAAGGGACCAATAATGAGTAGTAATAAGTTCTCATCGGCCAACACATATGCTGATGCTGTGGACTGATGAACTTGATCTGTGGACATACTACTTTGTGGACATGTCATGGTTGGTTAATTCTGTATATAGTTGTTATATTTACTCGTCTTGAATAGCTGATACTTCACTCACTGAGGATGATGATGATGATGATGGCTCTCACAGTAAACCATAATGTGGTTCATTGTTGCTGACACCCACCATTGTACGATTACTGTCTTCATTTTAAAGACACACTGGGCAGACACACAGTTGATGCTCAGGCTCTTGTATGCAGCCAGATGTTGGCAGAGTGTCTGCAGCTGTATCTCAGAGGGTTAATAGATGCATGGAGCCTCCAGGCCCCGGTGTAAACCTCCATACCCTCTCAGACTGAACCTCTGCTGGAATGCAGACGTGGTCGCGGAGCTTACGCACTAATACTTGTGTAGGTCTCCATACGCCTCATATGTAGAAGCACACAGGCTGCAGGGAAACTGTTGGTGTACATTAATCAGATTAATGACCGTGAGTTTTCCAGTGGAGCTTATGAGGTCTGGACCTGCCTCTCTATCCACCACTCCCTCCTCATCCCTCCCCTAGCTGCTTTCCCCTCCTCCTCCTCCTCTCCACTGGCCTGACCCACTTCTCTGTAAACCAACAACCAGACTCTCCTTCTGTCTCCCTGTGCCTCTTTAACAGCCTCATATCATGGACTCATCACATCTCTGTGATGCTCCTTGTCTCTATCACACCAACAATGTTAAACATTTAAACCATATCACATTGTGGTTTAAGTTGAAGCACTGTTGCATCAAAGAGTTTGAAATTAAAATAGATCAAATTTAAACCTCTCTTTGAACTCAGTTTAGTTTTTACTTTAAACCAAGATTAAATTTAATTCTGTTGCACCAAATGTTTAAACTGTGATGTAGGATTAACTTTAAACCACAAGCGTAGGGCGTTTAACTTTTACAGCAGCTGAATTTTTTTAGATGGTGCGACCAAAATCGAGTTACTCAGAAAATCAAGAGACAGGCTCAACTGTGTGTCAACTCCGTGAGAAACTTCTTTAGCTACTCACACAACAGTTAACAGTGGAACTTAACATGATGTGCTCACTACAATCATGAAGATTTTTTTTACTGGTGTAAAATAAGGCAGGTCTTTATTTAGTGTTGGGATTAAATTCAATATTAGTGAGAATTAAAAGTGTGAAGTGTTGTGAAATTAAAACATGAAGTTGTGATTAGTTACAGTTTTGTTGTCATTCATCTGAAAGTTGGACTCAAGCACATCATGTACTTCAAATACTGTTAGAATAAATAAAGAGGCTTCAGGTTGTAAATACAGTCTCTTGACTCTACAACAGGTAGATCTTGAATTTCACTCAGAGGCTGGAAACTTGATAAAGCTCCTGCAGCACAGTTTGCCTTTGCACTGGTGAACTGTGTATATATATATATATATATCCAAAAACAATTCTTGCTAAATCACCAATTATGCAACTTACTGACCAGAGGGGCAGCAATTGGTTGAAGCTTCAGCACAGGCTTCAGTACTTCAGTACAGTAAAGACAGTTTGGTCAGCTGTTGCCTGCTGCAGCATTCAATGAATACTATTATTAATCTGTTGATCATTTTCTGAAGGGCTACTATTTATAGCAGTGTAATCATATTAACAATATGACCAAGGCCTGTATCCAAAATGCAGGAGCTGCAGTTTTATTTGATAAAGGTAAAATGTGTCACAGCATTGTTGTGCATTGGCAACGCCCAAAAGTGTTGTGTTGCTACAGAGACGCCCTGGCCAGCAACTCATATTGTTGAGACATAAAGGGACATGTTTGTTGGTTACAAAGAGAACTGTCCAAACTGAAACACTGATACTACGCAATCACAGGATCTATCACAAAATGATATTTTTTGCATCATATTTTACTTCAAAGGTCAGAAAACTGAGAAAAAGCCCATCACACTTTTCAAAGGTGTAGTGATCGAATGTCTTGTTTTGTCTGATAAACAGAGTTTCATCCAAGCAGAGCTAGATCATTTAAGTTCAGTCCCCCGCCCCCCCCTCACAAACTTCACCCTCTCCCTCCTCATCTTTCAGTCCGCCCTGGCCTCACTCCTTCCATCACTTTCACCCTCCTCTAACAGCCCTCCTGTTCTCTGTCACTCGGGAGTCGGGCCTTCAGATGCCATTTAATGACTGAATGGAAATGACACCAGAGGTTGTTTTGACACCGACACAGAGCAGTGATCACAGGTCGCCTGATAGGACATTTTTCACATTTTCAGAAGTTAGGCTCCAATAGTAGCCAAATGTACTGTGTGTGAAATGGGACTGGTTTTTGACACTGACACTGAATTATGTTAAAAAGTCACACAGCAGTTGTTGTCAAAGATGTAAACAGGAGTACAGGATGGGTTGCGTTCAAGCATCACGTTTGTTCTGTGTGTGACAAGTTGTAACTAATGTTTCATCAGCTCTTCAACTTGTTCTTGTACTACTATGTATTTTTTTTACATAGGTTATTGGCCAATTAGTTGGCTATGGGCTTTTTCCTGCTCCCAAATATCCTTATCCCGTCAGCCATTAAAAACCCACAATTGATCGACCTCTAACAGAGATGGAAAAAAATCTATTGTTGGCTGAGAATTGGCTTATGAACAGAAAAGCTCTAATACAGCTGAACTATCAATGCATCTGCTCCTTGTTCCTCTAGTCTCTGAGCATGCTTCTCTATGACCCTGGGACCTGTCAGACACTTCACAGTAACTCACAACAACACAAACCCACAACTACAAAAACATGTTAAACTACACTACACATAGGTGTTTTTATACTCTGTGTGTATCAGTGTGATGGAGTGGAGGAGTTTCTCACTGTAACTACTGTCTCGTAATCCATCCATGTCTCCACTGCTCCAGCAGATCTGTGACCTCCAGAGCAGTCCGATGTCTTGAATAGAGTGTCCGTGAACGTGGGTTCAATCCCCTCACACAATCAGTGACCAGGGCAATGTAAACACACACACAGACCAACTGGAGTGTCACCATCTGCTCATGGTGAACCTCCTCAGGCCTGTGGTCCGTCACCCCTCACTGAGAGCTCTGAATTGTGATTTATATAATAGTGTTTTACATAAGTGTGCCTTTGAATGCACACATTTGGTTATCTCTGCATTTAATGATATGCACAAAGTATCAGGTAGGGTCCGGCTGATTTAATAATATGATTTGATCTTTTATCACAAGAACTGATGTAAACACTTTTTTTTTGTACCCTCAAACTTTGCAGGTGAACTGCAGACAGTATGGGTGTAATGGTAATTCCTTTGAGACTGCATGAAAAATACGGTTATGTGGCAGCAACCATGTGTTACATTAAAAACACGTTTTGCAAAATTAATTTCTTAATGTTAATCGTATCCTTCCTGCAGGCACTGGTGGTTTTTACTGATTCCCCTCTTCAGATTGTACAGACAATAGTATTATGATGTATAATGTCAAAGGAACAGGGAATTACAAACACAGGCCCAACTGAGTCTGAATATGCAAAACTAAATCAGAATTAGAAATATGTTATTAAGCCTGAGCAGGAAATGGCTGGGTGAAGGTGTCCCATTTCACATACACAAATAGAGTAAAAAACAAACGATAATATCACCCCCATATTGAAAATATAACAAATAAAAACATATCCTGACAAGAATAAATAACATAGTTATAGTTAGTAGTTATAGTAGTTAGTAATATGTACATGCCATGTATGTCACCTTGCGTATCGCATCCCATTGTACATGTCATCACCCCCTTTGCAATTTGTATTGTGTCTCCAGATTGTGTTGATGTTGTGCGCTCATTGAGAGCTGCTTGTTAGTCCTGTGTTTGTTAGGTTTAATGTCAGAATTAAAATGCCTGTGTAGGATCAGGCTGAGAATTGACAGTTATTCAGAGGTGAGGGTTTGAGAGGATCAAGTCTTAGTGACTCACACAGTGTTGTTTGAATGTGGTCGACCATCACAGTAACATGTACATGGAACATGTTACTAAGTAAAACCCTCTCTGTTGACTGGTATTTTCAAAGTCTGTCCACCTCCTGCAGGTATTCTGTAGAAATAATACAAGTGTGAGCAGCCAAACAGGCATGTTTGCCACACCCTGATACATACACACATGCACACACACACACACACACACACACACACACGTATGCAGCTGCTGTCCTGGAGGATATAAGAGCAGTAATTAGCAATCCACAGTGAAGTCAGTTTTCTCATTCTCACTCTTGTTCTGGCACGTTGGTGTCAGATGCTTCTGCTGTCAGCATACTTAGCACTTAGTTGAGACACACACACACAGTCATCCTCCTGTTGCTTCCACCTGCACTTCGTAGTCTGTCCAGTGTGCAGAGGAAATTAGAGCTTGGCCTTTTGAGGAGGATTAGCTGCCCTGTCTGAGAAGTATGATGTTGTGTTGTAAACTGTCAGTGTTCAGCTAATCTTGAACGTTACTCGTCTCCTCAGACACCTTCAAACACAGACACACAGACACACCTACACACACACATTGTTAGCAAGTAGCACAAGTAGCTGCACGTTGCGTTGCAGAGTTCAGACTCACTCCCACGTTGCTCCCAGCAGAGCTCACCAAGGCTACTGTTATGCACTGCATTTAATCTAACAGCAGGCTGCTCCCAGTGCAGAGATCAGCGGCTGGTATTTTGGGAGACAACTGGTTATTTACAGTGAGAGAGGACGTTGGGAAACACAAGGAGGAGGAGGAACAACCAGGAACTTCTCACAGTCATGTCAAACGAAACCTGACTATAGAGAGGTCTTGTACAGAAGGAAATCAAACTGCAGCTCAGAGGGATGAAGCTCAGGTAAATCACACAACATAGTCCAGGCCTGTTTCCTATCACCTGTAGACAGGCTGATGTGACAATCTTAAGAGTTAGAATACAGGCACCTGAAGTTCTTGTTGCTCCTCAAATTCAAATACAGTCAGACCAGTGATTGTGCATTTGTTCATTTTGCATATTTTGCACATAGATTCTTCCTTCACAGTAGCAGCAGACCCGAACCACCACGGACATAACTGCACTTTTCCCACTTTTAACATTCATTTGTCACCTGCTTTTGTAAGAGCAGGGATTATAGGAATAACAAATTAAGTTTATACTTAACTAATGCTCAATAATGTGTACTTATTAAGTGTTACCGTAATGTTTGCTGTGGAGCCGAGGAGCCCACCTGGTTCAGCAGGGCTCTGGTTCTGTACAGTAGATGGAGGCTGAGCTGCACTGGGGCTGTGGCATGTTTTCCTCTCAGGTTGTTGTGTCTGCCCCAGGAAGCTGTCCGGCCTTGAAGCGGGGGATTTTTGCCCAGAGGGAGGAGGCACTGAGGAAGTGGATGTACGCAAGTCAGGTCACGGTGAACTGTTGACAGAGTTCATTGGCAGGTTCATGGCAGAGCTGAGCTGAAGAAGTCAGGCCAGGTTGGAGCTGAACTCAATTTCAGGATATGTTCTGGAGAAAAAATCAGGATCCAAAAGGGAGAAATTCCTACTATTTTCACATCATGTATGTTTTGGTTTATATTGTATTTATATTTTGATTTGTGGGTTAATGTCTGCCTCTTCCCGTGAATCTCTGAAATGAGGAGGCTCTGAGCCTCTCTTCCGATTAGAGCAGATTTCATTTAACACACTCAGAGAAACCAAATCCTGAAAGTGTTGGATGGTGGCTCCAGGTGGGTAGGGCTTGGTGGCTGCTCTGTTTTGACGTCACAGAGTCACAGAAGTCCTGACGGCTGGTTTTAAGGCTCAGTTTCTGAATACAGGCTGTGTGCAATTCTCTGTGGACTGAGGCTTTCATACTTCCACAGTATTTATATAGATTCTAGCCCACGTACATTTTATTCTGTATGGAGTGTTAAGGTGGTTTAATCATAGGTGGTATTGTCTTCAGGTCGTACCCTCTATCTCAGCTTTACGAGGGAGAGACATTAGAGAGTTCAAAAAAAGATTTGTATTTGAAGAGATCATTTTCAAAAACAGATAACTCCATTTTTATACATTTTGGAAAAAAAAAAAAAAAGGGTATTGCACAATAACAGATTTGGGCTTTGAAAACACCGCTATGCAAACAGTAAATTACAAGCCTCAGCTCATTTTTTTTCCAAAATGGCGTTTATCTGTTTTTGCATCACTTGTAGAGATGATTCTGTACTATGTTTGTGCATCTTTTTCTCCAATGAATGAGATCCATTGTTTATGTTCAGGACTCGCTGACACAGATTCCTACCTCAGTAATGGAGCGGATGTGTCTGACAGGGTATCAGTGTTTGTTCACACACACACACACACACACACACAGGCCAGTTGTGTGCAGAGGGAGAGCTTGGCAGTGACGTGGCGAACAGCTCTGTGGGCAGCCGAGCGTTGGTGAAAACTCAGTGTTGGCTGACGTGGAGCTGCAGTTTTTGCCTGAGGCTGAAACCATAGAGGAGGGAGACAGATATTCCTATATCAGTGTCTTCTAGGGGAACTCCTAATCCCTCTACATACTGTGGTTGTGTTTATGTTTTATTAACTATGTGTAAATTTAAAGGAGACTTTTTCAGCAGATGAAGTTTGTTCTTCTTTTCATGGAGCTTTGGTTTCGATGTACATTTTTATTTGATCTTTTTTTTATGTCTTCTGTGTTGTCTTAAAACCTGAATTTTAAAGTTTGTACTTCCTCTGAAGGAGAAGTTGACAAAAAGTTGTCAGAAAAGTACTGGAGAAAGGTTTTGACACATACTATGGGATAAATAGTGAAGATTTACAATTTCACTTTTAAATCAGGCTTATGTGAGTAAATGCTGAACTTAGAGTTAGTTTTCTTTTATATGTTTATCAGCACTGATCTGTGATGTCTGGCAGTTCAAAAGAAGAATCCAACTGACAACCTCCAACCTTTTTTCATGGAAAGGCAGATGGATGCTGATGTCGACCATATTTCACTCTTCACACATACTCAAGTTTTTAAAAATCAAATATGAAATTATGATGGGCAGGGATTTAATAACTAACTAACACTGCCACTTTTGACTATCATTAGGACCAAACTGTGTATGTATGACATGCTTCTCTCTCTCTCTCTTCAGTCTTTTCTGTAGCCGCCATCATTCCGTGCTGTAAGGCCGACCCCAAAATGTCTTCCAACGGAGACCTCAGCGACCTGGGGAGCACTGACAGCTTCTGGGAGGTACAGTCTACGCATACACACACACACGCACATACGCACTTCTCACCTAATTTAAAGTCCGGACACCCAAAGTCAGTTTCTAAATGAACTATCACATTCTGGGGTTATATCAACTGAGCCCTGTGCTTCAAAGCAAGTTTAACAAACCCAGGATAACTTTAGTTTTCTGGATTAACTGAACCTAACATTGTCCGTCCTGATAACCACTAGCTGCAGAACTGGTCATCACCTGGCTCAGGTAACATTGGGGCTTCCTCTCCTTTCTGTTCGGCTATGAGCACGTTCACAGTAAGAGGCAGAGCTGTCAATTTTAAGCAACAACGTCAGAACCATGAATGAAGTTCTCTATGATGTGTGAGAAAATCACTGACACCTGCAATTTCAGTTACAAGAAGGTGACATGTAAAAAAAACCTGATCAATTGATTACAGTAAAAAAAACATGTGACCAAGCTGATTGGTCACACGTCTGTGGGATCAGATTGGTCAGTAATTTGGCTGTGGACAGGTTTTGATCTGATCCTCTGGAGTAGACCTGCTCCAGGTGATGAGTTCATCACTAGTTACCATGGTGATTTACCTTGGTGCCTTGCTAAGTAAATCGCTGTCATAATACAAAAAACCCTGAGTTACCTTGATAACCTTAAATCCAGACCCATTATGGCAATACAATCTTAAACTGTAGAGAGCCAGGCAGAGAGCAGCTCACTCTGCTGTCTGTGCTGGTGTGCAGTGTTTAGCCAGACACACAGACACATAATGAGTCCCTGCTGACAGGCTGCCGGCTTCACATCCCTCCATCTGGAAAAAATACACACCTCCAACTCCTCACTCTCAATCCTGTCTGTCCTCTGTCACTCAGTCATCTCTGCATCATCACTGATCCACTAAACGTTGACAACATGGAACAAATGACTGATGCAACAGTAGAAAGGGATTCACCTCTTCCTCACTGTGTGTGTGTGTGTGTGCAGCCAGGGAACTACAAGAGGACAGTGAAGCGGATAGACGACGGCCATCGGCTGTGTAACGAGCTGGTCAGCTGCTTCCAGGAGAGGGCCAAGATAGAAAAGAGCTACGCCCTGCAGCTGAGTGACTGGGCCAAGAGGTGGAGGGGTGTCGTGGAGAAAGGTCAGTGAATTACATCATCGGTCAATAACCATCTTCTATGCTTTTTATGTCTGATGAGCTCAAATACCACTTCACAAACAACAATTTCAATTGTTTATCCATGCTTCATCAGTACTTTAAGGAAAAAAAATGATTTCGTAATCAATTTCTCTCTCTCTGCTTTTCATACCCATAATCTAATTTAAGTATATATTTAGATTTGCTTTGAGAAAACACTGAAAAGAACGAAGGTAAAATGATAAAATATGTATTGAAGTAAAGCCAGAGATAAAAATAGAAATCAAATAACCAGTAATAAAAGTAGGGTATTAAAAACAAAACAACCATTAACATAGAATAAAAGGACAAACAGTTATGTATAAAAAATAGATGGACAGATAAAATTCAGTTAGCTAGAGTAAAAAAAAAACAAAAAAAGGTCTTCACTTCACTATCTATCATTGATAACATGTCAGAGATGTGAATTGTGGCTTCAACAAGTCATCTTCATGCCCTGTATTCGTTCTGCTCAGTCACTGAACCAGCTGATACCAATCAGCACAGCTCTGCAGCCAGGAAGATGAGCTCATTACTAAATGCACCTGGTTCAGTGACTGAGCAGAACGAACACATGGCATGGAGATGACTCGTTGAAGCCACAATTCCCATCTCTGTAACATGTCGAATTGTTCTTATATTACTTTTAACTGTCTATTTTATCTTTTCATTTATTAGTTTGAACTAAGTGTTTAAACTGTTTACCCCAAAGCTGATCTGTTTGAACCTCTGTTTGCTAACTTGTCTTCACACCCCCTAAAATAAAATGCTCAGGTGTTACAGGTAATTTAGTATTTTATAACCGTACCCACGCTACAGAGATGATTGGTTTCCGTCTTTTCTGGTTCAATAGTAAGAATCCAACTTCCTGTCCACCCCTCTCCCTCAGGGCCTCAGTATGGGACACTGGAGAAGGCGTGGCACGCCTTCATGCAGGCAGCAGATCGGCTCAGTGAACTGCATCTGGAGCTGCGGGAGCATCTGGCAGGTGAGGACAGCGAGAAGGTGCGCAGCTGGCAGAAGGACGCCTTCCACAAGCAGATGATGGGCGGCTTCAGGGAGACCAAAGAAGCAGACGATGGCTTCCGCAAAGCCCAGAAACCCTGGGTCCGCAAACTGAAGGAGGTGAGAGCCAACACAGCGGTTTGTAATGGCTGTCTGTAGCATGGTGACCACAGTAAGACAAATCTATAGCCTTGTCTATGTTTAAAAGGAGATCAATATCTGTAACATCCCCCATCTGTGTGACAGAGCAGGAAATAACAGGTGGAAGTAATAACATGAAAAATGGCTGCAGACGAAATGTTTGGTGTGTTCTTTCCAGGTTCTGGTGTTACATATTATAATGGGTGGGATGCCTTACTCGGACTGGCCTGTTGTGAATGTAACCACTTACTGTATCTGAAAACATCTGCAGTGGGAAACGTCTATTTTTAGATCTCCAGCACCAAATGTTTAAAACAGGAAGTTGGAAAAAAGCTAAAACATTTAGTTGTTCCCAGGATTCTCTGCTTTTCTCCATTTTATACAATTACAAATGGAATTTCTGGGTTTTGATTGTTGATCAGACAATAAAAGACATGTGGTGACATCCTCTTGGTCTGGGACACTGTAATCAGCATTTGACCTTTCATTGAACGACAGCTAATTCATTTATTAAATTTATTTATTAAATTTAATTTATTGTGCCAAAGTTTTAATCATATTTGATGTAATTCAAATGTTTGTGAGTGAAACATCACACATCAGTGAGGCAACATCATGACATTTTAAGATGATCATCATGAAATAGGACCTTTTATTGATTACAAATCTATCTGTGTGTGTTTCTGTCAAGGTGGAGTCCAGTAAGAAAAGCTACCAGCAGGCCAGGAAGGAGGAGTGGACAGCAGCTACCAGGGAAACTCACGCCAAGGCCGACCCATCCAAGTCTCAGGAGGAAGTCCGCAAATATACGGCCCGGGTGGAGCGCTGCAATCAGGAGGCTGAAAAAGTACAAAGCTTATATACACACACACACACACACACACACACAGAGTCCCATGCGGAGCTCCTCATGTAACAATCTGGGTGTGTCACAGAGTCCAGAAAAACATACCTGTGTGTTTTTGACTGTGAAACATGACCAGGCTTGTTCTTTGCTCTGCACAAACCCAACGGCAGAGAAAAGGCTTCAGGTCCTGAAGAGGAACACGATCAGCCAAAACCAGAGAAATCCTGGGACTGATTCAGGATCAGTCAGAACAGAGAGCTGTGCAGGACTACAAACTTATCTTTTCCACTTTTTTGTCAGTTCAGTCCTCATAAGTTCTCCCTCTCACCTACATGATGACCGGTGCATCATGTCATCAGGTCCACTTGTGTTTATTGTTGGACATACTGAACCACAGACCTGTCCTGCTGCAGTTTAAGGCTGGCTGTGCCACACACTAGATGATTTTGGGCCTAGTCAGCTGACAGTGCTGATTGTCCCCAACAACCCTAACCCTTTCTGTGAGATCTCGTGTGTGGGGAACTGTCATGAAAGCATCACTGCTACAGCAGGTCTGTGGTCTCATGTAGTGCTGCACGATTAATCAAATTGCAATCGCGATATCACACTGTGTGATTACGTAATCGCACAAAAGGCTGCAATTTGCGATTTAATGTAAATAAATGTGCATGATACGTGCGTGTGCCTCTGACCGGGACTATCCTGTAGTGTGTGCAACGTTTCCGAACCAACTGTGTGCAGCAGGTATGGTCACTTGACTACCCGGCACACAGCGGACCGGTCCATATCCTCCCAGGACCCTCTCCTCATGTTCCCATGATCACAGAGAATTTGGGGCGCTACACAGGGCTAACTGTGCTTGATATGTGTGCGTTTAAAAAAACGACGATATTTCCCTGGCGAACGGCCAGGGAAGCTCCGGGTTCATTTACATGGTTTTGTTTAGTTTTCTTTTTTGACCATAACGGCAACGCTCATCTCTCGTCTCCTCTCTTCTCCTCCGTTGTCTGGTGTGGGTGGGTGTGTCTGTGTTACCGGTGCGAGAGCAGCACCTGGCACTGTGTGTACTGTGAGAGACGAGGGAGGGGGAGCCCCTCCCGTCGAAGAGAAGAGAAATGCATTGTAATAAATGTAATGAAATGATAGCAATGCATTAAACTGTAAAACTGCACATAAAGTTATAAATAAAAAAAACACCCAAAATAAACTGTAAGGGAAATACTGAGTTAACAAGGAGGGGCTTTGGGAAATGATGTGCACATGATGTGGATAGAAAATACTTTTATTTATTTATTTTGAATATTAAGTTACTTGGAAAACAGTACTGTAAAAATCTCATCTCTAATGTTACTTAGAATGTGTATGTTTTAATTTGACAAATACACTCTTCAAATCTTTCGTAAATTTTCTGTTGTCCTTGATAACTAAGCAAGTAGACTCATGACACCATTCATTTACAATTCATTTTCCACCATAATCACGATCACACATTTTTGTCAAATCGTGCAGCACTAGTCTCATGGTATGGCCGTTCTGTCTAGTGTGTGTGCTCGAGGATTATAATGTTAAAAGTGGGTCATAGCTCCTTTTGCCTGTGCTCTCCCAAGTTTTGAAAATTGGTTAGTATCATAGTGTGCAGCAGTCTAAATAACTTGCTTAGACTGAGTGGATTTGGACTTGATTGCCAGGTGGAAGGATGCTGCAGACTAACACACCAGTCACTGATGATTCTGATGTCTGAAGATTTGGACTCTGCCCTAAATGCCGACAATGGTGACTCATGTTCATTTCTCTTCATCCTTCTGAATGAAGGGTGATTAAGGTTTGTGCAGTAGCTCATTGTGTGTGTGTGTGTGTGTGTGTGTGTGTGTGACAGGCAAAGGAGCGCTACGTGAAGGCCCTGGAGGAGCTGAACCGCTGTAACCCTCGCTATATGGAGGACATGGAGCAGGTCTTCGACCTCACCCAGGAGGCTGAGCGCAAGAGGCTGCGCTTCTTTAAAGACGTCCTGCTGGACATCCACACACACCTCGACCTGTCAGTTAGACAGGGGTAAGAGACGTGAGCACACACACACACACACATTCTGGGGAGACAGAGGTGGATTAGATGATTGATGATCCATGAGTCAGAATGAAGGCATGCAGCAGTCTAACAGTGTACAAACGTGTGTGTATGTACACAGCAGTTAATGGACAACAGCAAAGAGTTTTTTATTAACCACTGACCTTTCATTTTGTTTAAATAAGCCACTGTTTCCATGGTAACACAGACTGGTTAAGTCCAGTAAGATCTTTGTCCAAATATTGAACAAATTCACCTAATGGGATTTTTACCATGTTTGTAATTTTTGTTTCCGTCTACTTTAGTTTAAACTTGTTTCTGCTTTAAAAATCAAAGCCATGTGCAGGTTTCGGTCCAGACCATTTAGTGAGATAATGACAGACCATCTCCCCTCCTACAGTGACCTCGGTTCAAACCCACAGACCAGACTGTCACGCTGAGCTCAAACTGTTCAAACTCTACAAACTGTAGTTTATGGAGTCTCTTATTACCTGCAGTGAATCACCAGGCACGAGGGCGTTAAGGAGCAGTGCTTCCTCCACGTTTGAGGCTTCTGTCTCCTTAAAGTGAAGCTTCACATTATTGCAAGTCTCTTCATACATGTTCACTCACAGTTTTTATCACTGGAGTTGTTTCTTTTGACATGATTAAGTGATAAGGAACAAAATCAAATAATCTTATAGTGGCCAGGTTAACACAATCGGGGGTGAAGGGCGCAAACAGGAGCCAGTCAGTTATGAGGAAAGGAAGGAGAAGAAAAGAAGAAGACAAAAACAGAACGACAAATGTAAATAAAATCCAGGGTTTATAAGGGACAATTGTGTCATTGTGCGGCTGCTCCTAAAGGTTCTGGCTATGGATGGATGGCTCCAAGGTTTTCCCTCATATCATCTCTGAGTGTAAACAAACCAGCAAAGAGCTGATAATACTGACTAGAAAAAATGTGGCATACAATAGTGTTATCTGGATTTCCACCTTTTAAATGGAGATTGAGGATTTTGAAGGGCCAGCCCACAGAATACACAAAGTGACAGCGTGACCAGGATCCTACACCTGCAGTGTTTGTTTGTTTGGGCAAAGTTAATGCAATAGTAACAAATAAATGAAAATACCCTTCATCACAAGTTTTTGACGTGTGGTCTGTTATATTGACCTTTGGCCCGACCCAAAAGCACAGATATACAGTGCAGACTTGATGTTGTAAACAATCAAAGACAGCTGTCAATACCATCCAACATAAATAAAATCTCTAACAACAGAATTTATAGGGGGCGGGTTTGGATGTGATGACTGACAGTCTCTGTGTCCAACAGGTTCAAAGACTTGTACCAGGACCTGGGTCAGACCATCCGAGCAGCCAGTGACACTGATGATCTCAGATGGTGGAGGAACACCCATGGGCCGGGCATGAGCATGAACTGGCCACAGTTTGAGGTGTGCACACACACACACACACACACCCACACACGCACACACTTGCTGGACAGCTACTGCAGTCCTGCACAGATCTCTTGTTTTCCTCAAAAAAGTGAATGAAGGAAGGAAACACATGAACAACTGTGTGTGTGTGTGCGTGCGCGCGTGTGTGAGTCTGTGTGCGTCTGTGTATGTGTGTGTTTGGATTCCTACATTCCTGACCCCACTCAGAGCTCCCAGTCACACAACAAGGCTTTCACTGGAAGCCTGTTGAATATTCAGTTTGTGTCTGTGCGACACACATACACACACGTTTATGTAGTTGTTAGTAGATACAGATTTCTCCTGCAGATGAGCCAGCAGGGACAAACAAATATTTACAGATATGAAAAAACAGACAGGCACTGGGAGACAGAGGAGCAGATTCGGTTGTGTCCTTACAGAGCTGAAAGCTGTTGTGTCATTGTTTTTTTCCTCTAGTGTTTTTTATTTTTCAGAAAATGAAAATTCTCTCCAAAGCCATTCAAAAAAAACAAGGCGTAAAATTACAAAGTCACAGATTTATGTTGGCTTTTGTGCCAAACTATATCTTAGCTTAGCTCTTCGTAGGTCTTTACCGTACACACACAAGAACAGCATTGTGGAGCTATTCCTCTAAAAATCCTCCTTCACCCTGTGATAGAAAAACAATAGAGACATAAATCTATTTAGTTTTCCCTCTCTGATATTTAGCCAAACAAAGAGATTGTTCATTACTGCCACCATCTGGTCATGAGTGATATAACTACAGTTTAAATATGCATATATCTGCATTTAAACATTTGATATTTCGTTCATTTCATATTCATTTGTTATTAATCTCTGTTAATACAGTTTTTAGTGCAGCTGCTCTCTGTGGTCAACACACAGGTGTGCTTGTTGTTTCAGAGATTTGGCTGGAGGTCATACGTAGAGCCCACTCATCAGTCAAATGACTGCTTGATAATAAATGCCGTTTCCCAACCTGAAAACTGACTCCTTAACATCTCTGCTGCACAGGGGTTTCAGCCGTGATGTTTGGAAACCAAACTGAGACATGAAGACTAAACACTTTGAAACGTGTTTCCATATGCGTTGGCACTCAGACCTGAGGGTAAAAGTAGAAGAATAAAAAGATGAACATCAGCCCTTCTGCCTCAGAATAAGTTCAGTCATGTCCGTGGAAGTTTAGTGAATCCAGTCTGATGATTACGTAACAAGTGTTACCAGTTATTCACATGTTAACACGCCTGCTTTACTCTCTGTCTGAGTCTCTCTCTCTAAGGTCCTATTGTCTACTGTTGTATCTGTTTAACCCCAAAATGATCTGTGTGGATTTGGATTCAAACAGGAAGTGTGAGTGGTTTCTACTCAGGGTTGTTTTTTTGCAGCAATTAAAGTTTCTAAATGAGAATGGATGGACTTGATCATTACATTATAGGAACTTATGTTCTGATACAAAATGATATGATATGAAAAATATTCTGATCCATATTTGGATGAGGGCACTTTGGACACTGTGTTGTCCTGTTTTCTGTCTGTGAGAAGATCTGCAGCCTCAGTTACCAGGTCAGAGTAGATACAGTCGCGTGTGTGTGTGTGTGTGCGCGCGCGTGCGTGCGTGCATGCATGTGTGTGTGTGTCTGGATCCTCAAGTTTCAAATAATACAAAGGAGTTGACACATTAGACTGAAACATGTGCAGTAAGTGGACCACAGGAAGTCTGCTTGATGACCTCAGATATTTCTCAGCTCCATCTGTCGACGTCTGACACCTGTCCTTCATGCTGAACTTGTTCTGAGCTGCTCATTCTCACTGAACAGTCCTTGGGTCAATATGATGTCTTAAGCCATGTTTGAACAAAGCCTGTTGAGTGGCAGCACGCTGCTGCTGAGGCTGTTTCAGTGGGAGAACTGACAGTGACTTTGTTTAGCTGTTATTAACTGGTGGGAGGAGGAGGATATTAGGAACACCTCTCAGTATCAGGGTCCTCCACAGCTCTGAACCTGTATAAGAGTGATAGTGTGAGCTATATTTTCCAGCTGATTGAAACGAAAGTTTCATGGTTTTTACTGGGAGCTGTTAAGTGTTTTCCTGATAAGGACCAGGTTGATACACCATGATGTGATTAGATTTGGGAGAACATTACTGTAGAAATTAATGAGCAAACATTAATTTCCCAGGAATTGCTGTGGACACGGTAAACTAACAGGTTGAAGTTGAAACCAGATGTGTTGGTCTGAGAGATCTCTGCTGATTAACAAGCAAATCGACTTAATACACTGTTGTTGGGAGCTGTCCAGAAAAAGTAGAAACTTGGAAGATGTCCCTGACAGATTTAGGTGTCTAGCAGCATAAAACTGTCTATGTGTGAGGGAAAAGCTTTTTTAAAGTAGTAGTATATAAATATGTGTGGGTTTTTTATGAAAGAAGAATCCATGTAGTGTCGCTGAGTCTTTGCTGTAAACACTGAGGAGGATTCAGCTTCTCCTGGTTTTCCAAAAGTGAAAAATGAGAGAGAGAGAGAGGCAGAGAGGGAGAGAGAGAGAGAGCAAGAGAACAAGACAGAGTGAGAGAGAGAGAGATGTTGGCAGAAAGAAAGAAATCTCCTCTGTCCTCTGAGGAATCTCCCAGCGTTCCCACAGCACTGCTGACACGCACACAGAGAGCCATTGTACCAACACACACACACACACACACAGGTTTGCCTCTCTATACATGTGAGGACTTTCTTCATTCATAGCTTTGTCTATGGCAAAATAAAACCTCAGAAGTTGGAAGCTTTAAAAAAATGTGGAGAAAGGAAGGAAGGTTATCTTTTTTTCTGAGAGATGCACACTGCACACTGAGTGGGTGGTGTTGGTTCTAAATCTGGGAGGACAATTAGTACACACACACACACACACACACACACACACACACACACACACACACACTGACAGTTTGGAGTTTGCTCTGTTCTCCACTGAGAGTGTAAATACCAGCAACTGTATCCCCAGCCAACTACTTCTGTCAGCAACCTGTTATTACAGGGTGTGTGTGTGTGTGTGTGTGTGTGTGTGTGTGTGTGTGTGTGTGTGTGTCTGGGTTGAATCTGACAGACTCGATTGATTACCTATCACTAAACAAGAATGTCTATGAAGACGGAAACATTTTCTCTTGGCCTTCTCTTGGAATGATGTTGTTTATAAAAGTATAATCACTGGAAATTTTCAATGAAAAGTGTAGATTTGATTCAAATATGAAAAATGTTCTCTGTCAGATTGAAAACGATCACGAGTGAATGTCACACAGCAGAGAACTAATTAAACAGCACCAGGAACAGTTGAATAAGTAGGAAGAAAAACAGAAAAGTAAGAATTCACTTCATCATGTGATCATTAAGTAAAGAGATTTTGGACCTGTTTTCACTACGTAAACAAGGAAGACAAAACTTCTTGCTTTGGTGGGTTGTGTGCAGGAGTGGTCTCCGGAGGCGAGCCGCTCCATCAGCAGGAAGGAGCGTGGTGGACACTCTGAGGAGAATGTGGTCACTCTCACCAATATCGTCTCCTCAGGGGGAGATGACGTCCCACCAAGTCCCATCACCATGGACACCGGCAGGTAAGAAGACATGTCTATATTTACAAAAAGCTCTATGACTGATTTTATTGTCCGACTGGACTGCACATTATGTCTTCTCATCGTTCATATGTTGTTGGCTGTTTAGTCCACACCAGCGATAACACTACTGTGTGTGTGTGTGTGTGTGTGTGTGTGAGGTAGTATGTAGTCTAGTTTGTTACCATGTTGTCACCCTTAGGAGTTGTACATAACACACTCTAATTAGTAACTAGAAAGCTGTGTGTGTTTGTGTTTAGATTCAGACACTGTTCACACTCCCTTAACACTGTTTCTTCAAAAGCGTCACCTCCCTCAGCTCTGAACAGTCACTGTTTGTAAATCTTGAAAAACTCTTGTGAAAACGTCCACATTTTGTTTTTTGTTATTAAACTGAAGAATGAGCACATGGGTCTCTTATGACCTGAGGGAGATGTCTGTTAGAGGGGAAGCACTAACACATCGCAGTGAAGGTGAGAAAAAACTAAAAACCAAGATATCGGCAGAGCATCTGAGACCGTGAAGGAATTGGGCTCCAATTTGATTGGATTTTGTGCTTTTAAAATGATCATTGATCTATGAGGATCCTAATTAGGTTCCATTATAAGAATGTCTGACAGTTTGTGTAGATGGCCACACATTTAGTTTTTGTGTGTCTTGGTTTGATTTTAATTATTGAAATGGTAACTGACGTGTGTTTGAGATGCAGTGTGGATTCAGTAACGGCCTGATTCAGACAAGTTGAGATTTACATACATAACTGTGTCATGTGAAATGTCTCCTGGCCGTGGCTTCTCAATTTTAATTAGTGAGTTAATCAGTGATTGTTCTACTTCCCAGGACTTGCTGATGTCTAATAATGGCTCCTCTCTTCTCTCTCAGGGTGAAAGATTATTCATCAGACTGGTCGGATGAGGAAAGTCCTAAGAAGGTGCTGGCAGTGAATGGCGTGGGGGAGGGGGAGGACGAGGAGGAGCAGGTAGAGGGGGTGCGAGTCCGAGCGCTCTATGATTACATGGGCCAGGAGTCCGATGAGCTCAGCTTTAAAGCAGGTATTAACCCTTACTAATGCTTAGAGATGGGAGGCATCACAGGGCGGGGGGTGGGCTGGTTGACAGGATTTGTTTTTATTGAAAGTTTAAAAAAAGCCTTTGTTAAGTTTTCAGCTGCAATGAGACAAAAATAGCTCAAATGACATATGTTTGTTTCATAACAGAAACTCAAAAATAATATAACTGAAGAAATAATGAGGTCATTAGTAACATCATATCATCTCATTTCAAAGGTAACTCTTCAAAATTTACAAATAAGAAGTGAATCCTCATCATCATGTGTTTGAACAGAAAAGAGATAGATGTCATTTCAAATGGCAAAATAATAAGATCAATATTTGCCAGTATTTTTGTTGAAACACATGACAACACATGACCATGTAGAAACACTTAATGCTGTTATAACGAGATGATTTAAAACCATGAAAATCCTCTGTGGGACGCTGCAGTGGCTCACATGGAGAGGTGTCTCCTGCATAGGCTGCAGTGCACATTTTGATTTAATTACAGCTCATATCACACTACATTCATATCTCAGAGCTTCTCTTCTTCTGGTTCACCTGTGATGCCTCGTCCTAAATCATTCACACACACACTCATGTCTCCACAAAGTTTCAGTCATGAGTTCTGATGGTTAACAGCAGTCAGGCTACAACACAGTGGGAAACACACCGACGCTCAGTTTGCATGTCATTTCACTTTTTGCATTAATGATTCTGCGTCACAGCAGCTTCTGTAAAATGAATTGATAAATCATCAGTTTTTAAAGTTAGAAAACAGTCTGAGCTTCTGTGACCTGAACTGAATCATCATTGCAACAGATTCACATAAATGCTTGGATATAACATGAGAGGTGTCTTTACACCTCACTGCTTGACGTGTGCAGCTGTGACAGATGTGAGGCTCGAGCAGCTTGACATCATCTTTGGTTGCTGATTATTTCTGTGTGGAAAATAAAAGCATTTGAAGTCCAACTCCAGTGACTGTTAAATCAGGACAAACAGCTGGGCCATGCTTTTATTATGACAGAATAATTAGCTTTTCCAGTTTTCCTGGAAACCTCAGCTTCATTAAATACTTCAGTTCTTGTTGGAGATGACTGGTTTTATTCTCCTGATGAGATGCTGCTGTGTTGCTCATTAGAACTTGAAGGATTGTTAGAGAGTAATCTGTTGCCAAACTAATCAGTCACTCAGGTAAGTCAACTGATCAAAAAGTGAGATAAGACACGTTTGATGATTTGTGGATGTATTTGTTGTGTTTCTCTCTCTGTTGTGAGCAGTTTCTGTGCCTTTGAAGTTTATTCTCATGCCTGAAAGTTTCTTGTATTTGGGTTCAAGAATAATGACAGTCATTTTTGCTGTGTTTATTGACTTGTTGTGGAAGAGAGAAAGAAAAAAATCCTCTCCTGGATGGTTAACAGAGCTTAGAATTACACCCACATTTCTGTCAGATTTATATCTGGATCTGCACCCAACTGTTCAAACTCATAGATCACAACATCATGAGTATGTTGCACCTCAAGATCCTGAGGTGGGCTTATTTAGTGATAGAAAAAAGGAAAGAGACAAAAACTTCTAGGATCTGCCCCTTTAACCACACCTAACTATACTGGGTTCATCTCTGACCCATTCACCATTGCTCCACTGAGGTCGGTGCAAATTTTCTCCTTCATCCTACTGAGAAAAACAAAACAAAGAGACTGGGGGAGTGGGTTAACAGAGCAGAGACCATGAAGATGTGTAGTATCCCCTTTCAGCCTTCCTGTCCTCAGTTAACTTGGCTCATGGTGTCGGTGCTTTAGTCCATCCTCTGCAGGTGGTCTGGCTTCACGGGGGTTAGAAGGACACTGAGCTGATGGGACCTGATTGGACCACAGAGGGGGAGACCCTTGTTTGGAAAAGCTAAGCCCAGCTCAGCTCTTCTTAGCCTGGACCAGGTCCCATGGCTGCTGACCCCCATGCTACAGGACAGAGTTCCCCAGACTCCCAGAAAGTCTGATTAGCATTTAATTATAATACATTTTTGATAAAAGATGTTTAATGCATAAAAAGAGCTCCTCGCATTTAGCTCCTAGTTGGTCAAATGAATTTGAATGATGTGCGTTTTTCACTATCATGTGACAATGATTATTGTTAAAAGTTGCTGTCAAACCTGTTGTCATGGAGATAAATGCTGGTTTCAAGCTCACAGACCTTGACACTGCCTTGCTGTTGGTTTTCTGTATTTATTGCTTGAAACAGGAAAAACAGGATCAATTAAAACAAATGAACTCAGTATAAACCAAAGAAATCCAGTACAGGTATCACAAGCTGCTGGTCACCTCTTCTTTGCTTTGATTCTCTCCATCGTGAATGCTTCTTCCATTGTGTTGTGCTTTTTATACATTTTATACATATCATATGGATGCACATAGTGTATATTTTATATTTTCTTTTCTCTATGTTATATTGCTTTTTATGCCTTTTATATGTGTATCTGTGCTGCTACTGGATAATTGAATATCCCTTGGTATCAGTGAAGTATCTCTAAGTCCTTCTGTTTCCCTCCAGGTGAGGAGCTGCTGAAGCTGGGTGAGGAGGACGAGCAGGGCTGGTGTAAAGGACAGCTGAGCAGCGGCCAGGTCGGCCTCTATCCCGCCAACTACGTCCAGGTCATCACATCCTGATGTCCCGCCCACTGTGGTCATCCAGCCAATGGTACAACTACACTCAAGATGCCAGGACCAATCAAAAGCTATTAGTGCTGACCTGTAGACTTGCTCTCAGTAATTTTTTTTTTTTTTTTTTTGGTTACTGACTGAAAACCTCATCGCAGAGTTTGTGTTTGTTTTGTTTTTTATGCTGTTGTTGTGGCTTTTCACTCAGCCACTGTTGATTTAAAGACGCTTCACAGGCAAAGAGAAATCTCCAGCAGCCTGTGAGCATGAACATGAACAGACAGTAAACTGTAGAGAGTCATGGACGTAAGTTCTGTGACAAGTCTGATGGGTCCTGGGTTTTTGTTTTCCTGCTCACTGTCGTCGTTTTGAGTTACTAAAGTCAGAAAGTTAATGGAAGACAACAAGATGGGATGAGCAAGGAGCAACCTCACTGTCAATCAGATATCAAATCAAGTAATCCCCAACATGATTCTTTCTAAAGGAATAGTTTGACATTCTGGCAAATATGTGTATTAACTTTCATTAACTTTCATTTTCGATAGCGCTCTGTTAGACATATACAGCTAAAAACACAGAGAGAAAAAAACAGGAGCCTGGCTTTCTAAAGGTAACACCCGTCACAGTTACGCATCAAATGTGGTTTGATTCATCTGTACAACAAGACAAATTATTGCTTTTATATTTCAGGATTTTCGTTCTTACACTTGGAAATTTGCAGGTGCTGGTGGATGGGTTTTGTTACTTTTGGACAGAGCCAGGCTGTTTCCAGTCTTTATGCCAAGCTAAGCTAACGAGCTGCTGGCTGTAGTCTTACATGAGGGATGAGAGCAGTGTTGATGGAAGTCAAGAAGTGTATTTCCCTAAATGTTAAACTGTTCTTTAAGCCTTAGTATTCTCATCATGAAGAGAAATGAACTTAATTCCTTATGTTGAAAACAGATCAGAGAGTTCTGGACTTTTTTCCTGTAGATCTCGGTCTTTTTTTTTTTTTTTTTTTTTTTGAGTGTACTTGGATCTAGTTGGAGGCTGCTGCAGCTGGAGACTCCCCATCATCGTCCTCTCCATTAGGCTGTGGCGGTCATTGCTCAGATCGACATGATGAAAAGACTGACTGAATCCAAATGTCCATCTGCAGGAGTCACGGACTTGAGTTGAACTTTGTGCGACGTGTTCGCTGTCATCATGTGAAGTCTGCAAGGATGGGACACTGTGTGGGCCACAAATACACCAGCCTCACATGTTACCGTGGAGAGGGTCAAAACTACAACAGTGCACACAGTGTCATTTACGGTGGCCCTGATGGCTCAGCGCACTGCGACTTTAGAAAACAAAGACACAAATGCTTGGAAAACAGCTTCATCAATTTGCACAACAGAAATGTTTCTGGATACATCTTTGTTCAATGCTTCTTGAATGCTCCCTGTTAGTGGTGTTTGAAAATAAGGTGAGTTTAACTGACAGGTTAATTTATAGCTTGTGTATTTGCAGGTGTAGTGAGTTTTGTACTGTGTAGGACATTGTTTTCTGAATTTGTGGTGCATTTGTGTCTTTGCGTGTGTTTTCTTAGGTTGCAGTGAGTTGAGCTCTCAGGGCCACCGTAGTCATCACACTACATGCCTTCTACAGGCTTTCATCAATCAATGACAAAAATAAAAAGGTATATTGATTACCTTTACCTCCCCTCTGTGTCATGATGTGGCCCCAGGGAATATAAAAAGAAATCTTGTGCATATTGCAATGAATTGCAGGTAATGCAGTCAGTTAATGTCTTCAGAAATTCTCCTGGGGGACTGGTTGGACTGTGGCCCTCAGACTGTACTCGCAGACTTCTTGTGAACACGGCTGTAAAGTCCACAGATGTGCAGGTGTGGTGAAGTCCAAGCATCTGGATTCGGCCCGTCAGTGCCTTAGTCGACGAGGCCAGACACATGCAGCACCGCCCTGCTGTCTAACTGAGGAATCACAGCTGACAACCTGCTGATGCTGAACCAGCAGATCTCCTGTTACCTGGAGGTTGTGATGTTTGGACTATGTGCAGGCAGCAGCTGATCACACCTTCTCCAAGTCATTTACAGTTTGCTTTGGTTCTTTTGTAGATTTTTAGGTGTTACACTGAATTCATTCTTTTTTTGTTGATTATTTCTTAATGTGATAGCTGTATGTTATATTGAGTCAACTGATTTTCAATATGGATGGTGACATTTTTTTAAGAATAGCATTTTTACAGTCAAATTAATGACTTTGTAATTTATTTTCTTTTAATTTAGCAGACATTCTTCATTTGAACTAGACGCTCTGAAGCAGGCAGAGTTGATTGACTGTTAGATTTGGCTCATCTAACCTGTGGAACCTGTCTGGTTTGGGGTTTACATGTTAAATTTGTGGCTTGTGTGTGAGGGAGCGTCCTCTGCTCTGCCGGTCTGAGTGTTGCTACAGCTAACCCAAGTAGATGTCCAAATAAGAAGAGGTGATAGAGAAATTAATGCTGCTGCTCCTTTTGCTTTTTCTCTCCAAAATCATGTACAGCTCATTCAGCGGGAGGCAATAATAAAGACCTTTGTACAGAGGAGCTGTTTGTAGACTTTGCTTTCAAATCTCACTCAGCTCTTCCTCTGCTCTGTGCGTTTCAGTTGCAGGACAGTGCAGGATGGCGCTCGTTAGCATGTTGCTAAACACGTGACAGTCAACCTGACACAGGATGGAGCTTGTTATGAGACTGATCATGTGTATCAAGTCAGTCACACACACACATCAGAGAGAGATGATCACATGTCTGCCTGATCAGCGCTGTCTTTATAATGAGTGACCCTTGACCTTAAGATCACGAGTTTGATTCCCATGTTGACAGAGACCCTGAAGCTATGCTACACAGAGCACACAGCTTGGTTTTACATGATCTGTGTTGTGTATATTTCAGTCTCTCAATGATTTCATTCCTTTGAGGGGATTTTTTAAACATCTTCAACAATGTATTTTTGAACAGGTGCATCATGGCGCACAACGTTTTAAAATCTGGGGCAGATCCAGACAACAAATGGGAGTCCAATTCGTATTGGCTGTTTGTTACTACTCTGCTAGCATTTTTGTTTGCAAACTCCATGCTGTGTTGTTCAGGACCAGACCAAAAATTACAATTGTTTGTTAATATTCATCTTCAAAATTCCAATGTCTGTGTGTCATCAAACTGATGCCTCACTCACATTATACTGAAACTGTGTAGTTCTTGTCAGAACTCCTAACGTCCATACTACTGATGAAAAATGGCTCTATATTAAAACAAAGAAAAAGGCATTAACATGGACTCAGGTTGAGGCGGAAATCTGAAAATCTGCAGACATTTTTATTAAATTGACAAATTTTTTATCTGTACAGCAAAATCAAATCTCACAATGATAATTCTGTTACATCTTCATATTACATGGCATAATCCAAATAAAAACTGCACACTGATAAAGTTTGTACACGTATAGAGACTCTGTACAAAACTGGTAATGAGAGCTGTCTTTATTTCCTGTTAAGTCGCTCTGGTTCAGCATCAGCAGACACACGCACACACAGAAACATGGAGATCATTTAGAAAAGCTCCAAGCAGCGAGCGGTTGGTTTCTATATCTGACAGCTGATCAGCACGGCCTTCAGGTAGGAAACTTCTTTACACAGGCAAAATCCTTTGACAATGTGTCTCCATGTTATTTGCAACTTGAGCTTCATTAAATTCTGTAAATGAGCAGAAAACAGTGAGCATATCCCGCACACTTCATCTCACTCTGTCTTTCATCACACACATTTCAATGTATAACAAAAAGCTAGAAAACATCTGTTAAAAGAAACGTAGAATAGAGTGAGTGAGGCTCGTCCAGTGAGCTGATACCAGCGAAGGTAACAAGCTCTTCAATACACTGCAGAGACGACGGATGTCAAGTGCAAAATGAAATATTCATCAGTTAGAAAAACATCTAAAATAATGTTTGCATCACTTTCATTACAATTCATGTAATTTGCCTGCAAAATATTGATATGTTCATGGCTTACATGTGTGTACAATGCAGAGGGGAGGGTTTTCTGTCCAGTTATGTGCTGCTGACATTACTACAAAATCAAAACTAAACAAATCCTACTAGTCACAACCCAAAACTGAAATTCTGATTTATGTGGAAACATTTGAGAGACACTAAGAGTATTTTACCTGATCAAAGTGACCCAGTTCTGGGTTTCCTTCTGTGTCAAACATATGCTGTCAGTTTATTATGTAATTAAGCCAAGACTTCTTAGCTTAGCTTATGGCCTGGCCTAGATGTAGCTGTTACCTGTGCAGCTGAATATTAACATGTTCTGATCAGATTTGTTGCATACGTACAAAAACAGAAATGGAAAACTGACTTTGAGGTTTCAGAGTTGCATCAAGGAGCGGGTGTAGAAACGCTTCAATGTTGGGCTCTGGGCTATGATTACCTGTATATTACTATTAATAGTCCTGCTGTTCATTCTGTGTAATACCTGGAGGCTTAATTAATATCTAAACAATTTACATACTCTGATATCAAAAATATATGCAATAATGTCAACAAAGAGCTGCTGTTTGTAACTCCAAACATCCCACAGCCACGGACACAGGAGGAGGAGTGAGACACGCCTGTCCTGCCAGAGACACAAAACCACCACTGTGGTTGTTTTGCATCCTGTTGGTGTCATTGCAGTGCATGTTGCAGTGTGGTGGTTTTGTGTCTCCTTGTCATATTGGGTCACTGTAGGTCTGAAGTTTTGCTGTGTCTCTTTGTGGTCGTTTTGTGTGTCTTTTCATTAGCATCGGATTAAACATTTAGAACTGGGTCCAGAGCAAATGAGGGACAACACAGGTCATGGTGACAATATTACAATCCAAAATTGAAGGTGTAACTACCCTTGTGACCTCTTTGAAGCCTCACAGCAGCCAGCTGGACTTCTTCAAATCACCTAAGCAGGTAAGCTCAGCTGGACGACAGGGAAATGTTTAACCATGCACAAAACTAATTTTATCACAATTCATAATCGATCATTAATCATCAATAAATAAGGCATAAAAGATAAAAAAAAAAGTGCAATGATTTAATTAGCATTTAAATTAAGGTTTTATAAAAATGTGCACACAACATTCCTGATAGCGGAGACCAGATTGTTTTCAGTAGTGAGTGAAGCGTTGTGCCTGGTGAGCTGGACATGATCCTGTGCAGGAGTGAAGAGGATGATGGGACGTCATGATTGATGAGAGGGTGTTTCAAAGCAACGAGAACATCTCAGAGTTCAACCCCCAAAGTTTCCCACAAGACTTCATGTTGCTCCGTGTGCGATTCAGCTAGCCCCAGTCCCTCAGAAATAAACCACTTCCTGTTGCTCTACATGCTCCAGTCTCCATTAAATACCACAGAAAGCATTAGGACCTAATGTGTGTAAAGCAATCCTAACATCAGAAGCAGCCCTCAGTCACATCATGAACAGCGCTTATTTAGAAACTTAAAAGATGCTGGACGACGTCATGTCCGACCCCCAGACGAGAACCTTGGGACGAGCAGATTTGCTGGGAGGGAAATATTATCACCAAGGACAAACATCACTCCGATCAGACGGTCAGTGCTCTGGAGACATATGCAGATGCCCAAATGGAGATTAAAGATTTTTGTGTCGGGAAAGGTTTTGCATTTGATGCAATTATTCAGCAGCAGCCAAACAGTCTTAAACCGAGGCGGAGGTCCAGATGTGAGCACTGGTGTTGGCACTGTGCAGGTTGGCTGGTCACAGACTGGGCATCTGAGAGAGGGGGAGGAAGAGGAGGGCGAGGAAGAGGAAGGTAGAGGAAGGAGCCAGGAGTCAGTTTTTTCTGAGGCGTCAGATCAGTCGTCCTCTATCGGTCCTTCAATTCTCTGGTCACTCGCTTGGTGATCCGACCACACAGCAGCCCCACCAGGAAGAGGACACACACGCTCAGTGCGATCATGAACAGGATGTAGTTCTTGGATGGCGACGTCATCACCTGCACCGCCAGGTCTGAGAAGCCCTCTGCTGGTGCCACCTATGGGTCAGAGGAAAAGGTCAACATCGTGCACTGATGAGTGCTAAGCAGAGCACCTTCCTCTAGTAGTTGGAGTCTCTGGTCACATTACACAAAGATACATCAAACGTCTAGCTTGTTACCTGAAGAAGGGTAACAAGCTGCCTCTATCTGCCCTGAAGCTCTGTGGGAACTGTGATAAGGTGACAGTTTACCTTTGCAGCATAGCTCCACATGTCGATTCGGTCTTGAAGCCTTTTCTTACATTCAGGCTGCAGACGAACTCTCTTGTCCTGTAAGGCCTCCATCAGACACGACATCTCTGAGGAAGAGGGAGAGACCAACAAGGATCTTCAGACAGCAGTAATGTGACTGATAGTGACAGGTTGGTGAGTTATCTCCCATTTGAATACATATCAATATGACATGTAGGCCTATGTCCACTGAGTCCTAACAGTGATGATTCTGGAAACGTTCTGCACAAACACAAGATAAAAACTGAAATAAAAATTTGTGAAAGCACCTACGTCTTCCTCTGCCGGGTGTGATGGCAGCACAGTGGTGTTTGAGGTCCAGAGCACAGGCTGTGTGAAGGACGGGGTCCACAAAGATGTCTGCCTTACTCTCCTTCAGCATGTTCAGGACTTCCTGCACAGAAGAGCAACAAAGTGGTTGTTCATTTTGTCCAGAGTGGATTTGGAGATTTTTTATTGATCATACTTATTTTTATTTGCCCATTAATAAAACAGATCAGTCAAAAGCAGCAGCCAAACACCAGCACAATGATGTGACAGAGCAACATTCATGTGAGGAACATGAGGGGCAAAAAGAGCAGGAGGCTGTTAGCACCATGATCTCTCTGATGGGTCTCTTCAGTCTGTGATCTCCTGAGAGACTCTGCAGTGTTGCAGCGTGTTTTTGTTCAGTCAGAGTGAAACTGAATATTGAGCACAGTTTACTGTTTCCCCTTTGAGTGAGAAGGTTTAAGACAGACCACGCACATCAAGGAGAATAAATATGTTGTATCCATGTTTACAGTCTTAGCCCTGATGTTTTCTAAAGCAAATTGGAGCCTTGTTGATCATGATGCTGCCAACTAACTCGAACCTGAGACAGCTCAGTTGGCTCTTTTTGATGTGGACGAGCAGTGGCTCTACTCTGAGCTCCTCCCAGGAGACAGAGCTCCTCACCCTATCTCTGAGGGAGAGCCCCGCCTCCCTGTGCAGGAAAATCATTTCAGCTGCTTGTAATTAAGATCTTGTTCTTTCGGTTGTGACCCAAAGTTCATGACCATAGGTGAGAGAAGGAACGCAGATTGAGGATTTTCCATAAGCATCCAGTCAGAAATCATATTCCACCATCAGCCAAAAATAATCCTAACTCAGTGCAGTAGGCAGAACAGTAGTAACTGAGAGTAATCTGTACCTTTTTACAGGCCTCCTGTTTGATTTTCAGCAGGTTGACTTTCAGACACTCCTCCACCTGACCGGTCTGCTCCTGAGCTGCTGCCTCCTCCACACACAACCTGGAGATCTGTAGGAGGAGGACGGGGAATGCTTTCACCATTTTTATGTAAGAAGCCTGTTGGCCGTTTGCAGAAGGAGCACTATAAAGTACAACAGAGGTGAATAAAGAGCTGGTTTGATGTGTTCACCTCGTCTGAGCAGTGCATCTGCAGCTGTGGGTCCAGTCTGTAGTCCAGCGCTGACTCCTGCAGAATCACCCTGATCTGGTCTTCACAGTCTGGAGACAACCTCTGAACCAAACCCACAAAGCACACCGTAAGACAACAATAACTTTTTTATTTCATCAGCAGATCTACCTTTACGTCTTTACGTCTTTGTGCTGACAAAGGGAGACACTAGCTGTGGAACAGCCTACCTGTGGACCTCAGGTTAGCTTGCCCACTGACCGGTGTTAAATCTCTAAGCTGCGATGTGGTCGTGGTCTCACCTGGTCAGCATATTTGAGTTTGAGGCAGGCGATGACCTGACCCTCCAGCTCACTGTCCTCGCTGGCCTTGTTCAAGATCGACTGGCAGAACTTCGGGATGTCGGCTCGACAGGCCTTCCTCAGCACCGGGTTCAACCTGTAGTCTGGAGGATGAACAGAAGGAGGAGGAGTGTCAGTGAGGTAAATGTGAATTTCAGGTTCAGTTGTGTCTTGTTAGTGTGTGTGTGTTTTTTTACCTGTGTTCTGGGTGATCTGCCTCTTGGTGATCATCTGTTTACACTTGGGATCCATTAGCTCGCTGTTTTTGTTCTGCTTCAGACACTGGAGAACGTTTCTGGCGTCGGCCTCAGTGCAGAACCGCTGCAGGAGACAGTTTGTAATTCAGTGAAAAACCAACACATTTATAATAAAACAGTATTTACATCAGAAGTCCAGCTCTCCTCCTCCTCACCTTGATCATCTGCTTGCAGACTCTCATCAGCTGGTAGTCGAGCTCGGGGTCGCTCATCTCCACCTCCTGCAGTCTGAAGATCCGCTGGTGACAACGCTGACTCAGCTGCTTCTTCTGCTCCTTCAGACACTCGATCATCTGGGGAGATGCAAGGAGGAGAGAGAGAAAGGTCGGGAGAAAGAGAGGAGAGGGGGACAGAGGGGGAGGGCAGAAAGAAGGTGCTAATGTTTTCTGACAGTTCTCAGTATGATCTACTGTTTCTAATGTTTCTGCTCTTTCTATTGTCTCTTACCTGAGCGTTACCAAAGTTGACGTTGGGACACAGTCGACTGATGTCAGATTTACAGGGATCATACAGCTCCGGCTCCAAACGAATGTCTTCTGACTGTGAACAGGAGAAAGTTTCATGGTGTCACATGTTACATAGGTCCTGCAGATACATGAGTAGCACATGAATTTATTACCATCACATTTATATCACATGCAAAAATACATTTTCAGATTCTGAGAACTGTAACTAAAATGTTGTACACACTGAGTGAGTGACAATATGTAAAGCAGGTGGTGGCTCGTGTCCCTGTGTGTGTGTGTGTGTGTGTGTACCATCTCCAGCTCCTCCACCCGCAGCTGTTTCCGACACTTCAGAGAGACGCGCTGTTCCCTGGCGTCCTGCAGCGTGTCGTTCCTCACTGTGGTGCTCAGACAGATGACCACGTCCACCCTGTCAGTCAAGTCCACTCACATCAGAAACACTTGAACCACATTTAACACTCGAGTGTTGAGAACTAAGTAGAAGGGAAAAGGCTGCAAATACAAACAGAAGAAGAACTCACTTCTTCTTGATGTTCGGACACAGGCGCAGAACATCCTCCTTGCAGGACATCTTGAACTTGTAGGAGAACCTGAAATCTTTCATTTGAATCTGGAAGTTGATGCAAGGACAGAAAGAGAGAAAGAGACAGACTTACAGGATCAGGTCACAGTCACCTGGTAAACACAGAGTGAGATACACAGAGATACAGCCATGACAACTAACCAGCTGGAAGTGTGTAACGCCGACTGCACACTTGTCGTTCATCTCTTTCTGGTGCTTGTTTTGAACCAGACACTCCATCAAATCACCTGTATCAATCTGGTTATCAGCCACATCCTGTAACACACACACGCACACACATACACAGAGTAACAACACTACGCATCATCATTTACACATTGTTCAAGGAAATAAAACATCTAATCCCCAGTTTATTACACCACCACCAAGAGTGTGTGTGCTTACATGGCAGTGGGCCTGAATGACGGGCTCACAGGCTCTGATGAGCAGAGCATCAATCTGGATGTCCTGCAGCCGAACAACGTCAGACAGGAAACAGAAAGAGGAAGTCAGAGAAGACAAACACTGATGCCAGCTCGTCACATCAGAGTCAGAGCATCGACACACTGCACACGTGGTTTCATGCTGTGAGATTTTTCTATATAAACATCATCATATCAAAGTAACTGATTTATTTTCCGGCTCATGGCAGTGTGATGACAAGTTTGACCTCTGACCTCTGACTCCAGCTCTGTCAGGTTGCCCACGACCTCCCTGCAGGCAGAGACCAAGTCCTCCAAATGATCCTGCAGACACTCCAGCTCCTGGACACAGACACTTGTGTTTACACAACCGGTAGGTAAAAGGGTTAAAGCTGCAAAATCTCACTTAATGTTCATTTAAAATGTGTCATTGTGTGATTGATTTGATCAAATGCAATGATCTCAGATTGACTGTAAACAGTCTCGGCAGAGATCAGCAGTGGTCTCGGCTCTGGTTCATCTCACCTGTCCAGTGTCCGTCTTCTCGCTGCACCACTTCCCCAGGTCGGTCATACAGCGTTTCTGAAGCTCAGGGTCCAACTTCACATCCAGCGCCCTCTGGTGGAGAATCCTCTGGACCTCCACCTTACAGTCCCGAGACAACTGCATATGCACACACACACATATACATAGGGTATAATGATGCCTTAATATGTAAATGTCATTTAGTTCCTTTATGGGCAGTTAATAGCTTTGACTCTTTTGTACCAGCTGATATTTTATTCATGTGGATGTTCTGATTATTTTTTTGATTAATTGATTTTATCATTTGTAGAAATGAAGAAAATGGAAAGAATCACAGTTACCCAGCAACCACAGTGACACAGTTTCACCGATTTTCTCCGACAATTAAAATTTCAAAATAATGAAAATAATTTGAAGAGAAAGGCAGAAATGTCTGATACCAAATCCACACATAACAACTGTGCACAGACAAATCCACAAATTAACTCAAAGGCTGCAGATGAGTCACACCCTCTGTGGCTGTAACACTGATTCTACGACCAACAAACAAACTACAAGGATGATTTTAATTTCAATGATCATTCAGTGGCTCTGGGTTTAAACAGACAATTAAACTAGCAGTGGCTCATCCCCATCTGAAAGACACAACGTAAGTCATCATGAACTTCATAATTAATTTAACCCTTCACCAGGATCAGTGCTGGCGGACATAGCTCCACTCACCTGCTCAGGTGGGTTCACCTGTTAATTTAAAGACACCAGATCGCACCATCAGAGAGAGAAAGCAATCCCATACACTCCAGCTCGCACATCTCTCAGAGCTTAGTATCAGGAATTTGTGTGTGTCTCTGAGTGTGTGTGTGTTTCTGGCATCATCGTACCCGCCGACCCTGCTCCTCAGTGCGGTAGGCGTGGCGGTACAGGCAGGAGAAGACGGCGCCCGGCGGCATCAGCTCACTGGTCTCGTTCCAGCCGTGGGTGTGGCAGAGCCGGGCAGCGTCACCCTGACACTTCTTATACAGGATGGGGTCGAGTCTGTCAGACAGAGGGAAGGGGGTGTTACTTTGTTTTACTTTAATACAGTTTCTACTTTACCACAGCCGGGGTGGGACTCCTATCCTGTTATATGAAGATTAAAGTGATGATACTGGGTTGATGTCATGATTCAGATTCAAATTTAGATTTATGAGGAGAAAAAGTCACAATTTGGAGCCTGAAGTCTGTGAAAGCGACATCAGAGATTTATCCTATGACTCAAATAACTAGCCTATATTCACAATGTTTCAGCCCATGGGACCTGTGTTCCTCTCTTCTTCTTGTCAGTTCATTATTGTGAGTCAGTCGTATCTATACACAGCAAAGGCCTATTTACACTTTTGGTTATTTAGTGACTCTGAAAGTGACTCTTTGTCTCTATCTGTCATATGATAAATCAGTGACCTGTCCAGAGTGCCCCCCCCCTCACCCAGTGTCAGCTGGGACTGCCTCCAGCCCTCTACAGAGAATATACAGATATATAATATATGGATGAATTTCAAACACAGACGTACTGATAATTCATTTCATTTAAAAGGCCAAGAAAAACAAAAAAACGGAATAAAAATCAAACAGAATAAAATCAATTAAGATAGAACAGCAAGAGATTTTAAATCAAGTCAGAGCAAAATTAAAATATACAAACAACAATTGACTCATGTGCACAACATGAGTACTTGTGATAAAATGTTGGTTTGTGTACCTAAGGATATTTAGACATGTTCTAACTAACTGAACTAAATGTTCAGAGAGGCTAAAAGATCAGAGACAAAGTAGAGAGTGAACAGCTGATGGACTCACTTCCAGTCTCTGGATATAAAGTACTGCAGCTCCAGCAGCCTGTGTTCACAGTCCTCCACCATCTTCTCTGTGTACAGGTGCTCCATCAGGCATGACAGGATCCTGCACATAACCACACACACAACCTTTGTAACAGCTATTCTGGATGTAGAACAGCTGAAAACAAAGAGACCCACAACTCAGTAAACCACTCTCAGTCTGGACGTCAAGGGCCCATTGTGTCATAATCCGTCCTCCCTTGGATCCAGAAAAACCACAGTGAGGTTGTCAAACTCTAAGCTGCCTGCAGGTGTCCATGCTGTCAGCTGGGACCAGCTCCAGCTTCACTGCAGTGAGAAAGATAATGGATGGGCGGGTGTTTGTCCATCATGAGTCACTGAGCTTCTGTCTGTCTCCCCTTAACCACAAATTATGACTAATGTCACTGCTGTCTTCGGCGGGAGAGAAGGGACAATCACCACCATTGTGAATGATTTTTTGCCTTTGCTTGTTTGACATGTAGTAAATGCGCTCTGTAAATGTCTGTCTGTGTGTGTGGGGGGCATTTTTTAGGGTTAAAGTTATTATGTGCAACTTTTCCACATTAAAATGTCTGAAATGAATGAACAGCAACATGTGTTTTTAGTTGTGGGTTCATCCCAAACGTTTGCGATGTTGCGAAATCCATTATTCTCTCACCACATTCGTCCCAACTGTGAACAATATTTCCATCAAGTGAGATAGATTTACATCAGCGTTGATATGAAGACACCAATTCCCATGATCCAATGTTCTTTCAAGATGTTATCAAAATCTGTCTTTTTCTATTATTCTTCTTAAGAGACCCTGGCTGCTGCAATTACATACTGTTCATTTAAGATGTGGTCTAGGCTCAGACACTTGTGTTTGTGTGTAGTAACCAGCTCACATTGGGTCTCCGGTGCGGATGTGTTTGCAGGCGGTCTGAATCACGGACTCGCAGGCCTCATTGAGTGCTCGGTCGATGCGGTAGTCAGCTCCAGGGTCTGCAGACTGGATCAGAGTCTGAAGCTGAACAAAAGTTCAGAGAGAAAAGAAAAGTCAGCAGCTCCACCTAATTGGTATTCTTTGGTTTATCTATGGATAAAATCAATCTAGCACTCACTAACACTCAGTCTATTAGGTCTACAGCTTATGATCTGTTTTAACAACACCGCCTCATTCAGGGACAAAGTGCTGTGCTCTTACAGCGCTCTGACAGACACTGTCAACGGCAGTGCTGCGGTCGCCACGTCCAATCCTCATCAGGCAGTGCAGCGTGCGGCCTTTACGGTGCAGGCCGGAGCAGTGAGCCTCAATCTCTGTCCGGCAGTGAAGCACGATCTCCGGACTCAGAGAGAAATCCTCCATCAGCATCCGCCGGTAGTCCAGCATCTCGCCCTGACACTCCCCACTGACTGGACGACCTGCACAGGAACAAGACGGTGTTATGACCGATACTGATACCAATAAAAATGTAGCTCTGCTTGTTCCAAGTCGGCTCACCGCGGTGGACG
Source organism: Caranx ignobilis (assembly GCA_021432705.1). Classification (NCBI taxonomy): domain Eukaryota; kingdom Metazoa; phylum Chordata; class Actinopteri; order Carangiformes; family Carangidae; genus Caranx; species Caranx ignobilis. The sequence continues at coordinate 31,121,795 of MU270012.1, forward strand.
GCAGCCTCCAGGCAGAGCAGCAGGTAGGACAGCCGGGCCTCGCGGGCTCTCGGCAGGTTGGTGTCCAGGCTGCAGCGCTGCTTCCTCAGGTCCAGTTTACAGGCTTTAGCCAGAGAGTAGCTGACCTTGTAGTCCTGAGAGATCAGTTTCTGACGGGTGGTGAGAGCATCGCGGCACTGTGGAGAGACAGGACACACTATACAAGCCTGATTGCATGACCTGATCTGAGGCATGTCAAAAACATGTGTCAGTATGATTATTTTACTGCTGATCAAGTCATAACCTCTCTGATCTGAACTGTAATTGTCAAAAACAACTGATATTTGGCTCATTCCATGTCCTCGATTTTTAAATAATGAAGTCACCTTTATGTTGTTATGGGTTAGGTTTTGTGGCCTGATTGTTTTTGGTTTGTGTAATAAAAGCAAAATGCAAAAAAAAAAAAAAATGGTGGTGGGTGGAGAGAGATGAGAGTTGTAAGGCCGGTCACACGATAGATGATTCACTTGGGCTCCATTTGCCCCCTGTTATTTGTGTGTTGTATCAATACAATTGTTTTCCGATCAGGAATCATAAATTCTTGATCAGGGTGCCTCTGGCAGAAACACTAACAGCCAATGAGAGCGAGCAGACCAGGAAGCTTCACCAGCCATATTTGTTTTTCATCTGAAGTCACCTTTGTTCACGTAAGTTTCTCTGAAATCTAATGTTTTTCCTACAAACAGCAGGTGTGTGGTCTCATGTTTGTGTGTGTGTTCAGAGGATTATTATGTACGGCTGGAACTGATCTTGTGTCAGTGGTCTTCCATGTTTTTAAAATAGGTTCAGATTTAAAACTTGTCTCCTTGTAGCAACCTAAGCGACTGGACATGTTTGCCACAGTGTGGTGAGGTGTTCAGCTGTTGTACCTTCTCAGACATGGCCTCTTCAAACTTGTGATTGAACAGACACTTGTAGACTTTCCCTTCTCCTGCCTGAGTCTGTGGAGAGTAACACATGACGTAAGAGTTACAGCAAACCTGTGGTTTTACCTGTTCAGCCTTTAGTTCCACATGCTCCAGCAAGATGTCTGATTTATGTTTTTTACGTTTGAGCAGAATATTCACATTAAACACTGGGATTTTTACTTTAGTTTATTTGGACTGGAAAATTAAACTTACTTGCATCGTTGTAGCCTCTGTCAAATTTCAGTTAGTTTTGTGTGTCAAGTTTTTGATTCTTTTGATGAGTTTGGTGCTTGAAAATTGTAGGTTAATTGTTTTGTGTGTCCTTTGACTGCTTAGTAGTTCTTGAAGGTTCACCCATACCTGTAGTACTCAATAGGAGATCTTGTTGGTCAGACTCAAATATATGTATTCTGTAATTAGGACAACTTTCTTCCCCAATTAACATTGTGGCCAAATTTATAATTAGTCCACTACTGATTATATTAACAAATAGTGTTAGTAAACAGTTAGAGGTCTGCTGGCCTGAAATGGAGTCAAGTCTTTGCTTGAGTTACTCTGTAAATGTTTCCTTACATTCTGGCAGAATCTCTCTCGGTCGTCGCGGCAGGAGAAGTACAGGTGTCTGTCCAGGTGGAAATCATCTGAGGACAGCTCGGCCACCCGCAGGATCGCCTTCTGACACTCCTCTTTGATGGGACGACCGTGATCCTGCTGCTCCGTCTCCCTGACCAATGCCTTCTCCAGACAGGCGATCACTTCCCCCTGAGAGTGCACATCCTGACCGGGAGCCGAGGAGGAGGAGGATGAAGAGAGAAGAGGTCAGTGTCGAAGAGGTGTGGATGCGAATGAGACCATGTCCCTCCATCACATCAGGTTAATTTCATTAAATATGCTGCATTTGAGTTTTTCTGGTCTATAAAGTCCTGCTGGATTCTAAAAGAAATTCCATTTTGAATTGGTACCAATAAAAAAATACATAGAAGACTACATATAAGATAGGTCAGGGGTAAGTGTGGGCCACCAGGGGTTGAAAGGAAGATGATGATATTCATTTCAATTCACAGAAACTCCATCTGACAGCTGTAAAACCAACCAGAGACAAAAAACAAAAAAAACTCAACCTTTTTTCCTCCCACACTAAAAAAATACAGATTTCTTTTAGCCTTTGCTGTTTTTCCTAATAAAAAAGGAAACTAGAAAACTTAAACCCTGCACCACTGTCTCTCACCTTGTGTCCCACGTTGATGCTGCCACAGTGGAGACTGTTGATGTCCTCTTTACATTTGTCCATGAAGCCACAGATCAGCCGGAAGTCGCTGAAGATGATACTGGTCATCTTGGTGATGTACTGGTTGCACTGGTACTCACTGATGTTGCCACGGTGATCCACCAGGCAGGACACCAGGTAGCCCCTTCCTCGCTCCTCTTCATTACACTCCTTTATCTGAAGGGATCGAACACATGGACAGTTTGAGATAAAACTGAAAAGACGTTTGAGGAAAAAAAAATGCTCGACAAAACAATCAACATTTAGACTCTGCTTCATCATAGAGAATGGACAACGAGCTCACAGAGTCACAGTGGGACACTGACCTCAGCGATGGTGCTCTTACAGACCTCCATGGCCACCGACTCAAACTTAGGATCTGTGGTCAGGTTGAGTTTGTAGTTCCACAGGAGCTGAGAGACACAAAGACATTACATCTTTATGTATGTCCACAGTAGAGACATCCTCTTCATACACTGATGACAAGTACAATATAATAAATGACACACAGATAAACTTGAATCCTCCCAAACTGTTTTACCTCAGTGATTCAAGTACACCTGACTGGACAGATATTGGAGAACCATTCAACACCAGCCAGGATTCAGTCGTCACACACACCAGCCGTGCTCACAGGAGACGTTCACAGTCTGGACACCATGTCTGTATTGTATGCATAACTGCATTTACATGTATGTGAAGCTGAGCAAGTGCATCAAAACACTTCAGAGCCACAGAAACTGCTTGAGAACGTTTTCTTGTTTTAACAGACTTTTTCTTTTGTTTCAGTGTTGGAGCTGCTGAAACTGCAGCTCAGGCTTTTATCTCAGCCAACCTGGACCACCATTGAGCTCTTTTACCTCTGAACCTCCTCCAGGCTGCAGCTACAGGCTTTTAACTAAGGAAGTTGAGTCCTCAGACTGTGGCCCCCTCCACCTTTAAAGCTCAGACCCTCTGCTACATTAAAAAATATTCTTACGAGCCCTGGTGTTTCCTGAGATACTGTTGTGTCCCTGCTGCCAGTTCAAAGACCAGATGAGACCGAGCCTCAGCTGAGACTTCTTGTTCTTCTAAATGTCTTCCTGACTGCTTTTATCTGTTGCCTCCACTTCGTATTTGACTTGATCATCTCAACTGATTTCATATCCTGTTTTGTTCCAGAGATGAATTCTTAAAAAAGTGTTCTTTTGGCCATTTTATGTCGTTATTTGACGGTAATAGACCTGTTAAAACACATCAATAGGACAACTTGTAAGGCTTCTTATCTCTGTAGTTCCCTGTGCACTGGGGATCCACAGCGTCTTGTTAAAATACTGTTAGAAACAAGTAAAAACAGTTGTAAGGAGCTGTGGGAGAGGAGAAACACAGACAAAGCACTAATATCTAAAGATGATTAAAGAATCTAATATGTGAATAAAGCATAAGGCAAAAAAAATAAAAAATAAAACACACACACACACACACACACACACACACACACCTCAATAGAACCAGTAGAGATGGACACTCTGTGATCTAGTGATTCAGAAAAGTGGGAAACAAAGTGATCTGCTGTTGAGACCATGAGCTCAGATGACGTTTAAAACTCCCACTGACTTTTTCTTCAGTTATGTAAAGTCTCTTTTGTCCTCAGATCTTCTTCCTATTCTTTCTGTCACTTTATCAACAAAGACGTTTTCTATTGTTTATTTATTGTTTATTGTTTTCCTGTCAGTGAAGCTCCAGCTGCAGCAGCTACAGATAACAGCTACTGACAGTCACACCGCCCAGAAAATAAGTGTGTGTGTGGGAGGTGGGTATGCTAATTGCAGTCAGTGCTTTGCAGCGCTGTAATAAAGACAGTCCAAGTGGTCCATTAACCTTGTGGTGCTTCATAAAGCTGTCTGCTGTAAACTGCTGTGAACTCTGAACACTGAGACTTCATCATCCTGACGACACCTCGGCAACTTCTCACTGCACCAGGGAAGAAGCTCCAGACTCCAGATGGATGTTAGGCAAGGGCGATGAAAGGTCAAAGGTTGTTGTTTGTGAAGGTCGTCAGCAACACCTGTGAGCTGAGGATCCTTAAAAGGTTTCTTGCTCTTTTCCTCTCTCTGTTTAAAGCTCTTTATGGTCATTAAAATGACATAAATTAGTTAAATATATGAAAGTTTGTGTTTGCGTCGTCTGACCCATGTTTTATTTATTTTGAGGGTTTCTCTAGGATCAACAATCTGAACACACAGAAATCTGTGACCAAGACACATGAAGAAAAACATGTGGCACCAAATCTCCTGTGTGTATTTAATGCCACTTACCTCACTGTCACAAAAGAAAACAGATTATGAATCACATTTCCCCAGACCCCATATTAAACTTTGATGCTTAAGTCAAGATACAACATTATTGCTATTTTGTGATATCATGAGTATTGCAACATATTGTGACACTATATAACTTTATTCCCCAAACATCATTTCTGCCATGAACAACATTATAGATTGAAATATTAGCCTGAATCACATACCATTGGTTCAACTATAATGTAATGAAACTGTAATGATTGTATTCTCTTATTTTTATGGTATTTTTTATAAAAGTGACATTCAAAGGAGACAATTTGGTTAAAAGGCTTCGTTCTGGGCCAGTGCGAAAGTTTTATTGTGTAATTTACAAATCTTGGATTAGTGTAATAAAATTCTAATTACAGTGAATTAAGTCAATAAAAATCCCCAGTAGCTGCTGTTGTGTCTCATTATTCCACTGTTAAAAGACTTGATGTTTATGGTGTTTACATTGCACTTGGCTGTGGGGGGTGTGAGGGTCACCTTTTACACAGAAAACAATGATGTGCTGAAACCAGATGGTGTCATGTGTATCATCCTCTATAGCCGTCTACACCTGCCACAGGTTATTAAGTAAAATGGCTGCATGTTGCGTCCTGTGTGTGTCCAAAATCAGTTGCTCAGGATCTCAAGCATCTTTCTAAGAGGATTAGCAAATATAAAAACAGTGGGAGCCACTGAGGCGGCAACATCAACACTGGACTCTCTCTGCAGAGCAAACATAGCTGCTCAGTCAGTCACCTTTCACCTGAATGTATGAACTGTATGGGAAATATGTTAATTTCCATAAAAAAAGCTACAGCACAGTTGTGTACTCTGAGTTTCTGGAACACTAAATCACATCTCTGTGCTACAAAGTTAATGGATTCATGTGTGACAGTCTGAGCTCATCTCTCCTGTTAATTATTCACCTCTAACTCTGAGATGTTACGAGTGTGTTAACACCAGAACTAATGTTTAAAAGGTGTGATGTCTAGCTTGTTCACCATTCTAGTTTTATATTTTAGCTCAATAATAATAATTTGCTACTTTGATTGTTACTTTAGTCACAGGAGCTGAGGATGATGGGAATATGTTATTATTTCAGCAGGTATAAAAATCTTAGTGTTGGACCAATTAAGATTTTGTCTTCCTGATGAAAAAAGAAACAGTGCGGTTACTGGAGTTGGAAGATGAATGTGTGAGCTTGGTAACAAATTCGTTTGTTATCAATCAAATCCAATATCTGGTCTGACCTTTAACCCTGAAACCAACACACCTAGTAGAAGATTAAACATTTACATATTAAACAGATTGTGTATGACAGCAAAACACCAACACTGACCTCTCACTTCCTGTTTCCTCTCTGTTAAGGTTTAGTGTGCATGTGTGAGTGTGTGAGTGTGTGCATGTGTGCATGTGTGCACGCATGCGTGTGTGTGTGTGTGTGTGTGTGTGTGTGCGTGTGTGTGTTAGAGGAACACTTACATGGTTGCAGTCAGGAGCGATGTCAGTCTCCTGCAGGAAGAGGGAAAGAGAAAATCATCAACCTCTGCTTGTTCCAATGAAAATTTATTAGCACACACAAATGCATGCTCACACAAGCACACGCACACACACACACACACACACACACTGACCAAATGACTGAGTGACTATGTCAAACCTCTCAGCTCTGTTCACTGCTCTAACAGAGGCTGTTATCACTACTTCATTTTGAAAGAGCAACAGCCAGTGAGTAAAACTCCAACATGCAGTCGACCGACCAATAGGAGAACTCAATCACTCAGTCAGTCAGAGTATGAAATAACAGAAAATGCCCAAAATTACACACAAAGCAACAACAAAGAGACAAGAAAGGACAACAACAGTGCCACCTGTCTCCTCCACCATGCCAACTAATGAACCTCTTAAACACGTCAACATTATATGACACAACTGCAAATATGTAAGTTAGAGAGATCGGCCAATCACATCCTTGGACAGTGTCATTATTTCTGGCATGACGCCGCCTTTTCCTCGTTCCTTTTCCTGTTTCTTCTGAGTTGGTTTGGAAAAGACAGAATTAACACGCCAGGGTATGGTGCAGACATTACAAATGGCAGCAGTTTGATGCAGAGCAGCAGTTGCTCTCCTCCGACTCCCCCACATCACCCTCCGCCATAAAAGCACACTCAAGCAAGAGAAGCTGCTTCAGCCTCACATCTCTTTGCAGTAAAGAGACATGAAAGCTCCTTGTGTTAACTCAGCTCTGCCCACGGGAACAGAGACAAAGCTCCTTCTTCTGACTTTAAACTGTCATTTCCACTAAATGTTTCCAAGACAGGGGAACAAGTGTAACGAGGAAACAGACCCTCAGTGGCCTCTTAGATTAAAAACTCCCCATTAGCCAGACAATGAGTTATTAATTAAAGAAGAACAGCTTCATTCACATCAAAGGCATTTCGAAACAAGAGCAGATTAATCGACTCGACTGATCCTATTGAAGTGGTGACGGGTGCTAATGGTGCCTGGGTAAAGGGGCGGAGCTAATGTGACAGAAGTGTGTTTGTATCACAGGAAGCCTTGGGGTTGATGTGATACACTTAACACTCCTACAAGTCTGCAGTGTGAAGCTAAAGTCTGTAGATCTGAGCTACAAAGGCTTCATTGTAGTTCTGCTGCTGGTGGTCTACAGCTCCAGACCGTACCAGCTTTCTTTTCTCCTGCAAACAAAAACCATTCACATCACTGTGTGTGCAGCCACAAAGCGTCAGAGAGAGATCGTTAATGTCCAGCTCTGAGGTTTCTGCCTCTTTTAGCTGCAGCTTTTGGCTCAGACTCCCCTCAACCTGAGGAGTGAACGAAGAAGCAAGATGTCTTGTATCACGTTAACTTCAGGTTTAACTCAGGTTTTCAGTCCTACAGTGGTGGTTCACACCTTAAATCACCATTGTAACTGATGCTGTACCTCTAATCTGCTTCAGATCAGGTTAACTTCAGAGGATCGGGTATATTAACAGCCAAACTACCGACCAATCAGATCCCTGGGGACACAGAATCATCTTTCCTACCGGATCCCAACAGGGACAAAAGAGTCAAAAATAAAAATGAGCAGTCGATATTCATGTTAATCAGTGCCAGTTGATGACCAGCTTCGTAGTAGTTACCATTGGCTGGGTTAGGTTCAGTTAACCCAGATAACTAAAATGTACGCTGGCTTTGATTCAGGGTATTTTCCCAATTTCTCTTTCATTTCTTGAAGCACCTGCACACTAGATCATACCAAGTGGTTTATGTCACAACTTTCAGAACAGACTGTGAAAAATCAAAGCTCAGTTTTTTGAAATTCATGAACAAAAAAAAAAAAAAAAAACCTTTTACTGAAAAATTGTTCAGGTGCTTGAAATTAGGGATGTGATTATTCTAAGGTTCATTAAGACAGTGGAACATGTGACTAAAATAATGAATACATGGACAGTAATGCACAAACTTTTATAATTTAACTCAAATCCAAACCCCAGATTACATCACGGACCTTTTAATCCTTCACGAGGCTGGCCGTGCTCTCAGATCAGCAGGCAGGTGTCTTCTGCTTTTTCTCCGAGCATGTTTAGTTAATAAGGTACAGCAGGCATTTACAGTCCAAGCCCTGAAACTCTGAAACAATTTACCTGCCAAGAAGATATGGTCTGCTGAATTTGCTGCTGCTTTTAAATCACATCTTAACGTCTTGCTTTTTCACAAAAGCTTTTATTTCTGTTGGAACATTAATATTAATTTTAATGTTATGACAGTTTTTGCTGATTTATTTCTGCTCCGCTGTTCGTTCTTTTTGTGATGCACTCTGTAACCCTGTTAAAAGTGCTGTATGAATTAAGATCATTATTACTCTTATTATTATAAATGACTGAATGAAAAGTGTCTGCCACTCTACTCTACATTTTTGAAGCCTTTCTAACTGCGTCACGTAAAATCTCACAAGAATATGTAGAAGGAAGTCTGCAGAGTCTACAGATTCAACAACATTTAAACAAATCTCTTGTATTATAAAGGTTTTACTAGAAACATCCATCACCCTGAGAGGCGGTAGCAGACTGCACGTAAGAGCACCGGGACATTTCCCATGACTTCTGCTTGAACAGCTGAACCTCCAGTGACCCAGTGAAAATACAGCAAAGCAAGGCTGAGTTGATGGATCAATCAAATCCACTCAGCTGTTAACTAATCAGGCCTCAGAGTAATCAAAGATAAGCAGCTGTTTACATGGAAGTACACAAAATAAGTGTCATGTTCTTCTCCAGGAGGGCAGGTCAGTCAGCCGCTGCACTCGTAGCTGTCTGGTAAAAAAAAACGGTAAAACTTGATTCTGCCAACACCTGGTAAATAATTCGATTCTGATTTATGTACTTTATAATTTGGAGAACTTTCTTCATGAATTAACATGGTGGCCAAATTTGTAACCAGTCTTTCAACTGTCATATTAACAAATTAGAGGCAGATGACTGAAACTGAAGAACTTCAAGCCTCACGTTTCCATTAGCAGCAAGCAGCTGTTTGCATTTCAGAAAGCAAGCAAACAAACAACACCCTGTCAGCATCAGTCAGTGTGTCACTCTTAGAACCAGACTATCAAAATAAAAGCACCTCAGCTGCACAGACAGAAAACAGCCCTGCAACTGCAAACTGTTTCCTCACACACTGTCAATCCAGAACCAGTGAGTGAAGTGACACATTGATCCAACCTGAGTGTCTGCTTGTGGCCACAGGCCTGTTTGTGTTGTGGTAAAGTGACTTCCTGTCCAGCACTTACTTTCTAAGTGTGGTGCTGCTGTTACTCTTTTTCCCTCTCAGTTGTCTGTCAAGTGTCGGATTTCCAGGCTTAGACCACCACAAATAAACTGAAACGCTGCACTGTAACCACACACTGCTTTGCTGCTGGGTTGTGTGTGTGTAACAGCATGTGTGTGTGTGTTGGGGGAGTGTCTTTCTCTGAAGAAGAGGCAGATTTATAAGAGCCATTTACCTCTTCAGGAGGCCACAGCTGTTACTGAGTTGAAGCAATGTAATTATCTCAGTAAAGAGGGCATCGTGCAGGGCTGAAGTGTGTGTGTGTGTGTGTGTGTGTGTGTGAGTGACCGTGTGTGTGTGTGAATGTGCATGTATTGACGTCAGCATGGTGGATAATGGAGGGTGACGCAGGGATCCCACTCCCACCCCCTTTTCTAGAGATCATTTTCCAGGACTTGTCCAGGATGTGTTCACTGTCAATTCAAACACAGGCTGCAGTCAGTGACTGATGAAACCAGCTCTTTGTACCTGCAGCTGCTGCGCAAATAAAACTTGTTTATAACCTGTATGGCTACTTATCTGGAACTGGTGGAGGAAAATGTTAGCCCTTGGCGGAGGCCTGCCGTCTTGGTTATCACTGCAGCCTGAGCACCACAATACTCAATACACAATCGGCCTCCATACAGGCGTGTGTGCTCAGCTAATTCACTAGTAAAGCAAGTTAATCTATTATTTCATCTCAGAAAAAAGATCTGAAACTATTAGGACGATAGATTCATACCATGCAAAGGAGTAAAACAGTTTTTATGTGACACATTTTCTGCTTGTTGCTGTTTAATAACTTTGTAAATTGAATAAATTGAGGTTTTAATGTTGCTGGTGGGATGAAATGAGATTTATCTCTAAACCCCAGTTTGGACCGGAAGAGATATTTTTTCATGATGTTCTGACATTTTATGAGGGAAACAACAGTGAACAGTTTGTTTTCTTCGCTGGAGCACTGAAGTGCTGGTGAAGAGGAAACACTAAGTTGTGGATGTGCAGTTGTTTTTGTTTTCTTGAAGGTGAGGACTGATGAGTAATTAAAGAAGTTTTGTGTGTGTGTGTGTGTGTGTGTGTGTGTGTGTGTGTGTGTGTGTGTGGACAGAATAAACTGGGTCAGCAGACTCATCAGCTCGTCTCATGTTTTCCAAACTGAGTCTAAAAACTCATACTGGAGAGAACGACAGGAAACAAGGGCTGAACTGAAGTTTCCTTTTCATTATCAATTAAAAATATTGGCTGAAATCATTGATCATTAACTTATTTCTTTCCTCTTCTATTAACCATCTCACAACCGCTCAGACTGAGCAGTCAGTCAAGCTCCCCCTCCTGCTAATCGTTCACTGATGGATCAGCATCAGAAATCAGATACAATAAAACATCAGTCACAGGGTGAAATGATTGTTTTCACTTTGATACTAGAAACATTTTCTGCTGATAAAACTTCTGTATTTTTCATCAAGCATAATCTTCCATGAATAATCTTTACTTTGTTTTACTTAATTATGGCTGCAACTAATTTTCTAATCTCTTTCATTGCTGGCTTATCTGCTGATCACTTTCTCACTTCACCGTTTTATCTGTAAAGTGTCAGAGATGGAATCAAAGAAATATGGTTTAATGTCATATAAGAAAAGCAGCAATAATAAACGAGTAAACGAGGACTGAATTTAGTGCAGACACTGAATTTTGCTTAAAAAAATGGATCAATCAATAAGATCTTCAGTGATCACTACAGCTCTGAGTGTTCACAGAGCGGCAGCTGCACCTTGACCTCACTAAAAGGCTTTCAGAGAGAGAAAAACAACAGTGTGGGAGCTCTTGTAAATAAGAGTGTAAACAAAGAGTGAGGACTATAGATGAGCTGTGTTGATGCCTCTCAGGGTCAGTGTGATTAACCCAGCGATGAACTGCTGCACTCTTTCTCTGGCACATAACACATAAACTAAACAAATGGACTGTTTAATTGTCTATCAATCTAATCAACTGATCGGTTTTTAATCGCTCCAGCTCAACCTGAATCACTATGCTCCTTCTCCAGATAACCAGCAGTAAAACACACAACTGAACAGTGTGATTCACCAAAACAATCGTCCACAATTAATCTGCACGTAGGCAGCAAATCTTGAAAGACGACGTGACGAGTGGATTTTTCTTCAGAGAGAAAAAAAAACTCACAACAACTGATCTCAGAAGTCAAACCAAGTGTGGTTTAACTTCGACCTGTGACTCACCTGACAGATGACTGACTCCAAGAACACAAACACACACACACCTAGCTCAAGTTGAACATTACTTTACTGAGTCAGCTGCTACTGTGCAGTGTGCCCTTTTCCTTCAGAAGTGCTCTAATTCTTGGTGTCATGGACTCAACAAGGAGCTGGAAATGTTCCTCAGACAGCATCACACAGCTGCTCCAGATGTATCAGCTCCACATCCATGATAGAAATCACCTGTTCCACCACATCCCAGAGGTCAAAACTCTGCTGGACTGAGATGTGGCGACTGTGGAGGACGTTTGAGTCCAGTGAATGCATTGTTGTGTTCAAGAAACCAGTTTGAGATGATCTGAGCTTTGTGACCTGGAGCGTTATCTGCTGGAGATACCATCAGAAGATGGTCCACTGTGGTTATAAAGGCATGGACATGGTCAGCAACATGACTCAGGTCAGCTGTGGTGTTAAAAGATGCTCAGTTGGTTCTGAGGGGCCCAAAGTGAGCCAAGAAAATATCCCTCAGACCATCAGACCACCAGCAGCAGCCTGAACTGTTGACACAAGGCAGGATGGATCCATGCTTTCATGTTGTTTAACACCAACTTGTGACCTGACCATCTGAACATGGCAGCAGAAATTCAGACTCATCAGATCAGGCAACATTTTCCTTCTTCTATCATCCAGTGTTGGTGTCTGTGTGAACTGTAGCCTCAGTTTCCTGTTGTTAGCCGACAGCAGTGAAACCCAGTGTGGTCCTCTGCTTCACCTCGGCTATAACCAGTGGATATTTGAGTCACTGTCAACTTTCTATCAGCTCCAGCCCCTGACTGTATACATAAATTAAACAGAGCAGTTTAGATTATTTGAATTATATATGAATCTATTTATCATCCTCACCCTTTTAATCAATGGATCGTTCAGTTCATATTAACATCACACAAAGTGACAGATACCAGTCACATGTCGTCTTACAGTTACACAAAACAGAGGAAAACTGAAAGTGGAGTGTGTTTGGCTCTCTTTTCGTTGATAAATGACTTGGATGATTAATCAATTATCAAAACTGTTGCTGATTAATTCTCTGTCAGTTCCAACTCTGATCTCTAATTGATTCAATCTTTCTCCACTGAAGCAGAAAAGCAGAAAAAGCTTGTTCACACTGAGAAACACAATTTCCAGAAAATCCCGTTCAACAGTTAACTGAATGAATGATGTGATATAACACATGGACTTGACGGCAGACAACAGCTACAAATGAGATGTTTAAATGTTTCTTCAGGTTTTTAATTTTCTACATCAGTGCCCTCCGCATAAAATCAACTTTAACTCTGACAAGCTGTTTACTTTACAGCATGAAACTCTTCCATTTTATACTATATGAATAAACATCTGTTGTTTCTCTTTATTGAGACTAAAGTGACTGTGAAAGAGCTAGATTTTGGTCCGATCGACACATTATGGATCCATGAGCTCCACAGCCAAGGGTGATCCATCAAGAAAGATGTTCCAAACATGACAGAAATTTAATTTATGACTTTTTATTACCTATCTGTCACTGTTTTCCCACACGTACTACACTGTCTACATGTGTAAGCCTATGTGTTGCATTTAAAAGTTACCTCATATCATCATGATTTAACTATAATTTGTTTTATTGTCTCTAAGTGGGCTTTCAGGACAAGTGTGCAAACAGGAGGAAAATACAAATATCTGTTGCTCTGTGTTATGGTGTGTGTGTGTGTCTGTCTGTGTGAGTGTGTGTTGGACCCGGATGCAGGTGTGGGGTGTGGATGTCCACCCCTGCCTCTGCTGTCCACATCTGCATCAGCACCATGCTGGCAGCCGGTGTGGACCTAACCCACCGGGACGACACACCCAGCAGATACCCCTCACCTCCCGGGACGGTGTGAAGCTGCAAGCGCAGGCGGGCGGCCGCTTACCTCTCTGCGGTCCTGCAGGCACTCCAGCACGGCTAGGTTGTTGGTCCAGGTGTGTTTGGGGCAGAGGCGGGTCAGGTCCTCCCGGCAGGCCTCCTCCTCCGACAGCTTCCAACCGGTCGCCCTTCGAGGCTGCGAGGCCCCAGCGGCGGCGGCTGCGGCGGCTGCGGCGGCGGGTGCAGGTGCATCTTTGACCGGAGGATCCGCGGCTCTGAGCACGGGCGGGTTGGGAGGCTCGGCCGGGCCGCTGGCAGCTTTCAGGGCGAGGACGGAGCCGGAGCCGCAGAGACACACGAACGTTAACGGCAGCAGCAGCAGCAGCAGCTGAGGGGGACCGTACGCCGCCATCTTCACACAACTGTCAAACAGATAGTAACGAGACAGCTTCACTTCCGGTCAGTCAATTCACAATAAAAGCCTTCTTGACCAGACTTCATTTTGAACTTCCTGTCAAATTAATACTTAAGACCAGTTTGTATTTGCACAGTTTAAAAGCATCTGCATCTACAAGTATGTACAAATATAGACGTAAAGCATGACATACAAAATAGATATCAAATTAAATCAATAAAACATAAAAGTGCAGCTCTTCAAACATCTTATGGAAAGAAAACTAAAGGGCAGTGCACATAACTAAGAGACCAGTACCACAGCCCCAGCTGGACATCTATTAAAGAGTAGTCTGAGCATCATTAGGCATTATTCAACACCAGCACATGCTTACTAAACACCTGGTGGTGTTCAGAAGTCAGACGACATGGGAAGGAGACAAATTGTGGCCCTTTTGGCTTTCTACATGTTTGTGTTCCCACTGATGGATGCAAACATAACAAATTTAATGAGAAAGTGTCAAATCAAATGTTCAAACAGTCTGCTTGTTGTCTTCCAAAGTCTGGAAATAATGCCTTAATAATATAGATGGTAGAAGAAGAAGAAAAAACCCCATCATGTTATCATGGAAATAGCTGATTGGTCTTGGTCTTTTAACACCATAATAATAAATAACACACCTATGTTAAGTTGTATAGACACATTGCACATTCAAACAAAACACATACAGCAATGTAAAATAGATACACATGCAAGTTTCAAAGTGTCTGACAGTGACTGAGCAACTCACTCACTCACTCACACACATATATATATATATAGGGAGAGAGAGAGAGAGACCACATATTGGAGTTTAACACACCTTGATTGACAACACTCATAAAATCTGCATTTAGAATTAACATGTGTATGAATGTAAAATAAATATATACTGTAACAAATACATTTTGTCCGAATTATTATCATTATTAATATGATGTGCACATGTTGTAGAAGCTGAGAAGCCAGGGTCTTTGAGACAAAACTGTCAAACTGATGAGGAGCATGTCTCTGCTCTTCCCTCGCAGGCTGTTTGAGCAGCTGAATATGATGGGAACCACACAGAGCAGTAAATCCTCCCAGTTTAGAGCTGACAGCTGCTGGGAGGCTTTTTCTGGTTCGACACAGGCCACACATCCAAATTCAAACTGGTTACAAATTCCATCACCAGTGAATTTCCTGATGTACTTTTGGGTATTTTTATTTATTTATTTATTACCATAATCTACACATTTCTCATGCTAGATTTATATTTTGATCATCAGTTATTGATGAAAATCTCTATAATAACACAATTATAATGACACATCTTCATGCTTTGAACACCACAAACAATATTTTGCTGGGGAGCTGACAGAGCTGTCTTTATGTTGAAATATTAATGTGAATATTAAATCAGACTTTCGCATGGTTTCATCTTGTAGATCGTCAAAGAACTGTGTTTCATTGCTCATTATTGTTTTTTTGTTTGTTTGTTTGTTTTTTTTATAAATATTAAACTGGTTGCATGTAGGCCTACTGTATTACATATTATAGCTCTTCACTGTAGCAGCTGGTTTGGATATGTACATAACAAAGGCTGTAAAACTCTGATTTATTCTATGTTTTTTTTTTTCTTAAACAGAAATCAAAGCATGAATTTGAAAACCGATGACAGCTGTCAAGTGTTTTATCAAAGCTGCATTTGGTGACTTGCACCTTTGCTTGATTCTAACAAAGTGTCTTTATTTTGACTCATCTATGAATTTGAATGAATTTTTCCATCACCGTTGAGTTTTCATTACAGTGAGTGAAACAGCAGGACTGACGCAGACAGATGAAAGAAGCTGTCAGCTGTTACAGCTGAGCTGAGTCGGAGGGAAACGAGGACATTCGAGGAAGCACAAGCTTTGATTACCTCAGTGTGGGATGGTTTGTATTATTATAAACATCAGACTCCACTGATAAGTTGATGTATTTATTCCTGTGTTAAAATCACACATACAGTATACACCTTATTCATTTTTTTAGATGATACTTTCAAAAAGACATATGCATGTGTATTAAAACAACATCCCTGTCACATTTACAGTATTTTGTGTATGTTTCTCTGATTCTTTTTAAATGTCTCCACATCTACACATCCTATCCTCAGACTGTACATAATATTATTACTATACATACTGACAGGCTTTAGGACGTATGTACAGTATATTGTGTGACATATATTTGTATGGACAACACATACATGTCCCACAGGTGTTTTCCACAATTTAACAGTCTGTTGTAGAGGAGGATTTTCTTCAACCTGGCAACTCAAGTGTTCCTGTACAGGGCTTGCAACTGATCTATTAAGCAAAATGATTGATTATCAGAAACTGGTCCTGATTTGTTAGGCTATGGATACTTATTGGTCGGATTGCTTCATTGTTTCATTTCATTTTTTTTTAAAGTAATAAAGTAGAGAATATTGTTGACTCTTAATTCAGACTGAAGACAGACACATTGTCTACAGATTCTTACAGGAGAAAATTCCTGAGGCATTTGTTTCAGGCTCAGCTGCTGCCACCGAACAACTGCTGCTGGTCCACCACACACACACACACACACACACACTGAACCAACATCTATAAAGGGACCAGAAAATGCTGGTATTTCCATTCATCCTTGCTCTTGTCTCTAGGCCACAGGCAGGACTCAGCTGCAGTCAGGATGGCAGAGTAAGTCCTGGTCTCCCTGAGGAAACTTTCTAATGCAATTCAGAAAAACACTTTCAAACATTTTCTTCCTTGTTTGTGTTTTGTCTTTTTGTATGTGAAGGAAGAAGATGTCAACGAGCCAGAGGAATCACCTCAAGGTAGAGCAAGTTGCCATGAAATGAATTATCATCTCTTTCATATTTCAACATATTGCTGACAACAGCAGCATTTTGCCAGTGAACTCAAACCAAATTTAATGACAACAACAGTACTACTACTAATAATAATAATAACATGCAGTGTCTGGTACTAAACAAAAAAAAAAAACAGACAAATTATTGGTTTATTTAATACTGGTCAATACTAAAAGGACATTCAATAAAACATCAATTAAAACACACACACATTAAACACACATCATCATCATCATCCTTTAGCATCAGCCTGCTTGTGTTAGTGGTGGTGTGGAGGTGTGAAGGTGTGGGCTCCTCTTCTTCTCAGAGCTTGCTGCTGCAGATCGGTCAGGCAATGCTGGAAGAGGAGGCGCAGGAGGCCGAGAAGGAGAAGATGAAGTACATGGAGGAGAACTGCCCCAGCCTCTCTGTCCCAGGCTGCATGCAGGAGCTCCAGGTAACCGTCCACCACCTGGACACTGGGTGGGGGAGTGGAGGAGAAGTGTTGGGCTGCAGAGCTGATGGTCATTTCATTGTCTAAGATATTTCTGAATTGACAGTGTCAGCATTGTCTGAACAGCTTATTCTGCTGCCCCCAACTGGTCAAAGCAATAAACAAACCAAACAAGTCAAAAAGTCAATTTAATTGAAGTATTTTTTTTTATCTGTGGAAGCATGAAGTGGCCATACACTCATACAAAGAGATCTGGATCATTTTCTTGAGACCTTGGGATAATTGTCTGATTATAAACTGCAAAATCCTCTACATGGGGTTTTTTTAGAAATGGAAATGCAATACAACCGTTTTCTGCATGACAACCACACTGTGAACAGAGGTCACACTGTCTGGGAACAGTGGCTTTGTAAAGGAGGATGTGTGTATTTTCATTTTTTTGGTCACTGATTCAAAGTCTCACCTTTCTCATGTCCCCTTGTATGTCATAACACCAGGAGCTGTGCCGGAAACTTCACAAGCAGATTGATTTAGTGGATGAGGAGCGCTACGATATGGAGATCAAAGTGACAAAGTCTAACAAAGAGGTACGATTTTAGATCAATGATTCCACCTCTGGTCTTCCTGCCCAGGGGTTTTTACTACAAACAGCCATTTGGCACTGATTTTGCACCAACTGTGGACTTTCATATATGCATACACTCACATGATGTTGGTAAAACTGTCCTCTCTGTCAGATCAACGACCTGAAGCTGATGGTTCAGGATCTGAATGGGAAGTTTAAGAAGCCTGCCCTGAAGAAGGTGCGGATGTCGGCTGACGCCATGCTGGCTGCTCTGCTGGGCTCCAAACATAAAGTGTCCATGGACTTGAGGGCCAACCTGAAGCAGGTCAAGAAGGAGGTGAAAGAGGAGGTGGGTGCTCCAGACTTTATAGAAAGAGAGAGAATCTCAGCCTTTTATCATTGGTAATCTGACTCGTCCTCTGCTTGTTTCTGCCCTATACCTCTCTCTCAGGAGAAGCAAACAGGCGATTGGAGGAAGAACATTGAAGACAAGGCTGGGATGGACGGCAGGAAGAAGATGTTTGAGACAGAGGCTTAAAACATTAGTGTGTTGTTCTGTTGACATTCAGCTGTTCAGCATCATTCATTTCTGTGTATTATGTGAGTTCACATTGTTGGCAATTTGTGTAAGTGATAAACAAATAAATCATTGTGTTTTGTGAATTTCATTTGGATAATTTAATAAACCACTAAACTTTACAGGTGCATTTTAGGACAATAGGCCTAGTAGAAGGTGAAAATTGAGCTAGTGCAAATTTTTCCCCCAATATAACGAGGACTGATGTAGAGTATTTCTTGTCAATAATAAAAATGAGAAACATAAACACAACACTGCGACTAGGCTTGGTGTGTTCTCTGTGCCACCTGTGCAGTCAACACACCTACTCTCTTGCTGCTCCTCGGTCCAGTGATGTAAAAACAGTTAAGCAGAGAATGCAGTAATACAACTATGGTTTTCATTTCCATATACTCACAAGGAGGTTCTGTGATCAGTCTGACACAGAAAAAGCTATTGACGGTTAATCTAAGAAGACGACATGTGTACCAGTTTACATACTGGTACTTCTTTTTTTGGAGTGAAAAAGAAAATGCACCAGTACTAGTAGATCAAAACAATGTATTGAATAATAATATTGAGGTATTGTGTGTTTCCATGTTCTTTATCCTGCAGCCTTTTTCCATTTGAATAATTTAATCAGAGGGATCTATCTATCTATGTATCTATCTATCTATCTATCTATCTATCAAACAAAACAACAAAACAAAAAACAGTATGCAGGTTAGATTGTTTAATTTCCGTTTTTATTTAGAAGATGTTCAATTCTTTATTCGTATTGTGTTTTGTCATGTTGAGCCATGTTTTTTGTACGTTAACTACGTACAGTCGCTGCGTAACGCTACGTCAGGGGTCGAAGTTGAGAGGTGACGTAGAGGGCTCGTGGTTGGAAGGTTCGCGGGAAACGTCCCAAAACAAATTAGTTCTGATGGGCACGCGAGCAACTTCGGGCACAGTTTGAACGTAAACCGACCAAACTCAACGTCCTGTTTAAATGCGGAGATATAACGGGCACTAACCGCTGTTAGCGAGGTAATCCCACTCTAAAACTAAACAACCCGACTAGCCGCCGTAGCTCTGGGCTAACACCGCACTGTCAGCGGCTGCTAACGGGTTAGCTTAGCGCTAATCAGGAGAGGTAACGGCTAACGGCGGGCTCGGTTACCGGGGAGCACGCGGTGAATAGGGGGCTGAGGACTCGGTAGACGGCGAGTGAAATGGCGGAGAGGCCAGAGGACCTTAACCTACCCAACGCGGTGATCACCCGCATCATCAAGGAGGCGGTGAGTCCGGAAAGCAGACACTTGAGTCAGGTTGAAGCTCTTCCTCCACTCAGGCTCCAGCTTTAAACTTAAACATACAAAGTATTAAACTGAGACACGGTTCTGCCCGTTTATCCACTTTCTCCAAAATTATGTAAATCAGCGGACAGAATGAAGATTAAGAGAATAGGAATTCAGATGTACAAGTATTTGATTACTGTACGATGTTAGTGCATTTATTCAATACTGAAGTAGCCTACGAATTAAATGAGTGTTTTGTTTTCACGCACCTTTATACTCAGTTCAGAACAATTCAGTGGCAAAAGGCCAACTTCCACTAAAGCTACTATTAGGAAAGGTCCATGGTGATGAAGTAAACACTGCTGCATACATTTATTATAGAATCCTGTCATTTTTGCTTTGAGATAACTACTCTGCACTGTTTGTTTTCAACAGCTGCCAGATGGGGTGAATGTGTCAAAAGAAGCAAGGAGAGCCATATCCCAAGCTGCCAGTGTGTTCGTGTTGTATGCAACCTCCTGGTAAGAATAATAAAAACCAACAGCATTTAGATAATAAAACATGTGCACTGATACACAAAGTCCAGGGGGCTATTGCAAAAAACCAAGATAGTGGATTAAGATGGGATTTTCTGGTTATCCTGGTTGAATTTAGCTGGGACTTGGTTGCATGAAAGCAGAGGTACATGTGTTACCATGGAGATTTATTCTTCCCGACCAGACTAACAGCCAGGCTTCATTTATCCTGCTGTTGTACTGGTTCAGCCAGCTGTCAGTCTGATCAGTGATAAATGTGTTTTTCAGTTATTTCCTGGTCTACTTGTTATTAACATGCAGAAATACCACAGATCCACCATCAATCGGTGTATTAGTCTATTTTTTATTACTTGAATTGTAACACCAAAGGTGGTTTCAATAAAATCAGTGATAAATGCAAAATATTAAGTCCCATTGAGGTGAGTCTCCTTCACAATGACATACTGGCTGAGGAGGTGTCACAGTGAAGAGAGCTTTCTGATGGGGGAGTTTTGGGCAGGTCTCAATTAACTACACAGATCATTTGAATAAAGGCGGTTTACTGCAGACATGTATATGTTGCTACTAAAATGTTTGCCACACCTTTATCAAAATTGCCAGTAACATGCGTCAAAAAGCAAATGTGCAATGGACTGAGCCAGGATACACTGATGAGGCTTTGTCAAGCCTTGCTTTTTCAGTTATCCTGGATATCTTAATTCCCCTTTTGTGCAGTCGCCCCCTGGTTAGTTCAAGTGATATTAGGATTTGGCACATTTCAAACAGCAAAAACATGAAACAACTGAGTGAACTAAAATATCAAGTTTTAAGAACTGAATATAATTGTATAAAAATGCATGACTTTGACTCTTTCTCTTGTCACAGTGCAAACAACTTTGCCATGAAAGCCAAGAGAAAAACTCTGAACGCAGGGGATGTTTTGGCTGCGATGGAGGAAATGGAGTTTGAACGTTTCCTGGAGCCTCTCAGAGAAGCTCTGGAAGGTCAGTACCTGAGAGAGTCGAGTCATTACGGGTTTAAGGGAATTTAAACCATAAAGTAAAGTTTACATCACTCAGCAGAGATGAGCTGTGGATTAACATCAGTGAGTTTACTGATTGTCCCAGATGTTATCATGTGCAGCTAACTTGTAGTGGTCTCAAACTCATTCCACAAAGGGCCGGTGTGGCTGCAGGTTTTTGTTCCAACCAATCAAGAGCACACAGTTTGACCAATCAACTGTCTGAGGACTGAGATCAGTTGATTTACTGAGTCAAGTCTGGTGTGCTGCTGCTTGGTTGGAACAAAAACCTGCAGCCACTCGGCCCTTTGTGGAATGAGTTTGAGACCCCTTGAGACCCACCTGACCCAGATGTGCATAAATGAATGCAAACAGAAAAAGTAGACCTGAAGTCTGATCTGAGCACTGGCCTGGCCTGGCCTGGCCTGGCCTGGCCTGACCTGACCTGACCAACAGCAGCATGATGTGTCATCAGTTAATATGACCAGTTAACAATTTTACAAATGTAAAACCTAATGAGCCAGTGGTGCTGATCATTTCAGATTCTGTATATTTAAAGTTGATGGTGGGTGTCTGTATTCGTCTACAGTGTATAAGAAAGGCCAGAAAGGAAAGAAGGAAGTGTCGGAGCAGAAGCGTAAAGATAAAGAGAAGAAGACCGACTCTGAGAACGACAAGACTAGAGATGAGGAAGAGGAGGAGGAGGAGCGCATGGAGGAAGAGCCTGAAGCTGAGAACGAAGGCGAGGAGGAGGAGGTGGAGAACTGAGGATGTTTCCCCTCAAAGCTTTGGTGACCTGAACAATGTAAATGCGCTTCACCAGCTCCTGGACGCGAAGCTCGTTGGAGCTGCTGTGTATCAGTCACAACCAGGTAACAGTCTAGCAGCACTGACGAGCTCACAGGAGGTGAGGTTACATCCTGTTCCCTGAGGTGGTGCAGCTTCTGTCTTCCAACTAGACACACAACAAAGCACAACGACACCACATGTCAAACACCACACACCTTTGTCTCGGTCCATTTTGTATTTTAATCATTTTTTTTATAAACCTGACACATGTTTGATACTAATGCTGTTGAGTTTCTTCTGTAACGGGATTTCTTGACAACAAGAAACAACCAGCAGTTCACATCATCTTCGATCAGTGCTCCTTGGCAAATAAGCTTTTCATGGAGTTCACCACTAGAGGGCAGGGGAACATTAAGCAGCAATTTCATCTGAAGTGTCTGGTTCATTGCCTGAAACTTCCACTTTGAGAATTATAAATACATTTTACTACAGATCTCCCTTTATTTCTTAAACAATACAAACCAAAGTTCTCAAATCTAAACACATGTAACTGCACAAAGAATAAAATGTTGCTTAAAATGTCATCTCATCAATTAATTGCAAGGTTTTGGTACAAATTTTTTTCCCCATTATGCTGGTTTGGCAAAATACACTGAAGGTGTTTCATTTGAGAAACTCCCATGTTGCGTTGATGAGAAAACAGTTTGTTTGTAAAAGATGGTGATCCCTGTACTGAACGGGTGTCAGACTGCATCACTTCATACCTAGTACAAATAGCTGTGCCAGTCTGAGTAGCTCCTTTTTGTTCCTGAACTGCTGAGTTTCTGAACCATTTATACTTTTGTAGAATTGTAAATGACTGGTTGAGATTTTCAATAAATATTTTGTATAAAACCAAACCTGCATCGTCTCATTTGACTGCACCACTCGCCAACAGATGTGACCAATCAGTGCTACACTTCAAACCTTAATTACTCCTGGATAATGTCATATGAAGCTGCCATGATCCTGCTCTCTCAGCACAGCTGATGTCTGATTAACATGAAATACAGACGTGTTGAGAAGAAAGTGGGAACCTTTTGTAAAATTAGACCCAACAGAAATCTCTGATGAAGCAAATTAAAGCCAGATTGTTAATTGAAATGCATAAAAATGACCTTGATTCAACTTATTTACAGTATTATTTATCCTGATATTTAATTTTCATCAGTGTCTGATGAATTACCATCAGGATATTCTCTTGTATTTGTCTCCTATATGTATCAGTTACCAAAAATCAGTAACAATATTGAATTAACTACTGAAAACTGAACTTTAAATCAATGTATAAATCTTCCATAATCTCATGTCTCCATCTATTACATGCTTTTATCAAACTTATATCTCCCCAGTTACCCCCCTCCCTCCCCCAGTGCACCACCATCAGTTCATTAGGTACACCAGCTAAACCCAATATTGTCAACTACTCATCAGTTGCATGGCTCTAGCCCAGGCATGGGCAAACTATTCCACAAAGGGCCGGTGTGGCTGCAGGTTTTCGTTCCAACCAAGCAGCAGCACACCAGACTTGAGTCATTCAATCAACTGATCTCAGTCTTCAGACAGTTGATTGGTCAAACTGTGTGCTCTTGGTTGGTTGGAACAAAAACCTGCAGCCACACAGCCCTTTGAGGAATAGTTTGCCCATGCCTGCTCTAGCCTCAGCTGGGTGAAAAAGAGAAACACAAGATGATTGTTTTATGAACAGTTTATTTGTCCATTTACTCTGATGGGCACTCAATTTTGCCGCTGTTGATGTCATCAATGACATCATGGGGATGACGGCCATCAATGGTGCATCCCACAGACTGAGCAGTGCCCAGGATCTCCTTGATGGTTCCTGGAGGGGAAAAAAAAAAACAAAAAAAAAAACAAGTTTGTCAAGAGCTGTTTGCTGCTACTCACCATCATGTCCAGAGCAATGTTTAGGGCTCATCTTTTCTTTTGGGGTAGATTAACTGAATGTACAGATTTAATCACTTAATCAATTACATCTGCTAAATATGATCTGCTTGATAATGTTCCTGACTTTTCGGCACAGAGTTGTCCATTAGTTTGGGCAGCCCTGTTTCCTAAAGCCGGGTCAATCTGAGCCTCCACTGGATTATACTCAGTCACTTGGACAGACAGGCATAGTGGCGGGAGGCTGCACGGTGAATGGACTGAGAGTACACTCCATGCACAGGAACATTTGGTGTAATGTAAGTGCTGATAAATTCAGAGGATTGTATGACTACTACTCTGTTCTTACCGGAGAGCTCCCTGGCGATGGAACGAGGCCTCATGACACGAGCGACGCTCACGATCTCATCAAAGGTCACACTTCCGCTGTGCTTGACTGGAAAATAAAGTAATGACATGTAGTCCATCCATCTTGTTCAACCTCATCCGTTAAAGAAAATGTCGCTAGTTTTCAGTCACTTACTGTTCTTGACCTTCTTCCTGTCACGGGGAGGCTCCTTCAGAGCTTTGATGATCAGGGCAGATGCAGAGGGAACCACCTCAATCTGAACAGGAACGAACAGGATGTTATTAAAATGTAATCAAACCTGCATCTCGTCATCATGCACAACTAGGCACTTTTATTCTAAGCAGGCTGGAAGCAGTCAGCGTGGGAGTACGTACAGCTGCCTGTCTGTTCTGGATGGTCAGCTTCACAGTGATCCTCAGGCCCTTCCAGTCACCGGTGGCCTTGGCAATGTCATCACCAACTTTCTTGGGAGACTGGAGAGAAAACACCAAGGAACGATCAGCACTGAGCAGCAGGTACAGAAAACAGAACCCAAGATCTGCTACAATCAAGTTTAGCTTGTGTTTTAACACTGTAAATCATTCAATGCGTAATGACTCAGGTTGTGTTCCTGACTTTTCGGCACAGAATTGTCCATTAGTTTGGGCAGCCCTGTTTCCTAAAGCCGGGTCAATCTGAGCCTCCACTGGATTATACTCAGTCACTCGGACAGACAGGCATAGTGGCGGGAGGCTGCTTCCATTTTATGTTGATAAAACAGTAGATTTTAACACTCACCAGACCCAGAGGTCCGATCTTGGGGGCCAGAGCTGAGGTGGCGCCGACTTCTCCTCCTGTGCACCTCATGTACACTGTAAGACAAAGAATGACAAACGTTGCAGCTTCACGTCACATTTCTTTCAGTCATTGATTATAACTGGCTCAATATTCAGTACACAGTCCAGCTGGTCCTATATAGGTCTATCAATGACATTTCCCCCAGAAAAATGCATCCAAGTTATTAGGAGTGATACACATCTAGTAACCAGGGAGTAGGCTTTAAGTCCCAAGAAGGCAGTGTTGTATAAAAAGTACCAACACCTGCACTGCTGTAAACAACAGCGCTATGTGTGTGTGTGTGTGTGTGTGTGTGTGTGTGTGTGTGTGTGTGTGTGGGGGGGGGGGGGGGGGGGGGGGGTTAACTCACATCATCCATCTTTAAACTGATTTGAATTTGGCATGTTTCTGTCCTGAACAGCAGAGTTCATAATCATGCTGTGGCATCATGTACAAAAGGATTTGTGTATGGCGTATGGCTCTACACGCACCTTCAGCTTATGTCCTGTTTTGTGGAGGTTGCACTCAGTGCGTCTCTCACAAGATAGTGGCTAAAAGTACACAATCAACATCAACCAATATCATTAATGGGCTGATGTCAAGTCTGAGAGTTTTGGTAAATGTAGTTTGGTAGAAGTATGGAATGGAAAATTCAATCATTAATTTCAGTAAGTTGTCATGTGATGAAAGGACATCCACTTCTCTGCCTTTCTGTCACTCTTCCAGTTTCTCTGATTAAGCTGCCGAGGACACTGTGACCCTCTAGGTTCAGTGGACACTTCCCTCTGACAACATTACATTGTCTGAAGTCTGGACATGTCCAGGTACTGTTGATGGACTGTTATACAGGTGTCATCTTGGTCTCATGATGTCTGAATGTGAACAGCATGATGATGAGGACTGTTTCAATACAAACTGTCATTGAACCAGAACATTTAGTGATCGATTCATGGATCAGACACTTGTTGAGATTTTTGCTGTTAATCACCTTGTTAGAGAACAGCATGTCATAAGAACTGAAACACTGAACAGATGGACATGTGCATTCAAATGTTTAAAAGGAGGGCAAACTATGTTCAGCTGTAAACTGAAATTTTATCCAAAAGCCAAATATCACTACCATTTTGAGTAGGGTATTTTGAAATATCATGCCATTGTGTCTTTAAGCAAATATCACTTAAAATACCAGGATTTAAAATTACATGATTTGGCTAATTAGTTGCATGAAAACTCAACTCATTTAGAAAAAGCACTTCAGAAGCCCTGGATCCATACTGGGTCATTTTTAATATAAACATCTGCTGACTGCAATGTTTTTCTTCAATGTTCAAAACATGTAAAAGCTTGTGACTTGAAACCATTTAAGATAATTGAATTTACTGATATTGCACTGACAGATGTCCTGCCTACAGATGTGAATATATTCGACATTCCCAAAATGAAGTCATCTGACATTTAACGCTATCAACCAGATCTGCGGATTATTTCAACAGCCTTCTTTCATTGACTTTAAGACATAGCTTGCAGTGCTAAATTGATTACAATCATCAATGATTTTTCTGCAGCCTAAAAAGACACAAAATTAACGTCTAGGTCTAATAAACGCGTTGGTATACAGAAATATAAAACCTAATCTGTCAGTAAAGTTGATAAAACAGATGTGGACAACTCTGATTCTCAGTCGCGATCAATTTCAGATTTAACCAGGCAATCATGATTCAAGCTAATGTTAGCATTGCTTTAGCATTAGCGGCTAGCTAGTTTAGCCCACGTGCACTCCCTCAGATTCAGTGCTAGCCCTTCATAACAATTAATTTATCAGTCATATGTTCAAATATAATCATCTGTGACATCAAGTTAAACCTGCAGACCTTAAAACAACAGATTTTATTTTCTTGACCGCGTTTCGTGTCCTGTCTTTACCGTTTTGTCAGCGCCGGTCAGAGGCCGTGACACACGACCGACTCCATCTTGGCTGTGAAAAAGCTTCAGCTTTTATTACCCACTCGACAGTGAAAACATACCAATCTTAATCTCGTTGGGGTCGAATTTGGGAGGCATGTTGCTGCTGTGGTGGTTGAGCTCAGTTCAGCTTGGTTGGTGAGGGTGTCGGATGAACCCGGGATCGGGACGACCGATTACTGTTGCACCTTCACCGCTAAGGGGAAAGAAAGACAGATAATCTCGTCGACGAGGTTTATATAGTTTCACGAAGTACCGCGAGATGTTGTCATTCAGTTCTCGTTGCCAAAGCCGCATTTCAAAGACCCACGTTTTCGCAACAGTGCCACCTAGCGATAGGATGATCGCAAATAATAAACTAATATAATAACATAACAATAATAATGTTGTGTTATTATAACAATAACCTAATATAACTGCTGTCTGTTTAACGTCTCGTTAGCTTTAAAAGATTGCTTGAATGTGCTGCACAGATCACTGTTGCATTGATAATAGTTGAGGAAAAAATAAAATTCAGGCATTTGCAGCAATGAAGGAGAATTTACAGCAGTAAATGTACACTGCATCATTAAAAAATGAACATTTAAAAGAAAAGTAGAGGATCAGACTGATGGTTGTTTTGTGCAAATGTTTTACTCGCACTGGCTGCTGTAGTTTTTAAAGGTTTATTCCACCCAAATGCCACAATATGTGTAATTACCATAATTAGGCAATTATATGGCAAATCTACAGTAACTGTTTGCAATCTCCAGGTATGTAGCTCCAGGTAGGTTACAGAAAGAAGAGAAGCTTTGCTGTCCAAACAAGACACCATAAACCTGATCCACCTTAAATACAACTGTTAGATTGATGGACAGTGCTTCCCATGAGGTGACAGGTCATGTTAAAGAAAAGAAAAGAAAGTGTGAAATTCCCAAAGATTAACTGTACCAATAAAATGAAGCTAAATTAATGTAAAATTCTTCATAGATGGCTATGTATATATATATTATGGCTTATAAAATATTTGTTTAGTAAGTCTATTGTCAAGTGCTCTGTTTTCTATCTGTGGATCATCCAAACCGGAGATAAACAACACTTGTGTGTATGATGCATCCACCATTAATGATAAAACTAATATGATGAAAACTATCATAACGGATTTTGTGTCCAGTGTTTAATGGATGTTGACGTGCTGAGAGTTTTGTTGGAGGTGCAAAGATATTTTCTGAACTGGTTCATGAACTCAGTGGAGGCCAAAGTGCTGCATGTGGGTGCTGAGTGGATGAACATCCTCTGTAGCAGCATAATCGGCCTGAAGCTGCTTGAATATAAAAGCATTATGCGAGTATTGAGTGTATGTTACTTTGGGTCTTTGCCATGTTTAGGGGCTGTTGTTAGTTGTTTTTCATCACAGCTGGTTCTCTGCTGCACGCAGAGGCAGTGTTTTCCTGGTTGAATCCTGAAGGACTTTTTGACTCAGACCTCCTCTACAGGAATAGCAACAGAACACAAGAGGGAGTAAGTGGGTGAGAAGCGCAGATCATCACTGCTGTGCTGTTTAATATGCATCATGAAGATCTGTGAGGATCAGAAATTCACAAGTCATATGACAAAAGAAAACCTGTATTTTCAAAAACTCAGTGAAATTCATGGGAAATGTGACATTTGTATAAAAATATTTCACTGTAATGATGATTATAATCATAATGTTCGTGTGATTCCTCTGATTTTTGTATAAAAATAGATAGACATATTATATCTTTTGTGGAAAAAAGAGAATATTATGTTTTATTTTATTGTCTCTCAGCTCTGTTTGTAATATATAGACCAGTTCAAGCACAACAAACTATGGCAGCTACACCAACACGAGACAGAGGAGAAGGCAGCGTGTGATGCTCTTACATTTTCATTTTCTCAGTTCTCTCTTTGTCTTTTTTTCTCCATCTGTGTGTGGTGGTTTACTATGTTTGTATGGTCCACAAACAAAGAGCACACTACACTTGTGGGATTTGACAGTTTTATGGAGAGTGGACCAGAAAATGCATGATGCCAGTGACGTGTCCCCACAGATATAGTGAATATCTTAGTGTGTGTGTGTGTGCGTGTGTGCGTGCGTGTGTGTGTGTGTGTGTGTGAACACAGGCAAGTACAGTGTGGAGGGTGAAGTGTCAGCTGTTAATTCTGTATAAACAAACTGTTGAGCCTGAAGCAAAAGCAGCGAGTGAGCCAATGTTAACATCACACAGCCACACACACACACACACACACACAGTTGGACAGCTAAACTCAGGGGAATGGTTCGATTTCGGCAGAGTTCCTTTCCTCTTTTCCTCCTGTTTGACCTTTTCCCTGTTTTTTCTAATCAGCGGCTCTTCTTCTCCCATCTAATTTCACAGCTTTACAATTTCCTCTATTGATTTTTCTTTTTTTTTTTCAAATCCGGCAACAGTCAGGGGAATAGAGGCTAAGTACACAGCTTTTCTCTTTTAAATGGATTCAAAAGAGGGGAAGAAATTGTCTTCGGATTCCTGCTCCTCCACCGTTTCAATTCATCAACAGCTTCATCAGTGTTTCCAAACATCGATCAGACTCATTTGGCTTTGATTGGTTTTCTAAAGCCAATCAGGAAACTTTGTTCAGTACAAACTAGTTCAAGCAAAGTAGTTAGAGGTTAGTCTGATTGAATGTCTTTAGTTCCGCAGCTGTTTGGTTGTAAAATGAAGTATTGAATGAAGTCACATTGTGACCTGATGGTGGCGCTTGAGTAGAAGTCAGGGGAACACAAAGGTCAGTAAGATTCATCCTCTGCTGACTATGAATGTCTGCACAAAAGTTCATGACATGAAAAGTATGTCAAGTATAAGATCTACACAGAAAGTACAAGTTAGGTTTTAGTTTTCTGCAAATTTTGGTCGGTGTAAAGACTGAAACACTGGGATACTGAGGATACCTGGCTATGATCCACAAACATGGCTGTAGAAGTTATGAAGACAGCTACCTGTTAGTAGTGTTTGAAAATAACATGAGTTCATTTGGTTTATTATGATGTCAATGTCTCATGATTCAGATATTATTCCAAATATGTACTGTTAGCTTAGCCATTGTTAGCCAGGTCCATCACTTGTGTGAGTTTCTTCGGTGAATGTGTTATCAAATTGATGGGGATATTCTCTTAAGTTTGCATTCAGTGAACATGTAGCTAAGTGTATAGAATAAAGAGATGAAAAACGAGTACAAATTATTTTGCTCATCTAACAAAAATGTTCCAAAAATCAAACTTTACCTGTTGTTTACCTCATGAAAGTCACAGACACTGTTAGAAGGGCAGCTTTGTATGAAGCATTAAATGGCCATTAGTGCTTTACTATTAGTCACTACTGTGCTGCACAACATTGTTATCGTTGCGGAAGAGATGCATGATGGGATAAAGGTGATCTTCTGGGACATCCATGGTTTGAAATTTCCCAGAGCTGTCAGAGATAAATGGAGCTGAGTCATGCTTGGACAGACACCAGGACAAGAGCAGAATGTTTTAAACAATAATGAACAATGCTCAGTTCATATCTGCAGCATCATGTAATGTGTTTTTTAAATGTGTTCATGTTAATAGACTCCTTCAGAGAGTTGCCCAGCACTTTGTGAAATATTGGTAAATCATCTGATTTCTGAGAGTCAGTCACACTTGTGATAAATGCTTCCTGTGCCTCTGACACATTTCCAGCTACACTTAAACAACTGTCTAGAAATCAAGAACTATTGACCGTGTTTTGTTACTTACAACCTTATCTATGTCTATTTTAAAGGCTGGTCTTCACTCAGGTCTAAGAATTCCTCTCACGGATTGGCCTCCTTCAACCAAATCCTTTGGGCTTTGACCATGGCCGGTGAAACATTGTCTGTCACAGATGCCCAGTCCTCAGTTTCTTATCTTGCCGGACGTGCAGACTGCTATCTGAACACTCTGATCTTGGCATTTTGAGGAAACAGCTTTCGTAGTTTGGATCATATCTCACCAGGCACTTCAGTGTGTCATAGGAAGGACGAACATCCTTACAGCTACCCCTCGCCACAGGAGTACCCAAAGGGTATGTACTGGTGCAGCGTCTCTTTGCTCTTTTATACCACACATTCTTGTGTCTATTAATCCATTTGCAAGGCTTCTTGTATCACTGCTATGCAGACCACACCCAGCTGTACGTTATGTTCCCACAGTGTTGGGATAAAAGATGAAGAAGCAACTTTGATATTTAAATTGTCATGGAGAATTCAGGCCGTGGTTATCTCTTGACTTGACCACTTCAGTGCTCCTCCACTTCAATGACCTTCCTGCACACATTGTCAGACCACTGCGTATGGTCCAGATTGGAGCATGTCTGATCTTTGATCAGTCTAAAAGGGCACATTTCATTCTGATGCTTGCTGACCTTCTCTGACCTTATTGAACAGATTTAGTTCTTACACCAAGGTTTCCTAATGCACTGAAGCTTTACTGTTGTCCCTCACTTGTAAATCGCTCTGGATTAGAGCTTCTACCAAATGAGCGAATGTATGTATGCAACATATGATGGAGTAAGATTAACAGAGCAAATGGGAGCAAATCAAAATAAAAGAGCATTACAACCAATTAAACAGTGCAGATTGTTGTTTTTCAGAAAGTTTTTTTCTGAGACATATAGATGATTGAGGCTGGGTGGCATTTCTGTTTGGACGGGGAGGACACAGATACACAACTGCAGGGGGCAACATCATCACATGGATGTCCTCACAGATTCAGAGAGTCAGCTGCTAGCTGCCGTGCAGACTGGTAAAATGAATCCATAACGTCTCATCCCCATGTTGGAGCTTCTGTAACACAACCCTCCCTCTTAAGAGTTGGAGGTTTCAGTGGTGACGCTTCTCATTCACTTTGAAGAGGGTGATGTCATTCGTCGCCAAGCTGCATTATGGTTCTATGGCTCTAACACTTTGCTTTTGTTGCTGTGGTAGAAGCTGTGAAAAGTCCAGCTTTTTAAGAAAACACATCAGCTGGACAACTTGCATTGCATTTCTTTCCAACCTCATCATTTATTGGTAACATCCCTGCCTTTAATAAAAGCATTTCTTCACTGGTTTAAAAACAAAAAAGAATCCTTTGATCGTTCTCCAGTACCACGTTTCCTGTTGCCATTTAGGTGAATAAAAACAGCTTTAGGAGACATGATTGTATTTTTGCTAGATTTCAACATCACACTTTTAATTGGAATATTTGTACCTATAACCTTCATCTCAAACATTTCTGACGCCACCCCAATCAATTGAGACGAATAAAAGTGTTTTGCCTCAAATAGTATAACTGTGAAGAATCAGGGACAGTGGGCCACTTCTGAAAAGTGGCTGAATCTTAAATTTTCTTCCTAGTCATTTTTCAATGCCGTGAATGCCATGATGTATAAAGGTATACTTGCCTCCTCAAATAAAATACAAAAATCTTCTGCAGCAACAGACCACAGCACAAAAGATGACTGAGAATATATATTTTCACGTACTTTGGATGAACTTCAAAACATAAAAAATTCATCAAGCAGACTCTGTGTCTTCGTTCACAGTTGGCTGCACTCTGTTTAAGGCGACGTCTCTGAAGGATCTGTCAGGCAGCATGTAAGCTGAGTTGGAGGATGGAGAGAGGGCAGCTCGTCAATAACTGTAAAAGGACACCTGGCCTATATAATCTGATTCCTTTCCAAGGGTTTCCTCCATCAACGCTGCGCAGACTTCCTCTCTTTCTTCATTCCATTATGAGAAACAGGAGACAGAGGGACGGCACAAACAAGGGCCGAATGCCTAATGAAGCAAAGCTCACATCAACATGCCATATTAATGAAATACAGTTCAACAGCATGTTAAAGCATGGGCTGCCTTTGAAGGTAGACTTTGGGAGGCCTGATAAGACTGGGATTTGAAGCAGGAGTTAATTAACAAGTGTTTGTGCTGAATCAAGGGTGAGTTATCAGTTGCCCTGCTGCACGTCTCCCCTGGCAATTCGGCACAAATTGAGAGAGCAGAACAATTCCCCAGGAATTTGGTTTAATTTCTTCTGTCAGAGAGATTCCACTGAACCATGTTAACCCCCGACTGCATCAGGAAATGAAGTTGCAAAAGAGGCTTAAGGTTTCTAAACAAAAAAAAAGAGACAAACAAAAAAGAGAGGCTGAGGGTGTTCTTCACCAGCACACTGTGAAGAGAGAACAATATTTCAATCATTAAAAGTTTTTTTTTTTTTCATTCATTGTTGAGTAAACAGAGAAAAAGAAATCAAATTGATATTTGCTGTGTCCTGTCATTCTCCTCATTTCACCTGCACACTGTTTCTCAGGTACTAGGCACTAGGTTGTTCAGCAGGAGAACTCTCATAGCTCCTCTGATTCTTCAATGTCTAGGGCCCTGAACATTGTAAAAGACTCCTCACAACCTCTCTGCAATTTCTTCCAGAAAAAAACTGCTTCTTACCTTGGTGAGAACAAAATAATAATTTTGAAAGTTTGATTTGATTTGATTTGATTTGATTTGATTTGAGATCGGGGCTCTGTGGGGGCCACACCATCTGTTGGAGGACTCCTTGTTCCTCTGGTCTCTGAAGACAGCTCTTTAATGCCTGCTGGCATACTGCAACAGAAACAGAGGCAGCTATTGTTTATTGGGAGCTGCATGAGCTAGTGTTTATGGGTCATGATTATATCACTCTGTGTAAATGAGAGGAACTATGTGATGGATTGACCTGGAGGACAACTCAGCCCTGGTCATTTATTTATTATTTTCATTTAAGTTTATCTTTATACAGTTTATTTCGTTCATTGAACAAACAAAACAATTAAGGTGTCAACTCTAAATCTCAAACCTTGATTGAAAAGCAGCAGAAAGAAGAATAATCTCATATAATCAGCCCCTCTTTCACAAACCATTAATTAACAAAGCAAATCGTTCAAAAAGAAAAAAATGGAAATATGTGCAGGGCCAACACAGTCACTAACACCCGTCTGTTTGTTTGAGGTAACATTCAATTTTGTACCAAATTGATTCACCTGTCATAATAAAACAGAACGGAACAAAACCCAACTGACTATTTCATTACATTTCTTCAACATCTTGGTTTTGTATGTTTTTTTATTCCTCCATTACCATAATGATTGTTCATCCATGTTGTCTTAAAACCTGAAGTGAGTGGAGAGATTGAGCCGCTGTTTCTGAGGTCAGGACCTCCACACCATCAGTTCACAGTTTCAGGCACTCTGGAGATAAAACATTATAGTTTATTTCCAGTTTAAGAGACAATGGTTAACAGTCATGAGTAATTTTGCTCCTGCAGCCTTGTTGCATCCCAACTGTCTAGTTCAGATTGCCTTTGCTACTCCCCTCTCTTGCTCGTGGATTATCATGTAATCCCTGATATTCATCAACCGGGGAGGTCAGAAGTCATCTTATTACAATTCTACAGCATCACTCTCATGTGGATGAACTGGATGTTCTGGTTAAAGGAAGAGGCACAAACATGGATCAACAGAACGATTCTGTTATCTAACCCCTCTGAGCAGCACATGGCCTCCACCTCAGGGTGTTGATTTTAAACCTTTGACACACCTGGGAGGTGACAGGAGCAGAGGGCAGCTAATAAAATATGGATCATCAGACAGGCATTGAATCCAGAGCCTTATGACCCATAGTCAAACTCCTTATCCATATCCCCACACTGACGGAGCTGTGTAGGGATCAGTTTGGTTTTCACAACAATGGAAAAGGAAAAATCCACATGCCCTGTCTGAAATATAGCACACGAACCAGTCCACCTTTCCACTGCTGCTGTGACCCAGATTTAAACTGGGGTTTGCTGCAGCCATGACAAAATGTACTGACCATATACGATCACAGCCACTTGATAATGTCACTGAGATGAAACATCTTGATCTGTGGGTATGAGTCAGGTTCACATATTTGTTCACTTTATGGGGGACAGTTTATTTTCACAAATCAAGGGCAGTACAGCTTAACAGCTTGATGACACATTCAGGTGACTCTCAGTCACAGTGAATTGCTTGGGTGGACATTTGTCTTCTTAGTTTAAAGGAGACATATTATGCTGTTTCATATTTTAGAACATCCTTACAATGTTATAATGTCATATATCCATGCTGAACCTCTGCAAAGTTGCACAACATGAGCTATAGGGGTCCTGCCGTAATCCACCAACTAGATTTCACATGGTTTCCAGTCTCTCTGAACGCTCTGTAATGAGATCTCTGCAAGATGCTAGCACACCCTGACGTCAGGTTTGGGATTTTTCTTGACATCCATACAAGAAAACTAAGGAGTTGCTGGAGCTGAAAATCATGCAGAGCTCCTCTGTAGGTGTTCAAAACTGACACAATGGTAAGCAAAAAACAGTAAAATATGTATAATATGTCTCCTTTAAAAGTGAGTAGACAGGATAAGCAGACTAATGGTTTATAAGTTCTTGGAGTCAAACAGACGATCTCGTCACTATTGACACCATGAGCCTGACTCAGTCTGGGATTGCTGCAGCCACAAACACAGAGTGCTGACCATTATACAATCGCAGCTACTTGCCCCCCTGCCGGGTACATTCTGAAGGTTAAACATACTGTCTTAGCAGTGTGGGTTTTCCTAAATGAGAGAGTTAAGTCCACAGGTAGTTCAACACTGCTGTGTGGCCTTCAGGGACAGTTTGTTTTTCAAATGCAGAGCAGTAGCAAGTAAAACTGAAAAGAACAACAAGTTTCAAGGCACTTCCACATGACTCTCAGTGAACCACCTTACACAACTGCAAACTACAACAACTTCTTTAAAGTCTAAAAGTCAGTGGACATGTAGAAGGGATTTTTACAATTACAAACATACACTACACCACTGTTGCTGTGACCCGGATTCGAACCGGGGTTGCTGCGGCCACAACGCAGAGTACTAACCACTATACGATCACAGCTGCAAGGCAATGGCAGTGTGATAACGCATCTTGATCTCTGGCTAACTGAGAAACAACAAATACATAATGACTGTGAGTGAACAGACTTCTCAAATCTGTAAATATCTGTGATTATGGGCTTTACTGTGATTATCATGTGATTTATAAAATAAAAGTTATTTTTGAATAGACTAGAGTCAAACTGACAGTCTCCACAAATCAGGTGCTGTGACGCAGATTTGAACCAGGGATGCTGCAGCCTCAACGCAGCCCACTAACCACTACACAATCACAGATACTTAACAATGTCAGCATGGTAACACATCTTGATCTCTGGCTATCAAACTTCTGCTCTTCTCTGTGATTCAATACTGCTGTGCCACCGTCAGAGACAGTTAGCCTTTGCAAAAACACCAAAAGCTTCATGCCATCACCTAGATTCGAACCAGGCTTACAACGCAGTGTAGGCTACTTACCACTATACAGTCATGGCTAGTTCCCATCATGTATGTTTTATCTGTGTGGGTTATAAATGAGACAGTTGGGTCACAGACAGTTTGCTGTGTGACATTCAGGGACAGTTTGTTTTTCAAATAAAGCACAGAAGCAAGTCAGAGAACAGCAGCTTTGACACACATGGGTCTATGAACACTTTTGTCTTCAAAGTGTAAACATTTGCTGCAGAGGAGGATTTCTACAATGATGAACATGTGATTTGTAAGCTGAACATAAAGATGAGTCAAACAGAGGATCCCCTAGTACCGCTACTGATGCCGTGACACAGATTTGAACATGGGTTAAATATGGTGCTACAACACAGAGTACTAACTATCATACGATCACAGCCACAGGCCATTTTACAGGTCTTTGAGCTCTGAATATCAAACATAGGATCTCACCTGAGTGTGTTTCACTGAGGGGGACAGTGAGGTTCACAGACAGCTCGTTTAACACTGGTTAGTCAAACTGAAAACAGCAGAAGTGTCATGATGGATTGATGTACTGACTGACTGACTGAGGTATAATGTCCTCTAGAGATGGGGAACTGCATTAAGCTGACAGTGCTTCAATTTTTTACAGAGGTTTTAACAGGAGATATTATTAGGATCTGAGTGCAGGATTTGTCATCCCGGAGAAGAAAAATATGGGTAGTTCAATATTTGAAGCACATAAGAGTATTTGTGAGGCAGATAAATGGAAGCAGGCCAGCGAGTTTTTCTGTTATCAAATTCTCCCACTTCAAATGTTTTAACACTATAAATCATCTAAATGTGAGAAGCAAACATCTCATGCAAAACCACTGACAGGCTCCCTCAGCCCAATCAGTTGCCATGGCAACTTCACTACAATCACTCAAAAAAAAAAAAAAAAAAAAAAAAAAAGACACCATGCAACACACAAGAGGAGTTGTTTGTAATTCACTCCCAAGCTACTAGTGTGAAACATAAACAGGAGGTAAATCCTCAGATACAACTTCATTCGTCCCCACAGAGCAGAGGTCACATGACAACAACATGGAAGTCACCTGCACAGCAGCTGATGTTCTGGTTATTAGATCTGGACCCAAACAACCACCTGCTTCTTGTACAGCAGTGATGCAAATCATGGATGACATAATAGCGTGCATGTGTGTGTGTGTGCGTGTGTGTGTCTGTGTGCATGTGCGCTCTGTGTTTTATCTCCTGTCCTCTTTATTAATCCTCTCTGTGTTTCCATGTCTGACTGCACAAACTTTGTCAATCAGGCTTTAGCTGCATTTAAACAAAAGCCTTTCAGTAGAATACAGTTTATAGTGAAGAATCATGATCAAGTGGAGACAAACAGCTCTGCACTGTAGAAAAAACCCTCTGTTCTAAGTCTGTTTGTTATACTTTGAAGTGAGGTTGAGTGTGGCTGGCAGCAGCTGCAAAGGGAGAGGAGCTGAATCTCTCTCTCTTTTTTGTCTAATCGCTTAAGAAACTAAGAAAACGCATTGTGTTTTTGTAGTTAATACAAACGGTTTTAATAGTTTTTGTTGAATTGACATAAAATATAATTGTTCATGTCATTTTTAATTTTAACTCACATAGAATACACATATAACACAATATAATATTAGCCAGTGTGTATGTGTGTGTAGGTGTGTGTGTGTGTGTGTTATGTACATCTACATGTATGGAAATCCACTGTATGTAGAGATATTTGATTTGAGGCAGTTGGATAATTTGTCTGAACACAGCCAAAGTTTAATGCTTAAACTAAGCAATAAGATGCACTTTGACCTTTCATATACTGCTGCACTCTCTGAGATGAGACTGTGAATGGGTGCCTTTGGAGACGGTTGTAGCCTATTACATCATGGTAGTACGCCTGTTACTTTTAGTAGTAGTGGAACTATCTTGATGTCATTTTTTACAGTGTAGAAGAAGCGAGAACTGGAGATGAGAGGTGGGAGGAGGAGGAGGAGGAGGAGGAGGGTGAAAAAAAGAGGAGGAGGAGAATGGTCCTGCTGTCAAACACAGATGAAAACACAGCAGCAGGTTTCAGGAGGGCACCGCCGTTGGATAATCGCATTTATTCTCTCCTCGGCAGCGGCGGGGACCAATGGACACAGCGGTGCGACGCGCCGGGGGACAAGAAATCAGAGTAATTTAATTCCCTCCAACTCCACAAAGCCGCCGGGGGCGACGTCCGCTGCGGCCGCCGGTGATGCTGCACAGACAGTAAACTTCAGACAGGATTTACAAACTGTGTGGAGACCGAGGTCACTGCTGCTGCTGCTGCTGATTCCTGGCTCCTGCGTCTGCTTATGTTCTACTTAATGATAGGCTAAGATCAATTATGTGGACGAGTCTTAATCAGTGAGGAGCATCTTCATTACAGCAACAGCTGAGAACATGCACAGGGCAACGAGCAGAGACATGACAGAGCTGTGGGAGAAAACCTACGACCTGTGAGGTGAGAGACTGAAAGATACACTTTTATTTTCTCAAAGTTTAAGCTTAAGTTTTATTTAACAGGAAACCTATGGCGGTCTGTAGAGCCAGCCAGACCAGCCACACTGAGCTCATTTCCACCAATAAATAATCAGAATAAGAGTTAAGGATCCACCTGTCAGAGGAACATCAGAGAACATTGTTCCTAATGTGATTCAAATTACGGTTAAATACTGATCAATAAATCAATGGTCAGTGTAGTGTTTCGGGGGGGTCTCCTGTCTCATTATACTCTCACTGTGAAATGTAACCTGACTTCTTCTGTATTACTAAACATCCAAAATGAAGTTACATATTATATGCAAAAATATTCAAATATTCATCTAAAATTTCTTTTGAGAGTATATGGGTAGAAGTAAGAGGGTAATGAATGTGTCGTTGAATCAGCTGTGTAGAGGATTAAAATAGAGGTTGTTTCTTCAAACCCAGTGGCTGCAGCTGTGTTGATTGTTTTGTCTCGTCATTTGTTTTCAGAAATCTATACTGGTCTCCAATTGAATTAAATTTGTTTTGTGGAGCTCACAGCTCTGATAAATTACATTCTAAAAATGCAACATTGCTCTCGTTTGTGGCCTCTCTTCAAAGGACCTGGAACAGTTAACAGAGTGTTTAGACTCGGACAGAAGCTTTAGTAGAAAGAGGTTTGATCAGTTCAGTTTAGTTCAGACATTTTAACCTCTCTAGGTCATCCGGACCGTGATGTCTCAGCAGATCAGATTTTAAGGTCTCACAGCAGTGGTGTGAGAGTTGACACATGAATCCAGGCGTGAATAGATGTGAAGAGTCAAGAACGTCATGTCTAAAAGTGGAAGGCCAAGTTGTTTTTCTTTTTTGTTCAATGTAAAAGAGAGCAGGCAGTGCAAGAGTGGATCTAATATGGTCATATGGTTCCCATAGGCCTCCATTATAAAATAAATACAGAAACATTTAATCATGAAATGTTAATATTGGTATTAATATATTAACCCAAGGCCTTGAAAGCTGTTCATGTCAGTGATGGAAACAAACCAGGGAGAAAGAATATCTGATTCTTAAACTACAGAAATCGTTGTGTTTTTCATATTTTTTGCTCCCAGTTGCAAATTCAAAACAAAATGGTTTATTGAATTGACTTAAGAATCGAGTATCAAGACACCTTTGCTCTTGCTATTTTTACCCAGTGATCAATAACCCAGACAGAAAATTTACAACTGAAATATTTCATTTACAGATGCATTCAGAGCCTTATTCTCAAATTATCTTTGAGAGGTGTCTAGAGTCTGACTGGAGTCCACATGTGATGAACTAAATTGACTGGACTTACAATATTTCAAAAAGGCACTGACCTGTGTTGGCTATATAAGGTCACACAATTTACAAGTCAGGACAAAAACTAAGGAACTCTCTGTAGACTTATGTGATAAAACTGTGGTAAGGTCAAAGGTGTAAAACCCTTTCTAAAGCTCTGAGTATTCCCTGGGGAGAAGTGGCCTGAATAATGGTGAAATGGAAGAAGTCTGGAATCACCAGGGCTCATGTCATTGGCTATCAAGACAAACTGAGCAGCCTGGCAAGAAAGGTCTTGGTCAGGGAGGTGGCAAACAACCTGACAATTGTGGAAGTGCAACCATCTAAGCAGCTCTCCATCAATCAGACCTTTATGCCACAGAGAGCTGACAGAAGAGTCTTTGAGGAAAAGTCGTTTAAAGGACTCTGAGAGCATGAGGAGGGGGGCATGATATCAGAAAATGACTATGATTTGAGAATTATTTGTAAATTGTTGCTACAAATTATCTGTTATAAGATAGGTTTGAAAGTCTGTAGGTTCAGCAGCTGCATAGTGTTGGGTGTCATCTGCATAGTGATGAAAGCCAACAAATCAGTGCTTACACATGACAACTTAAATGTTGTTTCTGATGAACTTAGACATCAAATATATGCATTTATAGAAAATGCAACTTCACAGGGACTTGATGTTGAAAAGGCCGTTTTGTTATTGTGATTTTATCATCACAGATTATTGGCTACTTTGAAGATCCTCTGCCATTACATCCTGTCAGCTGGACGTACAGATACCTCCTCTGCCTTGTCACACACCCTGCAGTCAGCATGCCCATCATCAGCAATGCCAATCACGACTTCAGCACCTACTCCATCAGCAGTGATGACAGCAGCCTTGACCGCTTCTTCACTGAGATCCCAGAAACTGAGACCATCAAAGGTGTTTACTTCCAGCGTGCACAGCTGCTCCGTGACCCCAAGGCCTCGTATGTGGTTGACCACACCCTGCAGGTTCTCATCAATGTCGGGGGCAACCGCTACACCTTCCCCTGGAGCACCTTGGAGCAGTTTCCCCAAAGTCGACTGGGACGCCTTCGTTTCTGCAACACCCCAGAGGAGATCGCGTGCCTCTGTGATGACTATGATGAGACATGTCGTGAATACTTCTTTGACCGAAACCCCACAGCCTTCAGGGTCATCCTCAACTTCCTGGCTGCGGGCAAACTGCGTCTTCTTCGGGAACTGTGTGCCGTATCCCTGCACGATGAACTCGACTACTGGGGTGTAGATCCGGGTCATATGGAGCGCTGTTGCCGCCGCCGCATGATCACCCGCGTAGAGGAGGTGGCTGAAAGAGAGCGTAAGGAAGAGGAGTGGAGGCAGAAGAGAATCATGCTGAAGAAAAACCCGGCAGAGGCTGAGAAGGGCCATCGCAGGCTGTTCTGGATACTGAGAGAAGTGATGGAAAACCCCCACTCTGGACTGGCTGGGAAGATGTTTGCCTGCCTCTCTGTCATCATGGTGATGGTCACCGTCATCAGCCTGTGCATTAGCACCATGCCAGACCTCAGAGATGAGGAGACCAGGGTGAGTTGAAGTTGCAGTGTCCTTCCACTAAAAGGTTTTCAGAATTGCAGTGTTATCTGCATGTTCATTAACACTGCTGGAGGTCACTAAATACTTTATTGAGTTACGATTTTTAAGCACTTGTGCCTAAGTATTTACAGTTTATGGTCCATATACTACTCATGCATTTATATTATATACGATCATCTCATAAAATGTGATATTTATAGACACTCATCCCATTATTCTATATCTGAAACTGATTATCTCTGCAGGCATCTTCAATTCCATAGAGTATATTAGTGTCTTCCTGTTAATTCTTTTCATTGTCATCGACCCACTCTGGCCATTCTTGAATGAGAGGCTGTTTTTAGTTAAAAAGCACTGACAATAAACAGACCATAGCTGGCATGGAAATTGGAGCTTTCAGCA
Organism: Caranx ignobilis; assembly: GCA_021432705.1. Lineage (NCBI taxonomy): Eukaryota > Metazoa > Chordata > Actinopteri > Carangiformes > Carangidae > Caranx > Caranx ignobilis. Next base: position 31,163,916 of record MU270012.1, read on the forward strand.
GCTAAGACACTTAAGACATTTTCCCCAGAAGCCGGTGGAGGCAGAGAGCTTTGGCATCTAATCCAAATAATCCAAATAATCCAAATACGGCAGTTTGAAATGTGCTTTAATTACATACAAACTAAATATGAATATAATCTATTATAGACAGACTAAACTAAAATCATTGCATTTCTTCAGTTGTGTGCAATCAATAATATTTGCATTAATGTTCTATCCAAAGTTCTAGGTTAAATTTATTGTTGTTTGTATGCTTACGTATCAAACAAAATTCGTACCCAGGACCAGCAGCGTACAATAACAGTGAGTTATAATATCTATGTATAGATCAAAACAAGCAATAGCTAAACATACCTAATAAATAAATAAACAAACATGACCAATACATATATATCTAATAACCAATAAATAAAGTGGCATGACTAATAAATACTGAAGTGCAGTGATTAAAGTGATGTTAGAATGAAGCAGAGTAGCACATTAGCAGCTCATCGGTCTAGGTGTATTCAGTGAGGAACAGAGTTGAACAGTCTGACAGCCTCTGGGTAGAAGCTGTGTTTGAGCCTTGTTTTTCTGGCATTAATGCTCTGCAGCCTCCTGCACGAGGGGATGGGGTCAAACAGTCCATGGGTGGGTAGGGTCCCCCATGATGCAGGCTGCACTGCTCCTGGTGCACTGCGCCTACTGATGTAAACACCCTTTTATTATTAAAAGTGATAATAATAAGGCTTTTTGTAAAAGCCCCATACAGTATCAAGCAGTCATGGGACAGTATATAATCATAACCAAGAACATAACCAGCTTCCCTAAATAAAATGAAAATAACACAAGAACCATTTTTAAAGTTAAGACAGGTGAATAAAAATAGATAGATATTAATCAGATAATTATACTGATGGAAAACAGCCCGCACTGCACAAGATAAATAGAGCTTTAAAGAAAGTCACGGTTATTAAGTGTGTGGTGAGGAGTTGTGAAGTGCACAGAAAGGCAGTGAGGCTGCAGAGCTGAATGTATAACTGCTATTAAAGAGCCTGAACAGGGCTGATATGATTATGTTCCTGAGGTGGGAAAGATGGATAGAGTCCTCCCTGATCTACTGCATCAACTGATCCAACAATCAAGACAAGAAAAAACAAAAACACGTTGACTTTTGAAGCTGAAACACTCAACAAGTTATTTTTCATGACCTTTCTAAGTAATAAGAGTGAGACTGAAAAGAAAGTTGTGTTTCTGATCTTGGCTCAGAGTCAAAAAAGCAAAGCCAAGATTCCTTTTAATTTCTAAAGTTGTTTTCCGTTTTGTGTCTGGCAGACATCTAAAGCTGAATGTTGGCCACCTGGTTTAACTGGCTGTTATTCATTCTGGCAGGTGAATAAATCCAGCTGACTGCTGGCTTGTCAAGTAATGAAAACAAAAGGGGCTAAGATTGGTAGTAATTTAAGAAACAATGACTCCTTTACTTCAAACAGAAAGAGGGACGAGCAGCCTCTCATTTTTGCCTGTGAATTTTAATTAACAATTCTAACAGTCGTCAGAGACAGATCCTCTAATTTTATCTGTTGGTAGTCATCTAAACAGTGAGTTGGAATGTCCTGGACTGACCCTGAATGACAAATGAACACATATACACATAGACGAGCCAACACTAGTTTCTGCCTATATCACATAACAACTGAGAAGTTGAATTTTTCTGAAAGAGGGTTACCCTAACCCTAAGCCTTTGATTAATGCTTATTGATTGGGATCAGTGAGTGAGAGGCAGTAGCACAATAGTCATCTGATGGATGACAAAAACACTTGATTGTTGGTAAACATGTAAATCTTTCCAATTGTCACCTGTCCTTACACATGAACCTGTCACCTGTCATTAGCTCATGGGAGATGGAGTTTTTTAAGGGCAACATAAAGAACAAGGTTATGGTTACTTTTATCGTCTGCCACTGGAGAAAAAAACATCCTGGATTAAGGGAACATGTGTGAAAGCAAACATAATTGTACTGTTAAAAACATGGCCGCCTCTGGCCAAAGTGGGGCCCTAAGCAGAATTTTATCCGGAGCAGAGATTTTATTTGCTGAAAGCAGCTGAACGCCATTGCTGAAGCAATGCTGAATTAGATGAAGTTGCTGAAGCAATATTGAAAGGGCTGATGCTACAGCTGAAACTTATAACTTGAAATCTGACATATGAATGCCTTTAAAAGGGCTCAAAGCTGTAGAAACATTTTAGCATTCACACTAATAAAAAAAACCTGTTGCCTGCCTTTTACAGATGCACACATCTGCATTTTCTGGATGCAAAGCTATCTATGAGGTCATCATATGACAGCTGCTGTGCCACTTGTGAGTTGACACTTATGATAGCCAGGCCACTTAAGTGTTCTTGTGTCACTGATGAGCACAGGTATGTCTTGATGAGCTTCAGTTTTGAAAAGCTTAGCTCAGCAGAGGCAACTGAAACAGGGAGAGTTATTGCAATGTGGAGGGCAATCCAGAGATTTGGATACAGTTCATGCAAACGATTTTCATGGAGAAAGGACAACATCTCCAGAGCAGTTGTTTGTGGTGGCAGTTCTGGGAGGTTCATGATTTCTTGGGCCATCTCTGCACCATCAATATCAGACTCCCTCTGCAGTCATTGTCTTCTCCATCTTGGTGCAACGTTTCTGCAAGGTGTCCTTTGGCATCCCTCTAAGCTGTCTGAAATCAAGCAGCACACCAAATTTCTCCTTCACCCCAGTAAATGTCTCAAATCTGTCTTGCAGTGATGTGAGAACAGAGTCCACAACAGTGGTGAACAGTGTCACCTCAAGCTTCTTCAGGGCATCATTTATGGGCTCATCTGCAGCCTCACAGGCAAACTGGCTGGTCTGAAAAATGGTGGATGGCTCAGGTATTTAAGCTCTGTGAGGGTGACACCCAGGTCTGGTGTGATGGCCCAGCCCCTGTGAGGGTGACCCCCTGAGACTCATGCTGATGTTGGTGGTTGTAGGTAACGACTCTCGTCCAAATTGTATGTTGGTGTTAAAGGAGTCCGGTTTTGATGACAGTCGTTGAGAAGTCATCCACCATTTTTCAGACTAGCCAGTCTAGTCTACATGAACTGAGGAAGCCCCTTGGATAAGGGGCGAAACATCTTCAACGACAAAAACCAAGTCCAGTTGACCTGATTCAATTTTCTAGAGATGCCTTTGACCTGGACAAATGAGAATTTACACAGACATGTATCTTGACATTATGATGTCGCAGCCAAGTCTCAGTGGTTAACAACATGTTCTTAATGCTGAGCTATGACTTCCCTCTGTCGTGGGGAATATTTTGAAGGTTGCAATACCACATTTCACAGCTGAGTAAATGAACCTTGTTGTTTTGCTCAACCTCTGCCAGTTTCTCTTCGGTTGCCTGGATGTTGAGACAGACATCAGCTCTCAGAGGCTGTAACAGCACTGTATATGGCAGACAATTATAAACAGTGAATTGTTTATTCTATTACGAAAGCAATGAACATGTTGACAAGAAGAAAGTTCAGATCAAGTTCACCCTTGTCTCTTAGTATGACTTCCTCCACAAATAATTCACTCATTTCCAGAAGTTGCATTTCCTCTGGTAACACAGCGTAGCCTACAAAGATTAAAAGTATTGATTCTGATGCCTAATGAATCCTGCCCTCCAGCCTTTTCTTGTCAGTAGACATAAAGGCACTCATTATGTACACTTAGAGAGGCGTTTGTTTCACAGGCTGTAATTTATGCTTTTTCTGTTGGTCACTCTGGAAGACATGTTTGTGACTATTCATTACTGTGATCAGTCAGCACACTGAAATGGAGATTGATTTTTTTCCCCCACATTAATTACTTATTCACAGCAGTGCCAACATCCAGTGCCGAAATCAGTTTAAATGCTGCCCAATATGCCATTTCACTTTTCAAGTTTGGACTGTACACACTGTGACACTGAGAGTGGCTTGTCTTCAGAAACAAAGACAAAAGTGTTCATCTGAATTTATATTGTGTTGTGCATTTGGAAAATTAAAAATAGTGTATTTCATTGTAGACAAAAAGATACATTGATTCGTTGTGAAAATTGAGGCTGTACTGATTTTTACATTATTCACAATGGCACAGTATGGTGCAGTACAATGAAAGCACACAAAATCTCAAAGGAGCACTCCAGTAATTTAGTACTGGTCCACAATAAAGGAATGAGGCTCTCTGGACTCAGATTTCACAAGAGATGAAACAAAAATGCTCCATCTTCACTACTTCATTTCATTTGTTTCACAGAATTCAGAATGAAACACAAGTGAAAGTACGAACATAATATTAGCACTCTGTGAAAATGGGACACACCAATAATCTCCAGAAGCCTGTGGGTAATAATCTGTCTCCTCTAAGTTTCCATCTGAATCATCATACAAGTAAACACAGCTGAGATCACACATCAGTCTTCGCCTTTAATCTACAAGTTTTCTTCTGTCAGACAAGGATGCTGTTATTTTACTATAGGTCCATACAGACACTAGGCTGTGATTTCTTGTGGAGTCTCTCTTCATGTGAGTGACGTTACCTGTTTGGATCACAAAAGAAAAGCTGGCTGTATTTGTTCTAATTGTATTTGAAATACATGAAATGCTTCAGCCCTGCTTTCACATGAATGACACCAAGACCTGCACTATAAATAAAATCTCAAAACCGCAGCTTCTTGTTTGAAGAATTTCACATCACTCACATGTGGCTAATGTCATATTTTTGTGGGGAAACTAGTTTGTTCATATTTGACCAAAAAAGGTCAACTGTTCTGCTTTTTCACTGAAGCTTATGAAGTTGCAACTTGTGATGACATTCACTATTTTTCAGCATTTTCTTCTGACAGTACAGCTGTAACAGTGCAAACAGCAAAACTCTCAATTCAGCAGTTCAAGAAGTACGATTTATCTCTGTGCTTTTGAGCCTCCTCCATTATAGTTGGATTAAAAACTCCCAGGCCGTATTTGTTTATTTGAAGTATCGATTAATTTTTCTACTGTTGCTGTTGCTTTGCCTGTGTGGTCGATGAGGACATGGACAGGTCAGTCTGCCTTTGAAACCCTCATTATGGTGGAAGGTGGAATTGCAGCTTGATTGACAGAAATAAAGCCCCGGCCCTTTTTCTATCATTCTCCAGATCTACTGGGAAAGTCTTGAAGGTCCACCAGTAGATCATGTTTAACAGGTTGGTATCCATTCCTTTGAAGTTTCCTTCATCACTGTGTTTTTGTGCCTGCAGGGCGAGTGCTCCCAGAAGTGTCACAGCATGTTCGTGGTGGAGTCCATCTGTGTCGCCTGGTTCACGCTGGAGTTCATGCTAAGATTTGCCAACGCTCAGAGCAAGCTGGCCTTTGCTCGTGGCCCCCTCAACATCATTGACGCCATTGCCATCCTGCCATACTACGTGTCCCTGGTCGTTGATGTCAGAGATGAAACAAAGGAAGAGGTCATCATGGGTGCCGGTAGAGGCTACCTGGACAAACTCAGTCTGATTCTGCGCCTGCTGCGGGCTCTGCGCATCCTGTACGTGATGCGCCTGGCTCGCCACTCTCTGGGCCTGCAAACATTAGGACTGACCATGCAGCGCAGCATGAGGGAGTTCGGCCTGCTGCTGTTGTTCGTCTGTGTGGCTGTGACGCTCTTCTCGCCACTCGTCCATCTAGCTGAAAGCGAACTGGCACCGTTTGCCGCCACACACCCCCACCACAGCTTCAGCAGCATCCCAGCCTCTTATTGGTGGGCCATTATCTCCATGACTACAGTGGGCTATGGCGACATGGTGCCACGCAGCATCCCTGGACAGATAGTGGCACTTACCAGCATCCTGAGTGGCATCCTCATCATGGCGTTTCCTGCCACCTCCATCTTCCACACCTTCTCCCGCTCCTACCAGGAGCTCAAACAGGAGTATGAGCAGCTGTGGAAGGAGGAGAGAGGTGAGGAGATTGCTGCAGAGTCAGAGGAGGGTTGGCCCAAGGTCGATTTGTCAGCAAATGAGCTCATGTCTGCATCCAAGGAAGAGATTGAAGCGTTGATGTCAAGCAAGAGTCACCATTCCACACTTCCATCTACAGCCTTCTGAAGGACACGTGTTCAGAAACATCAAAAGTGACTGTGGACTCTATCTGTATACGAACTTTTAAACCCCAAAGGACTGTTATATTTTGAATTGTGTTCAACTTTAAGCTGTGTCTATCCTGGCTTCATCTACTTATATTAAACTTTTTTTCAAACCTTTTGTTCCCTTTCTGCAAATACCTTGTAAGCAGCACTATGTACTACTAAACCTTTAACTGAAGCTGAATTGTCATCTGACTTCTCACTTTCTGTTCACGGAAACATGAACTAAAGTATCATTGCAAATATTGTGCTGTGGCTGAGTGGGGAACATCATGATTTTTTCCCACTTGTTCACCTATCAATGGTGGCCCGTAGAGCTCAACGCACTACAACTTAAGAAAACACATGTGAAGACATGTATTACAAATTCAGAAAACAACAAAATCAGTTTCAGACAGCACATGCAATACAAAAACACAACTGTTTCATTTTTGCTCAGTGATTCTTGAGTTTAGAAGCTGTGAAGATGGCTGCCTGTTAGTGGCCAATAAGGTGAGTTTGTCTGGTTTATTAAAAGGTCAATGTCACTTGATGAGCTTAGCATTAGTCTTTAGTATGGTCTGAGATTTTTTGTGTCCCCTGAAACACGTCTGTGGTGTGTTGTGTTCTGCAACGCTGTTTATTTTCAGAATTTGTAGCATGTTTGTGTCTTTGCATGTGTTTTCTGAAGTTACTTTGAGTTCTCAGGGCCACCATACGTAACATTAGCTGTCAGCTGTCGCGATTTATGACACCTATGCCTTTACAGTTAACATGTGCTGAACATGCTTGTTAGCCTAGCTTGCTAATATTAGCACTGATTCTATTGACCTCCAGCTGTATAGAAAAAGAGCTGTTCTAGCTGCTGCTAGCTGTCTGTCATTCATAGGTCCATTTTGGGTGTGTGAGTACACTGACGACAAACAATTGGAGACAGAGATTAAGGCAAATTTGAGTGATACTTGGTCAATTTGACAGGAAGTGAATGGTCATTCTGATTCTGTTTTCAAAATAAAAGCATGAACATTGGTCCATTTTTTGAAAACAAAAGGCTTATTGCCACCTCTGAGCTAGATGCTGTTGTTCTGGGCCTATTGGCCTAACTGTGCTACGATCTGACTCCATAAATTTGAACATCATAAAAAGTGATGAACATAACATTTTCAACCATATAATAAGAATGAATAAAGTGGCGTTTCTCTGACAACGGCAGATGTGACACTAATCTGACAAGAAAACTAACTGAAGGGATTTAGGGTTGTCACCCGTCCAGGTTTTACCAGGATTGTTCTCTTTTTTCAGGGACTGTCCTGGAAGCATAATATAAAGGTAAATTAGATTAATCGAAATGCATATAGAAAAAATGCCCTTTCCCAAAACAGGGATTATCCCAGTTTTTGTAAAAAATACAATTTAACAGTTTCAAATTATACTTAATTTGTTTCCCTCTTCTATTTCTTTCATTGATTGCAGAAATAGCAATGTTTACTTTATCATCTACCAAATGCTGTGTACACTCACACACACATACACACTCAAATACATCTTTGACCCTTCAGAGGTCAAAACAGCTGGAGAAATTCTGATTCTGCTCGTACAAAGCAAATGTTTGACTTCCAGACTAAATTGTACTAACAAACAAATACAGTGATGCTCAAATCACAACGAAACAACAGGTTTTTCTTAATATGCAAATGGGATAATAAATTATTTTGAGTTGCGCAGATATTGTATTTCTTACAATACAATACAATTCTTCTTATTACTATATCTTAACAAGAATTCATGCAGTGTCCTTGAATCTCATACACAGACAAGTCATGTATTGATTTCCTTACGGCACAGTAAAGTTGTACAATGAATGTGCAACAGCAAATGTGTTTCCTAGGAAATGCAACCAGATCACCAGGAGACGAACTTGGTCTGGAAGGTTAATTTGTATCTGAAATCATTCAGCAGTGAGCAGGAGACTGACATTTTGGACACACACACATCCTGCACACAGCTGTACTGTCACGTGACCACATGACTGTTGTTTGTAATGGATCCAATGTTGCCCTGGACTGCCCTTCCATGACCATTGTGAAATATTAGTTAGTATGGTGTATAAAATCAGAGAACTACACACTCCAATAATATGTAGAGCATTATGTAATAGTGAGTGATGTGAGATGCAGGTTCAGCTGTATGAGCCTCAGCAGTGTTTCTGATTAATCCTCATCCTCTTGTCTCTCTGTGTGTTAGACCTACAGGCATTTTCAAAATAAAATGAACTGTTTTACTTGTTTGCTTTTGTTTTTCTAACTCTCTGGAGGGGTACGCTGTCATTCAAGGACAGTTTTGAAAAAAGGGTGATGACATCATAAAGTTAAAACAGGAGAATGTATGGATTCACGATGATAACAAATGATATGTCAGATGTATATAACACAACTCGTGACCATGCATTTGATGCAGATATCACAATTCTTTGTCAACTTTCGTTATCAGCTCCACCAAAGAGGCATTACCACTCTATAAACCTTTTAAATTTATTATTGTAATGCACACCTTTAACCGGTCATTGATATTTTCTGATCTGAATATTTTTTTATCCACACAGCAATAAATTCAATTACATCAACAACTTCAATATGATACATGTTTATCAGTCCTTATAAAATGTCTGTTATATTTTGAAGTGTATGTAGAACAATTTTAAAAAAGTATTAAGTCTATAGTTGAAATTATTGTGACTGATTCAGGAATGTGATGCAGTTTTATTTTACATTTGTGTCTTTTGATTTGAAACCGACTAAATTCTCCTCACACTGACATCTGTTGTTATCAGCTGTGGTTCGAGACACAGATGGAGCATTTTGAAAAGCCTCTTTCAGAACTAGCTCAGACAGTGTTGCTGGCATGATTCACTCAAACTGCAAACAGTGAAAACACAGTGAAAAATCTGTCGATATCTGGTTTGGCCTCTGCCACCTCTTTTCTCGCCTGCTGTCCTGACAGAGGAAACCAACACAAACCAACTCAGCTGTGAAGAAGAAATGTCTGATTGACACGTGTCCATCATCGCTTCAGTAATGGTCTAAAATAACTTAACAGCCCATCACTACAACCTGCTGATGTTTAGTGATTAATGAACAAGATCTGCAATGTTGTGCCATGTGAGAAATTGATGCTGAACATATCAGTCAGAACACATTTGTTTCATTCTTGCAGCATGATATCATAATCGATGTCTGATGAAGAGCAGGTGCCTGAAACGACACACACTTGTGGTGATTAACTATTAAAAGCACCCTTGGGAGCAGTTCCTGGTGTGCAGACTTTGTTTTTTGCATGTGTTTCTCTGTCCAGCACCCAGCAGTTAGTGTTTTATTGGGATGTGCGTGCTGCCTTTACATTTATAAATATTAAACAACCCTCTGCTTGAGTGAGCACCCAGCTGAAGGTCACTGACTGTGTCCATCAACAAGGAGTTTGGCTCATGACCTCCAAAATAAACTGCAGAAAACCAAAAACAAGTATTCAGACAAAACCAGTGCTTTTATTCACCTGTAACTGTACATTTCCCTGTCATAAATTAATAAATCAGACCACAACAGTCTCATACACTGGCACAAATATTTGAGTATTACTCCTTATAATAGTGCCACAATAAATTTCAAGCAACATTTTACATGAAGTCATCTAAAAATAAACTTTGAGGTGTCAGTAACTTGTACTCATCATTAGTTAGCTACTAAAGTGTGACAGTCAATCACAGTATGGACATTCAGTTGATAAAGGAACTTAAATAACATGTTTCATGAGGGAACAGCATGTTCACTTTGTTCTCGTCTCCGTTAACACTGGTTGAAGGGAGATTGTGATGATCTAGATGTAGTCAATGTATTAAACTCTTCCAAAATTCTCTTCCCCCAGGCCCAGTTGGGATCAATGCAAAACTTCTTCCCACTGCAGGCTGTGACTCTGTGAGAAACAACAAGACATGTGTTGGACGGTGTAACAGGCTCAGGAACACAAACAAAAGATTTTTTTGATGTTGGAAAGATGTGTGTGTTCACCTCAGGAATCGATTGATGAGTATTTTATTTATTCTTTTTTTTTTTTTTTTTTTTTAACAACATATAATTCAATGTTACAGATTTAATCTTATATAAAGCATTTCCTCCTCCACCAGTGGCAATAATAGAATAATAATTACATGTTTATAATTCAGATCAACAGTGGTATCAGTAATGTTATTTTAATAATATTAATAGTAATAATAATAATAATTATACAACTCCTACCAACATTAAATCATATTGCTGCATATTACTGTATATTTGTGTATTCCTATCGATCCTTTAAACCTGCATTAACAGGCAACAGCAACAAGCCACAAACTTCTCTAGTTGTAGCACCTTCAGCAAAGACAGCAGCATTTTGCTATTGTGTGGTCTTTGCTGAAGTTGCTACAACTAGAGAAGTTTGTGGTCGGCAAAATTGATCTCTCTAGGGCAGGCATCTCAAACTCATTCCACAAAGGGCCGTGTGGCTGCAGGTTTTTGTTCCAACCAAGCAGCAGCACACCAGACCTGACTCAGTTAATCAACTGATCTCAGTCTTCAGACAGTTGATTGGTCAAACTGTGTGCTCTTGATTGATTGGAACAAAAACTTGCTGCCACACCAGCCCTTTGTGGAATTGGTTTGAGACCCCTGCGCTAGGGGGAGTTCTACTCGGAGTCGGTGCGATAGACCATAGGTTAAATTTATGCTGGAATATCCCTTTAATGTTAAGTTGTACTAAAAAAATAATGTTACAGGAGTGAACCGCAACGGTGAAGTTGTGGACCACAGATAATCAGTCAGCCGAAACATCATTTAACTGCTGAATCAGAAGACAACTCTCTGTGGGTTCATTAAAAAGGTTCGATGTGATTTACACCTGTAGCTACAATCTGGCAGGAAAAAACAAAATTCATATCCATCACTTTTGGTCATACTCACACAATGGCTTTGCTCCCCTCTGGGCAGTCTTCTGGAGTCATCCCCACGTGTTTCACCTTGTGCTTGGGAACTGGAGTGCGACTGGATTCTGGACAGCAACTTTTCTGCTGGTTGAATAGGTGCGAACCTGTGAAACACACAGAGACACAGTTAACACCTGTCAAGACCTCAGACTGTGCACAGTCCAAGGTTCAGGGTCACAGCTCTCAGAGAGTTACTCACTGGCAGAGCTTTGATGCAGGAAGCAGGTCAGAGTCAGGAGAAGCAGAGTCAACAGCGTCTTCATGGTGCGTCTTGTGTTGGATGAAAGACTTGAGTCTTCAGGCTGATCTGGTCTGATCTGTGCTGGAGACCTGCTCTGTGCCTCTTTATATACATCTCACTACTCAATACAGCGTAATTGGTGACTGGTTCTTCAGTGTCTTCTTCCCCTTTCTGTGTTCTAGACAGGAAATGACAACATGTAAAATAATTCTGCAAAAAACTTTTCACAGAAGAAAACGGGGGATTTCACCGCTGATGTTCACTCTAAAGACAGGTCTGGTGTTGTGAACAGGGACTTTCTAGCCCTCAAAATACCAGCACAGTTGTGTGTTCTCCAGATTTTATGATCACAAATCCCTCAGTTTGTATGGTCCTGCTTGCAGAAAGCCTATTCTGTTTATACAGCTCAACACTCCACTAACTTAGCTCCCATTAATGCATCCAAAATCCAAATAAAGAATCAGCTTTATAAGTCAGGAGAGATGAATAATGACTCCCATTGTTTGGTCAATATAATGGATTCTGAGGTTTCACAATTTGGATTTTTCTTTCACATCAGACACCAAGTTGGTCAAGTATAAAATCTCATGTTAAGTCAAGTCAAGCTTTTAGTATATGAGAGTTTGTTAGGCATGGGTGCAACTCTATCTGGCCCATGGGAACCAAGGTCTTACAGAGGACACAATGAAAAACACAACTTAAAGAAAACTGGCCAAACCATTTATAGTCAGGACGAATGAATTGATGTAATGGTTGGACACATGTAGCAGTTGGTGTTATAACACATTCGACTGTATGTCCAGGTCACACATGGAGGTGAAAACTGCAGACAAGGGTAGCTATATGTCACAGATGTGTGTTGTAGCCATGTGCTGCCTAAAGGTCCTGTGTGACACCGCTCTTCATTTCCTCCTCATTTATTCCTCCAATAAACGATACTGCCTGAAATGCATGTGAGCTCACAGAAACGTCCGCCATAGTGACTGGTTCAGAGGTTGAGTTCAAGAAAGCAAATGAAGCGACAGAGAGCTGATGCTTCCACTTCCTTGTCTGGTTCTGTTAACAACTCTGGCTCATTTCCTGGACTTTAAAATACTGAGAAACACAAACTCTGAGGAAGCTGTGGTTTAAAGATAATTGATCTCTGGGCATTTACATATAAATGTTGGTTTCAGAGTGAGAATTTGTCTGTGTTTACTAATGATATCCATTTTTATTTCTCCTGGAAACATCCAGATTCAGTTTGTTGCACAAACCATTGACAGTAAAACCCTCTGTACTCAGGGCTTCAGCTGGATGAAGTGAGACTTAAGAGGACATAACTAGCAACAGGAGGTGAAGCAAGGATCTTCCCACCCTGCCTGTTACTCTGCAAAACATCAAACAGGGTGGAATCAACCTGTCTTAAGGTGACTGGACCTATCTGTCATCCCAGATTTTTCCATCAGCTCTCAAACTTGAGATCCATGATTTTTCCCCCCTAAGCTATCACTCTGTGCCGCTTCCCATATCCAAATGTAATATATACAAATATTGCATTTCTGTACATGATATACATGTACATGCATACAAAATGAATGCAGTTATTTAAAATTGATATGCGAAACCTATTAGCAGTTGTAGCTATATGTCTAGCCCATACACATATATAGTTTATGTGTGTACACTCAGCTTAGAATGAAGACATGTCTCATCGTATATCCATCCATTCATGATTTTTAATATGAAATTATTGACTTGGTGTTTCTGCCCATTTAGATCCTCTGGTCTGTTTAGGAGGACATGCCTGCAGATATTGAACAAATCCAAACCAGGAGAAGTTTATATGGTAATATTGCCAAAGAGAACAACTCCCATGATTCCACATGATCTCACGACATCACCCTGTTGTCTGATCTCCTGGTTTTGATTGAAGCAGAAGTTATATTGAGTGTGTCCATAGGTGTCTGTTTTCACTCCAGCTCTTCTAACTGGAGCGGTTTGGTCTTCAGTTTGATGAACTGATACCAGTTCACACAGTTCATTAGGAAAAGGTTTTAGAGTCACTGAGCAGCCTCAGTGTTTTGTCCTGATTCAAAATGGCTTCAACACAAGGCAGCTGCCAGAGAGAATTAGGCCAAACCCAGCCACAACAGTGACACCTGGTGGTTTGTACAACTCATAACAGACATCCAAACATCACAACACCACTTCTCTGAATAGTATCTCATCTGTGTGCAACAGGAGTGTTTGCTTTTATTAAATCAGAGCTAGTTTTGAATTGCATGCTGGAGACTGATGAAAACTGATGTTTTGACTTGAAGCAGACCTCATAGGAATCATTGATATGCAGTAGTTTATGGTCAGTATGGACTGTGAACATTATGGCTGATTTACAGTCTTCAGACCCATGAAGTGTTTGCACACATTTAGTTTGTTGTAAGTATACCAGTAGTTTTAAATCTTTTAATAGAGAACCAAAATGTTGTGTTAATAAAAGTATTTGGACCCTTTGCTAAATCACTTCTGCCTGAGGTTTCTGTTTGCTTGAATTATCCTCCAGATGTGTCAAAAACTTGATTTGAGTGTCACCTGTCGAATGATGTCCAATAATGTTAGTATTAATGAAGCTTTCCCAATGAGGTTATCTTCATGGCACACGTGGACATGGACCAGGAAAGAAAGAACAACAGAGTCTAATATCAGATTCTTAAGACACACAGTTTACTGATGTGTGTTGTTGTGTTTAATTGCTAAAGCCACATGGTGGCATCAGACTCCAAAATTTTCAAACACCATTAACCGGTGAAAATATTCATAACCCTTCACTTACAGTATTTTATTGTGTTTTAGATTTAATCCTAAATTGATTAAGTTGCAATTTAATCAAAAGAAAAAAGAAAAGTGTAAAGATGAAGGTCAATATCAAATCATCAAGCTGATATCACAAACTGGAACAAGCCCATACGCAAAATAAAATGGGTAAAATTTGCACTTGCTGATCAACAACATCTGGCAAGAGCAGGAGTTCAAGGTCAGCCAAATGAGCTCAGAAGCCATCTTAAGAAATCTACAGAACAGCAGGCACACAGGCTGGAAAGGGTGGTGGAAATGGAAGAGAAGTTGAAACAGCATGACACTCAAACCCAGCTACTGATTCAGGAGGAAGAGGACCTCTGCTGCAAGGCCAATAAGACCAAAAGAGATGAAATCTCTCAGGAGGAGAAGACAATCGAGAACCTCAAAGCAGAGTTTGCCAGTAAGACAGTTTCCTGAATGAAGGTGATAGGAATCACAGAGGGTGAGAGGAAAGAACTGAAGACAAGGAACAAGCAACTGCAGGTGGAGGAGAAACAAGAAAAGTTAAAGGAGATTATCGATAATGTCAAACAGAAGGACACTTGGATCCAGGAGCTCAAGGACACTAAGAAAACTCTGTCGCACATGTCATTAAGACCTCAGATCAACTGAGGAGCCTAGAGCATGACAAAGGTCTTGATAAAAAAGAGTTGCTGGCTAAGCTTGCCAGGATGGAAGTCTCCTGGATAAGGAAAGTCAAAGAGATGGAGGAGGTGGAAAAAAGTTACAGAAGGATACACACGCTCTGAAAGACAAGAGAACAAGAAACTGCAGGCAGAGAACAAAGTCCTAAAAAAAGGGAGAAGATAATACTACTGGCAGAGAACCATGTCCTAAAGGAGGAAGAAAAAAGGCTACAGGCAGAGAACAAAGGCCCGGTGGAGGTAGAGAAAAACCTGCAGGCAGTGAACCATGTCCTGAAGAAGGAGAATAAAAAGCTGCAGACAGAAAAACAAATCCTGAGGGAAGGCGCCAAGACAGCAGGAAAAAAAACAAGTCCTGAGGGAGGAAAAAACAAACCTGCAGGCTGAGAATGTGCTGCATGTGGAGAACGACAACCTGCATGTCCACCAACAATGTGCTGCAAGTAGAAAAGAAAAACCTCCTAGGAGACAACAACATGCTGGGTGTGGAGAAGAAAAACCTCCAACAAGACAACTACATGCTGCAGACAGAGAGAAAAAACAGTCAAGAAGAAAACAAGATGCTGCAGGCGGAGAAGAACAATCTCCAAGAAGACAACAATGAGCTGCTGGTGGAGGAAAAAAACTCCTGCAAGAAGACAACAATATGCTGCAATGAGGAAACCAAGAACTGGAGAAGCTCCTGTTGACAAAGCAGCAGCAGCAGCAGCAGAAGAGATGCCTCTGTTATTGGAAAAAAATAATATGGACCTGGAAAGGGAAGAAGAAAAGGAGGATGTGTGATGAGAATCAGGTGATGTAGGGGGCTGCATGTTGTGGGACTCCACTTTCCTCTTTTCCTCTCTCTCCCTGTCTCCCACTCTCACTTCATCAAAGAAACAAAACAAAAGAAAAAAACAAAACACTCTCTCTCTGACCTGAACTTCTCCCCACAGGTCATGCTTACTTTAGTTTACCTTTTCCTTACAGCACATATACGCACACACCACCTTCACTAAAGCACATCCACCACTGACGTCACTGACATCAACACTTAACGTGATAAAAATCAAATTTGACCTTATTTGATTGAACAAAGATGAATCTGTTTAATTCGGCTCAACTGGAAATGCTTAAAAGTGTAACATGGTGTTGTCTCCTTCTTTGCTGTGACCTTTTGAGCAGGCTCATGACAGGTACTTCCTGTTTGCTGTAAATATCCTTCAGATATGTGTATGAGCTGAATGGTCCAGCTGTGATAACCTGACTGATTTCAAAAAGGCGAAACACCTTTGAATGCATGGTCTAGCAATTCACACAGTAAAAGTGTTGTCTGAGAGGTAAAAGCACCAAGACCCAGTGCAAATGTACTAAATATACACACACATATATATATACCTATAGTTCAGTCAGACAACTCTGGATTGACGTCAATGTTTTTTTTTAATGAACATAAACATTTTTCATAACTGAAGCAAGAGCACACTGATTTTAGCATGACTGAAGCCACTTTGGCATCAGGCTCTGTCTCAATGAATCATGGATCATTGAAACAGCGCCCACAGGTGGATGCTGGGGAGGTGGTGGGATGGTGATGTGATATAGGTGATGTGTATGTAATATCATTATTGGAAATAATGAAAAACCAACTGGACAAAATATGAAAACAAAACTGAAGTGTTTATTAAGAAAAGGGGTCAATAACTCATTTAACATACTGTACATTTCTAACACACATTTAACAATATGATATTAAAACACAGGTGTCACTCATTCAAACCACTTGATTTCCAGAAGGTGATACATAATGTGGTTTCCACTGAGACAAGAATTTAAATTAAATATTATTTCTTCATAAATGACCAGCATTAAATTTACTCATTTAACACTGTGGGGGCTTGGTGGCTGTGGCTGGTTTTGTAGTGTTGATGGCTGATTTCTCAAACTCTGCCAGGAATTTTGTGGCCCAGGTCCAGGTGGGGTCGATACAGAACTGCTTGTTGCATATTGTTGTGATACTGTAAGAAACAACACAACACATGTTGGACAGTGTTAGAAGGATGAAGAGGAGCCAGAAAGACCAAACACTGAGCTTAAAGAGAAGGAGCACTGGACTGAGATTATATATATATATATATAGTTAATCACATTGGATGAATACGTAAGTGTTTATGAAACATCTACAGTATTAACCCACTCACTAACCATTAGTACATGTCCTCATCCTCATCATAGTATTTATAAGTGCAGCATAAATGTTCATCTGAATCGTTTGTTACAATGACACCTCCTCATTAACCGGTTTGGAGTTGATTTGATATATGATTTTACAAATGCTGAATCCATAATTTATTAAGAATTTAAAATGCAAATAATAAAGTCGAGCAATTTAAACTGTGCCTTTTACAGTACTATTTAACCACCCAGCCCCAGCCAGTCACTGACTTGTTGTATGGCTGAACAGCTCCCCCATGTGGAGAAGCTGCAAACTACAATATCTGAGCTTTACAGATGGAGGTTTTTGATTAAAAGCAAAATAAATTTTAACAAACCATACAAAGCAGAAAAAATGGCTTCAACTCTGCATATACTCACACAATGGCTGTGCTCTCCTTTGGGCAGTCTTCTGGAGTCATCCCCACGTGTTTCACCTTGTGCTTGGGAACTGGAGTGCGACTGGATTCTGGACAGCAACTTTTCTGCTGGTTGAATAGGTGCGAACCTGTGAAACACACAGAGACACAGTTAACACCTGTCAAGACCTCAGACTGTGCACAGTCCAAGGTTCAGGGTCACAGCTCTCAGAGAGTTACTCACTGGCAGAGCTTTGATGCAGGAAGCAGGTCAGAGTCAGGAGAAGCAGAGTCAACAGCGTCTTCATGGTGCGTCTTGTGTTGGATGAAAGACTTGAGTCTTCAGGCTGATCTGGTCTGATCTGTGCTGGAGACCTGCTCTGTTCCTCCTTATATACATCTCACTCTTCAATAGAGCACCATTCATACTGACTTCTAAGAAACTGCAGGCTCAGCTTCCTCTTCTCTTTTCGTCTGCCAAAACAAAAAAAAAGCTGATGAAAGGTGAAATTTTTCTGCAAAAATGTCTACA
Organism: Caranx ignobilis; assembly: GCA_021432705.1. Taxonomy (NCBI): domain Eukaryota; kingdom Metazoa; phylum Chordata; class Actinopteri; order Carangiformes; family Carangidae; genus Caranx; species Caranx ignobilis. The sequence continues at coordinate 31,181,862 of MU270012.1, forward strand.
CAGAATTAAATGTGCTTCTGCTGCTCTCTCTCTGGACATCATGTTTTCCATTAAGAAAAGAACATTTCTACTTAACATCACAACTGATAATTTTCTTTATTCACAATGGAAGCTTCTCATGAAACTCTGAAATGTGTCATATTCGCCTGATGCATCTTTACAAGAAACTTTTTAACAGCTCACACACAGAGGTTGAATGATGATAAAAACTCTAACTCATCTGATCACCACAGTCTGCTGGAGGAGGCTTGTTCTGTTTATGTATCAAACATTTCAATGAATCCACAGTCTCTATTCATCTCCACACATTTCCTGCGTGTCATTTGAAATGTTCGTCCTTGAATATACACCACGTCAGTGTAGATTCACTTCCCCTCTCTCAGTTTTCTCTTTTCAACTTTAGTAACAACAGTGTCAGTGTCAGCCAATCAGAGAGGGGGGAAAGTACATGAAAGGATGGTGTAGTTTTTACTTCCTTTTTTGTTCCCTGAATAACTCAGACTTATTTCTCAGACTTCAAAATACAGAGAAGAAGAAGTCGTAGTACAGTTTTCCAAATACAAATATTGGTAGCACTTTCTCAGGTCAAAAAGAAAATGAGGAACACTTTCTAACAGCTATCTGGTGAAAGTGTAAGTAAGTTACAAATAAATAAAAACCTATGAAGGTTCAGGCTGCACTTAAACATACAACAATTTGAACATGTACATAAAAATAAAAATATAAAAACTAACCTGTGTAACCTGAATTAATCAAATTAAATTACAGTATTTATAAGTGTTAATAAATCATCTACTGACACACTCACTAACCCCAAATCTTCTGCAAATCCACTGCTAAAACTCACAACACAACAGAAGTTTCTCCAGAGACATGAAAAGTAGCTTAAGTATCAGTAGCTCACTAACTACCTTAAGAACTTGGTCCCATTGGCTGTCTGATATTAGTCCTATCTGCTCCTCCCAGGTCCACTTCAGGCGAGTCACTTGGTCAGGGTTAAGGGAATCAATGGAGTTCAGCTGAGTTTCTTTGGTTTATTACCACGTCAATATAATTCATACATTATAGCTTATATGCACTGTTAGCTTAGCCTTAGCCCTGGCCTTTGGCTGGCTATGACACTTCTGTTGTGTTGTGAGTTTTTGCAGCAGTGCTAGTGTTGTCAATTAAGTTTCTGAACCTGTAGCATGTTTGTGGCTTTGCATGTGTTTGAGTCATTTATATATTTACAAAATTATCTATAAACAAGGTCCACTAAGCCACAGCAGGTGAAGCACTCATGCAGGAGAAGTAGTGTAGAAGCATCAAGTCAAGGTTGTCATCTGTCAGGCGTTAAGTCAGTTTGTTAAAGGTAGGACTGGAGATCCTGGAAAAACAGTTGCAGCAGGCCACATTTTGAAAATACACAATTCAAAATTTCCAGCCCCTTCCCTCAGACTTCTGTCTGAGGGAAGGGGCTCCAGAGCACAGGAACGGGCACTGCTTGTTCACAGGTGGATTCACATCAAGGTGAAGCCCCACTGCAGGCGACAGTATCATGGATCGCGTATCCCAGCATGCTTCGCTCCATGAACCCAATGTTATCTCAATGTGAGTGATGAGGCCTTCCGTGATACTGCTGTGTGTAGTTGGGCTTCACTGCACAGCATCACTAACTTTCCACCAGCTTTTTCTCATGGCTCATTCACAGGTAAGAAAACACCTAACATCAAAATAAACCATCCAGCATCCAGCTTAGAAGTACATTGCCACCTACCAGACTGCAGTGTGTTACACTGGATTACCGGGGTTTTCTTTTGGTGTATCATACCTCGTTAAAGACTTGCACACGCGCGATTAGTGAACGAAGAGTGGTATGAGGAGGAAGGGAGGGACAGATGATAGTTTGACTGACACATCACGATCCAATTGACTAGTATGTGGTGTTCACAGTGATTGAAAAGTGTTTTTATAGGGTTGTCTGCTCCACAGGTGACTGACTTTTTTCATTTTTTGTGAAAAAGCATTAAATTACTTGGTTGCAATCGGGGTGTGAAGAGGATTTCAAGTGAATCAGTAAAAAATGCTCCAGAAGAAGATCTCCAACCCTACCTTTAAGTGTGTGTGTATGTGTGTAGAAGACGTAGCAGTAGCAGTGATCATAACAGTGTTAGCAGCAGTATTGGCTGAAGCAGCAGTAGGCTCGTTCTTGTATTAGCAGTGTGCACAATAGCAAATGCTGATATTAGCATAATTGTGGTGTCAAGTTGATTTTCACTTCCCTCATGTTTCCTGCGGGGGCTCTGCAGCTTCTTCTCAGAACAAACTGAACCTCTGAAACAGGAAATAAAATCACTGGAAACACAGTGTCTTCACTTCATTATTCTGACAACAACACATTCAAATGTCATTTACTGAGGAAATGCAGAGAAGTGAAAATTCTTGTTTCCTTTTTTACCTTCCAGATGTGATTAGGAGATAATTAGATAATGTGTAAACATGTCATCTTCAGGTATTAAAAAGCAATACTTAACATTGTTCAATACTAAAGTCTACATCTATAAAGCATTCTTCCTACACTGTTAGTAATAAGGGTATCTCTAATATGAGTTATGATTGTAATTACAATATGCATATATGATGGATTCAGCATTTATAAATCAAGTAATATATCACAGGTCATAAGGTCATTTAGAAAGTGTCAGTAAAGGATAAACAAACCATTAAAATGGTAGGAGGATCTGAGGTCAAAATGCCCCATAAAAAAGAAAAAAACAAATAAACTTAGTAAATTTTAGATTTAGATTTATGGTGAGCATTTGTATGATGAACTAGAGAGGAAAGCTTGTAAACAAACTCTGATGTGGATCTTGAGTAGGCACACAACACAATAGAATTAAAAAAAAAAAAAAACACAACAAAAAACTGAAAATTCACTACAGACAATACTGGACATTATCTCTTCACCTAGCTGGATCCACCCAACATCATCACAGGTCACAGGCCTCCTCCAGGGCCTGAATGAAGTGTATAGAGGATGATGTGAGTTGTTCAGAATGGCCTCCACCAGCATGTATCTCTCCACCACATCCTCAGTGAGTCCATCAGGGACATGTGACTGAAGTCAAGTGCCTCAGGATGTTTAGTCTGTATCCTAGCAACGACTTCATGGAGAACTTCACATGGAACTCCAGCCGTTGCCGTTGGTGGGATGTACACAAGTATTGTTTTGAGTTGGAAAACATGTCTGATATGAAGGACTATATGTTGCATAAACATATACATGAGGACATTGTAATAGGAAGCTCAGCCATGTGATACCAGATACCAGCATCTGTACAATGTGCTTGTGTTGGTAAACTCATTTGAGACTCATTTGACTTTCAATGGCTGAATCAAACTCTTTCACTTGATCTTTCACATGCACAAATCATTTTTAAACAATAATGTATTTACATTTCTATATGATGTCACACACATGAACACATTCCATGTTCTGTGCAGCAAGCCACTGAGAGATAGTCCAGCATTCAACAACTGTTGGATAGACGGGTGTGTTTAGTGCGTGCGTTATTTTAGCAGCTATTTGTCACATTAGTAAAGAACCTCCAAGAATCAGGATGGATAAAAAACCTGTGAAGAAACCTAGGAAACGCCACTATGAAGCTCTTAGGACAGATGGAGGTAAGTGAGAAACTCTTATTGGTGAGCCCTTTTTCTTATGCGGATATGTTATAAAAAGTGACATTTCATAGGGTTAGGGTTAGGGTTAGTCACAATAGTACGTCATTACCTGATGTTCTGAGGTGTTTTCATCCTTAACAGACAACAGTAGCAGCTCTAGTCAGCCAAGTAATTCACTTAAAAGGAAGGCAAACTCTGAGGATGACCGACCACGACTGACCAAGAAAACTAGGAAAAGGCTGAACCCACAGGAGAAAACACCTGCAGAAATTCAGAGAGGTAAGTAGAAGGCCACGGATGTAGACTTTGGAGGAGGATGTATAACAGAGGAGCGATCCACATGAGAGCTTGAATAACTGATCACAAATGTATTAAACAAAATATATGTTTCTGTTCAGCTCAATTTGAAAACAAATATAGAGAGGAGCAGCACCTTGGAGAAGGAGGGTGTGGCTGTGTGTTCGCTGGCTACCGCATAGCTGATAAGTTACCAGTAAGTAATACACACATTCTCATATACATTACATATCAACACTTGTACCCACACACACTCACTCACAATGTGGTCAGGAAGTGCTAATCAAAGCTCTGCCTGTGTCTTGTAGGTGGCTATCAAACACATACCAAAGAACAAGGTGTTTTGCAAGGAGACAGTGAGTAAACAAACTGTTGCTGCATTCACTGACTGAGCTGTCTGCGGAGGTGGCAGTCATGTTGAAGATCTCTGATGGTCCATCAGTGGGGAGGTCTGTGTCCGTGTCCCTGCTGGACTGATATGACCTGGGCCGGGAGCTTATTCTAGTCCTTGTAAGACCAGCCCCCTATGAAGACCTACTCACATACATAATGAAGAATGAAGGCCCTCTACCGGAAGAGGAGGCCAAGGTAAGTTGTTGGGGTTTCCTTTGGAGCTTGAGCTGATGTGAGAGACAGGAGTTGTAGTCAGAGCTGAATCACAGCTGTTAACACGAGTCTGTCTTTGTCTGTACCTCAGATCATACTGACCCAGCTACTTCATGGAGTAACCCAACTTCACAATAAGCAGATCTTTCACCGGGACATCAAAATTGAAAATATCTTGATCGAGATTGGCTCAGACGTCCCGCATGCTCGCCTCATTGATTTTGGCCTCAGCTGTTTCTTCAAGACTCGATCAGTTTATCGAACTTTTTATGGTAAGATGTCTGGTTTCTTCTACTGCTCTTCAGTAATTTACTGCTCTCTAATAGTTCATCAAAGCTTCTCCTTCCACTCCTCTTCACTGACTTGTTGTGGTGTGTGTGTGTGTGTGTATGTTGTAGGTACCCCTGATCATGTCCCCCCAGAGTATTTCCATTGTAACGCATACAGAGCCGGCCCCACCACCGTGTGGCAGCTGGGGATGGTCCTATATGAAATGCTCCACTGTCAGGCACGTTTTGAGACCATCAGCTTCCTCATAAAAGAGCAGAGAATTGACACCAGACTGTCCAGGAGTAAGACAAAGTCTCTCATACACAGCACACACACACACCTGCACATTTACGCTCACATTCTGATGGACAACTGGAGCCATCGCCTTCATCTTTCCTCTTCTCTCTCTTCTCCAGATTGCCAGGATTTCTTGAAGATGTGTTTGACCATAAATTCCAGGGAACGCCCATCGCTGGAGGAGCTCCATCTTCATCCTTGGCTCAGGCAAGATGCACACACACACATGCTCACGCACACACACACACCACAGACTTTTGGATCAGTAGAAATGCTTTTCTGTCTTTACAGGAGGGACAATGTAAACATGCCTTCCATGGACTCTAGTTTTTATTAGCTTAAAAGTAATAGTAGTAAGTTATTAAGTAAGTTAGTTATTAAGTTAATTAATAAGTAAGTTATTAAGCTACTTATTAAGTTAGTTATTAAGTTATTAAGTAAGTTAGTTATTAAGTTAATTAGTAAGTTAGTTATTAAGTTATTTATTTACAAAGAAGACACAGGGGTAAGAGGTCAACACAGTCCACATCAGCAGCCAGACATCAGACATCAACTTGTGTGTGATTCAAGAAAAAAGGAAATATCAGCGACTTCCTCTGGTAGATGTTTTCTGGGGTTCTGGGGTTGAGGCGGAAATGAAAATAGGAAAACTACCGAGTCAAAGGTTTTTAAGAGAAACTGATATTATTGATGTTATATTTATAACTTTAATTAATAGATCCAGTGACTTTGTTAAGTTGCACATGTCAAAGCAAAGTTTTTAAGGAACTGACAGAAAAATTACTAACTACTGCGAGTGTAAAATCACTTTTGCCAAAAATTGCTTGTTTTCACCTAGATATTGAACTTAAAGTACAACACAATTGTAAGTACCTGTAAAGCACTTACAGTCAGTATAGAGTAACAGATTACTTACAGTACACTGTAATCATTAGACAATCTGTTTATTAGTGCATTAATGAACTCTAATTCCTCCTGTGGACATTCAGCAGTGGAGGCTGCTGTATAAACATGATTAACTCTTTTCTAACAATGTACATGTCTGCATAGTAGAATCTATTATTGTTGACAAACTATACTATGTCCTTATGTCTGCCTGCAAAGCTTATATCTACATGAAGTGTGTTATTAACTATTTACTCAACATACATTTTGCTGATAAATGATCAATAGGTTGACAATAAATGTCTTATCTTATAATAATGTATATGTATATGCAAGATATTGGACTTTTTTTTTTTTAGTATGAATACACTGCTGGAATAAAAAAAAAAACACAACAACCAGGTTTAATTTGAATCTTTTTATTGGTTAGGTCATCCAGCTACCTTACCTTCAAATACTTAAATTATTATTATTTTTTTTAAATATTGTCTTCAAAGAGGAAAGCAGAACTAAAAGCAAAACTCATTCACACATATCGTTTAAAATGTGAAAAAAAAACAAAAACAAAAAAAAAAAACACCCATAAAATAAAATCAAGGCTCCTCCTAAAACACTCAAATCACAACATCAAACAGATAATAATTGAATTATAACACACTATACACAACTGAATCTATGAATCTGTAAAGATGTGGTGCAACATGGGCCAGAACAAACACGCCGGTGCACTCATTTACGTTCATCCAGTCGGGAGCGGTCTGTACATCCTTCTATTGCGTTCATGTGACTGAATCTCACTGGGGCTTCCCTCGTGTCTCCAGGGGCCGAGTCGGGGCTGTGATTAGATGTGGGTGGGTGTCGGTGTGGCCGCGCGGCGCCGCGGGAAAAGGCCGGTCATGATAATGGCTTCTTGATTTAAAAACCAAAGGTGTTCTCCCCACTGTATGCCACGTATAAAAAGCCATCCTCGTCCTTCTCCTTCTCGTACAGCTGCCCCATCGTGATGCTGCAACAAGATGAGAGACGGTTACTACGGGAGACCGCAGATGACCCACAACATCAGGTGATCTTATTCTATGTTATTCATATATAACTGTGTTTACTTCCCAGCGAATCCACCATTTTCCCCATTTGATTTCACATTCATGTCTGGTTCTGAGAGAGATCTTCTGTTATCAAATATATAAGAGATCATCAACTTTGTAAAACCTTATCTACAGAGAAATATAGTCTATAACATGATTGAACTCTTTGCTGCAGAGCTGGAGAGAACTCCCATTTATTCATGTTGGGTCTGTAATGGTAGGAAAATCCTTTAAATTTGAAAGGCAGAGGTTTTTCTGCAGCATTTCACTGCCAGAAAGCAAACTTCAGACACTGAGGTTGAAACAAACAAACAAAAACAACCCCATTTTCATTTAACTATGAGTCTGACTGTCGTTACCAACATGTAGACAACACTGGAGCAGCAGCTTCTTGGATTCATACCTCTGTACAACTGTAGATCTTTCCTTCCTTAATATTAGCTCAATAATTTAAGCTCATCTGTTTTTAATCGGAGCCTTCAGAATTTGCCAGAGTATTTTTATCATAATATGTCAGATAACACATTTTATCAATCTCTGAGCAAATGCCAGTTTATGCCAGAAAAAAAAACCAAAAACACTTCTACCTGGAAGACTTGACTCAGGGCAAAAGATCACCAAGATAAATCTTAAATCTTTAATTTCTAATGTCTTTAATCTTTTGTTCAAGTGAGTTTGAACCAAAAAAATAATAACAACAAAAAATCTTAACACCAAGAACCTGGTCAGAGTGAATATTACAGCATTACTGAGCTGTATGTGTAACTACACTGACCGATGCTGTAATCCTTCCTACTTGTTGCTCTGTGTGACGGGACTAAAAATAGAGACTAAACATGCTGAGTGATGACCAGCGAGGTGGAGAGGAGTGATGGGTGTAACTGCTGCTCACCCTGGCTGATGAATCAGCCTCTATGTGAAACCCTTACAGTGGACTATTATGACCTGTTGTGTGGCAATGTGAGAAGTTTAAATGTCTCCACCTTCTCTTTTGTGTTTACTTAATAAAAACTGAGCACCGATGATGCCTCTGCACTCAAAGCACAGAAAACACATGATGGTGATAAGAGGCCACAGGGGACATGAAGGAGGGACAGTGTCACTTTATACAGACTGTGATGACACCTTAAATTACCCGCTGATAAGAGCCATAAACATGGTTTGACTGTACTTTTATCTCAACAGCCTTATATGACCATGAAGGTATTTCCACTGTGGGTACAGACCAGTTACAGCTCAGCTGTTCAAACCGGAGCAGAAATGATTCCTCATTTAACTGAACCAAATTGAACATCTTTTTGTTTGATAATTGAAAAAAATTGTCAGTCATTTTTGAAAGTACACCAAGTTCAAGAGAGTTACAGCATTAATTAGCAATAAGAGCTTTTTCCTTTTTTTCTTTTTTGCAAAATCATGTTCTTCCTTGCAGCCCAGTAGCATCTGATCCCAGCTCAGCTAATGAGTACTTCATTGTCCAATTTTTTCCAGATGCCCCTGGCTCTGCTCCAGCTGAGGCTAAAACTGCTCCTCACTCTGCCTTTGAATTGTTCACCACTTCTTAATCACAGACTTGTTTTAAATGTGAAACAGACCACATCCATGTTTTTTGTGGCTCTGCAGCAGTTCCTCCACAACAATGAAGACTGTCTGTCCTGTTCAAACTGTAAAACGATCATGACCTCAACTTTCACATCAGCACTTGATTATTGAGAGATTCTGTGCCGTCATGCTGCAGCATCTTCCCTTCGACAGCTACATCCTGTCTTGATCACTAATGGCAAACTTCATAAGAATCACCAGATGTTTACAACTATAGTACACGATGCAGTGACTACCTAACCCCACAGATCCCTCATATGTGTTGACAGAGATGAAAAAAAAAACCTGTAACGTGTCTTCGTATGTTTACAGCATCCCAATAAATTGCAACATATCATATCATCAGCCCCCTTTGGAATATGTATTGTATCGCCACATTGTTGCCAATACACAGCCCTACTGTCTTTTTTAAGATTTTAAAGCTTAATAGACCAGATTTTTATGGTTTGGTTTGTTTTTGTTGTATGAATCGTATCTTAGTTGTGCTATTTCTGTTTGCCTGATTAAGAATGTTTTCCTTGTTCTCAGGTCTGAAACAGAGATCTGAAGGTGTGAATCTGATAAATTATGATTAAAAGTAAAAATAAGTACATCAATAAAATCTATAATGTCCTGGCTCAGACCTGGACTGAGGCACGGTCTTGTCCACAAACAGGAAGATGGCCTTCTCTGAGGGCAGCTGGATGCGTTTCCTGATGATCCACATGAACTGAGCCACTGTGATGTCAGAGGGTACCAGGTACTTCCTCTTGTCGATGTCCACAATCTGTGATCCAGAGACTTTCTCCACGATCACCTAACAAACCACATACACACACAGATGTGAGTAGAACAACAGGCAACATGTAATCAAAGAAAACAGAGATGAAGTCACATTATCATCACTCACCGGTACCCTGTCAGGGTACTTGTTGCGTATTTTGGCTGACTCTATGCATCGATGTTCTGCAGGACAAAAACAAAAAATCATTGGCATCAATAAGTAGGTTGTTTCACATGAGAACTGACATACATGACTCTTACTCAATACGTCCACTTTTGAAAGACACCAGAGGAAACTGGTATTGGGCACAGATCAATACTGGACAACTGAGGTGTGAAATCTATGGACGGATGCTGTGAATTAAGATGCACTGAGACCGTCTGAACTACAACCATCAATTTGTTCACTTAAAGACAAATGTGCGGCTTTTAATCATGAATAAAACATCACCACATTAACTCAGGGATAATGGTGTCATTTCTGTGCTGGAAGCTGTTACACTAACCTCCTGCTGGAACCATTATCTGATTATTAGCCCCCTTTAGACTATCAGGTGGACAAGGCAACTATGACTTTTGACTTTTGGGAAACAGTGCTGTACTTTTCCACCATTTTACTTACAAGAAAATAGCATTTCTATGACACTTTGCCAGCAAATTATTTGAAAAAACATTTCTTGAGTTGAATCAGTAACAAAAATAAATGCAGTCCCCTTTTGACCAACAGACCGAAAGAGAGGAGTTTAATTTATCTGAAAATGTACATCATGTGTAAAACTGTAATCACTCTGGCTGACTCTGTCACTCGTGCATTTATTGTCCTACATATTCATTTTTCTTTCTGTTTCACTTTCTGATGAGGCTCCGTCACTTTTGATCAGGTTCCGTGTATTTGACAGATGAGAATAAAACCAATACCAGCCTGACTAATGACTTAACATTAATGACAAATCATTTCAGCTTTAATCGGGTGCTAAGTCGGCCTTGAGGCCTGCAACTGTTCTGCCCAACAACTTCCTTCTCCGTGCCAGTGGACTAAAAGTCAGGTGGAGATAGATGAATAATCTGATGTTTAGCTGCACACACAGACACATTCAAGCTTCATTGTCCTGCTGCAAACAGCAGGTCAATACAGAGCGGAGGCTTAGCAGCTTAATGTGTCAATATCCACCATTAGTCAGAAAACAGCTTGTCTCCCCCCTTTACTTGTGAGGACAAAGACGCGATGATTCGTGGCCATACTCACTCAAAGCGTCATTTTGTGATCAGAGATACGCGAGGTGGCTTTTACATGAACTGACATTAATATTTTCAACCATTTTTAATGTGTTTTGTGCAGTCGACACAGCTAAGCTACAAACCAAAGCCTCCTCTCTGAACAAAAGCCTGAAGGGCAGGCCAGTCTCTGCGGCCGACGTCTTTTTACGTTGGCTTTTATAAACATTAGACGCAAAACCAGACTATTGCAGCCCTGAATAAAACATATCCTTCAAGAAAATTAATCTGCGTAGACATTTTCTACCATTATTTGATCACCTCCCTCCTCCCTTACCCAAGGAGTGATCCTCTTTGAACATCCATTTCATGTTTGCCGTTTCCGGGCTCTTTTCGCTCGATGTGACAGATTATAAACACGACTTCACAGCTAAATCGGGGTTTCTTCTTGTTCCTCTCTTTTTGTGTTGTCTGCAGGTTAACCTCTTGAATAGACGTTTAAAGGGCGCAACGGCTACGAGCTCCTCAGCAAAACAACAAACAACAGCCCCGTCTTCGCGAAGAGCCAGCGATGACGTCACGAGAGACCTACCATTCTGTCGCACAGCGAAGGGGGAGCGGGCCGAGGAGAAGATGCAACGTTGTGACTATTTATGCCTAAATAATTTAAATGTAATGCTTTAATTAACACATATCTGTCAAATTGACTTTTTACAACTGAATACTTTGGATATTTATTGTGGATCTGTGATTTTCACACCGACCTTTTGGCAGTGTTCCCTGTTCGTCATGTTTGGGCCTCCCGCATGTTTCTCGCTCTGTGCAGAACATAAACACAACCATGTAGTTCATCATAGGGCTGCAGTCTGTGGTAGTACTCATGGGTGGATGAGGCCCGAGGGGTTCAGCAGGCCCTTTTCCACAGAATCAGTCGGTAGTGACTATTCATATTTCTTTTTCTTTCTTTCTTTCTTTTTTTTTTTTTTTTTTTTTTTGAAAATCCTCAGTGATAAGACTGACCACTTTTTTTTTTAGTGCACAAGGTGCTTATTTCTAATTGAAAGGCTAGTTAGATAATTACTAACATAAATTGAGTGCCATTCCTGTATAGATAGAAGTAGCTCACTTGCTGCACCAGACCTTTATGCTTTGCAGTACTTACAGTAGGTCAGACTTTTTTTTTTTTTTTTCAGAAAATATAAAAGACCGTTTTATAAGAAATATTTCAATTTTTTGACAAAGTGTGTAATGAATGATTAGATCTAATCTGATTGGCTTGTGTGTTATCTGAAAACAGTGTTTGATTTTGAAAACAGACTAAAGTGCTTTAAGGTCTTTGATGAGCCTAAGTGAAGGTAGTTTGACAATTGAGGCTTTGAGAAAAAAAGTTTCAAGAAATGTGTTTTAACAATTGTGAAAAACTGTAATAAAAACAAGTCAAGGTCATTGTAATGTAAGTGGTTTTATTTTAGCTCCAGTAAACAAAGCATTAATAAAATCAAATATATGGCATTAAAATGATCTTATAACATGCGGTTTAAATACACATTCATGAATGAGTAGTTCAGTCCAATTTATTTCCATTTGTGGGCTGAGCCTTTGTCTGGTTGTTTGGCGGCAGAGGTTTTCCCAAGTGGTGTCCGGTGGTGATACCGTAGGGCTGCGACTCTTGCTCCTCCTTCACTTTAGGCCAGAGCAAGAACCCCCCCTGGAAGCTGAGGTCAAACAGCTCACAGGGGGCAAAGGTCAAAGGCTTTTCTACCAGCAGTCCTTTCAGCCGGCCTCGCCACCCCTCTAGCATTGCGGTTCGCACCATGAGGGGGCAGTGAGCCGGGCTCCAGAATATCTGAGGGGCAAGGACCTGAAATCCACAGAAGTGTAGGGTGCCATTCTGAAGGACATTGGGAGAGGCAGGTTAACAAACATCCACCAGCACTGAATATTTTCGTGAGGTAATTTTCATGGCATGTATGAGATTTCACAGTGGAGATGCAGACAGGAAACATGAAGTATAATGTGCAGCCAAGCCTGTGCAGTTGTAAAATACCTGCAGAGGCCACAGGGCGACGTTGATGTCTCCGTTGATCCCATCAGGCTGGAACATGGTCTGTGTTGCTCCGGTTGAGAAAGACAACATTGCCTTCTTATCCTTCATGGACACAAAAACACAGTTATGATACAGACTGAAACATGCTGCATCTACTGATAGAACTGAAATAAGTGAGCACTGACAACCACATTTAGGACTAAATGTCAGTATCTGGAAATACAACAATAACAGCATGTTTGGAGTAAACTGAAATTAGCTGCATGCCTGCGCTGCTGATTTATTGGTCTAACTCTAAAATTTAGTTCACATGACAAAGGAAGAGTAAATGGTGATACAGTGGTTTCAGAAGTTTCTGTGGCATTTGATGTTTTGACAGTTTCTGACAATGACCTTATAGATCCAAATGTTTTATCATATTAAATCATGTCAAATCATAAGTCATATCATATGATACTGTATCGCCATGTCTTGTCTGTCATGTCTGTCACATCTTAGCAATAATAACAGATGAATTAGTTTTTGTTTTGTTGTTTTTTGACATTGGTAGTTACTTTTTTCTGCCCTGTATAAAACACAGGTAGTGTAGCTGCATGACAGTTTCACTGTGATGGATGTTCAGATGTCTCACCACACTCTCCATGTATTGAAATAACATTTTATTTGTGTGGAGCCAATGACACACAGCGACCTCAGCCTCCTCACCTGTCTTGACCCCATCACAGCTGATCACAAGGAAATAATGACAACAACAGTGTAAATGTAATAAGATAATATGAAATTAAATCCATGTTGTCCACGTGGTACACACCTTGAAAATGCCGTTGTTGTACATCTTCTCCAGGGAGAAGGCGAAACCTTGTGTCAGGACTCTGTCCATCCAGCCCTTCATGATGGCGGGCACACTGAACCAGTACAAAGGAAACTGCACAAACCCACACAGCAACAAATTAATTTCTTTCCTTTAATGTCTCTGTTTTGGATGTGTGTGCTTTTTTCTTCATGTTGTTTTGTATGTGTATCACCTCCATGCTCTGATATGACAGGATAAAAACCAACTGGCAGGTTTATTCATTTAATTTGTATGGGATTTAGTGAAGCATAATGTGCTGTGGCTACTCCGTGATTAGGTATTGTAACTTGATCTCCAGGGGTGCGACAGCCACACCTGATAGACACACCCTCTGACACTCAAACGCCTTGATTTGTCACTGCAAGAAAAATCTAAGATGTGGCCTATAGCAATGACAACAGTTTCAGCCCCAATGAGTCATGGTAACGGGCAAAACAAAGGTGCAGACACTGACACAGATCAAAAGAATGCAGCTGACATTAACATTATTATTTTTACGCAAGTGCTTATCTGCTGTGGTGAAAAAATAACACATGACTCTGACGTCACTACAACTGATACAAGTCCATTTAAAATCACTGTCATTTATTGTAGACAAAACCAAAACCAGTGTGTAAGTGCATCAAACAACACTTTTTCCCACTGTGACTCTCAGCTCAGTGATTGCTGTTCATCAAATCTCCTTAAAACAAGTCACAAAAAAATACTGTCTCTCAGAAGTTGGTGTTGGTATTTTCCCAGTAAACCAGCTAAACACTGTCAAATAAAAATAGAAATAAAGATCACATTTATGTTCTACTGTCACTGGCAGACTAATCTGCACAAAGGTGGTTGAAAATGACAGTAAACACTGATGCTTTCACTTTTCATCTAAGTAAAGAAAAGATAAAATTGTGAAATTCCTCCAGATTAACACATTATGTCTGTAAACATCAATAATTATTGAGTGTCTTGTCTAATTCTGTGGGTTAGTAGACTGTACCTGTTTAGACTGTTAACTGTTGTGAGCTGTGAATATTTTATTTAGAAAACATACAAGTATTTTTCTCTATTTCAGAGAATAAACATGTGTGTAATGTGAAAACAGAGTGTGATTTTGAGCAGAAATAAACTGGAAGTGTTTGGTATGTTTGGTGCTCCAAGAGGAGTGAGCCAGAGGTTTGGTAAGAGTGGCCTGATAGTTGAGTTTTGTGTTTAGAGTTTTAAGAAAAGAGGAGAAGTTCAAGAAATGTGTTTTAGCACTTGAGACAAAGGGTAACGCCATACAGGACCAACCAGAGAGGTGGGGATCTCTGACCTGGAAGATGATGAGTTCAGCCTCCTCCACTTTGCGCTGTTCTGCCACAATGTCCTCACTCAGGCGGCCGTCCATCCAGGCGTGCATTGTCTCGTCTCCGTACATGAAAAGTTCTGGATTCTTCAAGTCACCTGGACATGATAAACTCCATCAGGACTTAAAGAACACATGAGGTAATATTCAATAGTTTTTGTATCCTGAAAAGTAGCATGGGTGTATTCATATATCTTTTGTCTCCGAACCACAAAGCTCTAATAGTCACTAGAGCACTAAATGTGGATTTATCCACAACCAAAAAGAATCCCAAAGAACACAGTTTTCTCCTATACATTTATACACGAGTTGTATGTCCTTGACTGACAGACAGAGGAGGGAAGTCAGAAGTCAGAAGGTGTTGAGAGACAGACAAACCAATGATGTCATCCTGTGTGGCACTGGCTCTGAAGTTCATGGCGTAAAGGTCGGACACGATGACCCGGAATCCCTGCTCCGTCAGCTCCTGAACTGCTACATCACGAACCGCTGAATTGAACGAGCCTGGGCTCTGGTGGGCGTACACGATCAGAACCGTCTTCTGAGCTGTCACACACACACACACACACACACACACACACACACACACACACACATGCACCAGTTCAAATCATTTCAGGAAACTTTATATGAGGATTGTGGCCAAAACATTTCACAATAAAAGTCTTTCTGAGGAAGCACAACAATTACGCTGAATGGAGATAAAGAAAAAAAGCAACAACGCAACTGAGAAACATCAGGCCTAAAGCTGTTAGCTTTGCAGGTTTTTGGTTTTCTGTTGGTAATTTTGCCCTGATGATGGTGCCAGAGGAAAAGTTAAGGATCAGCAAATATAAATGAATGTTTGTTCAAAATCTCTCAAATTGATGAAGGTCAGAGCTGTCAAATTGATGAAGGTATTTCCTGAACCAGCAGCACGTTCGTTTATTTGCATTATTTATTTTTATTTAGCTCTCAGGACCACTGTTCAAAATGAGGGTGAGGTGAAGATGTGACTTATAAAGAAACACAAATTAAGCATAAATACAGTATATTAGTGAGTATATACACTATATTAACAGAGTATATTTTGTATGTTAGGTGAAAAAAGTCACACTGACATAATACACAAAGTGCATATGAGATTTTTGGTGTGTGTAGTTTGACGATAGGTTGTTCTAACTGATTGTATACAATAATGATATGACGACAATAGATAGTTATGACAGCAATGATATTGCTAATGGTTGATACTGATGATGTTTACATGACATGTTCATAAAAACAATCATCAAAGTTTCCACACTTTCTACACTCACTGGTGTAAATAGTTGTAGTTTTGAAAACAGATGTTATATCATAGATGCCTCAGATGTTGCCAAGCAACAAATCATAACTATGCACTTAATGACCTGTGACCTCTTTCTCTCGGAACAACAATGCAATTTAGTGTGTCATAAACAGTTTATACACTGCATATAAAGGCTAAATATGTAAAATGTTGATAAATATGTTGGGGTGACAGAAAAGATCTGACACCAACAGCCTACCCAAACCAAGATGATTAGTTATTGATGGAATAATGTAGTATACAATCTAAACAAATACATTTTCATGTTCTTTATCTGCTGTGTGAAGTCACAGCAATAAAATCAGGTCTGATGTCGGTTTGTCCACAGAGAGGTGAATGATTTACAGATTTACAGGTTTACAGACAGATTTAAATGTGAGAAAAGCTTCAGCTTAACTTAAACATTCAAGAAAGACTTCCATGTTTACAAAAGCCTTTGTCTGAATCTGGTTGTAAACAGATATTTCACTAACCTACAGTATTTGTCAGCATAAAGTGTGTTTTACTTGCTTACACCACCAGTGTGTATTAAACCATTTATAACCAGCTCATGAAAACTAAAAAGGCAAAGTTTTATAGCTTATTTAAAACACAGCACCACATGATATCAGTTATTGAGTCTTGAAACAAATGGTTGATCTCCTGATATAGGTCTGTTTGTTTTCCAGCCCTGCAGGTGCAGCACAGATCAAAATCAAGAATTTTTATTCATTTAGAGCAGGACAATGTACTGTACATTTATCTTATTTGTTAGGCAGCAATGTGAATTAATAATTGTGCGAAGTGTAACCAGACTTTGTCCAGACAGTGTTACTGTAAGTGGTTTCCACATGCACAGACTGGTTTGAGGAGAAAGCAGTAAAGCAGTCAGAGACTTACCCATGCTGTGTGTCTGCTGGATCCTGGTCTGCACTGTGGATCTGATTCCTGGCCACTCTTATAGACTCCGTGGCTTTCTTTGCGTGAGAAACATGCTTAGATTAGATATCAGATGGAGTAAACGTGTCTGAGGCTCACAGCAACTCACCGGAGAAAAAAAAACAAAACTGCAGGACCGGTTTAGTTCCTGGCTGAAGGAATGGGGGAGTGTGTGTGCGAGCCAGACGGGCTGTGCAGTCACTGGTGCAGGGGAATCTGATTGGTTTCATTTGGCCTGGAAAAGAATGTTTGGGTCACTTTCAAGGGATAATCCGAGCAGGTCATGTGGCTTAATAAACGCTTTAATCCCACTTACTTTCACCTTGTTAGCAGGAAAGTAGAGGAAGGTGTCAGTTTAGCAAAGCCTGAGCTGTCCCCTCAAGTCCAAGTGTGTTATGTCACCTGTCACCTTTTGTCTTTTGTCTGATGACTGCATGTGGAGCAGTAGAGAAAACTTCTCACACAGCTTAAAGGAAATAGAAGTGAAAAAGTATCATTTCATATCATTTTAAATTAGACAGCAAGACAATTTTGTAAATAGAAATTCCACATTTTAACCAAGCTTTTAATTCATTACTTGTTTAGTTCATATGTACTTTGACCCTGAAGATCAATTTCATGACTATGCCATATTATTGTAAAGAAACTATTATATAAAACAATCAATGTTTTTTAAATCTTGGAAACACAATGAGCTCCATTCAGTGGCTGTTCAGATATTCTCCCTGCTCCTCTGTCTGTGTAATGTGGCAGGAATGCTACATAGAAGCTTCTGTCACCTGTTGGATCACCTGGTTTCTCCTCCTCAGACTAATCAGACATCAGACAATCAGACAACAGGGCCTTCAGTTTACCCAGTGTTCACAGGAAACCAGTCCTTAGTGGAAAGCTCGGACCTCGCGACTTCTCTTTCGTCTCTGCTCCTGTGTCTTTATCTTTTTGTCCAGTTTTCTGTTTCAGGGTCACATTGAGTTTCACTTCACGGCTGCTTTATGTATTATCCTCCAGGGGATCAGACACGCCCTCTGCACGTTGCATGTCAGGCTGGTATGAAACAAGGCAGGAATGTGGCATGGACACTCCTGTCACCGGCTGATCACCTGGAGGAGCCCCAGTGCTGAGACCTGCCCAGGTTACCTGCCATGGGGGACATTTTTCAGATGCTTCGCTCACACGTAGAGTGCAAGAGACAAAGTATGCCAGGTTTATATACATATACAGCATATATATATGTATATATATATATATATATATATATATATATATATATATGCGTATATATATGTGTATATATACTTTGAGTTCTGATTTAACATATCTTTAATTATATATAACATTGCAATTGTTTTGGACATTTTTAATTTTACATTGTTTGTATATGATTTCCTGTGTTGTTTGTCATCAATTCTTACACCCAGGAATTTATTTTCATACACTCTTTCAATTTCAACAACATTTCTATGAATTTTAGCTGAACTATTGATTTTCTAGTTACCAAAAATGATGTACTTCGTCTTACTTAAATTCAAGGATAATTTGTTTAAGTCGAACTACTTTTTCAGCACATTCAACTCACCTTCCACTAGATTCAGGAGCTGTTCTAACTTTTTTCTGGAGCAATATAAATTGGTGCCATCAGCAAAACAAACAAATTCTAACAATTGAGACACATCACAAATATCATTTATGTATATTTTTGAACAATTTTGGACTTGGTCTTGTGGAACTCCATAGGCAATCTTTAACAAATCTGATTCTGTATTATTCATTAATATATATTGGCTATTAGGCTATTCCTCTGATTCTGTTTCCCTTAATGTTCATTCAATAATAATCCATGATCAATAGTAGCATTTTTCTACACTAAATTCCCAGTTGTCCATTGCAGAGGAGATGTCCTCCACCAGCTTCATCACTGCTATGGAGGTGGATCTGTTTGCTCTAAAGCCATACAGATGTTTAATCATGCGTTTCTTTAGAACGGTCTAATCTTTATACAAAGGAGTTTTCTAAAACCTCCAAGAACTGAGAGACCACAGAGGTTGTAGTTAGTTAGTTATTATTGAAGGAGTCACACATCACACATTATGACATTTAATATCCTCTTCCTTTTTTCCTGCTGCAAACAACTAGTGATTGTATGGACCAGTGTCAAGATTCATCATGGGGGAAATGGATGTAAAGTGAGAATGAATGATAAACACAATGATAATGATAAACCAAAGTGACTGGAGCCACGTTGGGTGTTTACCCTATATATTGAAATCTTTACAATATTAAAAAAAAAATAAATAAAACATTACCTCTCTAGCTGGCACTCAGATGATACCACTTTAAACATGGCGATTTCAGTACTTTATGAGGTCACAATATCATATGGGAAAAATAGATAAAAACAAGGCTAAGTGTCTCTGACATAAAAGATCAGAGTTTCTCTGATTGAGGGCACAGGACAAAATGTGTTAACTGCCATGGGTACTGCCCTGTTTACAAGTACGCGGTTGTTTTGAAAAACTGAGACATTTCCCTTTGTTTGCACCCTTTGTTTACACGCAAACGGAGAATTTGCCTCTGAAAACCATTCTTTCTAAAAATGTAAACTGTAAACTGAGAAAAACTGGGTTTTAGGCAGCCAACGTCATATTGTGCATTGGAAGTTGCAAATGCGTCAAAAGTGCGACATATGTTCACATTTTCATGGTGATCATGGAGGCATTCAGAGTAGCAGTCGCATTTATGTTGGTGCCAACCCTCTTCATCTGTTTGCATTTGCAAATACAAATACAATTGCAAATACACCTGCTCGTTTTTGTTGATGCTATTTTCAGGATTCTGATTGGCTAACGTGGGCTTGAGCTTCTCGTTACACTGCAACCTACAGGTTTGGCATGCTCTTGACAGCATATATATGTATACGGGTTAGTGTAAACGAAAACATTTCTGTAAATGGACAGGTGTGGGCGATGTTATTTTTGTAAACAGAGAGGGTGAAATGTACGTTTATGAAAATAGCCAGCCACGTGTCAACGTAGTCTCAGTCTCTTGTCCCATTTTACTTTCAAACTCAGTGTCCTGTCATCCTGTGTTCTCCCTCATGTGGCTCACCTGTGTTGACTGCACCGCCTGTGGCTTGTTTCCCAGTGTATTTAGGTCAGTGTTTTCCGATTGTCCTTTGTCAGATTGTCTGCATTCGTTCCTTCGTGCACTCAGGGATCTCGACTATAGGTTTCCTGCCTGGTTTCCCTGTGAGTTAAATAAATTATTTTTGTTGCACCTTACTCACTTTATGTGCCTGTGTCTGCGTGATCTGTGATCTCCTTTACATATGATGACTCTTTTTCAGTACTCTGTGCAGCAGAAAAGACTGCTAGAAAGGAATCATCCTCTGGAAGGTCTTCCAGAAAAGGGTGGCAGTCTAGTGTTTTCCTATTGTCCTTGGCTTGTTCTTGTGCTCTGTGTTTCCTGCCAGTTAAATGAGTTATTTTGCCCATTTATAGACCTATATCCTGACATTAATAAAATTCCTGTTTGCCTTGGGTGTTGCTGGAATTTAACCTCTTTTGAACATGTTTCCAGTCAAAGGTCAGCTAAAATTAGACTTTATCCAGTATGACAAAGGATGACCCTATAATTGAACATGTTTCATGTTGATTTAATTGCTGTTATTTTTGTCATAAGGTCATTTGCACAGTGCAGTCAAAATAATCTTGGTGTAGTTTATGATCTAGATGTGACAAAAATAAATTTGACACGTCGTGTACTGAACGATCATTGCTTGACTTCATTTCATCTTAATCTGTCTTCTCATCATATGAGGACACTGCAGCACATTCAGACATGTTGTAAACACATTGGATGTTTGCGTTCCAAGCACACAGCACCACCTGCTGAGGCTCATCAGAACTAAAACTGCTCGGCTTGACAGGAGCTGTGGACTCTGAGAATTAAAGGATACCCTCACATACCTTCCCATATTTTGTAGTGTGAGAGAATGATGGAGCATAAAACCCAGATTTATCATGATCTTTAAAATATATTTAATTCAAAATACATACGTGTGTGTGTGTACGTTCATATAAGGGAGACCGGGGATGGTTGTAACCTTTTTCACACCTCTGTCTTGGAGCCCTTTTAAAGAGGAACTATGCAGGATTTTTTCTGTAGCTATACTACAGTTTTACCTTGATCAAACAGCTTCAGAGTAATTTTGATTGTTAAATAAATGACTGGTGGGAGAATTGGAGGCTCTCTGCCTTCCACCTAGTGTCTCTTGCAACATCAGTGCAGTAGCTACTTGGCCACCGACCTGGTGTCCCAGCTCTCGACTCTGCAGCACCGCGACACAAACACGTTCCGTAACCTCTTGTTTATGACAGACTACCCACATATACACGTCATAACATCATATATGTTATATAATGTTATCCACCGCTCCATGAATTACTTTTTCACCGGTCTGTCAAAAACAAATGCACAGGCTGCGGAGGAGGGTTAGCAAAAGAATGGAAAAGCATCCAGACTTGAATAGTTCCTCTTCAAGCCAGTGTGTTAAAATGTGATACAAATTAGTCACATGTGTCTGCTAGTATACCAGGGTCTGGGGGGGATACTCAATTCTGATGCAGGGTGTTCATTAAAAAGGGATAATTGACACCCACAAAGACATTCCGGTGAAATTGTCTGAGGACAGTTGTAAATATTATTGCGCTGGCTGAAATGCTGGTTGGTAACCATGGCAACAGAAAGTGTGAGCCAGAGAAAATGTTGTGTGGCTAACAAAAACACGAGACAGGATAATGCTCATAATAAAGCAAAGGGCTCGAGGAAAATGAGATGATGAGATGATGAGATGCAGCTGTGTCCCCTGTACGCCTGTTGCCAACGCCTGGAACACCACCTCTGAGGGAGGGAGGGAGAGACACTGAGAGGAGTGCAGTGGAATGCAACAGTTATTTCACTTCCCATCGACTAAGGCTGCGGCAGAGTCACTGTGGTTCTACGCTGTGGCTGTTTTTTTCGTTTGTTTTTTTTTTTGTAGTGTTGTGTGTTAGTGTCAATTGTCTGCAGACAATTGTCCTGGGGGCACATCCGTGTGGTAGTGTGCTTCTGTGCTAGGTTGCTTCACAGACCCGCTGGTTTCTCATATGTAAATACCCACTGCAAACCACAAGACTAGGGCTGAGTGTTAGGTAAATTATTGTTAAGCAAGTTAGAGGGGAAAACTTTGTGGGGTGATTTGCCCCAATTGTGCATTTTGGGAGGGTTAACTCTGTTAACACTGAATGGATCCACTTGCTAAGTTATGGCTTCTGAGTGTTTTTGTGGGGCCCTCAGAGGAGTTTATTCATCGCTGTATGAAGGAGCAGTTAGTGCAGATAGCGGAGCACTATTTGGAAATGGAAAAAAATAAAACTGGAAGCTGAAAAAATGAAGCTGGAGTAATATAAACTGAATTTGTTCCGAGACGGGAAGCTTGGGCCTAATGGGTCAGTGGCTGAGGGATCCGTGTCATCGCGTTTTTTTGATGTTGGCACAAATGTAAGATTGGTGCCTAGATTTAATAAAAGGGCCCTGATACATTTTGAACTTTGTTCGAGCATGGTGCAGATGCAAAAGAGTGGCCAGATGTTCCAGTCCGTCCTGACTGGGAGGGCTCAGGGGACATACTCTGCATTAAAGGTTGAATATGTTGAGTCAGTGGAGAATGTGCAGATTACCACCATCTATTGTCCAAGATGGGAACTGCAACAACAGAAAAACAATTCCAGCAGTCGGTTGCCAGACCGTTGCTAGGTATAACACACCGTTGCTAGGGATGCTGTTCTTATCTGAGGAGAACAGAGGAGAAGAATGCAGGATATTTACCTTGTGTTTCATTTTTACCGTCATTAAACAGCTTCGGATTAGAGTTAGATAAAGTTAGATAAATGACTTGTAACTGTAAATGACTTTGGGGGGGGGGGGGGGGGGGGTAGTACGCTCGCTTCACAGTGGAGAAGTGACGGCTACTGGCTGGTACCAGGTAAACAGGAGGCCTCTGTCGAGCCCGTCTTCAGACTAAATATTCCTTTTTATGGCAAAGCCACTCTGCGCCCCTCTAAAAGCCCAGTGGATGTATTATTTTTGGGAAAAATACATAGCTTTTAATAAGCATTCTCCATATTCAACCTTTAAGTGCCACTGATTGTTTGTTATTCAAAGGTGCTGCCAGTGACTGATGATTTTGAGAGCTTCTGTGAATTGTAGTCGAACAGCTTAAGAATTCAATTCCTCAGTGCATCACAACATATGTGAGTGAACAGAAAACGGCCGCTGTGCTTAAAGAGGCGGAGCATGTCGACGATTTTGTTCTACGCACAAGGGCAGTCTGTGTGTTCGGGAATGATGTGCGGCGTTGGGAAGTAACTATGGTAACTCCCTATAATATATATACACACACACACACACATTGTTTGTCATTAGGTCCTATGAAGACTCCAGTTTCAAAGAATTTTCTGTGATGATTTAATAATTCAGGCATCAAGGGGTTAAATTGTCTGTGTCCGCAACAGGGTGCTACTTCCTCACATATGGACGAAGGACTAAACTGAGCACATACAGAGTGAATCAGCTGATTCATAACTTGTTCCTGACTGGACTGTTACAACTGACCCAGGTTACAACCATCTCTCTCCCCAACAGCTGACTCAAAAGGTGAGTCAGTGGTGGTGGCCTAATATTTTCTCTAGAAAAATATCTGAGTGAGGTGTGGAATATCATTAAGTTATGAAAATGAAACTAAACAGATGGGAAAAAATAAAGCATGCAAACTGTGAAATTAAAATCTCAATCAAAATCTGTGCCAAAAATAGAAAATTAAAAACCTGCTTTGAAGTTGTCCCTTGTAATCATTCCTGATTCCATGAAGTGTTAAAAGCTGCAGTAACAGACAGACGACTTGGTGGCTGCATAAACATTTATATACAACATTACCACCTTAAATTCACGTACAGTGTTTGTCCTCTCATTGACTTTCTTCTGTAGAAAAACAGACTCACACCCAGTGGTGTAGTGCAGGGTATATGTGGGTATGTGGCATATACCCACTTATTTTTCAGTTCAGTTTTCAGTTCCGGTGGCATCCAAGTGGTAATTAGGGGGGTGTATAAGGAAGGTGTATTTTATTATTGTAAGGTATTGGGAACTTGGGATGAGGTTGTATTTGTTAATATTGTTGATATTAGTATGTACATGAGATTCATATTAGGTGGGTAATTATAAAAGAGAAATGTGTGTCAGGAGAATGTGAGCATGTCTGAATGTCAGGCTATGGATCCTGGTAAATGGATTCGTCCTCATTCAATTGGCTAGACACCATATATAAGGCGCCATTTTGTCATCATTGGGGGTTGTTGCTGGTTGATGTGGAGGAGGCTTCTTTTTTGCTGTATCATCCAACCGTGATTGTGGCCGCTCTTACACAGACACTAACTCACCCGCTGAAGCTGTTGCATCTCCAATCTGCCTCTGGAGCCCAGAGCAGCTGGAGACTGGAGATCACAAGATCATGGGAGCACTATGAGCTAACATTATAACAGCATCCTGTGGCTGTTATAATGTACAGAGGCTGGTCCACCCCAAGGACAAAACACCCAGACATAAACTCAGCAATGTCGTGTATGCTGTCCAGTGTAACGAGGAGTGCTCAGACCTGTACATAGGAGACACCAAACAGCCCCTCCACCGGCGCATGGCCCAACACAGAAGAGCCACATCATCAGGCCAGGACTCAGCTGTACATCTGCATCTACAGAAAAACGGTCACTCCTTTGAGGACTCCAATGTCCATGTTTTGGACAGGGAAGACAGATGGTTTGAGAGAGGAGTAAAAGAAGCCATCTACGTCCACTTGGAGAAACCGTCGTTGAACAGAGGTGGGGGCCTAAGACACCACCTATCAGCCACCTACAACGCAGTCCTAGGAGCTCTCCCCAGGAAATTTAAACTCCAAACACACCTGGGGAAATGTGACTCAAAGGAACCCCATGGAACCAGAAGTGTCGACTCCTGACTCCATGACTCCAGAGCTACATGAAACCGGGAATGGAGGGAACATCACATGACACCCCCCCCCCCCCCCCAGTTTCGGGGGGCGTGGTCATGTGACTCTAGTTTCACCCGAAACCACCACTCAGGGTTTAAATACCTGGCTTTCCTGAAACAGCCTCAGAACTGAAGAAGCCTCTTGGATGAGAGGCGAAACGTCTTCAAACAAGATAAGAAGTCCAGTTGCCTTATTTTCTACAACCCACAGGATAAAGATGACCTGGATGACTGAGAACCTTCACAGACATTATAACAGCATACCTGCCAACACTGGACTGTGGAAAAGAGGGAGATTTTCTGGGGTAATGGTTTGAATGGCCTACTCTCAACATCCCCATCCCCCCACCCCCATCCCCATCATTAGCACAATAAATACAAGGGGTGATCATTGTGTTGAATAAATGCCTATATGCATCCTTGATAAATAAATCACATCACAGGCTGCCATACATCTGACAGGCCATCATGCGCCCTAGAAAACACTTGACAACTAGGCTGCAGTCAGCTACACTGCTGGTCGGATGGGGCTTCACAGAATGCAAGTGGGATGATGCTGCATTCAATACAACTCAGAAGTACAAGACAAACCCGCGTCAATATGAGATGCACACTATTTAGTTTTCCAAAACGGGAGGATCCCGTATTTTACCTTTTACCAACGACCTACCTATGTTGGACCGACATAGCTTGCAAAACATGTCATATTTACTGACGTGGCTAGCGACTTGAAATGGGGAGGTGTGGCAGCACACTGAAAATTTGATGCACATTTATTTTTGGGAGCTGTTCTGTTCATTTTCAGTAGTGGTCCTCGAGCATGCAGAGCACGTCAGCCGGGGCTGTTTGAGTGGGGTTGCCAGGTACCACAGCACACAGTGATCCAATTGACTCATATCAGTACGCAAGCAGAAGAATTATGTCTTTACTCCTTATTTTCTTCTCACAGTACACCATGATGTTACCCCCACACACACACACACTTACGGGACCAGTAGCACTGCCCGCACCCATGCATTCCTTAACAACGACACCACAGTAGGCAAATGTTTTATCTGACTTAAGTCTGAAAATTACGAGCAAAAAGTGTGAGTCAGAGAAAATGTTGTGTGCCTAACAAAAGCACGAGACACGATAATGCTCACAATAAAGCAACAAGTCTCAAGGTGTGTGTAAAGTTAACAAGGGCATGGACATTTCAACTGTGTACATGTTGAGTTACTTTGGCAGCCAGTTTTCACAGAATTTCACATGAAAGGAAAAATGTGCAAGATTTGCTCCATAATCTTTTCCCCAGTGAGTCATAGGACTCCAACGTCTGACTTTAGGTGTGTGTGTGTGTGTTTGTTTGTGTGCTCAGGGGGAGGGGGGAGGTGCTTTGAATGATTTCACTGGACCCACACCCCACCCTCAGTGGTACAACAACATCACTAACTGACTTCAAGGCTAAAACATATCAACTGAATTACGTCAATATGAAAAACCTGAATATTATATGTTCTGTAAAAATCGATGTTACAGTGGAGCTGCTGCATTAGACCATGTTAGATTGTATGAATGTACCTATAATAAAATGATAATTGTTTGTTTATGATTTGCATGTATGGTGTCATGCAAAGGTTTGGGCACCCCTGGTCATTTATGTTAATGTGAACATTTAAAGGGACTACGAGGAGTTTCGGAAAGCCTAAGTGTTTTCACGCTACATTTCCAATGAGCCTCCGTGCACACGGTCGCAAACTGGTCGCAAATGAGCGAGCTAGCCAGAGCGAGCCGTGTGAGCTTTGAAGACTGAACCAGCTTTGGCCACCGACGAGGTAGTTAGACGTTTTTTACCCTGTCTCTTCTGTCAGTGGGCTCTGCTAGCCTCTGTCGGCGCATGCCGTAAATCGCTCATTTCCAAGGAAATGCTGGACGAGTCGACCACTAAGTAATGACATCAAAATAACTACAAAGATAAAACGATATAATTGTCGAAAATGGACACATAAACAAGTGTGGGTGATGTAGATTCATCCACATTAATATGAGACTCTTTTATAACCAAAAGCAAACTTCACTTAAGCAAGCTGAAGATTAAATGATCTCCAAAAGGCATAAAGTTAAACATGAAACACTCTTTTGCAATATTTTGAGCAATATCAGTGTAATCTTTTTTTGTTTTCTACAAATTTAGAATGAAAAAGGGAAAGCAGCAGCACCCTGCAAAAGAATGGTGAACCCAGTTGTCTGATACCAAGGTATCAGACAACCTATTTACTATTTACACGCAGTGATAGTTTCCAAAGGGGGTGCTACTAGGTACTCACTATGTGGGGTGCCCAAACCTTTGCTGCAGGCCCCTTTCCTTTTCTGTCATTTTGAAAATGTCAAAGATGGAATTGAAAAAGGGAATTTGTCATCTGCCTTTTGTAGATCATTTCTTCTTCCACTTGCTTAACTGTTCACATTAACAGAAATTTTGACCAGGGGTGCCCAAACTTTTGCATGCCGCTGTAACATCTTGATGTGTGGAATAACTATGGCTTTGAAATATACATATTTGTGTAAAAAGTAGATGATGGATGGTGGAGCAGTCAGCACACGTGCTCTCATCAGCTCATTACCTTTGCAGTACAAGAGCCTCATCTGTCCAGTCCATCCTCGCCATGTTGTTGCCTTACCTCATGTGGTAGTGTAACGCTGTGTGTTAGGTAAGGAACAGCACGAGAACCACTTCTCTGGATTAGCACAACAACTGTTTATTAGCCACAGGACAAATCAAAACAAACTGAGGGGCCACCAGTCATTCTCTTTTGTTCCCTCAACTGCCACCTCATGTGACACTCCCCTTCGTGTAGACATCCAAAATAGATCTTTTGTGAAACGATGATCATCATACCTCCCACCACGTTAACCTGTAACCTGAGCCACACTGCTAGACATATACAGTATACTGACGTAACATAGCTCTGTTTCCATGTGGACAAGGCCTCTAACAGGTCATTTGAGTTTTGAGAAACAAGAGAAGAAATTTAACAATGGTGTTTAGCTAACCTTTCCACATTCCACTTGCCGCTTCCCGTTCTACTAAAACTGTTTCCTACAAAGTACGGAAGAATTGCCTCCAACAATTACTCAACTACGTTGAGGAAACACATGACTAATTTTTCTTTAAAGAAAAAGTTTCTCCATCAGATGAATGAATTTTTTCATGCTCCTGTATGAAGTAACTCACAGATGGACCAGGCTAATGCAGGTGTTTCCCTGTACTATAAACTGACTGGTCCCCTCTGCAAGAAATAAAGATTCACAAGCTCTACACTAACTTCAGTGAACTGAGTGGACTTCACTGGACAGAGGTACTAAATAGCACACATTATATTGGTCCACCAGAAGCTGCCTTCATCAGCTCTTGTTAAATGATTCCATTTCCGTGTTTTTCCATATTCCATGTTGTAAACTCTTTTCTTGTCCTTCTCTATTGCACGTCTGCCTGTCCTGGGTGAGGGATCCCTCCTCTGTCTCTCACCCTGAGGGTTCTCCATTTTTTTCCCTGTTAAAAGGGCTTTCTTGTTCTCTTGTGTAAAGCCCTTTGAGACAAACTATATATATATATATATATATATATATATATATATATATATGGTGGATTTCACTTACATTTTAGTGCACCATCACATTATTAACAGTATTTTGACTTAAACAAAAAAAGTGTAAAATTTCCAGAAAGGTAAGTGTTCTTAAATAGGACCTGCCAAAGATGCCAATGAGATGAAGTCAGACTGAAACAATGTTGGTCTGAAATCTAAAAAGAGGCTGACACACCATTGTTGTTGAAAGTGGGAATTCCCTTCCTTTCCTCTGACTTCCAGGACAAAACTAAAATATTTCCTTGAGTTTATTTTTCAACAATTCAATCTCCTTAAATGTGATTTTCCTTACGATCTTTAACCTTCCTGTTATGTTTGTTTCACAGGAACAGCAATGATGTTTGTGGATCATTTTGATCCGGCACATGTTTAATTATCCAAAAAATAAGTAAAATAAAAATGTTTCTATTTATTTATTTATTAAGTTATTTGGGGGGGCATTTTTGCCATTATTAGGTAGGCCAGTGGAGATGTGACAGGGAACGGGCAGAGAAAATGGTGAAACATACAGGCAGCACAGGATGGTCACGGTCAGGAGTCAAACCAGTGATCTCCTGCACAAGGGCCAGAGCCCTACATGGGACACGCTCTGTGACCACTCACCAATCAGAACACCACCTCCACAACCCCATTTTGTTTTATCATGGATTATACAGACTTTTTTTTCTTCAACATATGCATTTTTATCCAGCTCCTTCATCTTCTCCCCAAAAGAGACTTGTCTTCTGCAGCAGTCATTTGGAGAATGATTTTCTGTATTGATGCCCATGCAAACAATCTTTATGTTTATATGTTTTGTCCCCCACTGTTGTGTTTCCACTCAGCGTGGGTGGAGTTTACCCACAGGAACAGAAAAGGTTCCCGTCCAGTCATAACACCTGCACTCTCATACTTTATAGATGAGGTCGAGAGAATGGTTACAAATACATGGGTTACAAATATGTGAAATGAACCATTTTCATTTTATATGTTGTTTACACTAACTAAGACAAGCAGAAGAAGTTTCATGCTGAAAAATTACTTTTAACTATTTTTTAAAAGATTTAAACTTTAAAAGGGTCAGTTTGACTCACAACAACAAGAGGGTTAAATGTATTAGTGTTTGCAGATAATGCATGATGGATTTACATAAGTAATTTATCACAGTAAAATTTGCTGATGAGCTAAAGTGGCACAGCAGTGAACACGAAGCTGAGTGTGTAACACAGATGACTTCCTGAACTCGTGTCCTGCATTCTGTGTAAGCGGAGACTGCACTGCGTCATCTGAAAAGCTGGAGTAACTTGCTGAGTCATCCATGTGTGAGGTCAAGAGAATGCAGTGCAAGTCAGAGCAGGAACACATTATGTGTGTCTAAATAGAGGAGACAAACATTTATAGTGAGGGGAGGAGACTGCTGTGCCATTGCATCACTGGTTCACCAGAGAGCACTAAGCTTCTGAGACTCCAGGATGGAACCAGAGCCATAACCGTGTCTGTCTGAAAGCACCCAGAGAAAGTCCCCAAAACTCTGGCACCTCTTTGACATGAAATGTTGGTCGTCACATAACAAGCATGCAGAAGTCAACTCAGCTGGTTTGACATGTGTTTCAAACAATGGATGTTTGACTTCCAAGTTAGTGTCAATGCAGCAAACCAATCAGATAAAATATTGGCTGGACCAGTCATGGGCCAAGGCCACATCCTTGAACGTCTGTGACTGAGTGATTAAAATTACACCATTGGTCAACAACTGATCCATGCAGGTAAACCACAGGATGGAGTTTTGGCATTTGCCATCATTCTTTCAAAACGAATCACAAAAACTGGTACTTGTGACGCAGTTATTGAAACCATTAACCCGTGTCGCTGATACATTGACCAGATATGCCAAACCATAAGCATTGTCTGCTTCATACTGAGTCTGAAGTTCTAAAACACACTTTTTGCAAATGACTACACAGTTATTTACATTACACACATCATCCAAAACTACAAACCTGTGTGTGCTGTTTGCTAAACACTGCCACTGAAATACACGCTCAATTATCAATCACCTACAAACTAGATGCAACTGTGGAAACACCTGTAAGAGATGAGATCAAGATGAGATAACTTGAAAAGCAGAACTTCAACACTATAAATAGGATTCAGGGTTTTTCTTTGGTTTTGTAACAATGGAGGCCCACGATGGAGAAAGAATCAGAAGCAGAGAAGTTTTATGTAAGCGGAGGAAGAGGAGAAGAAGGAAGAGTAGGAGGACGAGGAGAGCAAGCAAGAGGAGGACGAAGAGGACAAGTGGCAAGAGGATGAAATACAGTTTTTTTGATTGCTAAATCACCAAAATCAAAAGTATTACACAATTATCAAAACCTTACACTCAAGGAGCAAAACATGGGCCCAGATTGCACCACTATAAACACAATGTCAGTCTCACACGTTTTGCAAAACAATACAGTGATTTGCAACTGACGTATGTGATGATGTCACTTCCTTGCAATGCCAAAACACTGATAATCAAATGACCACACCCATGAGCCAGTTGGTTAAACACAACCATCATGGACATAAACACACGACTGCTTAATTGTAGACACACTGATCAGGTTTAAGTACTATAAAAATGCAGCAGGGGAGTTCACCTCTATCTTCAACCAAAATGTAAGTCAGAAATGTACCAGATGCAACACACTGTCATCTGGGACAATGAGTCATTCCACTGCTCTGCTCTGCTCCTGAACTGTCAACACCATCCACAGATTACAGTACTAAGTAGCATACTCTCTGTTTCTAAACCAGTCAAAGAGTTTTTCTTGGCAGCCTCAGGTTCCCTTCATTCAGGACATGGGGGAGGCCTGTGACTAGGATTCAACATCCAAACATTCAAGGCTTCACACATTGTCTGGCCAATGAGGATATCAGCTGAGCTGTAAAATTTTCAGCTAGGTGAAGAGCAAATGTCTAGTATTGTCTGTATTTTCAGTGTTTTGTTTTTGTCAGATTTGTTTTTTTTACTGTAATTTAAACCTGTACTAGATTCAGTAT
This sequence comes from Caranx ignobilis, assembly GCA_021432705.1. Taxonomy (NCBI): domain Eukaryota; kingdom Metazoa; phylum Chordata; class Actinopteri; order Carangiformes; family Carangidae; genus Caranx; species Caranx ignobilis. Next base: position 31,213,757 of record MU270012.1, read on the forward strand.
TTTATGTTTGTCTGATATTTGCTGAGCTCTGCTGTAGTGGCATGAAAACTGGAATGCTTTTTCTTCACATGTTGACTGATTTGGGTTTTTGAATAGAAATAAATGATGTTTTCATCAGTCTGCAGCATTGGTCTTAGTGTTTAGTGAGTATACTGTATATTTGCACTTTCTCTGTGTACTTCACTTACAGTACTCTAACCAGTGACATATACGTAGAATTGCTAAAAGTGTTAGGTTAGGTGTTAGGTTAAACACAGCAGTGTGTAACTGGTTCAAACTGAATCGAATCATATGAAACATGTGTGTTTACATATGGTAACAAAATATTACTTTTATAAAACCGGGCCCAGTTTTCAAAATCATGCTTAAGCAATCAAAAAAAACAATGTAAAATCTCAGCTCCTCACATGCCCCTCTTGATTTCCCATTTCTGGATTAGCTGGGAGTCAGGGGCTGAGTCAGACACTGCCAAGATGGCACTTGCAAAGCAGCTCACTCCGAGCTTAATTAACCACTCTTCAGCAGCGCAAAAAACAGTGGCTAAGTCCATTTTTATATCGTCCATGGTTGGTGCGTGTTAACACCAGACTACATAAAATCATATTCCATGAAAATAGTCGACCTGAAATTCTCACTTGAAGTGAAAAATCACATAGATAATGGCATCTAGTGATGATTAAGCACTGCCTATGATTTGTTCCTCCAGTTTGTCTTCTACAGTTTCCATAAAAAAACAACAAACCAAGAACCAAGAGGTGACCAAGAACCCGATGGTCACTCTGTTGGAGCTCCAGCGTTCCTCTGTGGAGAGAGGAGAACCTTCCAGAAGGACAACCATCTCTGCATCAATCCACCAATCAGGCCTGTATGGTAGAGTGGCCAGGCGAAAGCCACTCCTTAGTAAAAGGCACATGGCAGCCTGTCTGGAGTTTGCCAAAAGGCACCTGAATGACTCTCAGACCACGAGAAACAAAATTCTCTGGTCTGATGAGACAAAGATTGAACTCTTTGGTGTGAATGCCAGGCGTCATGTTTGGAGTAAACCAGGCACCGCTCATCACCAGGCCAATACCGTCCCTACAGTGAAGCATGGTGGTGGCAGCATCATGCTATGGGGATGTTTTTCAGCAGCAGGAACTGGCAGACTAGTCAGGATAGAAGGAAAAATGAATGCAGCTATATACAGAGATATCCTGGATGAAAACCTGCCCCAGAGCGCTCTTGACCTCAGACTGGGGCGAAGGTTCATTTTTCAGCAGGACAACGACCCGAAGCACACAGCCAAGATCTCAAAGGAGTGGCTTCAGAACCACTCTGTGAATGTCCTGGAGTGGCCCAGCCAGAGTCCAGACTTGAATCTCTTGAATCTCTGGAGAGATCTGAAAATGCCTGTGCACAGACGTCTCCCATCCAACCTGATGGAGCTTGAGAATTACTGCAAAGAAGATTGGGCGAAACTGCCTAAAGATAGGTGTGCTAAGCTTGTGGCATCATATTCAAAAAGACTTGAGGCTGTAATTGCTGCCAAAGGTGGATCAACAAAGTATTAAGCAAAGGCTGTGAATACTTTCGTAAATGTGATTTCCTAGTTTTCTATTTTCTGTTTTTTAAGCGCTGTGAATACTTTCCAGATGCACTGTATGCACTACATCATTCACACCATTGATTAGCAGCCAAGTGGGAAGAAGGTTCTGATGTTATTTTCGTTTTGTTGAAAAGAAGGCAGTTATGTGAACAAACAGTTGGAAGAGTGGCTGCCACACAGAATCCAATATCATCATCATCATCATCATCATCATCCATTAAGCCCATCGTATAGAATAGATAAAGAAAGCATTAGCAAAAGAAGTGAATTCAGTCTGTCTTCTTGTGGGCTGACCACTTCCCATTCTGATAATGAATGAATATAGTGTTGTCCCCAGCAGTGATCTGAGCTTAATGCTAACTCTAGCATGTTAATGTTTAGCAGGCATAATGCTAACAACGTTCACCCTCCTACTTTAGCATGTTAATTAGCACTAAAGCCAAATACAGTGGTGACTGCCCTTACCTAAATGTAATATAGGCTATGTATATAGATTGAAGGTCTATATCAGGGGTGTCAAACTCATTTTAGTTCAGGGGCCACATACAGCGCAATTTGATGTCAAGTGGACCAGTGAAATAACAGCATAATAACCTATAAATAATGAGAACTCTAAATTTTCCCTTTGTTTTACTGCAACAAAGTACAACTATAAGACATTTACAGGTTATGTATCACTATTCTTTTACAAAAAATGTTTTTTATATAAAGTAATAACATGCCATATTCGTAATAATTATATATGAAACCAATAAGGAATTGTGACACCTTCATACAGTTACATATAAATATGCATTACAATTGATGTATCTTTTATAATGATTGAATGAACTGAATGAGTGAATGAAGATACCGATACAAATAGTCTTGTGCGACATGTGCCTCTAGTTTTCCACAATAGCCCTGAGTATGAGGTTGTCTGACACAGGGCTACACCCCAGGTTTTGGATGGATTAGGGGAGTAATAGACGTTCTAGGATACAAGCTGTTTAGCAGCTGGCAGCAGCTCAAGCAGTGAGTATTCAGGGTGTGTATTGCCACTCAGCTGGAGTTGGGGGCTTTCATGTAAGGGGAAACATTACTTCCACATGTAAACTTCCACTCGATATATGATATCATTTTATACATACATCATATACCCATAGTAGAATCTGTACATGTTCATGTATGGAACATATTTGTATGGATAATATTTTATCCATCTGGAGCTAATGCCAGCGCCGGCAGCGAGTTCCACAGCTGAGGAGCATGGACAGCGAAGGCCTGGTCAACTTTCGTTGTGACGGGACCATAGGTATAGCGATGCCAGTGGATCTCAGGCAGCAGTTGGGCTCATAAGGTAAAAGCCGGTCATGGATATAAGCAGGAGCCTGACCGTTCAGGACTTTAAAAACAAGTTGTAAAACTTAAAATCAATTCTAAAACTCACAGGTAGCCAGTGGAGAGGAGGAGGATTGGAGTGATGTGGTCACTTCTCTTAGTACCTGTTAAAAGCCTGGCAGCAGCATTTTGGATAAGTTGCAGTGTACAGATGTTTCCCTTGCTGATCCCAGAGTACAGAGCATTACAGTAAACTAGTCTTGAAGAGATAAAAGCATGGACAACCTTCTCCAAGTCAAAAATCACACAAAGACTGCGAGCTTCTTTCCGGATGTTGTCGGAAAGGATACCAAGGAGATTGTCAAGGATGCAGGTGCAGGAGCTTGATGGGGTGAAAAGGATATGTGACAAATATCACATAAATGTAAACAGGACAGTCCATGTATGTGTATGTATTATGTATTAATGAAAAATACATTTATAACATGACATGTCCATAAATGTGTGTATGTACATATATTACATCTGCATATGAGAATGAAAAATAAACATATACCAAACTAAAAATAATAGAATGGGTAGAATGATAAATAAAGCTCAGACATTGTTTGGATCTACTCCTCCCAGCCTTCTTAAGCCTTCCTCTGGGCTGCTAATTACAGACCTGGGAGGCTTTATACCTGCCAGGGTCAGAGGGGGAGGGGACAACTATGACAATGAATCACGTTGACTGACTCATCATTCATTGCAAGCTGCTCTGGCTGAGTGCCAAGATGTCATGGTTCACAGGATGTTTTGGTTTCTTACCCACTTTCTCCTCAGCAAGTGTTTGTTGAAATAGTAAAACTGATCATGTTTGAAGCTGTGGGGATTAACAGCAGGAGATGGCAAAGTGTCTGTACCAATATTTTTGTTTTCTGCAAATTGTTGGCTTTTTTCATGAAGACCAAAAGACTGGAGTAGGGTTAGGAAATGGTCCTCTGTGATGTTGCAACCCTCCAAACACATACACACCGTCTAGTCGTAGGTTGCTGAGTCAGTGATCTCAAATGTCACAGGCTGGAAAATGATTTCACTGGAAAATTGACAGCTTTTCTTAGTTCATGCATAGCCTGTTCAACAAATATATTTTGGGACCACACTACAAACTAAGGGCTGTGACAGATTACCCAATAATCAATTAAAGAGACACATAAATAATAGTATTTTTTTCCCATTAATAAGGATTTTAAAATCACAACAACCATTATTCCATTCAACATTGTGTCCCTATAGGGGTGCGTGCCAGAGTGTAGGGGTTGTAGGAGGCAGACTTGGAATACAAGATCCCAGTATCAAAAATAGTGACTTTATTCTCAGAAGGAGAGTGTCACCGGAGATATACATTTCAATCAGGACAGACTAATAAGAATGCAAAGACAGATTTGTGAAATGCAATGACATTTATTGTGCCCAAGACAACTTTGGCTCTTAGACCCCGGGGGGTTATATCAGCTTTGTAAACGGATCAGTGAATGTGAAGCTTGCATCCAAAGCCGACCCCCCCCCCCGTGCCTAGACACTGGTGGTGGTGTCAAGAAGGTGTCGTCTGTCGTGGAAGCCTCTGGATAACTGGTTAACTGGTTTGGATGGAGATGGTCTGGGTCTTGGATGAGGAGGTGACGGGGTGGAGGTGGGATGAGAGAATTCTTGGCTGAAATGACAGCTGGATAAGAGCAGAGAGAGAGGACACTTTTTAAGTTTGACACTAATGACTGATTGGTGGAAGAAGGACAGGTGGTTGACTGTGGTTGGATGAAAACGAGTAGGGAGAGGTGGAGCGAGAGAGACAGTGGGAAAATTGATTGGTGACTCAGTGAGCATGCTCGAACAGATAGTCTTCCTGACTGAACCTTCGCTTAGCTTCATTAAACCAAAAAGAAAGTATCTACAAAAGTATCAATGAAAACAACAGTTAACACGGCTTAACTGAAAAACTAAACTCAACATAAAATAACTCAGTGTGCACTCTTCTGCGCACATGGCATCCTCTCTCTCACACACTGACTGCTGGACAGGAATCCCCCAGGACTCGACCACGCAGCAGGGAAGATCGCCCTTCCTCTGAGAACACCTAAGTATCTATATTAATCATTTCCCCCTCATCGCACACTTGACATTCACTTAACCTTCACACACACATATCTGTCATATCAAATACATCACACAATATCAACAACATAACCTTTCGCACTCCCACACTATCTATACCCCCCGTAGATGGCATCATCTGATGACCTCACCGATGAGGTCTTCAAGATTATAAAAGTAGGAAGTAAAACGCACTTCCTCCTTTTGTTTTAGGACCCCTGCTGAGTATGATGCAACTGAACGGAAAGAACACATTAACACCACATTAACCAATAAACTTAATTGAACTAATAAACTCATTTAACTTTAACATTCCTTGTCTGTGTATGATTTATCCAGAACATGCGCTTCAGCTGGGAGCAGCAAAGTCTGGAAGCTCTGAGTTTTTACTCAACCTTTGCTTTATTTTTGTTGTGTTTTTGTATGTTTTTGTCGTATTTTGTCAACTACTGAAGGACACTTCTGTGGGGAGAGGAGATTCTTCAGGAGAAGGGCTTCTGTCATTGAAAATGGAACAAGTCTGGAGGATGCCACCCTGTTCCAGCTGGGATGAGGAGCTGCTTTTGTGGTTGCTGTGCTGGTGGTGCAGAGGTTAAAGGCTTGGAGGTGGAGATGTGCTGTGAGTCCTTTCTGCCGTCAGTCATCATGCAAAATATCAACTCTCTGCCCAACAAGAGTGATGAGGAGCTGGAGATATGGGTGAAGACTCAGGAAGTAGACATTTTTTCAAATCAAAACAATACTTGTGTACATCCCACCAACGGCTACTGCTGAAGTTCCATGTGAAGTTCTCTATGAAGTAGTTGCTAGGATACAGACTAAACATCCTGAGGCACTTGACTTCAGAGAGATCAGAGATACACGCTGGTAGAGGCCATTCTGAACAACTCAGATCATCCTCTTCATAACACCTTGATGGACCAAGAAAAGAGTGGTGGTGGACGGCTCCTCTCTCTTCACTGCAGAACGGAGAAATATAGAAGATCCTTTGTACCTTCAGCCATCAGGCTTCTTCATTCTTCTGCAAATGGTTGATGAGCTGACAGACAAATGAATTTCCCTTTGGGGATCAATAAAGTAATTCATATTCGTATTCGTATTCATATTCGTATATAATGCAAACTCAAACCAAACCCGGGATAGAATGTGTCTGCATGTTACAGAGCAAAGAGGGACTACTGGCTAAACAAATGATAACTCAGATAAAAATAACATGTAAATGTTCTCACCCACTTTGTCACAGTCCCCTTATTATGACCCTGTTCTACAAGTGTTTTCAAAAAACACCTGGACACCACCTGTACTACACAACAGTAATGTGTTTGTATGTGGCATCAGTGTTTACTACACCATGAACATTTGAACCTCGGCCGTTTCTCAATATGCGTTCTTCTCTGTGCTTCTGTTCTTGTGGACTTGAAAAACGTCATCAGGGTCAGACCAAGTACTGTTCCAATTCAAAAGTTCGTATCTCGCTAAGTACGGTGAAATATCCCGGATGTGTTCTTGCCCCGCCCATTTCACCGGGGATGCATCGGTGGAGACTTGTGTGGACTTTCGGGAGGATCGTATCCCAGAATGCATTTCGAAGAAGCAATGGCGGAGGACAGAGCACACAGTTGTAAGTTACAAGTTTTATAAGTTTAGAAATTATACTGATTTAGGGTCACAAAATGTATTTATATTTTTGTACGCTAATTGTTAGACCTTAAAATTTGTGTTGTTTGTGTTTTATATTGTGTTTGCATTTTATTTACACCAAGAAAAATAATCGGAAGTTGTAATGCCGAAATCAGCGATGGCATTGACGATGACGTCATCAAGTACGTTCCTGTTTCAATTGCAGGAAGAGCATCCTGTGTCCTCCCGTCCTCCCGTCCTCGGAGAGTTCGTTCTTTCAGTTGAACTTGCTAAGTCCAGACTCACAGAGTTCACAAGTTCGAACTTGGCTGACTTGGTATTGAGAAACGCCAAGTCAATACCAGCCAAGATCACTGTATGGAAACATATATCCAAGCCAGTGGAGGACAGAGGAACTTCAGATTTGAATGAAATTGTCTATAATGAAAAAAAAGGTGTTTTATTTGAAATGCAAACACAATATTTAGATTAAAATATTAGTTTTGCAGTTGCTGTTGCTTTCTTGCCTTTGCTGTTATTGACTGAATGTTGTGAAGCTCTTTCTGAATCATGTTTCTGTGAAAGGTGTTACACCAAATATCATTATTATTTGTCTGTTGATTTCTGATTAAAAAAAAACAAAAACACAGTGTGTAGGCTGATGCACACCTAAAAAAGTCTTTTGGGGACAGGTGCGTAGGAGCATGAATCCATAAGAAAAAGAAGAAAGAGATATTCCGCACACTGTCCTACGACTTGCAAAAAACTTTTAATGTGACACAACGTCCCGGTCCTCAGACCTTTTTCAAGCAGAGCTCTCTCGCTTACTTCTCTCTCTGCTTGAAAAAGCTCTGAGTGCCGAAATGTTTTGTCACATTAAAAGTTTTTTGCAAGTCGTAGGACAGTGTGCGGGATATCTCTTTCTTCTTTTTGTTATGATAAAAAAAAAAATGAGGCCAGGAGTTTTTTTTTTTTAAATGTAACTTTAAATTCAAAGAATAAACTGTAAAATGATGATAAAGGATTAACCATCAGAAAATAGACAAAACCAAATGATGCAATTAAACTTAAACAGAAATTTGCACAACACGGATGATATGTGTGTACGTGCGTGGGCAAAAAATAAACTGTTGTTGCTGCATTAATAGCTGTGAGCATGATTTTTCTGATGGTAAAATTGCATCAGATTGACTGAGAAACACCAGCAACATGTGTTTAAATTTGGAGAACAAAAATAACACCACCAGTGAGAGCAAAGTTTCTACAGCGACGTGTGTGTGGGTGTGCACCTAAGTGACTGAGAACAGCTCCCCCAAAAAACTCCAAGCAAGGATGAATTCAATCCTACACCCACGGCCCACTGTGAGAAGACAACTCATGCTTTTAAAAAAAAACCAAAAAAAAAAAAAAACCCCGGTGTTTAAAAAGAAATTTGTCCAGGAATAGCTCATAACTGGGTCTAAAAGTGCAGGCTGAAGTAGCAGTAGGGTGTGATGCACGTGTAATGTCAGACACAAAACGACATGAGTTCATCAGCAATAAGACTTTTGAAACCATGGATACAAACATAAACAGAGCCTGTTTTAGCAGTGGAGGAAGTAGCCTATGAAGGTCCACAGTGCCACAGTTACATGAATAGACATGAGTTTAAACTTGTACTTAAAAACACTAAATGCACTCATGCTCCAGGAAAGTGCTTTATTAGCCTATGGCTTACTGCTGCTAAGTTCAGTCCTATCAAAACCGATCACAACAACAGGAAATGCTTGATTTTAATGATCAATGTTCAGTTAGCTATTCAGTTATTTATACATTCACACTTCCAATGAGGGTTTTAACTAATGAAACCAGTGACCTCTGGTGGCCATATGAGGTGGAAGGAATCTGGGGTTTTTGTCCATTGTTTTTCCGTATATCCGTGTGTGTGAACGCCGGACTCTGTGCTGCGTTTGCTCCGACAGCGGAATATCCCTGTATATCCCAAAATCCATGTCTAAGGCGGCGCTCAGAAGCTGCTGACTGCCTCCACGGGAAGGAAGAGGGTCTCCACATGGAAAACCCCGTGTTGTTCTTACTGCGTAGACGCTGTTTAGACCATCCATCCACTGACATCCCGTTGCCCGAAGGAACCGCCGGAGTCGTTCGCAGCAGCAGTTGTTAAACATCAAGTGGTGTTGCCAAGGAAACGACGCACGTTGTCGGGGGTGGCAGACGTCACAGAAGCGATAATAACGTAAGTCTAATAAAAATGATAATGATGCCAAAAAACCTCGATAAAAACAGAGAAGCGGTGGATTTTTTAAGCTTGTTTTGTTTTTATATGGGCTGTATGGTAAAAGTCTTAAGTTTCCATTGTTGTCACACAGCACAGGGCAGGGTCAGCTCGGCTGCCTAGGGAGACAACATGTGGGTGAGGCATAAGGAAATACCTTGGGAACTGTCCACACCCAGCAGCTTCAAATACAGGTGCAGTGTCCAATGGAGCCTGTGTCCACAACCAGAGCTGTAGGCCTACGGGTTCAAGATGACATGGGTCAGCCTGCAAATGGTAGGGAGCTTAGGCTGCTTTTACACAGATCCACATATCCCATGGTTTTTGTTTTATTCCCATTTTTTTTTTTTTTTTTTTTTTTTTTTTTTACATTGGATAATTATTGTTTTTGTTTGTTTTTATACATGTTTATAGATCTCTCTCGGCTCCCTGCTGTTCTTCACCCATCAGACATCGTTTCTGACCGCTGCGCCGGCCAGGAGCTCTAGGTGCATCAGCGCGGAGCAGCTCAGCGCCCGCTCTGACCGCTTCTTGCAGAGACACTGGGGCCGGCTGGACTTCGACAGGAATAAGACGTCGCCGCCGCGGACATGCGCACAGGCAGCCGAGGAAATAGATGATCAATTGGCAAACCGCTCCTTTTCACCATGGAAATACAGGTGAGTGCCGCACAGGCAGGTGGGGCCGTGATTCCCTGAAATGACAGGAGCCTATATGACAGTGGGAGATTTAGAGTTTCGATAATGAATTGTTTGGTCAACTGACAGAACATGAACAAATCAGTATGTTTTACATTTTAGTCATTTCAAGATAAAATGCCAAAGATAAAGAAAGAAAGAGTTCGCTGCTTGTTCTGTTCAAGCTTCGTTGAACATCTTTGAGGTTCTGATATATTACTTTTCTTTGATGATATTACTTTACAGATCAAGCTATTGATTAGCTACTGGGTATCGTGATTGATATTTTGATTAAGATGTCTCACTTAGTAAAAGACTATGAGTCAAACTGCAGGTTTTACATGTAACTAACGCTAGTAAGATCTCAGATTTAAATTTTGTGGAGTAAGCTAGAAAATCACCTTTCTTCTCTTCTAAGGAAAGAAATATTTGGCACATCAACCTGTTTACTGTAAACGGGCTACACAACAACTTACTGGTTTAATGTGTAACAATGTGTTATGTTTTAAAAAAACAGTCACTGGTGTGATATGTAAACTATTAATCTGTAATACAGTTGTAATGCATCAGGTGTTACTTAATTTCCATGCCATCTACTGAATGAATGTATAGGAATTATCTTGCTTATGGTCACTTATGTCATACAGAAAAGAAAAACTGCTCCCAAACCACTACAAGCCTCTAACTAAACAGTTCAGTATTAAATGATAGCAGATGCTGCATTGTTTCTTATTAGGCTGCTACGCACCAGAACGGGCATGTCCAAACTGTTTCACAAAGGGCTGTGTGGCTGTAGGTTTTCTTTCCAAATAAACAGCAGCACACCAGACTTGACCCAGTTAATCAATTGATCTCAGTCCTCAGACAGCTGATTGGTCAAACTGTGTGTTCTTGGTTGGTTGGAACAAAAACCTGCAGCCACACGGCCCTTTGTGGAATAAATAGATTTGACATGCCTGGACTAGAACATTTTTAAACCTTAACTGATTTGAAAAAGAAAAACATTGGAGGCTGCAGATAGCTGTGCCCCACTGAGTCAAGGCAGTTTGGACTGACCTTGAGATCTCACAGACACTGGTATGATCAAACGTGACTTCATAAGAAAAATATCTGGACGATGACTGTTGTTCGTTGGCCGTGCGCTCTGTTATGAAGTGAAAACAGAAATAGAATCTGGGTGAAATTCTGTCTGCGAAGATGGAAGAAGGAGGAAAGACAGCTTATACATTTTGCAGTGGAAATTATACAACATCTGGTTGGTGATGCTCCCCTGTCTGCTCGCTCTCTTTGGCTTCTGCGGTTATCGGAGGTAGCCTGATCTCAATTTATATTGGGGTGGCTGTGACTTGATCAGGGGCAGTGAAATAATCATATTGACAGAACACATTTGATGATTGTTTGGACAAATGGTAATATGTGACACGCCTAAAATTGGGCCACGGCCCCAATTGTTGGAGGAGGTGTGGTCTAAAATTGTTTAGCGTGTAGTCGGAATAATAAGATCAAAGGTCAGACAATGCTTCCATGTAATAAGACAGTGAACATTCCTGATGACGGCATGCGCTTCTCACAGTGGAATGTCCCTTCTGTAAAGTTTTGTGTTTATCTAGACAAGGATCAATGGTCTTTTCTTGTCTGGCAGATTAAGATCAGTAATGATGCATTATCTAGTTTCTTTAGTTCCAGGTCCTTTGATGTTGGTTTGGGAAACTTAAAACAGAGATTATTTCTTAATGTCAGTGTAAATACAACGCGATACAACATTCCAGTATGTGTATGTCCACATGTCCAATATGGTGGTTTCATGATCCCCCATCAGCAGTCTGTTGGCCAGTCATTTCCAGATGTTACATGTAGTTTACTGGATTTGCTTGTTGCCTTTGCAAAACACTTGGAAATCACCTAGGTGATGCAAATCTTCCTGTCATTAGCTAAACAGTCAGGTCAGGCGAGTAGCTATCAAACTTACATTCTTTGAGAGTTTTAAATTAGTCTTAGTCACACTCACATTTATTTCTGTTTCATTTGACCTGAGAGTCATTTTTGCACAAACGCAGAAAAAAATGACGCCGCATTCCTGTTAAACTTTTGGCAAAATGGTGGTAAATGCACCACAGCAGGCAGTAAGAGAGTTTGTGTAAAATATTTAAATTTGCAAGAATAACAGATATGGGAAAAGTAACAATAATCTGTTTATAATGTATACTGTACGGACTTGCAAAACACTCTGTTGTTAGAAGTGCTGACAATGAAGATGCTTAGCTTTCTAAACCTCTGCTTCACCATAATAGTGTCTCAACATGGCACTATTATAGCAGGCATACCAGACCTTGGTTCTCAGTACAATAAACACCTAGCCACCTAGCAACAAAACATAAGCACAGGTTATAGCACCCTGTTGCCTTGACAAGCTATGGGTTGGGGGCAGTCAGCATAGTGACATTAATATTCCTCATTTCATTGCTCTTTTGTATTATGAGTTTCTACACGTGTCGTATGTTACTTCAGTAACTTTGTCATTTTAATCCAGCTGAATAATGTTCACTGTCACTGTTAAATGAACCAATTAAAATAAATGAATGACAGGAGATAAATGAACTGTTGTTTAGTAGACTAATATAATATTTATGTACTGAATTACAAGAGAGCACTCAACGTAGAGAAATCTTGAGAACATTCAAGGTGACATATTGATTGTGATTTGCTCAGAGCTATTTTGTGAGTTGCTAATGTCCGATGTCTGATTGTTTCCCTCAGCGTAAACCGGGACGTTGACAGGATTCCTTCCGATATCTCCTTTGCAGAGTGCCTCTGTCAGGGATGCATCATCAACCGGAAGGAAAACCCGAGCTACAACTCTGTGCTGGTGTTTGCTCCCATGATGGTCATGAGGAAGACTAAGTGTGATGGTGACCCACAAAAGTATGTGGTCACAGATGAGTCCCTCACAGTCCCTGTGGCCTGTACCTGTGCTGTGCCCAAGTCATTTGAGTAATTAATCCCATCATACACCCAGTGCTGTTCTTTCTGTTGTTTTCATTTTCCCCTAATAACGAAATGAATCCAGGCAAAATAATTCATATCTTCTGTTGGGGTCGCATAAATCTATTTCAGTGATCAATCAGGTCAGAGGCTACTGTAGAGTCAGTTACCACAGTTTTTGGGATGGTGGTTTCAAATTCTGGTTTATTACCAATACCAAAACCTTTGACTTCTGTTCCAGAAGTTAGAAACTTAATTCAAAAGTCACACTAGAAATTTTTCAAGACAGGTATGGTAGATTTTACAGGCCCTAGGGAGGGTAATATCAGAATCTGAATTTGTTCAGTATTTTGGTCAATAGCTAATTTCCTGCAGAAATATGTACAACACTAACACAGCAAATGCATAATAAAGGTTTGTAATCATTTCCTTCTTAGCCTGATATCAGATGTTATACTAATACTTAATATCATGGACAGATTACTGAACAGGCCTTGGGCACCAAGAGTTCAAGGGTTTTTCATTGGCCAGCAGTCAGTTTTCCAGTTCTCTCTTCTAAGCACCAGTTAAGCCAGTATAGGCTATGTGCCTTTTCCTCACTATTGTTTATTTTATTTATACAGGGACCAGCATGTGCTGCATAAACTAAAGCTTCAGTAATTTGCACTGTCTGTCCCTTGATCAGAACTGCCGGTTTAACTCTGAAGCATGATTTGTAAAGACTGAACCAAAGACGTGAATGACTGCTTTCACTCACCAGCGACAAGATGCTGCTCATTTTGCCCATTGCTGTTTTTTTTTTTTTTTTTTTAAATCGTTTACTGATAAATGTGAATTTTGACTGCATGAAAGTCATATGGTCACTTTATGCCCCAGTGGGCAGCAGCTAGATGTGTTGAGCTAAGCCAACCATCTCCTAGCATGTAGATTTAAATAACAGAGTGCTATCAATCCTTGTATCAAACTTGAAACAAATGAGCACATTTCCCAAAATGGGGAGCTGTTCCTTTAAGACAGGACAGCATTTGGCACATCTTTATTATGTGTAAGGTTATCTACACACGCGTTACATTAATCTTTAAGACACATTTTAAAGATTTAGCTTCATCAACGCTATAAAGCATCAAACTCCAAATTGAGTGTTGGAGCTTATGTGCTGTGTTTTCATGTGAAGTAAGCCTTATCAGGCTAAAATGCAATGCTTTTATATTTATACATTTATTTTTACACTCACTGTTCATTTTTATTTGTGTTATTTTTTCATTGTGATTAAGGTTGTTGTAGATTTGCTCACAGTGAACGGGCCAGTGAATATAGTTGTGTTTGTTTTAAAACTCATTTGATTAACTGTGAATGTTGCCTACTCAGATGAAGTTAATGTATGAGTTGAGGTATTATTAGATGGTCTCACTCTGAGGGACATTTTATGGTGCAGTATCAAAGCTTTATATTCTTATTAGTGCTACCTATGACCTCGAAACATACACTGTAGGTGTTAGTTACTAGAACTAGAATTAACAATGCACCAACATGAGCTATTTTTAAATGCTGAGGATCTTTCAGATTTGAAATGGGGAGTCCATTCACTAGCCCAAAGAGGTAGTTCCTCGTCCACAGTCTAAGTTGTTTCGCCGTGTTGTGCAAATGGTGAAAGCCTCATTGATTCTGATGCTGCTGCTTGGCTCACCTGAAACATTTGTTCTGTTCTGTCCATGTTATTTTGTTTTAGCAACTATGCACTTTTGAAACTGTTTGCAAAAAAAAGACAAAAAAAAGAATAAATAAACTTTTCTTAAAGTTATCTGTATTTTGTGCTGCGTCTTCTTTGGTCTCTCCATGAATTCTATTTGATGTAAATGTACAAACTGCAGGGTGTTAGTAAGTAGTCAGTGCTGCCATCGAAACTTCGCCACAAACAAAACGTCACTTGTAGCAGAAAACACATGTGTGGAATCACATGTGATGTGTGTCCTCTCTGAAAGCTGTCATTGTCAACATGTAGGTCACTCGCTCTCAGGCTGTCGATTCCCTAAGCAGAGGGAGTGTTTAATACTGTGACACACAGGTGAAGCTGATGGGAAGAATGGCACCTCGTACTGGTGGCTTAGAGAAATGTTGAGCAAAGACTGTCTGAGACGGAACACAAAGACTGACATTAAATCAATTAGCATGTTAATGCTTGTAAATCATTTCTAAGACGTTATAAAACATTATATAACAAACACAATGTTCTGTTGCTTGCCAAATAGTGAGCACACACGGACCTGTATTGTCCCATTGGTTACTGAGTTGTTTTTTTTTGTTATTTTTGTTGTTGTTTGGTAACAGTTACTCATTTGTGAGATTAGTCAGAAACAATCATTTACTTGATCTCATAAAATCTTATCAGGATCAGACATCAGGACATGACAATTGTATAACTTGTTTATGACTGCTATGTGTAATACGTTTCTTTAACTTGATTTCAGATTTTCTTTATCATGACTATTAATTCTACTTCTATTTATTGTGTTTCTCTGGGCCTCGTGTCCAAATTTAGTTCTTTCATGTCTGCAGGTTGGAACGACCTTGAACCTCACAATTATAGGCTCTCCTCTGTTAAACCGACTCACTGACAGTATGACTGCAGCTGAGAATACATGTGCACACATACAGTATGGCTATAATTCTTTATGTAATGGATCACAAGATATTGTTTGCATGGTATAGAGATAGTGAGCTAGTGGGTCTGAGTAAAGGAACTGTCAGCCTGTCAAGGCTGTTGAGCAGTAGCAGGTTATACAACACTGAGAATCAGCCCCATACATGGTACACTGTGTCCATACACTGTGTTTTAGATGTGTTTTGAGTCTATGACAGTTTGATTGACTGAAAGGAATTACAAAAAGTCTTCAGGGACTGCTTAACTCATTTGTGCCTGAAAAAACCCAAACAGTGACTTGGTAGAAAGACGGATAAACCACACTGACTCATGAGACAAACAGGAGTGTATCCCATCTTTGAGTTAGTGAATTACATCTGCATCCACTGTCTAACAAAGCTTCAACACATTTGAAATATTTCAATGTGAAAATTTGATATTGATTTTTTTTGTTTGTTTTTTTGAAACAAATGTGACTGTGCAGAAGTTTTACCCGGACATGACTTTAATATGCATACTGAATTTTCATTCATGTACACGTAAAACTTGTGTATTACCTGTTAGAAATTGGAGACACATACAAATATATACTTGTATGCATGTGAGTAAATTCCATATGTATCGTTTTTTTTAATCCATCCTGTTGATATCTAAGTCTGAGACTACTTTCCCAGAATGTGAAGCAACATTTTTTAACATCACTGAGATATTAATAAGAAAAAAACACAACTGTCAGTTGCAACATGTTATTCCATTTAAAAGTTCCTCAGGTACAACATCTGATACATGGAGACATAATTAAAAAGGCTAAATTTATGTTGTTTTAATAAACTTGTATACATACAATCAACAGAGGGTCCAGTTGCAATATGTTATACCATAAAATATAAATCATCTTAAAGGCATTTGATATTAGAGACATACAAATTTTACTTATCTTGTCAAAATTTTATCTTAGTTTATGTTTAGGTGTATATGTGAAAATATATACTCTCATAGACAAAAATTGTAACAGCATTCTCGGTTTTCATTTATAATTATAAAATGTGTGGTAAAAAGAACAATCTGCAACGATACACACCCAGTGTGACCTTTCTAATGTTCTGTACCATAGCAAACCTCAAACGTTTCACCTGGAAATGAAATAAATACAATCAACAAACTACTGTGCATATACACAAACAAAAAGATAGTTCTCTCAGCTGTAGTGCACAAAAAAGGCCACATGGTGTCTCTGCATCACAACATTCACTTCACAGCGTTTCACTGTTTCTGAGTCATCAACCACTGGGGAGGAAAATAAATTCACAGTCATTCATTCGATACAAGTTATAATTTGATTTCTCAATCAAACCAACAAATATCTGTTGATGTGATGTCAAAACACCGGTGGAGGATGTTTGATGGCTACTGTTGTCCCCCATATGTAACATATATATCTGTATACTGTTTAAACAGTTCATATGTTTCACAGACACAGAAATATGTTAGATAATGTAATTGTCAGTGTTTATAGCGGCTTCTGTTGGCAGAATTTAAATACATTATTAATGGCAATATGGAAAAACCACAACACATCTTGATTGCACTATTAGTGTAGAGTCTATTATACTTTGTATACTTTTAATTGTTAACAAATGTATTGTTACAACCCATCTATTTAATATAGTGTTAAAAGTAAACATGTTCTTATTCTAACTCCATCTTGCTGATTAAAGGATGAACTTCATTTTTATAGAATCTGTGTTTCAAAGAGATTTTAATATTTAAAATCATTAAGTCATCCGTGCTGAGACTGAACCAGAGTGTTGAAAGAATCCTTGAGAGAAATAACAGCACATAACACCATGATTAACTCAATATTACACAGTTAATATTTGTCACTATGTAGATTAAAACTACACCTCACTCAAGCTGCATCAGAACAAATCCTGAAGATGTTTTTCACAACAAATTTATAGAAGCAGAGCAGTGTTTTGGAAGTGGACAAAAAACATACAAATGTAGACTACACTGGATAGTGAGCATTCAAAACACAGGCATGAGTTGCAATGCATGAATTGGAAAGGAAAAAGTCATTATTAGAGTGCAGTTCATGTATGTATAATAAAGAATTACTTTATTATACATACATATTAATTTAACATAAATGTTAATAAAGCAGCTTAAATAAAGGGACTCAAAACTCCCACCCTAGTTTTAATTTCATAGCGACGAAAAACACTTTGCTTTGACCAGATGAACTGCTGAAGCTGCATTTTAGCTTTGAATAAACTGTGGATCACAGGCTGTGGATTTATGTCCCAAATCACTCGCAGGGGAAATATGTTGGGGGTGGGGTCAGGATGGGCAGAGGGAGGAGGTGTTGCCAGTATCCACAGTGGCAGTGATTATAGACAATAAATACTGCCTCAGTGTTTATCATCATAACTTATGTTGTGTTGAGTTAAAGATGCAAAGAAAGTAACATCATCAATGTCTAAATGCTGTCATTTACACACTAATTTCTCTGTCAACTCATTACTGAAAAAAATTAAAACTATTCTTCTCCCCATGAGTCACTTGTCCTCTGTCTCTTTGGCTCATACTCCCATGACCAGGAATGAGCTCCAAACCTGAAACTTGGCACAACATCTTGAAATCATTTGCTTCCCAAGAAGAAGGAGCCCAACTGGCCAGAAGATGGCGCTTTAAAATCAGTTTTGAAATAGCCATGACCCTGACAAGCTAAATCAGGCCGATTCATGTTTTGACAAACTAATTATGTCAAATATTCCCAACAAATGTCAGGTGTAGGTTTAGGAATGTCAACTGGCATAAAACAGTAAAAACAGTAAAATGTATAGAATCAGTCATCTCACCAAAAACATGGCAGCCACCAACCAAAACTATCTTTACAAAGGACAAAGCCAATACCAAAACTGACCAAGGCCAAAACCTAAAGTGCCTTATTCAATATAAACCATAGGTTAGATTGAAATTACAGTCTTTTGTTGATGCATTTATCCCACATGTTGAGGAATCGCAGCCACAGTGAACAGACTCGCTTTAGGGTCAATTACTTGTTGACACCCTGACGGCTTGTGTTACTTCACAACTTCTTGACCTCTTGGTTGGTGAACAATGGCAGTGATTTCAAACACCAGACTGTTACACTACTATGCCCAACCCTCTTCTATAATCTCACCCTTCATTCACGTACGCTGACCAGCTGCGCAACAGAACGTCGAGGGGTCGGTGTGGTGACCCAGTCACAGTGAGATGCAGTTTCTAAATGTTTGTGGCATTATGTGACATGATGATGGTGCTGGCTCATTGTCTGCACTGTTAAATTTCACAAATTCATGACCGGAAAAGCATTTCATCAGACCCTAAGGCTGAGAAACTCAAAAGCTCAAAATACATTCTCATTGATATAACAATAAGTGTTATATCAATCCTCTGCAGACAGTTTATACACATTGTACCATTCTTTCTTGTTTTTTTCTGTATCGTAAAAAAAATACTTGATCACTTCAGGCTTTAGTGAATTGCTGGACAGCGTTAGTGAAAGAACAATAATTCCCCAGGATGAATGTTAATCCACGATGCAACCAGCAAAGATCACTGTTACAGAAAACCTTGCTCTGTTGAACACTGAAATCTGAAAGCAGAGGTGATTTGTTTGAATATAACAGTCCTGGTCATCAGGACATTGCTCTATGTCTCCTTCAGCTGTCCTATCAGCAATATCGACCTGGTTTTTTAAAATCCGTCCACACCCACATACGATCTGTGTTTTCATGAGTGGTGGTGGCAATGAGTCTGGAGTAAGCACAGCGACTGTACTGCACAGGAAAGACATTGAAAAAACCCCAGTCTGGGGGGTCGGTGGGGGGGATTCCCAAGTGCTGCATGCACAGCCCCAGATACACATCTTCAATGTAAACAGCTTTAACGTGTCTGGATGCCTCCACAAGCTTTTTAGGGAGGTCTAATGACAAAACATAGCCCAAGCCCAAAGCGTAACGTGGGTACTGTGACTGAGAATAAATCTCTGTGGGTAAGAACCACTTAGATTTGGGGTCTCTCAGAACTGCAGCTCCTCTTGCCACAAGTCCAGTCATGTAGTTGGTCTTTGGAGCATTTTGCAACATATTGATGAGGTTGGGTACATTTAGAAACATGTCTGAATCAATCTTCATGGCGTAGGAGGCACTTGAGCAGTGCGAGTCCAGCCACTCCAGCATCACCATGGTCTTGATGGTCAGGTTCTTGTAGCAGTCCACAAAGTTGCCCTGGAGCAGGTCATGATGCTCTTTGCTCTCCTGCAGCAGCTCCTCTTTGATTTTCTCCCCATCCTTTCCAGGGTGCAGCCCCACCAGGAAAAAGAGGCTCACCACTTTGCCCAAGATCAGAGATTCATTTCCCCATGAGTTGCGGATGATTCTGCGGTGACCTGTGTTTTGGGGAGCCACAGGGACCATCAGAACCAGGAAGGGTTTCTGCTGCTCACATTTCTGTGGCTCATTGATAATGAAGCGATACTCAGCAGGGTATTCCACCAAGTACGGTCCAGGAGACACATAAGGAGCCGGTGTCGGAAGCACAGCTGAAGTCTCTGTATAAGGGTTTGTTGTGGTTTTTGTAAGGATGTTTTCAGTTTGATGAAATGAGTCGTTGTCAGGTCTAAACCTTTGAGCAGAGGCCCGTGCAGGTGCAGGAGGTTTCATGATGGGACCATTCAACAGATCCCATTTTGGGAATTTATCCTGAATCCACTGTCTGGGGTTCCAGTCAGTCGACATGTCCTGCATGTCTGTGCTATAAAATAACAACAGTGCGGCAAACACCAGAATGCAGAGGAACCAGTGGCGTCGTGACCAAATACACCTTTGCCTGCCTTCTGCCATTTTCCCACCATCCACCACCACCGCTCCCTGGCTGAGTGGGGAGATAAGACAGTGAGACAGGGGTGACAGCAGAGAAGAGATATGTTATCAAAGGTTTGTTCTAGAAAAATAGCCATAGAAACACCATGCAGAGGATAGGGCAGAGCGGATTGTTTCACAGATGATTCATTAAAGAACGTCCTGTGAGGGTTTCAACAGCACTGCCTTCCTTCCTCTGTTTCCTCGTCAGGCAGGAATGCAGCAAATAATATTTAAAAAAGATCACGTACCTTTGTTCTCCCTTAGAAAATCCAGTTTTGAACACGGGTTTTCAGCAAAAAAAAAATGTTGCTGTTGCTGTAAGTCCACTGAAAAATTCATGCAAGGATTCAGTTGCTGATAAGTGTGACTCTGAACTGTGTGTGTCGTGTCAAAAACGCAGCAATGGACATTCAAGTGATTTTTTCCTAGTTGTGACTCCTCGATCCTGCTTTCTCCCAGGCATACTGGGATCCTGCGCTGTAGCAGTCAAGTGAGTTCCTGACTCGATCAAGTAACCATGGCAGTGTGTCCTTTTTTTTTACCTGCAGGGAAACCACACCTTTGTTTGCTCCACCCCTTGGTTTGCAAGTTTTTTTTTTTTTTCTTTTCCTTCAAAGCCAATGAAATGCTGAATTTCCTCCAGAGGCTTTGGGCACAGCTTCTCTTCGCTGAGCTGTTGTGCCTTTATCACAAATGACACCTGTGTGCATGTGTGTGTGTGTGTGTGTGTTTACATATGTATGTGTATGTGCTGAAAGAGTAGATGGATGTGTGAAAGCAAAGAGGAAGTGACTTTGGCTGAGATAGTGTTTTATGGGGGGGTTGCCTGAGGAGACTTGTTGATTTATGTGCTTCATACCAAACTTGCTGAATCATGTAGTATATTTTATTATATATTTATGATAATAATATATTTTATATTCAGTGTAGACTGTAAATTCTCAAATAAAAACTTTTAGTTGCTTCAGTTGTCAAACTGAAGTGGTTTATATTTGAGACAAAAATGGGACAGGCTTTTATTTATTTCATTTTGCACAAATCTTTTGCTCAGCAAAGATGGTAAAATTCTGTCAAATCGATTTTTTACAAGAGTGAGAATATTACTTCCGAAGTGAATTTATACTATATTAATCACCTGTGTTCTAGTCTTTGGTGCCATTTCAACCGACTGACCCAATGAAAGAGCCGGAGCACACCTTTATTTAGAAGAGGTTTAAATAAATTAAACTGCTGATTAAACTTCTGAATGAATGGGATGCTATTCAGACTTCACCAAAGGTAGGGAGTCTTCAGGAAGGACCAGTTCGTTTCTTTACACTGAAATGTGGACAATCTAAGCAATCTAACGATGTGTAGTGAGATCATGTTGACAACAGTTTTAACAGATGGTTATAACAGTGGCAAAGAGTGATTCAAGCAGTGCTGTCTAACTGTTGTAGTGACCTTTGAGAAGTTTTGTACATTCATGAGAACTTGCACAGAAAATAGACCCGCCTTCTAATTGAGACCGGCTTTTATTTGCTCAAACCTGTAACCAGATACAGCCAGTACAGGGGACCGGCGTCTATTAATGAATTCATGACAGATATGTTAGATCATTATCACAGATTTGTTTGTTGGACAATTTTTGACTGGCTTTTGTCTGGGTCATCCAGTAAAAATAGAGCAGATTTCAGGTAAAACACACAGAGAAACCAAATCCTGCAAGTGTTGAATGGTGGGTACAGGTGGGCGAGGCTTGGTCACTGCTTCGTTGTGACATCACAAAGTTACAGGAAGTCCTGCCAGCTGGCTGCCTGTTTCTGTGGACTGGGGGTCTGGTACTTTCATAGTATTAATATAGAACCTCTTTTTTTCACTTAATTTGCCTTGGGGGCACAGATGGTCATGCTTGTGGTTGCCATGAAAACAGCATGTGTTTGAGAAGGGTTTTTCCCTTCTACCTGTCTCTTGCCACAGTGAACAAATACAGTACACCTGCCATAAGCTTGATTTTATCAATATCAGATCCAAAGTGAGCACTTGATATTTCATTGTACAGTACTGCACAAATGATACGTAGTCTTATCTACCTGTGGATGACAACATTCACATGTTTAGCATTTTAGCTTTTATTCTGCAGCTGTCCACATACTTTTGGGTTCTTGTGGTTTGGGATTAGTTTTTATGGTTAACACCCCACCCGACATCTTGTTTGACTCACAGCCCTCTGTACCAACACATATTCTCCATTAAACACTTTGGTCAGTGGACAGATTAAACAAAGGAGACACAGCGTGTGAATTATTGATCTTACAAGGTGCTGGAAAGCAGATTGTATTACATTTGAACAGAGCAAGTTATTTCACCCAGTGATGGGGCCTCAGGGGGGACTGGGAGGATGGTACTCTCCCACCCCGGGGTCCAGAGGGGCATGTCACTGTGACAAGGTTTTTTTCTTTTTTTTAAACGACTCAACTGGACGCGCTGGTTCGGGTTGCGTTCACTTGCGTTAGGCCTACATTGCTTTACAATACACACATGCCCACTTACAAGCATTGAAAGCATAGACGATCAGTGGTTCAATCCCTCCCGCTGTCAAGTGAACCCGGCACAGCCCAGACTTGTTCCGCTGGTGGTTTCACCTCAATTCCCATGTTCATGCCAAGGTAAAAAGCTGAGTCTGACCTCAGTAAAGTATAATTCAAGAGCTCTGTAAGCAAGTTACTTTCTAATTTACGACATCTTCATAATAATAATAAGATATAATTTTGTAACATGTACGATCTACCCATCATGAAATCTGTGTATGTACATGAAAACATCTATGAAAGTAATCTTTATGACATGTTGCCATCATATGTCAAACTTCAGAATTTGATAAAATATGCAAATTTATATTGGTTCCATATATAATTAAATATGTTTCATATTAAATTAAATTAAATATATTTGTGTTATAATCAAACATTTGGTGCTAAAATGCTGAATTTTTCAGTTATGTCTGATGTGCAGAGGAAGCTGAAGGCTATATTTACATGTAGCTTCCTGTTAAAAATGAGGCGAGATTAACTACCACTTCCTGTTTGTTCAGTCAGCGACTCAGATCACTGTGGTTTGACTGGGGGAAAGAAATGAGGACAGATAACTGCTGAATTAAAGTGACAGTTATTTTAAAATAAATGTTGAAATTACATAAATCTTCGTCTAGGTCTATATTAAAGTCGATTGGGCTCTCTTGTGTCTGGGTCCAGACACAGAATAAGAATGGGAACAAATCGTGGGTTTACAGTAGGAGGAAGGGGGTTGGTCGCAGTGGCAGGCAGAAGAAGAGAGGCAGCCAAATCCAAAAGTGATGTGGGAGTGGGAGGATAGGGAGGGCAGGGAGTCTGAACACAAGAAAACACAGTGAAAGAGACAAGGAAACACAGGAAATAGCTCATATTCAGGCTGGAGAGAGGCAAAGGGCCACCATGGAGGAAGAACAACTGTGGCTCTTCTGATAGAGGGGACACGGATACACACACACACACAGGGTATCGGAGAGAAATGAGAGATCCTGTGTACATATAGGCAAACACAAATGAAACCCTCACCCCACCCTGAACAGGTCCAGCAGGTCTGTCAAGCTCTGGACTTCAGGACTAAGAGAGATGAGGGCAGAGGTGAAAGACAATGGTTAAACGTCAGGGCAGGAATTTGAGTTTCTTCCAACACCATTTAGTCACTTCCTGCATCATCTCTGCAGTCTTTGCTCCTGCAGCCTATGTTAGTGTTCCTTTAAACACTATTAGAGGTGTTGATCTTTACATTTCTCATTTTAATGTTTTTAATTTCACATATTTCTATGTCCATCTTTTCATGTCATTTTGCACTTTGTTTGACATGGCTTATATGAAAGCAACTATACAAATCAAGTTTATTGTTAATAGTATTGTTCACCCAATTTAGCACTGAGCGTCAGTGAGTGTAAGTATGTGAGAGCAGCAGCTAAATATGGTCATGTTAGAATGAATGTTGTAATTAAAATTCAATACAAGGCCTAAATATTTCACTGCGATAAAATAAACCAATAGAAATAACAGGAGATCTCAGACCATGTCCCCTTCCGTCCCTCTTATCTGGGCTGGTGTCCATTCAAATTCCATGTCCGTTTTAAACAGTGATGTCAGCCTTTACAGCCCTTTATGGTCAAAGAACTCGGTGCTGTTGACTTCCTCCTCCAAGCCATTTGTTTCCTTGGATTAAATGCTTCTTTGTGTTCAGTTGCCTGTTTCCCCCTCTGAGCTTCTTTATTACTTTATGATTTTATGTCAGTGAAAGGAACCATACATAAACTCTACCCTTTACATCAACCTCTCTACACTTGTTACACTTATTGATACTTATTGATGTTGTACAGTGGGTTCAGAAATCTGAGAATTATTTACCAGAATATAAATATATATTAACATTGATGTGGAAGTGAAGAAAAACATACACTGTATAAAAAAACATGATTCTTTAAAAAATATATATGTATGCTGAACTTGCATACATAAATTCAACATGTATTTATATATTACACGTTCTACATAATTTAGATATATGATGAATGAATTTCAAAATTATTATTGCAATTAACAAATACTGATCCTTGGAGCTTCATATCTGTAACTTATTATGATTAAAATCTACTAGATTTTTATGTCTTATGTATGTGGGATAAAAGAGACCATCTCCTCATTGTTTTTGTACCTTTCAGAAAACTAAAGGAGAAAAAAAAGTCCTTCTACATGCAGATCTGAAATGGAAGTCTGTTGAATGTGTTCTGTGTAACTTGGTTGCAGTTTCATTATTACCTCTCCACCCCACCCTGAGACAACAGCATGTGCTTCATTATGAGGGAACTGCTCAGCTTATTTCAACTTTGCCTCACCTGGTTAGGTGAGTCGTTAGAGCTGATGTGGTTGAAGAGTTGATGTAGGCAGCTGCAACAAACAACTTTGTCCATTGTTGGTGATGTAACCATCGGATATGAACAGCTCTGCCTGGTGTCGCCTACTTATTGATAGATCAACAGAGCAGTAATACGTCGACCTGAATAATGATGGTAAACCACCTAAAACAGTTTGAGATTGATATACTGTAAGTGTCATGGACAGTGTCTTTCGTTCCCTGTTGAGTTTTATTTTGAAGTTCAGCGTCCAGTCTTCCTGTGTGCTCCGTGCTGTGATTGCCTCATGCGTCTCACCTGAGTTTGACTGATGAAAGGTAGGTGTGTGTCCAGGAGAAAATTAGACACTCCAGCATCTGTCCTCCTTCTCTGTCTCCGCTTTCAGCCATTTCTATCTTTAAAACACATCTCCTGCAGAGATCCTGGTTTTGTTTCTGCTTTTGTCAATACGGTTTTGAGAGTCACAGCGAGTTCTTTTAATGTAACGTCGGACGTCGGACATTAGTAATCCACATTGCTTGTAGCTGCAGCTCAGTGGTAACTGGCAACCTGCAAGTAAAATCTTTAAATGTGAATATTCTGGCTGTACTATTGTTGTTATTCAGATCAGTATTTCAAATTAACATGATTCCTTACTCTCTGGTGACATACTGGGTGATTTTATGATGACTTGCCATACATTTCATATATAACTCCTTTAACCTCAGTGTTCTCCCATTGTCTTTGTTGGATCGTCTGTGTTCCTACCTGTTGTCCATGCCTGTGCTTGTCCTGCGTTTCGTTCCCCATGTTCGTGTTCTGTGTACCTCAGGTAATAAATACTTTTTGTTCCACTGTACCTGTTCTTACCCATGTCAGCATTTGGGTCCAGTCCACTACACATCCTGACAATAAGAAGGTCTGACTTTTGAACGAAGTCTGACAGCTCTGTCTAAAAAGGCCTAAATTGACCTGTTGTGCAATCTCAGCTCTCCTTTGATCAAACCATCTATGTTTTAACTGACCAAGTTTCCCTTTCTAGTGTATTGTTTCTATGAATCACTCTTCTTGTTTATTCAACAGCTTCACTGCCAACCCTACTGTAGCCAACTCCAGCTGTCCTCAGGTGAGAGTGGAGTACACACTGGATATGTCATTGAGTCTATCACAGTGCACAAACCTTTGCAGTAACAATTAAAGACATTTCTGAGTGGCCAGTCAAACTGGTATGTCTTTGGACTGTGGAATAACATGTTCTGAACTACACCTCGGACGCTAATGCTGTTAGGCGAGTATACCACCGCAATGTGATGCCACACCCTTTTTGCTTCTTGTCTGACTCATTATGTGTCTCTTTTTGGTTATTATATGGTCATATGTATTACATATTGGTCAAGATCATTTGAAGTGATTCATCACATTGCTGAGAATTCTTGCTATAGTTTGGAAACAGATTGGTTTAAATATCAACACATCCATTAACTAAAGTAGTAAAATATTCTCTGCAGTATGATAAAGGTCTTAAAAGTCTTGTTTTCTTCCTGGTCTAATGGCCAAAATCTGGCCCATACACCCAGCATTATTGAATGATTCTACTTCAGACACACATCTGCAGCAGTTCTGGTGCACATATGATTCTTGGGCATACATTGTGTTACACAAAAAGATTTACTGTGCTATTTTGGCTGCAGACAACCAAAGGAGAGCCCTGGGCCAAAGGTCAGCTGCTGCATAGGTGAGACATTAACCCGCATCACTCCAGGACCAGCCCCCTCATCCACAGCACTTTAGGTGCAAAGTCAACCTCTGTTTGCAGGTGGTGTGTGTAAAAACTCAGCAGCTCTGTTGTTATCTACAGGTGCACAAACTCCCTAGGTGGCATGACCGGTTTATATGTTTATTGAACCATTGGGTGAGGAATGATTGACTGGCCAGATTAAGTATATTAGCGGACGTGTTCATGTATATTCAAACTGTGTTTATGCTCTGTTTTAATCTTACAGAGTGACTGACCATTAAAATAAAAACTCTGCCTTAGTCAAGGATCAATGATAACTTCAAACAAACAGGATAAATGACGATTCAACCCTTGTATGTAAATGGTATCTTCGTCTGGATGGAGGCAATTTAAAATGGACAAAAACTGGCTCAGAGGATGGATTCAATACAGCAACAATAAAAGTGTTGAAAAGTTAAGTTGAAGATTCATACAGTCATACTTAGTCATTCAGTGTCATAAATGCGCTGGTGTGCTGCAGTGTGTGTGTGCTGCACCACTTCACACCTCATGACCTG
Source organism: Caranx ignobilis (assembly GCA_021432705.1). Lineage (NCBI taxonomy): Eukaryota > Metazoa > Chordata > Actinopteri > Carangiformes > Carangidae > Caranx > Caranx ignobilis. The sequence continues at coordinate 31,241,086 of MU270012.1, forward strand.
AAGTTTAAAGTTCACACAGATCAAAATGAACTGAATTACTTTAATTTCTTTGATATGCACATGTTTCCATCTTCTGCCTCATCATAGATTCCTCACCTTCCAGTGATGAATGTGAAATACCAAAGAACATTTTCTTTTCTTTTGAATCATTCACATGGGTCACAACTTGATCAATTATCTGTTTGAGATCCTAGCTGATGAGCTGTTATTTCTTTTTAGTCGGAGGGTTTTTTGGGTGAGTGCTCATGAACTGACCAAACCCCAACTGCAAACAAATCCATGCAAAGGCAAAACAGGTTTGTCCATTGTCACCTGTCTCCTGTTGTTCTCCACGAGTTCATAGCCTGAATGAATCACAATCTTCCAATCGTTACTCATAACAAGATTATCAGTAGTTTAACCTGTTGGAAGAATCAGGCATTTGGCACACCTACAGCATTTCTGATTATTTTATCAGTGACTTTTCAAGTTCAAAAAGGGACACAGAGAAGAGTATGAATGAAGAAAATGAAAATAAATGAAAGCCATAAAAAGCAGAAAGTCTTTGAAAGTTCAGCTGAAGCAAACATGGAGCTCTACAGTTTGAGAGGAAGTGGTCTTTAAAACGTCACATTTCCAGATCACGTCCCACACATAATATCAGGTATAGATAAAAGCAGGACAGTAATGAAACTGACCAACAGGGGACATTTCAAGATATTTCTCTGGTGGCGCAGAGGGCTCAACACACTGAAACAAATACAAATATGCAAATGTGATGCAAATTCAGACAACAGCTTCATCAGTCTGACAACACATGCGCTGCAACAAAACACTAAATCCTAACATCTTTATCCATTACACTGACGTCTCAGGACAGAGACCATGTGTTTGTTTTATAGTGGGTTTTATCCAGTTTTTCTCTTGTCTGGGTTTGTTTTCAGCTTGTGACTCTTCGTATTATTAGAGTGCTACATTGAGGTTTTGTTATAGAAGACAACAATGACACTCCCTCTCTTTTCTGTTTTCTTTGCAGGATCCTTGCTGATGAGATGGGTGGTGCTGCTGAGGAGGGTGTCATGCACCTGGGCAGGCTGGTCCCAGGTTACATATGGCTCCTCAACTCTCTCACTCTCTCACCACTTGCTACCTGTTAGGTTTGTTTGGTTATTCTTGGTTTTCTCACC